>CP139509.1:350984570-352378331 GCA_021014915.2 Artemisia tridentata subsp. tridentata | reverse complement strand
GGGTTTTTGTTAAATTAAGACAATGTGCTATGAGATGCAATTCCTAACTAAGAAAAACATGTTTTTAAGTATAATGCAATAAATATGCTTCATGATTTTTCAAGAATTATGCATATACCCCAAGTTTTGGTTTTGTGCATGAAATGGAAATCCTAGACGCAGATCAGGAGTATAAATATGATAAGAATACTTACAGTGATGTTAGAAGCACAAATTTGTGGAAGAAAATGGTCTAAAATGTGATGGAGATTAAGTGTGTGTCGGATGTAGTAAGGTGATATGTTTTGGAGTGAGGAATGAATAGTAGCTGTTCTTGTTTATTTAATAATAAACTGAACACAGCATGCGACGGATCCGGCGGATCCCAAACAAAGGATCCGTCCTTGTTATCGATTGGATCCGCGGATTCAGAACACATGTTTTGGTTTAGTGTCGTGTGTGGCTAAACTAATGTTTCTCCTAATCACTAGGTTCCATTAATCCTAATCCAAGTCTAAGATAATTGAAAGGTTCTCGTTTAAGTGGTTTAGTGAGAATATCGGCAATGTTGTCCTCTGAGGAAACTTTCTCAATTGAGATGATTCCCTTCTGTACATTGTCGCGAAGGAAGTGATGGCGTATTTCAATATGTTTGGTTCTAGCGTGTTGGACTGGATTTTTGCTTAGATCGATAGCACCTTTGTTGTCGCAAAGAATGGGAATGTTGTTGAGTTCAATTCCATAGTCGACGAGAGCTTGTTTCATCCACAGTGCTTGTTGACACGCCTTTCCTGCAGACACATACTCTGCCTCTGTTGTTGAGATTGCGAGGGCAGTTTGTTTCTTAGCGAACCATGATGTTAGACAATATCCTACAAAAGTACAAATACCGCTAGTACTTTTCCTATCAACATAATCACCTGCGTGATCTGAGTCAGTATACACTATGGTTTCTACACCCGTTCCTTTGGGGTACCATAATCCTAAGTGTGTAGTACCTTTGATATACCTAAAGATTCTTTTAACAGTTTCAAGATGGGAAGTTTTTGGATCTTCTTGAAAACGTGCACATAGACAAACACTAAACATAATGTCAGGCCTACTAGCCGTAAGATAGAGTAAACTACCAATCATTCCTCTATATTTAGTGCTATCTACGGATTCATTTTCTTCATCCTTAGTAAGTTTGGTTTCGGAGGACATGGGTGTTCTCATGGGTTTTGAGTCTTCAAGACCAAACTTCTTAAGCATATCTTTGATATACTTTGATTGGTTGAAGAATATCCCATCTTCTAATTGTTTAATTTGGAGACCTAAGAAAAAGTTTAGTTCCCCCATCATACTCATTTCAAACTCGTCATGCATGATTTTTGAGAAATCGTCGCATAACTCTTGACAAGTTGAACCGAATATAATGTCATCCACATATATTTGGACTATGATAATATGTGATCCCTTTTTCTTGGTGAAAAGAGTATTGTCTACTAGGCCCATGGTATACTTATGGTCAACTAGGAAAGTCTTAAGTCGATCATACCAAGCTTTTGGTGCTTGCTTAAGTCCGTATAAAGCTTTCTTAAGTTTGAAAACATAATTTGGTTTTTCAAAGTCGGCAAAGCCGGGAGGTTGTGCAACATATACTTCTTCATTTATAAGACCATTTAAGAAAGCACTTTTGACATCCATTTGAAATAACTTAAAATCATGTGCACATGCATATGCAAGTAATATCCTAATAGACTCAAGTCTAGCTACTGGTGCAAAGGTTTCATCGTAATCTATACCTTCTTGTTGATTGTAACCTTGAGCTACTAGCCTAGCTTTATTTCTAGATATAATACCCTTTTCATCCATTTTATTTCTAAAGACCCATTTGGTGCCTATTATGGTTTGGTTTTTAGGTGGAGGTACCAAAGTCCAAACATCATTTCTAATAAATTGATTAAGTTCTTCTTGCATAGCAATTACCCAAGATTCATCTTTTATTGCCTCGTCTATATTTTTAGGTTCAATGGTTGAAATAAAACAAAAATAATTACTTTCATTTTGAGCTTTGGATCTTAATGTTCTTTCATTAAGTTTTCCTATGACGTTTTCTAATGGATGACTTTTAGTTTCTTTAATATTGACTATTTCTCCTTTTACGGGTTCATTGTCATTTTCAATGTTTTCTATATCATTAACCATTTGACATTCAACTAAGTCATCATCTACCAAAGGTGATGTCTTAGAGGGAGGTGGACTTTCGTTGAATGTTACGTTCAACGATTCCTCGACTCTTGATGTTTCCTTGTTTAATACAATGTATGCTTTACTGTTTTGTGAATACCCAAGAAATACACCTTCATACGACTTTGGGTCGAACTTAGTGAGATAATCTTTTATGTTTAAAATGAAGCACTTGCTTCCAAAAACTCTAAAATATCCTAATGTAGGCTTTTTGCCTCGATAAATTTCATAAGGAGTTTTATTTAAAAATTGTCTAATTAAAACTCTATTTAGGATATAGGTAGAAGTATCTACAGCGTGACACCAAAACTTTTGTGGTATGTTTTGTTCATTTAACATAGTTCTACTCATTTCTTGAATCGTTCTATTTTTACGTTCTACTACACCATTAGATTGAGGTGTACGAGGAGCCGAGAAATTATGAGTTATTCCATTATTATCACAAAAATTTCCAAATTGAATTTCATTGTCAAATTCTCGACCATGGTCAGTTCTAATAGATACTATATTACTTCCTATTTGATTTTGAATTTTCTTGCTTAGAATTTCAAATTTGTCGAATGCCTCATTTTTAGTTTTCAAAAACTTTGTCCATGTATATCTAGAGTAATCATCTACTATGACTAAAGTGTAAAAATTTCCTCCATAACTTTGTATAGCCGACGGGCCAAACAAATCCATATGTAATAATTCTAGGCATCTAGATGTAGATACCATGTTTTTAGCCTTATGGCTATTATGTACTTGTTTCCCAATTTTGCAAGCATGACAAAAGTGTTGGTCATATTTCAACTTGGGTAGGTTCCTAACGAGTTCTTTGGATGACAAAGATTGAATAAGCCTCATATTAGCATGACCTAAGCGTCGATGCCATAGAGTTGAGTTTTCGTCCAAGGAGGTAAGACATAACTTATCTTTAGGTGTTTTATCTAATTTCATAACATAGACATTATTCTTTAAAACACCTTTTCCTACGGTTATGCCATCTTTAAGTATTTTACTTCCAATTTCACTGAAAAGGACGTTATACTTTTTGCGGCATAATTGACTTATACTAAGTAAATTAAATCCTAAATTATCTACATGAGCAACATCATCAATAGATAGAGAGTCATGAGAGATTGTACCTTTTCCGATGATTTTACTTTTAAGCTTGCTACCGAATGTGACATTACCTCCGTCATACACTTGATAGGTTGAGAAAAGATTTTTGTTTCCCGTCATGTGTCTTGAGCACCCACTATCTTTGATCCACTCATCAGGTTCAAGATCAACTTTCAAGCATACCTAAGTTCATAAAAGACTCAAGCATTTGGTCCCCAATATCTCATGGGTCCGTTTGGGTTAAACATGACATTATCATGGTTTATGTATGTAAATGGTGGACCATTGTTCCATGACATATAGCTAGGACCATGAAAGTTTCTAGGCAAGTTTTGGTTCCAATTATTTTGATAAGTATGTTGTGGATTAACTATACTCTTTGGAAATGGGTGTTTGGGAAAACTCATTTGAGGTCTCTGTTGATCCGTTTTAACTCTATATTCATTTCTAGCTTGTCCTCTTCCTAAAGATACTGCTGGTTTATGTTTATTATTGGTTATACTACTGTTAGGTTTCTTAGTAACTTTAACAAATTCGGAACGGTCGACTTTGTGAACCTTCTGTTCAACTTGAGTACCCGCGGATCCTTTGGATACACTTGGCGGATCCAAATTTTTGGATCCGTCGGATCCATGAGTGTCTAACTTGGTTGAATCAGTTTTATTCACAGTCTGTTCCTTATACTCACTTAAGGTTCCTAATTTCATAAAGCCTAGTCCTGTTTTATCATGAGGTAGTTTTTGCATTTTCATTATTTCATCTGCACAACTTATGTTTTTATCAAACCTTTTAAACTTTGAATTTTGTTTGATCAAATCTTCCTGTGTGGTTCTTAAGGTTTCTAATTCAAGTTTTAGTTCTTGACAAGACACACATATTTCTTTACTATCTTTACCTTTTTCAATTCGTATTGCTTTTTCTTTAAGCCACAATACTTCATTTTCTAAAAGTGTTGTCTTTGTTTTCAAAAACTTGTTTTTGTTTATGATTTTTAAAGTAACGTCACACAGTTTGTTATATTCTATTTCTAAGGTTTCGTCATCTATAGAGGAGTATGAATCAGAATGTACCTCTTCTGTGTCATTAGCCATAAGTGCCATTTCGTTGTTCTTAGGCTCATCATCATCATCTCCTTCACTATCGCTCCAAGCTCCACTAATGAAGGCTCTTTGAGACTTGGTCTTTGGAGGTTTTGGACATTCTCCTATTAAGTGACTGGAGTCACCACACCTATAGCATTTCCTATCAACCTTACCTTTCTTATCGTCACGATCTTTCCGAGAGGATTTCTTTTCATCACGAGGTGGTTTTACAAACTTTCCTCGTCTTCTGAAGAATTTCTTGAAATCCCTCACGGCCATGGCATACTCTTCATCATCACTGTTTGAACAAGACTCATCATCATCACTTGACTCGACTTTGGCTTTCAAGGCAATAGACTTAATCTTCTCCCTTTTGCCTTTGACAATTTCCGAGTCTTTTTCCATAATCATTTCGTGAACTTTAAGGTTTCCTATGAGCTCATCCAGTGTCATGCTTGAGAGATCTTGTAACACCCCAACCCGTAAGGGTAAAGATATCACAATAATGGCTTCATATCAGATTACAAGCATTAAATCCAAAACATTATAAGTCCATAATATAAATGGTCAAAGGAAATAAGTCAACACAACTTATGTCCAAACAGAAATAAACCGAAGTACATAATCCAAAATGCCTAAACAATGGCATAACAGAAACAGAATCCGAAATGGTATAACTAGAATGCTAAGATTAAAGCTTCACACAGTTGCTCTCATCCCCAAAGCTAAAACCCAGATCCAAGCTTAAATACCTGCCGTACATGAAAAGAAACGTGCGGCTGAGCTTAAAAAGCCCAGTGAACAGATACATATACAAAGCAATAATAATGAAATGGAAATGAATATGGTGCATGGGGAAAAGTCATAAGGTATAAACAAGAGACAGAAAATAAAAGAAGAATAGGATAGTCATCCACCACGAGCCCAGAACAGAACAGATAATAACCATCATAATCCAGAGGGGATGCCTCTTAAGTAACCAGATAATATGAGGGGTGTCCTCATGTATCAAATGGAGTGATCAGCTCCCAGATAAATGTGAAAGGCGTGTATAGCACACAAGCACCAGTCACCAGAACAGATATCACATATATAATTAAAATCCACTAACAGAACAGATCTAGGATGCATCCATACGCCCCCCAGAACATATCATATTGGCCATAATCATAGTAGTGTGCACATATCATAAACAGAATGGGGACGTGGCGGAACATCACTCTACCGCCCTAGAGTCATGCCATTGGTGCATCAATGACACGGACATGGAACCCCCATGCCTAGTGAAATGGCTCGGGTATCAAACTAAGAGTCAAATAACATATCATAATCAGAGGGTCATATATCAGAGGTCAAATCAGATGGTCCATAACAGATGGTTCATAACAGATATATCAGATGTAATAACAAAGGTCCAAATCAGAGTGTAACCAGAAAGGTTCATAGTAAAAGGGTTCATAGCAATGGTTTTGGGAAAAACTTAAACGAATCAGAATCAGAATCATAACCATGAGATAGGACACCCTTACTGAAAAAGGGCAGAGTATCTGTACCTTATTGCAAGCAAAATAAAACCAGAAATAGCAAACACTGACAAGCTCAGGATCTCTCCTTCTTCACACCTAAGAGAGTAGAAGAGTATTACAATAGGTTTTAACTGACTTTCCATTTTAAGTAACTTTCCCTTTTTAGCAGTTTCCGGATTTAGTAAGTTCCTTATTTGGTTGGCAGAATTACCCATTATATCAGATTTTACTTAGTTATAGATTCACATATTCTCAATAATAGCTTTACGTATTTTTAGGGTTTTAGTGTAAGAATTAATTATACGTTAAGGGTCGAAATGAAAATATAATTAAAGTATAAGGTTTTAGGAGTAAATATCACAATGTATCTTTTAGCAAGATTAACCCTTTAATTACATATATTACTCATATAACCCTCGTAGTTTAATGATTTACGATTTACACCCTCAAGTTTAAGAATTTACAAAACATAACCTTAACTTTAAATAAATTAATTCGAGTACCCTTACAAGCCCATATTAACACAACACACCCTCAACCTTTTTAAATTACCGAAATAACCCATATTTTAAATGGTGTACGAAATAGTCCACGACTTTACATTAATTACACGTTTAGTCCTTTAATACCAAAAACTTACAATTCGGTTTCATACATTTCAATTACTTACGATATAAGTCCACTTAATTCTCAAAGTTACACATTAAATCCCTCCTAACATATTTATACGAATGGCTACAAGTTTCCCAAAATCACAAAACACGTCCTTTTAGTTTAATTAATTTCCATTCGGTTTACAAACTTTCCAACATTTACGATTTAACCTTTTTAAGTTCTATATTTACACAACGACCCTTTATCTAAGATTTTATTCACATTCGACACTGTTAATTAAACCTTACAAAAATGGCCCATTAGTTTCAGATTTTACGAAATACACCCTATAGTTCTAATTGTTCCAATCGCATATAAACAATTCGACAAAACCCTAATTCATTTTGCATCACACGACCTAATCATTAACAATCATTGGCATATAATTTTCCTGCATTAATTTAATTCCGGAATCACAACAATCTAACCCTAATCGGATTAGGGTTTCATTTCATTCGAATTATCCTTTTTCATTTTTAGCGATAGGACATAAATTAAGCCACGATCAGATTCAAACTCAATTATTCAAATTCTTATTTTTCTCAGGCCATTTAGATCATATAGAGTCCAGGAAAAATGATTACAACCACCAGAAAATTCGTATCTCATATATCATGCTTTATACGTATTTTAATTATTTTAATTCAAACGATTTGATTTAGGTTGCATGCATTGAATTATATAATTTATCTGAGTTAAATAAGGTTGAAAGATCATGGGAAAAATACCGATTCAGAGTTTGAACGAGCGAATGAGCAGAAATCAAAATACACCTTGTCGAGTGAACCTTTGAATCAAGATTTTTCTAGCGATCGATCCACAGCCTCCACGACCTTAGGAACATTTTTCACATAGCATAATCGACATGAGGAACATGAGAAAAATGATCACAAGATTTTAGAAGGGTCGTACGAATTGATTTGGAATATTTACCTATCGGATGAAAATGATTTCTAGCGATCGAACCAAGAAGAAACCACGACCAAACCAAATTTTCTTAGCTTCCTTAATTCACGAACAACACCAGAAAAATGCTCTTTTAGTTCCAGAAAATCGGATGAAGGTTTGAGGAATTATTTTGTGTGTTTTCAATTATGCGGCTCTAGAGAAAATTAGGGTTTTGTGGATCTTATTTTATTTAAGGGTAAAGGAGCGTCCAAGGGGAGGGTATCAGCTCCCAAAATCACGGAAATATTCAAGGCCAATGAATGTGGTTTAAATTTCCAATTAAATGTAATTTATTTGCTTTTAAAGTCTAATTATTTGATTTTTATGCTAATCGGTTCAATAAGGGCAATTTGGTAATTTTGTAACTTTTATAAATATTAATCAAAGTTGTTAAAATTATTTTATATCATGTCTTGTTCTTTTCCAGAAGTTTGGGATCGATTCGGTACTTTTATAAGCTTTTAAGTAATTTTATAATTGGTAGGGGCAAAATGGTCATTTTACACGTTTTGGATTTTTAGGTGTTACAACTTCTTCCCCTCTAACAGAAAAATTTCGTCCTCGAAATTTGCAAAAAGGTACAGATGAAATGAAACAGAAGACAAGACAAAGACATACCAGATCAGAATACAAAGTGAGGATAACTAGCGCGAATTGATTCCTCAGTCTCCCAGGTAGCCTCGCGCTCTGGGTGATTCTTCCAAAGAACCTTAATGAATGGAATGACTTTATTCCTCATGACCCGCTCTTGCCGGTCCAGAATAGCCTCCGGCTCTTCAGATAAAGACATATCCGGCTGAATCTGATCAAGTGGATAAGACACCACATGCAATGGATGGTAGTTGTATCCCCTCAGAAGAGATACATGGAAAACATTATGCACATGAGATAGCTGAGGAGGTAGAGCCAGACGATAAGAGACCTCCCCAATACGATCCAGAATTTCAAAGGGACCAATAAACCGAGGACTCAACTTGCCCTTAATTCCAAAACGCTTAACACCTCGGAAAGGAGATACTTTCAGAAATACTCGATCACCAACATTAAACTCTAGGTCACGACGGTGCTTGTCAGCATAGCTCTTCTGACGCGCACGGGCCTCCTTTAACTTCTCCCTAGCAACGGCTACCTTTTCGTTGGTGTCCTGAACCAACTCCGGACCCTCAATAATACGCTCCCCTACTTCGTTCCAACAAACCGGCGCTCTACACTTGCGCCCATATAACATCTCGAAAGGAGCCATCCGAATACTGGCATGCCAACTATTATTATACGCGAACTCCACCAAACATAAATATTCGTCCCAACTACCGGTCCATTCCAAGGCACAAGATCGTAACATGTCTTCCAATGTCTGAATGGTCCTCTCCGACTGACCATCAGTTTGGGGATGAAAAGCGGTGCTAAACTTAAGGCGAGCGCCCCAAGCTTTATGAAGTCCCTTCCAGAACCGTGAAGTGAAACGAGGATCACGATCAGAAACAATAGATGAAGGCATACCATGCAATCTGACAATCTCCTGCTGAAAGATTTCTGCCAACTTACTGATACTATAGGTCATACGGATGGGTAAGAAATGAGCAGATTTAGTTAGCCGATCGACGACCACCCAAATCGCATCATGTCTTTTACGAGTCAAAGGCAGACCAGAAACGAAATCCATGGAAATCTCATCCCACTTCCAAGTAGGAATCTCCAGAGGTTGCAACAGACCACTAGCTCGCTGATGCTCAATCTTAACTTGCTGGCAGGTCATACATTTAGCAACAAATAACGCCACATCTTGCTTCATGCCGTTCCACCAGAAGTGTTGCTTTAGATCCCGATACATCTTGGTAGAACCAGGATGTATAGAGAAAGGAGAACTGTGAGCCTCAGTCAAAACAGCCTCACGCAAATCAGAATCATTAGGCACACATAAACGGTCCTCATACCAAACAACTCCGTTATCATCAACTCTAAACTCTGTTTGCTTACCCTCTTCAATATTTTGAACAATAGCCCAGAGTTCACCATCATCTTTCTGAGCCTCTTTAATACGCAACATCAGATTCGACTCAATTTTCAAACTAGCCCAGTAACCAACGTCACGCCGAACACACAACTCGACATCCAAACGCTCCAAATCCTTAAGAACATGCGAATCAATCTCCAAGCTAGCAATCATCCCAGACTTACGACTAAGTGCATCCGCAACTACATTAGCCTTGCCTGGGTGGTACTGGATGTTCGTGTCGTAATCTTTTAGAAGCTCTAACCATCTCCTCTGCCTCATATTGAGCTCCTTCTGAGTAAAGATATATTTGAGACTCTTATGATCGGTGAAGATATCACACGATTCACCATACAAGTAATGTCTCCAGATTTTTAAGGCAAAAACAACCGCGGCTAATTCCAGATCATGAGTTGGGTAGTTTTCTTCATAGGGTTTTAATTGCCGAGAAGCATAGGCAATCACCTTGCCGTGTTGCATAAGCACACAGCCTAAACCCTTCTTAGACGCATCGCTATAAATTTGGAAACCTCCAGAACCAGAAGGTAAGGTCAGAATAGGTGCAGATACTAATCGCCTTTTCAACTCCTCAAAACTCTGCTCCCGCTCATCAGTCCATACAAACTTTTCACCCTTCCGCATCAACTGAGTCAAAGGTAAAGCCAACTTAGAAAACCCTTCAACAAAACGCCGGTAATAACCAGCTAATCCCAGAAAACTCCGAATTTCAGTCACCGTGGTAGGTCTCGGCCACTTGGTGATAGCCTCAACCTTAGCGGGATCCATAGTGATGCCCTCTGCAGACACGATATGACCAAGGAAAGCGACTTGGTTAAGCCAGAACTCACACTTAGAAAATTTTGCGAACAATTTCTGCTGTCTCAGAATACCCAGAACAATACGCAAATGCTGCTCGTGCTCCTTAGACGATTTAGAATATACCAGAATATCATCAATAAAAACAATGACGAACTTATCGAGGAATTCATGAAAGATCCGGTTCATCAAATCCATAAACACAGCAGGAGCATTTGTTAGGCCAAACGGCATAACCAGAAACTCATAGTGTCCATAGCGGGTACGGAAAGCAGTCTTAGAAACATCCTGCTCTTTAACTCGCAATTGGTGATAACCAGATCGCAAGTCGATTTTAGAGAACACCTTGGCTCCTTGCAATTGATCAAACAAGTCATCAATGCGAGGAAGCGGATAACGGTTACGAATGGTAATGCGATTTAACTCACGATAATCAATGCACAGCCGCATAGACCCATCTTTCTTCTTCACAAAAAGAACCGGAGCACCCCAGGGCGAAACACTAGGCCGAATAAAACCGTTCCCCAATAGCTCTTCCAATTGCTCCTTTAATTCCTTTAATTCGACAGGCGCCATCCGGTACGGAGCCTTAGAAATAGGTTCGGCACCGGGAATCAGATCAATAGAAAATTCAACTTCTCTAGCCGGAGGAAGGCCAGGAAGTTCATCAGGAAATACATCAGCATACTCCCGAACAATGGGAACGCTAGCAACATCAGGACTTTCTACAGATGAATCTTTAACAGAAGCCAAATAGCCTTGGCAACCATGAGATATCAGAGTTCGTGCTTTCATGGCAGAAATAATCTTAACGGATTTCAGAGGCTGGGAACCATGATAAATGAAATCAGGATGATGAATATCGCCGAAGATCACCTTGCGGGCATAACAATCGATGGTAGCCTTATGATCAGCCAACCAATCCATGCCCAGAATCGCATCAAAATCGGTCATATTAATGGGAAGTAGATTTGCAGGACGAACACGATCATCGAAACGTAGAGGGCAGTTAACATATTCATGATCAATAATCACTTGGGTTTTCATTGGGGTTGCGATTGATATACGATTTATTAATGGTTTTGGTTCCAGATTAAGTTTCTTAGCAAAGTTTACAGATATAATGGAATGAGTAGCTCCGGTGTCAAACAATACAAAAGCCGTACGATCTCCAATATAAAGTATGCCAGTAATGGTACCTGATGTGTTGGCCGCTTGGTCCCGAGTAGTAGCATACACTCGGCCCATGGTCGGAGCTGGCCTAGTCGGGTTTGCTGGCACGATGGGGTTCTTCTTGGGGCAATCTTTGATCCGGTGCTGAGAAGAGCCACACGAAAAACAACCCCCAGAAGCTTTATAACAAGGACCTGGATGTGGTTTCCCACATGTAATACATAACGGAGGAGGAGGTAGAGTCTCCACAGCCTTCTTCTGGCCTGACGATCCTGACTGCTGATACTGCTGAGAATCCCTACGCCTGCTATTATCACCCTGGCCCTGACCCTGACGGTCACCACCATACCGACCATAATCCTGCCGGCCCTGGTTCCTAGAATCCTGACGCCTATAATCACCACCTCGGTCCTGGCGACCCCGTTGATCCTGCCCATGGTCCTGACGACCTCGAAAATCCTGTCTCTGGTCCTGACGACCCTGACCCCGAGTATCAACCCTGTTGCCATCCCTATCACGTTTATTAGATCTCCTGTCCTCATGCAGCAACTCAATGTTGCGCGCAGCATCCTGAACACTAGCCACATCCTCAAATGGAGTGTTAACAATCCGGTCTAACACCCATCCCTTAAGAGCCCACTTGAAGTGACGAGCCTGTCGAACCGCATCCCCAGTAACCTCTGGCCCAACGAAACTGGCCAGACGTAAGAATCGCTGCATAAAGTCTCCTGAAGACTCATGATCACCCTGACGAATCGACCCGTATTCCCTCTCATATCTCAGCTTTTCTGCCATAGGAATGTACTGCTTATAAAACACCTCAATGAACCCTGCCCACGAACAAGTCTCAGCAAAATCTTCCCCCTTTGCCTGTACAAGAGCAGTCCACCAATTCTGAGCGTCACCTTCCAGCTTGAATGTAGCCAAACGAGTTTTAAACTCGTCAGCACATCCGAGAACCCTGAACAATTTCTCCACGTGCGTAATCCAGTCCTCTGCCTCATGAGGAGTGGCAGCGGACTTAAACGAAAGAGGCTTGAGCTTGTTGAACCGCTCAATCCACACATGAATACCGACCGGTGGGGGAGCGGGTGGGTCACCGCCACCACCACCTCCAGAAGGACCTGCCCCACTACGGAGTCTGTCGGTGACCTCGGTCACCACCTGAGCAGAAAGGTCAGGGAGAACGTTTTTCAAAGCCTCAGCAATCATGGCTTCGAAATTTGGAGCATCATACTCGTTAAAGCGCGTGTTCACCATCTGAACGATTACAAAAAGGATTAGCAACTCAGATAGAATATGACAGAGCAGATGACAGATCAAAATAGGAAAAGAGTGCGCGAAAGGAAACCTAAGTTCTACCCAATCCTCACAGGTCACGAGCCTAAGCTCTAAGGTTTCGGATAACCTGGCTCTGATACCATAAATTGTAACACCCCAACCCGTAAGGGTAAAGATATCACAATAATGGCTTCATATCAGATTACAAGCATTAAATCCAAAACATTATAAGTCCATAATATAAATGGTCAAAGGAAATAAGTCAACACAACTTATGTCCAAACAGAAATAAACCGAAGTACATAATCCAAAATGCCTAAACAATGGCATAACAGAAACAGAATCCGAAATGGTATAACTAGAATGCTAAGATTAAAGCTTCACACAGTTGCTCTCATCCCCAAAGCTAAAACCCAGATCCAAGCTTAAATACCTGCCGTACATGAAAAGAAACGTGCGGCTGAGCTTAAAAAGCCCAGTGAACAGATACATATACAAAGCAATAATAATGAAATGGAAATGAATATGGTGCATGGGGAAAAGTCATAAGGTATAAACAAGAGACAGAAAATAAAAGAAGAATAGGATAGTCATCCACCACGAGCCCAGAACAGAACAGATAATAACCATCATAATCCAGAGGGGATGCCTCTTAAGTAACCAGATAATATGAGGGGTGTCCTCATGTATCAAATGGAGTGATCAGCTCCCAGATAAATGTGAAAGGCGTGTATAGCACACAAGCACCAGTCACCAGAACAGATATCACATATATAATTAAAATCCACTAACAGAACAGATCTAGGATGCATCCATACGCCCCCCAGAACATATCATATTGGCCATAATCATAGTAGTGTGCACATATCATAAACAGAATGGGGACGTGGCGGAACATCACTCTACCGCCCTAGAGTCATGCCATTGGTGCATCAATGACACGGACATGGAACCCCCATGCCTAGTGAAATGGCTCGGGTATCAAACTAAGAGTCAAATAACATATCATAATCAGAGGGTCATATATCAGAGGTCAAATCAGATGGTCCATAACAGATGGTTCATAACAGATATATCAGATGTAATAACAAAGGTCCAAATCAGAGTGTAACCAGAAAGGTTCATAGTAAAAGGGTTCATAGCAATGGTTTTGGGAAAAACTTAAACGAATCAGAATCAGAATCATAACCATGAGATAGGACACCCTTACTGAAAAAGGGCAGAGTATCTGTACCTTATTGCAAGCAAAATAAAACCAGAAATAGCAAACACTGACAAGCTCAGGATCTCTCCTTCTTCACACCTAAGAGAGTAGAAGAGTATTACAATAGGTTTTAACTGACTTTCCATTTTAAGTAACTTTCCCTTTTTAGCAGTTTCCGGATTTAGTAAGTTCCTTATTTGGTTGGCAGAATTACCCATTATATCAGATTTTACTTAGTTATAGATTCACATATTCTCAATAATAGCTTTACGTATTTTTAGGGTTTTAGTGTAAGAATTAATTATACGTTAAGGGTCGAAATGAAAATATAATTAAAGTATAAGGTTTTAGGAGTAAATATCACAATGTATCTTTTAGCAAGATTAACCCTTTAATTACATATATTACTCATATAACCCTCGTAGTTTAATGATTTACGATTTACACCCTCAAGTTTAAGAATTTACAAAACATAACCTTAACTTTAAATAAATTAATTCGAGTACCCTTACAAGCCCATATTAACACAACACACCCTCAACCTTTTTAAATTACCGAAATAACCCATATTTTAAATGGTGTACGAAATAGTCCACGACTTTACATTAATTACACGTTTAGTCCTTTAATACCAAAAACTTACAATTCGGTTTCATACATTTCAATTACTTACGATATAAGTCCACTTAATTCTCAAAGTTACACATTAAATCCCTCCTAACATATTTATACGAATGGCTACAAGTTTCCCAAAATCACAAAACACGTCCTTTTAGTTTAATTAATTTCCATTCGGTTTACAAACTTTCCAACATTTACGATTTAACCTTTTTAAGTTCTATATTTACACAACGACCCTTTATCTAAGATTTTATTCACATTCGACACTGTTAATTAAACCTTACAAAAATGGCCCATTAGTTTCAGATTTTACGAAATACACCCTATAGTTCTAATTGTTCCAATCGCATATAAACAATTCGACAAAACCCTAATTCATTTTGCATCACACGACCTAATCATTAACAATCATTGGCATATAATTTTCCTGCATTAATTTAATTCCGGAATCACAACAATCTAACCCTAATCGGATTAGGGTTTCATTTCATTCGAATTATCCTTTTTCATTTTTAGCGATAGGACATAAATTAAGCCACGATCAGATTCAAACTCAATTATTCAAATTCTTATTTTTCTCAGGCCATTTAGATCATATAGAGTCCAGGAAAAATGATTACAACCACCAGAAAATTCGTATCTCATATATCATGCTTTATACGTATTTTAATTATTTTAATTCAAACGATTTGATTTAGGTTGCATGCATTGAATTATATAATTTATCTGAGTTAAATAAGGTTGAAAGATCATGGGAAAAATACCGATTCAGAGTTTGAACGAGCGAATGAGCAGAAATCAAAATACACCTTGTCGAGTGAACCTTTGAATCAAGATTTTTCTAGCGATCGATCCACAGCCTCCACGACCTTAGGAACATTTTTCACATAGCATAATCGACATGAGGAACATGAGAAAAATGATCACAAGATTTTAGAAGGGTCGTACGAATTGATTTGGAATATTTACCTATCGGATGAAAATGATTTCTAGCGATCGAACCAAGAAGAAACCACGACCAAACCAAATTTTCTTAGCTTCCTTAATTCACGAACAACACCAGAAAAATGCTCTTTTAGTTCCAGAAAATCGGATGAAGGTTTGAGGAATTATTTTGTGTGTTTTCAATTATGCGGCTCTAGAGAAAATTAGGGTTTTGTGGATCTTATTTTATTTAAGGGTAAAGGAGCGTCCAAGGGGAGGGTATCAGCTCCCAAAATCACGAAAATATTCAAGGCCAATGAATGTGGTTTAAATTTCCAATTAAATGTAATTTATTTGCTTTTAAAGTCTAATTATTTGATTTTTATGCTAATCGGTTCAATAAGGGCAATTTGGTAATTTTGTAACTTTTATAAATATTAATCAAAGTTGTTAAAATTATTTTATATCATGTCTTGTTCTTTTCCAGAAGTTTGGGATCGATTCGGTACTTTTATAAGCTTTTAAGTAATTTTATAATTGGTAGGGGCAAAATGGTCATTTTACACGTTTTGGATTTTTAGGTGTTACAGATCTTTAGATTCTTCAATAGCTGTCACCTTTGCTCTCCATTTCAGATGGAGTGCTCTTAGAAATTTCCTGACAAAATTCTTACTAGAAAAAGATTCATCAAGTGCTTTAAGTGATGTAATAATAGTATTGAACTTAGCAAACGCACTATCAATGGTCTCATCTTCAGAGATAACAAATTGTTCGTATTGTTGGACAAGAAGATCAATTTTGTTATCTTTTACTTGTGAGTTCCCTTGATGTGTGATAATAAGAGATTGCCAAATATCCTTAGCCGTTTTACACATAAAAACTCTTTCATATTCTTTCTTAGGTAAGGCATTATAAAGCATCATTTTGGCTTCATTATTTTTGGCAATTAGTTTCTTTTGCTCATCACTGTGACGAGTAAGAGAAGCTCCTTCATCCCGACCACCCGAAATATTATTACTAATAGGTTTGTAATCACCATCAACTATAATATACCATAGATCTATGTCCTTTGACTTTACATAAGTCTCAAAGCGATTTTTCCAATAAATAAAACAATTTGGTTCAAATAGAGGTGGTCTCTGCATAGATTGCCCTTCTTTAAAGTTTTCAAAATCCATGGATCGTTTTAAGTTTTAAAATACAATATATTTTAAAGATCTTAAGTAACGTAGCTCTTGATGCCAATTGTGGAAAACTAGAAGGGGGGTTGAATAGTTTTTACCGTTTTAAAGTTTTCTTTGCTTTGTTACTATATGTTAATTTCAAAGGAAACAATCACAAATAAATAATCACACAATATAAACAAAAGATAAAGAGAGGAAAGATCAAACCACACGACACTGTTGTTTATAGTGGTTCGGCTACAAGGACTCTCTTCCTTGCCCTACTCCACTCCCCGAGTTTCCTACTCGAGAATTTATCATTCACTAAGAAACAAACTCCTTTTCCAGGCGGAGAAAACCTTTACACGTCGCTTACTTCCTTTTCCGGTACTAAGCTAAACACCGGGTTCTTTTACAAGGTAGAACCAACCTGACGTCGCCTATTTACTTTACCGACACTAAGCTAGATGTCGAGTTCTTTACACGGGTACAACTACTCCCTACACTCCTTGTGCTTTAAGGACTAAAGCACTAACCACACTCACTGATTACAAATGATAGATATGATGTGTGAAACAAACTACAATATCACACAGTAATGCAACTAAAGGATTACGGTTCTGTAGATCCTTGAATGCTTGATCTCCTTTCTACAAAATGAAAGATCAAAGTGAAATGCAACTATGAATGATGTTAGTAAGATATGTACTGAATGAATATGTGTGTTAAAGCTATATGAGTGATGAGAGAGCCAAATGATCAGCTTCCTATTTGTAGGCAAGCTGATCTTCAGCTCACGGATCCCACGGATCCCTCACAAGGGATCCGTCCCTTATGTGATTTGGATCCGTAGGACATGACAGCTAAGGTATAGTTGTCTCTTACCATATCTTAGTTGTATCTTACCAAATCATCCAAGATCTTCAAATGTCAACTATGTATCTTGCAAATCTAACCAAGATATATCAAAGATCTTCTATGTGATGCATGCAATGATGTCATGGAATAGTTTTAGAATTAAAGTTTCCTTTTAAGGAAACAAGTTACTAAACTTGTAATTCTTAGTTAATATGTGAAGTGTAAAATGTGTACTTAAGAGACTTAAGCTAGTATTTATTATTTGCTAAAAGATATTCCTTATATTTGTCATTAACAAAACTAATGAAAGATTAAAGAATATAAATAACATTTTTGAGACGCTATTTGTATTAACAGCGAACGGTCTTATCAAAGGATGATAAAGCAAGATTTTGGGTACGAAAGGTTGTCTGCATTGGAAACCAAAAGCACACTTTACCTTGTTTCCTAGGCACGTGCTATCTACATCCAGTTGGCAAACTACTATACCCATGTGCATCCATAGTATTTCCCTTCTTATCTAAACTGTAACACCTAAAATCTGAAAACATGTAAAATGACCAAATTGCCCCTACAAGTTTAAAATTTTATTTAAAAGCTTATAAAGTACCGAATCAATCCCAAACTTCTGGAAATGAACAAGATATGATACCAAATAATTTTGACAACTCTATTTAATATTTTTACAAGTTACAAAATTACCAAAATGCCCTTGGTGCACCGAATAGGAAATTGTTATTATTAATATATGTTTAAAAATGAGTAAAATGCATTTAAATGTAAGAAATCAATCAAATCAATTTGCCTAACTTAATTTCTGAAATTTTTGGTCCAATCCCTCCCCTATGACTCGGTTCCCACAAGTTTATAGCCATTCCATATTTTTGAAACCCTAATCTAAATTGCCGAAACAATAACACACACACAAATTCACCTTGCCTCCATCCGGCCACCAAAAATTCATTCGACAATTTTCTAAGCTTCCTCATCATCTAAGGAGTACAGGAAAAATTGTTCTTACATGATAGAAGCTTTGGTTTGATCGTGGGAGAATTATTCTTGTCGCTAGTGTTTTTATAAGGTAAAATTCGTAATAATTCATTCGATCTCCATAAAATTCATTTCTCATTTTTCCTGAGTTTCTTACATCATTTGTGATCTACGAAAAATGATTTCAAGGTTCGTTGGCCGTGTTCGTGATCGTGGTGAATTATTCTTTGTCGAACGCTACATCCGAGGAGTATAATTTCGTGCGCTTAATTCTACACGTCCTAATATTGGTTTGGTATTTTTCTAACACTCTATTGATCCTATGTGACGTATAAAAAATGAGAAAACAAGGCCATGCACTCTAATTCGATCATATGATAATTATTGTGTGCGAAACCCTAAAATCGAAATAAATCTCTAACACATCTATACGAATTTTCTGGTCATGTTTTATATTTTTTGTGGCCTCTATATTCATCATATAACATCACAAAAATAGAGGTTCGAATTATTGAGGCTCGAGATTATCATTGTCGAATTTTCTTGAATCGGATTAATTGGAAATAAAAAGGAAATCGTGAAAACCCTAAGGAACAATTCGAACTAGGGTTTAGGTGGTTTAATCTGGACTTTTTATGTATTTTATTGATGGCATAATGATGATGTGATGATTGGGTTTGGTTAGGGTTTGATTTTGAGATATAATATGTACACCGATTCTAAAAATAAATACTTAAGGGTGCGTTGTGTAATTTTGCAAACTATGGGGATATTTTTGTAAGGTGTTATAAACCTGTGGGAAAATGTATAAAATATGCTTGGAGGACCATTTGTATTAATTAGATAATTTTGAGGTTTAATTGGTAATTATATATAATTATTTAGAACCAAATGAAATTTAATTAAATGAGGGACTTGTTATGTAATTATTCCCTTTTGATCTCCCTGACGAACCGAATGATAATTTTGAGGTTTAATTGGTAATTATATATAATTATTTAGAACCGAATGAAATTTAATTATTTAGAAGTCACTGGAGATGCGATGCGGCAGGCTCGTCATTTCAAATGGGCTTTAAAGAAGTGGGTGTTAGACCGGATTGTTAACACTCCGTTTGAGGATGTGGCTGGAGTTCAGGACGCCGCGCGTAACATCGAGTTGTTACATGCGGACAGGGTGTCTAATAAGCGTGATAGGGATGGTAACCGGGTAGATTTTCGGGGCCAAGGTCGACAGGACCAGAGGCAGGATTTTCGGGGTCGTCAGGACCATGGGCATGATCAGCGGGGTCGCCAGGACCGAGGTTATGATCATAGGCGACAAGATTCCAGGAACCAGGATCGGCGGGATGCTGGTAGGTATGGTGGTGATTGTCAGGGTCAAGGTAGTAACAACCGGCGTAGGGATTCTCAGCAGTTTCAGCAGTCGGGATCGTCTGGTCAGAAGGGGTCTGTTGAGACTCTACCTCCTCCTCCTACATGCACTTCCTATGGGAAGACTCATCCAGGTCCTTGTCATAGAGCTTCGGGTGGTTGTTTCTGGTGTGGATCTTCTCAGCACAGGATCAAGGACTGCCCTAAGAAGAACTCTGGTGAACCAAAAGTCGCGGCTAGGGCAACTCCTACTTCAGGACGGGTTTATTCTTTGACTCGTGATCAGGCTGCTAGCACTTCAGGTACTATTACGGGCTTTCTTTATATTGGGGATCGTATTGTCTTTGCTTTATTTGACACCGGTGCTACGCATTCCATAATATCTACTTCACTTGCAAATAAAATAAACATAACCCTAACTCAATTAATGAATCGTATATCCATTGCTACCCTGATGAAAACTCATGTGATTATTGATGTTGAGTATGTTAATTGCCCTATTCGTTTTGATGATTGTGTTCGCCCCGCAAATCTTCTTCCCATTGATATGGTCGATTTTGATGTTATTCTGGGCATGGACTGGTTAGCTGCTCATAAGGCGACCATTGATTGTTATGCTCGTAAGGTGATCTTTGGTGATCTTCATCATCCTGATTATGTTTATTCTGGTTCCCAACCTCTGAAATCTGTAAAGATTATTTTGGCTATGAAAGCCAGGACATTGATTTCGCATGGCTGTTTTGGTTTCCTTGCTTCTATTAAGGATATCTCTGTTGATGTTCCGAGCATTGATAGTATTCGCGTTGTGCTCGATTTTGCTGATGTGTTTCCGGATGAACTTCCTGGCATTCCTCCTGCTAGGGAAGTCAAGTTTAGTATTGATCTGATTCCGGGTGCTGAACCCATATCTAAAGCTCCATATCGTATGGCACCGATTGAATTAAAAGAATTGAAAGAGCAATTGCAGGAACTGTTGGAAAACGGTTTCATTCATCCGAGTGTATCTCCTTGGGGTGCTCCGGTGTTGTTTGTAAAGAAGAAGGACGGGAGCATGCGCCTTTGTATTGATTATCGAGAGCTCAACCGCATTACGATTCGTAACCGCTATCCTCTCCCGCGCATTGATGATCTATTCGACCAGTTGCAAGGGGCGAGGCATTTCTCTAAAATCGATCTGAGGTCTGGTTATCACCAGCTTAGGGTGAGGGAGCAGGATGTTCCCAAAACGGCCTTTCGAACTCGGTATGGTCATTATGAATTTTTGGTTATGCCTTTCGGTTTGACCAATGCTCCTGCTGTGTTTATGGACCTTATGAACCGGGTATTCCATGAATTTCTCGATAAGTTCGTCATTGTTTTCATTGATGATATTCTTGTGTATTCTAAATCCGAGGCGGAGCACGAGCAGCACCTTAGTATGGTTCTGGAGATTCTTCGACAGCAGAGATTGTATGCGAAGTTTTCGAAGTGCGAGTTTTGGTTGGATCGAGTAGCTTTCTTGGGTCACATTGTTTCTGCAGACGGTATCACTATGGATCCGGCGAAGGTGGAGGCTATCACAAAATGGCCAAGACCTACAAATGTGACGGAAGTGAGAAGTTTTCTGGGTCTCGCTGGGTATTATAGGAGATTTGTTGAGGGTTTTTCGCGTCTCGCTTTGCCTTTAACGCAGTTGATGAGGAAAGGAGAGAAGTTTATTTGGACTGATGAGCGGGAGAGTAGTTTTGAGGAGTTGAAGAAGCGTTTAGTGTCTGCACCTATTTTGACTCTTCCATCGGGTTCCGGCGGTTTTCAGATATATAGCGATGCATCGAAGAAGGGTTTGGGATGTGTTTTAATGCAGCATGGGAAGGTGATCGCCTATGCTTCGAGGCAGCTGAAGCCTTACGAGGTGAACTATCCGACGCATGATCTAGAGTTAGCAGCTGTGGTTTTCGCGCTAAAGATTTGGCGCCATTATTTGTATGGAGAGTCTTGTGACATTTTCACTGATCACAAGAGTCTTAAATACATTTTCACCCAGAAAGAGTTGAACATGAGACAGAGACGGTGGTTGGAGCTTCTGAAGGATTATGATGCTAACATCCAGTATCATCCCGGTAAAGCAAATGTAGTCGCGGATGCTCTTAGTAGGAAGTCCGGTATAATTGCGAGTTTGGAGTTTGAGCCTCGCGTTTTGCATGATTTAGAGCTTCTTGATGTGGAGTTTTGTGTTCGAGGTCATGGCGGTTATTGGGCTAGCCTTACGGTTGAGTCCAATCTTATCTTGCGAGTTAAGGAAGCTCAGAAAGAGGATGGTGAGCTGTGGTCTATAGTTCAGAATGTTGAGGAAGGCAAGCAGTCAGAGTTCAGAGTTGATGATTTCGGTGTAGTTTGGTTTGAGGATCGTCTTTGTGTTCCCAACGATCTGGAGCTTCATGAGGCTATGCTATCGGAGGCTCATAGTTCCCCTTTTTCTATACATCCTGGTTCCACTAAGATGTACCGGGACCTTAAGCAGCATTTCTGGTGGAGTGGCATGAAACATGATGTGGCTTTGTTTGTGTCTAAGTGTTTGACTTGCCAGCAAGTCAAGATCGAGCATCAAAGGGCGAGTGGGTTATTGCAGCCATTGGAAATTCCGAAGTGGAAATGGGAGGAGATTTCTATGGATTTCGTTACAGGTTTACCTCTTACCCGTAGGAAGCATGATGCGATTTGGGTGGTCGTTGATCGACTAACCAAGTCTGCTCACTTCCTCCCTATTCGTGTGGACTACAGTGTTAGTAAGTTGGCGGATGTGTTTCAGCAGGAGATTGTTAGGCTTCATGGTATGCCTACGGCTATTATATCAGATAGGGATCCTCGGTTTACATCTCGTTTCTGGAAGGGATTGCATAAGGCATGGGATACACGCCTTAAGTTCAGCACGGCTTTTCACCCTCAGACAGATGGTCAGTCGGAGAGGACCATTCAGACCTTAGAGGACATGTTGAGGGCATGTGCTTTAGAGTGGACTGGTAGTTGGGACGATTATTTGTGTTTGGTAGAGTTTGCATATAACAACAGCTGGCACGCGAGTATTCGTATGGCTCCTTTCGAGATGTTGTATGGTAGGAAGTGTAGGGCTCCAGTTTGTTGGAATGAGGTTGGTGAGCGCATTATTGAGGGTCCGGAGTTGGTTCAGATCGCTACCGAGAAAGTGGATGTTGCTAGGGAGAAGTTGAAGGAAGCTCGTGCGTGTCAGAAGAGCTATGCTGATAAGCATCGGCGTGACTTGGAGTTTCGTGTCGGTGATCGGGTATTCCTTAAAGTTTCGCCGTTTCGAGGGGTTAAACGTTTTGGGATCAAGGGCAAGCTCAGTCCTCGATTCATCGGACCGTTTGAGATTCTGGATCGCATCGGAGAGGTTTCGTATCGTTTGGCTCTTCCTCCGCAGTTATCACATGTTCACGACGTCTTTCATGTATCTCTTCTGAGGGGATACAATTATCATCCATTGCATGTGGTGTCTTATCCTTTTGATCGGATTCAGCCCGATATGTCTCTTTCGGAGGAGCCGGAAGCTATTCTTGATCGCCAGGAGCGAGTTATGAGACGTAAAGTCATTCCGTTCATTAAGATTCTTTGGCGGAACCACCCAGAGCGGGAAGCTACCTGGGAGATCGAGGAGTCTATTCGAGCTAGCTATCCGCATTTTGTTTTCTGATCTGGTATGTCTCTGTTTTGTTTCCGGTCCGTTTCATTTTGATTCTTTGCAAATTTCGGGGACGAAATTTTTTTGTTAGAGGGGAAGAAGTTGTAACACCTAAAATCCGAAAACATGTAAAATGACCAAATTGCCCCTACAAGTTTAAAAATTTATTTAAAAGCTTATAAAGTACCGAATCAATCCCAAACTTCTGGAAATGAACAAGATATGATACCAAATAATTTTGACAACTCCATTTAATATTTTTACAAGTTACAAAATTACCAAAATGCCCTTGGTGCACCGAATAGGAAATTGTTATTATTAATATATGTTTAAAAATGAGTAAAATGCATTTAAATGTAAGAAATCAATCAAATCAATTTGCCTAACTTAAATTCTGAAATTTTTGGTCCAATCCCTCCCCTATGACTCGGTTCCCACAAGTTTATAGCAATTCCATATTTTTGAAACCCTAATCTAAATTGCCGAAACAATAACACACATACAAATTCACCTTGCCTCCATCCGGCCACCAAAAATTCATTCGACAATTTTCTGAGCTTCATCATCATCTAAGGAGTACAGGAAAAATTGTTCTTGCATGATAGAAGCTTTGGTTTGATCGTGGGAGAATTATTCTTGTCGCTAGTGTTTTTATAAGGTAAAATTCGTAATAATTCATTCGATCTCCATAAAATTCGTTTCTCATTTTTCCTGAGTTTCTTACATCATTTGTGATCTACGAAAAATGATTTCAAGGTTCGTTGGCCGTGTTCGTGATCGTGGTGAATTATTCTTTGTCGAACGCTACATCCGAGGAGTATAATTTCGTACGCTTAATTCTACACGTCCTAATATTGGTTTGGTATTTTTCTAACACTCTATTGATCCTATGTGACGTATAAAAAATGAGAAAACAAGGCCATGCACTCTAATTCGATCATATAATAATTATTGTGTGCGAAACCCTAAAATCGAAATAAATCTCTAACACATCTATACGAATTTTCTGGTCATGTTTTATATTTTTCGTGGCCTCTATATTCATCATATAACATCACAAAAATAGAGGTTCGAATTATTGAGGCTCGAGATTATCATTGTCGAATTTTCTTGAATCGGATTAATTGGAAATAAAAAGGAAATCGTGAAAACCCTAAGGAACAATTCGAACTAGGGTTTAGGTGGTTTAATCTGGACTTTTTATGTATTTTATTGATGGCATAATGATGATGTGATGATTGGGTTTGGTTAGGGTTTGATTTTGAGATATAATATGTACACCAATTCTAAAAATAAATACTTAAGGGTGCGTTGTGTAATTTTGCAAACTATGGGGATATTTTTGTAAGGTGTTATAAACCTGTGGGAAAATGTATAAAATATGCTTGGAGGACCATTTGTATTAATTTGATAATTTTGAGGTTTAATTGGTAATTATATATAATTATTTAGAACCGAATGAAATTTAATTAAATGAGGGACTTGTTATGTAATTATGTAATTTTTATGGGTTATTCGTATAAGGTATTTTATGAGGGACTTAATGTGTAAAATGGGATAATTAAGGGTTTGAATATGTATATATGTAAAATTGTAATTCGAATTGGACTTTTATTTAATTAAGGGACTAAAAGTGTAATTAATGAAAGTTAAGGGTGTTTTCGTACATGTTATCAAATAAGGAACACTTTCGGTAAATTTGATAAAATGGAGGACCATTATGTAATTAAGTATAAATGAGGTGTATAATGTGATTAAATAAACTTTGGGGTTTAAATTGTAAATTATCAAACTAAAGTGTATGAAATGTAAAAATGGGAAATCCTTAAGGGTTTAATTCGTTAACTTGATTACTTGAGGTTTTTTACGAATTATTTAAAGTAATTTCATTCTTAACCTTTGACTTTGAGATAATTACGGTAATAACCCTATACTTTGAAAAGTGAGCATGATAAACCCTAAATTTGTGAAACTTGCTAAAATACACTTTGTATCCATAACACGTTATTTGGGGCTTAATCTAAGAGTGGAAACTTACCGAATTTGGAAACTTACTAAAAAGGGAAAGTTACTTAAAATGGAAAGGCGGTTAATTAAGAATGATTTGTAATCCCCTTCTACTCCTTTAGGTGTGAAGAAGGAGAGACTCTGAGCTGTTCCCATATTCTGTGCTTTGTTTCTGTTTGTGCTTTCGTCATAAGGTACAGATACTCTGCCCTTTTTCAGTAAGGGTTCTTATATTCTATACATCGATTTTGAGTTATGATTCAGTTAAGATTTCCCAAGCCATTGCTATGTTCCCTTTGAGTGAACCTTTGATATCACTTGTGATATGACTTTGAGATGCACCTTTTGATATATGACCTTTTGTTATGACTTTGAGACCTGACTCTTAGTTTGATACCCGAGCCATTTCTGTTTTTCCTAGCCAGGAAGGTAACCTGGCCATGTCTGTGATGCACCACTGGCATGACTCCCGTGTGGGGGAGTGATTTCTCACACCGTCCCTTTTATATTATCTGCCATGGCTACTTGACTTTGAGATTGACTTTGAGTTTGGGGCGTATGGGTTGCAATCCTAGATTTGTTTATTTAGTGGATTTAACTATGACTCGTATGGGTTGCAATCCTAGATTTGTTTGTTTAGTGGATTTAACTATGACTTTGAGTATGACTTTGAGTATGACTTTGAGGTGACTGGTGCTTGTGTGCTATACACGCCTTTCACATTTAGCTGGAGCTAGCTACTCCACTATTATGATACATGAGGACACCCCTCATATTATCTGGTTGCCTGAGAGGTATCCCCTCTGATTGTGAGACTATGACTTTGAGATTATGATGTTGAGATTATGACTTTGAGTTTCTGGGCTCGTGGTAGATAACTATCCTTTATTTCCCTACTATTCTTTTGCTTTGACTATACCTTATGATATTTTCCAGTGTTTCACTATATTTCTGTTTCGTATTCTTTACTTTATTTTTGTATCTGTTCACTGAGCTTTGTAAGCTCAGCCGCATTTCTTTTCCTGCGGCAGGTATCTAGCTGGGAGTTGGATTTATGCTTGGGATGAGAGTTAGTTGGAGCTAGTACCTTAGATGACTACCTTATGTTGAGACTTTTGTCTTTTGAACTCTATTTCCTTGTTCATTGATGTTGGATTATTTTCTCTTTCATTTGAGACTTATGTATTATGAGTTCAAGTCTTGTTGACTTGGTTTATTTAATGATTATGTTTTATGGCTTCCGCTGTGGTTATGTATGTATGCTTTGATTTGTCACCATAATGTGATACTTCTACCCTTGGCGGGTTGGGGTGTTACATAAACGAAACTTTGTAACCGAGTTAAGTAGGATTCTAAACAAACACATAAAGTAATACTTAGCATTATAGTTGATAGGATCCCTTCTCCTAGGAACGAACTAAGCAAAGCTAGCTACGACTAGTCATTCTAATAGGAGTATTTCATTTGTCATCAACCAGAATAGTTTACTGAGAGCTATTCCACTGTAAATCTTTGATTCATTTCTAATAAGATTTATATACGTTGAAAAGTACAAATGGTATTATTGTTGTTTTGGGTGATGTTGTTATTATTCTTATTATTAGTAGGAAGATATCGTCATTTTCTCAAACTGCGTGGACCAAAAATGATGTTATAAGAGTTCACTCCTTACGAATGATTGCCACATCTTATCTTTTTGACAAAATCAAGTTAGCCCAGAAAGAAGCTCTGAAAGAGGAGAATTGGAGAAGTGAACGTATTGCATCTCATATTCCTCATCTACAAGATAATAGTCGTGGGACCAAGACTCGGCATGGGATGATCTACATTCCTTTTCGAAGCAACGTAAAGGAACTACTGTTGGAAGAAGCCCGCAAGTCTAAGTATTCTATTCACATGAGGGCTACAAAGATGTATCTTGACTTGAAAAGAGATTACTGGTGGTCGGGTATGAAGAAGGACTGTGTAAAATGTGTTGAAAAGTGTTTAACATGTCTTAAGGTTAAAGCTGAGCATCAAAAGTCGTATGGAATAGTTTAGCCTTTTGACGTTCTGGTTTGGAACTAGGAAAAGATCATAATGGATTCGTTACTAAGCTACCAAGGACGGCCAAGAAGCATATGCAATTTGGGTCATAGTGGACCGTTTGACGAAGAGTGCACATTTCATTCTGATTAAAGGAAGTATGCCTGTTCACAAGTTAGCTAAAATCTATGTTAATGAGATAGTCGCGCGACACAAAGTTCCCGTTTCTATAGTTTCGGATCGAGATGGACGTTTCACGTCAAATTTTTGGCAAAGCTTTCAAGAATAACTCATTACAAGATTGCACATGAGCACGACATTTCATCCTCAAACTGATGGGCAGAGTGAGAGGACAATTCAGACTTTAGAAGATATGTTACGAGCATGTGTAATTGATTTTGGTGGTAACTGGGATGATCACTTGCCCTTGGTTTAATTTGCATACCATAATAGCTACCATTCGAGTATCAAGATGCCACCTTACGAGATGCTTTATAGTAGGAAGTGTAGAACTCCCGTATGTTGGGATGAAGTCGGGAGAGGAGAACTGGCTAGTATAGATATTGTATTAGCAACTACTGAGAAGATAGAGACAATAAGTGATAGACTTAAAGTGGCTCAAGATCAATGGAAAAGCTATGTTGATAATAAAAGAAAGCGGATTGAGTTTGAAGTTGGAGATTTTGTAATGTTAAAGGTCTCTCCTTGGAAAGGTGTGTTGTAGTTCAAGAATAAAGGAAAGCTAGGTCCGAGATTTATAGGGCCTTTTAAAATTTTGGAGCGTGTTGGAGA
The DNA here is from genome assembly GCA_021014915.2 of Artemisia tridentata subsp. tridentata. NCBI lineage: Eukaryota > Viridiplantae > Streptophyta > Magnoliopsida > Asterales > Asteraceae > Artemisia > Artemisia tridentata. The sequence goes on along the minus strand of CP139509.1, from coordinate 352,349,913 downwards.
AGTGGCTTATGTACTAGAGTTACCCGAAGAAATGAAAGGCACACATAATACTTTTCATGTGTCATATCTAAGGAAATGCCTCGCGGACGAGACTATTGTGATTACCTTGGAGGAGGTCGAAATTGATCCGGGGTTGACTTCACAAGAAGAACCGGAGGCTATACTAGGAAGAAAGACGATACAACTTCGTAGAAAAGAAATACCATTACTAAGTTCAATGGAAAAACGGGAAAGGATCGAGCATAAGATGGAAACCCGAGGAGAAAATGAGAAATAAGTACCCTCATTTTTTTCAAGAATAGATTCTGAGGACGGAATCTCGTTTAAGGGTGGGATAATTGTGACACCCGAAACTTGATAAGGTATTATTAATATATATTAGAGTTAATGACCCAAATAGACAAAAAAATATATATATTCCAACCAATAGACGGGTCAACTTTTTTTTCTCAAATTGTATATGCTCGACTTTAAGGTTTGTCTTCTATAAATTGTTGACTGGAAAAATACTATCTTTTTCCCGCGACTTGCACTTGCCACACATTAACTAGAGTTAACACACACGCCTCCATCAGTAGATCTATAATATCCATCAGTAGATCTATAATCTGCTTATAATATCCATCATCAAATCAAGTATTTGCATTTGATGTTGAAGCAAAGGAATTAGGAGAGTTTGCCACAAAGATATCAGGACTTTCATAGAGAGGTTATCTGGCTTCCATTTTCACCTTCTGCAAATTCTTCAATTGTCATTAATTCTTCAAGAAACGATTGAAGATGAAGACCGATTAAGGTAACATATTTATGTGTTTTGTTGTAATTTTAGTAGGGTTTTTCCACAATTGATTATTGGTTTTACTTTATATTCGTAACTATGAATCAACTGCTGTAATATGTGTTCTTTGTTATCTCGGGTTATGAACAAAGATGTAGCCTACTAACCTCGATAATAATCTTGTATTTTTTGTTAGCTCGGGTTTGAAGCTGTTATGTTTGAAGCTGCTATTTCAAAGTGATTATTCAAAGAATACAAGATTATTATCGAGGTTAGTAGGCTACATATTTGTTCATAACCCGAGCTAACAAAGAACACATATTACAGCAGTTGATTCATAGTTACGGATATAGAGTAAAACCAATAATCAATTGTGGAAAAACCATACTAAAATTATAACAAAACACATAAATACGTTACCTTAATTGGTCTTCATCTTCAATCGTTTCTTGAAGAATTGATGACAAATGAAGAATTTGCAGAAGGTAAAAATGGAAGCCCGATAAACTCTCCATGAAAGTCCTGATATCTTTGTGGCAAACTCTCCTAATTCCTTTGCTTCAACATCAAATGCAAATACTTTATTTGATGATGGATATTATAAGCAAATTATAGATCTACTGATGGATATTATAAGAAGAAAAAATAGATCTACTGATGGATATTATAGATCTACTGATGGATATTTATACATCTACTGATGGAGGCGTGTGTGTTAACTCTAGTTAATGTGTGACAAGTGCAAGTCGCGGGAAAAAATAGTTGAGTGTGGAAAAAACATTTTCCGGTCTGCACATAGTAATGTAAACAGTGACACATGGCAGGATTATAGTGGAGTCGAGCAAGTCGAGTAAAAATGTGGTCTATGTTTGGATTTTTTTTTCCAAATAGAGAAAATGGTCTATATGGTGGGAAAAAAAATTCTCTTGGTCTATTTAAATCATTGGCCCTATATATTATAAGTAATAGCATAATATGGTGTTAGGATGTATTTTATAAGAAAAGTGGTTAAGTTATAAGTTATAGTATAAAAGTAAAGAGACTTATGTGGCCATAATAGGAAAAACAAAGCTTGAAGGACTAATATTGCCATATGGGAAAACTTAGAAACTAAATAAGGATAATTATCACTAATAAAGCTAGAATTGTCCAGAATTTTATAGAGTGTGTGTGTTGGTGTCGGTTCTAGGACAACAAAAAAAGAGGGAAAAGTGAGCTAACCTAATTTGGTGTAATTTGATCAAGAAGTGTTGTTTATATCAAGATCTAAAAGCTTATAAACAACAAACCCATCACAAGTAAGTGAATTTCATTAAATTAAGATTAGGGTTCTTGAATGAGAAATTAAGTTGAGGTTAAAGGTTGTTAATTTCTTATGTTATTATTAAATTAGTCACTAATTAGGGCTAATTCTATCATAGGGAGCAAGTGAAGAGCTTATAACAAATTCAAGTAGGAACCTAAGTGGTGGAATTAAGGTAAGTACATGGTTATAAATTTATTCTAGCTAATTATGTCACTTTTTGTGATAATTACATGTTTTAATTTAAATTGGAGCATGTTATGGATTACTTGGATCCATAGCTTGTTTATGTATAATGTTATCAGCATAATTCGTATGCTATGATTAAGGTATGTTTATATGTTATAGTTTTGTATCCATTGTACTTACTAAGCATTCGCTTACGTCATAGTTAATGATGTTCTTTATAGGTGCCGGAGAATCGAGTAAAGGTAAAGGTAAAGCTTAAGTGGCCGTTTTGTAGAAGTCTTGAGCCGTGGAAGAATTGGAGTAGAAGACTAATCTTTTAGACCATACAAGTGAAGTTGGAATCCTCCACGAGTCTCCTTTTGCGTTTTGTTATATTTTGTTAAATTGGTCGTTTTTAATGTCTCATGGGTTCATGTTATGTTTGTGTTTGAAATCTTGATTTGGAAGTGTTTAAAATGTAGTTTATTTAGTACATGTTATAGTTTATGTTGAAAAGGGGTGTTTGGCATTATGCCGTTTTTACCCATTTTAGTATAATTGGGTCTAAAGTTGTTTGTAAACGCTTTGGTACAGTTGTATTAGGCTACAGATGATATAGATTTTGTGTATATTCAGTTATGTCTTTGGAAATGGTATAGAAAGAGTTTGTTTTCTGATATGAATTTGCCAAGAAGTAGGCCGCACTTCTAAGAATGTGCGCCGGTTTTCTGGAATTACCCAGATGTGCGCGACACTTCTAAGGATGTGCGCCGGTTTTCTAGAAAGCCAGAAGTACGTCGGTTTTATTGTTTGTTTTGATCACAAAACAGTTGTATCCTTTCCGTACTTCATGTTTTCACTTCCGGGTCATTAAATATTGTTTTTATAAATGTTTTTAAGAATTTGTGAATTTTTTATTTTATTTTTGTATGATTTCAAGTTTACTAACTTCTTTAGTAATAGTCAAATTTTGTAATAAGTTCGAGTATTAAAGTATGTGAAATTTCAAAACACTTTATCGTGTCGTTTTTGGGGCGTAACATCCATACCTAATCTTAATCACTCTAAAACACTAAAATATATAAGGAAAACCGAAAATTAAAAAATGCCCCAAATTATAACAAAACCCTAGTTTGAAGTTCATACCTTTTTCGTCATTCGCCAAAAAAAACCCATAATCAAAGGAGAGTGACAATGAGGGCCGGATCTAGCTTGCATGTGCGTTAAACACGAAGAAAACCCATAATCAAATAGAAGACACGTGTGGGACTAACCGGGGGTTTCAACTTAAACAGAGCTTTGCTCGTAAACCACATATGCAAATCGGAGAGAAGACGCTGGTAATCATGAAATGTGTGTATGGAAGACAAAATGATTAGAAAAGAGAGAAGAAGACGGGAGTGGTAAATGTGTGCGGAAGAGGGATCAAAGAAGATTATCGAAGCGAAAGTGGGGTTACGGTAGCAAACATGAATAAAACATTTATTTATTGGAGTTAATGTAGCAAAAAGGGAAAAAAATGTTTTTTTTATTCCGCCGACTTCTACCAATGGATAGTAGTTATAATATATGAAAGTCCTTATGTTTACACTTTCATACTTTTTATAGTTATAATGATTGAATATGTTTAATACACATGGGATGTTTATTAAATCCTTTATGATATGCAAATATTTTCTTTATACTGTATTTATTTTCCTTTTTCAAGGAAAAAAAAAAAAAAAAAAAAAAAGTTAAAAGTTTAAAAGCAAACAATATAAATATTTATTATGAATTTGGGTGTTGATTACAATTTTGAAAAGCACATGGACGCATATTGTAATTTAACTCGGTCTTCTCTAATCTTAAACCCTGAACCCTTTTCCATCTCTCCGCCCCATTTCAAACCCATGTCAAATCACTAATCATTTCATACTCAAATCATGAAGAAAGCTTTAACTTTGATCCAAACACTATCCACTTCAAAACCCACAAAAAACCCCATCTTTCTTGCAAGATTCTACTCTTCAATACCCTTAAAACAATCCCCTGAACCCGAAGACACCCAAACACCCGAAAACAACTCTGCGTACGCTTTTGACAGCAGTCATTATGAGTTACCATCAAATATTGGTTCTGGGTTTGGTTCAGATGATAGTGTAGTGAATAGGGAATCGAATTGGAACGAAAAATATAGGTTAAAGACGGAGAAAACTTTATTCGGCGAAGAATATGAGAAAATGGCAAAAGTGAAGAGGAGTAAGAAGGGGAAGACTAGGAAGGAGAGGATGTTGGAGCAGGAGGAGAAGCGGAAGAGGACGGAGATATTGTCACGGGTTTTGATTGATGCTGCGGTGGCGGAGAGTGACGAGGAGGATGAGGAGGAGGTGGTGAGAGTGGAGGATCAGTTGTCGTTGTCGGTTGGGATTATTGGTGCTCCTAATGCTGGAAAGTCCGCGCTTACTAATTTTATGGTTTGTGTTTTCTGTTTGTTTTGTGTCGGTTTTGTTTTTGTGTTATGAATTTTGCATATGTTAATGTTAGCGTGGGAGTGTTTAATGTTGTGGTAACAAGATTATAGTGTTGGGCGTAAATTTATTTTGGTTATGGTTTTCAAGTTTTAAGGGCGAAATGAGTAGTTCTGGATTATGTTGGGAAACAATCATTAGGATAAATGCAAAACTACTGAATCATGCCTAGCTTTCAAGGTACTTGATTATCCACTTATGATATTGGTTACGCAAGTCAGCCACTTTGAAAACGCGCATTTGACACTGCGGAGTCCTACAAGAACATACTAGAAGCACTTTTGGGGCAAACTGACCAAATTCAGACTAAGACTGATATGTAGAAAGATATGATAATTGTAGATATTTAAGTAGTTGTTGGGAGTCTCAACGTTCAAGTTAGAGTTTTTCTGATTTACCTGAATCTCCAACTAAATTGTGCTTAGCTGATGAAGTGGAATATTATAATGAGGATTAAGCAAGTATTGGTTACTGTTACGAAAGCAAAGCTTTTACTCCTAGCTATGGAATCCTTAGTTATTTGCTACAAGAAGCATACATGTTGTGTCATTTGTTAATGGTCAGTTATTTTAACTCTTGGGCTGGCAGCATTACTGTTAGTGGCATTGTAAATAAATAAATTATTGGGGTTTTTTGGATGTGCGTTACGAAATTGATTATATGGTGTTCAATATCCAAAGTCAGAATGTCAGCTTTAGTAAAATGGGATTTAGAAGATAGTGTTTGGATATGATTTTGCTGTTTATGTTGTACTAATTATATAACGAATTAGTTGAAAGGACATTGCTGTGATAATGATCAGACTTGGAAAGATGTTAGGAAATGATTATCAAGATGAATGTAAAGTTACTGAACTATACCTAGCTTTTCACGTGCTTGATTGTCCGATCATGATACTGGGTATTCAAGTCGTGATGATCTTTTTTTAACACAAATGCCCAAACTCCCTAGAGTCATTAAAAAAAGAGAGACCTGAAGTACTTCAGGGGAAAACCCAACCATTTTTTACTCCAAAAGTTAAAACGGTTCTGAGAATGTACATTCTGCAAGAAGGATTTGATGATTGCAGAAGCCAGAAACCAAAAGCAATTTGTTCGGAATGCAAGATTAAAAGTCAATTGTGTTATAATGTAAAATTAACAATGAACATCAGAAATAATTAAATGAAAATTGTACATCTTGTTGCTATTAGAGGTGTATATTTTGTATCGTTTGTTGATGGTCAGTTATTTCTACTGTTTGGTTGATGACAATACTGTTACTGGCTCTATAAATAAACAGATTCGTAGGGGGGTATTTGGATGTGCGTTTTAAAAGTGATTATTTGATGTTAAATAGTCAGAATCTTCTGATGATTAGCTGTAACATAACGAGTTTTAGAAGATAGTGTTTGGGAGTACTTTTTGTAGTTTAAAGTTGAATATTCAGATAGTAGTTTTTTGTTCAATAAGAGTAACATTCTCATGTTACGCTGGAAAAGGGGTATCTAGGTAAGTTTATTGTACTCTTAGGTAATTAGTTTTGTTGCAGTTGCTATAAAGCCAACTAGCAAAACTGATCATTTGGCCCAAATACTTTATAAGTGAAATTTGTTTATCCAAACTCTAGAAGCGGATTATAGTGACTTTAAGTCACAACTATAATAAACGTATTTCAAAATGCGAATCCTAACACCCGATTAGATTTGTTGTGTTGGATCAGTGGATATGATTAATTATTGAATCGCTTGTCACATCTACTTGACACTCCAATTGTCTAGGATTTACTGCTTTGTTAAGGGTATTACTGGCTGCATTTAGTTGATACGTGTAATCGTTTATCTTCTTCAACTTATCTCACCTTGATTTGTTGACTTTAGTTTACTCTTTGAAAGACTTTCTATTGATCTTTTTAGGTTGGAACAAAGGTTGCTGCAGTTTCACGGAAGACAAATACAACTACTCATGAAGTATTAGGAGTGATGACGAAAGGAAAGACACAAATAGTACGTTATTAAAATTAATTGTTAGTTACTAATATACCTCAATAGTGTTGAATAAAGTAATAAGTAAAAATAATCAAATATTGTTAGTTTTGTTTCAACTGAAACGCAATTCTTTTCCTTTTTTCCTTCGATTTTTTATCACTATTATGGGTATGCATGAGTTTACACGTAATGGTGACTGTATGGATTGCCCTTATTTTTGGCAATCGTAATCAACGAACTCAACATTTTTTTTTCTTCATTTTGATGTCTTCTCACTGCCAGTGTTATAACTTTTTTTGGAAAGGAGAATGTGATGCTCCTTCGATTTCTGGACTATTCTAGTTTATATGAGTATAACATAATAAACTATCCTCACTTTATTGTTTTCTTTGGTGATCAGTGTTTCTTTGACACCCCGGGTCTTATTATGAGGAAGGGTGGACTCCCAAAATCCGACATTAAAGTTCGAGTTGAGAGTGCATGGAGTTCAATGGATCTTTATGACATGCTCGTTGTTATATTTGATGTTCATAGACATCTTACCAGGTGAATGTTTTACTAGCCATTGTTTTGATTATTTGATTACATATTGATATACAAGCCTATGGCCTTTCAAGACCCTCATTTTGTGGGCCTATTGCTATGATGTAATTGTGGATACATTTACCATCATGCTACTTGGTAGTGTGTGCTTACTAATTAGATGACCATGTGAGAGGATAAGTTATCTTTTGATCATCAGTGCTAATATATTTAATAACATGTGGCATCATTTGATAATAGTTTTACTAATCATCATATGATATATATTCATTGTCTAGGAAATTTAAAAGGGAAATACCTAAAAGTGTTAGCTGGTCAAACCCAATCTGACCTGGTGACCTTACCATAACTTTACCTGTTAGCCAACCTGCAAAGAATATGTAGCAGTGATAACCATATACAGGTTGTAAAGAGGGCTATCTTTAGAAATCCTTTCGGTGATTCTTTTCTTTTTTGACATTTAGTTGTATGTTGAACTATATTTGAGGCTATCTGATAGTTGAAACTTGAGTATTGGCTATAACTATATGTTCTTCTAAACTGATTACTGTGATCTGTAGCGGGGATGATCAGTAGGGACTGCTTGAGTAAAATTTAATATGATCATCTTTTTTCTGATATGAAATAATTAAGAAACAGTGGTTAGAAAACTGATTACTGAGATAAATGTAAAATTACCTGTCTATTCTTATCGATTATCTGTTATGATATTTCAAGCTGCAATGTAAACTTTATGGTGACAAAGCTTCACTATATTATCATGTGTTTGATTGCTTGCTTTATTTGTCCACCAATCACTTATATGTGTGTTTATATGTACATAGGCCTGATAATAGAGTGATTGGGCTTATTAAACAAATGGGTTCACAAGTTAATCCAAAGCAAAAACGGATATTATGTATGAATAAGGTAGATTTGGTAGAGAAAAAGAAAGATTTGTTGATGGTCGCTGATCAGTTCAAAGATCTCCCTGGATATGAAAGGTACTCTATTTTATTTTTTCAATGATATTATTTCTGCTCTACTATAATTCCCTTGCTTAAGAAAGTTAAAATTTGTTTATTTTTGTTTCCATTAGGTATTTCATGATTTCTGGACTAAAGGGTTCTGGTGTCAAAGATCTTTCACAGTATTTGATGGAACAGGCATGTTTTTCTTTAAAATAATTCTGTCTTTATTCCATGCTCTTACCAGTTATTTGGTAGTCTTTTTGCTAGCCACAGTTAGTCCTGTTGTTAGATGAATTTTTTGTTTATATGGCCAAGGATATTGTGCACAATTCTGCATTATTTTCTAAACAATAATTGTGTGTAATTGTTTAGGCAGTAAAAAGACCATGGGATGAAGATCCTCTCATTATGACTGACGATGTCATGAAGAACATATCATTAGAAGTTGTTAGGGAAAAACTTCTAGACCATATTCATCAGGTATTGCTAGGCTCCTTTCTTTCCCCACTTACTTTGTATTGCAATTTCATCTGCTCAAGTTTGGTTTTCCTTAAAGATTTTCTGTATTTTCGGGCGTCCCATAGCTGCTACATTTTCATTGTTGGAACTTGTTTAACAAGTAATATACGTTTTAGTAGAGGCACAGTTTCAACTTGTATACTTATGAATCAATTGTTGGGTTATGTCTTTTTTCTGACATGTCAAACACCTAAAATAAAATAAAGAGTAAACTGCAAAAATCATCCCTGTGGTTTGTGTAATTTCGCAAGAATCATCCCTATCTCAAACGTTTAGCATTAATCATCCCCAAGTCCACAAACGTTTAGCAAAAATCATCCCTTAGCACTAACGTCGTTAGTTTTACCAGTTAAGTGTTAAATAATATTTGCTCGTTAGTCCCTCCGTTAATATTTTTTGCACCGTTAGTCCTCATTTTTTAACGTCGTTAGTTTTGTCCGTTTTTCTTACGTTTTTTCTGTTTTTGTCCGTTTTTATCTGGTTTTCTTACGTTTTTGTCCGATTTTCTTACGTTTTTTCCGTTTTTGTCAGTTTTTGTTCATTTTTCTTACGTTTTTTCCGTTTTTGTCCATTTTTATCCGTTTTAGTCCGTTTTTCCTACGTTTTTGTCCGTTATTCTTACGTTTTTTTCCGTTTTCATATGTTTTTGTCCGTTTTTCTCACGTTTTTTTTCGTTTTTGTCCGTTTTTCTTACGTTTTCGTCCGTTATTCTTACATTTTTTCCGTTTTTATATGTTTTTGTCCGTTTTTCTTACATTTTTTTCTGTTTTTTGTCCGTTTTTCATACGTTTTCGTCCATTTTTTACACGTTTTCGTCCGTTTTTACACGTTTTCGTCAGTATTTACACGTTTTCGTCTGTTTTTTTTACGTTTTCGTCTATTTTTTTACGTTCTCGTCTGTTTTTTTACGTTTTCGTCTATTTTTTTTTACGTTGCCGCCGACCACCCACCGCCACCGCCACCACCCACCTCCACCATCGCCACCCACCACCTACCACCTCCACCTACCACCACCCACCACCACCCACCACCCACCACCAACGTTGATGACCACCGCCACAAACGCCACCACCATCGCCGCTATCCACCACCACCCACCGCCACCACCACCCACCGCCACCACCACCCACCACCACCATCGCCGCTATCCACCACCGACCACCGCCACCTCCAGCCACCGCCACCCACCACCCACCACCTCCACCCACCACCACCTACCACCCACCACCAACGCCACCACCCACCACCAACGCCACCACCTACCACCTCCACCCACCACCACCCACCACCAACGCCACCACCTACCACCTCCACCCGCCACCACCCACCACCAACGCCACCACCTACCACCAACGCCACCACCACCACCACCCACCGCCACCGCCACCACCCACCTCCACCATCGCCACCCACCACCTACCACCTCCACCTACCACCACCCACCACCACCCACCACCAACGTTGGTGGTAGGTGGTGGCGTTGGTGGTGGGTGGTGGTGGGTGGAGGTGGTAGGTGGTGGCGTTGGTGGTGGGTGGTGGCGTTGGTGGTGGGTGGTGGGTGGTGGTGGGTGGAGGTGGTGGGTGGTGGGTGGCGGTGGCTGGAGGTGGCGGTGGTCGGTGGTGGATAGCGGCGATGGTGGTGGTGGCGGTGGGTGGTGGTGGCGGTGGGTGGTGGTGGATAGCGGCGATGGTGGTGGCGTTTGTGGCGGTGGTCATCAACGTTGGTGGTGGGTGGTGGGTGGTGGTGGGTGGTGGTAGGTGGAGGTGGTAGGTGGTGGGTGGCGATGGTGGAGGTGGGTGGTGGCGGTGGGTGGTGGTGGACGGCGGCAACGTAAAAAAAAATAGACGAAAACGTAAAAAAACAGACGAGAACGTAAAAAAATAGACGAAAACGTAAAAAACAGACGAAAACGTGTAAATACTGACGAAAACGTGTAAAAACGGACGAAAACGTGTAAAAAATGGACGAAAACGTATGAAAAACGGACAAAAACAGAAAAAAATGTAAGAAAAACGGACAAAAACATATAAAAACGGAAAAAATGTAAGAATAACGGACGAAAACGTAAGAAAAACGGACAAAAACGAAAAAAACGTGAGAAAAACGGACAAAAACATATGAAAACGGAAAAAACGTAAGAATAACGGACAAAAACGTAGGAAAAACGGACTAAAACGGATAAAAATGGACAAAAACAGAAAAAACGTAAGAAAAATGAACAAAAACTGACAAAAACGGAAAAAACGTAAGAAAATCGGACAAAAACGTAAGAAAACCAGATAAAAACGGACAAAAACAGAAAAAACGTAAGAAAAACGGACAAAACTAACGACGTTAAAAAATGAGGACTAACGGTGCAAAAAATATTAACGGAGGGACTAACGAGCAAATATTATTTAACACTTAACTGGTAAAACTAACGACGTTAGTGCTAAGGGATGATTTTTGCTAAACGTTTGTGGACTTGGGGATGATTAATGCTAAACGTTTGAGATAGGGATGATTCTTGCGAAATTACACAAACCACAGGGATGATTTTTGCAGTTTACTCTAAAATAAATTTAGCAAAAATTGAAATGGGTCTGGGTCAAACAAGACTGTAGACGAAGTGTAATGTGTACTGCACAAACCTCCCTGATCATGTCATTCAGAAAGCTAGATTATGATTAGAACAATATAGTAATATATGTTATATTTTATGACACTCAACCTGTTTAGACCTAAGTGGCACAATAACCGAGTTGATCTGTAACAGGAAATTCCGTATGATATTGAGCATCGATTGATAGATTGGAAGGAATTGCGCGACGGGTCTATAAGGATTGAGCAGCATCTCATCACCAACAAAATGAGCCAGCGCAAAATTATAGTTGGCAAGAATGGTTCTAAAATAGGGTAACTTTTTTCATCTCACAACTCACTGTTTTCTTATGGACTATTTTGAGGATTTCTAGTTTGTTACTGGTAGAGATATATTATGAACTAAACCACCTCGGATTTACCCATAATTAAGTTATAGTATATGCGATATTGAGGAGTGACTGAAAATGTATAGTATTGTCTGTTGGTGAGGTATAGTAAAAAAAATGTACCGATGTAAGGAAAACTCTAAAATGAATACCAATAAACATATGTTCACATTACGTTTGCTTGTATAATTGAAAATCCGCTGCATACTGATCCATCATATGTATAATTCTCTTTTGTTTTAGCATAATGCAGTTTGTATGATAGTATATTATCAAATCACACACGATTTAATAATTTACAGGAGAATTGGTGTTGAAGCGAATGAAGAACTGAGATCCATATTCAAACGCAATGTCCATCTAATCCTTTTGGTCAGACTCAAATGATAGAATCTATAGATCAACAATGAATCACCTACCCTGATTGTTCATATAACAGCTCCTACTCAAAGCTAAAAGAACAAAAGATTGAGCTCCAACTATGTTGGAGCTTGTTTTAGGCATTTAGCTATTTTGCAGGGTTCATAGTTATTTTAGCCAAGATTTTGGGTAAAATGATATTTATTGCACGGCGTACCAAAAAGGTATGGTTATGTTGAATGTATTTTCTTTGAAGTTTTGGTTCTTATTTACATATAGCTATTAGATTTGGATTTAGATCATCTCATGTTTAACTCAACATGATAGTCGACGTAACCTACCTGTTTCAAGTTTTCACACTAACCACTCTTCCAATGCCAGCTAATGTGCTTTGGGCTTGCTCTATGAAATATAACAAATCTGGCTAAAAGTTGTACTATTCTAAGTTACCAACAATTGTATGTTACGAGGCAGTTTCCGCACTATACTGCGGCGTAGTATTTTTTACATTAGCAATTGCATCAGTTAAAGCAAAGAAATTGTAATAGTGTAGTTGAAAACAATCAAAATTTAAGTTGTACTATTCTAAGTTACCAACAATTGTATGCATGGTTTAAAAAAACGGTGTCGCCTCGAGGCGGCGCCTCGAGGCGCGCCTTGAGGCGAATCGGCCGGAAAACGCATATGAGGCGGCGCCTCTGGTGGTTGATTTGGAACGTACGCCCCAGTTGGGTGAGGCGGTGGTGAAGCGTGTGAGGCGGCGAGGCGGGTACGAGGCGGATTATTCTTTTTTTGGGCGGTGGATCTGGCGGATCTGGTGGATCTGTGTACAATATTGGTGGATCTGTGTTCGATATTGGTGCCTACATCCAATTAATTAATATTCTCAGTGGATCTGTGTGTTAGAAGTAAAGAAGAAGGTCTGTTAAAAAAAAAGAAGTAAAGAAGAAGGTGAAAGGTGGCTGTACCCTAAATGGAGAGAGGAGAGAGGAGAGAGAGAAAGAAGTGATATAATATAGGCCGGATTTGTTTTTTTAGTGGGCCTATTATTACAAATGGGCCAATTAAGAGAGTTTTTATGTTAATTAAAAGTGGGTCTTACTCAAATATACAACTAAATGTATATATAATGTAAATTTTGCAATATTTATATAAAATATATAATTCAAAAATATTAAATAAAATAAAAAAATTAATAAAAGTTTATAAAATATGTATATAAAATATATAAATACCTATTAAAACTTATATATATATAATTTCTATATATTTTTTTAATTCCGCCTCGACCTTACGCCTCGGTCCGCCTCGAGGCTTACGCCTCTCGAGTCGGAGGGAAAACGCCTCGAAACTCGTTTCCGTACTTTTAAACCTTGATTGTATGTTACGAGGCAGTTTCCGCGCTTTACTGCGGTGTAGTATTTTTTACATTAGCAATTGCATCAGTTACAGCTAAGAAATTGTAATAGTGTAGTTGAAAACGATCAAAATTTTGAGTTTTAAACAATTTATCATCTATGTCAATTAAGTTAATCATTTGTATAAGAATCCGTATAAAATAAGTAAACCAAATAATGCTACCAATTTTTTAATGGAAAATGTTTACATCAATTCTGTCAAATTTGATCTGCAACAAAAAAAGTCTACCCTTTTAGCAAAAAAAATAACGAGTTTCGCTTTAAAAGCTAAAACCATCAGAAACAAACAAGAGCTATACCCAATTTTTCTGTCGTGGGACATATCACTATAGCTTGGGGATTGTCATCTGTGTTGTATCCTATGCATCATACAAATGATGTAACAAAAAGCTTTTCAGGACTTCTGTCGACCTTGAGCCATCAAGCTTCGGAAGTGATCATTGGTAAAGTTAAGGCATGCATTAGGTGGGGCCTTTGATCCATATTGAAATCATTGAACATCGTTTTCAGTAGTTCATGATAATCCCATATCATAGTAACTTTCCAGATACGGATAAGTAAGATCGGTAACCTACAACAGATATAACCAAAAACATCACAATTAAGTTGAAGGTAATAATATTAATCATATCATATCATCCTATAATATTAAGCTTCAACCCCTTTTATCTTAAATAGCAAAATACCCTTAATAGTTTTATAAAAGATTGAAATATCTTAAAACCGAGTCCAAAAGCAATATTATTAAAAAAAGGAAGCTTATAAAAGTTAACTAATATGTTATATGTACACTTGCCAAAAGTAAGTATTTACCAAATGAAAATCAAAACGTATTCGCTTCTTTCCTTTTTTCTATTTGCAACTCAATGCTAGTGTAGAATGAATGAAACACAGCTGGGACTAATATCCATGACTAAATAACATTGCTTTCTCTGAAACATACAACATCATGACAGTGTAACATGTTTGACTAGATGATCAGGTTTACGACAAGTCAAGAAACTCACAAAAGATATACGAAGAGACAAGCATGATTATGGTTTCAATGATATGCCCACATATCAATAAACCCGATGTAATATGCTAATTATCAAATGCTATTTATAACAATCACAACTATCAATTAGGAATCAAAAGATTAAGAACTTGACTCGAAATCAATATAGAAGGATTTGTTATGGATTATTGTGGTGGAAATGTTACAATGATTGAGACAGTTATACAAGATCAAAGACTGAAAATGAAATGTAAATGACAAATGCTATTTAAACTGAAAAGGGGAGGGAAAGTCTATTGGGAGAGTTGACCACTTTGACTGTATGTCTTGGACTATTAATAGGCTACCACGTGTAGTAATGAGTTTGAGCAGATAACAATCCATTCCCCTTCTATAGATCCTTGTCCTCAAGGATCAATTTGAAACTCAGGGAAACGTTTTTGGATGTCCTCATATGATTCCCAAGTAGCATCTTCCCTTGCACAATTGGACCACTGCATCAACAAGTAAACCACTGCTCTGTTGTGCTTCTTCATCAATCTTCTATCCAAAACAACCATTGGTGTAACAGCAATCAATCCATCTTCTCTGCACTGAGGGAAGCTACCCATGACAGCTCCTTCTTGCCTGCATTTCTTTAGCTGGGAGACATGAAAAACATTGTGCAGTTGATCTGTTGTAGTCAACTCCAGCTTATAGGCTACACTTCCCACTTTCTTCAAAACTTTGAAAGGACCATAATATTTGGCAGAAAGCTTATGTGGGGCACTCTGTCTAACGGTGATCTGTCTGTATGGTTGAAGTTTCAAATACACCCAATCACTTTAATTGAATTTGTAACACCCCGTACCCGCTTAGACTGAAATTTAAAACTTTTGACGCGGAAACGCTTGACTTTACCGGACTCATACAATTTCTTCATTTACATATCCAAAATATATCATATTTAACCCTTTTAAATACTTGTAAGAACATATACTCTAACACCTCTCAAAACATTTCATAATCAATTGTATAACACAACCAAACGACCCTTCAGACCAATGATACGCCGTATCCTTTTTGAAGGATATGCCGTATTACAACTGAGAGATAATGCGCCGCATCAACCTAAAATGATGCGCCGCATCACCTTAAACTTCTGATACGTCGCATCTAATATACTAGATACGCCGCATCACCTTAACTTCTGATGCGTCGTATCTAATATACTAGATACGCCGCATCGACCAATTAAGACAGAACATCAGCAGGAAAACCTGCATATACTCAACACACCACACAATCCACTTTAACATCAACACAACATTATAACTTATGCCAAAACACTCATTTTACATTCAAAACCACAACAAACCATAATACACGGCCATTGACCCGTTTGACTCCAACATGAGTACGAATACACTTAAATCCAAACGCCCCTTAAACGTTCACTAAAAACGCTTAAAACACATTTGACAACTCGTTAGACTCCCAAATCATTACCCGACTTTGACACAAAATAAACGACTCATAAAGAAGACTCTCGGGGGCACAACCTTGACTCGAGCTCGGCGTTCTACCTAGCTCCTAATGCTCACTATCTTCCAACCGCTTCCAAATCCTTAAGCTACCACACATAGTCTTTCGTTCCGCCACACATGAACCTACAAAACGTTAACAACTAAAGGGGTAAGCTTACGCTTAGTAAGTAACCCATCATAAAACATATATCATACATATACTTTCACATAAGCATCATAATCACATAAAAGCCACTAAACTACTTCATACCTCCTACATCACTCCCAACTTCATAATACAAATGCATCCATTCATCACAACTATAATAAACCACATACCTTAGCTATTCCAAGTCCATCAAGCTATCTTACTTTCAATCAAGGTCTCTAGCCACCTAATGTCCAACTCATAACCATCCCCAATCCAAATCTCCTATTCTTACACAATCATAACACATATATGATAATACATACATAACACATGTTTTGAAGAGAGTTACTTACCTTCAATCCAAGCTAAGCTACCAACACAAATCCCACCAACAACATCTTCTAGCCATCATCATCATCATAATCATCCTAAAACACATAATCATATATAACATATAATACATAATCATTAGCTATAATCATGGTTAATACAACCATAACTAACCTCTAAGCACCTCTAATCATCATATAATCATCTATTGATTATATGATAATAAATCCCATCATTTACTAACTTAAACCCATTATAAAATCCTTACATAATCATCATTAACTCTTAATTATCTTAAAACACCATTTACCCTTTAATCCCAAGCTAGGGTTTACAAACCCTAGTTTCATAATTCATCAATTAAACTCTAATTAAGCATCATAAACATCATACCTTATGTAGGAAACAAGCTATAGGCTTAACCCTTGAATTATCACCACTAAACCCTCATCATCTCATCACCAATTGCTCCATCATCTTCCCTTTCTTCTCTCTATCTCGGCACCACAGAAACACACAAGAATTGTGTGGAGATATCTAGAACCTAACATATATAAACTAGCTGAGAGGGCATTTCTGTCATTTCTGCTTATTTAAGGTCGATGCGCCGCATCTATATTTTAGATGCGCCGCATCTTATATACGCCGTATCTCCTTCTCCAATACGGCGCATGGACCAAAACAAGTCAGTCCTACTTCCCATTTTACCATACGCCGCATGTAACTTTCTTGATGCGCCGCATCTAGGCCTCATCAGACATCCACCTAAAAGATTCAACCACATATCCTTAGTCAAACATACTTAGGCTCGGGTCAACTTCATCTAGGGTGGGGCCTATTTGTATTCCGGGAAACGGGTCTAACAATTCTACCCCCCTTATTTAGATTTCGTCCCCGAAATCTGTCGTTCTATTTCTAACCACACTTAGTCTCATAACACCTCTCATTCTTAGCCCCTTAACTCTTAGTTATTTAGTGCAGCGACTTAAGTGACCTCGCAACTTTGTGCATACTATAACGCATCACATGCCCTAATCCACATTACCCCCGCTTACTTTTATACCACACAACTCTCGCTTAGATTTTACATAATACCAGGCTTACTTATTATTGCTAATCATCATTCTAATCCGCCCTATTATCGCACATCATCATTTCTCTCGCTTTATCCTCTACCCTCATTCTTGACTACCCGATACTTAAGAAACTCGTACTAATACGTTCACATTCCGTTACTTTCGTTCATCATATTTCGTACCACACCGCAAGGCACATTATGCCACCATTACAATTTCTCCATCCCATCAAGGTCCTTCTAAGTCTCTTCTAAAAGCCATGGTCTAATTCTAACCCTCCTATCTTAATCCTTACAATTCCTAACTAACTCTAAACTCCCGCTTTCTACTTCTCTAACCCTACTTGTGCCGTGTCAGCAACACATAGCCCACTCGTTTATAATTCCTCATTTACATGGAAAGGCGTCCCAATCGATGTAAATCAAGAAATATAAACTCATGGTTATGCACTCCCGACATAACACTACTACTCCTATTTCCAAATTTAACTTTTATTATTTTCTCATTGTTTTTATTACATTATTTTTACTCTTCTTAGACTTGGATCCTTCACATTATCACATTCATCATGGGGATACTTTTATATGCCATGGACGTAGGCAACCCCTTGCCGGTGAAGGCAACACTTTCATCCCGAAGGATCTTTAACATTCATCCCGAAGGATTCCTTAACATTCCTTTACTTGGTCATCTCGAGGGATACCACATTTATCATTCATTCCGAAGGATCATTACATTCACACCTTATCACCTTAACAACGGATCCAAGTCATAAGCACCACACACACATTATTACATTCGATTATTATAGTAATTACCGCTAATCGCCTTAGCAGTAATATGAAAATTTTAGAACAACGCCTTTATCTCATACACACTCCTTACATTCTTAATCCGCTTTAGTTATTTTAACATCTTTACTTTACCTCTTGCATCCTTAGCCTTCGTTAATCATGTTCACATTCTTACATTACATTTTAGTCCACTCGACTCATTTACGTCTAGACTTCTCACATTTTACCAACCGAAACTCATGCATTCATTTTGGTGATTACAGCGCCGTAATATGATAATTTCAAGACAACGTCTTTATCTCACACATACCCCTCTCATTCTTTCTTACGTTTTTAATCCATCACCTTTTTATTTCCGTATCTTATCTCTCTTCTTTTAGTCTCACTCGCTTCCTTTACATGTAGACCTTATATATATCGTCAATTATAACACGCCCATTATTTATTAATGATTACAGCTAATCGCCTTAGCCGTAACATAATTATGTCATGGCAATACCTTATCCTCATACACGCCCATCTCATTATGGCTATTAGTACTTAAGAAATTTCGCTCTATTTCATTCTTTCTTACATTCTTAGCTCGTTGCATTCTCATTCTCATACCTCATCTCCTTTCTTAATTTATTTATGTATTTAAGCGATATTATTCTTTCTTGTCATTTACATATATGCCCTTCATAGATTAATAACGTTAAAACCTTCATTAGCGTTCCCTTTTCTTTTCACGCATTCTATTTACGTAAGTTCATTATGTTACAGCACAATGTATTATTATGTTATTGCTTGCACACTTGACTCGTCCTATTTGATCATTAGTGTTTAAAACGTATTCTTTTTATCTTGTCATTATCTTACCCACAACACCTTATTTCAATCCTACCAATTTTACGTCATGTTAAGTATACCATGTACATTCTTAGCTTATCGCATTTAATTTCTGACACTCAAACTTTTTCATTTAATTTCCGTCCGTTATATATATATCCCCGTTTAATCGCAACTTCACCTTCACACTTAACTCTCAAGTACTTTACCCTACTGTTACCCCGTCTCTATACCAATTTAACTTTAGTCCTTAATCACTAAATTTAATGAGACCCTATGTGGGTCACAATTCATGCCATCTTTTTCTATCCTCATTCTTTAACCCTCAAGTTATCAAACATCTTAATATTAACTCGTTAGTTTCGTCTTATCTCTTCACACTATACGTTAGTACACCCAATATCATCACGGTCCATACTTAAAGCATTGTTACTAAATCTTATTTGTTTTTCTTATGTCAACAACCCCTAACAATTTGCGTGTCAATTTCATCTTATCAATACACATTATGATTGAGTACACTTCTCGTCATCACAATTCATTATTTATGCGTTAACACTTTAAGTTACTTATTGATTCCATCCCTAATACCAGTTAGCATCTCTCTTCTTGTCTTGCTATGGCTATTCTTTTATCATACACAATCTTGTGTTGTTTACCCTTACGTTGATCCACTTACTTACACATCTACAACCCAACTATAAACTCATTCTTATGTTTGTCAACAACTCACTACGTGTCATCTTTATTTTAGGCAAGTTCTATATAATATTTGTCCATTATAGTTTACACATTCTATGTGTTCTTACAACGCACTTTTACTATTGCCCGTCAACCCTGTGTTGACCATATTCTCAACCTTTATCATTACTTCATTTTAGTCTATTCAACTTTTACGCATATAACCCTTAAATAGGTTTATTCTATCGCACTCACATAAGTCTTATCATACACATTTCAATACAGATATATTGACATGATTATATTCATGTTTTACAATTCTTTCTAGCGCTCTTCAAGTTACTTTTGACTTCTAGCGGAATCTATATCTCATTCATCATTTCTACCCATTTGGTATTAATATGTTTTAGTTATCATGTTTTATATGATACATGACCTCACCACATCTTATTCATACACCCTTACTTTCTCATTTGGTTTTGCATATAAAAACTCATGCTCCAAGCATATATTCATTCATGTATTTCCAATCATCAGACTACTAACATACTTCGTTATTCATTTCTTACTTTATATTACGTTTCCCAAGCACCTATCCTGCTTCTTAACTTATTTCACATATCGATGTGTTCTTTTTAAATTTTTATTGACCACAACTAGGTCAACACATAATATGCATTCTAATGCATCATAACTCATACACTTCTAAGCCATCGTGCTCTCAAGCACACCACATAAAACTTAGACCTATAATGACTTACCATAGACTTAATATCGCATAAACGACAACACTTAACATCATATAAGCAATCATATCATAACCCTTAACACTTATCCGGCAAGTGTTAGAACATTTATAACATAATCAAAACATGAAGTCTATGGCATCATATATTATAACGCATAATCAATCTATGCCTAAGCATCAATATTCTAGCTATTCGCAAGCAATAGTCAACCTTATAACTAAGGCATCATAACCATTTAACTTACTTACTAGCCCGTCTCTAATACCAGTTAGCATTGCTACTCACAATTCATCACTATAGTTCTATCATACAATTCACATATCGCAATACGATCCCCGTCACCAACCAAGGTGCACGACTAACTAATCATCTAAGTACCTCAAGTCCCCATGGACTTGTAACTTAAACACAACAACACTATTATAAGCATACATCACCTACCATCAATGGGCTCAACTAGCATTAAACGTAATCCATCTAATCACTTAGCAATTAAATTTCGCGCAACCAACACTTATGTCCAACGCTTCTAAGAGTGGTTTAAGTCTAGGCAATCCTAAAGAAAACCTAATTCACTTAAACCGAAGCTCTGATACCAAGTTGTAACACCCCGTACCCGCTTAGACTGAAATTTAAAACTTTTGATGCGGAAACACTTGACTTTACCGGACTCATACAATTTCTTCATTTACATATCCAAAATATATCACATTTAACCCTTTTAAATACTTGTAAGAACATATACTCTAACACCTCTCAAAACATTTCATAATCAATTGTATAACACAACCAAACGACCCTTCAGACCAATGATACGCCGTATCCTTTTTGAAGGATATGCCGTATTACAACTGAGAGATAATGCGCCGCATCTACCTAAAATGATGCGCCGCATCACCTTAAACTTCTGATACGTCGCATCTAATATACTAGATACGCCGCATCACCTTAACTTCTGATGCGTCGTATCTAATATACTAGATACGCCGCATCGACCAATTAAGACAGAACATCAGCAGGAAAACCTGCATATACTCAACACACCACACAATCCACTTTAACATCAACACAACATTATAACTTATGCCAAAACACTCATTTTACATTCAAAACCACAACAAACCATAATACACGGCCATTGACCCGTTTGACTCCAACATGAGTACGAATACACTTAAATCCAAACGCCCCTTAAACGTTCACTAAAAACGCTTAAAACATATTTGACAACTCGTTAGACTCCCAAATCATTACCCGACTTTGACACACAATAAACGACTCATAAAGAAGACTCTCGAGGGCACAACCTTGACTCGAGCTCGGCGTTCTACCTAGCTCCTAATGCTCACTATCTTCCAACCGCTTCCAAATCCTTAAGCTACCACACATAGTCTTTCGTTCCGCCACACATGAACCTACAAAACGTTAACAACTAAAGGGGTAAGCTTACGCTTAGTAAGTAACCCATCATAAAACATATATCATACATATACTTTCACATAAGCATCATAATCACATAAAAGCCACTAAACTACTTCATACCTCCTACATCACTCCCAACTTCATAATACAAATGCATCCATTCATCACAACTATAATAAACCACATACCTTAGCTATTCCAAGTCCATCAAGCTATCTTACTTTCAATCAAGGTCTCTAGCCACCTAATGTCCAACTCATAACCATCCCCAATCCAAATCTCCTATTCTTACACAATCATAACACATATATGATAATACATACATAACTATGTTTTGAAGAGAGTTACTTACCTTCAATCCAAGCTAAGCTACTAACACAAATCCCACCAACAACATCTTCTAGCCATCATCATCATCATCATAATCATCCTAAAACACATAATCATATATAACATATAATACATAATCATTAGCTATAATCATGGTTAATACAACCATAACTAACCTCTAAGCACCTCTAATCATCATATAATCATCTATTGATTATATGATAATAAATCCCATCATTTACTAACTTAAACCCATTATAAAATCCTTACATAATCATCATTAACTCTTAATTATCTTAAAACACCATTTACCCTTTAATCCCAAGCTAGGGTTTACAAACCCTAGTTTCATAATTCATCAATTAAACTCTAATTAAGCATCATAAACATCATACCTTATGTAGGAAACAAGCTATAGGCTTAACCCTTGGATTATCACCACTAAACCCTCATCATCTCATCACCAATTGCTCCATCATCTTCCCTCTCTTCTCTCTATCTCGGCACCACAGAAACACACAAGAATTGTGTGGAGATATCTAGAACCTAACATATATAAACTAGCTGAGAGGGCATTTCTGTCATTTCTGCTTATTTAAGGTCGATGCGCCGCATCTATATTTTAGATGCGCCGCATCTTATATACGCCGTATCTCCTTCTCCAATACGGCGCATGGACCAAAACAAGTCAGTCCTACTTCCCATTTTACCATACGCCGCATGTAACTTTCTTGATGCGCCGCATCTAGGCCTCATCAGACATCCACCTAAAAGATTCAACCACATATCCTTAGTCAAACATACTTAGGCTCGGGTCAACTTCATCTAGGGTGGGGCCTATTTGTATTCCGGGAAACGGGTCTAACAGAATTCCCTTTCAGACCTGTGCTTATCTGCCATGGTATTCATTCTATCTTGGGTTCTTTGTAGATGGAATTGGAGTATCTTAACCGCTTGTTCCCTTGCTGCTACGGTTCTGTCTACCTCCTCTACTCTGCACTCTCCTACTTCATAGGTCACATATTAGGGTGGTGTTTGACCATAGAGTGTCTCAAAAGGAGTAGTTTTGGTAGAACTGTGGAACTTAGTGTTATACCAAAACTCAGCTAAGGATAACCACTTAGTCCAATCTTTTGGTTTGTCACCTGTCATACACCTAAAAACAAACACTCCAATCATTTGTTGGCAGCTTCAGTTTGTCCATCTGTTTGGGGATGGTATGCACTTGACATTTTCAGTTCCACCTTCAACATCTGAAATAAAGACTTCCAAAAGAGACTAGTAAACACCTTATCCATGTCACTGATGATTGTTCTTGGCAGCCCATGTAACTTGAAGACATTATCCAAAAACAATTGTGCAACTTGGACAACAGTATAAGGATGAGATAATGCCATGAAATGTGCATACTTACTGAGTCTATCCACCACCACCATTATTACAGTCTTACCATTGGACATTGGCAGGCCATCAATGAAGTCCATTGAGATATCCATCCAGACCTTTTGTGGTATAGGTAATGGCTGTAGCAGCCCAGGGTAGGCAGCTAAGCCAGCCTTGTTTCTTTGACAAATATCACATTGTTTGACCATTAGCTTAACTGATTTTGTCATTCCCTTCCAATAAAACCAATTTCCTAGTCTCTAAGTGGTAGCTTCTACTCCTGAATGACTACCATCAGCAGAACTATGAAAATGATTCACCAATTTCTTTCTAAAACTGTCATTATCACCAACCACCAATTTACCTTTTCTCTTCAGTTGACCCATTGCCCAAGTGTACTTAGAAGAAGAGGCCCCATCTTGTATTTTCTTCATCTGCAGTCCAACTTTGTTGAACTTCTTCCATGAGACCAGAAAATATAGTTGAAACCATCTTAGTTGACATCTCATCCCCATGTCCAGTCCTTGAGAGTGCATCAGCAGCCTGATTTTTTTTACCCTTCTTGTAAGTGATTTCATAATCAAAGCCAAGCAGCTTGGGTAACCATTTTGACTGAAAAGGTGTGGTTATTCTCTGGTCTAGGAAATACTTGAGACTGAAATGGTCAGTCTTAATTTGGAAGTGTCTATCCAATAAGTATCCCCTCCATCTATCCAATGCGATGATGACAACCAACAATTCTTTCTAATAAGCATAAAAAGAGTGGTGTTTAGGGGCTAATGTCTTACTAAGGTAGGCCACTGGGTGTCCTTGTTGCAATAAAGCTCCTACTCCCAAACCAGATGCATCAGTTTCTACAACAAAGGGTACACTAAAGTCAGGTAATTTAAGAATCGGTGCTTTTGTTATAGCTTCCTTCAAGGCTTGGAAAGCTTGATCAGCTTGCTCATTCCATTGAAAGGCATTCTTTTTTAGTAATGCAGTCAGTGGTTGAGCAATGAGGGCATAATTCTTTATAAATCTTTTGTAGTAGCCAGTGAGACCCATGAAACCTCTTAGCTGCTTAACAGTAGTTGGTACAGGCCATTTGCTCATGGCTTCTATCTTTGCAGGATTTGTAGCCACCCCTTGATCAGAGATTACATGTCCCAAATATTCTACCTAAGATGTACCAAACACACACTTGCTTTCCTTGGCATATAAACTGTGCTCCCTCATAGTGGTCAAAATAGCCCTTAAGTGCTGCATATGATCTTCCACAGAAGCACTGTAGACTAGGATATCATCAAAGAACACCAAGGTGAATTTCCTCAGGGATGGTTTGAAAACTTGCTTCATCAAGGATTGAAAGGTGGAAGGGGCATTGGTCAACCCAAAGAGCATTACCATGAATTCATAATGTCCCTCATGGGTTCTAAAAGATGTCTTTGGTATGTCCTTTTCATCCATCCTTATTTGGTGATACCCTGATCTTAAGTCAAGTTTAGAGAACACCTTTGATCCACGCAGCTCATTAATAAGTTCCTCAATCAAGGGTATAGGGAATTTGTCTTTGATGGTAAGGTTGTTAATTTGTCTATAATCAATGCACATCCTCCATGTTCCATCCTTCTTTATAACCATCAAAATTGGAGATGAGAAAGGGTTGTTACTTGGCCTTATCACCTTAGCATCCAATAGCTCTTGCACCATTGACTCTATGGCATCTTTTTGGGTAGGTGGGTGTTTATATTGTCAGATGTTGACTAGTAGTGCACCTTCTTTCAAAGGGATTTGGTGGTCACGTTGTCTAGGAGGAGGCATGGTAGTAGGTAAAGCAAAGACATCTTCAAACTCTTTTAACAATTCCTTCAAAGTGTCCTGCTCTTGATCATCCAAAACAGACTCATGGGTGGTACCAATTGCCATAACTGAAGCTGTTGGCACACAAACATTCATTGTAGACAGACTAGCAGGCTGTTTGGACACATGTTTAGACAACTGTTTACTAGAAAACCATTGCAAAGTAGACTTTGTTGTTCCTCTCAAAGCCACTGATCTCCCCTCATGAACAAACTGCATCCTCAAAGAGCTAAAGTTCCACACTATATCTCCCAATGTTGACAACCATTGCACTCCCAAAACCATTTACAACCCCCAAGAGGCAAGATCATAACATTAGAAGTGAAAGTTTCCCCATGGATTTTCCATGTGAACCCTTTACAAACACAGCTACTAACTAGCTTGTTTCCATCAGCCACAACTACTTGTAATGGGTCAATTTTAGTGATCTTACACCCTAGTCTCTTTGTAGTATGTAAGTCGACAAAATTATGGGTGCTTCCTGAGTCAATTAGTATGTGCATTTTTTGTTTGCCAAAGTGACCAATGACTCTCATAGTTTTATAACCAACCACAATAGTAAGAGCATTAAGAGAAATCTGTGGTTCATCATTGTTTCCTAACACTTCAGGCAAAAGGTATTCTTCCTCTCCACCTTCTATTTGACACAACTCCATCTGTGGGTCTAGATCAATGATTAATTCTAAGACAAAAGCTTGGCCACAGCACTTATGGCAAGGCATAAACTTCTGATCACAATGAAAACACAATCCTTTGGCTCTCTTATCATCAAATTCCTTTTGTGACAGAAATTTCCTATTGGTATTTGGAGTTGTAAAGTTTGGTCTGTTAGTAGGCAAGGCTAAAGTAGTGTTTGGCTGTGCCCTGTGGTTTACATATCCACCCTTATTTCCAAAGTTTTTTTGAACAATAGCAGGCTTGGGTTTGGGTAAGATAGGGTTCTGTCTAGCCTTAGGGGCAGCTATAGTTGCTTCTTGTAGTCTATACAAACTTGCAGTGTCTGACAAGGACTTGGGCTTAAACATTCTAACAGGCAAATAAATACTTTGTGGCAAACCCCCCAAAAACAAGCTAATAGCATGACTCTCAGACAAATCTACCTTGTTCAACAGCATTATAAACTTCTCTTGAGACTTAGGCACAAAACTATCACATTTCAGGTTCTTAAGTTCAGATAAAGGATCCTCAAATTCAATGTCAAATCTAGCCAAAATAGCATTTTTGTAGTCATCCCACCCCACCGTATCACCATGAGTTTTCTCAAACTGTTGGTGCCACACTAAAGCACTATCATAGAGATGAATAGAGGGTAACTTGACCTTATCCAACTCATCAACATCTTCTACACTAAAAAACTGTTGACACATATACAACCATCCTTTAACATCACTACCATTAAACCTGGGGAATTCCAGTTTTGCAAGTCTACCAAACTGTAATTGCTTGTTTCTACTAGTTCCTTCCCCATTTCTGATAGTGTTAACATCAGTGGACAGATAATCAACCTTTAATGCTACAGTATCAAATTGACTTTGAATGTGAGTGGTTATACCTGCCATTGTGGTTTCAATCAACTGTTTGATCCAAGCCTTTATGTTTTCATCAGAACCAGGTGGATCACCATTACCAGAAACAATACCTCCATTATTATGATTACTAGCACTACCAATTCTTGTTCCCACCATTATCACTGTGATTACTGTTCAAAATTGACTATTTTACCACACAGAATGATTAATCCACCGTATTATTCTAACTAACGTGTTTGTGAAGTGGAAACAGACAATTAAGACTGATGACGTATTTGTGATAAGACAAATGACCTAGAGTGGCCGGAATTTATGTCAATATGGTGGGTTGACTAAAAAGTCAACGGAGGAAAGTGGTGGTGTAACAGAAAAACGGTTATTTGAACACATTTGTAACAGAATTAATGGTGGATGAGAGCTTTTTGCCAGGAAAGAGCTCTGATACCAAATGTAATATGCTAATTTTCAAATGCTATTTATAACAGTCACAACTATCAATCAGGAATCAAAAGATTAAGAACTTGACTCGAAATCAATATAGAAGGATTTGTTATGGATTATTGTGCTGGAAATGTTACAATGATTAAGAGAGTTTACAAGAGGGAAAATACAAGATCAAAGACTGAAAATGAAATGTAATGACAAATGTTATTTAAACTGAAAAAGGTAGGGAAAGTCATTTGGGAGAGTTAACCACTTTGACTGCATGTCTTGGACTATTAATAGGCTGCCACATGTACTAATGACTTGTAGGTCCTAGTTAATACGTAAAACACACACTACTCAAATACTAAACCACGATTACAACTACTATTAAGCTATGAAATGAAATAAACAACTATAAGAGAATTACGAGAGATTAGATAACAATAGAGAAGAGATTAAGAAGAAAGAAGATTGGATGATTAACATTCATACAAAAGAGTAGCAAGGCTTACGCATAGAGAATGAATAACCAACAACTAAAATGAGCACCTAAGCACCCTATTTATAGGCGTGAAGATAGGGCAACATTTGCTTAGGATGCTTCTAGAAATAATTACAAGGCCACATGGTCCATGGGCTACTAATGGACCATGTGCTTAATGCAAACTAATAACCCATATTTTGAGCAACCAATATAACGCATATGATCAAGACTTGAAATGAAATAAAAGGCGTTCCCAACAATCTCCCCCTAAGTCTTGGTCATCATTGTTGCTCGACGTCATCTTTGCTTCTTGGGCTTCAGACGTCTTGATAATCTTTGTCCTTTGTTCTTGATCTGATATGATGTGGTATGGTAATGATCTGCCGTCCTCCAATGGTCTTTAGTACTGGTGTCTTCACGTTGTTTCCATCATGCTCATATGATCTTTGACTTTTGTTCTTCATACATCACATAGTTCTCTCTTCATAAGCTTGATCTTAGACTTGTGAAAGATTAACATACTTGATCTTTGACTTTTCTTTAATAACTTTGAACTTTTGCTGTCTTGAGTCTTTGTGAGAACTAATCTTCAGGATATGAGCATGATAGAGTCTTGATGGTGGTAGAACTCCAGGTCTTCATGATCCTCCGCAGCAGCAGCAGCAACACGAACCAACCGGCACTTACAAATTTGGACTTTGAGATCATCAACAGCATAGTGTGAAGACTTTCTCTAATCCAAACCCAGGCCGTTCTGAACCGGATACCCCCGAAAGGGCTAACACGGACACACCGAAGTGCACCCACGATTCAGTGAGTCGCTGGAGATTACCCCACGACTGTAGACCGTTTTGGAACAGACACTAAGCGTAACCCACAAGGAGTTACCGAAGTGACCTGCTGTCAGGGTTGTTTGATGTTACCCTGGCAGGATTTCCATTCTATCACTGAGAATCACAATTGTGAATTCTCTCAAGAATGTTCTTGGCAGATTGCTAGGATCTGCGAAGGACACTTTCCTAATTTACAACTGATGCCCATGATGTAGAACACTAGTGTAATTCTAAGTGTACCTAAGAGATCTTTGATGAATCTCATGGCTCTAGACTTAATTAGTGCACATTTGTTTGGTCGTCGGAGACGTGGAGCAGATTGCCTCCTTTTCAATATCAACACTCTCGTAATGAGAGGTCGATAGGTTATGAAGGGTTCTCCGTGTGAATGAAACAAATGTCTTTTGAGAGACACTTGAGTGGCTTAGAAGGTTTAGTGCAGTGCGTCACTGGGTCCATGACGTCTTTTGTCTTCAATACCGATGATGCTCAGTCAACCAGTAGATTATGAATTGAACCCGGTGTCTGCCCTAAGGTTGAACAAATGGAGGGCTATTTCTTTTCACCTTTTTCTTTGCTTTTCTTTTTAATTCTTCAACACCTTCTTTCTCCTTTCATTCATTTTCTCCTTTTTTGTATCATACCTAGGACTTTCTAGTTCTAAACTATGGGAATTGTCCTTGGGTAGATCCCTCCGGCTCTGGCGGATCATAGGACGGTTTTCCTAAACCTTAGTCACCTTATTACTCCATGACTATCCTATGTTGATGCCATTTACCAAAACCTTTGAAAAAATCTCTCAAAGTGTCGATGATAGTAAAAAACATTTTATTGACACCTTGAGAGTTTTGTGTTTTTCAGAAAGACTCCCCCTTAACATGTGCTCAAAGGTAATTAATTTGAAATTTGCACATGCCGGGAAGAGTAGGCACTTTTGAATTGATAGATTTTCAATGAACATGATCATCGCGAGACACGCTTACATCACTAGTAGAACTAGCTTGAAATTATTACCCGTCCAGATCACATTCAAGGAAAATCGCTCGAAATCGGTACATTCTACTCAGACATGTCCTTTGCGAGACACGCTTACATCACCAGATGAACTGGCTTGAAATTATTACCCGTCCGGGACATGTCCTTTCGACTACTGACATTCCTACCGTCAATTCGAGGGTCAATTCTGAGTCGAGCACTTATGAGATTCCAACCTTGAGACACCATATTTTGATCATATTATACTTCTCCCCCTCAAAAATAGCATACTCATGATGTTTTTGAAAAACTTTTATGATTAAAATATGCTGTTTTTGAGTTTTAGGGAAGAATTTCAAGAACTTTTGTTTTTCAAAACAAAGATTATATTTGCAAATACTCCCCCTTGACGAGGGAATACTTGTTCTTATGAGCAGAATGTTTGAAAAAAACTTAGAAAACATTCCGGTTTAATTCTACTCATAAGAAAGAAGCTTTCGCTCCTTTGATCAGGATTGAGGCACTGAAGCGTACCTCAAGGTCCTTTCTTTAGGGTCCGGGTTGTGCACTGTTATGTGTACACAAGCCGTAATGTCAGAGGTATATGGTAAGAATAGTGAAATAAGAATTGATGAATTATGAACTCAAGTGCTTACATTAACCTCCTTTGCTAAACTTTGTGAATTCTTGGTCCGTCCTTTGATATAGTCTGATAGGAAATGGTGGACGACCGCCAACATAACTCTCTAGTCTCCTAATCTGATCCCTCTGGTACAACCTTCTTTCAATCTTCAAGATGAACTGCATCACTTGTTTGAGCTCATTATGTGTCCACCTTGTTGACTTTTTCAACTCATGATCCCGAACTCTAAGAACTAACCCATCTCTAATGTTTTTCAGCGTATCATCACAGAATTTATGAATCTCGTGATATGACATGAAATGGTTTGTATGTGTTGCACTTCTGTAGACGAACCCAAAGACTGGGTGTTTCTTCATGGTATATTGAGCATCGCGGTTGTTTTCCAAGAACATTATGGGCTCAACGAGATTCAACTTCTGCTGATAACTTTCCACTCCTAACTGAAGATCTTCTACTCGTTCTTTGATTATCGTTCTTCGAATGAAGTGACAGATAGCCGCACTAAAAGCATACTAAAGATCGGTAGAGAGATGTTGCAGTTTTCCTTGTATTTTGATGAGGTACAAGTCTTCAATATCATTGAGACTCAAGTAAGGAAAATCTGCTTCTGAGAACGAGTAGAGCTGGTTGTCATGTCGTCTGACCGTGATCTCAGATAAGAATGTGTAATCATACTTCTTCGATCCTGAAACACTAATCACTGCCATGATCCTGAGGTCACTGTAGACTTGTTCACGAGACTTTTGGCTAAGTTTATACTTGTACCAGTTCTTCCTTTTATCATACCAGTGATGGATTCCTAATTCAGCATCACGATCATAGATCACTTGTTGTTTGATGAAGATCTTCTGGTGAATTGCAGCTTCCTCAATGGCAGGATTTTGGTAACTTGCTGCAGGAGTGAAGGTAATTGAAGTTGCATACTTCGTTTTGCTCGATGCTCCATGCATGAGTAGTTCAAGATCTTTGTTGAAAAAGAACTGGAAGGGGATTTCTGAAGTTCCATGAGGTTTTCTGATCACGGGTAGTGGCTTAGTCCAGTCTGTGATGTACGGACGGTTTTTGTTGTCACGGCCACCCACCCTGAGTATGTCTGGATTCGTCCAGTCAAACTCACTTGACATTGCACGAGCAATGTTTTCAAGGTGATACTCCAGCTCAGCCGCATTTGCAGATTTGTCTTTAAGAAGAATGAAGGCATCATTTTTGATCCTACGAAGTTCTCTCTTTGTCATTTTCTTCACATTTAGAGTATGTTTGATTTTGTGTGTAAATTCAAACGCACTGTCTTCAACTTTAGAAGCTTCGTCGTCTTGGATCTGAGCACTGGCAAGTAGATCAAACCAATCATTTCCGTTCACATCTTTATCTTCATCAAGCCATGTGACAACAGCTGGTTCTTTGAAGGTTTTCTTGCTGCTTGAAGGTTTTGATTTTGGTGGTGATGGTGGTGGTGATTGTGGCTGATCCTCTTGTGGTTGAAAATCTACGTTTTATGTGGAGAAGTGCTCATAATGATGCTCTGTTGCTGTCAGACCAGATTCTGGATTCTTTGGAGGTTGAGAGGATGTTGTAGTTGTTCCGGTGGGCTCTGTAATGTGAATCCCAGATCCGCTACCAGTCTTTTGTTTCTTTGTAGTGGTGTCTGGATCTTGGTCATCATTATCACGTTGACGCTTGCCTTTATCAGCTGCAGTCTTACATGATTCCATGTTGGCTCGAATAGCATCCACGATGGGAATTTCAGTGTAGCTGAGGGTGGATTGTGCAAGCAATTTGGTGAGGAGGGCGTCTTGAAGTTCTTCAACTGAGTATTCAAGAAGATGTTTCTGTTGGAGTGCTAGATCTTTGACCTTCTCATCTACTTTTGTGTTGATGTAAGCTGATGTGTGCGTGTGTATTGCTCTAATTCTTTTATATCCACGGCAGCGGCGCCAAAGATTTGGTGCGCGCGTGATGTCGTTGTGGTTTTAGCAGTATTCAAGTTTTAAATTTATTTTTAGCTGACTTATCAATAAAACACACACTTTAACGAGCAGTGTACCTGGTCAGTATGAATATAATGGTAAGTAGAGTGTCGATCACTAAGAGTGGAACGTATTATCTAGTTATTCTAATCAGTATTTTAATATCTTAAGTTAGCTATACAACCTAATCTAACGCAAGGGGGTTCAGCCTGAGAGACTGGCACGGTTTGGTTATGATTAAATATAATAAACTAAACTAATAAGCACGAATCAGCGATTAGCACACACGTACACAGATAGATACTTGAGACAATAAGAAGACCTGTCCTGATAATTAAGTAGCTTGTCACTTGTTTTATTGCTAGTTTTATATGAAGTGTATATAATTAACCCTTTCTCGTTGGCTCTAATCTTATCGGCGAGTAAACCCTTAATGATTACTTATGTCTATCCTATTTATTTAGCGTCTCTTAAATAGGCGAGGAAGGGGCATGGCGACCCAAGCAATGCTCAGCTAGACACAGAGGTTATCAATGCACTAATAAAAGTCACCAAAGACATCAACATATAAACTTTAATTAATGTGAAAGCAATTTTAAGGGGTGCCCATGATTTTCCGTAGTCACATGGAATCGGCCCATCAATCCTGATGAATTAAAGTGTACTAATACAATAAAACAAAACTACTTAATGAATTGAATACATGCAGGACCTTCTTACAGCTCTTGTATCTTTGTTTAGGGTGTGTCTTGTGCTGCTAACACGTCTGAATTCGGCCTTAGGGTTTTGTGGTCTTCGGTCTTCTTGTTAAACTAGGCTCTCGAAATTTGTCTGGCCTTGGGGTATTTATAGTTTCTGTCTGAGGGTTAGATGCGGCGCATAGGATAAGTAGATGCGGCGCATCGACTTAACTTCGCGTGGGGTCCAAGATTAATATATTCAGGAATATTCGTACACCGCCTTAAGATGCGGCGTAACTCCATTTATCTATGCGGCGCATGTCCTTTGCTGTCTTGGATCGTGACTTGTGAAATCTTGATAGTGATGCGCCATATGTTAGGAGTAGGATGCGGCGTATCTGGAGCAGAATGGTCTTGATCTTGTACATTTCAGTAGACTCTTAACATCTTGCTTGTTTTGCTCCATAATTAGTCCAAAATCGCCAAGTTTCACATAATACTTGTTTTTACCTGAGAATTACAAAAGTAAACATTAACGTATCAATTCTCATATATAATATGATAAAACAAGTCAAATAAATAGGATAAATGATGGTAATAAAATGTACTTATTTGAGTTCATCAAATATCCCCCCACTTGAACTTTACTTGTCCCCAAGTAAACCTTAGAATAAATCTTATGAAAATGTATCCTAAAAAATATTAGGATTCATTTTTATATTTAAGCATGTATTCGTTTTTTGTCATAATTGCACAACCAAACACTTAACGAATTAGAAATAAAATAAAATATTTTGATAAAAGCAAATCTAATCGTTTAACTGTCCAGTCGTGGCGAATATTCTATCATAAGCTTGGTAAGTATACGCATCTCTCCCACTAAAGCCAAGGAATAACATGTCTAAAGCAATAAAGAGGGTTTGTTGGTTAAGGGTTAATCATTCTTCTTAATCTCTATCGATCTCAAATTCCAGAAAAGGCGACAAAATCACAAATACATGATCGAATCCACGACCACGATACTTGCAATTACTCAAATCCTTAACTCGAATAGGCTAAAGATAGGACCAAGTAATCTTCACCAATAATATTATATCAAAAAGGGCGACAAAATCATAAATACATAGCCGAATCCACGACTACGATACTTAAGATTGCTCAAATCCCTAATCTCAATAAATCAAAGGTTTGGATAAAGAATAATATAGGGTATGGATAATATTTGGGATACAAATTGGTGTAAAATGAAAAATAAACAAAACAGATAAATTAAAATCCTAAGTGTGGTAAATTACTTTCCCAACCATCCCATGAATAAGACTCATATCATTGAATAACTCACGCTTTAACACTTGAAACACACGCTTTAGGTAGACACGAATTATACTCAACAAGATCTCAATCAAAGAATAACCTTAGTTGGCGTTCCCATAACGGCCAACTCCCATTCAATCCATAAATATAATATATAACAAATAGTGGTGATATCAACCACTTAATACCAAACTTTACATAAGTTGGTTAAAACAAACTTCCAACTTTTCATTTTTCTTTTTCTTTTCTATTTTTTTGAATTTTTTTTTTTTTTTTTTTTTTTTTTTTTTTTTTTTTTTTTTTTTTTTTTTTTTTTTTTTACACTACAAACATAAACATAGATGTGTAAAATTTCACCACATCACTATAACGATAACTCTGGATAATTTTTCCATACTTTTCATGACTTCAGAAATAACGGTAATAGTGAAAGTAGTAAACACACAAAAAACAAGACTCAAAATATACAATATCTACTTTCATACCAATTGCATTGTGCAATTTCCTGACTCAACCAAAGATAATGAATTACGCACGCGAACACAGGTAATGTAAGGAAACACACTTTGCCTAAAGCAATTAACCAACCACGGATTTTAATCTACAGGGTAGGCTAAGGTGTAAGGGTGTTAACGAAACATTATAACAAAGGTGTAAGAAACGAAAGGAATAGCTCTGAGTGTTTTTCTAGGGGTATCTTACTCTAAAAGTGAGAGTAACAAAAGGGTTTATACGGAGGTTAACTAACCAGTGTAGTTAGTTAATATCACATAACATATAAAGGCTATTTGGGTGTAATCCTAGAAATTTACCAATTTAGACAAGTCATTCCAATTATAAAGATAATACTTATTATGGTGGTCTCGAATAGTATACAAGCCAAGTTCTAAAGTTTACAAGTCACCGGCACACTCATAGCTTTGTGAATTTTGAAAAGTTCACAATTTTTGGAAATAATGTTATGTGTGCAGCTATGTAATTTAGACTTTAAACAAAAACATGCTAAATATTTTAAATTTTGATATATTAAGCGCATTTTAAGCATATTTTGAAAAAGTTTAGGACAAGTAAGTGTTCTAATTCTCCAATCCCCCCACTTAAGTTAAACAACGTCCTCGTTGTTTGTAACAAAGATTAAAAACTGGAAAATAAAAGAATTAGAACAGAAAAACTCCCCTGAGATTTGCTCGGTATGATCCTCCATTATTTGTTTAAGAGCAAAAATCAACTTTCTTGTAGATGAGAACGTTTAAGCTTCAAAAATGATGTATCCACAAGAATGCAGGAATCTATAATACCATTCAGACTTTAACACACCTGAGTTAAGAAAGTTCAAACTTGCATAATACATTAGTAGTTAGTAAAAATAAAACTTTAAAAATTAAAATGAAAATCATCAGGTCAGTCGATATGCCGTATCTTATGGAAGAAGATACGCCGTATCGATCCTGGAATAAGTACGAATCAGAATAAAAGATGCGTCGCATCCTTAACCAGGGATGCGCCGCATTAAAATAAACTGACAGAAAGTTTTAAAGTTAAAAATAAAAATGCAGAAAATTAAATAAGATATGACCAGTGCAGGCGATGCGCCGCATCTTAGGAGAGATGCGCCGTATCTTCTGCAGGCCTGACAGACTCGACACAGAACAGAAAAGTAAAAATTTTTCGGGTTGTCTCCCGGTCAGCACTTGTCTTTATTCCAGAGTCTTCAAGTTAGACTCACGTTCAGCTCCTTATTCCAATACTTCGGGTTCAAACTCCACCACCTCGTTCTCAGTATCCTCAATTTTATTATCAAAGTATTTCTTTACTCGTCGCCCGTTTACCTTGAATATATAACCATTTTTATCGCATATTTCAAGAGTCCCATGTGGATACACTTTCATGACAACGAACGGACCCGTCCATCTTGATTTAAGTTTACCTGGGTAGATCTTCAATCGAGAATTAAATAGCAGCACTTTCTCTCCAATAGTAAACGTTTTATCCCCATGTAACCTCGAGTCATGCCATCTTTTAGTTCTTTCTTTGTAGATCTTAGTATTTCTGTAGGCCTCATCTCTTAGTTCGTAGAGTTCATTGAGTTCCATGAAACGGTTCTTCGTTGCAGCTTCCATATCCAGATTACATTGCTTCAAAGCCTAATATGCACTTTGTTCTATTTCGACCGGTAGGTGGCATGCTTTTTCGTATACAAGACGAAATGGAGTGCATCCCGTCGGTGTCTTATAGGCTGTACGAAATGCCCATAAAGCATCATTTAACTTGTCAGACCACCCTTTCGGATTATATCCAGTCGTTTTTTCGAGAATCCGCTTTATAGCCCTATTGGTTACTTCAGTTTGCCCATTGGATTGAGGATGGTATGTAGTGGAAACCCTATGATACACTCCATATTTTTGCAAGGCTCTTCCTAGATGGTGATTACAAAAGTGTGTTCCCCTATCACTAATCAATGCTTTAGGAACTCCAAACCTAGCGAACAAACTTTGCAAAAATTTAAGTACTACCTTGCTGTCGTTTGTTGGTAATGCTTGCGCTTCGACCCATTTTGATACGTAATCAACAGCAACCAAAATATACTTATTACCTTTAGATTCAGGAAACGGTCCCATGAAGTCCAATCCCCATATGTCGAAAACTTCACATACATGGATATAGTTTTGCGGCATTTCGTTTCTTGATGTTATATTTCCGGATCGTTGACACGCATCACATCCTTTTATATAATCTTTTGCATCATCCAACATAGTGGGCCAATAAAATCCTGCATCAAGGATTTTTCTTCTTGTAATAACTGCACCGTGATGTCCCCCCGTCGGCCCCGAATGGCAATGTGCCAATATAGCTGGGATATCATCACCATCTATGCATCTTCGTATAATATTGTCAGGGCATAATTTAAAGGCATAAGGTTCATCCCAAATATACTCACTAGCGCGATTTAGAAACCTTCTTTTCTCGTCAGATGTTAGCCCTTTGGGAATTTCATTTGCAACAATAAAGTTTATATAGTCGGCATACCATGGTGTATTATCATTGCTCTTAATTCTTACCATCATAAGGTGTTCATCAGGAAAGTCATCAGCGATTTCCCTTTCATCAAGCACCTCCATATCAGGGTTTTCAAGTCTAGATAAGTGGTCAGCAGCTAGATTCTCGGCACCCTTTTTATCTTTAATTTCAATATCGAATCCTTGGAGCAATAAAACCCACCTAATAAGCCGTGGCTTGGCATCCTGTTTATTGAACAAATACTTCAAAGCAGAATGGTCAGTGTAAACCATAGTTTTCGACAATATAAGATATGACCTAAATTTATCGAATGCAAAAACTACTGCTAAAAGTTCTTTTTCCGTGGTGGTGTAATGTTCTTGGGCATTATTTAATGTTTTGCTAGCATAATAAATTGGCTTAAATTTCTTTTCTATCTTTTGGCCAAGTACAGCTCCAACAACATAATCACTAGCATCACACATTAGTTCAAAAGGCAGATTCCAATCCGGCGAAATTATAATAGGTGCAGTAGTTAGTTTTTCTTTAAGTATATTAAATGCCTTTTTGCAATCTTCAAAAAAATCAAACTTCGCATCTTTTAGCAATAATTGGGTCATAGGCCTAGATATCATTGAAAAATCCTTTATGAACCTACGATTAAATCCAGCATGCCCTAAAAAACTTCTAACACCTTTTACATTAGTGGGGTAAGGTAGTTTGGCAATTACATCAATTTTAGCTTTATCGACTTCTATACCTTTCCCAGAAATCTTATGTCCTAACACAATTCCCTCTCTAACCATAAAATGACATTTTTTCCAATTAAGAACAAGGTTAGTTTCTTCACACCTAGCAAGCATTTTATCAAGTTTAAAGAGACAATCACTAAATGAGTTACCGAACACCGAGAAGTCGTCCATGAAGACTTCCATAAAGTCTTCCACCATATCATGGAAGATAGCCGTCATACAACGTTGGAAAGTAGCAGGGGCGTTACATAGTCTGAACGGCATTCTCCTATAGGCGAAGGTTCCATAAGGGCAGGTGAAAGTCGTCTTCTCTTGATCCTCGGGGGCAATGGGTATTTGAAAGAAACCTGAAAAACCATCTAAAAAACAATAATAATCATGTCCTGATAGTCTTTCTAACATTTGATCAATAAATGGAAGAGGGAAGTGATCTTTTCGTGTAGCATCATTGAGTTTGCGGTAGTCGATGCAAACTCTCCATCCAGTAACAGTTCTAGAGGGGATTAGCTCATTGTCGTCATTGATTACTACCGTCATTCCTCCCTTTTTTGGTACAACGTGGATAGGACTGACCCACGAGCTGTCGGAAATAGGGTAGATAAGTCCGGAGTCAAGTAATTTCACAATTTCATTTTTCACCACGTCCTGGACTTTTGGATTCAAACGCCTTTGGGGTTGGATGGTTGGTTTGAATTCATCTTCCATGAGGATTTTATGTGTACAGAATGACGGGCTAATTCCCTTAATATCAGACATACTCCACGCTAATGCTCCTCTTCGTTTATATAGTACCTGCAAAAGGGATTCTTTTTCTTTTGGCGTTAAGTCAGATGCAATAATAACGGGCGAATTAGTGTTCCCATTTAAATAGGCATATTCCAAAGTAGAAGGGAGATCCTTAAGCACAAGTTTAACATCATCAATTTCATTAGCACTAGCGAAATAAACTTGTTCTTTTATTATTTCGTTGCTGCTGTCATCAGATAAATGCGCCGCATCGAAATTTCCGATGCGCCGTATGGCGTTACAAACAGCGGAATCAACAGCGAAATAATTATCAATAGTATTTTCATCAACTTGATCTTCTATAGCAATTGTGTTTTCTAAATTTTTAAGCAGAAAAGAATCAAGCAAATTACTTTTTAACAATTTCTGAGTAAATTGATTAATCGTGTCATCAGAAACATCGATATTATAGCATTCATCGTCTTCAGAATTAGTTTTACTCATAGATTGTTACATATTAAATTCAACCTCATCATTTCCTATGGTAAGAGTTATCTTTTTATTAAAAACATCAATCATGGCCCTAGCAGTGGCTAAAAATGGTCGTCCTAATATTATAGGAGTTCTAGAATTTTTGGGCATATCGAGGATAACAAAGTCAATTGGTAATTCAAATTTATCAACTTTTATTAATATATTTTCACCTATTCCTAATGGGTATTGTATGGACCTATCAGCTAGCTCTAAGCACATCCTAGTAGGTTTTGGTTCACCCAAGCCTAATTTTTCATACATAGAAGAGGGCATAAGACTTATACTAGCTCCTAGGTCGGCTAAAGCATTTCCAATATGTAAAATTTTAATTTGACAAGGAATAGTGAAACTCCCTGGATCTTTTTCCTTAGATGGAAGTTTGTTGAGCAATGCTGCTGAGCTTCTTTCCCCAATTGTTACAGTGCAAGCCTCTTCAAGTTTGGACTTGTTTGTAAGCAAGCTCTTCAGATATTTAGCATATTTTGGCATTTGAACTAGGGTTTCCAATAATGGTATGCTTAGCTGCAG
This sequence comes from Artemisia tridentata subsp. tridentata, assembly GCA_021014915.2. Lineage (NCBI taxonomy): Eukaryota > Viridiplantae > Streptophyta > Magnoliopsida > Asterales > Asteraceae > Artemisia > Artemisia tridentata. The sequence continues at coordinate 352,309,955 of CP139509.1, read as the reverse complement.
CTGCTTGAGATTTTCCAGGAACTTCCTTTGATAGGCATCTTCTTTCTCCTTACTTACCCTATGTGGGAAAGGTAGTGTTGATCGTTTAGGTTCAACAGAAGGTTCGTCTCTAATTACAGGTTCTGGATTAGTCTCTTTTGGTTGCTCTTGCTCAGATGATATAGATTCAGGGGAAATCTTGTTTGTACTGTTATACTCGGGTGTCTCTCCGATTTGAAAGGTTGACTTTCCGCCTCTAGTTGTAATCCCTTTCAAATCGTGTTTTACCAAAAGAATCTTGTTAAGCACCGTTGACAATTGGTGCACTTCAATTGTCAATCCATTAATCATGTTGTTTTGTTCCTTGAGTAACAGCTCATGACTGCCTTTGAATTCATTAATAAAGTTTCTTGCTTCATGATGTTCTTTTTCATTTGCTTGAGCGATTAGTAGAGCAAACTCTTCCATGGTAGGGTTTCTTTGAGGTCTTCCGAACCAGTTGGGGAAAATATCGAACATTCTTCCTGAAAATTTAAAAATAGGTAGATTTCAAAGTAAAAACTTCCTAATTCTTTTATATCCCCGGCAACGGCGCCAAAAATTTGATGTGTGCGTGTGTATTTTATAAAAATTAAACGCAATACGCCGTATCTGTGAAAACAGATGCGCCGTATCGTTTGTATTAGCACAGTACAACGATAGCAGTATGCAGAAAATAGAAAAATAAAAACAAAAAATAAAAACAAACAAAAAGAAACAAAAATTAAAGAAAATAAAAACACACAAAAACAGAAAATATGCAAATAATACAATGAATGCAAATTAACTAATATACAACGGAGTTAGTGGTTAGAATAAAAATTAGAAAGAAAAACCTAATTAAAATACTAATCAAATTAACAAATAATAACAATTCACTCCCCGGCAACGGCGCCAAAAACTTGATGTGTGCGTGTGTATTGCTCTAATTCTTTTATATCCACGGCAGCGGCGCCAAAGATTTGGTGCGCGCGTGATGTCGTTGTGGTTTTAGCAGTATTCAAGTTTTAAATTTATATTTAGCCGACTTATCAATAAAACACACACTTTAACGAGCAGTGTACCCGGTCAGTATGAATATAATGGTAAGTAGAGTGTCGATCACTAAGAGTGGAACGTATTATCTAGTTATTCTAATCAGTATTTTAATATCTTAAGTTAGCTATACAACCTAATCTAACGCAAGGGGGTTCAGCCTGAGAGACTGGCACGGTTTGGTTATGATTAAATATAATAAACTAAACTAATAAGCACGAATCATCGATTAGCACACACGTACACAGATAGATACTTGAGACAATAAGAAGACCTGTCCTGATAATTAAGTAGCTTGTCACTTGTTTTATTGCTAGTTTTATATGAAGTGTATATAATTAACCCTTTCTCGTTGGCTCTAATCTTATCGGCGAGTAAACCCTTAATGATTACTTATGTCTATCCTATTTATTTAGCGTCTCTTAAATAGGCGAGGAAAGGGCATGGCGACCCAAGCAATGCTCAGCTAGACACAGAGGTTATCAATGCACTAATAAAAGTCACCAAAGACATCAACATATAAACTTTAATTAATGAGAAAGCAATTTTAAGGGGTGCCCATGATTTTCCGTAGTCACATGGAATCGGCCCATCAATCCTGATGAATTAAAGTGTACTAATACAATAAAACAAAACTACTTAATGAATTGAATACATGCAGGACCTTCTTACAGCTCTTGTATCTTTGTTTAGGGTGTGTCTTGTGCTGCTAACACGTCTGAATTCGGCCTTAGGGTTTTGTGGTCTTCGGTCTTCTTGTTAAACTAGGCTCTCGAAATTCGTCTGGCCTTGGGGTATTTATAGTTTCTGTCTGAGGGTTAGATGCGGCGCATAGGATAAGTAGATGCGGCGCATCGACTTAACTTCGCGTGGGGTCCAAGATTAATATATTCAGGAATATTCGTACACCGCCTTAAGATGCGGCGTAACTCCATTTATCTATGCGGCGCATGTCCGTTGTTGTCTTGGATCGTGACTTGTGAAATCTTGATAGTGATGCGCCGTATGTTAGGAGTAGGATGCGGCGTATCTGGAGCAGAATGGTCTTGATCTTGTACATTTCAGTAGACTCTTAACATCTTGCTTGTTTTGCTCCATAATTAGTCCAAAATCGCCAAGTTTCACATAATACTTGTTTTTACCTGAGAATTACAAAAGTAAACATTAACGTATCAATTCTCATATATAATATGATAAAACAAGTCAAATAAATAGGATAAATGATGGTAATAAAATGTACTTATTTGAGTTCATCATAAGCTTCAATATTTTCCTGAATATCTGGCAGAAACTTCTTGACGTAATGTCTCATGTTGGCTTTGACTTTATCGCCTACATCATAAGCTAGAAACTCATCCATTTTCATCTTTTTCTGCTGCAGCTCTCCCATTTGTTGAGACAAATTCTTAACTAAGGTTTGCATCTCAGCCAGTTGTGCACTTGTTTGGTTAACTTTCTTGGCTTGTGCGAGTTTAACTGCTTTCTTGAGTTTCTTTGCAGCAGGTGAGACAACCTCCACTCTAGTCACTCGAGCTATTCTTCTCACATTCTTACCTTTTATGGCTGATTTGATTTGTTCAGAAACTGTTGCTTTGGCTTTTGGTGATGGTGATCTTGAGGGGGATGGAGTGAGTGAAGGGATTGATGATTGTGAGTTGGTATGAGTAGAGTCCTTAGGAGATGAAGATGGTGGTTTTGGATACGAAGGAGGTGACCCAGGAGGTGTTGTAGGTTTTGGTGATGATATGGGAGAAGGTTGAACGGGGTTAGATTTCTGCTCTTGTTGAGGTACATGAACTACCATAGCAAGGTCAGATGGAGGGACTGATGGTGAGCGAATGTAGCTATCGGCTTCTTTATTTGCTTTTTTCGTCTTCTTCCTTTTTCTTTAATGCTGCTGCATGCTCAGCCTCAAGTTTCTTTACATCGTCATTAGTTTTCTCTCCAAATATTTCCCGTTCTTCTTCTATATTCCAGTCCATATCATCATTATAGTGTTGTTCCTCCTCCTGGTCATTGTTAAACATGGAATCTGAAATTTCTTTATCGGTTAAAACTATGTTACTCTCTTGATCTTTCTCCTTTTCTGACGTTTGAGCTTCCAAGTCGGGTTGATTAACCGAGCTTGGTGGTTGAGAAATAACAGATTCAGCCATCTCGGGTTGAATAACCGTATCATGCTGAACTGTGGATGTAGCTGCTCCAGACCCTCCGGGTTGATTAACCGGATCAGAGTGGATTGAGGCGGCTTTTTGAATAGTTCCTGATGCTCCAGCTCCTTTCTTTTCTTCATACTCCCTCATTTTCTCAATTGTCAATTTTGCCCTTCTGGCATCATCTTCCTTTTTTGACTTCATACTCGCCTTCGTTGCATTAAGAATATCGAGCTTATTTTGAAGTTCAATTTCAGCATCTGTCATTTTAACTGTAACTTCTTCCTCTGATTCTGTTTCATCTGAGTCAGTTTCCTTTTCCTCATGTATCCCAACTTCTTCCACTCTGGGTTTTGGTTGAGTTGGCACTCTTCTTTTGACTATTCTTGGATGTTTCTGTGGTTGTTTTGAAACACTAGAGGCACTCCCAGTCCTACTACTTTTAGAACGAGTTTTTGTAGAACCCGTTCCTTCACGATGCTTAGAGAACCCGACCTGGCATTTGCTGTATGCATAGTCATAGTCTGTGTAGGCTTTAGTCTCCTTGATTTCCTCGGTCAACAATTCTTCCGGTAGTCTTGACCCTTGCTTGTGAGTACTATATTTAGGAAAATAGACTGACTTGATAGGCTTATCCATCCTTATCACATGAAGTTCCCTGTCTTCAGGTCGAGGAGAGATGTCGGAGTTCTTGTCAATGAGATAGCTGATCAGCATCTTTGTGTAACGGATGAATGGAATTCTTGTTACTGGTTTCTTACAGCCTCTTATCTGAAACACAAGATCTTCCCATATGAGTGCAGCGTAGTCTAGATTTTTCTTGTTAAGTATTCCCCAGAAGAGTTGAACATGTGAAAGTCTTGGGTGCTCATGCCCGCTATCTCTTCCTGAAACCGAGCGAACCAAAATGTAGTAAATGGCTCTCCACGGTTGTGGAATTGATTTAGCATTGATGCTTGAAATTGTTGTGAGTGGAAGATCGGGATTCTCATCATAACCAATGTCGAGAAGAAACTTGAGGATATCTTGTTCAGATGGTACAGGCCAAAATTTGTTTGATGTTTCAGGTGGATCTGGTAGGGATAAGGCTTTGCATAGGAGAATTGGTGTGACTTTGACTTGTTTTCTGTCCAGAGTGCATGTGAAATATCTGTTGTAGTCATCGAGATCAATGGTACTCCACATTTGATGAATGTACAGTTCTGGGACATTATCTGAATTTTCCAAGATGCTGTTGCATTCATGTCTTCTGAGAATTTCAATGGCTATTTGGCAGCTTGTCTTAGCACATTGGATGTTGTCAAACACCACTCTTGCATTGTTGTTTCCATATTTAGCCTTGTAACCTTGAGGAAACAGTTCTTCCTTAGATATCATGGGTAGTGGTTGTTGTACTGGTGCAGACATTGTAACAAATCTGAAACATCATTTGACACCAGTTTGCAAGATACATGTGGGATAGCATTAGTTTAAACTTAATGATGCACATGAGATCCTTAACTTAGCATGATATTTCAAATTTATAGCACAAGTTGAAACATAATTTCGGAAAACTTTGACAATTGCGAAAACTTTTGACAATTGCGAAAAAACTTTTGACAATTGCGAAAAACTTTTGACAATTGCGAAAAAGTTCTACAATTCCAAAAAACCTTTACAATTGCGAAAAACTTTTCCAATTGCGAAAAAATTCTACAATTGCGAAAAACTTTTACAATTGCGAAAAACTTTTCCAATTGCGAAAAACTTTTCCAATTTCGAAAACTTCTCATACAAGAAATTTCGATACCCTTTGAAGACGTACGACTCAGCAGATTTTTCGCATTTCATTTTCACTTGAGTTTTTGTTATCACGCTTGATACAATAGAATCCTATGATGTTTCTAAGCATTCTGACCAAGTTATAACAACTTTTAACCATACAATCCTAAGAATCAAACTGAACGTGCACTCGTGTTCTTCATAAACCCTTAAAATCAATTAAGCATATCTGATGTTTCTGGGTTCAATCCAAGGCAACATTTACTCAATTCAAGGCATAACAACAACTCTGGAACACATTAATTACACTACAACACTTGCAAATGATTTTCCCCAATTCGTACGCTAAAACCCTAAATCAAGAACATTCAAATTACAAGTTTCTGGGTTCAATTAAGCATGCATACATGGATTACAATCATATTCTAAGCATAATCGTACCAATAAACACATCACAAACACTTAAAATTGAGTTTCCCCAATTTTACGCAAACCCTAGATCTAAAACAATTATTTCTGACAGATTCAACCGTTGGATTGTAAAATCCTTTAAAACCATTGCTTAAAATCATGTTATAATCGTTAAAACACTCACACTTTTGATGAATCTTTAATCGATTTGCAGATTTAATGTGGGCCGTTGATTGGTTTGATGATAGTATTTACTGCGTATGTGATTATGTCAGAGAAGTAGTTGAAGCGTATTAACTGCAGTGATATATACATCTTTTATTTGAATTTAATCTTTTGTCACTTTAACACCAATAGTCCCTAAACCTTATGTTTTTGCATTTAAGATCCTAACCTCTTAAGTATTTTCACTTAACACATTTGGCACATAACACAAAATCCTAGATTATCACCATCATATTATTTTAGAAGCAACAATTTTCAGAAACCATGCAAGTACAGATTTGAAAAATTATGAAAAATTTTATGTCTCCCCCTCAACACTTGTTTGAAAAATAATTCATGATGGTTAAGAAAATGAACAAAGTGTTGATAAGGATTGTACTTGCATTTTTTTTTAATTTTTTTTAAATATTTACAAAGATAGTGTAGATGATTGACTCATTTAATTGTTTTTGAGAAAATTTTCCAAATCACTCGGAGTCAAACATCTCATACCAATCCGGTGAACCAAATCCACAAATCTTGCATGAGGCAAGGCTTTTGTGAACAGATCCGCCAATTGGTGTTCAGTACCCACAAAATACAGTTCAACAGTACCCTTCTCCACGTGCTCCTTGATGAAATGGTACCGGAGATCAATATGCTTGGACTTGGAATGCTGCACGGAGTTGCATGAAATGGCAATGGCACTCTTGGAGTCGCAATACATAGGAATCTTGTTGAGTACGTATCCATAGTCCATCAGTTGTGATCGCATCCAAATGACTTGAGCACAACAGGCAGACATGGCTACATATTCAGATTCTGTTGACGACAGTGATGTGCAATCTTGTTTCTTTGACTGCCAAGAGACGAGCTTGTCACCCAAAAACTGTACTCCTCCAGATGTACTTTTTCGCGTGTCTAAACACCCTGCATGGTCAGCGTCTGAAAAAGCTACAAGTTCAAAGCCAGAATCCTTTGGATACCAGATCCCCAAATTAATGGTTCCCTTTATGTATCTAAGGATTCTTTTAACGGCTGACAAATGCCGCTCAGTTGGTTTTGACTGATATCGGGAGCATAGATACGTGGCAAATACAACATCCGGTCTGCTAGCTGTGAGATACATGATTGACCCAATGATGCTACGATATTTTGTAGGATCAATGGGTGTCCCATTTATGTCAGCATCTAGCTTCGGGGATGAGGAGGACATAGGTGTATTGTAGGTGTCATAGCTGGTCATACCATGCTTTTTCAGGATTTCCTGAGCATACTTGGACTGACTAAGGAATATACCACGGGGTGATTGATGAACTTGCAGTCCTAAGAAGAACTTCAGTTCACCCATCATGGACATCTCAAAGTTTTTTTCATCAGTTTTGCAAAAGCATTTGAATATTTTTTATGTGTTGATCCAAAAATTATATCATCGACATAAATTTGTACGATGAGAATGTCCTCCCCGTGTTTTTGTATAAACAAAGTCGGGTCCACAGTTCCTTTAGTAAAATGGTTTGCAAGTAAGAAAGCAGATAACTTGTCGTACCATGCCCTTGGGCTTGTTTAAGGCCGTAAAGGGCTTTCTTTAGCCGATATACGTGATTCGGATGTTCTTGGTCCACGAAGCCTTCTGGTTGAGAAACGTACACCTCTTCCCGGAGTTGGCCGTTGAGAAATGCAGTCTTCACATCCATTTGGTAGACAGTAATGTTCTTGTGAGCCGCGTAAGCCAGGAACATGCGAACAGCCTCAAGCCTTGCGACTGGAGCAAACGATTCTTCGAAGTCGATTCCCTCTTGTTGACTGAATCCTTTGGCGACCAGGCGGGACTTGTTACGAATCACAGTACCATCTGCATCTAACTTGTTTTTCCAGATCCACTTCAATCCAACGACATAAACCCCATCTGGTCTCTCTACCAGTTCCCAAACTTCTAACCGCTGGAATTGTTCCAATTCCTCTTGCATGGATTCAATCCAGTTTTCATAAGTGAGGGCTTCCTTGATGCTTTTGGGTTCGGCTTGACAAACGGTGAGTGTATAAATGCAGGTTTCACCGTCTGTGTGGAGTCTTTGTCGTTTCATGACTGGTTTTTCTGGATTACCAATGATGTTTACTAAGGGATGATCCTTTGTCCATTTATGAGTGGATGGATAGTGTTGATAACTGTGGTGCAGGTTTGACGGTTCCAAATTGTGTGAAGAAGATTCTGCAATATCAGGAATGGTTGGTGCATGTGCAAATGGGTTAAAGAATGCATCTCCGTCATAACCTGAGGGTGTGGGTACTTCAACAGAATTGTGGTGGGGGGAATCTTCCGCTGTAGGTGTAGAAGTTGAAGGTGTTTGATCTACTGACGATGATGGTTCTGGTTGAGGTGCATCTTCAGCAATTACTGTGGAAGTGGTTGCAGGTGTATCAAGTGCTTGATTGTTTACGGTTTGAGCAGCGGAATTGGTGGATACAGTAGAGGCACGATTAACTAGAGAGTCATCGAACAGAGGAGCAAACAAATCTTCTATATCCTTTCTGTTGAACGGTAATGGTTCAGCTGAAGATTCAGGAAACTTTAGACGGTTGTGTGCGGGTTCTAAGCTGTTTTGCTCAGAAGCCATTTCTGTGAGCTCATCAAAATTAGCATGGATTGTCTCTTGAATTTCCCGAGTACAACGATTCCAAATTCCGATTCCTTTCAAATTCTCATAATAGCCAACAAATACTCCTATGTCTGCTTTGGCTTTCAGTTTACCAAGATCATCACGATCATTCTTTGGATAACAGAGAGCTCCAAAGACATGAAAGTAGTTGATATTTGGTTTTCGACTATGAATGAGCTCATATAGTGTTTTGTCATGGCGTTTGGTGATCATGCATCGGTTCTGGGTATAACAAGCAGTTGAGAAAGCTTCAGCCCATAGGTAGTCTGGTAATTGGGCATTAATCAACATAGTTCTTGCTGCTTCCACTAACGTACGGTTGCGTCTTTCGACTACACCATTTTGTTTAGGGGTGCGAGCAATTGACGTTTGATGAACGATACCATTTTTCTCAGTGAACTCCCGAAGAGTTTGATTCTTGAATTAAGTACCATTGTCTATTCTGATAATTCTGACGGTGTTACAAACCTGAACTTGAATCTTTGTGAGAAAAGTAATGATCATCAAAGGGGCTTGGTCTTTAGTACGAAGAAAGTAGACCCAAGTCCACCTCGAATAATCATCCACTATTACCAAGATGTACCGTTTCCCGTTGATGGTTTGAATACGCATAGGACCACACAAATCCATATGAAGCAGTTGTAGGACATGATCAGTGTTGTGATCTGCTTTTGGAGGAAAGTGGGCACGATGACTCTTTCCTTGTTCGCAAGCAGGACACAAGTGATCTTTGGCATATCTGAATTTAGGAAGATCGTCGACCAACTTTTTCCTAGCAAGATCAGTCATCGTCTTGAAGTTCAAATGAGACAATCGTTTGTGCCAAAGCCAGACCTTTGTGGGATGTGCCTTTGAAAGTAAGCATATAGGAGAGGGAGCTGTCATGCCTTCGAAGGAAATTGTATATAAACTGGTGCCGCGTTTCCCTTTCATCAGATCATTTCCTTGAAGATCCCGAATAAAACAAGTTTTCTCCCTGAATGCTACCTCCAAATCACCATCACAAAATTGTCCTACTGAGAAAAGATTGTGACCAAGGCCTTCAACGTAATAAACCCTGCTAATTTCGATGTTCCCATTTACATAGTCTCCATAACCCATAATAGCAGCAAAGTGATCATTCCCGAATCTGACCATTCCAATAAACTTTGCAACAAAGTTTACAAGAAGCTTGAGATTGCCGGTCATATGTTAGGAACAGCCGCTATCAACAATCCAGAGAACAATTTGGATCACCTGCATCACCAGAAGTTGACACAGAGGCAAGTTTGGTAACGGTGGAATCCGTTTGGTTAGTAACACATGAGTTAATCATTTTTGGTACCCATTTAAAGCTATGTGTTTTATGTAACCAACGCTGCCACGTCCAACTAGTCTCAGCCATTCTCCTAATAAATGCACTTGGTGATTTGTTTGTCCTAGATGCAGATATGGGTTTGTCAACAGATTCATAAGAAACTACTAGTGGTGGTTTTCCTAATATGGACTTGGCAGCAGTAGTGGGCCTAGAGGAAATGCGACTAGATCGTTTCTTTTTGAGATTCAACAGAGTTTTAGCAACACATTTCTCATGATTTTCAGATAATATACTAGCATGACAAAATACACAACTAGCATCAACCATAATATCATTCATAACATTCAACGATTTAGCATTCATTACATCATCTATAGAACTAGACTTAGACAAGTTTGATTCTACTTCTGACATATCATGCTTTTTATTCAAACTGCTAACATTAACTACTACTTCTTCAGTCTTAGATAGTCCACTCTTAGGGCGCCAGATACTAAACTTCCTTGGTCTTTTGGTGTTTCTTGATCTGCTAGCCTTAGAAGTGTTTCCTAGTCCTGTGAAAGTGGAAGTATTCACATTAGTGGTTTGATCTGATGCTTTCTTAGTTGGCTTGTCTACTGAGTACATTCCTGGGGCAATTACAGCTTTTCCTTTTTCTAAAACTCTGAGTTTCTTTTTCAAATCAACAATGATGTGTTGGAGTTCTTGATTTTTTGAATCCAAAAGTCTGTTTAACCGGACAGTGTCATTTCTGTTTTGAGAAACTTCATCTATGTCTTTCTCATATTCAAACAGTTTATTTCGCAAAACATCAATTTCATTTTTATTCTGACTTTCTGAAGCATGACTGTTTTGGAAAGACAAAGACTCTTTTAGATTTTTGTACTTTAACTCAAATTCAACACTTTGAGTTTGACACCATTCCAGTCTTTTGTTAAGTTTGAAAATTTCTTTTTCACACTTATCTTCCACATCAAAGTTGATCTGTCTAAGACTCTCATTCTCTTTTACCAAATTATCAATCTCAATTTGCAACATTTCAACATTCACAGCATGATCATCAACAAGCATTGCATGACAAGATTCAAAAATAGAATTCATAATCACAGAAATCACGTTCCAAGAGTCGATCAACCTCTTTTTCTAAAGCTTTCTTTTGACACTTTTGTTTTGCAATTTTGTCATCTTTAGCTTTAAAAATACTCATCATTGATCCAACTTCAGTCTGTAGTTCCTGTTCCCACATTGTTGCACAAAGTCTCAGGTGTTTAACATGTGGTAAAAATTGTTTCTGAAAAATTTCTCTCTTTTCTTTCTCAGCAGGAGAAAATAAAGAAGAGATTTTGATTTCAGAATTAAATTCTATCACTTGTTCCAAAAGTTTAATGTCATCCATAAATGTCTTAAAATATCGAAGAATCCGACATTCTTGAGGCAGTTGTGGATCATCATTATCTTTTGAACCATTGATTTGTGCGACAGGAGTGGAGACAGGAGCAACTTCAGAAGAAGAATTTGTTTCAGTTCTTAACAGTGTTTGTTCTGGTTTGTCCTTAGGAGGAACAAAAGATTTACTGATGTGAGGTCTTGCTGAATAATCAAATGGAACTCTTGAAAATTCTTTTTCTGACTTTGATCGACTCTCAATCTTATGTGCAAGATAATCAGTTTCTTCATCATTACTATACACAACAGCACGTTGAAAAGTATCACCAATCAGAAATTCTGCATTAGATAACTTAGGATTATCTTTGAGTGCTTTTTGTAAAAAATGTGGTTGGTCACAGCCAATTGCAAATCCAAATCCTTTAGGACTCGGTTTAACAGTTAGTCTTTGAATTTGTGTTACTGAATTACCCGTTTTATATACAACATTCTGAAATTCTTTGAGCTTGGATTCCAAGTCCACAATCTCCTCAAGATATGAGTCAACTCGTTTCCTAGTGGCTTGCTTTTCATCAAGAAGATTCTTTTGAGATGTTGAAAGCTCTGATTGAGTTTTTAACAACTCAGAATTTAAAGTATCAATTTGTATTTTAAATTCAAATTGCTCCTTTTCTTTTTGAGAAAGCAAATCAGCTTTGGAAACTGTTAGCTCACGAACTTGATGCTCTAAATCCTTGACCTGAACGTATGTCTTTTGGAATGCAACCTCAAAGCCTTTCTCACGTTGTTCTTGTTTTACATAACTTGAAAGTTGTGTTTTATAGCACTCATTGTCCTTTGTTAACAATGCAATTTTAGCTTTTAAGTTCTGGTTAATCTCATTGCATTTGTCAATTTGTGACTTTTGTGCATTCAATTGTGTTTGGGTGGTCAGCAATAAGGTCATAAGCTCTGGATCTTGATCAGGCATAAGATCATCTTGTTCAAGGTGATCATGATTATCATTATCAATAGGATCATCAAATGAGACATTGGTGTTATCATCATCGAATGAAACAACAGTGTTTATTTGATCATCTTCTTGAGACGAGAATGATGAATCATTTTGAACAAGATTTTCTTGTGAAGATGAAGATGCAGATGGTGAAGCAATTTCATGTATAAGGCATTCTGATTCAAGTACCTGAGATAAGCCATCGGTATCATATACCGGGCCTGTCTCGATGACATTAATTTCCTGCATGTTGGCCATGAGCATCACTGCAGCATTTGCTTCCAAATCTTCCATCTCATCATCGGAATAAGCGTTAGCCATAAAGCTTTGCTCGTTCTGAGTCAACATTCCAGCAGCCTTTTCATCTTTGAGAGCCATTAGAAGAGCTTCTTTATGAAATGCACTACCCTGAGTCCTAGGCTTAGGGCAAGCATTTGCCATATGACCACTGCCTCCACAGTTGTAACAAGTGATTGACGTATTTGCAATTCCTCTTCTTTCAGTCCCAACATTCTGAATTCCCCTCTGTGCATTCCCCATATTGTTTTTACTTCCCCCAGCTGTGTTGAACCTCTGACCCCCTGAGTTAAACCTTGAACCATAATTTCCCATGTTTCCTGTCCCAAATCTACCAAAAGACCGATTCTGAATCTCAACTCGACCATCATTGACGACTGCTTGGTTCCTGGTGTTTGATGAAGAACGAAGACGGTTGTTTGACTTGTTAGAGAACTTGTTGAATGCCCTTGCAATTAATGCAAATCCTTCATTGAGAGAGTTGAACACATCGTCTTCTTCATCATAATCAGCATTGGAATAGAACATGGAGTCGGTATTGTTGTATGGAACCAGTTGGTTATCAGAATTCTGAGATGGTGCTTCATAAGGAACAATCTGATTGTTTGGTTGTGGTTGGAAACTAGGTTGAGATGGTGGTGGAACAAATTCATGACTTGAGGGTGGAAAGTGTGACTGAGCTATCAGAGCAAGAGAGTTTGGAGTTGGTGCTGGTGAGTAACCTCCTCTTGCTGCAATGTCCTTGTCTACCTCAGTTTAATGTTGCTTGAGATAATTGTACAAAAGCCCATAAGATACTTGATTAATCTTTTTGGCTTGCCTCACGAATGTCACATACTTCTGCCAGTCTGGTCCAAGACATCCTAAAATTTTTGAGTTGATAGCAATCTTTGGTAGAGGTATGTTATGACGTTCCAGATCATTGACAACATTGGTGAAGCGGTGATAGTATGATTCTAAGGATTCCCCTGGATCCATCATGAAGTTATTGTATTCCATGTAAAGTTTGGATTCCAAATCCTCTTGGTTCAATTCTGTGCCTTCCATAAGAAGATGTACATGCTCCCACATGTCCTTGGCTGTTTTCTGAGCATCAATACTCCTGAAGATTGGGTTAGGAATTCCCTGGAGTATGTAAGCCATGGCCATCTCATTGGCTTCTTGCTGAAGAGTTTGTTCAGTGGAATATTGAGATACTGGAATGGGAGTTGTAGTGTCATCCCGTGGAAGTATAGCAGTTGGATCAACCGGAACCAATGTTGAAGGAAGTGGATAAGGTCCTTCCATTATGACCTTTTTGAGATAATGACCATGAGGTTTCCTTAGTTCAACAAATCGAAGAAACCGGCTAGACCATTGCACATAGTTTCCAGGAGTCAGCATTGGTGGAGTTTCAAACAATCCTGCTTCATGCCTGGATTGCTGACTACTGATAGCTTCACACATTTTTGTAAACCAATGAGGTTCTCTTGATGAAGGTTGGTAATTTTGCATCTACATTTGAGTTTGTGGAAGGATTTGTTGCTGAGGTACTGATTGTTGAGGGAAAAACTGATGTTGTTGCACAAAAGCATGTTGTTGTGGATATTGAGGATGAAATTGTTGTTGTTGCTGATGATATTGTTGCTGTGGATATTGCTGTAGCTGGTAGTAGTAATTGAAATGTGGTGGTTGAGACATTATTGTGTTTTTGTTGATCGTTAAGATAATTAAGATGTGTGTTATGAGTTATGAGGTTTGGTTTTTGTTAATTGAGATTTTAATCCAATTTCGAAGAAATGGTACTGTTCACACAAATTGCGAAAAACACTGTTCACACTGCCAATTGCGAAAAATTCTGCGAATTGCGAAAGAAACGTCCAATTGAGAGAGAAGCTTCCAATTGCGAAATAACAAAGAATTCCGAAACTTCAACAATTTGCGAAAGAGAATTGATAATTGCGATAAACTATCTAATTTGCGAAAAACTTAGCAATAGCGAAAAAATTATCTGAATTGCGATATGAAAAACGCAATTTCGATAAATTAATCAGAATTGCGAAATATCAAGCAATTTCGAAAGATTATCAAAATTACAATTTCGATCACTTTCTCAATCTCTTATACAAGAGGTGAGAATTAAAGCCAAGTCGAAGTATTTTCACTAACTTCTACAAGCTAGAAAATACTGAGTACCAATTCCGAAGATTCTTGTGATTTGCGAGAAACACTATCAATTGCGAGAAACCCTCTTTTCGCCAATTCCGAAAAACCCTCTTTTCACCAATTCCGAAAAACCCTCTTTTCACCGACTTTTTTCGAATTTCGTCTAGAACTTTCCACGATGATGATTAGTCAATAACAATGGTTTTTAACGATTAAAGCTACGTAAATACGAAGATTTTTGCAACTTCTAAGGTGAAAAACTAAGATTTTTTGTGAAGATCTACAACTAGCAACGATTAGAACACTTGTTTTTAACACAACTTCGAACAAAAACTCAAAAAAAATCCAAACATAAATGAAAAAACCAAACTTAATAACGATGTAATCTACTTTTAAACACACACGTTAACTATCATTAGGCGAATGATACCACTTGTAGGTCCTAGTTAATACGTAAAACACACACTACTCAAATACTAAACCACGATTACAACTATAATTAAGCTACGAAATGAAATAAACAACTATAAGAGAATTACGAGAGATTAGATAACAATAGAGAAGAGATTAAGAAGAAAGAAGATTGGATGATTAACATTCATACAAAAGAGTAGCAAGGCTTACGCATAGAGAATGAATAACCAACAACTAAAATGAGCACCTAAGCACCCTATTTATAGGCGTGAAGATAGGGCAACATTTTCTTAGGATGCTTCTAGAAATAATTACAAGGCCACATGGTCCATGGGCTACTAATGGACCATGTGCTTAATGCAAACTAATAACCCATATTTTGAGCAACCAATATAACGCATATGATCAAGACTTGAAATGAAATAATAGGCTGCCACATGTACTAATGAGTTTGAGCAGATAACACCCGAACCTCAAAAACCTAGGTTTGCTGAGAGGAAACTTCCCATTGGGGTCATCACCACAATCCCAGAGGGGTGTGTAACCTGGAAAATTAGTCTCATCAAATTCCTGAGCATAAATGACCTTCTAATCGGAAACAGAACCCCGTCCGTAACCATAATGATTATATGCTTAGCACACCTCTTTAACCTTCCAATCATCCCAACTTAAAACCTATATTAACCCTCAAATCAATATACCCATCTCTTTCGATCATTTGTGATGAACCCATGAAAACTAGCTCTAGCAGCTTTTCTGGAGTCTTGTTTTCCAAAGAGACTTTCCATCAAACTTATTATCACCAGCAAATAAGAAGTTGTAAATAACCCCTTTTAACTTCAATGCCTTCTCATTCTCAGAAACATATGTTTCATTCTCATGTTTATATTAATCGAGTAACTAAGGGGCTGACTTTGTACTAAGCTTAGTTGCATCAATTGAGGGGATGTACATGCCCCTGAGAGTGTCTGAAACTCTCTAATATTCTTTGCTTTGTTTGCAATTTTACTAGTTATTAATAGATAGTTAAAACTCATTAGACTATCCAACATGTTTACGGTTTTTATACTGTAACACGTTTGAAAAACATCATTTTAAAAACATAAGTAAATTGTGTGCAAAAAAAGATGTAGCCAACAATTGTTAAATTTACTTCCATTAATTTTTACATCAACGATTTCCTCATTAACCTCTTCCTCACCACCAACTTCTTCATCAACCACTTACCATTATATAGATACAATGTACCTGACAATATGATTTAAATGTATCTTCTTATAAGCATCACCAATTCAACCTCTGAAATGTTAGATAACAATTCCCATTTTAAGATGCTAATAGTTTTCCCAAAATCAAATAACCGTGCTAAATTGTTGATATCGGCCCTTTATAATTTTGTTGATTATTTGAGGAATAGACCATTAGATTTTAATGTTTTTGGTTCACTACAAAATACTAGTTAAATTTTCCACATTCTAAAGGCCAATTGGCCACAGTTAAAAATGTGTAAAATTATAAATTCCACACTTGCAAATGTGTGGTAATAATGGGTGTGACAAATTTTGCTACACATATAAGTGTGGAGATACTATCCAAATGTCTATGGTTAAAAGTGTGGAAACACTCTTTGAATGTCCACACTTAAAAGTGTGGCAAAATTGTAAAAAGATGCTTACACTTAAAAGTGTGGAAACATTGTTAAATATTCACACCTAAAAGTGTGGACATATTTTTCTGGAAGAAGAAAGAAATAAAAAGAAAATACATACAAATATGTATATTAGAAAACCTGATGCAGGAAGAAAATAGACCAAAACTTAAGCAAAGAACAAGATATTTCAATGTCTACATTCGTTAGTCAAATGCTATTTATTAATCAATCATTTAGCATGTTTTCGAGTAATGTACAAGTAAAAACCAATTAACAATGAGTATACACATTTTCGGTTTTCTATGTTTTTTCTACCCTTTGACATCAACAATCTTCACTTTTTCTACCCTTGAGACACCAAAAGATCAGTCCAATAATACCACTCACTAGTAAATAGCGCAATACTTCTTCGTGAATCTTCACTATTTGAATATGAAACATCATAACAACGAATATGAATGAAACGGCTCCAATCGGCATGTGTTAACCATTTTCTATTCTTTGGATGAAATGTCGACAACGACTGTTGGTGATTCTGAACTCTAGAAACAGAAGGTATTTGCATTCTAGATTGCCACAAATTTTGCCACATTTTTCCCAAAGGCTCCTGTTGTCTTTGGTGTTGTTGTTGCTGCTCCTCCTGAATGTGTGATCATTCAAGTGATATCAGAAATATCTTATAAAGAAGCTAGAGAAACAGAACATTCATTAATTCCAGAAGGTATTTGCATACTAATGCCAATTTTTGTTTAATATGCGGCACCAAAATTTATACCTTACAAAGAAGCTAGAGAAACAAAACATTCATTAATTCCAGTAGTTGTAACCGTGATTAATCAAAAAGAGAATAAAACTCAACAGCAGCATATCTAAATCACTGAGATTTTTTTGAACTCAAATTTCATATGCAAGTTACAGACAATGAAAGATGATCCATTCAGGATGGTAAAGCAAATATCAATATCCCATGATTAAGGTGGCAAAATGGATGGGCCCACCAAGTTGGGCAACAAAAACAAGCAAGGTTCTAATGTAGCCGTGGGTGACAGGTCAAGTTGACTAACTGATAACTGAGTGTTACTAAAGCTATATTACTGCGATAATAATCTAATCTGCATTGATAAACATCTGACCCGTGCTACCGTCTTCCTTTTAGCTAATTTCTACAAACCTGACCCATTCCAGATGCCCAATTTGATCCATAACTCCTTGATAACATCATGTATTAAGGACTTTATTCCGATGATATCAATATTCAAGAGTTTGCCTATATGCCTAGTCAAATCATGAAAGACTATACAACTCTACATTGAAACCTATGAATAAAAAATTTATCTTGAGCCGTATTAGGGGGTGTTTGGGATAGCTTATTCTAAAGTACTTAAAAGATAATCGCACTTACCTAAGAAACCTATAGTGCAAAATTTGTAGTATAAGCAGTCTTATGGAGGTGTTTGGGACTGCTTATTCTAAAGTGCATACAACATACTATACCTTATCAAATCAATTAAAGCACAACTTAACTTACTTCTATAATTCACAACAACTTTAAGTAAGGCTCAAAGTCTAACCTGTGTGCTTGGTATGTCTTCACATGTCACGTCTTCAAAGATCATATCTTTGTAAGCTCCAACACCATATAGCTCTTTGAGTGCAGTTGTTAAAAATTTCACCTCCCCTCTAAGGTCACTAAGATCTTTTGCCATAATCTTGATTTGATTGTTTTGTGACTCTATATGCCTACCTTGTGATTCAACTTTATCTAACAGTAGATGGTTTTGATCCATTAAACTTTCTTTTCTTGCTCTTCTTAAATCAAAACTGAACTTGGTGACTTTAGATTTTGTAACTCCGGTCCCAAAACCAAATGCTTGTCCAGGCTTATCTGGACCAATAAGCTCAAAAAATATAGCATCTACAATCTCTGACTGCACTTCATCATCAACAGGTCTTGACTTGCCAATTTCGAATTCTCTTTTATTCATCTCTTCACGTGCTCGCTCCTAATTGAAATAGTAATATGTTTCTAAATAATGGATTTTTATAATAGAGCTTACAATGATCAAAAATCCTGAAACCTATCCTCACATCACATTTACGATATTGCATAAGCATTACATAAGAGAGCAACATTGAAGAATCTATATATAAATGGTATTGACCTAAGCCAGGTCAACCCTTTCAGATTTGTAGCCAAATCATGGCCATGTAACCCAGGGATATTTTATACTAACATGTACTGTAATAACTTATTGAATAAAAATCAGAAAATCAGAGAGCCAGATCTTAAGAGTTATTCAGGCATGTGTGGTACGTTGTTTTATACTCTTATGTTTTTGACATATAGAACTGAAACAACATAAACTTCACTGCCATTAATTTATCGCCATATAAAATCATTTACATCCATTGTATAGTAGTAGTTCATGCCAACTAAACTCGTCATGTAACTTTCAGCTAAATTTGTGTCACTATGATCAACCTTTTTTCTTTATTGGAATTCTTAGAATTATCAGGTATTCACGAATATAGGAAAATGCATTATTTGCATAAAATAATTATCCCCACAATAATAAATTACCATACTCAATGACACTACCAATATACTTTTTTTATAAATAAACTAACAAGATGATAGACAAATTACAAAGGGATCATATAAGAAGAAATTAGATCTACATTCCTTTTAATCTATTTTGGAATCAGTTTCCAACTTCTACGACTAATGTAAGATTAGGAATAAATCTTAATTTCTCGACTACAACTTTTTCATCAACTCTTTTAGCACATCCTTAAGTCTAGATGTAATCCGACACGTCAGCACAGACTACACAATTGACTTGCCAATTTCTAATTCTCAATATAGATGAGTATAAATAAATGTATAAATTCTGTAAATCTTACCCTGAACTCTCTTGACATGTCGTGAATGTATGAACCATCTTTTGATTGATATTGCAATTCAAAACTCTCAATCTTGTTAGGTTCTCTCTTGTACTTCATTTTCTGCGCATTAAATACAAAATAATCAATAAACCATTAGTAGTCCCAAACACCCTTAAAAGTAAAATTCTCGAGTTATTATATATGAAATTCAGAATGAACCAAAATACATTGTTTGTTCACCCCAAACTGACCAAAAAGTGTACAATTGAAATTGGCTGCTCACCACCCATTTTGCCAAAACTAATGGGCCAAACGTGTTAACAGTTTGCTAAAACTAAAGGTTAACCTACTTATACTTGCATCGAGTCATCTTCATATATGTACATTTCTACATGCTATACCCTCTCCCGATCCCTAGATCCTACAATTCAATTTAGTCACATACAATTCAACCTAGTCAGCTACAGTTTGCTTTTGTTTGTACAGAACACACACATACCAGAAGCGGATACAGAACAACTATAGATATAGATGATTTCATTTTCCGTTTTATGTGTGTGTGAGTGTGCTCACGTGTGCACTTAAGATGTCAAGATTGTCAGAGCTTAAAGTGTAAGAATCATGGGTATCTAGAGTTAGAGTTACAAAGACTTACATTGAGACAGAACTTGAAACCTAGCAAACTAGTGGGATATGATGGTCCTATACACTCTATAAATTATGTAAATCTTACTTATTAGTGTTGGTAGGATTAAACTAGAGATAGAACTTGCAATCAAATTTCTTATGGACAACAAAGACATTCATACACTTGTGTTTATGACAAAGATTCTTGATGCTAGTTTAAAGTTTCTTCAATAGTGTACATATATGTAACATTAAACTGATGATAAGGTTTTGAAATCAGATAATTGGGTTTGAGTATTGCAGTAAAGTGATTCTAAGAAATCAGACTTAATTCTGGATATAAAAACTGTTTGATAAGTGTTCTGAATCAATGAATAACCACAATGAAATAAAACTACTAATTTAACATCTAATAAAGTTTAGTGCAAATTATGATATTGATTGATAAATGTTCAAACTATTAACCGTATGAATTAATCCAAACCGAAATAAAGCTAGATAATTAAAAAACAGTATGTAAAAAGCTTAATGACAATGAATGTTAGCTATCATCTTCATTCATTATTAGTACTTTCTTATAAAGTAGCTTTCATATGCAAAGTTTATATCCATGATCTACCACAAATAATTTTTTATTATTAATTACAGAGGGTAAAAAATGCCTAGTTCTATTTATCTTACAACAGTAACTTTAACAACAGTATAATATGTCCCTATTAGCCAAACTACTTTCATGATCCACAAGGAAAATGTGACTAATAAAAGTCAACAAATAAGGATAACATAGTAACACAGAGCAATTATGTGGGATAAGAACCTCCAAAAAGCCGGGTTTCAGAATTTAATTCAAAGGTGTTGGATTACAAGCAGCTAAGTAACAAAAAGCCCACAATCGTAGAAGAACAAAAGAATAGAAAACCTTAGCACAATCAATCAATCATGTGCTTGATATACAGAATTTAAATAATATAGTCCGATACTAACAGAAAAGGAGTTTCTAAACTAGATAGCAAAGGCCGAAAAAAAAGAAATTAGAGAAGGAAGCTCAAGTCTTGCAGTCTTTTCTTGTTATTAGTTATAAGTTCATTTTTTGTTGCATACTTGTTTCAAGTCCCAAAAACCCCTTAAAAGCAAGTTAAAGAACAATTTAAACGAGAATGTTATCAGAATACTCACAAATCGGTCACGTTTTCTCGCAATACTAGTTGCACCTGTTCTGTGAGTATGAACTTGCGCAACTTTTTCTTTCTTCCCCTGTTGCGATAGTTTCTACAATTTAGTGCAGTATAGAAAAAGTCAGTACAAAACACTTGGTAAAAATAGTTTGTTAATATGAGGAAAACAAACCGGTACCTTTGCCATAGGTGTTCTAAGATTACTTTTATATAACTCCCACTGGTGATTAAGAAAGTTTGGCGGTGCATCAATAAGATCAAGTGCTTGAAGGAGCTCATCTTCTGTATATGTTCCTTCGTGTGCACCATTAATACCAACATTGTTGGCTTCATCTAATTTTTGGGCAGCTAACCGAAACAACTTCTTTTTGAATTTATGTTTTGTGTATCTGACTTTTACACCGAACATAGCAAAAAGTACATCATCAACACCACTAAGTTGAGGCAAACTGAATTTCTGCTACTAAAAAATGAAATAAAGAGGAGATATCAATGACCTTCATTGTTATGAACAATAAAATATCAGTGTTTTAGAAGAAATTACCCGAAGTTCTCCCAAAAGCAATAAACCACAATGAGCTTTTATTTCTCTCCAATCTTTAGCTTCTGGTGGACACATATTGGGTTGTCTCAGAAGTAAGGTCATGAACCTTGTGCACACAGTGGTTGCACCCTTAATTAGTTGAAAAGTATCATTAACATGAACGAGAACTTTTTCACCCTCTCTTAGCTTATACACATCTTTTGCTTTCATCTTTTGTGTTCTAAGAATACTCCCATACTCATCTACAAAAAAATCACCACCCACTGTTAGGATGAAATTTGCGAAATAATAACTAATTACTAGTATGTTTATACTTACCTACTATTTCTACCTCCTTTACCCCGTCCTCATCAATTTGATCTTCATCTTCATATTCATCTTCATCATCTTGGTCTGAGTAAAAAGACGAGGAGGACTGATGTAAACTAGTCCTAGAAGATGAAGGTTGATTGGACAATGTGGACGGGTGCAACATAGGGTCGGATGCTGGTGGTTTGGGATATGACTGGTGCAGCATAGGCTTGGATGTTGGTGGTTTGGGATATGCTTGTGTAAAATGGTGCATCATAGAATCATACAAATTTGGATTATAAGTGGTTGGATTGAATCGTACGGATTGAAAATCAGCAGAAGATGTCGATGAAAATATGCAAAATATGCAAAATATGTGTGCTCTTCATTAAAACTGGCATAATAGCGAAAGAGAAAGCAGAGATGTTTCATGGTGTACAAAAGAGCATATAAGGCTTCACTAAAGAAATTCCAAATGCAAAAGAAGGTTTAAAGCACCTTTAAAACACCAATTGCAAGCCCCTCCAGAATACGGAAACCAAAGACTCTCACACGATGAAGGCTTCCTTCCTTAAAGCTTTTCTCCTATTTCCGGACCTCCTTATCAGATAAGTCTGACACCTGAAATTATAAAACAGATATAATAGATCTTTTGGATATAAAAGCATCTTGGTCAAAATATCAAATGTTGCAACTGAATTTGCCAAACTAACTTACATTAACATATGCTGGAGTTGGAATAGGAACAGTAGGGATTTCCAAGAGCAAACCAGATCCTCTATCAACTCGAATCACTTTCGAATCGTCAAATATATCACCGACTTTAACAAGCTGCATATCAAGTTATATTAGCCTTACTAAAAGCATAGCAAGCACAATAGATGAAAATCAGAAAACAGGTGACGCAATAAGCCAAGAACTGTGTAAAAATGTGCTTGCGCATATAGTAACATCAGATTTAACACATCAAACATTCATCTCAATAGCAGTCCACATGACATTCATGTCATGAACATAAAAGTGGTTTTCTAAAGACAAAAGATGCATTATTGTGAATTTAACAGAATCTCCGATCGAACATGATGGAACATCATGGAACTCCATGGAATACTCTACAGTTTCCAAAGCAGCATGTTCACTACTCTCAGAAAGTTAAAAATAATTTTGCAATTCGCAAACTTAATGTAGCAATTGCTTTATTTCCTAGGTTCTTTTGTCATATGGGTTGATACTTGCCTAAAAGCACATTTATAAGAAGGAAAAAAAATTGGCTGTAGCTGGGATCGTAAAACAATTTTGTCTTACAGCTTTGTGGAACCTAAATTCACCCATGTAACATATGAGCTACATCAGTCCTTCTCTTCTCCCTTATCTCCACAACTTATTACTAGTAGAAAACCTCAAACCTAGCATCACATATTATACCATAGAGATCGGTATATCTAAAAATATACAACATCAGAATCAAATTGAAATCGGTATTTGAACACTATATGCACATCAGATACCAAGATATCATACATCAAAAACACTAATTGTCTTACTGATGTCCATCTTAAAAAGGTAAAAAGTGATCCTTTAAAGCACACCAAGATATTATATATCAAACCATACTTAATCAGTTGCAAATTGAACTTATCTATAGCAAATTGAAACTATAACCAGAAATGGAACAACATCACAGAGCCATTAAAACACTCATCCTTGGATGTCTCATCTATGCCAAATTGGTCGCTCATTAACATCATCAAGATGTGGAAGATTACAAGGCGTGCATTGGGTGTATGAGTCCTCATCATCTTCACTGGCTTTTTTTCCTATGTCATATGTATCTCTTGGATAATTCACATTAACATGCAACTATCCAACATCTTTGACATCCTCTATGTAGAAAACTTGTCTCGCTTGGGATGATACTATGAAAGGATCATCTTTCAATTCAATACCGGTATGGACGACTAACGGCCTGGAAAAGTTTACAAGTGGAAACCCATATTTATCTTTCTTTAGCCCCCTTGAAGGTTGAATATCAACCCAATCACAACGGAAAAGCACGACTTTATATCCAAAAACGTATTCTAGCTCAATAATGCTTGTAAGCTTTCCATAGTAATTTCCTCCTTCAACTTCCACCATGATTCCTGAATTTTGGCACTTCTTAAACTCTTCATGACTCTTTGTAAGGAATCTAAATCCATTTGTGATAAAACCATTGCATTGCTTAGCAACATTGCTCGGGCCAATAGCAAGGGATAACACTTCTTTATCAAAATTGTTCTTTTCTAAGAACGGAACCTACCATTATTTAATACCACTGTCAGATTATGCACCTAAATGATTAATAAGAAATAAATAGTTTTGTAACCTGTTGTTGAAGCCATCCTGAAAACTCCTCAACGACAAACTTCTCTATTGTCTTTAAGTTTACTGGTTCCTTCCTACGAGCTTGTAATTCACCCAAAAAATGGCTACACGAAATTTATTATAATCTTAGACTCTATAACACATCATTTTATGCTATGTTCAATATCTTTAAAAAGGATACTTACTCGCGAAAAGGTTGAATTTTACTATGGTTAAGTAACACATAACGATGTGCTTGAGCTAGTGATTTGTAATCAAGTTCGAGAATGTCAACCTTTCCTAATTTACGCCCCCCCCCCCCCCCCCCAGAATTAAGAATGTACATCTCCTTTCCATCAATAGTTTCATCATTCCTAGGAGGGCGATTAAATGGAGTCTCTACACCTTCAAAGTATCTTGAACAAAAAGTAAGACACTCGTCTTTTACATAACCTTCTGCCATTGAGCCTTCTGGTTGAGCCTTATTGCGAACATATGATTTCAATCGCATCAAGTACCTTTTATTTTATTTGAAAAAAATAAAAAAAATAAAGTTATTAACGAGTAAAAAGTGTATATAAATATATTTTTAGAACAAATAAAATTACCGCTCAATCGGATACATTCATCTATAATGAACAGGTTCGCCAAGTTTGGCCTCTGATATCAAGTGAATAGTCAAACGAACCATGATTGTGAAGAAACTAGTAGGAAATATGTAACACCCCCTAACTTGTTTTGTGGCAGCGGAAAAATAATTAGGGTGTTACGGTGAGGATCGAGTTAAAATTTCAGAAAACGGCCTGGAAGAGGCGTTTTGAAAGTTATATGTCATTCAAATTAATAGTTTTGGTACAAAGGAAAAATATCTGATTTGAAAATCCCACAAAAGTATGGTGATTTGGAAAGAATGACATATTTGATTTTACACCATTTTATTTATCAGAGTATAAGATGCCCGCTCCGTGCCTTGTCCTGCTCCGTTAATTACCTGAGATAAACATGCTTAAAACATCAACACAATGGTTGGTGAGTTCGTGGAGTTTAATAGAAAATAACTTTCTTTCCAATGAATTTTAGAGATGTACAATAATAGTTGAAATAAACACTAGTACTTCCTGAAGTGAATAGTAAGTTGCGTTGGGTAAAAATCCATAGGTAAATCATGTATGATCTCAATTGATCATAAGTTTCAAGTTTTAAACGAAAATGAGCTACGTTGATATACGCTCGAAATGATGTGATGGGTCAACTTTTAAAAATAACGAAATGTCAAGTAATTTGGGCTGTCTTTATTAGAAGCCACAACTAAGTCACATATGATAACAATTAAGTTTCAAATACAGAATCCATCATTCTAACACGTAGTGAAGACATTAATCTAGTGTCTGAAATTTATCAGTGTGGAGTGGTGTTTAACTAAATACAGCTGTATCCTAATATATATGAAACATTCATATATTCATAAAGTTATATTGCCCTAAGCCTCATGACACGCAAAACGTTAACAATTCACCGTAAAACGGCGGTGTCCCATCAGGGTTACTGATGGGTGTTTTAGCCCTCATGTAATAGGTGATTTGCCAATTCCTATTTTTCTCAAATATAGTGTATCACGACTAAATACGAACTAACCATAAGGCATTCCGTCAAAGTATTTAGTGGGATAGGTCGTCAACCTCTAACAGGTTTCGAAGCTGTTCACTATATTCGCACTCACCGCAGTGATTAATGGCTCATGATCGAGGGACTTTATGGCAATAAAGTAAACTTAGGCAATATGGGTCTCAGGGTTCATAAAATATACGTATTCTGGTCTTGGCAATTATTTCCAGTTGGAATGTAGAAATATCATAGTAAAGTAACAGTACATTCATTTGTTATATGAATGCATACAATGAATCTCATATCTGTTATCAAGTAGTTTAAAAATGTTGTCTTTCAAATTCAGTGTTTAAAGCTAAGCAAGCAATTTGCACAATAACAAACATATATTTCTCATTCAAAGTCAGGATGGTTAATATCATGAATTCAAATAAAAGTAATAAACAGTAAAGCGTATCTCCCAAAGTGGTATTAAGAAATGATATGTTAAAGAGTTTAAAGTCTCATGAGAGTATTTCAAATATATAAGTAAATTTAAAACAAAGTTTAAATAAAGAGCCAATAGTAATCTTTCAATCCAACGCAAATCAAAATGAAAGTGAGTAATATTCAAGCATAATCCCCAAGTTTTAAAAAATAGAAGAGGGCCACGACTCACCTGGAGTGTATCTGACAAGATGAAATTATAAGATCAAGTAAACGATCACGAAAACTTCTTCAATACGAGACCTGAATATAAGCGAAGTCTAAGAGTCTAACTTACTACTAATTAACGAATGTGGAAATGAGAAATCGTATAACGATTTGATAGGTGATATGAGTGTGATATGCTTAAAATGCTTCAAGTTAAAAATAATATACATATGCTATTATCTTGAGTTCTTATTCAATCGACTCAAAATATTACTTCTCAAAATTATGATGAAATGATATGCAAAGTGATCACTAAATTCTAATAACCGAAATAATTAATGCAAACTTAAAATGTAAAATGCATATGAATGTGGGTGAAAATAGAAAATAAATAAGAATGTCAGGGAATAGTTGGTCCTTGTCTTTTAGTTTTATCTTTTTACCCAAACTGTGCTGTGCGTTACGTCGTTAGTCCTTCGGTTAAGTCCATAGTCCATAATAGTCCAATACTTGTCCATATGTCCATATAATGCTTGAAGTTCAAAGATATATCAATTTAAGTCCTCTATAAACTGTTTTCACAGTTTCAGTCCATAAGTTTCTCAGGTTGGCAGTTTTCAGTCCTTCTAGTCAAAGCGCTTACATTTTTAGTCCTTTTTGCATAAAATTAACGGGAAAAATATTCTGAAAATTTATATAGCTTTATTAAGTTCATTTTAACTTATTTCAACTTCTTATTTCAGAAAAGAGCTTATTTTTGCATTATTGGGCCAATTAACGATTTAGAACAAGGCCCGTTAAGAAATCTAGAGGCGAGGACGTGAAAATAGTTTTGGGCCTGGACTTGGGTTATTTTTGTGAGTCTGAAAATGTATCACATGGGCCTAGTGGGCTGGTCTAACGCCATTTCTTGTTGGGCTTGATATAGTCCAAACCGGAAAAATAGTTTAAGGTTATATTAATTTTTGAATTTTCACATGAGTCCTATCGGGTGACAACCAAAATGAATTAATTTAAGCGTGATTAAAAGTTTGTGAGTTTCGAACTTCAAACATGAAAAGTGTAGTTTGCCAGCCTGCCTATCGAGTGGTGTAATAATTTAAATATGTTATATACAAGATTTCGAAAATACAACAGTGGTTTGTGGCCTGGTCGCATGAAGTAGATTTTGAAAAACTTAATATAATTTCTAAGTCTGGAAATCAGTCGAAGGGCTTATAGTTTAAGCTATTTTACGAGTTTATGAGGGCTTATGAGAACGAAGTTAACACATGAAACTTATAGTGTGATAGGTCATTAATCTATATATTCAAAAACAATAGTATGTTACGTGTACCAATTCGAATTAAATGGAGCGTGATTTGGGCTAGTCGAATAGTTTTACTACTTGGAAACACTTAGAAAATTTCAACAACTTTCTGATTCTGCATGCGTATAATAATGGTTCGAAACGAGTTTATTTTATGCAGGTATCTTGAGTTTAAATGTGAGTGAGTGATGTTAGTGATTGTCTAGACCTTCCACAGGGAGGCCATCACTTCCCGTTTTCTATGTATGCATGCGTGCTACGAAAAAAAATGGGTAATATGCATACTTGTTCAAAATGATTTCTACACGATGCATGAGTACGAAACAACGTAGGAGATGAATTTAAAAGGGTTAGTAATGACTTACAACACCTCTTAGGTGGGTAGGGAGTCGTGTGGGAGTAGCTAGATCACAAGGAGAAACGCCATTGTAGAATTTAACGCGTACATATATATATTTGAACCTTATATTTTCTATTCGAACAAGTTAAGAAGGGAACATAGGGATAGTCCTGGTTCTTTGTGAGCTTTTTATGATCAAAAGGAGGTATGAATGTATTGAGAAGGGTGGGGTGAGATGTGGTAGTGGTGAAGTGGGTTGTACGTTTTATATAGTAAACGTATATATGTATTATCATACAATGGGATCAAAGGAAATCTACAAGGACGATTTGGTAGCAGAGTTGAAAGATCTCTTGTGAGGTGAAAGAGAGGAGAATGAGGGTAGAATAGAGGGTGGTAGGTTGGGATAGTTTTATAGAAGAATTTACACACGTTCTCATTGACTTCAAAGACTTCAAACCAATCATTTGTATCTACTGTTTCGTGACCAGTATTTGGGGAGGTGGCATGTTTTGCTGGCTATAAAATATCTTAGGTAGGTAGGAAATCTTATCTTTGTGTTTGCAATAGGTATGTATACGTTTTGTATTATACTAGTTCGACAAATGGAGCTAGCGTGCCTATAGAACTCCTACTGTCTATTTTCTTTTCTAAACATTCTATTATGTTAAAAATAGCATTATTGAGACGTAGGAACAATCGGGGTTCGAAATGGTTTTGTTTTGGCCTTTATGCTTATACGTATAGATCAAATATGGGACAAACAAAACGACTACAGTTACTGCACCATCGTTTGACCTTTCTGGCTGGGATTTTGCACAAGAGTAATTTCGTTGGGTGGTGATCACGATGGTGTAATAACATTTTGGTGTTGCGTTTAAAAATTGGAGTATCTAGAGCTGGTTTGGAGGGTGTGTGGAGGTCGAACACCACATAAAATAATAAAAGAGGATGTGAGTTTTTGAGTTGGGCCTGTAGCTCGTGAGTAATGGTGGGCTGTGTAATAGAGCAGCCCATTTGGCTTTGTAGTTTAGGAAGTTATTAGTGAAATGATTAAATTAAATAAATGGTGATTAGTGGTGATCTAAATGTAATATTTGGTAATGATTTAGGAAAATCAAGAAATGGTCACTCGTTAAATATAAGTATTGTCATTGGTCGACATTCGTGAAAAAGTGGTGTCGTGATCGAATTGTGTCTCGAGTCCGTGTCGTTACTTAACATATAATCGTGAAACGTAACAGGTTAATAATAACATATAAGGGAAAAGTTCAAATTTCCCCGTAAAAATGGGTTTTGTTAAACAGTAACTCGAGGTTATCTTTAATCAATGAGGATTATTACATGGGATTTTCGTGGGATCCTACAGTATCTACCCCTAAATTTTGAACTTCGTCCGAAAGTTCAGTCTGCGATAGGTGTTGAAAAATGTGGTGTTCAAGGGTGAGAGGTTATGGAAAATGTTGTCGAAGGTTTCTATCCGAAAATCGAGAAAACGAGATCTAGTTAGATTTATTCATGCTAGATGAAATAAATTTGAATGTTTGGTCAATTGATGAACCTAAGGATTGCGAATAATGAGAATAACGGTCAGGAACTGTGGGAATTTAACGGCTAGTGAAAAGTGTATACCAGCGGTAATGAATAGTGCCCTCAACGGCTAGTTTTGGTTTCAACGGCCAGATTTAGCCTATAATTACTTCATTTTAATTTCTATTCTTTCACAAACTATTTTTCTCTCATTCCACATCCCAAAAATGCCGCACTTCATCACTATGCTAGCGATTGTGTACGTCATTCTTGTGGTTATCTACTTGAGGTACGCTTCGGACGAAGACTTCCAATATTTGGTCGTGATTTTAGCGTTTGTCATCCCGTTGGTGATTGTAGTCCTTATCGTGGATATGGCGTGAGGAAAATAGATAGTAGGAAGGTTGGAATAAATAGTTGTAACTTTAGCATTATCGGTGCTAGTTTTATCGTTGTGTACTAATTTCCTTGTATTCTAATAAAATTTATGTTATTTGTGCTTCCCAAAAATCTTCGTGAATTCTTAGGTTTCTAATGCTTGTACTTTTGTCAGTTTCTTATCATAAGAATGGTGGGTAATATGTGTAGTTATTTATTTGTGGTTGGTCAAAAGTGACGTTTATGGGCAACTTATTTTGTCTCAAGATTTTCTTTGGAATGGAAATTGTTATTAGGAAATCTGAAAGATGACTGTTTCATTCATGACATGATTCTTCCTAAATTAGACATAGTTGATCAGGCTATGTATAATTTGAGGACCAAATAATGTAATGCTTGGCTCAGTCACCGTGATATTTATGCTTCCTCAAAGAGTTTTATATGGTTCAATTATAATGGTTCCGTCACAAAGTCGGACACCCTCCTGATTATTTTCAAAAGAATTTAATAGTTTTTGTTCATATTCCAAGGATAATTCAGGAATTTCTAAAGTGATACTAGGATATCTTTGGTATAAACTTAGTTTTAGATGAGGATTTCTTACAATGTGGTATAACCTATTGTTTGGTCAGTGAAATGCTAAATCAAATTTCCAAAGTGATATCAGGGTTGGTTACATAATGACTATGAATATGGAGAAATAGAATAGAGATTGAAATAGACGCGAATTATGTTATTTCGGAAATATTACAAGGTAGAGTCTTCATAGGTAGTAAAGGTAGTTGTTATAACTTAGGTTACCTCCGCGTACTAAGGAAATACAACTTAGAAGTTTTAAGCTAGGTTTACTTTTCCACAACAGGAATTTCTCTTCTTGTTTAAACATTGGTGTCATCCTTTGACGTTGTTAAGGTTCTAAAGAGTTTCCGTTCTCTTCCACTGGTCTTTTTGTCCTAAGTGATATTCTGGGTTGGGCATTGATTCTTGTGGTGTCCGCTTAACTTTTTGGTCTAGAAATCCTTAATAATGGTGATGGTAGGTTCAGTTTCTTCTTCTATATTCTTAAAGTGAGGTTACTTTCGAGTACTATTGCAATGATGTTGGTTACTATCCTCTGGATAACTTCAGGAGTCAAGGTTGTGGTTGGTGCTAGTGGAGTATTTGTAATGCTCATCACTGGCCATATTCTATCAATATCCCAAGAAACACGGATTTAAATCCACCTAATGGCATGTCAGAATAATTCAGTAACAAGGTATTTATGTATACTATTCTTAGTAATATGGTCACAATGTGAGACTTTAACTAGTTGGATCCTAAATTACGATGTGTCTGGGTAGTATCGTAGATGAAATGAATCAATTCTTGGTATGGGATTGCTAAGGAACAAACGATTTCATTTATACAAGTTGAAGTTCAGCAACTTTCTCTTCATTCATCAAGTTTTCTTCCGAAATTTTGTCTTAAGGAATTCTATGGTCTATGGCCTAGTTCAGGGGTTGAGGAGAATCCTAACAATCGTCGGTAATATTGGGTAGGTCGGGATTATAATCACTGTAAATATCGTAATATTAATAACTTGATCGATTGTTTTTACAAAATCAATGATACAAGGTATTTTATTAATGTTCCATGCAGTAGGTTAATTTACCTCTGTCTTTCTCATTGTAAAGGGACTGTCATGTGGGAGTGTTTCTCAATATCTCTGACTGAAACCTCGTCAGTCCGTCCTGAAAATCCATCTTGTGGATAAAAGGTCAGGTGGGGTGTCGTCGGTCGTGAGTGGTGTTTGTCAATGATGTTCGGAGTGTATCAATCTGTTCTTTATGACGCTCCAGTTGCGTCATGGATGGTGGAGGAGTAGGTGTGTGGGTAACTGTTGTCCTAAAGCTTTCTCCAGTCTCGAGGACTCGGGCTGAAAGAGTGAGAGCAGGTGGAAATAGTAGATTGAGGGAGACCTGAGAGGGTAAATTCTCTCTAGGAGTCGACTCTCGTTGGTGAGGTGTAACAGGTAAGTCTGGGTGAGTGTCTTAACGAGTAGTCGGGTCCAATCGACGCGAAGGGATGATGATAGTAGTAGTGGTAAGGTATGGTGACGTTATCCTGATCGTGTCTAGGGTGGAAGAAGGGGGTAAGGTGGAAATGTAGTATAATTGGTACTAAGCATAGGTGTATCTTCTTAATAGTTCCATTGAGGTGGCTCCAACTGGTGTCATAAAAGGTTCGGGCTCATAAAGTGCTAAAATCCTGACTTTTCTGTGTCGGGCTACCGGGGCAGGTGGAAGTGGTAGTGTAGATAAAGGAGAAATTTGGCTCAACATCTTTCCAAATCGTTTCTTGGTGTGAATTCTGTCCAACTTCGAATGTTGTCGGACAACCAATCAACTTTTCATTTGAATAATATTCAGCAGTTTTCCTAAGTTTCTGACGTAGGGTGAGTGAGTAGGTGATAATGAGAGTGGTAATTGAGTAAGTTTCGTATTAGGCTGGGGTTAAGAATTATTACATAGGATTTTCAGCATCCGGAGTGATTTGATAAATAGGTGAGTAAGAGTAGTACGAAGGGTAAGTTTTGGTAATATCAACTGTTTTGGGCGACATGGTACTGTAGTAATCGAAAAAATAATTATAAGTATTTTGTACGTTAAGGCGTAACGGTAATGTGAAATAATACAGTGTGTAACGTTGAAGAGTAATTATCAAGCATGTAAAGATTAGTGCAAAATAATCTTAATAGTAATGTATTGAGCACGGCAGTCTGCAGACACGGATGGCGTAAAATGGTATGGTGTAAAATCATTTGTTTTGAAAGTGTAGTTATAGTTCAATGTTTGAAAACATTTGGTTCTCTATAACCATAGGATCTGATACCAATCTGTAACACCCCCTAATTTGTTTTGTGGCAGCGGAAAAATAATTAGGGTGTTACGATGAGGATCGAGTTAAAATTTCAGGAAACGGACCTGGAAGAGGCATTTTGAAAGGTATATGTCATTCAAATTAATAGTTTTGATGCAAAGGAAAAATATCTGTTATGAAAATCCCACAAAAGTGTGGTAATTTGGAAAGAATGACATATTTGATTTTACACCATTTTATTTATCAGAGTATAAGATGCCCGCTCCGTGTCTTGTCCTGCTCCGTTAATTACCTGAGATAAACATGCTTAAAACGTCAACACAATGGTTGGTGAGTTCGTGGAGTTTAATAGAAAATAACTTGCTTTCAATGAATTTAAGAGATGTACAATGATAGTTGAAATAAATACTAGTACATCCTGAAGTAATAGTAAATTGCGTTGGGTAAAAATCCACAGTAAATCATGTATGATCTCAAGTGATCATAAGTTTCAAGTTTTAAATGAAAATGAGCTACGTTGATATACGCTCGAAATGAAGTGCTAGGGTCAACTTTTAAAAAGTAACGAATCCAAGCAATTTGGGTGTCTTTATTAGAAGTCACAACTAAGTCACATATGATAACAATTAAGTTTCAAACACAGGATCCATCATTCTAACACTAGTGGAAACATTAATCTAGTGTCTGAAATTCTATCAGTGTGGAGTGGTGTTTACTAAATACAGCTGTATCCTAATATATATGAAACATTCATATATTCATAAAGTTATATTGCCCTAAGCCTCATGACACGCAAAACTTAACAATTACCGTAAAACGGCGGTGTCCCATCAGGGTTACTGATGGGTGTTTTAGCCTCATGTAATAGGTGATTTGCCAATTCCTATTTTTCTCAAATATAGTGTATCAGGACTAAATACGACTAACCATAAGGCATTCCGTCAAAGTATTTAGTGGGATAGGTCGTCAGCCTCTAACAGGTTTCGAAGCTGTTCACTATATTCGCGCTCACCGCAGTGATTAATGGCTCATGATCAGGGACTTTATGGCAATAAAGTAAACTTAGGCAATATAGGTCTCAGGGTTCATAAAATTACGTATTCTGGTCTTGGCAATTATTTCCAGTTGGAATGTAGAAATATCATAGTAAAGTAACAGTACATTCATTTGTTATATGAATGCATACAATAATCTCAGTATCATGTTATTCAAGTAGTTTAAAAATGTTATCTTTCAAATTCAGTGTTTAAGCTAAGCAAGCAATTTGCACATATAACGAACATATATTCTCTCAAGGGTGATTCAAACATGTAAAGCATAGTGATGATTTTGAGTAAATCATGAGAGTTTTCAAAGTATATAAGTAACTTAAAACAGTTAAAGCATGTATCTCCCCCAAAAGTATTATTAAAAAAAGTATTAAAAATAGGGGCCACGACTCACCGGATTATACAAGATGAATTATCAAGATCAAGTAAAACGATCAAGCAAACTCATTCAATTGATACTGAAATATTAAGCGAGTCTAAGTTAACTTACTACTAATTAACAATTGGAAATAGAATGCCTATACGATTTGATCGGTAATATAGTTGATATGCTTATAAATGCTAAAGTAAAAATAATATAATCTATAATATTAAATTATTCTTATTCAATCGACCCCAAAATATTAACTTCCAAAAATGATAGAGGCATGATCATGAGAATGAAAACGATTAAAATCTAAAAAACTATACGAAAAATTCAATACATAATAAAATGTAAAAATGTCATATGAAGTTTTGAAAATTGGAAAATAAAATAAGAATGTCAAGCGAATTAATTGGTCTTGTTATTCAGATATGTTAAATCTTTTTAACAAATAGCTATGCTACATCGTTGTCCTTGGTTAAGTCCATAGTCCAATAATAGTCAAATCTTGTCCATATGTCCATATAAGCTTGAGTTCAAAGATATATCAATTTAAGTCCTCTATAAACTGTTTTCACAGTTTCAGTCCATAAGTTTCACAGTTGGCAGTTTCAGTCCTTCTAGTCAAAGCGCGTTTACATTTTTAGTCCTTTTTGCATAAAATTAACGGGAAAAATATTCTGAAAATTTATATAGCTTTATTAAGTTCATTTTAACTTATTTCAACTTCTTATTTCAGAAAAGAGCTTATTTTTGCATTATTGGGCCAATTAACGATTTAGAACAAGGCCCGTTAAGAAATCTAGAGGCGAGGACGTGAAAATAGTTTTGGGCCTGGACTTGGGTTATTTTTGTGAGTCTGAAAATGTATCACATGGGCCTAGTGGGCTGGTCTAACGCCATTTCTTGTTGGGCTTGATATAGTTAAACCGAAAAATAGTTTAAGGTTATATTAATTTTTGAATTTTCACATGAGTCCTATCGGGTGACAACCAAAATGAATTAATTTAAGCGTGATTAAGAGTTTTGAATTCATTCAAACATGAAAACGTGTAGTTTGCCAGCCTGCCTATCGAGTGGTGTAATAATTTAAATATGTTATATACAAGATTTTGAAAATACAACAGTGGTTTGTGGCCTGGTCGCATGAAGTAGATTTTGAAAAACTTAATATAATTTCTAAGTCTGGAAATCAGTCGAAGGGCTTATAGTTTAAGCTATTTTACGAGTTTATGAGGGCTTATGAGAACGAAGTTAACACATGAAACTTATAGTGTGATAGGTCATTAATCTATATATTCAAAAACAATAGTATGTTACGTGTACCAATTCGAATTAAATGGAGCGTGATTTGGGCTAGTCGAACAGTTTTACTACTTGGAAACACTTAGAAAATTTCAACAACTTTCTGATTCTGCATGCGTATAATAATGGTTCGAAACGAGTTTATTTTATGCAGGTATCTTGAGTTTAAATGTGGAGTGAGTGATGTTAGTGATTGTCTAGACCTTCCACAGGGAGGCCATCACTTCCCGTTTTCTATGTATGCATGCGTGCAACGAAAAAAATGGGTAATATGCATACTTGTTCAAAATGATTTCTACACCATGCATGAGTACGAAACAACGTAGGAGATGAATTTAAAAGGGTTAGTAATGACTTAAACACCTCTTAGGTGGGTAGGGAGTCGTGTGGGAGTAGCTAGATCACAAGGAGAAACCTCACATTGTAGAATTTAACGCGTACATATATATATGTGAACCTTATTTTCTTTCGAACAAGTTAAGAAGGGAACATAGGGATAGTCCTGGTTCTTTGTGAGCTTTTTACTGATCAAAAGGAGGTATGAATGTATTGAGAAGGGTGGGGTGAGATGTGGTAGTGGTGAAGTGGGTTGTACGTTTTATATAGTAAACGTATATATGTATTATCATACAATGGGTTCAAAGGAAATCTACAAGGACGATTTGGTAGCAGAGTTGAAAGATCTCTTGTGAGGTGAAAGAGAGGAGAATGAGGGTAGAATAGAGGGTGGTAGGTTGGGATAGTTTTATAGAAGAATTTACACACGTTCTCATTGACTTCAAAGACTTCAAACCAATCATTTGTATCTACTGTTTCGTGACCAGTATTTGGGGAGGTGGCATGTTTTGCTGGCTATAAAATATCTTAGGTAGGTAGGAAATCTTATCTTTGTGTTTGCAATAGGTATGTATACGTTTTGTATTATACTAGTTCGACAAATGGAGCTAGCGTGCCCTATAGAACTCCTACTGTCTATTTTCTTTTCTAAACATTCTATTATGTTAAAAATAGCATTATTGAGACGTAGGAACAATCGGGGTTCGAAATGGTTTTGTTTTGGCCTTTATGCTTATACGTATAGATCAAATATGGGACAAACAAAACGACTACAGTTACTGCACCATCGTTTGACCTTTCTGGCTGGGATTTTGCACAAGAGTAGTTCGTTGGGTGGTGATCACGATGGTGTAATAACATTTTGGTGTTGCGTTTAAAAATTGGAGGATCTAGAGCTGGTTTGGAGGGTGTGTGGAGGTCGAACACCACATAAAATAATAAAAGAGGATGTGAGTTGTTGAGTTGGGCCTGTAGCTCGTGAGTAATGGTGGGCTGTGTAATAGAGCACCCCATTTGGCTTTGTAGTTTAGGAAGTTATTAGTGAAATGATTAAATTAAATAAATGGTGATTAGTGGTGATCTAAATGTAATATTTGGTAATGATTTAGGAAAATCAAGAAATGGTCACTCGTTAAATATAAGTATTGTCATTAGTCGACATTCGTGAAAAAGTGGTGTCGTGATCGAATTGTGTCTCGAGTCCGTGTCGTTACTTAACATATAATCATGAAACGTAACAGGTTAATAATAACATATAAGGGAAAAGTTCAAATTTCCCCGTAAAAATGGGTTTTGTTAAATAGTAACTCGAGGTTATCTTTAATCAATGAGGATTATTACAAGGGATTTTCGTGGGATCCTACAAAATAACTGCTCCAACTCGCACAAAGTCCGCACCACTTGATACTCCATTTTCTCTAATTCACTACAATCAAGAACTTTAGCACATAACCCTTTGAAAAAGGAGCATAAGTCACACACTGCTTTGACTACTCGAGTTTGTGCTCTTGAATGCATGGAAGCCTTTAGAACAATAGGCAAAATGTCTTGCATTAGAATATGGCTATCATGACTCTTGAGGTTGGAGAGCTTACGATCCTTCAAGCTTACACACCTTGAAATATTTGAAGCATAACCATCAGGAACTTTTAGATCTTTTAAGACTTGTAAAAAGTTCGACTTCTCCACATTAGACATAGTGTAACATGCCAAGGGTACATATGACTTTTTGTTAGGACGGTTTATAAGGTGGAGGTCATGCCTTATTCCCATTTCCATGAGATCCTTGCGAGCATTTTCGTTGTCTTTAGTCTTCCCATCCAAATTTAATAAAGTCCCGATCATGTTATCACAAACATTTTTTTCGATATGCATCACATCTAATTTATGCCTAATAAGATTGAACTCCCAATATGGCAAATCAAAAAAAAAAAAAAAAAAAAAAAAAAAAAAAAAAAAAAATACTCCTCTTTTTCCACACTTGGTTATCACCATCAATATCTTCTTCTATGAAACTCTCTATATCATCAAATGCACTCGAATCGTCATTTGTTACACGAAGAGGACTACTTGTTGAACAATCAACATCATCTCTTGTCCTTTTCTTATTCGATTTTGTTGACTTTCCATATTTGAATTTTGAACCTCTTAATTGTTTCAAAATATCATACCCTGACATTATGGTGGGAGGACCATCTTCCTCAATTGTGCCATCAAAATTATCCTTTTGAAATCGATAAGGATGATTTTCCTCAAGCCATCTACGATGTCCCATGTAGCAAAATTTCTTTCCATGCTTTAACCACATTGAGCGAGTTGACTTCACGCAGGTGGGGCATGCCACACGTCCCTTAGTGCTCCAACCCGATAAGTTAGCATAGGCAGGAAAATCATTCATAGTCCACAAAAGAGAAGCTCTTAACTTGAACCTTTCTTTTGAGAAAGCATCATAAGCATCAACCCCTTTCCATAAAAGATTAAGTTCTTTAATTAAAGGTTGTAGATAAACGTCTATATCATTGCTCGGACCTTTTTCCCCTTCAATTATCGCTGAAAGAATAAAAGATTGTTGCTTCATGCATATCCACGGAGGTAAATTATAGGGAATCAATAGCACTGGCCAGGTACTATGTGTTGTATTCATCGTAGTAAACGGATTACATCCGTCACTAGCAAGCCCAAGCCTTACACTACGAGGATCTAAGGCAAATTGTTCATATCGATCATTAAACGCCTTCCAAGCAAGACCATCTGCTGGGTGCCTTAACTTCCCATCTTTTGTTCGACCCGTGTCATGCCACCTCATGTCCTTCGCCGTTTTCTCACACATGTATAGCCTTTTCAGTCTCGGAATTAAAGGAAAATAACGTAAGACTTTTGCTGGCTTTTTTGACTTATGTGATTTTGAACTTTCACCCGATTGATCACCAACATCCATTCTATATCGGGAAGCTTTGCAAGTATGACATGATTGTTCACCTTCGCTCTTATCCCAATATAGCATGCAATCATTAGGACATGCATGGATTTTCTTGTATCCAAGCCCCAAATCATTAGTTAATTTTTTGGTTTGGTGAACATATGATGGTAATGATGTGATGTTAGGAAATGCATCTCGTAAAAGCTCTAGCAACATACCAAAATTCTTGTTGGATATGCCCCGATACATTTAATGTGATATAAGCGTAAAGTAAAAGACAAACTAGAAAACTTGCAGCCGGGATACAATTCTTTGTCACACTTTTCTAGAAACTTTTTATAAGGAATATCCTCTACATTGTGATCACTTGTTTCGGCACATTCATCTACTTCCCCGTCAAGCCCTTATTCCTCCGTGTTTTCATGATTCGAAGGAAAAGAACTTAAACCAAAGGCATCCCGAACCAAGCCTATCATGTCGTCTTCAACAAACGAAGTTTCATGAACGCTAGTAGACGAAGATGTTGGGGGAGTAGCAAGCTCCCCATGAAGAGTCCATGTTGTGTACCCCAGTAAAAAACCATAAAGCAATAAGTGTTCATGAACCTCATCTACCTCCAATAATTCATCATTATCACATCTAAGGCATGGACATATAATTGATCCTCTTATATCTCTAGCACGAACGAAATTAATAAAAGACTCGACTCCTTTTCTAAAAGTAATGCTTTTTATGTGTGCGTTGATCCAACTTTTGTCCATTATATTGATTTACCTAAACAAGTAATAACTGTTTATAACATACCATAAAGTTAATATACAATACAAAAGCTTTGCAAAACTTAAAGATCTAATGAAACGCCTAGTCCTTGTCGAGCTAAGAATGCACTTAGTAGCAAAATACTACGAAAATATGAGCAAGTTATTTCTAACTCATTATTAGCAACATATCCTAAACATGCTACACAAACAAATCATCTACTTATAGTGAAAATGACTCAAGTATAATAATTGTGTTCCTTTACTCTTAAACATCATAACACTAACATATCCTTTCATGATTTGCAAACGATTAACAAG
Source organism: Artemisia tridentata subsp. tridentata (assembly GCA_021014915.2). Taxonomy (NCBI): domain Eukaryota; kingdom Viridiplantae; phylum Streptophyta; class Magnoliopsida; order Asterales; family Asteraceae; genus Artemisia; species Artemisia tridentata. Next base: position 352,269,956 of record CP139509.1, on the reverse strand, counting down.
TACTTGTACCACAATCAACTAGCAAATACTTGTACAATAGCAGACAACAATTCGATAACGATTAACTAACATATAACCGATACACGTAACACTTCACAACTCAACTAATCAACAGAATAGTTATATCTCTAAACTACTTAACCATAACAAAACACATAATAATAATCGTTATCGAATTGTACATCACAAAACACATTAATAAACGATTAACTAACAGTGACCTGATGCAACGATTACAAAACACATTAATAATCGTTATCGAATTGCCTTTGCGTCACTTCTCTAAACTGACCTGATGATGTACGGCGACGATTACAGGTCCACGACGGCGATTATAGATCCACGGTGACGATTACAAAACCACGAAGATTACGGCAACGATTAACGGACCTAGTGATTACGGCAACGATTATGACAGATGACTGATGTTCCACAACTAGCGCAGTTCCCTATCGATTATGACAGATGAGTGATTACGGCAAAGATTATCTGATGTTTACAGCGATAAAAAAAGCACGACTACATTGTGATTAAAAGTTAGGGTCGGATTTTATGATTGAACAGTAATGGATAGACTGGTTTTTTTGGAATGTTGGTGACGTGATGGAACAGTAATAGATAGAACGGTTACTGAAATTATAAGGGATAAAGTATAGTTTTTATAATAGAATATAATTGAAAGGACTGTATCTACCTATGATTTTGTGGCTTTTTTATATAAGAGAAATAAGTGTAGTTTTTATATAAGGGATAAAGTGTAATGTAATAGTAGTAAATAAGGGAATTGATAGACTTATTTTGATGTTGTGGCTTTTTTTTATAAGTGTAGTTTTTGTTTCCACAATTATAAATATGGCTTTTTTATATAGTTATTTTTACATGTATAAGTGTAGCATTTTTTAAGTGTTTTCTTACACTTATAAGTGTGGCCTTTTAAAAATTTATTTTACTTCAATTATAAATGTAGCGTTATTGTAATTGTTCACACTTATATAGGTGGAGTATTTTTTAAAAGATTTGTAACACCTATAAATGTAACAAAATTATGATTTCCTATAAAAAAAAGTCCACGGTTGACTATACCGTGAAGAAATAAGTGTAGAGAATTCAATTTTTTTTTTGTAGTGGTTTCAAGGTTCAAACCCTTGTTTAGCCTTAACAAAAGTGTGTGTTTGCTTATGTTATTTTTCTTGTATGTGTTTGAATTTACATGTTTTGCTTAATATTCACGTATTACCAAATTATAACATATTTTGCTTAAATTATGTAATAGTGACTCTGTGTATGTTTTATTTTTACTAGCAACAACCAACATTTAACTTTTTGAATTTTAATCCAATTAATTTTATTTATTTATTTATTTGTTATTATTATTATTATTTTATGTAGGCATATGTCTCGTATTGCTTTCCAGACGAACCAAATCCGTTTTATACGTTTGGTTTTGGAAAAAAAAAGATGGCTGGTATGGTTTTGTAAAATACCAAAACTACCTTACTTTGGGCAAAATTTTAATTCCAAACTTGCCAAATAAGACCACACACGTAAGTATTTGTAACACGTTTGTTGTAAAAGTTTACGGATAAAAAAAAAAAAAGCGGCAGTGTTGAGGTTGGTCTCTTTCCCATTTAAAAGTCCCTTTGAGTTCAAAACTTGCATTATTCTTGTATTTGATTTTGATGATTTGGCTTAGACAACTTATGTTTGAGGGTGCATGATTTCAATCGATAAACAACGCACAATTTTGACAAAGTGATTATATCATCCATCTTGTTATTTTGTTGTAACACTTTAGCGAACGTTCCTTTGCTCTGTGTGTGGTTGGTGCTTTTGTATCAAATTTCATGATGAATGTATACATACATCGTCCTAATTTTGGGGTTTGTTTGTAAGTCATTATTATGGCTTTATTCGAAAGCTACAAATGCACAAGTAGCTTATATAAAGCTCCACCTTCATTATGGATGGTTAAACTACTCTAATCTAACGAGTATAATTTTACCCTCTGCTAATTCTCTATTTTATAGATATTTGCAAGGAACTTTTTATTACTCTTAAATGTCTCCATGTTTCAAGATTGTTCCATCTTTTTATCTAAACGCCTAGAATTATTATTTTATTTATTTATTTATTTTTAATAATTTAATAAACCTTGTCTTTGTTTACGTAGAATGAAATGAGATGAACTCTAGGATTTGATACCATGTTAGTGACGGAACTAGGTTGGATCCCCGGACACCCAGGGATTTATGTAACGTAGTGTTAGTTTTGTTAAAAACACCTCGATTCTTAAATGCATCCGGTCTTTAGAAAATGTGTTTGTAGTATTACTTAGTTTATTGTAAGTGCACCTGGTAACTTTGTGTCTTGATTCCGTCCCTGACCAAAGTTTTGAACCCATATTAGTTTGGATATGTCGCTAGTCTTAAACTATTTGAGCCAAAACACCGGACTTGTTAATATTCCCAAATCGAGTTTTGCATAATGAAAATGACAATGTATCGACTTGGTAATTAATTTTTTTTTAAAAGCATATGAGTTCGATTTTTTTTGTGTATACACACAACACCATTGTCACCATATGACATGCTAATAAAACACATCGACATCATTCCACATTCGTTGCCCAAGTTATGAGTTCATACTTGTCAAGATTATATCATAATTTAAAATCTTGTACACAACATACTCGTCGTAATCATTTTATTGTGCATAGCAAAATAGAATCGAAATTTGCATAGAGCTCTTAAAGAATAAAACCTTTTACTTTACTATAGCAAACAAATGTCAAACTGATAAAAACAAAACGGATACTTTTATCACAGTGTGAACTTTCGGGTTCAAGCTTTTTTTTTTTTTTTTTGTAACCATGGTTTCCGACCTTTTGGCCGCCTAATCCACTAGTCTTGGGAGCACCAGTTTTTCATGTGGGAGAGATTTTTCAAACTGAAATTTGAAGCAACTTCATCCCATACATGAGTTAGTTTAATCTTCATCCAGTGAAAGGGTAAATGCAGAGTTGGCAGGGCCATCAGCGGGTCTCATAGCCAACATGGGCGGTTAGGAGGTCACCGCAATGTCCCCAGAGCAAGGAAGATATACGATGGCCAAGTTTTAACCTCTGACCTCACTCATTGGATTCTCACCTTCTTACCGCTAGGGAAAATAGTGGGGACTCATCATACTCTTACAATAAGGTATGATGGTCTTATGAGATGCACACATAGAAAACAAAAGTATTGATAGCATTTTATAAATAATTTTAGTAAAAAAAAAAAAAAAAAAAAAAAAGTGCTGCGTTATCAGTGGCTACTACTAATCTATCCTCAGAGCTACACACCTCTCATATTATTCAAATTGTGTGGATATCATATAAGATCTTGGGAAGCTAGATATATATAAGCGAAGGAAAGCACAGCCCCTTTGTAGAACACTAGAGCATACCTGAACTACAGTTCATCCTTTACAGAATCATACTGTGTTGTGTTTTCCTTGTTCTTCTTAATAAAATCAATAATTTTATCTTTGCTTCTCTTTCCGGTGTACTGCAACAACTTTCCACTTGCTGACTTGAAGTACATTGTAGGATAACCCTTAATTTCAAAGCCTTCATGTACAATATCATTTGCGGTAGCATCCTATATAAAGTAAACAAAATATCTCAACAGTCTTACATAAAGGATGCAATACATTTAAAAGAGTATAAAAGAAAGCATTGTATGTTATTAAACTGAGGCAATAGAAGTTTCTGTTAAGAAATCTTACGATCTTAGCAATGACAACGTCATCATCTTTTGCAAATGACTTTGCAACTTTAACCAGGACTGGACCCAACTTCTTGCAATGTCCACACCACGGAGCATAGAACTCCAACAGAACTGTAGAATATTCAATGTTCGGTTAGAAGCTGTTGATTTGAGAATTGTAACTAAGCCTGTCAATGGGTCAGTTTTGGACCTGACATGATCTGATCCAAAACCAAACTAATTGGAGCTGACTCGTAACCCAAGTAATCCATATAGTTGGATCATGACTGATCAACTCAAGCACATGGAGTATGTGTTTCAGATATGTATGTCAACTAACTAGAGCTGACCCCCAACGGGCGTAGTTTAACTAATTTTCACATATATATATATATATATATTTTTAAAACTAATCGTCATGAAAACTATCATGCTTTAAAATTTGTTATCAGAAAATAAATCATAGTATTAAACAAATTTGCCAAAACTTTGCGTACCATTTTTTCCTGACTTGTAAACAGTGTCATCAAAATTGTCAGCAACCACCACCTTAACTGGCTGATCATTAACCGCGGGCACAAGCTCTGACTTCACATATGGTGCAACTTTTCCATCCTACATGTTTATTCAATGTTCTTATCACGAGCATATAACCATAACTATGAATAAAACGATACTAAATACTTTAGAAAAGAAGAAAATTATTTAAACAAATCACCTTGTACCCCTTCAACCATGATTCAATATGGTCAGGCTCTAGGTTTGGTTTCCAAAATTTCTCTTTATCATTATTATTTATAATGATGACAGGAAGATGCTCTTCTCTAATTCCATAAAACTGTTGATCCAAACATTAGTATAATAAGTTGAAACAATATTTAATGCACGCATTTAAAAATGTAAATGGACTACGAGATACTAACCTCAAAAGCGCCCTGACTAGTCTCAACATCTGCAATCAGAAAACGTATTCCAGATCCCTTGTGCTCATTAGCAATGTCATGATATTTGGATTCAAAATCTCCAAAAGATTTGCTAGTAAAGTTCACAAAAAGCATAGCCTACCATTTACACAATATCTCGTTACAAAACTTTATTAAGAAAATAAAATATGTTCCTTCTAAAAATAGAAAAACTAAACTGGATAAATTCTGCAGTATAAAATCATTATCTTGTGAATCACATGCTAAATCGGCTGTGTAGAAGGGATTATAAACAAAAGGAGGAAATTTCACAAGCTATCTACAAATAAATATAATAGAAATAACAAAAGTATGATTTTAAGTTTTTTTTTTGTTCACCTTTACATTAGGAGTGCTAAAAAATTTGATGACGAAGCGGTGATGCTTTGGATCAGAGTTAAAGACAGTTACAGTAGGAATGGTTGCCTCCTCAATAAACTTCTCTAACGCGTCCAAATTAAAATCCTGCCAGTTAAATTTATTGTTAGAAAGAGGTGCATTGGACAGTTAGAAAGGAAGTCAATCAAATTCATGCTAAATCATGATTGATTGCCGAATGTAGAACTTACCTCAAAATCTACTACAAGCTCATCAAAAGGCTTTAATAAACGGACAAGCGGTCCAGAGACAGAAGTGTCACCTCGTGGTAAAAGTTTAGCATCTAATGTATGAGCAAACTCATAATCGGATCGCAGTTTTTCAGCTAAAGCTAAAAATGTGTTGAACTTTTCTCCAGATAATTCAGGGAATACTCCAACCTAAGAAACAAAACAAGCACATTACACATGTTTTACTAAATAATATAACTAGAGGTTGACATATGGTGGGCTAAATAACATTTCAAAATGAGTTCGGGTTGAACAAGCAATTTTTAGTATGGGTCGAAAGGGGCAATGTTGGGTTGGGTTAAGACACATACAAAATTGTTCATTTTTATATAAATAGTTAAGGTGTTAATTATGATCATGAAAGGATATTACTCAAATAATCTTAATCTTTGAGTGAAACACTTTAAGACGTTGTATATACAATAAAAAAAATAGGCTCTAGGCGACTTCTAAATCTTTTGTCCCGTTCGACCCATTTATGTTTAGGCCTTTTTTTTTTTTGACCTGTATGATAAAAGCACAACAACTGAACAAAAATTGTCACCCACAAATATAATGCAATAGTGTGATAAATACAGAAAAGGGTATGACAAACTTACAATAACGATCTTATCTCCCTCAATAAGAGTGCTACCATCTTCTACAGATTTAATTTCAATAGAAGCAGGTCCGGTTTGTTTCTTCATGTAGGCAACTATTCCTTCTGCAACCCTAGGCCCTTTATAATTTTGAATAGTTTTTCCACCATCTTTAATGATTTTAAGTGTTGGGAAACTCTTAATGTCATACTCATTGGCCAAATCTTTATTCTTTTCATCATTGGCGTCAACTTTTGCTAGAACAACTGGTGGGTCATTGCTACTTAATATAGAAGCGGCGTTCTCAAACTGTTGATTTTATAAACAAGTTATAAGCTCGATCATTAAGGGTAAGAGAAACATTGTATGAAGAAAAACAAAATCCTCTAGACAATGTTAAGTTGTGGATACGATGATGATTACCTCTGGAGTAAGTTCCTTGCAGTGGCCACACCTGGCGAGCCATGAGAAATCAGCAAACAAGATGTAGTGTTAATATCACACATATATGATCATATATATGCTAGTTGTGATAACTAAACATTCATATACGGACTTTAGTATGAATGTATATAAGTGTATAACCATTAATCCGACAAATGGTACACCAGTATGTTTTTGATTAACATGTATCTTAATACCACCAAGCATACTAATGGCTATGCATTATTATTATCATCAATAATAAACCCACCTTGCACTTACGGAACCGGGAATAAAATAGATTAGATGCATTTAACAATAGCTAAACAAGACGAGAAACACATTCTTGGACCAATACGTACATTTTTAAAAAAATGATATTTTTTACAAAATTTGACACTACAACGTACAAACATTAATCCATGGTGTCCCATGAACCCTCGACCCACCCTGGTTACGTCGATGTCACCATGATGGCATAATCCCCTCATTCCTCAAAACAACAATGAAAACTGAATATGAAAATACATACAACAAGAATATAACGATAATGAAGCTTTAGACATCGATTAGAGTGAATCACGATCACCAGTTAATAAAAATTAATATAACGATTAAAGGGTGTTGGTTAGTTTACGTACCAAGGTGCATAAAACTCAACGAGGACAAAATCATGTTTGGTAATAGTTTGAGTGAAGTTGGATTGATCAAGAGTTAGAACAAACTGTTTAGCATCATCGGCTTCAACGACATAATACGAGCGTAGTAGTACGAAGAAGATGATCAGAACCCTTTCGAGAGCCATTGTCGGAACTGAATCACGTATTGCTTCTGAGTAACATTGATCGAGTGATCAGCTGATAATAAGTGAACAAGACTCGGTAATATTTAGCTTACTATTCGCAGCTATTCATAACTAAATATCATGCTTACAACTAGTATTCAACGTTTCCACGTGGCATGTTAGTAGTGGTTTTGGTCAATGAAACTAACATATTTAACGTGTCACATTTAATAAGGCATGCAAGAAAATAAGCTTTGTAACTAAAAGCAAGGATAGTACATCTTAATTTACATAATCTTTTTCGTAAAATTATTTAAAAGAGTTGGGCTTAACAAGCAAAGCATCATCAAATTAACGGTTTCTTAATATTGAAACAATTGTATATGAAAACTGAAATAGAAGCTAGGAGTTGAAACATATTTTTATAAGTTGCTCGGTATAACTTTTTGATCTTAATAATTTATGAAACCTTATCCCCTCAATTAAACGCTTTTATAAACTTTGCCCACCAAAGAAAGCTAATTCCAAAGTAGTTTATTTCCTTAGAGCATTCATATAAAAAGTCCGTGAATAGGTTTAATTTTGAGCATTCATATAAAAAGTAAGACTAATCCGTATGCAAATGTTGAAAATGTTTATAAACTTTAAGTTTATCATAATGATGCACGCCAACCATGCATCAGAGCATTCATATAAAAAGTCCGTGAATAGGTTTAATTTTGAAAATGTTTATATCTTGTTTTAACCGTAGCGAGAAATTTAAGTAGCATGAAAATGTTTTAGTTCTTGAAACTCTATAAATTTCACACAATTAATGCATGTGCAATGTGGAACATTTAGAAAGTTGTAACACATTTTTATCATAGTGAAAAAAAGTTTATAAACTCAAAAGATTGATAATTTATTGATATGTGATGACATGAAACTCTAAAGGGGTTGTATACTACATTAAGTGGTTTGGAAAGTTATCTAGTTTAGCCTCTTAATTAAAAGAGATAAGTTTTTGTGTACCTCCCTAATTAGAGGAAATAATGGTTTGAGTTTACTTATTAAATGAAAAAGGAAAAACTCCTAATAAAACTTTATAAATTTTAGCGTAAAATACCACATTCGTCCCTGTGGTTTGGCCAGATTTATTTTTAGTCAATTTTTGCGAAAATTCACCTGGCGAGTCCCCAACATTCCTGAATATTACGCATTGGGTCCAAGCCCGCTAACGACGTTAGGTTTCCTCGTCTTGTCACGTGCAATGCACAAGAGGGTAAGTTTGTCCAAATACTTTTTTTTTGTCATCATCAACTATTTTGTTCACAGACATCTCTTGTACTTTCACTGTAGATATGTATTTTCACTTGTACCAAAACACACACATACATTCTGATTGTGATTCATCACACACACACACACACACACACACACATATTCATTTCTTTCCACACTTCCTCTTTTTCAATTCTTCCCCAATTATCCTTGTATCAACTACTTTCAATACGTAAAGCAAGACTAATCCGTATGCAAATGTCTAAAGGTAAACATATTCCTTATGTTATTATACTTGATTTTAAGGTTAATTGTTTAAAAAGATATTTTTTATTTTAAAACCCTAATTTTCATGCAAGTGGTAGAGACTGTTCAGGAAACAGTAGCGTTAAAAAAGGTGGTGGTAGAGGAAACATGTGAGGAAACGGTAGGGGAATCAATTGATTAAGATGAGATAGATTATGAAGATGAAACCAATGTTCATGGAAATGTCAATGGTGATGGATCTCTTACTGAGGAACATGAACATCAACTTAGATTAGACCAAGACGCATTAAGAGAATCATTAGAAAAAGAAGCGAGGTCTGAAAAAGAGTGGAAGGAGAGAATTAGGTAAGAACGAGAGTATGAGGAGATGTTGTTGTTGGAATTTTGGGTTGAATCTGATTTGGAATCAGATTAATCTGTAACTTAGCTTTTAGGATTATTTCATGTTAGTTGTTGAATTTCAAAATTTTAATGATTATGTTTGTTATTTTAGGTATCACACCATTAGTCCATTTGCTCATCTTCATACTCAGCAGAACAAAAGTAATGCTAGTACCAGTTGACATGATGAGAACAATGTGATGAAAATTAACTATGGAGATGAAAAGTACACTTCAAATTTAGTCTGTTAATCCCCATGACCCATATCTTGTCAGGTTTGAATTGTCACATCTTAAAAAGATTTGTACATTTCAAATTTAGTCTGTTAGAGTAAAATACACCATTAGTCCGTGTGGTTTGTTTTAACATCCGCAAACTTTTAAAGTTTTAAAGATTTCACATTTAGTCAAACCTCAAATATAAGCCCTAACACTCCATCTCATTTGTTGACTTGTCATCCTCTCCACTACCTAACACTCCACTTAAAATGATGTGAGAATTACGAACCCTCGCAGGAAGTTTACAATCCTCTAGGCAGTGTACTTAACCGTTGTAGTGTCGTATAGGTAAGTCTCGGGGGATTGATCGTTCTCTAGGGGAATAGTCTCGCAATAGTTTTGGGAAGGTCGAAGTGTATGTCGAGATAGGTCTAGAGGTTAGGGATGATTCTTTTTATGTTTTTATATTTTATGAAAGCAGGTAAAAATCTCGGGTTTTGAAAGAATGGGCGGAATTAGTTACTAATTAATTAACCCGAAACTACTATTAAACTAAAATTAATCTAATAAACAAGAAAAGGTAAATTGGTAACTCTTATGATTGGAAAAACAGTGTTTTACTTAGACATCTTTACTCCCTAGTTATCTCCTACTGATTTGTCGAATTTTCACGTCCTTGTTTTAATTGAAGCATTGTATTCCTTAATATTGGTCGTAGGGAGGTGCCGAAGTCCCCAACTCTATGAAAATTAGTCTCCCCTAAATCCCTTAAAGCCTATTAAGTTATCTAGGATCTACAAGGCGCAATTCACGCAATAAATACAATGAGGAAACCCAATAGTGCACTCTATGGTTGCGTTTTATAAGACGTTCAAGCTAATACATATAAGAACTTAGCCAGTTTTCTTATTCTAACGCAAGGCAATCAATTAAACAAGAGACGACAAATCAATATTCAATAACTAGGTTTCATTAGATATAAGCAAACACTAATTAACTTAAGCGAGCATGTTAAAGTAAAGAGAAGATAAACACATAGTCAAACAATACATAGACATATCGAATGATCAAAGGGATAACTTATCTTTATTGAAACATGAAGTTCAAAGGCTATAAAAGCCTCATGAAAGCTGTAAAAATCGTCTAGGTTATGCCTCTCCAAAGTGTTACCCGAATTATGAAAAACATGCGAAAGTATATATAGATTTACTATTGTTACGGCGTCACTTGCAAAGTGTGACGCCGTCAGCTCGCCTCCAATTAGGGTTCGTCTTGTGCAAGTCGCCGTTATGATGGCGTTGCTTAGGATGTCTGACGCCGTCATGTTCTGTCTGACGCCATCCCTTTGTAAATGCTCTGGGCCGTCTCTTGTTAACTTTGTACGAAATCTTGGTCTTCAAATACACCTAACGTCGTCAGGTTATAATGTCTTTAGATTCATCTGAGGCATCACTTGTTAATTCTGAGCCAAAAGTCCATCTTCAATTGCAAGTGACGGCGTCTAGTTGTATCTTGTGACGCCGTCAGGACCCCTTTCATGACAGAATTTTGCGACTTCGTCATTTTCTTCACTTTTTCGTCAAAATAAGCCATAAATGTGCCGAATTCCAGATTTTTCGTCCCAAGTACCTAAAATGCAAAAAGAAACGATTTAGGGCAATATTTGATCATATAGATACGATTTTAGGCTTAAATGACCCCTTAAAAAGGAACCAAATAATTCTTCATCAAATATCCCTACACTTGGGATTTGCTTATCCTCAAGCAAATATGCTTTTATCCTAATCAATTTACAAGTTATGGGTCATTTAACATTAATATAAAGGTAATTACAACATACAATCGTTCCACATTAGTCATAACAAGCACGAAAATTATATACTAGCACCTCACATGAAGTGTTTGGATTCTCACATCTCTCGGGTGTATAAAGTTATATAACATATGGAAATGGGAAAATAAAACACTTGTTGGGAATTAAAGCTTCTTTAGTTGCTGCTGCCCATATGGATGACACTGCTGCTCTATGAGGTTAAGACTGCTCTTGGACTTCAAGGATAATGTTCTAAGTTTTTAAAGCTGCTAATGCAAAAGTTAAGACTACTCTTAGAAGATTACAACTGCTGCTGAACTTCAAGGAAAATACACTAAGTAGTTAGTGCTGCTAAAACAAAACTTAGTACTGCTAGTACAAAGTTACAACTGTTGAAGAGTTAATGCTGCTAGAGTGAAAGATAAGACTGCTAGTTGTTTATTACTACTGCTTATGTTTAGATAAGTATAGAAAAGATATAGAAAAGATTTATCTTAGAGAAAAAGTTATTGTAAGCCGACTAGGACTCCTTAGTCTATAAAAAGAGGTCCTAGGGCATTGAGATAGATACGTAATTGATAGAGTTATAGCTTCAAGGTTGTATAACCCTAATACTTGTCAGAGTATTCGTATTATAGTCAATAATATTGAAGCGTTGTTTGTTTGTTAATCTTGTGTTCATAACTGTTTCATTATACAAAGTTCTTCTTAAGATTGAAGTTTAGATTCCGCATAAACTTTAATATATTCAAAGAAAGTTTCTATAGAAACGTAGAGGGTGGGGGTGAATACGTTCCTATTTAAAATCTTAAATGTTTCGTATCAAATTCCCGATCAAGTGTGACTATGTAACACCCCAACTCGACAAGGGTCAAAATGTCACATTATGGTGTCAATCAGAATATAAACGCAAAGCAGAAGTCTTATATAATTAACCAAAAGTCATGAAACCACTTGACAACAAAAGTCATAACAAAGATCCAACAAAGTCTACAAATGAAGTAAATCCAAAATACTAAGTCTGCAAAGCATAAATCCAGCTAAAGAGAATAGTCTAATAATGGTAGGTCTTCTAAGCTCCTACTCTCACACTCTGCCCCCAAGAATCCCTGCTTAACCTGCTACAGGAAAAGAAACGTGGATGAGCTAATGCTAAGTGAACATATATAAACAATAACATATAATATGATAATCAAACGAATAATGAATCAAATGGTGCCAAATGAAAAGATAAAGAAAGAGCCTGCCGAGAAATATGTCAGATGAACAGAGTATATATCAAATATAGAATCAGAGTGCAGAACAAATATCAATCAATATAGAATCGGAGTGCATTGCCCGACTGCCTAAGCATGATACATGAATACGCCGATCAATCATATCACAAATCATATAACGTCAATTCAAATTATACAAGGAGTAGCTAGCTCACAATGTACCAGATTGTGATTAGGTGTAGGAACACACACCAACCAATCACCAGATACAGATACAGATTCCCTAGGATGCATCCATACGCTACCTGCAAAACAATATGGTACATATACTAGCTCTAGGCTAAGCATACATACTCAGATAATCATAATGGCCAAAGTGCTATATAGCATATACAGAAATGGGAACGCCAGGGACTAATCACACCGCCCCAGATAGTGCCATGCCACCGGTGCCTCAATGACATGGCCATGGTATCTCCATGGCTAGGAATACAAATACAGAAGCTGGGCAATACAAGAGCAATCATAATCATATCAAATCAATCATATCAAATACTGAACTGAAGCATATCAAACTAAATCATATCGAATACTGAACTGAAGCATATCAAACGGATAATAAACGAATATCAAAATGAGACAGCAATTCAAATATCAGAACGAATAACAAAACAGATATCAAAGGTAATAACGGATAATCATATCAATGTATGCCCTTACTGTTAAAGGACGGGATATTTGTACCTTAGCAAATGAAAGAAAATGGAAATGAAATGATCACAAGAACAAGAGTCACTCCCTCCTCTGAGAATCTACATGAATTAGGATCATAAGTTATTTATTAACCCATTATTAAGCTTATATTCTGGTTTAACACTTGTAGCTATTCAGATTACATATTTAGGTGTTAATACAAATGTCGTCATAAAAACATTATTTATATTTTACGATCTTTGCTTAATTTTGTTAATGACAATTACAAAGTTTATCTTTAAGCAAAACATAAATATAAGATTAAGTCTTTTACATTTATAGTGATAAGTTTTTTAAAACACATTTACACATTACAAGATTACTAGGAATAACTTTATATACATTTACATTTTTATTTCTTAAATTAGAAATATTTAGGATGACATCATGGCATGCATCATGAACATAATCTTAGAAATATTTGTGAGATATCTTGTATAGATCTTCAAGCTAAAGAGTTGACATTTGAAGATATGGAAAGATTGTGCAAGATATGGAAAGATTTGAGAATCTCTTAGCTGTCCTGCACTGGCGGATCCAAACCCATACAAGGGCGGATCCAAATTTAGGGATCCGCCAAATCCGCCAACTATTTTATCAGTTTGCCTATAAATAGCAAGCTGATCATTTTGGCACATTTATCACTCATATAGCTTAAAATATATAATTATTCATTTGCATATCACTAAGCCATATCATTCATTTCATTCTTGTTGATCTAACTTTTGTAGCAAAGAAGATCAAGCATACAAGCTTCAACATACTTACTGTTGCAAGTTTCATTAGTTAGGTTCTGTGTGATTTTGTATTAATTCACACATCATTATACATTTCATTCAGTAGTGTTTGGTTAGTGTTTTAGTCCTTAAAATACAAAGAGTGTCGGGAGTGGTTGTACCTTGTGAAAGAACCAACGGGAGTGGTTGTACCCTTGTTATAGAACCAACGGGAGTGGTTGTACCCTTGTTAAAGAACCAACGGGAGTGGTTGTACCCTTGTAAAGAACCCGGTGTTTAGCTTAGCACCGGATAAAGTGTAAGCGACGTGTATAAAGGTTTTCTCCTCCGAGAAGGGAGTTTGTTTCTTAGTGAAGAAAAACTCTCGAGTTAGAGGCTCGAGGAGTGGAGTAGGGCAAGGAAGAGAGTCCTTGTAGACGAACCACTATAAATTTCCGTGTTGTGGTTTGATTGTTCCTATCCTTACTTACTTTACTTATATTGCTTGTTTGTGAGTATTTACTTTGAAATCACGTTAAGTCACAAAGCGAATTAATTTAAAAAGGTGTAAAAACTATTCAACCCCCCTTCTAGTTTTCCACAATTGGCATCAGAGCTACGTTACTCAAGATTTTCAAATATATTCTATTATAAAACTTGAAACGATCAATGGATTTTAAAAACTTTAAAGAATGGCAATCTATGCAAAGACCACCACTATTTGAACCAAATTGTTTCATATACTGGAAAAACCGCTTTGAGACATATGTGAAGTCAAAGGACATAGATCTATGGTATATAATTGTAGAGGGTGATTACAAGCCCATAAGTAATAATATTTCAGGTGGTCGGGATGAAGGTGCTTCTCTTACTCGTCACAGTGATGAGCAAAAGAAGTTGATTGCCAAAAATAACGAAGCCAAAATGATGCTTTACAATGCTTTACCTAAGAAAGAATATGAAAGAGTTTTTATGTGTAAAACAGCTAAAGATATTTGGCAATCATTAATTATCACTCATCAAGGGAACTCACAAGTCAAGGATAACAAAATTGATCTTCTTGTTCAACAATATGAACACTTTGTTGTCCCTGAAGATGAGACCATTGATAGTGCTTTTGCTAGGTTTAATACTATTATTACATCTCTTAAAGCACTTGACGAATCCTTTTCTAGTAAGAACTTTGTCAGGAAATTTCATTAGAGCACTCCATCCGAAGTGGAGAGCAAAGGTGACAGCTATTGAAGAATCCAAGGATCTTTCAAGCATGACACTGGACGAGCTCATTGGAAATCTTAAAGTTCACGAAATGGTGATGGAAAAAGACTCAGAAATAGTTAAAGGCAAGAAGGAGAAGATGAAGTCCATTGCCTTGAAAGCTAGAGTTGAGTCAAGTGATGATGAAGAGTCTTGTTCTAGTAATGAAGACGAAGAGTATGCCATGGCCGTAAGAGATTTCAAGAAACTCTTTAGGAGACGAGGAAAGTTCTTAAGACCACCTCGTGAAGAAAAGAAATCCTTCCGGAAAGACCGTGAAGATAGAAAAGAAAAGGTAGATAGGCAGTGTTATAGGTGTGGAGATTCTAGTCACCTAATAGGAGAATGTCCAAAGCCTCCAAAGAACAAATCTCAAAGAGCGTTTGTTAGTGGAGCTTGGAGTGACAGTGAAGGTGATGACGACGAGCCTAAGAACGACGAAGTTGCTCTTATGGCTCATAACTCAGAAGAGGTACATTCTGACTCGTCATACTCCTCTATTGATGATGAAACCTTAGAAGTAGAATATAACAAACTGTGTGAAATTACCCTTAAAATCATAAACAAGAGTAAGTTCTTAAAAACCAAAACAACACTTTTAGAAAACGAAGTTCATTGGTTAAAAGAAAAAGAGATAAGAATAGAAAAGGGTAAAAGTGTTAAAGAAACGTGTGTGTCATGTCAGAAACTTAAATTAAAACTAGAAACACTTAAGTCCACACAGGAAGAACTTATCAAACAAAATTCTAAGTTTAAAAAGTTTGATAAAAATATAAGTTGTATAGATGAGATAATGAAGATGCAAAAATTACCTCATGATAAAACCGGACTAGGTTTTATGAAACTATGAAGCTTAAGTGACTTTAAGAAACAAACAGTGAAAGAAAAAGAAACTGTTTCAACTGAGTCAGACACCCACGGATCCGACGGATCCAAAATTTTGGATCCGCCAGTTGTACCCAAGGGATCCGCAGGTACTGTTGATGAACAGAAAGTTCGTAATTCGGATCGTACTGAATTTGTTAAGGTCACTAGAAAACCTAGCACTAGTACAACTGTTAACAAACAAAAACCGTTAGTCTCTATAGCAAAAGGTCAAGTTAGAAATGAGTATAGAGTTAAAACGGTTCAACAGACACCTAAAACTAGTTTTCCTAAACACTCCTTTCCAAAGAGTAACTTTAACTCACAACATCATTATTAAAATAATTGGAACCAAAACATATCTAGAAACTTTCAAGGTCCCAACTTCATGCCATGGAACACTTGTCCACCATTTCCATACATGAACCATGATAATGTTATGTTTAACCCAAACGGACCCATGAGATATTGGGAACCAAACGCTTGAGTTTTTCTTGAACTTAGGTGTACTTAAAAGTTGAATTAGAAACCGATGAGTAGATTAAAGATAGTGGGTGTTCAAGGCACATGATGGGGAATAAAAGCCTTTTCTCATCCTACCAAGTGTACGACGGAGGTAATGTCACATTCGGTAGCAAGCTTAAAAGTAAAATCATCGGAAAAGGTACAATCTCTCATGACTCTCTCACTATTGATGATGTTGCTCATGTAGATAATTTAGGATTTAACTTGCTTAGTATTAGTCAATTATGCCGCAAAAAGTATAACGTCATTTTCAGTGAAAATGGAAGTAAAATACTAAAAGCATGGCATAACCGTAGGAAAAGGTGTTTTGAAGAATAACGTTTACGTTATGAAATTAGACAAAACACCTAAAGACAAACTTTGTCTCACTTCTTTGGATGAAAACTCAACTCTATGGCATCGACGCTTAGGTCATGCCAATATGAGGTTAATTTCAATCCTTATCATCTAAGGAACTCGTTAGGAACCTGCCCAAGTTGAAATATGACCAAAACTTTTGTGATGTTTGCAAAATAGGAAAACAGGTTCATAATAGCCATAAGGCTAAAAACATGGTGTCTACATCTAGGTGTCTAGAATTGTAACATATGGATTTGTTTGGTCCATCCCTATACAAAGTTACGGGGGAAACTTCTATACTTTGGTAATAGCAGATGATTACTCTAGGTATATCATGGACTAAGTTTTTGAAAACTAAAAATGAAGCGTTTGATAAATTTGAAATCTTAAGTAAGAAAATTCAAAATCAAATAGGAAGTAACATAGTGTCAATAAGAACTGACCATGGTCGTGAATTTGACAACGAAATTCAATTCGGAGCTTTTTGTGATGCTAATGGCATAACACATAATTTCTCAGCTCCTCGAAACTCCTCAATCTAATGGTATAGTAGAACGCAAAAATAGGACAATTCAAGAAATGAGTAGAACCATGTTAAATGAACAAAACATACCTCAAAAGTTTTGGTGTCACGCTGTAGATACATCCACATATATCCTAAATCGAGTTCTAATTAGACCATTTTCTAAAACAAGGCGCCTACTTTAGGATATTTTAGAGTGTTTGGAAGCAAGTGCTTCATTTTAAACACAAAGGATTATCTCACCAAGTTCGACCCAAAGTCGTATGAAGGTGTATTTCTAGGATATTCACAAACTAGTAAAGCATATATAGTTTTGAACAAAGAAACCTCAAGAGTCGAGGAATCATTGAACGTAACATTCGATGAAAGTCCACCTCCCTCTAAGACATCACCTTTGGTAGATGATGACTTAGTTGAAAGTCAAATGGTTGAAAACCAAGAAAACATTGAAAGTGACAAAGAAGATGAACCGGTAAAAAGAGAAATAGTTAATATCAAAGAAACCAAAAGTCATCCATTAGAAAACGTCATAGGAAAAATCAATGAAAGAACATTAAGGTCTAAAGCTTTAAAATGAAAGTAATTTCTTTTGTTTTTTTCAAAATTGAACCTAAAAATGTTAATGAAGCCATAAAAGATGAATCTTGGGTCATTGCGATGCAAGAGGAATTAAATCAATTTGTTAGGAATGATGTTTGGACATTAGTCCCACAACCTAAAAATCAAACCATAATAGGTACAAAATGGGTTTTTTAGAAACAAAATGGATGAAAATGGCATAGTATCTAGAAACAAAGCTAGGCTAGTAGCACAAGGCTACAATCAACAAGAAGGTATAGATTACGATGAAACATTTCACCCGTCGCTAGACTTGAGTCAATTAGGATACTACTTGCATATGCATGTGCACATGACTTTAAACTATTTCAAATGGATGTCAAAAGTGCATTTCTTAATGGTTTTATAAATGAGGAAGTGTATGTAGCACAACCTCCCGGCTTTGCCGATTTTGAAAAACCAAATCATGTCTACAAACTTAAGAAAGCTTTATACGGACTTAAGCAAGCACCAAAAGCTTGGTATGATCGACTTAAGACTTTCCTAGTTGACCATAAGTATACCATGGGCCTAGTAGACAATACTCTTTTCACCAAGAAAAAGGGATCACATATTATCATAGTCCAGATATATGTGGATGACATTATATTCGGTTCAACTTGTCAAGAGTTATGCGATGAATTCTCAAAAATCATGCATGATGAGATTGAAATGAGTATGATGGGGTAACTAAACTTTTTCTTAGGTCTCCAAATTAAACAATTAGAAGATGGGATATTCTTCAACCAATCTAAGTATATCAAGGATATGCTTAAGAAATTTGGTATTGAAGATTCCAAACCCATGAAAACACCAATTTCTTCCGAAACCAAACTCACCAAGGATGACGAAAGTGAATCCATGGATAACACTAAATATAGAGGGATGATTGGTAGTTTACTTTACCTATTGGCTAGTAGACCGGACATTATGTTTAGTATTTGTCTATGTGCACGCTTTCAAGAAGATCCCAAAATATCCCATCTTGAAGCCGTTAAACGGATCTTTAGGTACATAAAAGGCACTACACATTTAGGATTATGGTATCCCAAAGGAACGGGTGTAGAAACCATAATGTATGCCGACTCAGACCATGCCGGTGATTATGTCGATAGGAAAAGTACAAGTGGTATTTGTACTTTTGTAGGACATTGTCTCACCTCATGGTTTGCTAAGAAACAAATAGCCCTTGCAATATCAACAACAGAAGCAGAGTACGTATCTGCAGGAAAGGCGTGTCAACAAGCACTGTGGATGAAACAAGCTCTCGTCGACTATGGAATTGAACTCAACGACATTCCCATTCTTTGCGACAACAAAGGAGCTATCGACCTCAGCAAAAATCCAGTCCAACACGCTAGAACCAAACACATAGAAATACGACACCATTTCCTACGCGACAATGTTCAGAAGGGAAACATCTCAATCGAGAAAGTATCCTCAGAGGACAACATTGTCGACATCCTCACAAAATCCCTTAAGAGAGAACCTTTCAACTATCTTAGACTAGGCTTAGGATTAATGGAACCAAGTGAGTAGAAGAAACCGCAGCTTAAACCTTAGATTAGCCAAACACGGCAATAAACCAAATTATGTGTTCTGATCCTGCGGATCCAAACGAAAACAAGGGCGGATCCATTGTTTTGGATCCGCCGGATTCGTGGCCTGCTGAGCTTCTTTTCTATATATTAAATAAACTTCCTGTACTATTCATCACACTTCCCAAAACATAAACACCTACTGGAACTCGACCATTATCACACCAAATTCACAATTTAGACCATCTTTCACAACCAATTTGTACTCCAATCATCACTAATAATCATGCCTCCCGCGACTAATTATGATCACAAAGAAACCATCAAATACCTACCTAAACATCACAAAACCAAAGGACTTAGTGAGCAACAAGTTGAAATATTCAAAGCCTTAGAAAAATGATACGTACACGAGGGCAGAGTCGTAGAACCCTCATTCTATGAAGGTACCATTCTCCAAAAACAATTAGCCACAATTCATTTCGATAGCCTTCTAGACATCGATGAGCCCATCATCCCTAGGTTCATTCTCGAGTTCTACGCTAGTGTAGGACTTAGTTCAAATGATTATGGATACATGAATATCCATTTCAAAGTCAACGGGTTTCAACTCAATATTCCTTTAGATCAATTTGGAGATGTCTTAGGAGTTCCAAATCAAGGAACTTGTTTCTATTCTGACAAGTGGTCGTTAACCATTTTAGAGTCTAACCTTGATCGTTTGGCACCATATGCCACACCATTAATCGCAAAAGAAACCATTCGTGAGCATCTCTTTTTGCCTAGGAACAACCAAACTAGGTTACACTGAGGTCGTCAAGTTGATAGAGATCCATTTGCCATGGAACTTAATGAACTTAAGCCTCAGTTTAAGAAGCTTGAAGAAGTTTTGAGAGCAAATGTCATAAGCACAATAGGAAATAGAGACCATATCAATGCAAGTCTTTACTACATGATGTATTGTGTGTCAAACCATCAACCCTTCAACCTTGCTTACTATATTGCCAAAAGAATGGCTGACATTCCGGTTCAAGGCACCACCGCCATGCCCTACGGGATGCTTTTGACCCGTCTCTATAGAGCTTTTGAGCCCATTCCTAGAAATGCTTTAGGATTCGTTCCCGACTACCTCGAGATTCCACATACCTTTGTTCTTCTAAGTGATCATAAGGTAGCAGTAGCAAAAGGAAAACGTCCTCATCCTCCTACATCATCATCATCATCATCCATGAGTGAAGAGGATGGTTTGCCAAACTCAAGGATCTCACCACCTGAGTACTTGAGTCAACTTCCTCCAATTCCGAATGAATCAACAGAATTTAAACAAACCAAAGGAATGGTGAAGAATTTGGGCCGTTGGATCATGAAACTTCACAAGAAAATGAGCAAGAAGTGAAGTATTGGGAGTGTTTGGTATTAGATATTTTCAAACAATGATGTGTTGAACTTGTGTGTTTCTTAAGATATTATGTTAGTACTTAACTTGTACGTGAACTAACTCCACATTACAGGTCGATAACACTTGTTGTTATCAATTTTCCGAGATTAAGCCACTGTTTGGCTTAACCACTTTTATGGTAAGATATTATGATCGAATTAATCTATGTGCAAACGTGTGTTAGAACCCGTGTTTTTAGTTTTATTCTATCACATATTAGTTGTTACATATGTTTTAGGAGAATTTTTGGGATTTGAACGAATAACGCAAAATTTGACATATGTTCTGTTTAAATTAGCACCCTTTGATTGGCGGATTTGGCGGATCCCTAATATTGGATCCGCCTGCTATACACTTTGGCTCCGCCATCTCTAAGCTAGCGGATTCGGCGAAACCCAAATAAGGTGTAGCATATTCATAACATTCAAACACACATTAATGGTGGATTTAGCCGGCGGTTTTAGAGAGAGATAGGATATGTGTCAAAATACACATATATTTTGTATTATTTAAACCCACAAAAACATCCAAAAACACTCAGAAATGCATCATAATACTGAAATTATCCCAGAATTGTGTTTTATATGTTTCAGATGCAAAATGATTGAAAACTGATGAAAAACATGCAAAATATACATAATTTACCGTTTCAGTCCCCATACTTTGACAAATTGGCAAAACTAGTCCCTGGTCACTAAAAACTTGTACAAATATCATTTTAGGTCCTTGGGGATTCATAAGTTGTTAGAAAAGTCCTTTGAAGTTAAAAATTACAAATTTACAACTTAGGTCCCTGAACTTTTGAAAAATGGCAATTTTGGTCCTTTGGTTTTTTAAAAAATGGAAAAATGCAAAATTGATCCTTGTATTATTGGATTGTGGCAACATTGGTCCTTGTGAGCAGTTTGGAGTGTGTACAGCTTCAGCCCCTCAACTATGCAGAAATTACAAATTTAGTCCTTGTGCTAAATAAACAAACAAACCGGACCCTTATTATTATTACAAGTCCAAATCCTAACCATTTACCAACCCAGCCTTTATAAACCCAAAATCCAAGCCCAAAATAATAAAACCCGGCCCACTCACATTTTTTGCTAAATATCCCAGGTCAAACCTTGTTTGACCCGTCTTCTCCAAAACCACCCCGCCAAAACCACCTCTCCCCACCTCACCTCTGCAATACCACCAAATCAAACCTTATCTCCTGACACATCCACCACCCCCTCCTCCTTAGCTACCCACTATCCCATGTGCTCAGTATATGCCAAAAATCCCACTTGACAATTTCCCGTCAAAAATGCTATCCAATGGTCAAGATGATTTTAATTCAATCAAATGGTGGGGATTAGCTCGGAATTAGTCAAAGAGTCAATTGGGATTGCTATAAAAGGAAGAGAAGACAAAGAGAACAAGATGTCAGTAGTTTTAAGACCAAAGTAGTGTAGAAAATTAGATAAATGTTATTTCAATTTAAATTAAGGTTTTCAGTTGTAATGTAAGTTTGTTTCAAGTAATATTTCACTTATGTATTGTAATCATTCTAAGTTTTAATAAGATTGCAAGTTTTCAAGTTCTCTGTGATTCGTATCATGTCATTAGGTTGTTAGAAACACATCACAAACACTCACCACCTTTTCTATAAGCTTATATAAGCTTTATATAGCTTTTTGTAAGTTTATCTTAGATTAATTCTGTTCTAATTCAAGATTTGAAGAAAAAGTCAAAAAGTCAACATAAGCTCTAATAAGCTGTTCAGGTGATTAGCTGTTTTGGAAAGGATAAGCTGAGAGGTGTTTAAGCTTGGTAGTGACATACCAAGCCTGGTTCTTTTCAGTTTCAGCTGTTTCATACCCACATCAGTTGTGAGCTTAATTTTCTCAATTTTTTGCTTTATTTTCATCTCACTGTATAAGTGCTTTTATTTAGCTTATTATTGTTATTATATGTTCATTAGTAGTTTGTAATCATATTTGATTAGTCAAATCAGTAGTTATATTGTTTGTTCTTCATTTTGCTTAAAAACTCAATAATAAGCCAAAAATAGCCCTTGTATGTAAAATGCTTATTTATAAGCTCATGTCATTTTTTAATTAATAATTATCATATAAATAAGTTAAATAATCAATAAAATCCAAAAATATTAACTTAGAACTGCCTGTGCTAGTTTAAAATCCACACAGTCACCCTTAAAGGGGTGTTTGGTTCTAGGCAGTCAAACAGTCAAACTACTAGTTACTGTACAATTACCATTTCCCCAACTTTGTACTAGCTTATTGTTACCATAATAAGCTGTTTTGAAGTTCTGAATAGCAGTTTAGATAGATAATCAAGTTTTGTATCATTTGTGATCATTTCATACCCTCAACTGTCCAAACAAGCCAACATAAGCCACAAGCCTCTTTTGGCCTTTTCATTGGCTTTTCTGAGTCAATTGAACATCAATTAGAACAAACACAAGTGTTGGTTTAAGGTTGTTTTGGCTTGTGCATTTTCTGCACAGAACAGACAAAACAGCAGACTCAGTAGCTGATGCTGCTGATCTAGGCTTTAATTGAACCTCAATTAGTATGTTATTGATAGGGCTTTTATGTTTTTTAGATAGCCCATAGTATAAGCTAAGTTTTGCCCCCATAATATTCCATCTCAATAGCTTATTTCACCCCTTAATTTGGTCTGCAATCTTGCCATATTTCTGAATTTCTGTTTGAACTTTGAAAATGATTAGGTGTCCATTAGCTTAATCTGTGGGATTGGTTGTTTGAAATAAGTTGTTTTAAGCTTATTATAGTTGTTTAAACTTGTCCTGATCATTTGGTCAATTTTCCTAGCTTATTAGCTTATTTTGGGCTTATTTGCCAACTGCTTATTAGCCCAAATCTGCTTTTTAGGCTTAGCCAGCTTCCACTTTTATTTTTCTTACCTTTCTAATATTAATTTAGATTTACTCAGAATTTTTCATAATTTTTCTAAGTCATTTAATATTTTTTATCATTTTAATTAGTTTCTACTAGTAATTAAATTATAATAAATAGAATATTAATCAGAAAAATATAATTCCAATTTTCATAATTTTCTTTTGTCATTTTTAATCTAGGAAAAATATAATAATATTTTTAGTCCTTAAGAAAATCAAAAATAGAAATAAAGTGATAGCTTCTATTTAATAGAATTTATCTTTTTAAATTTTAATTAAGTAATTTTCATTTTTATAATTTTCTTAGCTTTTTCTCATCTTATAATATTTTTAGAAAAAGTTTTAGAATTTTCTTTGTTTATTTAGTATTTTTTATAATTTAAATAGTTTAATAAGTAATTAAAAAATAAATAATTAATAATAAATAGATAAAAAGTGTAAAAAAATATAATTTTAGTTTTTAAATAAGTTTTTAGTAATTTTACATTTTTAGGTTTTAAATTTCATAAATTTTATATTATTTCAGTTTTTGTCCCATTTTAGCTTTTCCGTTACGCATTTGTAATTTATTTATTCGCGTTTAATTTTATTGTGCATATCTGTTTTCGTTTGTTATTTAGAATTGTTCAGTAGATAAAAAAGCAAAAATCAAAAATATCTGATTCATCAATCACTCTAATCCAAAGCTTTTCACAGTTTTCCATTCATACCTCGTTGGGAAACGATCCGGGTGATCACTTGCCTGGTTTCACACTACACACGAGTATTCGTCCTGAGGCTGTTTATATTTTATCATTTATTACGGTTGACCATTCACAAGTGGTTGACTTGTGTGATAGAGAAATAAAAGATAACTAGTTTGGGACGAACCAAATTTTGGCGCCGCTGCCGGGGAGGTTGTGCTGCGACTATTGTGAAGAATTTTAGCGATTAGTGATTCGAGATCCTTCTATCAGAAGTTCCTATTTCCCAAAAACAATATAAAATACAAAAATATTTTTCTTTTTCTTTTCTATATATATTAATATTATTATTATATAAAAAAAATAAAAACACCAAAAATAATTTCCGTTTTCTTTGTTAATAATAAACAAATAATAAAATATTACCATCGAAAATCAAGACAGAGTACTACCTAACTGGGGGTACGACCATAATAAGTTCCCAAACCAAAGATTAAAACTTGCCTTTGTGTCGCTTGCGAATTCGGCTCACCTTTGATTGATAAACAAACTCTAACGGAGGTTCTAGGATAGTCTGACATTAAATTGTCGGACTGAAAGAAGCGGGTTTTTAAGGAGCATTAATTGCCCACCTTTGCTTCTCCGCCACTCTGTGCGTTTTTCAGTCAGAGAGCTACCGTACGCTGGTTGATTTAAGGTTTAAGTTCCTTGTGTTGTACTTTGATCTTGTTGAAAAAAAATTGAAAAAACCAAAAACCCAAAAATATTCATCTTTACCCTCTTACCCTTTTTGATTCTTTATCCCTTTACCCTCTATCCGTTTGATTCTATCTTCTTAAACCCTCCTTAATATTTAATTCTCATGTCGTCGCGAGACTATCACTGTTGTAATTGTAAAGGTCCGCTGGATGATAATAATCGTTGTTCCAAGTGTAAGTGTGAGAAGTGTGGAGAGTATGCACCAGAAGGATTTTGTCATTGGTGTGAAGTAGCCCGTAACAGAGAGCTTAATTGCATCATTAATTCCATCAAAAGTTTTCCCGAACACCCTCCACAACCTCAGCCATCTTCACCCACTCAGCTTAATTGTTGTATGTGTGAAAATCCGTTGGGGGATGATTCACAGTGTAAGCAATGTTTTTGCACTTATCAGCCATTCACACTTGATTATCCAGATTTTCACAACGATTTCAGTACCCCTTCTCAGGATTCATTTTGGCAAGAGCCGTGTTATCAAAACTTCGATGATACATCATTTCAAAATATGCCAAATGATCCTTGTGAACAATGTGGAGGTCCACACCCAAGTTTTGATTGTCAAGCAGGAAATGCATCTGTCTATGAACAAGATCCATGTAATCAAAACTTCGGGTATGACCAATATCCATATGATTCACCGAATCAGTTACAGCAAATGTATTGTTGCGAGAACTGTGGTGGTCCACATTATGAATCCGATTGTCAAACAAGGTCCCCGCTTGTCTATGAGCAGGTCCCTTGTAACAATTACGACTATTCTTGTCATGACTAGCCTCCACAGTATCAAATGATTCAACCTCAGCCATCTCCTTTTGAAAAATCTTTTGAAAGTATATCCCAAAAACTCCAAAATATGATGGATACACTTAATGATTTGGCTGTTAAAAATTCCCAAGAAGATCATCATCAGAAAACCATTGGAGAGCTTCTAGCTGAAAAAGAACAAACAGCTAGAATGAGTTCCAAATATAGTCAAACTTTCATTTACGATGACGATGATGATGATTCTATGTGCGAAGGTTGCGAGAATTCATCAGCTGCAATTACACCTGTCCAGAAAAAGCAGGAAGACAAGACTATTGCAGAATTGCTAGCCGACGAGCAAATGAAAGCCATTTATGCTAGCAATATTGATGAGGAGGAAGACGAGGAGAGTATTGTTCCTTTGGGTGGCATCATTTCTCAACTCCCTCAGTCTATTACAATCCCATCGTTCTTTCCAGCTTTGGAACCCAAGGACTCTCTGTGAGGTCCTCTTGTTTGATACACGGTTAAGGTGGTTAAACCTTGTGTCTTTGTGTATAAGATATATTGAGTTAATATGATTAAGTACGCGGAATTTACTTAACCACACTTAGAAGGTTATGTATGTTATGGAAATGGAAGAATTATATTTGTTACTTAACAATGAACAAAGAAAGTATTTCACTAAACGATTCAATATTATTCCAAATAATACGAGTGATCTTGTGTTTTTCACTAGGGTTAGAAAACCTTGAATCTTATACTTCTAGATTTGTAATATGTTATTTTTGTTTGTTCTATGTCTTAACAGATATTCACACACATATTCACTAGACTAAGATCTCTTTTATAGTTGCAAAAGATCTTTACAAATTGCTTAAAAGTCTTGACCGACTTACTTGTTTAACTTATTCATATTGGTGTCAGTACATAAGATACAACATGTATCTATGTATACAACTTGTTAACTAAGCACATGGAGTAAGATATTATCTACCTTATATGTTTGACCAAAATACAATAAATATCTTTTCGATCTTATCCTATGAGTCACTGATCAGCAGTACCTTCAACTTGAACTAGCAGTACCTTGATGTACTAGCAGTACCTTGATCATGAACTAGCAGTACCTTGATGTACTAGCAGTACCTTGATGTACTAGCAGTACCTTTGACTTAGAGTAATTTCTAATACTCTAACTTCAGAATATTTAATTCCCAACAATCCTCCCCTAAACATGTGAATTAATTCAAACATGTTTTTCTGAATTAAATGAGGACTTGTGAAGATCTTTCAAACACTTCATGAATCTGAACTATTCTTCTATTCTGAACTCATCTGCTTTGTTCTTCTTTGACTTCAGCAATATCAAAACATTGTACCAAAAGATGGTGCAATTTCCTTGGATGGAGGAATTGTAAGAGGCAATGATTTCAACAAGTGAAATCATCTATCAGCATGCCTTTGCAAGTGATAAACAAACATAATGAACTGAAATTGAATCTTTCCTTTGTTTGATCTAGATAGAACTTTCTCCTTTAGAAATGCTTCATCCCTTCTAGATATTTGATCTGTTCTAATCATTTTCAACCTCTACATCATCATCTTGTATGCTCTTGTCTTCTCCTTCCATATATTGGTTTATTCTTCCTTTTCTGGGCAATTATTTCCTTCTCTGAGATTATAACCTCCCCTAAAGTAAATAACTTTAGTTTCCTCCCCTTGTTTGGAAGATCTCACTATGTACCTTTGACTGATCCATCAATGTGAACTTGTTGTCAGACAATATTGTACATGTAGCCATCAATTCATTAAAAGTTTAAGTTGCTGTCCTCATCACTTCTAGGTGTGTTAACTCCTATGAGAGGTGAATCAGTGGACATTTTGATTCATAGTCCATCAATGAATGGTTTTTGTGAATCTCTTGAAAATCCTTTTAAGAAATCATTTAACTTAGTAGTATGTTCATGATTTTAGAATTGAAAAATCATACTACTTGCAACCATTTTGAAGAAATCAAGTGAATAACAGTCACCTAATCAAAATTTCGGTTTAAAATAACCTCTGGTTGTGTGAGAACCAATGTATTTCAGTTATCACTAACTGCCTGTGAAAAGATAAATCTATTCAAAAGATTTTCTTGACAGGGTTTCCAGCTCATAGCAATTGTTACCTCCAACACAAGTGTTAGATTCACTTTTACTAGCTGTTCTTTCTATCAGATGTCCTTAGACTAACTCATTATACTTGAAAGTATAAAATGATAGAAAGTGAGTTGTATCAGTTACTATCTGATCAACTAAGTCATCAATTCAATGTGAAATATCATAACTAGATTTCAAGAAAGAAGTTTTAAGGAGGTTAAATTCCTAAACTCAGTCCATCATAAACCTATTATGGTCAGCAATTTGATAAGAATTCTGCTGTTCCCATTTCACTTGAAATATCCTTTGTGTTCACATATTCATACCTGAAATAGTTAGTCTAAAACCAAAAGAACAATGTACAAAGTACTTGTCTTGCATTAGAATAATTATAAAACCAATTGTATGAATAACACAATTCAAATTTTGATATAGCAGTACCTTATAAATCCAGCAGTACTTTCAAAATTTTATGTACAAAAACACATCATATTGAAAATTTAAAGATTAAGCATTCCAATACTTGCTACCAAGTACTGAAACCTTGAAACATCAAAAGCTTTTGTTAGCAGATCTGCAAAATTATGCTCTGAAGCAATTTTAAGAACCTGAATTAATCTTTTCTCATTGCAGTCTCTTATAAAGTGATGTCTAATTTCAATGTGTTTTGTTTTAGAGTGTTGTACAGGATTTTTAATAATACAAATTGTACTACTATTATCAATATAAATAACAGTGTTTAAGAAATTGTACCCATAATCAAGAAGTTGGTTTTGAAGCCATAGAACTTGACTAGAGCAACTTGCAGCAGCTATATATTCAGCTTTAGTTGTTGAATTTGCCACACTTGTTTGCTTCTTACACTGCCATGAGACAAGTCTACACCCAAGGAATTGACATCCTCCAGTTGTTGACTTTCTGTCTAAGCTAGCACCAGCATAATCACTATCCGAATATGCTACCAAGTCAAAAGGAGATTCTCTAGAATACCATATACCCAACCTTGGTTGACCTTTAAGATATCTAAAAATTCTCTTGACTGCAATTAAATGAGAAACCTTTGGAGTAACTTGAAATCTTGCACATACACAAACAGGAAACATGATATCAGGTCTAGATGATGTAAGATACATCAAGGAGCCTATCTTAGATCTGTAACTGTGTACATCTACATTTTCTCCATCTTCATCTTTCAGAAGGTGCTTCTCTGGGTCCATTGGTGTGCTTGCAATTTTTGAATCAGCAAATTGAAATTTTCTAAGTATCTCTGCAACATATTTGTCTTGACTAATAAATATGCCTTCAGATGATTGCTTAACTTGCAAACCCAAAAAGAATGTAAGTTCTCCCATAGAACTCATTTGAAACTTATCTTTCATAAGCTTCTCAAATTCTAAACACATTTCCTTCCTTGTAGATCCAAAGATAATGTCATCCACATACACCTGCACTAACAAAAGATCCTTCTTGTGCTGTTTGATGAAAAGTGTCTGATCAATCTTCCCTCTTTGAAATCCATTTTCTAATAAGTAGGAAGCAAGTGTTGCATACCAAGCTCTTGGTGCCTGATGAAGGCCATAGAGAGCTTTCACTACTCTGTACACTTTGTTTGGATGTAATGGATCAATGAAACCAGGAGGTTGTGAAACATACACCTCTCTTTCAATTTCACCATATAAAAATGCGCTTTTGACATCCATTTGGTAGACTGTGAAGCCTAAAAATGAAGCATAAGTAAGAAACAGCCTAATTTCCTCAATCCTTGCTACTGGAGCATAAACTTCATCATAATCTATTCCTTCTTCTTGTGTGTACCCTTGTGCTACTAGTCTAGCCTTATTCTTGATCACAATTCCTCTGTCATCCCTTTTGTTCTTAAAAACCCATCTAGTGCCAATTAGCTTCTCACCTGTAGGTAAATCAGCTAGCACCCAAACCTTTTGAATCTTGAACTGAAGAAGCTCTTCTTGCATAGCCTCTACCCAGCTTGAATCATCTAGGGCTGTAAGAATATTCTTTGGTTCCTTTTGAGAGAGAAAACATACAAATAAACATGAGTTTGAAAGTTCATGTTGTTTTGAAGCATAAAGGGCATCAAGAATCCCTTTTTGGTCTGAAGAAACCAATTGTCTTCTTGTCTTCACACCAGATTGTATATCTCCAATCACATTATCCAGGGAGTGAACTTTGTGAATCCTTGTGTGTGGTGTAGTAGGAACATGATAAGATGGTGTAAGATTAGTCACATCCACTTCATCTTCTTGGAACTCTGCATCTTTTGAGTGTGAAGGACCAGCAGGACCTTCAACTGAACTACCAGTACCTTGAGAAGTACTAACAGTACCTTGCTCTGACTCAGCAGTACCATCAATATTTAACATATTGAGTTGTTCCTCTGTTCCAACATCTCTTCTTTGAGCCTCAACATCTTCTTTTGCTTTACCAGAAGAAGATTCATCATTGTTTGAAGCTAAATCCACACTGGTACTTGACCACAATGGCATAATGACATCAGATTGATCTTTATCTAACTCCACCTCATTTGTTGCTTGTGAACCTGAAAAATTATTAGTTTCTGCAACAACAGGTAAATAATTCATAGAGTTTGTTAGATAATCAAGATCAAATATCCATTTGGGTCCTTGACCTACTACATTGGATTTGTTTTCCTGAAACTCCACATGTAGTTCTTCTTGAACTTTCTCAGTTCTTAAGTTGTAAACTCTAAAAGCTTTGCTAACAAGAGAATATCCAACTAAGAAACCTGCATCTGCTTTACCATCGAATTTTCCTAAATGGTCTAAGGTATTGAGAATTGTCACATGACATCCAAAAGGTCTAAGAAATCCTATTGCAGGAGTTCTACCATTAAAGAGTTCATATGATGTCTTATTGTGAGGCTGCACAACTAAAACTCTATTTTGAACATAGCAAGCAGTGTTAATTGCCTCTGCCCAAAAGATTATAGGTAGCTTGGAATCAGCTAACATTGTTCTAGCAGCTTCAATTAGTGTTCTATTCTTTCTTTCAACCACTCCATTCTGTTGTGGTGTTCTAGCAACACTATATTCTCTCCTAATACCCTTTTCTTTGCAGAAATCATCCATAACTCTATTTCTAAACTCTGTCCCATTATCACTCCTAATGACTTTTACTTTCTTACTTACTTGGTTTTCTATCAGTGTAATGAATTCCTTAAGGATGCTTGATGTCTCATCCTTAGAGGCTAAAAAGAAAACCCATGTAAATCTGCTATAGTCATCAGTTATAACAAGACAATATTTTTTATGTTGTATACTCCTTACTGAAACTGGTCCAAATAAGTCCATATGCAGCATAAACAATGACTGATTGATAGAGTTAAAAATTTTGGGCTTACAAGTGGCTTGTGTGTTGTTTGCCTTTTAGACAAGCAATGCATGTTTGATCATTTTCAAATCTTTTGTGAGGTAAACCTCTTACCAAACCATTCTTAACAATTTTATTTATGGTTTTAAAGTTAATA
This sequence comes from Artemisia tridentata subsp. tridentata, assembly GCA_021014915.2. NCBI lineage: Eukaryota > Viridiplantae > Streptophyta > Magnoliopsida > Asterales > Asteraceae > Artemisia > Artemisia tridentata. Next base: position 352,238,400 of record CP139509.1, on the reverse strand, counting down.
TGACCAAGCCTTCTATGCCATAACATTGATTCATCCAATGTGGCCTTTGATACAAGACAAGTTAAATCGTTTTTAGGAATGATGTTCTTCATATCAACACTATACATGTTGGCCTTTCTAGGAATTCTAAGAAGTACTTGATTTTCATCAGGCATCTTAAAATCCTTAGATAGAACAAGACATTCAGTGTCAGTAAAAAGGACATTATTCTTTTTGTCACACATTTGTGAAACACTAAAAAGATTATACTTTAACTCTTGTACATAGTACACATTTTCAAAATCTAAATTTCCGGTTTTAATAGTACCTTTACCAGAAATTTTGCCACGAAAACCACCTCCAAAGGTAACATATCCTCCATTGAATTCTTGAAAGTCTGAAAGATAAGACATGTTGCCTGTCATGTGATTGGAACATCCACTATCTGAGTATCCTTGATCTTGATGATCAATAGAATGTTCATGCACACAAATAAGAGTGTTAGTTTTCTTTGGGGATCCAAGCCATTACTGACTTGGATCTGCCTCTTGCATCAATGTAATTTAATCTTTTAAGGACTGTTGATGCAACATTGGATTTTTGAATCCAACATGCTGAGGCCTTAACAGCATTTGCCCTATTACCCTTAGCAGCAGAGTGAGTAACATGCTTAGCAGAGTCTGCTAACTTTGAAGTCACACCCTTTGGTCTCCAAATTTGTTTGTGAACCACTGCTTTTGATTTAATGGGTCTTAGAACAGTTTTAGATGCATGTTTGAAAGTTGTTTTTGCATCCTTAGCTGTTGATTTTGGGTTAACAGTCATCAAAGGTCTAACAGTACCTTTAGATTTACCAGTACCTTTAATTTGAACTGGCAGTACTTTGTTAACAGGACCTTTTTATCTGTCAGGACCTTTAAGTCCAGACTTGTTTGAGACTGTTCTGGGTTTAGTTCTATGAGTATTAGAGTGAAAGAGAGTTTGAGGAGTTTGCCTTTTGTAGTTCACCCTATTGTATTCATACCCAGTAACCCTTTGGTTGCAGAAAGCTGCAAGATGGTCAAAACTACCACATGTATAACAAGCTTTATTATAAAATGCAAAGTCATCACCTAATTGGTTAGACTGGAGGTTGTTCCAATTCCTTTGGTTACCTCTGGGCTTGTTTGTAGTTCTATATTGTTCACAATATCTAACTGGTTTCTTAACTGTCTTAACATTTGACTTAGGCCTGTTAGTGTTGTGATTGACTATCTTAGGAATACTTGTTCCTACTTTCTTAACCAAGACAGGTTTAGACATAACCTGTTCTTCTTCACTATCACTATCAGTTGTGCAATCTTCAACAACTATAGCATCTCCTTTCTTAACAAAGGACACCTTGTCCTGATAAGATAAAGTTTTATCTAAACTTTTACTTACCTTTTCTATCTTAGGAGATTTAGTGACCTTAGAACCATATTCCATGATTGGTTCTTGAAACTCAGGTAACCCTGTGTGTGCTAAATCAATACCTGGAGGTGAATAAACACCTCTGTATGGTGGGGGTACAGACTTAAATCCAACACCAGAATTAACCTTATCAATAACTTGGGCTTCCCAAAGCTTATTGAATCCTTCTGAGGAATGTGCTAAAACATCCACAGAAACCTTTACATTTTCTCTTTCATTTTTGTGTTTAGCTAATGAATCATTCAACTCAACAATACACTCATCTCTGATCTTAATGTCATTTTTTAGTATATTGATGTCATCAGCAAAATGAATTTCATTATTTTTAAAATGTAAGACTTGTTTTTCTAAAACACCTAGACCTCTTTTGTGATTAGCCAAATTAAACAAAGAATCAAGTAGCTCTTGTTTATGAGCTTCAAATCTCTTATTAAGGTCTTCATAAGCTTTAAGATTAGGACATGATTCAGTACAAGATGTAATATTGTTTACCTCTGAATCAGAATGAGCCATTAGAGCAAATTCATTGGCCAAAAGAGCAGCATTTGGTGGTGCATCCTCTTCAATAGCCATAGAGCTCCAATCATAACCAATACCATCAATAGCCAACATAGCCTTTGGCTCTTCAACAGTAACTTCCTTTCTCCTATCTTGCTTATACCATGTGTTTCTATTCTCCTGCTTTCTTGGGCTTCTACACTCCTTAGCAAAGTGTCCTAACCTATGACAGTTGAAACACTCTACTTTCTTCTTATCAAACCCAGCAGTGTCATTACCATTTATGGTAATCTGCTTCCCAGTTCTTTGCCAATACTTCTTAGCCCTCATGCTAAGCAAAGCAACCTGCCATTTAATATCCATAGCTTCCAAATCATCAGCATCTACCTGTTCAAGGTCTTCATGGTTGAGAGGAGAGCCATTAGATTGACTGGTAATAAAGGCATAGAATGTTGAATCTCCAAGACCAGCAACATCCTTGTGAGAACTTGTAGAAGGAGCACTTTCACCTTCATCTACCTCTTCACTCTTACCAATACTAGGAGATGACAAGAGTGCCACGTTCCCAGAACTAGTACCATAAGTTCCAGACTTTCTAAGACTTTGTTCAACAATTTTGAAGTTGTTGTACAAATCATTGAGCTTCATTGTTTCAATGTGTGGTTTGTTCATCCAGACAATGACATGAGTGTGGAACTCATCAGGTAGACTTCTTAAAAACTTCATGTTGAGATCTTCCTTCTCTGTCTCAACACCCAACACAGCTAACTGACTGACAAGCTTATGTAATCTAGAGAATAGCTTATCAAGAGACTCATTACTAAAAGCAGTGAAGTTTTCAAATTGTTGCTTTAGTAGTGTCTTCTGTGTCTTTTTGGTAGTTTCATTACCACCAAAATATGCACAAATCTCTTCAAAAAGAGTTTTTGCATCAAGATACTTGTTAAATGATAGCATCTGCTCACCAGGAATGGTCATAAGCAGCAAATTTCTTGCTTTCTGATCATTTCTCTTCAGTATCTTCTCTTCATTTGACACTGGTCCAGTATTTCTTTTCCTACTTGTTTTACCTTCTAGGATAACTTCTGAGTAGCTTGGTGAAAAGGAATCACCATATATAATTATATCCCAAAGGGTATAATCTTGGACCATGAAATATTGCTCAATTCTCATCCTCCATAACTCAAACTCATTGGGTTTGATCATGGGCAACTTTCCAGCAACATTTGTTTGAACATCCTGAGCTTCCATTTCTGTTTCTTCTAAATCAAATATATCAACCTCTAGCTCTGATACCAACTGTGAGGTCCTCTTGTTTGATACACGGTTAAGGTGGTTAAACCTTGTGTCTTTGTGTATAAGATATATTGAGTTAATATGATTAAGTACGCGGAATTTACTTAACCACACTTAGAAGGTTATGTATGTTATGGAAATGGAAGAATTATATTTGTTACTTAACAATGAACAAAGAAAGTATTTCACTAAACGATTCAATATTATTCCAAATAATACGAGTGATCTTGTGTTTTTCACTAGGGTTACAAAACCTTGAATCTTATACTTCTAGATTTGTAATATGTTATTTTTGTTTGTTCTATGTCTTAACAGATATTCACACACATATTCACTAGACTAAGATCTCTTTTATAGTTGCAAAAGATCTTTACAAATTGCTTAAAAGTCTTGACCGACTTACTTGTTTAACTTATTCATATTGGTGTCAGTACATAAGATACAACATGTATCTATGTATACAACTTGTTAACTAAGCACATGGAGTAAGATATTATCTACCGTATATGTTTGACCAAAATACAATAAATATCTTTTCGATCTTATCCTATGAGTCACTGATCAGCAGTACCTTCAACTTGAACTAGCAGTACCTTGATGTACTAGCAGTACCTTGATCATGAACTAGCAGTACCTTGATGTACTAGCAGTACCTTTGACTTAGAGTAATTTCTAATACTCTAACTTCAAAATATTTAATTCCCAACACTCTCTTATTATGGGAGATGAGCATATTAGCACTATTCCTGAAAAGGAATCGGACGAATTCATAAAGTCTAGTGCTGAGAACCTTGTCCCAATCCCAAGTAAGTCCGAGGGTATCTCTGATAATATGTGTGATTTGCCTCTTCTTGACGTTTCACATGATCATGTTGAGATGTTTTCCAATTCTGACGATGATTATACTTCAAGTAATGATGATTCTTTATTTTGTGAGGACATTGATTATGTTGAGGAATTACCTTCTGAGCTTGTCAGCTTAGAAGAAGAAAATGATGAAGAAGTAATCAAAGACGAAACTCTTCGTGAAACATTATTAAATGTTAATCTTCTCATTTCTAAAATCGAGGCTTTCAAAGAAAAATCCATTTCATCTCCTATCCCCATAAAGGATAGTGACATATTTTCCGATGATTCTATTCCGGAAATGGAAGCTTTCTGTTTTGATCAGATGGGAGAGAAAATTAGTGGCAAAACCACTTCTCATTCTCATAATTCTCTCCCCGATATTGACTCATTCACCTTTGAGGAGTTCTCCAGTGAACTCACTCATATCATATCTCCGCCGGAGTATGATAACTTTTACCTTGATCTTGACAAAGAAAATCTTTATGTCTCGGAGGGAAATATTCTCAGCACTGAGAATTTGATTGATATCACAATCCCATCCCTCCCACCCTTGAATTGTCTTGATCAGCTGAGCTTAAATGATGAGGTTCATGATCCTGAAATCATGAATTCTCCTTCTAATGATGATGAGTTAGTCATGATTTTTATCATGACTTTCTTTCTTTTCTTCACCTACACGGTGACTTCTCCTGTTCTTCACTCCTTAGGGAATGAAGACACTATCTTTGATCCCGGCATTTTCATTTATCATTTATGAGCCGGATCTCTGTGTATATCTCATCGGAGTGGAACTTTCAAGTACTTCAGTGTTTATCCAAACATTTTTAATGAAAGTCCGATGGAGATGGTTTCTTCCACTTACTTCCCCATGAACCAATGAATTCGGGGTCGAGTCAAGCTAGCGACTCGGTTAATAAAAACAGTAGCAAAATATGGGTTTTCACCCATGTCTCACCCTAGTGTGGGGGAGATACCCCACATGTTGTATCTATGTACAGTCAAAAAAAAAAAAAAAAAAAAAAAAAAAAAGGCTATTAGTAATGTTTCCTTTTTACGTTCTAAGTGTCGGCATAACAGCCGGTACTTTGAATATTGAGGGCAATATTCAGTTCTAAGTGTGGGGGGGAATTCTGGCGAATTTGATCAATTATGTACCCTTTTATGCCCTTTTTCCCCGTTTTGACCAAAATTTTAAAATTTTTTCTCACTTAGAACGCAATAAATGGTTATCAGTCCGCCATGTCTAACCCACATAAGGACTGGCTAATCCTGAGCAAACGGCTGCAGGTAAAGATATATCAAATCCGTTTATGGCTTGCAATTTGCCCAAAATTGTATGGTATTCGACTCACCATATCTTTATAAGTGAAGAGTTGGCTAGCCCGCAAGGTTATGGCTTGTGGTAAAGGCAGTGGAAAAACCATGATTGGTAATCAGCTCACCAAAGATAATATTGATAATTTATCTAAGAGTTGGCTAGTCCAGAAGCAAACGGCTTTTGGTAAAGACAAATCAAAACCGTTGACAGCTGATGATTTGCTCAAAATCATTTGGTTATCATTGTACCAAAGTATCACATACTAAAACAGTGGCTACTCCAGAAGTAATGGCTTTTGGTAAAGAGATAAAATCCATTAAATTTTCATAAAAGATTGCTAGGGACTAGCAATAGTTTAGTGTGGGGGATTTGATATGTGTCTAAATACACATATATTTTGTATTATTTAAACCCACAAAAACATCCAAAAACACTCAGAAATGCATCATAATACTGAAATTATCCCAGAATTGTGTTTTATATGTTTCAGATGCAAAATGATTGAAAACTGATGAAAAACATGCAAAATATACATAATTTACCGTTTCAGTCCCCATACTTTGACAAATTGGCAAAACTAGTCCCTGGTCACTAAAAACTTGTACAAATATCATTTTAGGTCCTTGGGGATTCATAAGTTGTTAGAAAAGTCCTTTGAAGTTAAAAATTACAAATTTACAACTTAGGTCCCTGAACTTTTGAAAAATGGCAATTTTGGTCCTTTGGTTTTTTAAAAAATGGAAAAATGCAAAATTGATCCTTGTATTATTGGATTGTGGCAACATTGGTCCTTGTGAGCAGTTTGGAGTGTGTACAGCTTCAGCCCCTCAACTATGCAGAAATTACAAATTTAGTCCTTGTGCTAAATAAACAAACAAACCGGACCCTTATTATTATTACAAGTCCAAATCCTAACCATTTACCAACCTAGCCTTTATAAACCCAAAATCCAAGCCCAAAATAATAAAACCCGACCCACTCACATTTTTTGCTAAATATCCCAGGTCAAACCTTGTTTGACCCGTCTTCTCCAAAACCACCCCGCCAAAACCACCTCTCCCCACCTCACCTCTGCAATACCACCAAATCAAACCTTATCTCCTGACACATCCACAACCCCCTCCTCCTTAGCTACCCACTATCCCATGTGCTCAGTATATGCCAAAAATCCCACTTGACAATTTCCCGCCAAAAATGCTATCCAATGGTCAAGATGATTTTAATTCAATCAAATGGTGGGGATTAGCTCGGAATTAGTCAAAGAGTCAATTGGGATTGCTATAAAAGGAAGAGAAGACAAAGAGAACAAGATGTCAGTAGTTTTAAGACCAAAGTAGTGTAGAAAATTAGATAAATGTTATTTCAATTTAAATTAAGGTTTTCAGTTGTAATGTAAGTTTGTTTCAAGTAATATTTCACTTATGTATTGTAATCATTCTAAGTTTTAATAAGATTGCAAGTTTTCAAGTTCTCTGTGATTCGTATCATGTCATTAGGTTGTTAGAAACACATCACAAACACTCACCACCTTTTCTATAAGCTTATATAAGCTTTATATAGCTTTTTGTAAGTTTATCTTAGATTAATTCTGTTCTAATTCAAGATTTGAAGAAAAAGTCAAAAAGTCAACATAAGCTCTAATAAGCTGTTCAGGTGATTAGCTGTTCTGGAAAGGATAAGCTGAGAGGTGTTTAAGCTTGGTAGTGACATACCAAGCCTGGTTCTTTTCAGTTTCAGCTGTTTCATACCCACATCAGTTGTGAGCTTAATTTTCTCAATTTTTTGCTTTATTTTCATCTCACTGTATAAGTGCTTTTATTTAGCTTATTATTGTTATTATATGTTCATTAGTAGTTTGTAATCATATTTGATTAGTCAAATCAGTAGTTATATTGTTTGTTCTTCATTTTGCTTAAAAACTCAATAATAAGCCAAAAATAGCCCTTGTATGTAAAATGCTTATTTATAAGCTCATGTCAGTTTTTAATTAATAATTATCACATAAATAAGTTAAATAATCAATAAAATCCAAAAATATTAACTTAGAACTGCCTGTGCTAGTTTAAAATCCACACAGTCACCCTTAAAGGGGTGTTTGGTTCTAGGCAGTCAAACAGTCAAACTACTAGTTACTGTACAATTACCATTTCCCCAACTTTGTACTAGCTTATTGTTACCATAATAAGCTGTTTTGAAGTTCTGAATAGCAGTTTAGATAGATAATCAAGTTTTGTATCATTTGTGATCATTTCATACCCTCAACTGTCCAAACAAGCCAACATAAGCCATAAGCCTCTTTTGGCCTTTTCATTGGCTTTTCTGAGTCAATTGAACATCAATTAGAACAAACACAAGTGTTGGTTTAAGGTTGTTTTGGCTTGTGCATTTTCTGCACAGAACAGATAAAACAGCAGACTCAGTAGCTGATGCTGCTGATCTAGGCTTTAATTGAACCTCAATTAGTATGTTATTGATAGGGCTTTTATGTTTTTTAGATAGCCCATAGTATAAGCTAAGTTTTGCCCCCATAATATTCCATCTCAATAGCTTATTTCACCCCTTAATTTGGTCTGCAATCTTGCCATATTTCTGAATTTCTGTTTGAACTTTGAAAATGATTAGGTGTCCATTAGCTTAATCTGTGGGATTGGTTGTTTGAAATAAGTTGTTTTAAGCTTATTATAGTTGTTTAAACTTGTCCTGATCATTTGGTCAATTTTCCTAGCTTATTAGCTTATTTTGGGCTTATTTGCCAACTGCTTATTAGCCCAAATCTGCTTTTTAGGCTTAGCCAGCTTCCACTTTTATTTTTCTTACCTTTCTAATATTAATTTAGATTTACTCAGAATTTTTCATAATTTTTCTAAGTCATTTAATATTTTTTATCATTTTAATTAGTTTCTAATAGTATTTAAATCATAATAAATAGAATATTAATCAGAAAAATATAATTCCAATTTTCATAATTTTCTTTTGTCATTTTTAATCTAGGAAAAATATAATAATATTTTTAGTCCTTAAGAAAATCAAAAATAGAAATAAAGTGATAGCTTCTATTTAATAGAATTTATCTTTTTAAATTTTAATTAAGTAATTTTCATTTTTATAATTTTCTTAGCTTTTTCTCATCTTATAATATTTTTAGAAAAAGTTTTAGAATTTTCTTTGTTTATTTAGTATTTTTTATAATTTAAATAGTTTAATAAGTAATTAAAAAATAAATAATTAATAATAAATAGATAAAAAGTGTAAAAAAATATAATTTTAGTTTTTAAATAAGTTTTTAGTAATTTTACATTTTTAGGTTTTAAATTTCATAAATTTTATATTATTTCAGTTTTTGTCCCATTTTAGCTTTTCCGTTACGCATTTGTAATTTATTTATTCGCGTTTAATTTTATTGTGCATATCTGTTTTCGTTTGTTATTTAGAATTGTTCAGTAGATAAAAAAGCAAAAATCAAAAATATCTGATTCATCAATCACTCTAATCCAAAGCTTTTCACAGTTTTCCATTCATACCTCGTTGGGAAACGATCCGGGTGATCACTTGCCTGGTTTCACACTACACACAAGTATTCGTCCTGAGGCTGTTTATATTTTATCATTTATTACGGTTGACCATTCACAAGTGGTTGACTTGTGTGATAGAGAAATAAAAGATAACTAGTTTGGGACGAACCAAGAGAAAGGAAGAGTGGGAACCTAGAGAGAGAAAGTGAAATATGTGTATTGAGATAATGAGAAGTTCCAACCCCTCCCTAGGTGGAGAGGGGTATTTATAGTACATAATATTGTTGCCCCGAGTGGGCTGTGGAGCGAGCTGACAGTAGGTAAAGACCCGACCCACTCCACAAGTTCTATATTAACTAAACTATTACTAATATTACTGATAATCCTACGAGCTAGTTAATGCTAACAAATACTCGGGGTGACCGAGTCTTCAGATGAATATTTATATTCCTAACAATCTCCCCCTAAGGGAGGTCACCCCGGAAATAATATTTTGAATTCTTAGCATTCCATTAGATGAACATGTCTTCCTAGCTCGTAGGTCTTGATTCTTCAAAATCATTGATCTTTGTGCGTTCAGCAGTGAGCTTTTGATGACTGATCTTTTAACTTGGATGATCTTCGAGTGTTCTTTGAGGTTATCATCCAACAACTGTCTTCAAGTCATCTTGCAGCATCGTCTCCTTGTGAAGTTGTGATCTTTGAGTCGACATGCTCACACTTTCTTGAATCATGATTTTCAGCAACAGAGTTGCAAAAGCTGTGTTGAAGGTCTTTTGGTTATCATGATTTCTTTTATTATAATGGTGAAGTGTGATCATGGGGTGATGGATCGGCATCTTTTTGGCAACCAGCTGCAACCGCCAGGTATTCCTGCATACGACAGTTAGCAATAAAACGTCCGGTACTTACAGGTTCGGACTTCGAGATTGTTAACAGCATAGTGTGAAAACTCTCTCTAATCCTTACCAAGGCCGTTACTAAATCGGAAACCCACAGAGGGCTTACAAGATCTACCGTAGTAAATCAACGATTAGGTGAGTCGCTGGAGTTCACTCTACGACTGTAGACTGTTTGAAACCTCCGCGACCACTAAGCGTAATCCACAAGGAATTACCGAAGTGACCTGCTTTCAGGGCTGTTTGATGTTGACCCTGGCAAGAATTTCCATTCAATCACTGAGAATTACATTTTTAAATTCCCTCATAAATGTTCTGGCAGATTGCTAAGATCTGCGTAGGACTCATAAGTCTACAACTGGTGTCCTTAATGTTGAACAACCAATGTAGAAGTAACACGTGTTCCTATGAGATCTTATGATGCATCTCATGGCTCTAGACTCGATAAGTGCAATTTTGGTAGTCGGAGACTGGAGCGGTGTCTCCTGTTTCAATATCAACATAACTCGTAATGAGCAGTCGATAGATTATGCAGGGTTCCCCGTGAGAATGAAACAAGTCCTGTTAAGAGAACTTGAGTGGTTTAGAAGGTTTAGTGCAGAGCGTCACTGGGTCCATGACGTCTTGTCTTCAATACCGGTGCTACCTTAGTAACCACCAGTAGTATATGAATTGAACCCCGTTTCTGCCCTAAGGTTGAATAATTGGAGGGCTATTTCTTTTCACCCTTTCTCATTTTATTTCTTTTTAATTCTTCAACCCCTTCTTTCTCCTTTCTCATATTACTCCTTTTTTCATAATCATACCTAAGGACTTTCTAATACTAACTATTCGGTATTGTCCATGGGTAGATCCCTCCGGCTCTGGCGGATCATATGACGGTTTTCCTAACCTTAGCCACCTTATAACTTCATGACTATCCTATGTTGCCATTTACCAAATCTTTGAAATATCTCTCAAAGTGTTCATGATTATGAAACACATTTTGCTAACACTTTGAGAGTTTTATATTTTTCAAATGCTCCCCCTTAACATATGCTCATATGTTTTAATTTAAAATTTGCACATGTTGGGTAGAGCTTGCACTTTTTGAATTGATCCACTTTAAGTGAACATGACCGATTCGAGACACGCTTACATCACTAGTTAGACTAGCTTGAAATTATTACCCGGCCTGGTCAAATTCATAGAAAGTTTCTCGAAATGGTACACTCTACTCAGACATATCCTCTTCGAGACACGCTTACATCACTAGTTAGACCAGCTTGAAATTATTACCCGGCCAGGATATGTCCTTTCGATTAATGACAGTTTGTGTTTCGTCAATTCATTGGTAAGGTCTGAGTCACATGAGATGTCGCATCTTTTTTGCTGTAGTGCCATTTGCTCCCCCTCAATATGTGCATCGATATAAGAAAGATTTTAGCACATATGGGAGAGCTTACATTTAAGACCAAATAATCACATTTTCATTAGAATTTCATATTTAAATCACATTCTCTCCCCCGATCAAAAATTTCAAACCATTTGAGATTTGTGATCCCAATTGATTTAAATATGTTTAGAAAATTTGGGAGAAAATGTGGTCAGGTTTTAATGTATTCTAATTATGGAGCATACTATGCTCCCCCTTAAACCACGAGAGAGTGTCACTGCTGATGTTGCACAATGCTTAAAAAAGGTGTCAGAAATTTGAACAAATACTCTCCCCCTCAATTAATGACCCGTTTTCTATTTAAAGAGCTGTAGTCATTCAATTGAGTTTGAAGAATTTGTGAAAATTTAAGTCCAGTTACCACCTTGTGAAACACCAAAACTCTCCTGAAGAATCATAGAACAGAAGGAGTTTGTGGTGTAAAGAAGACTTCTCTTCTTATACAAGAAATGATGCACTGAAACGTACATCAAATCGGGAAAACATGGATATAAAGTAATCCATACCCAGGTGAACATCACCCAGTTGGAGGAACAGCCGTCTTTTTGGCGACATGCTTTCCCCATAGTAATGCACGGGTTGCAGTCTGAAGTAACTGCAAGCCGATAGACATGTTTTAGCCGGTTAGTATAACTTCTGCTTGAGCTTCATTTAAAGACCCGTTTCATTATTGAATGACATTTCTAGGACCGTAAATGTTATCGATAAATAGAAGACATGCCTAGAAGAACTATTTTTGGTATTTTCTGTTTTTCTGATTTTTTTTGGGTTTTTATAGGTTTTATATTTTTTCTATTTTCTTTTTGGTTTAAGATATACACAGATATATACAAGGATATGTGAAGTAAATCCTCTACTCCTCCTTTTCTTCTTGAAGACACTTGAGTGTTTCAGGAGACAAACTCTTCATGCCAAGCCGCGGGAGAATAATTGAAACCGTTCTCTCGGAAGTGCCTTAGTGAAGATATCAGCCAACTGAAACTCCGTCCTCACGAAGTAGAGTTCAACGATCCCTTTCTCAACCTGTTCTCTTATGAAGTGATGCCTGATGTCGATGTGCTTTGAACGTGAATGTTGGACATTGTTGCAGCAAAGAGCGATAGCACTTTTGTTATCGCAATACAGAGGAATCTTGTTATATGCAAATCCATAGTCTGATAGTTGTGATCGCATCCAAAGAATTTGAGTACAACACGCAGACATGGAAATGTATTCAGCCTCTGTGGAAGATATTGAAGTACTCATTTGCTTTTTAGAAGACCAGCTGACCAACTTTTCCCTAAGAAACTAAGCACCTCCCGATGTGCTTCGACGAGTATCTTGACACCCCGCATGATCCGCATCTGCATAAGCCGTGAGTTCCATTGCGGTGTCCTTAGGATACCAGAGACCCATGTGAGCAGTGCCTTGAAGATATCTGAAGACCCATTTTACCGCTTCCAGATGCTTCTTGGTGGGCTTGGACTGATACCGAGCACACATACATACGGCGAACAAGAGATCTGGCCGGCTGGCGGTAAGGTACGTTAAGGATCCAATCATGCTTCTAAACTTAGTTTGATCAACCGGGATCCCAGAGTGGTCTTCATCCAACTTAGATCTCTCAACCATAGGAGTGTCAACTGCATCACTTGATTCAAATCCAAATGTCTTCAATATTTCATTTGCATATTTGGATTGATTGATAAAGATGCCTCCGGGACTTTGAGATATTTGCAAACCCAAGAAGAACGACATTTGTCCCATCATAGACATTTGAAACTTAGAACTCATCTCATTAGAAAACCTATCACATTCCCTAGGATCAGAAGAGGAAAAGATGATGTCATCTACATAAATCTGAACAAGAAGCAGATGTTTGCCCGATTTCCTAGTGAATAGTATAGGATCAACAACACCTTTGGAAAAACCATTACCCAGAAGAAACTTTGATAAAGTATCATACCACGCCCTGGGTGCTTGCTTTAGCCCATATAGAGCCTTCTTCAAACGGTAGACGTGAGTAGGATGATCAGAATCCACAAAACCTTCTGGTTGACTGACATAGACTTCTTCCTTCAGATCACCGTTTAGAAATGCTGTCTTCACATCCATTTGGTAGACAATCATATTCTGACTGGCAGCATTAGCTAGAAAGATTCTGATGGCTTCAATTCTAGCAACCGGAGCAAATGATTCTTCAAAGTCTATGCCCTCTTCTTGTTGGTAACCCTTCGCGACAAGACGTGCCTTATTCTTTAAAACATCACCGTACTCATTTAGTTTCACTTTAAAGATCCACTTTAGAGCGATAACCATTGCACACTCTGGAAGAGGCACTAATTCCCAAACTTCAAGTCGATCAAACTCATGAATTTCATCTTGCATAGCAGTATACCAACTATCTTTAGACATGGCTTCTTTGACGTCTTTTGGCTCGACTTTAGAGAGTACAGAATTAAAGAAGCATCACAGTGCATCGGTGGCAAGTTGATTTCGAGTGGATACCGGATGAGACGGATTACCAATGATGTTGTCAATTGGATGATCATTGGTCCATTTTCTGAGATGATCATGTGGTTGAGGGTTTTGAACTGATGTTGCTGTGTTATGATCTCCTGAAGATGTATCAGTGGATGACTCAGGAGCAAATACATTTTCAAATGGAACATCATCAACAGGAGTAAAAGGATTCACATCAAAAGAATTGTCTTCTGTAGAACCTTGTTGTACCGAAGAAGACTGAATATTTGATGATGAGAGCGATTGACTGGCAGAAGGTGCATCTTGACTAATTGAGACAGACACAGATGGACCTTCTGAGTTAGGTGGAACTTGAGCATCAGCAACTGGAGGTACAGTTTGAGCTTCAGTTGTAGTATTACCCGTTGGTGGCTCAAAGTATTCGTCAAACATCGAATCAAATAACTTCTTCAACTCATCACTGGTGGGAGGTACATAAGGAACTGCAGGCATGGGATTCTGTACAAGACCTGAACTAATTGGTCCAGGTGTCAATAGATTAGGTGTGGGTCCAGAACTGGTTTGTCTAGGATCCGTTTGCTCAGTCAGCTCATCGAATGTAACGTGAATAGTTTCCATGATTTGTCGGGTTCTCTTGTTGTAGATTCTATATCCCTTGCGATCTGGTGCATACCCAACGAAGAAACCTGCGTCTGCTTTAGCTTTTAGCTTTCCCAAATCTTGACCATCATTTGTCGGATAGCACAAAGCACCGAACACTCGAAGAAAGGAAAGATTTGGTTTCTTCCCATGTAACAGCTCGTAAGGAGTTTTGTTGTGAAGAGTGTGTATCAAGGAACGGTTTTGGGTGTAACATGCAGTAGCAATTGCTTCTGCCCAAAGAAACATCGGAGCCTTAGAATATATTAGCATAGTTCTTGTAGCTTCCACTAGAGTACGATTTCGTCTTTCAACAACACCGTTTTGCTGAGGAGTGCGTGCAACACTTTTCTGATGAGTTATGCCAATATCTTCATAAAATTGACTGAGGTGTTGGTTAACAAACTCAGTTCCATTGTCCGTCCGGATGATTCTGACAGTTTTGTTCAGCCTTACTTGTAACTGCTTGATTAGTTTAATGATAACCTCTGGAGTTTCATCCTTGGTTCTCAAAAACTTTACCCATGTAAACCGAGAGTAGTCGTCGACCACCACCAGAACATACTTCTTTCCATTGATACTCTACACTCTCATTGGTCCGCACAGATCCATGTGAAGGGTATGAAGAACTTCCATGATGGTATTGATGGTTTTGGGTTTGTGAGTATGTTTCTTGCTTTTTTCCCAATTGACATGCAGAACAAAGATGATCTTTCTCAAACTTTAGTCTGGGCATGCCTCGTACAAGATCCTTGCGAGACAAGTCATTTATGGTGCCGAAGTTCAAGTGATTCAAACGACGGTGCCAAAGCCATGATTTAGTCTTCGAGGCCTTTGAAAGCAAGCATATAGGAGAGGACCTCATCATTTCTTCAATTGAGATGGTGTATAAATTGGTGCCACGACTGCCTTTAAGAAGATCAATACCATCCAACTTTCTGACGAAACAAGTGTGTTTTCTGAAAGCAACTTCAAGATCGGAGTCACAAAATTGACCAACAGAAAACAAATTATGTCCTAGTCCTTCCACATTGTATACCCGGTAAATCACGCTGTCGCCAAACACATAATCTCCATAACCGATAATTGCCCCAAAATGGTTGTTTCCAAATCTAACTGTCCCGATAAACTTTTTCATGAAATTCTTGAGCCGTGAGCGTTCCCCAGTCATATGTTGTGAGCAGCCTGAGTCCAAATACCAAAGGACGATTTGTACGACCTGCATTTGAAAACAGACAACGATGGATAACTGAAAAATGTGGATCCCCATGTACAGCTGGGGTCCGTTTGGTTAGCACACACAAATTCTGGAACTATAGGTTTCATAGATGCAACTGTATTTACAGTGGAAATTACACTAGAAGAAGCAATTGACCTAGTAGTAGGGCATTGTGTCACTAAAGGCAACATTCGACCAGTTGTTCTCCATTTCTTAACCTTCACTACTTTATGGTTATTCAATTTAGTTAAGGGGCACTGATCTCCTAAAGTGAGCTTCCTTCCAGTGGGTCTCCATTGATACCCGACATTTGCAAACGTTTTTCCTGTTGCCTTCCAAACTTTCTTACTTGTTTCAGTTTTCCTAACATTCTTAACATGGGGTTGTACAGGAGACATAAAAAATGACACAACACAATCATCATGATTAGCAGAAATTAAACATTCGTTACATGTTTTACAGACAACATTAGAATTCGAATTAATTACAGTACTTTTGATACTAGAATCAACACGATTCATTCTACTCATTGCAAACTTATTGTTCCTAAGTTGGGCTTCTACTTTCTTCTCGTGACCACTCTTAGCCGGCGCAGTCCTATCTTTCCTTGCATTGCCTCTAGGCTTTGACCCGCTAGCTTTGGTGTCACATTTTACTCCTGTAGAAGTAATGATGGGAACATTAGTTTGTTTTACTGTCATTTGCTTTCCTGAATTTGATGTGCTGGGTTCTGATGTTCTCAGTGGTAGATCAAAGGTTACTTGCTTGTTTTTAGTCGTAGATGATGATGCAACAAATATATCTCTTTTGTTATCAATCTTAGGGCCAGTGCCAATGACGTACTCTAAAAATTCCTGAGACCTTTTAGTAAGGAAGCAGGCATCCACAACTGCTTTATCAAGTGGTTTTTCTATCCTATCCTCCTCTACAATCTCATGAAGTGTATCCAGGCTATCCTTAAGGTGATTAAGATAAATTTGATGGGCAGACCTATTGTTCCTAAGGGGAATTGGAATAGGCACAATATCAACATCATACTTTCTAACAACAGAAACCTTTGGAGCAACCTTATCACAAGTGTCAATTGGCATTTTTCCTTTCACCTAAGTCTTAAGATTCTCAATTTCATTTAACAAAGAAGTTATTTTTTCATTATGACTGTTTCGTGTGACTTTAATTGAGTCATATAACTCTTTGTAATGCTGTTTGATTTTTGAATTTTCAGCTCGAAAACACTCATTTTCACCATGTAACTTATTGATAGTGTCCTGATAGTGAAAATTCTGAGAATCCAAAGACGATGGTTTATTGGTGCCAATTGCTTCACTCTTATTTGACTTTAATTGGGCAATTTGAGCCCTCAACTGTCGAATCGTGTTAGTGTGAGCTTGAATTTTTTTCATCACGTTTACTCAATTCAAAATATTTATCAAATTCAGGAGCATCCAGAGATGTCTTGGCATTTGATATTTTACATTTTTCTTCTAAGTGTTGATATTTTAATTGTAAATTAAGATGATCAACTTCTAGTTTTGAAAAACGCTTGACCATGTTATCATGGTCATCATTTTGAATTTTCTCTTGCAGTTTCAAATTCTCCCCCTCAAGCTCAACAACACTATTCTGGGTAACATTCAATGCAATAGAATACTCATGAAATTGACAGGCAGTTAAAGCAGAATCAGTGGCAGTATAAAATATATCCTGTGCAATACATCTAACAATCAAATTCTCATTGGTGATGAGAATGTTCTTTCTCTCGATCTCACGGCTCTTAAGTTCTATCGCATTTTGAGCTACCTCATTTTCCATATCTTTAAACATTACTTTCATTTAATTTACTTCAGTTTCAAGGGCGTTTTGCAATCCTTCAAACTGTTCCTTGAGTAATTTAAAGAATGGAATGACCTCGGTTAAGTAACACCTTTTTGTCTGTTCAAAACCCCTTTCCCCCTCAGTAATTCCGGTTGGTGTAATTCTCTTCTTACATGTTTTATCAAAATCAGCAAATAGTTGACAAAGTACATATATGCTAATTAAGGTTTTACATTTAGTAGGAAGAGTCAAAGGAACCAAATGCCTAGGTGTATTGGGAGGATACACCGTCGCAGCTGCAATTTTCCTAAGGGATGGAGTTTTAGCTTCAAGCTCATCGGCCTTTCTCTTTTCCATATCTAAAGACCAAAATATTTGTTCAGGCGTTAACTTCTTTTGAGGTGCAAACACAGTCAATCGATTCTCCTCATAATAATCATGGGTTTGACTATTATTCGATTGGCTATGCATTTGGGATCCTTCATTTTCTCATTCATTCTTTCTCTATTTCTCACATCTATCTCATTACTTTCTTCTAAAGATGAAACATCAGGTGGGGCATGACCAGGCATAATCATCACATTGGCATCATATAAGGCAGGTTGGGTCACTTTAGCTTTCCTAAGGAGAGCTAATTTAGGTTCACCCACATTACTTACACAATGCTTATCACACAACTTTTAGTGCTTTTGAAGCATTTGAACCGTTTGTCTAGATTGGTCTTGCGTGTACAACTTATTTTCGAGCTTATTCTTTAAGATTTTAAGTCTTGAGAAATCATTTAAGAGTTGTGTTTCTTTTTCCTTGAAATCTTGTTTTAGTATATTTACGTGCTCTAGGGCCTCCTGTTTTTGTTTAACAGTCTGATCCAGCTGTTTTTGTAAAGAATTCAACTCTTGTTTTAATGTTTCCTCCCTTAAATTACGCTCAGTTATAAGTGTACGCATTTGACTATCCATTTTTTGCTCACGTTTAGTTAGTTCAAATTTAGCACGTTGTTCATAAATTGCCACCTGATCTTTATATATGTTTAGTCTAGTGGTCAAGGGGTCATCAGGGACAAACTCAGTGTTTTCATGCCACTCACAAGCATTATCTACCACACAGGCATTATCTACAACACAAGCAATATTTTCAACAAAAGATGCACCACCTTGTACATCAGACACGTTGTTGTGATTCACATATTGTTCATATGGAATAATATTACTATTTCCCATGTCAACAGTATCTGAATCAACCCCATCTGTATGTTGTACTTCGTTGGGAATCTTTTGTTTATCAACCACGTCATATGTGTCATAAAGCTTTAGTACCTCAGAAATCACAGATGCATTGGAGGAACCAGCTTGTTGAGGTGATGAGACAACAGAGGACAGATTAGCCATAAAGATTGTTTGAGTTGTTGGTTCATCATCCACAACAGAGTCAAAAGCATCACAATCATCAGCTTTGAATATGTTGGGATCATTAAGTGCAAGGTCCTGAACTGGCTGTTCATCCACATCGGCATCAAAAGTATTTCCCCCATCGCCAGCAAGAAACAACATTTCTTCTTCGTCCAACACAGCTCCATTCTCTTGAGCCTGCATCAACAACATCTTGTCCTTGAAATAGTCTGAGTTCTGAGGATGTTTTGGTTGATTGCAGTTTTTGGCAATGTGTCAAAGTCCACCACAGTTATAACACTTAGGTTGTTTCCCCTGCCCCTGATTTGCATTCCCTACTCTGATCTGCACATTACCTCGACCCATGTTCCTTTGATTCAAGTTTTGCCTCCCCTGAACATTTTGAACTACAATTCTTCCATCCTCCACCGTTGCCAGATTGCGTGGGTTTGATGAGGTTCTGAGTTGATTGTTAGTCTGAGGGAGTGTTGCTTTAAATTGTTGAACAAGTAAGGACACTTGGTTGGTAAGGTTATCAATCATTTTGTCGGTGTGAGTGTAACCTGAATCCAGTTATGGACTCATAGCAGATGGTGATGAATAGGGATGATGATAAGCTTGGTCAGATGACAATTGGTTGATTGGCTGAGCACTTGCAACAAATGCCAGTGGATCATTTGATGCAGTTGGATTGAGTTTTTCTCTCAACAGACGATCATAAGCAGCATGTTTCTCATGTTTTTGTAGATAGGCATACAACTGTTCATAGTTTGTTTCTCTCAGACCTTTGTTGAGTTTTACTGCAGTAACAAATCTGTCCCATTCTGGAGTCATGTTGTTTACAAACTCTGAGTTAAGTTGGATGTTGGGCATAGTCATTCTGATGATCCTCATGTCATTTACCAACTTATAAAATCTCACATAGTAGTCTGTAATGTTCTCACCAGGGTTCATCTTAAAATGCTCAAACTCATCATACAGTTGTGACTCACGATCTTCCTTTGTGAGTTCTAATCCAGCCAGCAGCATTTTTACATTGTCCCATACTGCTTTTGCTTCAGTGTTGAAGTTGATGAGTTTGTAAACATCTTTGGGCAGACTGATGAAGCGAAAAGTGTACCGCTTTTAGGGGGTCATTTAAGCCCTAAATCGTATTTATTTGATCAAATATTGCCCTAAATTGTTCCTTTTGTCATTTTAGGTACTTTGGAGAGGAAATCTGGAAAATGAAGCATTTTGGACGTTTTTGGAGCATAAAAGTGAAGAAAACGACAAAGTCTCCAAAGCTGTTGGAAAAGTACACTTGACGGCGTCAAGAATTGCTCCTGACGGCGTCATGGCTTGGCAAAAGAGGTGGATATGAAAAATACACGTGACGCGCCAGAGAGTTTTACAATGGAAAGTCTGACGGCGTCACCCTTTAAGGTGATCAAGGCCATCACGGTTTAAGTTAAAGAGAGATGGCGTCAAGCACATTTCTGACGGCATCAACCCTTGATAGGCCAGAGCGGATTTTGGAGGATTAAAAAGGGACGGCGTCAGGAAGACCATCCGGGAACCCTAGCCACAGCAAGGTGACGGCGTCACCTCCTACAACGTGACGCCGTCAGCTACTAAACTCTATATATAGTTTTGCAATTTTTATTCATTGTGTGCAACTTTGTGAGGAGAAACCCTAAGACGAATTATCTGCCATTTTTAAGGGTTTTATACCCTTGGATCTCCCATGTTTAATTGAAGATAAGTAATCATTTAATCAATCAATATGTCTATGTGTTGTTTGATTATATCTTGTTCTTGTCTTTTAATTAACATGCTAGGCTAGATTTATCTTGTGTTTGCTTAGATCTAATGAAACCTAACTATTGATTATTGGTTATTAATGTGTTATAAATTGTATTGGATGATTGTTTATCGATGTTAGGCTTAAGAAAACTGGCTAACCTCCTATACGGTAACTTGCTTGAACGTCTTAAGAAACATGAACCAATGCGTACTAAGGTTTTTATGGTTGTATTTAATGCATGAGCGAATTCTAGTGATCCCATGTTAGGAGCTTCTTAGCCGGCTCGACATAGGAGTGAAGTAGGAGCTTGTAGAGTTGGGGAAGTACGTACGCCACCCCACGATTGGTATTAAGGAATACACCCGTCATCCACGCAATTAATACACACTAATCAACCGGTAAAAGATAGTTAGGGAGTAAGGAAATCTAAGTAAACACATTTCTCCCCATATAAGTTCCACGACCTTTTCATTTTCAGTTATTTTATTTTATTTGCATTTGTAGTCATTTGGGTTAGTTGACTAGCAACTAATTCCGCCCACTCCTTCAAACCCGAGATTTTACTTGCTTTCATAAAATTATAAAAATACAAAAAGAATCTTCCCTCACCCTTAGACCTATTAGAGTAGTTTTTCAATCCTAACGACACTATTCCCCTAGAGAACGATCAATCCCCCGGTACTTGCCACTACACTATACTACATCGGTCAGGTACACTGCCTGGTAGGGATTGCAAGCCTCTTGAGATCCCTCGAGAGGTAAAACCTGTTGTAAGGTCGCAAAACCACGCATCAAGTTTTTGGCGCCGCTGCCGGGGAGTAGTTATTGCTTAGGTTGAATTTTTATTTTATTAGGTCTACTCACTAGATTCCTTTCTAGTGAGATTTTTTTATTTTATTTTTCTAGGATTTCTTGTAGTCTATCTTTTTCTTTGTGCCCTTTGTTTTTAAAACCATTTTCATTTGTCACTATGATGGATGAAATTCCATTTAGATCATTGACAATAGAGGAACAATTATATTTCACCAATAGATTTGTTTCCTATCATTCCTATGAATTTTTGTGTGATCTTTGTGATTTCCAAAAGGAGTTAGGGTAAGGTTAGATGGGTTTAATGAATTCTATGCATGTGAGATTTCTATTAGACGAGCATTATCTGGATCAATTCCTTTGAGTCAGGCCCTTTGGATGAATTTTGAGGAAACCTTCCTAACCATGACCCATAAGTGGAACGAATTGGTGGATTCATATGAGCAAAGAGACCTAGTTTCTAAGAACATGGACTTAGAATCAAACCAAGATTCTGAGATGGTTAGTTGCATGAGTGGGATAGATTTCACCAAAACATACGACACACATGAGGGTAGAGTTGAGCCACCTAGCTGCATGTCATGGTTAGGCCCTACCATAATACAAGATGAACACATTGGTGATCTTAATGTGATGGAGGATATAGTAGAGAACCCAAGCCCACTAAGTACCCCACAAGTCCCACCATTGTCTGAGGCATACACACCGCCCTTGACTTACCCGGAAGATGTAGAAGAGGCTATAGGAACCCCAATAGAGGTAGAACCCTTGGACCAAACACAACTAGAGGATGTAGGTTTGAATACTTGTAGTCATAACCTTTCTTTTAGTTCTATGGAAGTTCCTAGTTTTGATGAACCGGAGCCTAAACCAAAACCGTTACCTAATCTTCCATCCTTAGATGTGAACTTAGGAATTGAATTAGGTCCCGATCCACCCATCAAACCATATAGTCCGGGTAGTTTTACGTTAAAGGTAGTAGACTCTAAGCCTTTGATGCGTGCGATGTGTCGTTGCGGTTTAGCAGTTTTAGATGCCTACTCAAGTTTTAAATTTATATTTAGCCGACTTATCAATAACACACACACTTAACGAGCAGTGTACCCGGTCAGTATGAATATAATGGTAAGTAGAGTGTCGATCACTAAGAGTGGAACGTATTATCTCGTTATTCTAATCAGTATTTTAATATCCTAACGCAAGGGGGTTTCAGCCTGAGAGACTGGCACGATTTGTTTGCAATAAAATAATAAAATAAACTAATAGGCACGAATCAGCAAGTAGCACACACGTACACAGATAGATACTTGAGACAATAAGAGGGTTGTCCTTATGATTAAGTAGTTTGTCACTTGTTTTATTGATAGCTTTATATGAAGTGTATGTAGTTAACCCTTTCTCGTTGGACCTAATCTTATCGACGAGTAAACCCTTAATGATTACTTATGTCTAAAAGTTATTCCTAAGTGATCAATTTAGTAATAACCGTGGGAGCCACATTATGTCCTGCAGTCAAATGCCCGCAAGCCACTAATAAACACAGAGGTTATCAATGCACTAATAAGTAGTAACCAAAGACATCAACATATAAACTTTAATTGATGGGAAAGCAAGTATTAAAGGGAGTGCAATCTTTCGTTGTCACATTACACAAGCCACCAATCCTGATGAATTAAAGTTTGCTAACACAATAAAACAAAACTACTTAATGAATTAAACACATGCAGCACCTTCTTACAGCTCTTGTATCTTTGATTTGGGTGTGTCTTGTGCTGCCTCCTTGACTGAATTCGTCCTAGGTTTCTCCTGTTCGGTCTTCGAATCTAATATAATGCACACGAAATTCGTCTGGCCTTGAGGTATTTATAGTTTCTGTCTGAGGGAAGATGCGGCGCATCTAGTAAGTAGATGCGGCGCATGTACTTAACTTCGCGTGGGGTCCAAGATTATAATATTCAGGAATATTCGTACACCGCCAGAAGATGCGGCGTAACTCCATGATTAGATGCGGCGCATGTCCTCTTGTATCTTGGATCGTATCTGGTGATATCTTGATAGAGATGCGGCGCATGTCATGAGTGAGATGCGGCGCATCTGGAGCAGATTAGTCTTGATCTTCTTCATTTCAGTAGACTATTAACTTCTTGCATGTTTTGCTCCATAATCAGTCCAAAATTGCTAAGTTTCACCAAATGCTTGTTTTTACCTGAGAATTACAAAAGTAAACGATTAAGTATCAATCCTCATACATAATATAGTAAAACAAGTCAAATTAATAGGATAAATGATAGTAATAAAATGTACTTATTTGAGTTCATCAAATATCCCCCCACTTGAACTTTACTTGTCCCCAAGTAAACCTTAGATTT
Organism: Artemisia tridentata subsp. tridentata; assembly: GCA_021014915.2. NCBI lineage: Eukaryota > Viridiplantae > Streptophyta > Magnoliopsida > Asterales > Asteraceae > Artemisia > Artemisia tridentata. Next base: position 352,214,673 of record CP139509.1, on the reverse strand, counting down.
TCTTTTGTGAAAATGTATCCTAAAAGATGTTAGGATTTATTTTTATATTTAAGCATGTATTCGTTTATTTCATAATCACACAACCAAACACTTAACGAATTAGAAGTAAAATAAAATAAGTTGATAAAAGCAAATCTAATCGTTTAACTGTCCAGTCGTGACGAATATTCTATCATAAGCTTGGCAAGTATACACATCTCCACCACTAAAGCTAAGGAATAACAAGTCTAAAGCGGCAAAAAGGGTTTTTAGGCTTAAGGGTTAATTATTCTTAATCACTATCGATCTCAAATTCCAGAAAAGGCGACAAAATCACAAATACATGATCGAATCCACGAACACGATACTTGCAATTGCTCAAATCCTTAACTCGAATAGGCTAAAGATAGGTCCAAACTTCACCAATAATAATATATCAAAAAGGGCGACAAAATCATAAATACATAGCCGAATCCACGACTACGATACTTAAGATTTCTCAAATCCCTAATCTCAATAAATCAAAGGTTTGGTTGGATAAAGAATAATAAAGGGCATGGATAACATTTGGGATATAAATTGGTGTAAAATGAAAAATAAACAAAACAAAACAAATAAATTAAAATCCTAAGTGTGGTTAATCACTATCCCAACCATCCCATGAATAAGACTCATATCATCGAATAACTCACGCTTTAACACTTGAAACACACGCTTAAGGTAGACACGAATTATACTCAACAAGATCTTAATCAAAGAATAAACCTTAATTGGCATTCCCATAACTGCCAATTCCCATTCAATCCATAAATATAATACAACAAATAGTGGTGATATCGACCACTTACATAACTTTACATCGTTGGTTTAAAACAAACATCCAACTTTTCTTTCTTTCTTTTTCTTTTCTTATTTTTTCAATTTTTTTTTTTTTTTTTTTTTTTTTTTTTTTTTTTTTTTACTTTAATCATAAACATAGATGTGTAAAATTTCACCACATCACTATAATGATAATTCTGGATAATTTTTCCATACTTTTCATGACTTCAGAAATAACGGTAATAGTGAAAGTAGTAAACACACGAAAAATAAACTCAAAGATATACAATATTTACTTTCACTCCAATTGCATTGTGCAATTTCCCGACCTAACCATAGATAATGAATTACGCACGCGAACACAGGTAATGTAAGGAAACACACTTTGCCTATAGCAATTAACCAACCACGGATTTTAATCTACAGGGTAGGCTAAGGTGTAAGGGTGTAACGAAACATTTTAACAAAGGTGTAAGAAACGAAAGGAATGGCTCTGAGTGTTTTTCTAGGGGTATCTTACTCTAAAAATGAGAGTAACAAAAGGGTTTATACGGGGGTTAACTAACCAGTGTAGTTAGTTAATAACACATAACATATAATAGGCTTTTTGGGTGTAATCCTAGAATTTTACCAATTTAGACAAGTCATTCCAATTATATAAATAATACTCATTATGGTGGTCTCGAATAGTATACAAGCCAAGTTCTAAAGTTTACAAGTCACCGGCACACTCATAGATTTGTGAATTTTGAAAAATCACAATTTTTGAAAATAACGTCATGTGTGCAGCTATGCAACTTAGATCTTAAACAAAAACATGCTAAAAAATTTTTTAAGTTTGATATATTAAGCACATTTTAAGCATAATTTTTGAAAAAGTTTAGGACAAGTAATTGTTAAGTGTTCTAATTCTCCAATCCCCCCACTTAAGTTAAACAACGTCCTCGTTGTTTGTATAAAAGGTTAAAAACTGGAAAATAAAAGAATTAGAACAGAAAAACTCCCCTGAGATTTGCTCGGTATGATCCTCCATTAGTATAAGAGCAAAAATCAACTTCTTGTGGATTAGAACGTTAAAGCTTCATACTTGATGTATCCACAGGAAATCCAGGAAACTATAATACCACCAACACTTTAAAACATACCTAAGGTAAGAAAGGTTCAAACTTGCATAATACATTAGTAGTTAGGAAAAAATAAAACTTAAAAATTAAAACTGAAAATCATCAGGTCAGTCGATGCGCCGTATCTTATTGAAGAAGATACGCCGTATCGATCCTGGAATAAATACGGATCAGAATAAAGATGCGCCGCATCCTTAACCAGGGATGCGCCGCATTAAAATAAACTGATAAAAAGTTTTAAAGTCGAAAATAAAAATGCAGAAAAATAAAATAAGATATGACCATTGCAGGAGATGCGTCGCATCTCAGAATTGAGATGCGCCGTATCCTCATGCGGGCCTGACTGACTCGACACAAACAGAATAAAAGATAAATCCGGGTTGTCTCCCGGTAAGCACTTGTCTTTATTCCAGAGTCTTCAAGTTAGACTCACGTTCAGCTCTTTAATATCGATCATTGAAGGAGTCGGAAACATCGCGCTCCTTCATCGCCAATTCAGTAATATTGAACACTCCTTGCTCGTCCTTAATTTCCACGCCGTTCTTCTTTAATATATGCATAAACAAAGTCCTGTCCCTTTCGGGCAGAGATGACAAAATGATAGACGGGAAATTCTTATTATCATATAGGCACAAATAAGCAAGGTGGGGTGGTAGTTCAATAAACACATCATTATTCAAATTCGTTTTCTCAACTATTCTCCTACATTTATTAATTACTACACAATCATACCACTCATCATCAGAATCATTAACAACATCGCGTCTAAGTTCGGTAGGTACATTAAGGTTAATGAATTCCTCAAAGTTCTCATGATTAGGACTAGTTGAGTTGTTTTGAATCAATGTTTCTCCCATAAGTCTAGCTTCAAGATCGAGGTCCATACGCTCTCTTAATCCTGGCACATAAACACCTCTAATTATGCTTTTAACCGGATCTTGGCACTTATAGACTAGTTTATTATTCCCTACCCTTAATGAAAATTTTCTTTTAAACACATCAATCTTAGCATGGGCAGTAGACAAGAAAGGTCTTCCGAGGATTAAAGGAATCTTAACATCCTCGGGCATGTCTAGTATAACAAAGTCTACGGGAAAAATAAACTGCTCAATCTTAACTAGTACATTATTAGCAATCCCTTCAGGTCGTTTTACCGTTTTATCAGCCAATTCAATAAGTAATTTAGTTGGTGTTAATTTTCCTAGTCCTAGGGTAGCGAATGTCTTAAGAGGCATAACACTAACACTAGCTCCTAAGTCAGCTAACACATTATTGAAAGATATATCATTAATAGAACAAGGTAAAGTAAAACTTCCTGGGTCTCTTTCTTTATGAGGCAAGGCATTTGAGTCGGTTGCAGGGCTCTCTTCTTTCATTGTTGCCTTGATCTCCTCTTCAATCTTTGTCTTTTCTTTTAGTAGTCTCCTTAAGCTGATTGAAGAATTAAAGAAAAATTTGGGTCTTGCACCATCATCACCATTCATCGATCTTCTAGGTATATTAGGAGTGACTTCTTCAGTGGTGCTTATGGCCTTAACATGATCTCTTGGGTTGGTTTCAGTTGAGCTCGGTAAACTTCCATATCCCCTTTCTTGAAGAACCTTGCTCATTTGACCAATTTGTTGTTCCAATGCTTTGATCGAAGCTCCTTGATTTCTTGTAGTAGTGTCCGTTGAAGCTCGGATTTCTTTGATCATAGCAGTATTCTCTTCATGTCTTTTAGCAGCATCGGCCATAATTTGCTTTAAAGTATCGTCTAAAGTCTGCCTCCTCTTTTGATAAGCGGGATTGAAGTTGTTCTTTTGATAGAATCCCGGACTAGCTTCCCTAAATCTTCCTGAAGGTCGGAATGGTTGTCCAAATTGGGTGTAATATGCTTCTTCAAATGTCTCACTTTCATTCTTGTTCGGGCAATCTTTAGTGTAGTGAGGTCCTTCGCACTTTTCACATCCAACTTGGGCAGCATAAGCTCTTTCATCACGCTTCTTCATTTCTCTACTAATTTTATCCAATTGAGCTTGAATAGCAGCAATCCCGTCAAAATTAGTGCTGCTCTTAGATCTAGTAGAGGTCCCATCGTGCCATTTTTGAGAATGATCGGCAGCTTCTTGGATTGCTTTCCTAGCATTAGTTGCACTCATTTGAGGTACAGCTCCCTTAGCATCCAAAATCTGTCTTGTAGGCACGTCCAATCCTTGATAAAACAATATTATCTCCTGCATAGGGGTTAGATAGTGTTGAGGACATTTTATCAATAAATCTTTAAATCGTTCCCAAGCTTGATAAAGAGTTTCATCAGGCTCTTGCTTGAAACTATTGATAGCCTCCATCTTTTTAGCAGTCTTAGCAGGTGGACAATATCTCTTCAGGAATTTTCTCTTCAAATCTCCCCATGTAGTGATTGAACTAGCAGGTTCATTCCTTAGCCACTTGTTAGCAGCTCCTTTTAGCGAGATTGGAAAGATTCTTAGCATGATCTGATCGTCAGTGACTCCTTCTGAAGTAAACAAATCTTTAATCTCCAGGACCTTTTCAACATGCTCATTAGCATCCTCATGTTCCGTCCCACTGAAAGCATTCTCTCTTAGTTCTTTGAGAAACTGACCCTTCAACTCAAATTTTGACTTATCATCAAACTTTGGTCTAGCAACTCCTGAAGTGTAATCAGCACGGGTGCTGTTCATGTATTCCTCCATAGTAGTGTTTTCGCCCATTGTTTCTGTTTCAACTTCCTCTTTTTCTTCAGAAAAGTAATCAAGCTCGAGTGAACTTGAAAGATCAAAGCTTCTTGTGTTGAAAAGCCTTTTAAGCGAATGCAGGGCTCGTTCAGGATCTTCGAAAGGTTGAATCAAGTTCTTCGTAGAACTCCTGGTCATGCACTTCCTGAAATCAACACAAAAATATCAGTAGGGTATGCTCGAGAAAGTAATATATCAGATAATTAATAACGAAAACGGAATACGAAAAATTAAAGTTACTGATATCTGTAGACGATGCGCCGTATCCAAAGAGTTGGATACGCCGTATCTTAATACGTTAAAATTTAATCAGACTTTATTCAGAAAATAGATACGCCGCTTTAGAATTTAAGAATGCGCCGTATCGAATTAATCAAAAATCAACTTATCTAATTAAAATTAAATGCGTCGTATTAACGAAAGTTAATGCGCCGTATTTTTGTTTCGTTTAAAAATAAATATCGATTTTTGATTCAGAAAGATGCGCCGTATCGATATAGATCGATGCGTCGTATCTGTTTAATAATTCGCAAACTGTTTTTAATTAAAATAATAGATACGCCGTATCTACGAAAGCAGATGCGTCGTATGGCGTTAACGTTTAGAAAATTTTTTTTTATTAAAAACAGATACGCCGTATCTGCAAAAGTAGATGCGTCGTATTACTTTATCGCTTAGAAAAAATTTTCTTATTAAAAACAGATACGCCGTATCTTGGGGAAAAGATGCGTCGTATCGAATTAATTAAACACGTTGTATTTTTTTAAAAATTAAACGCAATACGCCGTATCTGAGAGATCAGATGCGCCGTATCGTTTGATTTAGCACAGTACAACGATAGCAGAATAGAAAAAATACGAAAAATAAAAACAAAAATTAAACACACAAACAAAAATAAACACACAAAAATAAAAGAAAACAATTAACACACAATACAACAAATATGCAAAATAATACAATGATGCAATTAATCTAATAAAAAGAAAAACCTAATTAAAATACTAATCAAATTAACAGATAATAACAATTCACTCCCCGGCAACGGCGCCAAAAACTTGATGCGCGTGATGTGTCGTTGCGGTTTAGCAGTTTTAATGCCTACTCAAGTTTTAAATTTATATTTAGCCGACTTATCAATAACACACACACTTAACGAGCAGTGTACCCGGTCAGTATGAAGATAATGGTAAGTAGAGTCTCGTTATTCTAATCAGTATTTTAATATCCTAACGCAAGGGGGTTTCAGCCTGAGAGACTGGCACGATTTGTTTGCAATTAAATAATAAAATAAACCAATAGGCACGAATCAGCAAGTAGCACACACGTACACAGATAGATACTCGAGACAATAAGAGGGCTGTCCTTATGATTAAGTAGATTGTCACTTGTTTTATTGATAGCTTTATATGAAGTGTATGTAGTTAACCCTTTCTCGTTGGTCCTAATCTTATCGGCGAGTAAACCCTTAATGATTACTTATGTCTAAAAGTTATTCCTAAGTGATCAATTTAGTAATAACCGTGGGAGCCACATTATGTCCCGCAGTCAAATGCCCGCAAGCCACTAATAAACACAGAGGTTATCAATTCACTAATAAGTAGTAACCAAAGACATCAACATATAAACTTTAATTGATGGGAAAGCAAGTATTAAAGGGAGTGCAATCTTTCGTTGTCACATTACACAAGCCACCAATCCTGATGAATTAAAGTTTGCTAACACAATAAAACAAAACTACTTAATGAATTAAACACATGCAGCACCTTCTTACAGCTCTTGTATCTTTGATTTGGGTGTGTCTTGTGTTGCCTCCTTGACTGAATTCGTCCTAGGTTTCTCCTGTTCGGTCTTCGAATCTAATATAATGCACACGAAATTCGTCTGGCCTTGGGGTATTTATAGTTTCTGTCTGAGGGAAGATGCGGCGCATCTAGTAAGTAGATGCGGCGCATGTACTTAACTTCGCGTGGGGTCCAAGATTATAATATTCAGGAATATTCGTACACCGCCAGAAGATGCGGCGTAACTCCATGATTAGATGCGGCGCATGTCCTCTTGTATCTTGGATCGTATCTGGTGATATCTTGATAGAGATGCGGCGCATGTCATGAGTGAGATGCGGCGCATCTGGAGCAGATTAGTCTTGATCTTCTTCATTTCAGTAGACTCTTAACTTCTTGCATGTTTTGCTCCATAATCAGTCCAAAATTGCTAAGTTTCACCAAATGCTTGTTTTTACCTGAGAATTACAAAAGTAAACGATTAAGTATCAATCCTCATACATAATATAGTAAAACAAGTCAAATTAATAGGATAAATGATAGTAATAAAATGTACTTATTTGAGTTCATCAGCCTTGTAGAGAGGAAGCTAGTATTGGAGTGAATCATGACCTTACATACTTACATCACCCATTCATGATTGATCATAAGAAACATTATGGGTTTAAACCGGGTTTATTAGGTCAAGATGGATTCCCAACTAGGAATCTCTCGAAGTTGATAGAAGATGATCCCTTTTTAGGAGAAAACTTTAATTCACCCACTGACCAAAGTAAACTAGGCAAGGTTATGATGAAAGGAGCACACCCCTTTAAGTATACAATTCATTCACCACTCTTTACTCATGAGGCATACTTCCACCGAGATGGTGTGTATCGCTACTTTCGCCCGCACTTAATCCTAAGTGTAGGGAAAACCTCCCCTATTTCCATTAAATAAGGGTAGAGTCAGGCTCGTGACTCGAACAAAAACAAGCGCTTCTTGGGAGGCAACCCAAGCTTTATTTGCTTTGTGTGTTTATTTAGTTGTTTGTTTGATTTTATTTGTTTCCGTATGTATGTTTAATTTTTATTATTATTGATTCATGTTCGAAACTAAATTGTGAAAATGCTTTATCTTGTTTTTAACTTCGTCTTAACTACATATAAAGGTATTTTGCAAAAGATAAGTGTAAGGGAAATCCAAATCGGTTTATTAGAACAAATGAACATGAATCATAACAATAATAAATTAACATACATATTAGTAATTGTTTGAGTCAAATGCTTGTATCGAGTCATAATGATGTTTTGCAGGATTTCCAGGAAGGTATAGGTTTTTCCAGAAATTTTCCGGAAACTTAACATGAGAATTCTGTCAGATCATTTCTGACGGCGTCAGGCATTACAACCTGACGGCGTCAGGTTTTAATTTTCTGAAATTTTTGAAAGTTTTGTTTTCATAAAAAGTTTTTATTAAATCTCTAACTTATAAACTCCAGGAATCTGCAAAATTATCATTCCACAAGCATTATATCCTTATATAGATTTATCCCGCCGATGTTATGCAGGTTTTCGTGTTTGTTTTCTCAGGTTTAACAGGTTATTTTGGACAAGGAGATGTATGTGGAATCAGGCTTTTGGCGATGCTTTAGTCTTGGAGCCTCTACATTCTCTTGGAAGAAGATCTAACCATGTTACCTCTTTATCCACCGAACGAATCAGGGGAGTATTTGATTTCATTCTTTTACCTTATTTACTTTTACATCTTATTATTTGAACATTGGGGACAATGTTCATCTTAAGTGTAAGGGGGGGAGGGGTAAAGTACGATACTTTAGAGAATACAAGTGCACTTGATTTTTGTTTGTTTAATAGTAGATGTGCAATAAAACTGAGAGAAATACCTGTTAAGGCAATTTTAGTGCCAAATTTAAAAAATTTTACAACATATAGGAGTGAAACTTTGGTCTTAATGAGCGTCTCACGGATAGGAGTTATATGACTAGCACAAAACCGTACCACTAAAAAAAATTTCCACCCCCAAATATGTGAGGTTCGCCCCTAGAATTGGTAGGAAAAGCATTTATGCTATGATGTGTGTACCGGTAGCACTTAGATTCTAGAACTTGCGTTAGGACCATTCCGAGGCCACAAGTGAGACTACATTCGTGTAGTTAGATTTACTACATGATAAGAGGCATTAGGATTAACCCATTGTTTTACACCTGTATTTTTGTTATAATTACGTTGGCTACATTAGTCAAGTAATTCTCCCACACCCTTTGCGTTGTACTCATTTTTAGTACACGATACCCCTAGTACACCCCTCAGAGCCTATCTTTTCGTTTCTAACTTTAAGCATTTTACTTAAAGGAAGAATTTGTTACACCCCACTTAAATGTACACCCAAATCGCCTTAGCCTACCTTGTATGCACTCATTTTTAGTGCATTATTGTGACAACATTTGTTTAAACCCCAAGTTAATTATCTAATTGATTACATGGTTGCTAAGTCGAGTCATATCCTTGTACATATTGTTTTGGGACGATTGGGACTCATGGGTAAAGTACTAGTGTAATGGAGTAATGGGGAAGAACAACATTATTACCCCCATATGTGCTAAATATTTTAAAAGTACTCCAAGTGTTTCGATTATCTTAATTCGAGTCATTAGAATAGTTATTTGTAAAGTTATGTAAAAGTTAAAGTGTAAGGGGAATGCAACGCCCCTATGATGTATTATTTTGGATGGTAGGGCAAGAATGTATGAAAAAAAAAAAAAAAAAAAAAAAAAAAAAAAAAAAAAAAAAAAATCGAAAAAAATGAAGAAAAATACAAAAAAAATGAGAAAAAGAAAAGTAGAAAAAAAACATACGGACTACCATCCTGTTTCATTTTATGTTTATTTTATGTTTTTGTTATTTTGTTTTTAGCTTAAGTCGAGTCTAGTCTTGGCTTAGCAACGCCATATTGTACATGTAATTAATCAAGATCTTTAACTCGCCACTAGTAAAATATCCTTTATCCAACAAAACCGTGTTTATCATATCCCTACACCTCACGTTATAACCCATGTAAAAGCCCTCTTTGATAGTTTATCTTAGGTGCTTACGCCTAGTGGAGAAGGTTTTCGATCCTTTCCCAAGCCTATGGTAATCTATTTGCTATGGCAGGTAGTGAGAGATATTATTCGTTTTCATTTATGAGATATACTTTTATGACACCTGAGAGATGTGAGTATCTAAACACTACTTGTAAGGTGCTAGTTTGTAATCTCCGTGCTTATTATGATTAAAGTGGAACGACTATTTGTTGTAATTACTTTTATATTAGCATTAAATGACCCCTAACTTGTATTTTGATTAGAATAAAAGCGCATTTGCTTGAGGACATGCAAATCTCAAGTGTAAGGGTATTTGATGAAGCGAAAAGTGTACCGCTTTTAGTGGGTCATTTAAGCCCTAAATCGTATTTATTTGATCAAATATTGCCCTAAATCGTTCCTTTTGTCATTTTAGGTACTTTGGAGAGGAAATCTGGAAAAGGAAGCATTTTGTACGTTTTTGGAGCATAAAAGTGAAGAAAACGACAAAGTCTCCAAAGCTGCTGGAAAAGTACACTTGACGACGTCAAGAATTGCTCCTGACGGCGTCATGGCTTGGCAAAAGAGGTGGATATGAAAAATACACGTGACGCGCCAGAGAGTTTTACAATGGAAAGTCTGACGGCGTCACCCTTTAAGGTGATCAAGGCCATCACGGTTTAAGTTAAAGAGAGACGGCGTCAAGCACATTTCTGACGGCGTCAACCCTTGATAGGCCAGAGCAGATTTTGGAGGATTAAAAAGGGACGGCGTCAGGAAGACCATCCGGGAACCCTAGCCACGGCGAGGTGACGGCGTCACCTCCTACAACGTGACGCTGTCAGCTACTAAACTCTATATATAGTTTTGCAATTTTTATTCATTGTGTGCAACTTTGTGAGGAGAAACCCTAAGACGAATTTTCTGCCATTTTTAAGGGTTTTATACCCTTGGATCTCCCATGTTTAATTGAATATAAGTAATCATTTAATCAATCAATAGGTCTATGTGTTGTTTGATTATATCTTGTTCTTGTCTTTTAATTAACATGCTAGGCTAGATTTATCTTGTGTTTGCTTAGATCTAATGAAACCTAACTATTGATTATCGGTTATTAATGTGTTATAAATTGTATTGGATGATTGTTTATCGATGTTAGGCTTAAGAAAACTGGCTAACCTCCTATACGGTAACTTGCTTGAACGTCTTAAGAAACATGAACCAATGCGTACTAAGGTTTTTATGGTTGTATTTAATGCATGAGCGAATTCTAGTGATCCCATGTTAGGAGCTTCTTAGCCGGCTCGACATAGGAGTGAAGTAGGAGCTTGTAGAGTTGGGGAAGTACGTACGCCACCCCACGATTGGTATTAAGGAATACACCCGTCATCCACGCAATTAATACACACTAATCAACCGGTAAAAGATAGTTAGGGAGTAAGGAAATCTAAGTAAACACATTTCTCCCCATATAAGTTCCACAACCTTTTCATTTTCAGTTATTTTATTTTATTTGCATTTGTAGTCATTTGGGTTAGTTGACTAGCAACTAATTCCGCCCACTCCTTCAAACCCGAGATTTTACTTGCTTTCATAAAATTATAAAAATACAAAAAGAATCTTCCCTCACCCTTAGACCTATTAGAGTAGTTTTTCAATCCTAACGACACTATTCCCCTAGAGAACGATCAATCCCCCGGTACTTGCCACTACACTATACTACATCGGTCAGGTACACTGCCTGGTGGGGATTGCAAGCCTCTTGAGATCCCTCGAGAGGTAAAACCTGTTGTAAGGTCGCAAAACCACGCATCACAGACCTTGAATGACAATGTTTGAGGCTCTAATATATGCATCATACCTCTTTTTTTCTTCCTCATTAAGATCATTGTAAGTTCGAGGCCTGTCGATTCCCAAAGTGACAGTTCCGTCTTCACCAGTAGTAACAACATCTCTGGTGGTGCCCATCTGAAATGGTCCTTCATCAATGGATTTGAGAATATTAAATCCATTTTCTTTGCCCAAGCAGTAAAGTCGTATTCGTTGTGCCCACAGCTCATAGTCCGTCCTATCAAGCATATGAGGATGGGTATCAGACCCACCTGCTTGAATGTCATCTGATGCAGTGCTTGGTATGCTTGCCATACTGTATACTTTATACGGGATTTTACTATTCTTGAGATTTAAACCGAGAAATAAGTTCTTTCGCGGGATTTTACAAAATTCAAGAACAAACCGTTATTTGATTACTTGATTCAAATCACAGTAACCACACTTCAATCACAAAAGTACCAAACCGCAATTCCCAAACCGCAGGGGTACTAGTCAAACCGCCAGTATCAAACCGCAAACACACTAGACAAACCGCAAATATTGAACCGCAAGATATGAAGACCAAACCGCTATATCTAAACCGCAGACACACACAACAAACCGCTAAGTCAAACCGCAGAATCTGAAGGCCAAACCGCTATATTCAAACCGCAGAAATATCAGACAAACCGCTACGATCAAACCACAGTACCAGAATACCAAACCGCTATACTCAAACCGCAGAAATACCAGACAAACCGCTACGATCAAACCGCTGTATCAGAATACCAAACCGCTAAGACCTGAACCGCAGTGAGTCAAACCGCTACACACAAAAGTCAAACCGCTAGACAAAACGACAAACCGCAAGCGGACAAAGAACACAAACCGTTGTTGCAAAAGGACAACACGTCACTATCCGTACTTTTTGTTGTCTTTCCCGTTTTGGTTACCCGATAAACCGCAGTCAGATTTTCACACTAAACCGCTACTAAGAATTTCCCAAAAAGCTCAAACCGCTGCGATGAATCCTTTATCGAAGTCCAAACCGCTACGAGGAAAACTCAACCGAATGTCAAACCACTGCCAAGAAAAACCTCAAATCTTCCACAAACTAACACAAACACTGTTGTATATTATCAAGGAAGATGTCAAACAACTTTTTGAAAATAAAAGTACAAGTCTTAAACGAATTGAACCACTAACAAAGATCAAACTAGGGTTTTTCTTCACTACTTAGTACGAACCAAAAAGCAACCAAAAACCACACCACGAATCTGAATATGCACTCACACGAACCTAACCATGGCTCTTGATACCATTTGTAGCATATTCATAACATTCAAACACACATTAATGGTGGATTTAGCCGGCGGTTTTAGAGAGAGAAAGGAAGAGTGGGAACCTAGAGAGAGAAAGTGAAATATGTGTATTGAGATAATGAGAAGTTCCAACCCTCTCCCTAGGTGGAGAGGGGTATTTATAGTACATAATATTGTTGCCCCGAGTGGGCTATGGAGCGAGCTGACAATGGGTAAAGACCCGACCCACTCCACAAGTTCTATATTAACTAAACTATTACTAATATTACTGATAATCCTACGAGCTAGTTAATGCTAACAGATACTTTGGGTGACCGAGTCTTCAGATGAATATTCATATTCCTAACATAAGGGATCCGCCTTTGTTATCGATTGGATCCGCAGGCTTCAACAGTAACCTTTTTCAAAAATTCCCGACTAATCCCGATCCATAAAATATTGATTCTAGTTTTTAGAATTCTCCTACTGATCATTAAGCTTATTAGGATCATTTAGGCACATTTAGAATCATAAGAAATCCATTTCCTACCAAAATTTGAAAATTCAAAATTTCCAAGTGAGTTACCTTTCTAACACAAGCAAGGAACCCTCTAATGGGATCCTTGAAATCCGTGGGAACATCACATCAACAAAATTTCCACTCACTCCTTGCATTAACTGCAAATCTTCTACAATTCACTCAACTTAAGCTCTATGGTTTGACTTAAATGATGTGACTAGCACAAATTTTTGTTCCAAATCATTAGGAACCAACATTCTCCATTGGATTTACATCAAATCCAAACACACAGACCAACAAACCTTCTGTCTATAAATTAGAACCTCAGAATCATCACATATCATACAACAACCATCACTACTAACTTTCCTTCTTGTACCTTAGAACAACTATTTTCACTTTTCAAATGACAAAATCAAATAACTCATCTACAAGCAGACCCGCACGAAGGACAGCTTGTATGAGTGTCCGTCCTTTTTGCTTCGTGAACTTAGCTAATTCATCATCAGAGGAGTCATCTCCACTTAACATATCCTACCAATAGCCAATGAGAATTTTCACAATCTTGTTACTCCAACACCATCTAACACCATCATCAACACACCTCCTCCAACAATCACTCCTGTAGCAACCACACCACCACCCGCTCCATCACAACCTAATAGATCACCTTCACCACAACATTCACCACAACTTCAGACCCTAGAGTTGTTTAGAACTCCACCTTCATCACCTCATCCATACTTGGATGATTTGGAAGACCTTCCACCAAGGTCAACCAATCCACCTCCCATGACCTTTGAAGGTCAAACACCTATGCTCTTTCATCCCATTTATCGGGATATCCATGGTCTACTTTACCATGATCCACCACCACCACAACCACAAACACAACCTCTCTCACCTACATCTACACTCATTGCCATTGATGAGGCAATGTGGATCAATCAACCACAAACCCATGAAGAGATCAATGAGGAGCTCACCCGCCTCTATGCTCTCTCTAATATGGTGGATTCCCGCCTTGGTGAAGCCATGGATCTTCAATCCATCTTGCTTAACTCCATCACAACTCCAACATCAAACAACTAAACACAACCACCACCAAACAACTAACCACAACCACCACCACCAAACAACCAACCACCACCACCACTACAAGCTATTAAGCCCACTCTTCCTCCTAACTTTCCAAGGCATGATTGCTCACAATGCGAGAGGACCGCTCACTTGGCCCAAAGGACCAACATCTTGGTCCATGAGCTTCAAAATGAGATGAGGTTCATTTTGAACCATATTCTCGAACGCCTAAATGCAATCTCTCATCCTCCGCAATAGGCAAATTTTAGTTTCTTCCTAGTTTCCTTTTATAGGATTTCATAGGATTGTTTTAGGAATTTTTATTTTTAGGAACTTTTTATTGTAACATCATGTTTTGTGACTTATGTCACAAACAAATTTTCAAGTAATGGATGTTATATTTATGCTTATGGGTGATCACTATTTGGCATAATATCTTTGTTTGATTATTTTTGAAGAGTCAAACGGGTTGAAATATTGTGTTTGTTTGACTTATACATATGCATTATGATACTTGGTTGGATTGATTCACAACTAACCTTTGTTTTGTAGCTTTTCTCAACTTTGAATCATATACGTTGGTACCCTAGCAACGGGGAGTATAGATCAAGGGGGAGTATATCATGTACTAACTCATCATTTTATAGCATTTCTCATCCTTGAAACGTATACGTTGGTACCCTAGCAATGGGGAGTATACATCGAGGGGGAGCATATCATATTCTAACCATTTGTTTTGTAGGATTATGCATCTTAACCTTGGCACTCCAATTAGGGGGAGTATTATCCAAGGGGGAGCTTTTAAAGTTCTCAAAATCATTGAAACAATCTTGGTACTCAAATTTAGGGGGAGTAATAACCAATATTTGTTCATCACATTCCGCTACGCATATCTTCTTTTTGTTTCGACAAAAAGGGGGAGATAGGATTAATTTTCATACATAGTTTCATACATACTGTTAACATCACTGTACATGTTTTTATACTTAAAATTTTTTTCAAAACTTACATAAAACCAACTTAATCTATATTTTTAAAAGACTCATACTTTATTTATTTCATTGCTTAAAAATACACTTTATGTTTTGTCATCAACAAAAAAGGGGAGATTGTTAATACAAATTTCGTCATAAAAACGTTATTTATATTTTACAATCTTTGCTTAATTTTATTAATGACAATTACAAAGTTTATCTTTAAGCAAAACATAAATATAAGATTAAGTCTTTTACATTTATAGTGATAAGTTTTTTAAAACACATTTACACATTACAAGATTACTAGGAATAACTTTATATACATTTACATTTTTATTTCTTAAATTAGAAATATTTAGGATGACATTATGGCATGCATCATGAACATAATCTTAGAAAGATTTGTGAGATATCTTGTATAGATCTTCAAGCTAAAGAGTTGACATTTGAAGATATGGAAAGATTGTGCAAGATATGAAAAGATTTGAGAATCTCTTAGCTGTCCTGCACTGGCGGATCCAAACCCATACAAGGGCGGATCCAAATTTAGGGATCCGCCAAATCCGCCAACTATTATCAGTTTGCCTATAAATAGCAAGCTGATCATTTGGCACATTTATCACTCATATAGCTTAAAATATAGGCTAAATATACGATAGCCGTCTCTTAAGGTGTTGGCTTTTTTTGCCCCAAAAAAATCGCTTTCCAAATAGCCTAGAAATAAGCGACTTTCAAAAGTCGTTTAAAGCGACTTTTTTTCAATTAAGCGACTTACTATTGTGTCCTTTTGCAGCAAAAAGTCACTTTTAAGCGACTTTTGCTAGATTTAAGCGACTTTTTGACTTTTTAAGCGACTTTTCGCTAGGCCAAAAAAAATGCACGTGTCGCTCCACATTAGTTGCTTATTCCTTGGGCTATTTGAGAAAGCGACTTTTTAGGGGCTAAAAACCAACATTTTAAGCTCGGCTATTTGTAAATTACCCTAAAATTATATCATTCATTGCATATCATTACCTATCATTCATTCATTCTTGTTGATCTTACTTTTGTAGCAAAGAATATCAAGCATACAAGCTTCAACATACTTACTGTTGCAAGTTTCATTAGTTAGGTTCTGTGTGATTTTGTATTAGTTCACACATCATTATACATTTCATTCAGTAGTGTTTGGTTAGTGTTTTAGTCCTTAAAACACAAAGAGTGTCGGGAGTGGTTGTACCCTTGTGAAAGAACCAACGGGAGTGGTTGTACCCTTGTTTAAGAACCAACGGGAGTGATTGTACCCTTGTAAAGAACCCGGTGTTTAGCTTAGTACCGGATAAAGTGTAAGCGACGTGTATAAAGGTTTTCTCCGCCAAGAAGGGAGTTTGTTTCTTAGTGAAGAAAAACTCTCGAGTTAGAGGCTCTTGGAGTGGAGTAGGGCAAGGAAGAGAGTCCTTGTAGCCGAACCACTATAAATCTCCGTGTTGTGGTTTGATTGTTCCTATCCTTACTTACTTTACTTATGTTGCTTGTTTGTGAGTATTTACTTTGAAATCACGTTAAGTCACTAAGCGAATTAATTTAAAAAAGGTAAAAACTATTCAACCCCCCTTCTAGTTTTCCACATTAGGGTTTCTTGCTATGTATATCAGCTTTCCATAATTAGTAACTTTCCCTATTTAGTAACTTAGGGTTACATTCATAATTAGTCAAATTAAGGGTTTATATCACATTCTTATGATTTTTAAGGCCTACCAATTTAGCTTCAACAATTCTGAAATAATTACCTGTGATTCTGATTTTAGTTTAGTATCTTCACAAATTTTTGTAGATTTTATTATAAAGTAAAAGTACTGTTTCAAAAATAATCTTTCCATACCTACCAAGAAAGTTAACTGTAGATACATACATAAAGTTTGCCATAATTTAACCCATTTAGGCACTTCATAAAGATCCACAAAAATTCCAGGAAGTCACACATAACTTAGATATTATTCCTGGAAAAGGAGAGCTCTTAACACCTGATGGTTTGAAAATTAAAAATCAAAAATATCAACTGATTTTCAGACTCAGATTCTCAAGTTTGACAACTTATGTTCCAAAAATCAAAAAGCTTACTTACCGACCTCTAATTGCTATGAATCTTACATTTCCAAAAAGTAGACAAGTAGTACTTATGTTTTGACTCAAGAATCACTTAAACACATGTTGGCATCTTCAATTTGGACACTCATCAATCCAACCCAAATCCTGCACAGATTTCACGAGACACAAAAAGGACTAACGAGACCAAAACAAGACCAAAACGACCCAAGTCTTAACCAAACCATTACCACGCCTCTTACCCCTTTATATCAATTTATAACATGTAGAACAATCTCATTTAACCACCCCATAACTCACGTACAACCAAACTATTTTACAGCCAACATAATGACACCAAAACATACAATAACGAGGCTAACAAACCCTACCCTAAACCATATTCAGATCCGATATATATACACATTCATATAGGTTTAAAATGATAGAAGTACACATGTTTTCCAGCCCATGATAATCATACACACGACACACAGACACACATAGAATTTTATGAGCCGGGTACCACATGAAATCACACCAAAACAAGCCCGAATTCATGTATTAAATGTGTACATCCCTCCTCATAATTATTAGGGTTTTTATTCAGGTTCTTAGGTTGTGTTATGATAAAAATATTAGGGTCTAAATGAACAGGTATTAAGCATGTGACAACTAATTCAAAACAACCTAAAACAGAAAGCATGTCGACACAACTAGATTTACTAATCCATGATTTTATGTGACGTTCAAAGTGTTATTTTTATTCAGATTCAACGAGGCAATTATATGTCATAGTAGCATGGTTTATAAAGGTTCATGTTACATGTTTTACCATTGTTTATATATGATAAATAAGTGTCGAATGGCTGGAATAAACAAGGGACGATGGTGTTACCTTTAGACAGGAAATAACGAGACCAAAAGGGACCAAAACATACCCACGAATCAATATACAAACAACCCCAAATATATCACGATCAACACTAGTTTTCACCTTCTTCTTCCTTGCTCTTGAGGGCTGAATAAAATGTAATGGAGGCTGATTAGGGTTCGGTGGAGGAGAGGAGAGAATAAGTGTCGTATATTTTGTGAGAGAAAAGTGATGGAGCGTATGTTTAAGTGGGAAAAGTGACGTGAGTTTAGATGGGCCAAACAATAAAACCATGTGTTATGTTACACCAAATCTCCTTATTTTTTGAGGATATTATTTCGGTTCATATAATTAATGGTGGACCGAATTTTAGACTTAGGATTTAATTAGGAAACCTTTATTTTGTATTCTCAATTTATAGTATGTAGTTTAATTTAATTATTAAACCTTTAAAACTTTAGGTTATATTCAAATGGCAAATTAAAATGAAATTTATATTTTTACGGGTTTTACAATTCTTCCCCTCTAAAAAGAAAATTTCGTCCTCGAAATTGGAGTAGGGAGTGAAAAACGAATACGCACCAGATCACGAAAAGAAATGAGGATAACTGACTAATAGTCTCAGGCTCTTTGGCTAACGACAGATCATCACATATTTGGTCCAACAGTTACGAAACCACATGAAAAGGATAATTTTAAAGGACATATTAGATTGGGAAACCATGGTAAATGATATAATCAGAATAAAATCAAGGTCACATATTTCAAAAGGAACAAATTGGCAGAACGGATCTTATTATCAAAACGTAACGGATAATAACCACAAGATTCCTCATAGGAATAGATGATGCACAAACTAATAGTGAAGTGGGATTTTAACATACTTAGCAAAAAATTAGAAATAATCGAATGTGTTGCACCAGTATCGAATAAAACCAAAGATAGTACGATCAAACATAAAAAGAAGTTTTCTGTAACAATACCTAAGGTGTTAGCTGCCTAGTCTCGGGTCATAGCAAACACTCGTCCTTTAGCAGCTGGCTGACCCTCATCCCCATTGTCATCTCTCTTGGGACAGTCCCGAATCTTATGCTCCGTAGATCCACATTTGAAACATGCTCCTGAAATCTTGTAGCACAGTCTGCCAAGGTGAAGTTTCCCACAGGTAACACAAGGTGGGGCTGTAGCTTGATTAGGATACTGCCTGTGATTAGTACCACGGTTGAACTGCTAAGCCTGATCTCTTCCCGTCCTCTAGTTGTTGAAACCCCTTTTATCATCCCTCCTATCATCACCTCGTCTATCTGACCCACGTCGATCAAAGCTATGCCTATCGTAGTCCCTCTGATCATACCCACGCTGATTATCCCTAGACCGAATCCTATCACCATCCTTGTTTCTCTTGTTACCCAGTCCCTCTCTTTCTTGCAAAATCTCAATGTTGCGAGCAGCGTTGGCAACTTGTGCCACACCTGTGAACTCAGTGTTCATAATTCGGTCAAGAATCCAATCATTTAAAGCCCACTTAAAATTTTTTGCTTGCTCTTCCTGAGTACCAGCCTTAGCACCCAAGAAACCAGCCAAATGAAGGAACCTCTTCATAAAATCAGCACTCGACTCTCTCTCCATCTATCGGATAGAATGGTACCCTCTCTCATATTTCTGCTATTCGGATCTTGGGAAATACTTGAGAAAGAAAACATCACGAAAATCCTTCCATGACAAAGCAGCAACAAAATCATCACCACCCTTAGCTAGCTTGTACGCCTTCCACCAATTGAGTGTGTCACCCTCAAACTTATAACTTGCCAACCTTGCCTTAAACTAGTCAGCACATCCCAAAACTTCAAAAATCTTCTCCATATAGGCAATCTAGTTCTCCGCCTCAACTTGAGCAGATGCGGAGCTAAAGGACCGAGGTTTCTGTTTGATAAATTTCTCTAGCCAAGTGTGAATGTTGGTGGGCTGAGCATCCCCACCAGAACCACCACTACCACTAGCCGTTTTCTGACAGACCTCATCTGTGATCCGAGCGGTAAGGTCCGGTAACAGTGCGTTAACAGCCTCCTGGACTACTGTAGCAAAAGCAGGGTTTGAACTGAAGTCTTCAGTAGCACGAGTGTTCACCATCTGAATAATCAACAAACGAATCAGCGAAGACAAATTTGAGGATAAAATCAAAATATGAAATGAAGAGATCATATCGAAAGGAAGCCTAATGTCTACCCAAATCCTCACAGGTCATAGCGTAAGCTCTACAAGGCGAAACTTGGCTCTGATACCATAATTGTAACACCCCAACCAGAAAAGGGTCAAAATGTCACATTATGGTGTCAATCAGAACATAAACGCAAAGCGGAAGTCTTATATAATTAACCAAAAGTCATGAAACCACATGACAACAAAAGTCATAACAAAGATCCAACAAAGTCTACAAATGAAGTAAATCCAAAATAATAAGTCTGCAAAGCATAAATCCAGCTAAAGAGAATAGTTTAATCATGGTAGGTCTTCTAAGCTCCTACTCTCACACTCTGCCCCCAAGAATCCCTGATTAACCTGCCGCAGGAAAAGAAACGCGGCTGAGCTAACGCTCAGTGAACAGATATAAACAATAACTGATAATATGATAATCAAACTAATAATGAATCAAATGGTGCCAAATGAAAGATAAAGAAAGAGCCTGCCGAGAAATATGTCATATGAATGGAGTATATATCAAATATAGAATCAGAGTGCAGAACAAATATGAATCAATATGGAATCGGAGTGCATTGCCAACTGCCTAAGCATGATACATGAATAGGCCGATCAATTATATCACAAATTATATACCGTCAATTCAAATTGTACATGGAGTAGCTAGCTCACAATGTACCAGATTGTGATGGGGTGTAGGAACACACACCAACCAATCACCAGATATAGATACAGATTCCCTAGGATGCATCCATACGCTCCCTGTAAAACAATATGGTACATATACTAGCTCAAGGCTAAGCATACATACTCAGATAATCATAATGGCCAAAGTGCTATATAGCATATATAGAAATGGGAACACCGGGGACTAATCACACCACCCCAGATAGTGTCATGCCACCGGTGCCTCAATGACATGGCCATGTGTAACACCCTCAAAATATCACAGCGGAATGTAATATCATTGGAGTGCTACTTATTAGTACAACAATCATAATCATAGAAAACGACTCTAAATGAGACATTTTTAAAAGTTTATCATTCAATCAAAATAAATATCAGAGTTTACAAGAGGTTCCAAATAGTAGTAATTTGCATAACACGTAAACATAATAGTTTATAAAGGTTTATCGAATGATAATATTATGCAAGCCATCAAAACATTTTCCGTGCGACCTCGTGCTTGCCAAATACCTTAAAACCTGAGATAAAACATGCTAAAAATTCAACACAAAGGTTGAATGAAATTCATAGGTTTATAATTAAATAATGGACCACAAGATTTAAAGTTTAAGAGACAATTGATAAAGCATTTATTATTGCACTAAGCTCATGACACTCAAAACGTTAACTGAGTGTATCATAGAGATGAAAATAAAGCCCTAGTAGTAGGTAATTTACCATTTTACCTTGGTATTCAAATATAGTGCGTTTGTGATATCCATCTGATCAACACAAACGGGATTTGTCAATCCCAATAGGCCTATTCACAATATTCACGCTTACATGGAAATGATTAATGGTTCATGATGCTAGGGACTTATTTTTGGCAATAATGGTACTTAGGCAATAATATTCAGGTAAGCATACAGTTCAAAGCACTTGTGTCCAAATTGTAAAATAGCATGTATCTCCCCCAACGGGTTTATAAATAGTTTAAAGAGTTAAAGTGGGGCTATGAACTCACCAAAGATCAAATAGCAAGATCTAAGTATGAAATGACGAAACCAAGACGTCCTACGAGCAACCTAAAAATAATATGTTGCGTCTTAGATTTTAAAAATAATAGAGTATGAATGCAAGAAGGTTTTATATAATTATTATATCAATCATGCAATTGTACATAGAGTTTTTAAGGTTTATAAAGTGACAGAGACTAAAATTGATAAGTTAGGAAAGTGTTACGACCCCTAATATATAAGTTGTCCGAGGTTCGGGTTTTTATGTTATTTCTATAGTCAAAAATTATATTATGTCGATATGTGGTCAAATTGTCCAAAGGTAAGTTTATTGGGTTTATTTCTTAAAGTGGGTCCTACCACTTCGGGTAAGTGTAAAATAACTGAATAAGTGTTTGTAGAAATTTATAATTTATAAATTTTTAAGTTACAATATAATTATAATCCTTATTTTTAATGTTTATAAGTTTTATAAAATACATGGGGACCATTTTCGAACTAGTTTTTATGAATCAACTAGTTTTTTTATAAAGTTCAGTTTTTGATAAAAAGTCGGTATTTAATATTAAAAATTCCGTTTTTCCTAAACCATATGGAGTTATACTTCAAATTTTATATTCCCGAAAATGTATTTAGGTATAATAATCAGATTTGTGGGTCCCACTGTTCTGAAAATTATATAACTTAAGTGAAATTACCATTTTACCCTAATATGTCAAGTCTGATCGGGACAGCACCTAACAGTCCCACCGTTTTTGCGAGAAGTTGAGTTCCATAACTCCTTTTTATGCGGGGTTTTCGGATATGTTCAAGTTAATGTGTTACCTACAACTTTTATGTTTTGTACAACAGAGGGTTCAATACAAATTTCTAGACTCTTTAGGCATTCAAATCTGGTGCGCGTTTTTCGACAACCTTTGCCGTTTATTTTCTAATTAATTCATCGGGTATCGTCTCACGACCAACCTCCCGGAAATCGAAGCTAAGAGATAGATCTACATGCCTATATTTTTATCTAAGTCTCAAAGTATACTGATTAGGTGCAATAATTACAAAAACAGTCCCTGGTCCAAATGGTCTTTGCAAACTTAGTCCCAATCATAGTTTTAGGTATTTTAAGCAATGTACAATGCATAAACTAATACAACAAGCATATGAAACATGAAAAATACATGAAATGAAATATAGATCAGTAGTGAAATGGAAATTATTGTGTGGTTTCTTACACAAATGAGATGGAATATAAGAAAAATCAAGATGAAAGAGCACTAGATCTTCAAGATGAGCACATAAACTAGCCAAGAAATTTGATGGTGATGGTGTTTGTGTGCTTATGACACCACGACAACAACAAGAGAGGAAGAGCAAAACTCTTCTAGTTTTGAGATCTAGAATGAGTGGTTTGCATGTGTGTAGTTGGTTTTGGGTTTAAATATAGGTGGTTTTGATGTGGTGGAGGATATAGAAGTGAAAATGAGACATATGTCTCATGTCTTATGCAAAAATTCGGCCACCTCATGCATGAAGTGGTGTAGTTGGCTTATTTTAGTGTTATTTTGTTAAATGAGGTACCATTTAGTGTATAGTTTGATTCCGGTAATTGCAATCATGGAGTTTTTAAGACGCAAAATTTAAAATCGGGTAACGTAAAAATACAAAACTTATAAAAATATTAAAACTTGACATTAAAACCTATTTTAATATTTTAAGTGATTCTTGGGCTTGTTGAGTGATTAATTGGTGTTTAAAAATTGAAACCGCGCAAAACGTAAAATGTGCAAAGTTTAGCTAAAAGTGAAAAAGTAAAAATAGAATATTTAAAATACGATTGTATGGAACCAAAATGCATAATAATATATATACAGAGTATTATTAAGTATCAGTTTGAGATAAATGTACGTTTAACGACATACACAGAATAACCTATCTAGTTACTTGCTAAAATGAATTTTCTTAAAATAAAAAATATTAAGTAAATTTAAAATATTAAATATTGACCTCAAAATTGTGAATTGTTACAGTACCTAATCCTTAAAGGGAATCCCGTCTCGGGATTCAGTTCGAGTTAGATGTCGAAGTTGTGTTAGTGAAAATGTGTAGATATTTCTGACGCATCTGGTCTACTCTCTCCAAAGTGTATTCTGGTCCTCGTCGAGAGTTTCAACGAACTTTGGCATTAGGAGTACGGCTCTGCTTGAGCATTCAAGAGTCATGCTCAAAGCTCGAACTCATAGCAGCTTAATTCGTTTCTTTCGGCTCAGGGCGTCAGCTAGTACGTTTGCTTTTCCCTGGTGATAACGAATTTCACAGTTGTAATTACTTAGCAGTTCTAGTCATCGACGCTGTCTTATGTTTAATTCCTTCTGATCAAGAATATGCTGAAGACTCTTGTGATTCGTAATTACAGTACACTCTGTATCGTATAAATAGTGCTCTCAAATCTTGAGTGCAAAGAATACAACTCCTAATTCTAAGTCATGGGTCATGTAGTTCTCTTCAAGAGAGTTGAGTTATCGGGAGGCATAAGCTATAACCTTCTTCCTCTGCATCAATACAACACCTAATCCTTAATGCGAAGGGTCATACTTAATTAAAAAGTCTTTGGTTCCTTCTGGTAGGGTAAAAATGTGTGCACTAAAAACTTCTGCTTTAATGATTGAAAGGCTTCTTATTATTTATGAAAAACACCGGAGTTTTCTGTGGTGATGAACTTAGTCAAATAAACCCTTTATTTGATAGTTCTTGCAGTTGATCGGATAATGTTCGCATGATACGTAAATAGTCATACTGATGATGACATCAAATTTTTCTAAATTTGGTCGGTATTAAATCAGTATCGAATGGGTGGTCTGATTCACGAAAATCAATGCATAAATATTTCCTAGGAAACACAAGTGATGTATGTGTAACCCGGGTTGTTTTCCCCAACGAAGGATTGAATGGAATTTGTGATTCGGTTAGTGAAACGTGTTTGAATAGTGAAAATAAAGGGATTTTGGGATTTTAAACTAAAATAAGTGAACATGAACTAAAAATGATTTAATAAACAAGAAAAACGATGATCTAAAGTGCTCGTAATTAAAAACGTAAAGGAAATCTAAAAATACGTTTAAACCGGGAAATCTCGAGCCTAAAACGTCAAAACGATGAAATACTAACTCTACGGTGCCAAACTAATTTTCCTAAGTTCTAATTAATAAAAGAAAATTTTAGAAAAAAGAATTATATTTTTCTGATTATTATTTAATTTACTATGAATTAAAAACAGTTTTAAAAATAAAATTACATAAAAAATACTAAAACTATTCTAAAAATTCTGAAACTTTTTCTAAAATTACTTTAAGTGAAAACAATCCTAGGAAAAATAAAATTGATGTGCCAGCTTACCCAGATAAGCTAGAATAAGCTGAAAAGATCTTATAAACTAAAAGGGGACAAACTAAGTTAAATAAAAAGTTGTGCAAAGACTAACTGAAAAAGACCCTAGGGCATTTGGTAAGTCTGTGGGTGTGTGAGCTAGAGGTACCAGGTTCGAACCTGGTTGTCCTCTTTTTTAAAACTATTTTTTTTTTTTTTTTTCTTTTACAAACTAATAAAGCATATGAAAATAAGCATATCTTACAACTATGGGTTTTACTGAAAGCTAATAAATAAGCCATAAATAAGCCCAAAAGGACTGCTCTTATGAAATAAGTTGAGGTTTAAACTAGGTGACTGTTTAAGCTATTAAAAAGCTAATATATGAACTGAAAAAGCTAAGGGCAACTAAGGGGATCCTAAATAAGTTATGGAAGCAAGATAAGCACTTGGGGAGAACAAATAAGCACTGAAATCAAGGAAAATAAGCCAAAAGTCTGCTGATGTACCTATGGTGCAGGGCAAAAACATGCCTTTTCAAGCCTATAAAAAGCTAGGAAAAGCTAGTAGAAAAAATTCATAAAAATAAGATCTAACTAGAATAGCAACTGAATTATCACTGTCCAAAAATATATCTAATAACAACTTATCATGAGTAAATTAAAAATAAAAGAAATTGGCTGAAAAATAGAAAAATCAAAAATTTGCAGCCCTTTAAACACTGATAAGGCTGATATTGCTATTCTAGAACCAAGGCTTGGAGACACTTAACTATTACTAACTATGGACTTGAAATGGACCTAAGGGTGCCAGAAACAAGGGCTAAAAAGAGCTTATTCTATAATAAGCTCAAAAGATCAGTAAATAGTCTAAAATTAAGATAAATTCCTCAAAACCTCAAAATACTTCTATTAAGCTAAATATCTTCTGGAAACAACTTCTATAAGTGAAATTAATCAAGATCAAAGTTGGAACAAGGGCAAATGAACAGTGATACTCCTATATTAACCCATTTTGACCCAATTAAGCTACTGACCCAAACAGTCCTTTAAGAGGCTGTTTTGGGATTTTGAACTAGAAAACACCAAAATGACCTATGATTCTAACTTATTAATGATTAATTGACTTAATTAAGCTAACACAAGTGACATTTACCTAGGATTAAGCAATAATTAAGCTAACACTAAATTTAAGCTATTATGACTGTTTTTAAACTATTAACTAAAAAATGAGTTTAAGCTGGAACTAAATATCAATCTACCCTACATTAGCATCTAATAGAACAAATAAACTTGGAAAAAGGAAATAAGCACTAAAATAAGCTGGTGAGCAGTACCCGTTGACTTTAGTTGACTTCCTTGGATTAGAACTGGATTAGCTATTTTAAGTTCACAAGAAGCTATAATGAGCTTCTATGAGCTTATATAGTAAATACTGAGGCTTGGGAACAATTAAACAGTGACTAGCTTACTAATTCGAATTAAAAAAAAAAAAACTTGAATTTCAATTAATACTGAAAATGGATACAACAATGCTTGAAATTAGGAAACTTAAACTAAAAATAACTTGAATTGATCACAGAAAACTTAAAACTACTGATAAAACATTAAACATACAAAAAAACGACTTAAAATAAAAACTACATGCCTTAAAAGGCTTACATTGATGCTATTTATACTACAAATAAAGTGGGTTCCTTCTTGTCTTCATCTCTGAGCAAGCCTGGACCATTGGATAGGCTTCAATCCATCTCAATCGTCCATATCAGTTTTGGCGGGAAAGTGGATTAGTGGGATTACAGTTGGACATTGCATCATGTGAAGATTGGTACTAGCTATTGGCTATTGGAGGAGGGGGGAAAGGTTGAGTGTGTAAGAGGAAAGCATGGGACACATGGGGGGACATGATTGTCTGGTTTTGGGGAATGGAGAAAGCGGGAAGGGATAAACGTTGGGAGGGTTGACTTTTTCTTTTGACCCTGTATTAGCTAAAAAACGGGATAAGGGTTTTGGGCTTATGTGGAGTTGGGCGGGGTTAGGTTTTAGTTTGGTGTGGGTTGGGTTTAGTTAAAGGATAGGGTTTATTTGTTTTGGTTTAGGGATAAAAAGGGTTAGGGTTTTAGTTTAGGCTTAGTTTTAAGTTAAGGGATCAAAGCTGCCAAATTTGTAAAGTGAGGGACCAATTTTGCCAATTTCTGAAATTTATCTCCAATGACCATTTTTGACATTTTGACTTTCATGAAGGTTGAATTTTGACAATTTGAGCTTTAAATGTGATCCAAACTTAAAATTCCTTTCCCGGCCTCGGCTTTTCACGACTTTTCAATCTTGTGCTCGGTTTTTGTCCGTTTTTTCCCTGTTTTCAATCCTTTTGTACCTGAAACACATAAAAACACAAACCACGAATATTTGCAACAATATCTGATCTATTTGGGTGTTTTTTGGTTATTTTTGTGTCTTAAATGGGTATAAAATGATGAGTAAATAGGCACTCATCATGGTCTACTAAGTTAAGGGCGCAGCATCGTAAAACATTATCAGTGCTAACTATTTCCTTTCAGCTAATACTTGGTGTTTAAAATGGTTGGTGTGTTGAAATCAGATCTTCAGTTTGATGTATAGAATACAGTTGATATAAACATGGTATGGTTGTGGTAAGAGTCTACTTAGTTTATGTGCTTACTAATACGTATGCTTGTGACATGAACTTGTTGATACGCACACCAAAATTTGCTTTTTAGGGATATAGTGAAAGATTGTTTTTAACATGGTTTATAGGTAACTACTCCCAGCATAACATAATATTTCCTGAATTAGACATAGGTGATCAGGCTATGTATAATTGAGGCTTAATGATGCAATGCTTAGTCGATTATTTTTTATGGTCCTTAAAGCTAATTAGTATTAATCATAATGTTTATAAAATAGTATTCCAAATAGTTGATATTGTAGCAAAACAGTTTATGTGATTATGTCAAAGTAGTTTATAGGAGAATGGCAAAAATGATTTTATGATAATAGAACAGTTTATGAGGTAGTAGTAATTTAGCATATTAGTTTATAAAATGGTGATAGAGTAGTCTGTAAGAAAGTAACAAAAATAGTTTATGGGATGGTGATAAACAACTTATAAGATAATAGTGAAATTGTTTATAATGGGGTAGTAAGATAGTCTTACAATGAAATGTCAAAATGATTCGTAAAGTGGTAACAAAACAAATTTATATGGTACTTAGCCAAATAGTTTATGCGATAGTAGTAAATCAGGTTAGTAGTTTATAAGGTAATAGTAAAGTAATTCATATGAGAGTAGCAAACCGGTTTATAATATGTTGACAAAATAGTTTAAAAGTTAATAATAACACTGTTTACAAAATGGTAGCGAAATAGAAAGTGTAACGAACGGAAATTGTTACAACATATTGATAATAAAAGTGATAGATAGTCATGATTTAAGTAAATCCCACAACTCGGGTAAACATACACAAAATACAACGAAGTTCATGAAGAAGTACTAGTGTTATTCCCTTATGGGATACAACTTAAGAGGGCCTAGGCTTAGGTCTTATTATGCAAGGTAGGAGATTTCCTTCTCTAAACATCATTATTTTGTAACGTCTTTATTAGCTTTGGTGGGCTTTTCCTTCTTTATTCTAGTTCTTTAGTGCTGGACATTTATTCTTGTAGTGTGTCTTTTCTCCGCATCTGAAGCAAGTAACCACTGGTTGCAAGTTGCTTCTAGTAGTAGGGCATGTTTCTCTACAATCTTTAGCTTTGTGTCCCACCTTCTGGCAATTCCTACACTTAACAGTGCAAGGGCCTGTGTGATGCAGCTTGCATTAATTGCACAGTGGTTTGTTCCTAGCATAACCCTTCTTGTCACTTGGTCCAGTAGTGTAAGTCCCAACAATTTCTTGCCTCTTGTTTTGTTGTTGGTCAGAATCTCCTCTATGATTACTTTCCCATTTCCTCTTGTTGTTGCTGTGGTTTTGGTTGTCTTTGTTGATATATCGAGCAATCCTAGTTCGCACAACATGGTGTATTTCGTTATGTGCCATACGAGTGGCTTCATGCATAGAAGCAGGCTTGGATAAGGCAACATTCTTTCAAATTTCTGGGGAGAGTCCCTGGATATACCTTTCGAGTTTCTCGTGCTCGGGTTCCGTCATAGCAGGGTATACTAGTGCCAGCTCGTAAAAGCGAGTGTTGTACTTGATGACATCATCTCCTTTCATAGTCAATTCCCAAATTTCTTGTTCCATTGCCCGCAATTCGCTCTTCGAACAATATTCTGCAATCATCATCTTTCTCAGTTCATCCCAAGGGGATGAGTAGGCGATATCAACTCCTATCGACTGAACATAGGTGTTCCACCATGTTAGGGCACGTCCCTGAAATGTGCAAGTAGCAAACTTGACTCTGTTTTCCTCGGAGCAGTTTCCACATCGAAGTATTGATTCCACATCTTCAAACCATTTGCACATTCCCACCGAGCCTTCATTTCCACTGAAGGTGTGGGGCTTACAGTTCATAAAGTCCTTGTAAGAGCAACCATGGGTTGTGGGCTTCATTCTGACTGTATTTCCACTGACTTCGTAGGCAGCAATCGTCTCTGCAACTTGTTGGGCTATGAGTTGCTCTATATCAGTTTCGTTTCTCTTCTTTGGCGGCATGGTTCTATCAATCATTACAAGTGTACAACACAATAGGTATTTGATCAATGTAAAAGGACCATACACAATAATATAAACAACCATAACAACGTAGAATAACATTCTAAGATAGCAAAAGTCATCATAATACAAAGTAGATTAAACACTTTTTGCATCGTTTCACAAAATGTGAAGTACAAGTACAAAAGATAGCATCGTTTACACTAACTGAGACTCTTAGTTTAGTAATATAATGAACAGAAAGCTACATAAGAAATCTAGTATAGTGTGGACCGTCTAGTGGTCCTGGCTGCCCTGCTGATCGCTGCTCTAGTACGGCGATACGGTCCTCCATCTGGTGAAATAAAGTCAACAGCCTAGGTCCTCCCTCTGAATCTCGTATCGATTGGTTGTGCAAACCGATCATCACAAGCCCCATGTTCCGTAACATACTACGGATGCGCTGAAACCCCTGCTGAGTAGTCTCAACACCTGATCGTAGCTCACTAACCTCGACCCTCAATGCCTCTCCCTGATCGGGTGTATAGCTATCCACGATATTCTGTATGCCAATAACCCTAGTCTGAATCCCATCTAACTCCCTCTTGAGGTCGCTAACTTTGCCATCAGTGGCAGTCTCCTGCTCCTGTAGGTATACAATGGCAGTACCGTGCAAACCTAAATCCTGTGCCATCCGCCCCATATCTCAGCGAACATCTCGTGCCCATGCACGGATCTCCTCATAGTGGAGTATCATGAATCTCAAGTCTCTCCCAATGTCCCCTCGTGCCTCCAAGTCTCCAACTCGGGCACGGTAAAACTCCTCTACCCTCCTCAGTAAGTAGAGAATCTCCTGGTCATGAAGCTCTAATCTGTCAGTCACTCTGGTAGGAGGACATACTGTAGAAAGTGGTTCGCTAGGAACATCTGTGGAAGTACCTGCAACCTCGAATGTACTATGGACTCGGCTACTCTGATGGTGAATAACTGGCGTAGTAGCTGGATTGGAAGCTCTAGTCATTTTGTCCGAATCAAAGTCGTCCGAATCCAAGTCTCTGGTCAAGGGTGCATATACAAAGCGATACCTCTTACGAGGTGGCATCAGTCTGTCTTTGGCTAGAGAGGCCAGTAGGTCTTGAGAAAGGGCTCTGTGCTTCCTAACACTAATCCGGGCTGAGTGGGGAGGAACAGTGTCTCGGTAGTCGGGTAGTATAAGTGGGGGTAGGTGGTAATGAGCAGGGGGTAAGGGTAAAGGTGATATAGGAGCTCTGTCAGCTAGTGTATATGATACTGGTGTAGGCGATCTAGTGGATGGAGTAGGTGATACAGGTGCATGCTCAGGTATCTCTGGTAAGGGATCGGATATGTGAACTGGGGAAGCTGGTACTGACATAATGCCCTGCAATTGGCATATGAGGTCAAAATTAGTAAAAAATTTATATAAATATTCTTTTATATAAAGAAATGGTGATCGAAAGTAAATCAAGTATATATACACTTATATAAACAAGTGTAATAGTGTATAGAATAAATGTTCGAAAAGTGTAAGCACACGGAGAGTGTAAGGCAATGCAAAGTAAACTAGTTAAATATAAAGAGCGGTTATAGTCTAGTTCTAAAAAAAATGCGACCTGGTTCTCTATAACCATGGCTTTGGTACCAATCTGTAACACCCCCAAAATATCGCAGAGGAATGTAATATCGTTGGGGTGCTACTTATTAGTACAACAGTCATAATCATAGAAAACGACTCTAAATGAGACGTTTTTAAAAGTTTATCATTCGATC
The DNA here is from genome assembly GCA_021014915.2 of Artemisia tridentata subsp. tridentata. NCBI lineage: Eukaryota > Viridiplantae > Streptophyta > Magnoliopsida > Asterales > Asteraceae > Artemisia > Artemisia tridentata. Next base: position 352,182,863 of record CP139509.1, on the reverse strand, counting down.
AAAATAAATATCAGAGTTTACAAGAGGTCCAAAATAGTTTTAATTTGCATAACACGTAAACATAATAGTTTATAAAGGTTTATCGAATGATAATATTATGCAAGCCATCAAAACATTCTCCATGCGACTTCGTGCTTGCCAAATACCTTAAAACCTGAGATAAAACATGCTAAAAAGTCAACACAAAGGTTGAGTGAAATTCATAGGTTTATAATTAAATAATGGACCACAAGATTTCAAGTTTAAGAGACAATTGATAAAGCAGTTATTATTGCACTAAGCTCATGAAACTCAAAACGTTAACTGGGTGTATCATAGAGATGATAATAAAGCCCTAGTAGTAGGTAATTTGCCATTTTACCTAGGTATTCAAATATAGTGCGTTTGTGATATCCATCTGATCAACACAAACGGGATTCGTCAATCCCAATAGGCCTATTCACAATATTCGCGCTCACATGGAAATGATTAATGGTTCATGATGCTAGGGACTTATTTTTGGCAATAACGGTACTTAGGCAATAGTACATTCAGGTAAGCATACAGTTCAAAGCACTTGTGTCCAAATTGTAAAATAACATGTATCTCCCCCAATGGATTTATAAATAGTTTAAAGAGTTAAAGTGTGGCTATCAACTCACCAAAGATCAAATAGAAAGATCTAACTAAGAAATGAGTAAACCAAGACGTCCTACGAGCAACCTAAAAATAATATGTTGCGTCTTAGGTTTTAAAAATAATAGAGTATGAATGCAAGAAGGTTTTATATAATTATTATATCAATCATGCAATTGTACATAAAGTTTTTAAGGTTTATAAAGTGACAGGGACTAAAATTGACAACTTAGGAAAGTGTTACGAGCCCTAATATATAAGTTTTCTTTATTTTCACCAGGTACTGTAACTTGCAGAGGACATGTTTTCTTTATTTTACAGCCCATTTACTTTGCAATGAAAATATCCAAGAAGTTATGAGTACTACCAGTATATATTAGTGAATGCAACACATGTTTGTCTACATTTGCTTTCATTCTCATGGTGTTATAAGTAGGGATTCATGATAAGGCATTAAGAGATATTTGTGGGCAGCACTCACTCATTAAAAACTAATGGTTTCCACTATCTTCACTCTCCATCACCTCATACTCATCATTTTGTAACTCTCCTTCTTCCTCACCAAGACTAATTTCTAGTGCAAACATCTGTCCACTACACTTATGGTCACAGTAAAAACAGAGATTATTTTTTCTCAGCAAATTCTTTCGGACTTAGTTGTTTCCTAGGTGCAAGGTGTTTGGTTACCAATTGAGTGTTTGGTGCAGGCAATGGTTAGGTAGTAGTTGTGACTTTGTTTGGATAAGCAACATTCCTATTAGCATACCAATAATTAGCAGTCTTAGGTGTAGGTAACAAAGGAGCACTTCTCTTATTAACAACAGCTAATCTAGCCTCCTCCATTTTAGCCCACCCAAATACTAGTCAAACTAGCAGGCTTAAACATTATAACTAACATGCCAATCTCATCTTTCAAACCACCAATACACATACTAATAGCATAAGATTCAAATAATTCTACTTTATTCAATAAAGCTTCAAATGAGTCTTGATATACCTGAACACTAGTAGTATGTTTGGGATTTTTCAACTCCACAATTGGATCTTCAAAGACTAAATCAAACTTTTTCTGAATCTGCTTCTCATACACATCCCAAGTAACAATTTCTCCATACCTTTTCATAAACTGTTTGTGCAATTCAGAGCTTTATCAAACACATGCATTGATACAAGCTTGATCCTTTGGTCATCATCCTCAATGTGATCCATTACAAAAAACTGATTGACTCTATACAACCATCCTTGCACATCCTCTCCGTAGAATTTAGGGAACTCAACCTTGGTTAGTCTGCCATAGTTACCACCAGTTTGACCACCAGTTTGACCACCCAAACTTCCACTTCTTTGACTGGATCCTTCACCGTTGTTGAGTCTGTTTTCCAAGGCTCTAATGCTTTCCCCCATTTGAGTCATAGTTCTTATCAGACTTTCTAACTGACTTTCCATGGTTCTTGAACCTTCTTGACTGTTTCCAGCACTTTCAAGAGATCCAGTATTCACTATGATCACACTAACTGAATCACAAATTTCAGGAATTAACCACCACTGAATCGGTTACACCAAGAATTAGACCACCATACAATCCTAACTAACTTTTTTGTGAATTGGAAATGGAAATTTAATCAATAACGTGTATGTGATTGGGCAAATGGTCTAGAGTGGCCGGAATTTATGTTTGTATGGTGGTTGATCAGCAGATCAAGATTTGATGGTGTAACAAAATTTAAACGGAATAACTAAATCCTAACATAATTCAATTATGAGTGGTGGTAAGGTAGCAGAAAATTGCTCTGATACCAATTAGAATATGCATACTCAGATTGTATTTATAATCGAGAGTAGCCAATCAGTTCACTAGAATTCACAAAAGTAGGTAAATTCAAAGTAGAGATTGATCAAATGAATTTGTTACTGATAGATGTATTGTTATGGAATTACAGAGAGAAAGGAAATATCAAATCAGAGCTAAAATGTAAATGAAATGGTTACAAAGTATTTATAGTGAAAAAAATGCGGGAAAAGTTGTTGTGGTTTGGTTGTTATCTGTTTGGCGGGCTCACGTGCTCTGCACGTGAGTTTCTTCTATTCAAACTTTGGCATATAACAATTAACATATATGGTTGAAGAGTAAGGAACATATGTTACGATGAATCTTTATCATTTAGATAATTATATGACATCCAACAAGTGTCACATGACATATATATCTTAACACGGATAATGGCATCTATAAAGTTCAACAATCGGCATGCATCCACCAGATGTTGTAAATGTAACAAAAATGTAGTTGCCAATAAATGAATGTCGTTAAATATGAATTTCTTTAAAGCGTGAAATCATGAACTATCTTTACAACTTATAAAGGGGTGAATACACCCTTTCTTAAATTTTTAAAAACTTAAAACTTAATGTAACTTAAATTGACTTTTAAATGCCACGAAATTCAAACAAACACAGTTATACTTAAATGTTGACGGTCTATTTAAAGTATAACAATCTTCTTAAACGGTTGGTGTATCACGCGAGTAAAAAGAATCACCTAGTTGGCATACAATATTAAATTGCAATTTTATACAATGTCAACTTTGACAATTATTTAAATGATAACTTTTTATTGCGTTTTTATCAATTTTTAAATATTTTAAATATTATTTAATCCTTAAACTTTTATCATTTTTCGGTTTTAACCCATAAACTTTTTTCTCGCAATGACTACAGATTGAACTCGTAAGTTTGACATTAAAGGACAAACCAAAATCACAATTTCACAAGTATAATTATTTACCGCTATAAACAATCGCTTGTTTCTATTTATTGAACAGTTCAAGCATATAAATTTACCATGCATCCGTCGGGTAGCTTTTTAATATTGCCCTCCTGATATGAATTTTGTGTGTCTTTTATTCCCCTTATTACCTTATTTCATATATTGCGTAAAACTTTATGATATATTTATTTGAACGGACATAAATGAAATTTTTGGTATAATACTTTTTCACCGGGTGTCCGGGTATATATGCAATTCCACCATAATAATATCAGGTATCCGCGCTGATGGTGGAAGAACAAATGCATTCTCTATATGTTAACTGATACGAGTATGTTGTACAATGCTAGCATCCATTGTGCATGCATATGTATTTTCATAACACATTTACATTACATCGCTGACGGGTATAAATAACAACCAACTCTTCACACCATCATTGTAGTCATTAGTCAAAAAGGTGGCAAATTCTATCGAAATATGCCAAAAACCAAATCAGTTGCCAACTAGGGATGTCAAAATTGCCAAAACAGCAATCACAATGATAATATTGAGGAAATAGTTTGATTGGAGAGGCTTATCAGGGCTACCACCAAAGCCTACGTACTCTGAACGAATCTTCTGCTTCATTGCATCTGAAAGCTCTCTCTGCAAATTCAAATAAGCAAGGCTCGTTGAATTTACCATCTCCATTGCCAATATTAAGACTCCCATCTTTTATTTGATGATAGCTTCATTCTTGCTTTATTTTAAAAACATGGTTTAAAAATATACAAGATAGTTCTTGTATCTTAATCCTGCAAGAACCATGAAACAGGATAAATCTAAAAAATGTGTAAAAACCAAATCATTTTCTAGGTTAGACTTCTCATGGACTGATGCAAATTATCTATAACTATTGGTTTAAAGGGTTAGAATAAAAAAAGATTTGTAGTATGTAATTTATAAGACCTTTCCGGATGAGTAATTGGCAGCGACAAACTTCTCACCAACTGGTGCTGCAGGTTGATCATCTATTGAAAAGCCCTGACAAGGATATCAAACAAACGTGTCAAGTAGTATACTCTTATTTTCAAGAACAAAAAAACTTAATATGCTTGTATAGTAATAAATTGCAAGCCTCCAAACATTATATCACAATCATGGATTTCTACACATGTTTAGTTTCGTTACATTACAAAAAAGTCCTAAACCATAGTAAGCTTAAATGGGAATTTTAAATGAGTGTTAAAGAGCTTAATTTCAGGATAAACTGGACCAGTTTCACAGCATAAACATGATTATGTGTTATCAAAAAAAGTAAAATTCTGCATGACCAATTTAACTTTTTATTATTACTGGTTGAGATGAGTACCTCCATGTTAGTAACATCAGTGATGAACCTAATACGGTAAGAGAAAGTGATTAATTTCCACTTACAACTTTAAAACACTTTATTAGATTTTAGTTGCCAAACGAAGCATTGGGTGACAGATAATGCTAATGTTGCAGATTAAGTGGCCTTAACAATAAAAGAGGTTGGTGGCACCTAACGCCCGAGTGTTACAGGGCCCTACACAGTATAAGTTAGCTTTGTCATTCTATGCATCTTCACAATCATACAATACCAGTGTTATACAATCAGTAAAAGATTTTATGCTTTTGAAAAAATTTCAATGTAAAAGTAACTAGTAAATCATTTCTGAGAATTTGGTTGATTAGTGTTGTAGACGATAGACGTCAATAGTTCATGATGGTTGGCTAGTAATAAAAAGATTGAAAACTCTCTAAAGGAGCACAAGTCTCAGCTGGCTTTGCAAATATTACGTGTTTATCCGGCTCATAATTTTCTACGCGAAATAGCACTTTTTAACATCAAATAAGAATAGTAGAACTGAATCTGACAAACCTCAGCAGGATCAAACTTAGCTCCAAGGTTGCTGAGTTTGGCGTGCGCTTCGGCATAGTCAGTGAAGAATGCTTTTTCATCTTCAGCATACTTCTCAGCAAATACCTGAAAAAACAAGTCATTTCTACATAAATAAAGGCAGACTATAACAAAAAGATTGTTGACATCCAACATTATTTTTGCTTCACCTTAAATGATGGATCATCAAAAAGGGCAGCATCTGTAGGCAAAACTAGCAGATCCTCATCTCTTTTTTCTTTAATATCCTGTACAATTCATTTGAACTGACCATTTATCATTACTGAAAATAGTAGCTACTTTGTATAGATGGAATGATAGAAAAAGGGTGGGCGGGGAGAGAGCATGCAATAAGGGAAAAGTATAACTGAATCACCTTGAAGTAGGAATTATCAAAGCGTAGCCACTTCACTGTCCACGATTGTCCTCCCGGAGCTCCAGGCCCTTCTTTCTGTTACATATTCATTATCCAATGTAAATATAATCATGAAAAGGTGAAAGAAGGAAGTAGACCAAGGTGATGTCGCAATGGTAAAAGCAAGCTTGCCCTAATATGAGTGAATATACACCCAAATTAACTAATAAACCAGAGTACTAACAAGGTCCCGTAATTTTAACAAATATAAATGCTTTGCATACCGTGACCCTGATTTCTACGGCATTCTATAAACAATTGCGCTTGCTTATTAGAAACATTTGTGTGTAGATATTATTTTCTGTAACCATAACTATAGCTACATACTGACATAAGTAATTGACTACTGGTTATGAGAAGAGAAATCTATTGCCTAGATGACAGAATCACTTTTAACAACTGAGCATGATGCTTGTTTAGCATTCTCTGTCATAAAAAAGCTACTAGCACTGACAATATTTCGTTGTATGAATCAATATTTAATGCTTCCTACCGTATATTTGGTCTCTGGCTTGCCCCAGCCACTGCGTTCTGGTCTGGACCTTCCCAAAGTGTGAGCCCCAGATAATGCAACTATGTCCTGTAGAAGCCATAAATAAACATCATATTCAAATTACAGTGGTCATTCAATGTATAGAGATAAAGATTCAAACCTTATCACTCAGCCCCATCCTGTAAAAGACAGTACGCAAGTGATCAGCTGGTGAAGGAGGGCCAGCATCTAAACATGAAATGGAACACGTTAGAAGCCAAGAAACAATACGTATCTGGTAAAAATGTATGTATGTTTGTACATGATACATTTAAATCACAAATAATCCTGTCTGCTGACCAAATACGTTTCAATTAACCAGGGAGTAAAAAAAGGAAGGGAATTATCTAGCTATCGGTTGCTAAATTTATTTGCAACTTAGATCCCTATCGGTGACTGTCTACATCCTACCTCCACCATATCCCGGCCCGGCGGGATTGAATATTGTTTTTGTTGTTGTTAGATCCCTATAGTTCAATACTTCAGACTGGTAAGACCGCAATAATATTTTCAGAAGGCAATCAGCTAAATAAAGATTGACTAAATTCGATGAGAGACAAATGGGAGACTTGCAACAGTGGTAACCAGTCACCACAAGCCAATACATGGTGCCAGATGCGCTGTCCAAAGCTATAAGTGATCTTATCATTAAGAAGACATGGAATCATCACCAGTAATTGTACGTCGCAAAATCGTGTTTCAAGCCCATAGTGTGAAATGAGGGTGGCTGCAAACGACTCTTCCAAAAATTTATAAGTTATTTCTGCATATTCATGACCCTAAAATTCATCTGGACCTAAGATAAATCATGTCACCAAGATTTGCATTTTCAACTGTAAGATGAAATTAACCCTAGGGTGTGGTGTTTTAGAGAACCCAGCTATCAAGTTCTGAAACTTAGAATCCCTAGTTGTGTTTGAGTTGTTTTCTGATACGAACCGGATTCGATTAAGAGATATAAAGAACAATAACAATAAATAAAGATAGGTGATCAACTTTCGAGAGGCCGATCTCTCTCCCAATAATGATATCAAATCACTAAACCGTTCATAAAATTCTGCATAATCACCATAACAACCCTAATACCCTATTTATAATAAAAGATGCCCTAAACTTGACTTGGTCCCTAAGATAATACTATAAAGGAAACTAGTTAATAATAAGGAAAATACTAATAATAATAAAACACATGAATACTAAGAGGGTTCATATCATTACTCCGCCCCCCAAAAACACCTTGTCCTCAAGGTGTAGCATCGAAATCTTGATCACTCTAATTCCAGGATCCCAAATCATCCTTAGTTCAAAGAGAGGTCCATACAAAACATTTTGCTCGAGCTGCACAACAAAGATCATAGTAGAATGGAATTCCAGCCCACTTTTCTTATTATTGCTTCCTAACCCTTGGACCACCAAATCCAACACATAATCACATTTTAAGTTAGGCTCATACGAAGGCCAATAACTTGTTTTTAGTGCCTCACCTTCTTGTGTCACATCCATGTGTGGTTTTAGATTACAGTAATTAGGTGTCATGAGTAATCAGGTGTGTCATGAATATTCTGCAAATCAATTTCACTAGCAGGCTGCCAATCATCTTCTCCTTGTGCTCTTAAGGAATTTGTTCCATCCTTTTCCGGCTTCTGTTCCACGGCCTCTAAACCTGACCAAAGACCAACACCTTCACCACATTTTTCTGTTGCCAAGGTCTTGGTTGGAACTGTAATGATTGTACTTTCTAAATTCTTATCAATCTCATCCTTCATCTCCTTTAACCTTAGTTTTATCTTGGCGATCTCTTGTCGAATCTCCACCATATCCTTATAAGAGTTTGGTTCAGTAACCACTATTCTTTGCTCAGATGCGAGAAAAGCTCGTTGCTTTTCCAACTGGGCTCGGATTCGTCTTACCTTATCATTGCATTCTTCTTCAAACGCGCTCATGTGTTCAGTGTTGTAAATATCGGAAATATCGGCCGATTTATCGGCGAGAAATCGTGTCTCGGCCTTTCACCGCTACGAGATTTGTGTTATCGTGTGTTTCTCGTCCGGGTCAAAATTCGGTCAAACTCGGCACTTAGCGGTACTTATCGGCGATAAATTGACTTATCAGTCAACTTAAATGTTTGACTTCTTTTTTTTTTTTTTTTAAACCGATCAGGTCGGGTATATATGTATCTATTATTGGGAGAAATCGTGTGATGGCATCGGGTATCTAAGTTACAATAAAAGTTAGGGTATATATGTATCTATTATTGGCAGACATCGAAAAAGCTAACCCACTTCCCCTCCTCCGGCGATGAGATTCGAGTCAAAGCGAAAATTACAACAACCTACCCGTGACCATACGAATGGTCTTGAAGACGTTTCTCTTTAAGCCGAGCTATGAGATTCGAGTCTTGATTCAAAGGTTATTAAATCGTGTTTGTGAGATTCGTTGAGCAGATATGAAGATGATATCGAGATGAGTTTTATTTGATTTAATAATTTGAGGTGAGCGGTTGAGATGGGATCGCTGGGAGAATAAGTGATTGATGGGGGCGGAAGTTTTAAGGGACAAGTGTTTTAGGTTTAGGGTTATCACTAGTTATAAGGTGTAAGTGGATTGGATCGGGTTCTATTTTGCATGGACTGGACTCGTATTGGATTTGGGTTGGCTAATGAATTGGGCTGATGGATCAATAATAAATTTTGGACTAAGAAGTGGTATTTTGGTACTATAATTTTCACGGTCAACTTAAGTTTATAAGTTTATTTGAATATATATATATTTTTACAAATAAATTCCTTTACAATTTAGGTCCTCCGATATATCCCCGATATATCCGATATATCGCTTCTCGGGGGTCGACCGAGACGATACTGAAAAGCGATATTTACAACCTTGCCTGTGTTCCATTGATTCAAGAAATCAAGTAGGTATACTTTTTCCTGACGAATAGTAATTCCTCCGCTCGGTGTAACTCGATGAACCTTTTTTTTTAACCCTAGAATCGAACAGCTCTGATACCAATTGATACGAACCGGATTCGATTAAGAGATATAAATAACAATAACAATAAATAAAGATAGGTGATCAACTTTCGAGAGGCCAATCTCTCTCCCAATAATGATATCAAATCACTAAACCATTCATAAAATTCTGCATAATCACCATAACAACCCTAATACCCTATTTATAATAAAAGATGCCCTAAACTTGACTTAGTCCCTAAGATAATACTATACAGGAAACTAGTTAATAATAAGGAAAATACTAATAATAATAAAATACAGGAATACTAAGAGGGTTCGTAACATTTTCCCGAAATGAAGTCTCTAAACTCCATGTACCACGTCATTGCGCCTTATTGTATTTGTACTTGTACTTGATATATCATTAAGAATTTGAGTTTCTGAATTTCCTTTATCTGTAGTATTATGCTTTCACATGTATAAGTGGCAATTACTTTAAGGGAGTTCATAAGCACTTCAGCATCGCCCCTGACAAACTTCTGAAACATGAAACATGGATGCTGATGACTCCACCACCAGGAAATCACTCCATCAATTGCGAATGTCATTTGTAGAATTTCTACCATCCAGACAACTTCCTTCAGAGAAAAACTAACTAATCTTAACAGCTAAGGGATTCCTTTTCTATAGCCACAATGGCTTATATCACGATGCTCTAGCTTATAAATGGCATTCTAATGGATCAACTTTATAGAGGTTTTAATGTCTTGAAAGAGGACTCTTATTTAAAATAAATAGCTGCAGATGTTCTATGTGAGTCTGGGTTAATACCTATTTATTTTCCTTATGACGCAAGGTGGAATAATCATATTGAAGAATAGAAGTTGAACAATAATCCACAGAGCTACTGTGTGTGGGGACTTGTTGGCAAGTTCACATATCAACTCTGTGTACTTCCATTTGTTGTTAGTCTGTGTGTACTCTATACAATAGAGAGTTTTCAGTATTTTCCCATGACTGGAGAGTACTCTGTACTCATACTCCTGAAGCCTTCACAGAAGACAAGGGAAAAAAGCATTGATACGCTGACGAATCTAGATGGCTAGTAACATGAGTACATGACGATCTACCAACACTTGTGTGTTTTGTAGGTAGTAGCTAGTTTTAATTGTGCATGTCGCATAGCTTGTATAGTGGTATATTAATACGTATCTCCTACTATAAGTGTCCACAATGGAATATTCAAAGTCTTTGTTTTTCAACTTTGACTGTAAATATTTTTGTTTGTGTTATATAATACTTGATGAAAGTTATATGAATTGATTTAGTTTTAGATGTGTTTTCATTGGGTATACTTTTCATCAAGTATTATATAACACAAACAAAAATATTTACGGTCAAAGTTGAAAAACAAAGACTTTGAATATTCCATTGTGGACACTTATAGTGGGACGGAGGGGTATAGTAATACGTATCTCCTACATATGTGTATGCATACACACACACAAACGTGTTAGTATTAATGTCAGTGTGTATGCACGTGTATACACTAATAAATACGCATAGAACCGCGTGTGTATCAAGATATACACGTGTGTCTGTGTATATGTACCACACATATATATGTGTATACATATACATGCATGTACATGCCCATACATATTTCTTTGTATATACCATGTCACATGTGCTATCAAGATGACATGCGTATGGAAGGAAGGTGGTAACCATGTCACGTGTGTATCTGTATAAAGACACGCACATGCATGATACACATGTTCATGCATATGTGTACAATATACCTGAAGAAAAACATCCTAGTGTTGTATTATATGTGTATATATAGGCATGTGTATACAGGTGTGTGCCTTCACATACATATACCATATAATGTGTTGGCATACCTTAGCACATGTACATATTAACATTGGGTTTGTATATAAATGTACATATAGAGTTTTTGTTGTTGTGTATATCATAAAAGCAGATGGACGTGTGCACAGAAGCACAGTAGGTAGCCACATATGGGACACAGTCTATTAGGAATAGTACCAGGGAGTCTTCCTTCTTCTGGACATTGTTCAGGTCCAGAGACATCAACTCGCCCATACTTCATTGGGATCTTAGGACCTCCAGCCTCCTGTGATTGTTAATTGGTACCAATCAAAATGAAAGTTTAATAACTTTTTATAGTAATTTAGCAGAAGGGCTCTAAAAGTGACCTCTACAGCTGTAGCACTAGCCAGTTGGAACAAGTCGGCATAAGTCACGCCTGTGTACTTGTCTTTGATCGGCTGTAGAAGCTTGAGCGCATTTACAAGCCCTGTAATGCCAACCAGTTAGAAAATAGCACAAGAAAACAACAAAAAGTAAAACTAACGAGTATCATCACTTGCCAGCATTGGCTGCATGTTTCTGTTCAACATCAAACCTTAGGCTTCCATTAGCTCCACCTCTTTGAGGCCATTCTTCAATATTCTTATTGTAGGTACCAGCATCATGCCATCCTAGGCGAACCTATAACCACATGAAGAAACTCAAATGACATATAACTTTCCATCAACTATAGTGCAATTACATGTTGTGATCATAATTCATAAGCTATTATAAATGCGCAGGAGAACACATGCATCACAGAAACCAAAGGGAAGTGCAAGAAGACAGCTGTAAAGTCTATAAATTAAGTTCATGTGCAAACGATAAAAAAGATACAACAAAACCAATCATGAAATTGTTGTACAAAGCATAAGAAGTGCGTCAGTATAAACAAAGACTGAGGATGCATAAAAAATCAGCTTAATTTGTCTCTGCTCTTGGAATCTTTCTTCCAGTTCTACAACACAAGGTGTTTGCTGCTTCAGCAATCAGCTTCTATTAGGACTAGTAAAGTAGCAAGGTACAATTAACATATAAAACTATAAATCTAACTTCTGTTTATTCTTGATAGCAAGTGTAACTGAAACCCCTAATGGAAGAGAGAAGAAAGAACCGAAATCTGGGACTGACATCTCCTTTTAATGTACTGGTCAGCTTATTATGGTCCTTGAAGTTGTGGTTATCAACCCTGAGACATCAAACTTGTAGTGAAACGGTGAAACCTAGTCGATCATACAGCCACCCTCCGGACACAGGTCCAGTTGTTTGCAACCATTTCATTTAGAAACGAACCCATCTAATAATCAATAACGTAAGCTTATAAATAGAGAGTTTTATCCTGCCTCATTAATATGTGATACTGGAAAGACCATAATGATCACTTTGAAGTACTACAAGATGGACAAAGTACTCTGCTGTCAGGCTGTGACTGGCATTATAGTAGCTTCAGCAATGTATAACGTATAAACCTAGAAGGTCAAATTTCCAGGTTTCACACAATCAAAAACAAACTATGTTGCGAACGGAGCTATAGGCTGATGCAAGACACTAAGTGTGTGGGCCCATTTTATTTTTATTTTTTTTTGTTCACTCGTGTCATTGTCGTCTATACCTATACTTTCCGGATGGTGCAACTACATAAAGCTTGGGATTTGGTGGGCAAATTTTGAGCCATTGACCACTGACCGGTTTCACCTTTTGTCCTTTAATTCCCATAATCCACTCATCCAGATGCCCAATACAAAACATTAAGAAAAACCAGTTTCAGGAGTCTTGTGTAAGCATCATAGGGTCAGAAGAAAAGTCAATTCCCATAAGTTCCATAACATGATTTTCTTATTCCTTTCACCTACTTAACTCGAGTTTGCTCATTTACTTAACTAACAAGGCAAACAGTGTGACCGCAGACTCATATGACATTGCACCGAATAATAAACCTCACTAAACTAGTTTAAATAGGCTAAAAAAAAGACACTAAGCTGGAACTAAACCAATCAAGTATGGGAAATTCTAAATATCCCGTAACATAGTAGTTCCCTGTTGTAGGTTTTTCCCTAATCAGGTTACCCAAGGAGGGCGAGTCTTTTGAGATGTAAGTGCCCTAACCAGGGTATATCCCCGTGACCATTTCCGAACCCTTTCCCTGACCACTCCCAATATATTTACCTAGTGAGGTTTGAACCTAAGACCTCTTGTGAGGACATCATGACGCCTACCCACTAAGTCACCTTGGTGATGATTAGCATAGTTACCGCTGTAGCACATTATTATAGAATATGAAAGACAATTAACACAATTATACTTGCCTTGACACTCAAGTCAACCCTAAACTACGAATAAAAGTTGTCCAAATCACCAATTGCTAATCAGATTCTATTAAACAAGACAAACACTAGAAACCAGCAACGACATATAAAACCCCTTAATTTTGTCTTTTTCAATATAAGAATATACAGAAACGCCAAAAACTAAACTAAACTCCGCGTCCATTACTACAAATTACAATAACTTGTATGCCAAATTCTAATAATATCCGACAGTTTAGCAGCAATAGTTTATAATTATATATCAAAATAGCAAAACAAGTAAAAGCATTAGTGATAAGTAATAACCAAAATAGGATGACAGAAGGTAGTTTTGAGAAGCTCTTTGATATCTTCTCTAGCACTCTTTAGCTGAGCAGGATCAGACGCAAAACATTTTGTAGTCACCGCTGTTCCTAACTTACCACCAGATACATTAACCGCCTTCAATCCTCTCTGCAATAAATCAATAATCACAACCTTTTCAATGCAACAGTCATTATCATACAAACAAAAACAAAATAAATTTTTTTTGTGAAAATCAAAAAACACCCAATTCGTCAATACAGGTCATTCAAATATTTAGCTTTTTACTAATAAATAAGCGAAAGTTAAAATTTAAATCAAGATCACTTTTTTCAGTTGAAGAGTTCATTCATTTGTAATTTTTTTTTTTTTATGTAAGGATGTTGCATAGCTTATTGGGTTGGCTATGAGCTTATTGGGCGTTTGTTTAAGCTTATTTTTTCGCCTTACTTAACTTTTGAAAGGTTAATGAGCTGGCTTATAAACTTGAGTAAGCCATAAACTCAAGTTGATAAGCTTATATGCCCTAGCTTATTAGTTTTTCAAAAGTTCAAAAAGCCAAAAAAAAAAAAAAAAAAGAAGCTTAAACACCCCCCCCCCAATAAGTTATGACAGGTCATAATCCATTGGAAAGAAGCTTATTTGGTTTTCACTTGCAGATATTGAATAAGGCCATCAAATAAGCTTAAAAGAAAGACTCCCCTAAACCAAGATTAACAAAAAAAATAGTAAAAAACGATGCTTGTTTCATTAAAGAAAAAAAAATGATAAATTTAAGAAAGGACAGAAAGAAAGAAACCTGGTGAGATGATAATCTGAGAGGTGTGAGAGAAAGGGAGATAGATGAAGAGAGAGAGCTGAATGAAAGGGACGATGGTTTTGCGGTGGAGTTGGTGGTTGGTGGAGACAGTGGAAGAAGGCGGGCGGTGGAGGTGGTGGTGGCGGCGCCGGAGAGAGCCATTGTTGGAGGGAAAGAGTGTGTAGTTGTCATTTTTGGAAGTAGTAGGTAAATGGCGTGTGGTGAGTGCGGGTATCAAGGGGTTGTGGACTTTGTGGTTCAGTCAATGGTGACCAATCATATCTTCAAAAGACACGATCGACAAACATGTACTTACAACATACTAACGTAACATGACTTCCAAAAAAAAGTACCTTGTGGGTCGACATACGCTTATTCATGCCTTTTTAACAATGTAAAATAATCATCTTTTTACGGTATAATTTTGAATGCATGGTTTTTGCCTTTTCGTAAAATAGTGCACTACACAGCACACACCCCTTGATTACGGTTCTAGATATATTGCGTTTTCGAGTTTTATTTTTTTGAAACAAGAGAAAATAAGTCGGAAGAAAACAAAATAAATTCGTGTTTATAAGAAAAGAAGGTAAAATTTTGGCAAATTTCTCTCAAAACTTCTAGTATATACAGTTGCTTAAATGATCTAATATAAAACATAATTATTATATATAACAAAAAATATGATTGTAAAATCATCAATTATATCTTATTTTATCTCCTAACTCGAGAACACTATATATAAAGTCAAAATATCATTCATCTGTTAGAGTTTAAATGGAAAAATATTATCGTGTATGACTAGATTCGAACTCGGGTTCGAGGGATTGTTGCACACTTTACGTATGAATGACTAACGTAAATAATTAATATATATAATAGTTATGTATTTTAATTATTTGGACACGAAATGATACATAACGGACGTTAAGTAATTAACCGAATTGACTAACGGTCATTAAGTAAATAGTGGAAGGACTATTAATGAAATAAGGGGATTAGAAGGATCTAGAACCCCTAAACCTTGGACTAGGCCGATCGGCCCTTAGGGGATAAAAACCCTAATCGACCCAACTTGGTCACCAAGCTACCATTCACTATAAATACAATGCCAAGGGTCTTTAGTTTTGGAACTAGTGCATTGTTATTAACCCTAAAACTATTCTCTCCTCTCCTCTTGCCCATAACCGGTCGAACACCTATTGTAGGGTGTCGATCCATAGCTTTCAAGTAAACAAAGTTAGTTTGGTTTTCTTGTGTCCAATTGCTAGCACCATTCGTTAGCCGCTTATAGTACGTGTGTACAAGAGCTCGTTAATTACTTACTTTAGTAATTAATCTTGGATTGTGGAACAAAAAGGTAAGGGGTTCCACGTTAATCCGTTTGGTTGTTCAAGTGAAGGAGAAAGAAGATTTGATCCTTGTTCTTGCTAGGATCATAACGGTACGTTTCTTATTTAATATTCGGTAATACTATTATGTGTTAAATTAGATCCTTGCTTCCGCTATTATGTGCTTTGATGTTTATTTATTTATTTGAATGTCAAGATATTTAAATCCAACAGTGGCATCACGAGCCAATTTAACATGTAATTGTTATTATCGAAACACATAATAAAAATCAAATCTTGATTTGGATTTACATGTATGCTAGTCGAATTTTTTTTTAGGGTTTTAATACTAGATCTAAAAATTAATTCGAAACATAATTTAGGGGAGGGTTCGACCCTTGTTAATTAAAAAGTTAGTTTTGTAACCCTAAATTAGGACATGTTTATGTGTTTATTTGAATAAGGGTTACGTTCCTGTTTAATTCATGATTCTTCATGCAAGGAATTATGAATTAGGGTTTGTTTTATATGCTACATGTTTTAGATAAATCTAAAATTAGGGAAGACCTAATATATTAAATTAATGAATCAGTTATGTGCAATGTGGTATATTATTATTAAAACTTACGCGGTCAATTGTTGGCGTCTGTGGTCCATTGGGTACAATGCGCTCGAAAACCAATGGGAGTTTTATTAATTATATACATAATAATTCACATATAGATTATTAATAGGATTTATCAAAAGGTTTGCATGTGGCTATATGATTTAATTGTTAAGATTATATACGTTATTTGTGTTTATTTAATTTTTGTTAAAATTACTTGTCTTATTTGTTTAAATTATTCATGAATTGTAAGCAAAAAGAGGGTGATTTTTGGTATAAAAATTAAATGGACCTAATATAAACTTAATGTGGAATATGTCTTATGTGCCGACAGTGGTTCGCTTCGCACGGTAATTTGCTCCCAGGCGAGACTAGCAATTTAATAATTTACAACATAATTTTATAAGACTTAGAATCATAAACTTTTAATTGATTGATGCAACTGTACAAATGGTCGAAGCGGCGGACCTAATTTGACAAACTATAAAGTGGGTATAAGGTTGGTTTCGCATTAAATTGTGGCCTTAAAGAGACTCCATTCTGTCTCTCCGCTCGCCTGTGCGTCAAATTAGACTTACCAAGTACACCATTATATGTACGAAGCATCTTAAGGCAAAGTTGTAAGTTACTCAACGCCTCAATTAAAACTTTGTTGATTTAACTCTTAGCGAATTGGTAATTAAAATTGTTTTGAAAACTTATGATACAAAGATGAGTGCATGCTTCTTTGTACATATTTTGATTGTCACATCAAAATAAATACCCTTAAAATTTAAGTCCATGCTATCTAATTATAAGAGACACTTGAATTTAATATCTGGCGTAAGTGAGACATTGACACAGATATTAATGACAAGGTAAATTACATACTTTTATTGCTAGCAGATCAACTGATGTGATAAAATTATGTGAATTTACATGTTTCTAAATTAGACGACTTAATTAAGTTATAAGTGAGACCTTGAGACTTAAAGCATGAGATGGGAAGAAACATGCTTACATTGCAAATTGTTTGGCAAATATAATTCCCATAACTATCTAGGAGTCGGAAATTGTTTCGCGATTATTGTACAACAAGTTACCATCTTTTGTACTTTCACTACTAGCAGATCAACTGATGTAGTGGAACTATGAAAAGTTGGATCCTAGTTTTCAAGAGAATTAAATGGTTTATATTGTATTTCCTGGGTAATTTTCTTTTCTTGAAAATTGTATTATCGAAAATACTAATATTTGAACTTATTTATGTAGAAATGGCTCAACCCGACAACACTTCTACTAGTTCCGCTTTCAAAGCTCACTTTGAGAGGGAAAAACTGACTGGGCCTAATTTCAATGATTGGCATCGGTCGTTGAGGATTGTCCTGCGAGTGACCAAGAAGCTTGATTATTTGACTAAGCCTTGCCCTGCACAACCAGCTGATGATGCATCTGATGAGGTCAAAGCTGATTGGCAAAAGGAGTTCGATTTGCATAATGAGGTAGCATGCTTAATGCTAAATAGCATGGTGCCAAAGTTGCAAAAATACTTTGAGCATTACTTTCCTAAAGATATGCTTGAAGAACTCCAGAAAACCTATGAGGTACCTTCAGCTGTCGAACTTTATGATTTGATCGATAAATTTCATAGCTGTAGGCAAGAAGAAGGTAAACCCGTGCGAGATCATGTGCTGCTGATGAAAGATTACATCGATCGTCTCTATACTATGGGTTATGTCTTAACCGACAATGTTTATGTGAACTTAATCAATAGGTCCCTTAACAAGGACTTTAAGGGTTTTGTTCAAAATTACAACATGCATTGCTCGGGGAAGACAATAACTGAATTACTCGCAATGCTCATTGATTATGAGAAGGGTCTACCAGGCAAGGATAAGGCTCCTACTCCACAAGTACTAGCAATACAGAGGGGTAGGGTTCAGAAACCAAAATCGCAGAATAAGGGGAAAGGTAAAGCTGTTGATAAGGGTAAACAAGTTATGTCTTATCAGCCTGAACCTAAGAAGGCCCCTAAGAAGAACAAGCCTAATCCCAATAAGAAGGATCAAGGTTGTCATCACTGCCACGAGACTGGACACTGGAAGAGGAACTGTCCTCTTTATCTCGAGGAGTTGCGATAGAAAAAGCTGAAGGGTGAGACTGGGCAAGCCAGTACTTCAGGTAATTTCTTTATGATTGAATTATTTTCAATAACTCGTAAATTAAATTCCTGGGTATATGATACTGGATGCGGTATTCACATTTGTAATACGCTACAGGGATTTAGAGTGCAAAAGAGACTCGCCTATGGGGAGCAATTTCTGCAAGTGGGCAATGGTGCACAAGCAGCAGTTGAAGCCATAGGAATTTTTGAATTAGTTTTGCCTTCGGGCTTGATACTGAATTTAAATAATTGTCACTATTCACCATCTATTGTTAGAGGTGTTATTTCTTTTGCTTGTTTGTTGAATTTGGGATTTCATCATACTATTTCTGGCAATAAGATTTCTGTTTCATTAAATAATGTTTTTTATTTTGATGCGATTGCTGTAAATGGTGTGTTTGAGATTAATATGAATGAACATAGTGATTATAATTCGATGTATAGCATCAACAATAAGAGAGTCAAGAATGTCTTGGATTCATCTTATCTTTGGCATTGTCGACTTGCCCACATAGACAAGACTCGCATGCAAAAGCTGCAACGTGATGGGCTTTTGAAAGATATCAATGATGAATCATTTGATAAGTGCGAATCTTGTATATCTGGGAAGATGACCAAGAAACCTTTTAATAACCGTATTGAAATGGCTAATGATCTACTTGGTTTAATACATACTGATGTGTGCGGACCACTTAGACATACGTCAAAGAGAGGTGCTAGCTACTTCCTAACCTTTACGGATGATTTCAGCCGTTATGGTTATGTTTATTTCCTTAAACATAAACATGAGGTTTTTGAAACATTTAAGGTTTTTAAAGCTGAAGTAGAACTGCAACTAGGAAAGAAGATTAAAGCTCTTCGATCCGATAGAGGTGGTGAATACCTTAGTAAGGAGTTTAAAGATTATCTAAGTGAGAATGGAATTGTTCAGCATCTCACATCTCCATATACTCCACAACAAAATGGTGTATCTGAGAGAAGGAATCGTACATTATTAGATATGGTGCGATCTATGTTTAATCTTACTACTCTGCCGTTATCTTTTTGGGATTATGCCTTGGAATCTGCGATTCGCATATTAAACTTGGTTCCAACCAAGAAGGTTGATAAGACACCCTATGAGTTATGGTTTGGGAAAATGCCTAACTTGTCTTATCTTAAGGTCTGGGGTTGCGAGGCGTTTGTTAAACGTGACTCAGCTGATAAACTCCAACAAAGATCTGTTAAATGTATCTTTGTAGGATACCCAAAGGAAACAATGGGTTACTACTTTTACTTTCCACCTAAACAAAAGGTAATTGTTGCTAGATATGCAGATTTTCTTGAAAAGGATCTAATATCTCAAGAATTCAGTGGGAGGCTCTATGATCTGGAAGATGATCAAGAGGATACATTACCTTCTGAAAACACTAGTGAACTTCCTGTGGAACCAGATAGTCTGGGTCCTCCACCTGAAGTTGAAGTGATTCCCATTCGCAGATCTGCAAGGACTGTGAAAGCACCTGAACGTCTATGTCTTAACGTAGAGGTTGAGGAAACTATATTAGGGGACCTTGGAGAGCCTGCTAATTATAGAGCTGCCATGAATGATCCTGAAAAGGATAAATGGCAGATTGCTATGAATGGGAAAATGCAATCCATGAAAGACAATCAAGTCTGGATTGAAGTAGACCTTCCTCCCAATGCCAAGGTAGTTGGGAGTAAGTGGCTCTTCAAGAAAAAGACTGACATGGATGGCAATGTACACACCTACAAGGCCCGTTTGGTAGCTAAAGGCTTTACCCAAACATATGGCGTTGACTATGAGGAGACCTTTTCTCCTGTAGCTGACATTAGGGCTATTAGGATTCTCATAGCCATAGCAGCATACTATGATTATGAGATTTGGCAAATGGATGTAAAAACCGCCTTCTTGAACGGTCGTCTAGATGAAGACATCTATATGGCGCAGCCTGAGGGGTTTGTGAATCCAAATATCCAAACCGTGTATGCAAACTTCAAAGATCCATTTATGGATTGAAGCAAGCATCACGTCAATGGAATAAAAGATTTGACGAAGAAATCAAAAGGTTTGGATTTACTCAGAATCTTGATGAGCCATGTGTATATCACAAAGCTAGTGGGAGTGGTGTTATTTTCCTAGTTCTATATGTCGATGACATATTGATCATGGGAAAAGACATTCCAAGTTTGAATAAGGTGAAAGCCTATCTTGGGAAATGTTTTTCCATGAAAGATCTAGGGGAAGCAACATACATTCTGGGAATCAAGATCTATAGAGATAGATCAAGGCGATTAATTGGTTTAAGTCAAAGTGCTTACATTGACAAGATATTGAAGAGATTCAATATGCAAAATTCCAAGAAGGGATTTTTGCCAATGCAAGTAGATCATGGCTTAAGTAGCAAAGCTTGTGCTTCAACTCCTGAAGAGGAGGCACACATGAGAAGAGTCCCTTATGCTTCGGCTGTGGGATCTATAATGTATGCGGTGAGATGTACAAGGCCCGATGTGGCGTTTGCTCAGAACATTACCAGTCGATATCAGCAGAATCCAGGTGAACTCCACTAGACGGCTGTGAAACATATTCTCAAGTATTTTAGAGCTACGAAGGATATGTTTTTAGTGTATGGGGGAAATCCAGAAGCAGAACTGTGTGTTACAGGTTACTTCGATGCATCCTGGAAGTGTGATAAAGATGATACGAAGTCTCAGACGGGTTACATCTTTGTCATCAATGAAGGAGCTGTGGATTGGAAGAGCAAGAAGCAGAGCACTATTGCGATGTCTGCTACAGAAAGCGAGTATATTGCCGCCTCAGAAGCTGCAATGGAAGCAGTCTGGATTAGGAAGTTCGTTTCAGGGCTTGGAGTTATGCCCTCAATCGAAAGACCTATAAAAATGTATTGTGACAATTCAGCCGCAATTACATTTGCCAATGAACCTGGAATCATGAAGGGCACCAGACATTTCCCGATTCGATATCACTATGTTAGGGAACAAGTGGATATTGGCGAGATCGAATTATTCAAAGTTCACACAGATAACAACTTAGCAGATCCATTAACGAAGGCTCTACCCGGAGGAAAGCTTAAAGAACTTTCTGATGGCATAGGACTTCGTTTAGCTAATAGTTTCATGCATATCTGTGATTAGTGTTTGGATATTAGGATGGGATGTTGTAAAACAATTATTAATTTTAATGGAATGAAATAATGGTTATGTTTTGTTATCATTTTCTTAATAATATATCCTATATTTGCATGTTTATATCCTTGAATATATTTATATATTCTAAATTGTCAGTTGCCAGTTAATGATATGGGAATATCATTAAATTAAGGTAAATCTGAGTATTGGTATAATATACTTGAAAGTATATTGATGCGTTGTCATACCAATTTCACATGATATTCAAAATGTTTGAGTATAGGACTTTATCCCGCCAACATGAGTTTACTTTATGGATCTTGTCATCAAGTAAATCATGAGTATATAGTAATCCTCAGACTTGAGATGCCAGATAACTGTCATGCATGTAGTGCATTTCTGTGATTCAATCTACCGCTATACGTAACTGGTAGCTATAAGGATTGTTTTCAGAAGTGTTGCGAAGTGCATGAGTTATGCTCGTAGTCAAGATAGAATTTGTTCCTTCAAACTGTTTGAAGTTTAATACTGCTGGGCCCCTCGTAGGATTAGTAAGATGTTTGTGTGGCCACACCCAAGATCTCCCCTGAATGGTCCAGAAGATTTGGTAATCTTATTTAATCATAAACAATGAGAAACAGAATTATTAATAAAGAATGACTTAGATCCATATATTTATTAATGTAGTATTAGAAGCAAAAGGATAAGTATGATGATGAATCATCGAATGGTTTTTTCAAGGAGAACCACCACCCGAGTTGTTCTGGGGGCATTGGCGTGTTGCTAGACGCTAACCAATGTCATTACACTTTTAATAGATTTCCAAGTGGGAGCTGTTAGAGTTTAAATGGAAAAATATTATCGTGTATGACTAGATTCGAACTCGGGTTCGAGGGATTGCACACTTTACGTATGAATGACTAACGTAAATAATTAATATATATAATAGTTATGTATTTTAATTATTTGGACACGAAATGATACATAACGGACGTTAAGTAATTAACCGAATTGACTAACGGTCGTTAAGTAAATAATGGAAGGACTATTAGTGAAATAAGGAGATTAGAAGGATCTAGAACCCCTAAACCTTGGACTAGGCCGATCGGCCCTTAGGGGATAAAAACCCTAATCCACCCAACTTGGTCACCAAGCTACCATTCACTATAAATACAATGCCAAGGGTCTTTAGTTTTGGAACTAGTACATTATTATTAACCCTAAAACTATTCTCTCCTCTCCTCTTGCCCATAACCGGTCGAACACCTATTGTAGGGTGTCGATCCATAGCTTTCAAGTAAACAAAGTTAGTTTGGTTTTCTTGTGTCCAATTGCTAGCACCATTCGTTAGCAGCTTATAGTACGTGTGTACAAGAGCTCGTTAATTACTTACTTTAGTAATTAATCTTGGATATGTATAGTTTGTTAAGATAATTATTGTAAAGATACGATTTGATATTATCTTGTATAGAAAGTTTTGTAACCGACTAGGACTCCTTAAGTCTATAAAAGGAGGATCTAGGGTTAGGGTTTAGAGTTGCTAGTACACGATTGTTAGCATACGTATTGTTTAGTATTCGCTTCAAGGTTATTTTGTAACCCTGTTACTTTTGAGTAACCGTATTCAATATATTGAAGTGTTTTGTGATAATTCGTTTTGTGTTCAGTATATAATTCTTCTTAAGATCAAGTATTAGTTTCCGCATAATATTTGATAATCGTTCAAGAACAGTTTCTATACCTATTGTCTTAGATCCACATCTAAGATAATTAACAAGATCGTTAAGCTCATCTGGGATCAACAAGTGGTATCAGAGCATAAAAACCCAATTCGATCTCACCAATAAATTTGTGCGCCCAAAATTAAACCCCATTCAAACCCTAACACATCTTTATATCATCCGATCAAAAACCCCCAAAATTAAAACCCTAATTCACGATGAGGAAATGCGAATACTCCGCCGATCACAATCAAATCGCATTTCTTCAAAAGGTCCCTGAAGCCGAGGGTTTTACTGAAGTCATTGACTTTCTTAATGCATCACAAATAAGGTATGCATTAACAGTGAATCCCACTATATATAAATCCCACATGAAAGAGTTTTGGTCTACTGTCAAGGCTGAAACTAAACATGGGGAAGAAAGATTAATTGCAATAGTAGATGAAGAAAGAATAGTTGTTACTGAGACATCTGTAAGAAGAATACTTCATCTTGCAGATGATGAGGCAACAACTTGTCTTCCTACTTCTACTATTTTTGAGGAACTTTAAAAAATTGGGTATGAGAGGCAAACTGATAATTTAAATTTTTTTAAACACCTCCTCTGCCCACAATGGAAATTCCTTATTCACACCCTTTTACACTGTCTTAGCCCTAAAACAACTGGGTGGAATGAGTTCAGTACAACTCAAGCTTCAGCCTTGATTTGTCTGGCTACAGGCCAACCATTTAATTTTTCGGCTATGATTTTTGAAAGGTTGAAAAAGAATATTTTTGGCAAAGTTTTTGTTTACCCAATGTTTTTACAACTTATCATAAATAGTCAATTAAAAGAACCTTTGGAACATAGAGGGATTCAACCAAGTCCTAAACTGACAAGCAAAATGTTTACTTATTTAAAGAAAAATGGGACTGGTTTTTCTGGGAGAATAACTCCTTTGTCCCAACATATTTTAAACATTGCTGCTGCTCAGGGTGAAGAAGCTGAAAACCCCACAGCTTCCCATCACACACCCACTCCTGAACAATCCCAAGCTGAAGATGAATCAACCCAGAAGACCCAATCACCTAGGCATTCACAACAAGAGGACACTGTGTTACCTCAGACCAGTGTTAGTATGGAAGCAGATGAGGCTGCCACAGGTGAAGTAGGTGGCATGATGGAAGGGGCTGACACTACTGCTTCTGGTTTAACAACTGGGCAGGCTAGTGTTAACATACCTAAGACCCCAACCATGGCAACATCTAATGTTGAAGGTTCACATGAACCTGAAACAGATGATGGAATCCCCAGTCACATGGCTAAAAAAGGGGACTCAGCTGTTCAATCTAGGGTTGAGACTGAGTTTCAGTCCAAAGATTCACCTCTCAGGGAAGGTTACACATCCCGAAGTGATGAGGACAGAAATGATACCAATGAATTGACGGATACCTTTGTACAAAATGCCAATTCTGATGATCCACCTCTCGGGTCAGGTAACACAGACCGAAGTGGTGAAGATAGTATGCAACTCGTTAAGGAATTGATGGAAAAATGTACCACTTTGTCAAAGGAGGTGATGAGTCTCAAACAGGAGGTCCTTGGTCTAAATTAGGAGGTTCATACAATGAAGACCACTCATGTTGCTGAAATTGAGAAGCTCAAGCAAAGAATTAGGCACCTTGAGAGGGTTCAAAAACTAAGGGTCTCTCTATCAGGAAAGGCAAAGCTCAAGAAGGGTGTTTCCAAACAGGGGAGGAATGCTCCCAAACAGGGGAGGAATGAGCAAGAGGGTGTAGTAAAGGGTTCAGGGGAGGTGGAGAAGGACAAGGATGGTAGTGTTGCAGGTAATGAAGAAGTCAATGATGATGTGGATATGGATGTTGATAGTGGTGAAACAATTCAAGAGTTTGTGGTGAAAGATAGGTCTGGAAATGAAGTGGTATTAGAAAGTGCTGAAAAAGGTGTTAAAGGTGATGCTGCTATTGGTGTTAGTGAGAAAATGGCACAGAATGATTCTGCTGCTGGTGCAGGACATTCTGCTGCTAATGGACAAGACAGTGCTGCTAGGGTAAAGGAGACTGTTGCTGATAAAGGAAAGGATTCTACTGCTGGGGAAAAAGGATCTTGCTTCTAAGTCAGATGAAGACACCATTCCTATAGCCCAAGTCATGCTGAACCTTAGAACAACAAAATCAACAACACCACAACAACAATCATCACAATTTATCCCAACACTTAAAACACTTCAACCTACTGCTCCAACAAAACAAACTTTATCTAAGCCTGCACCAAAACAAGTTGTACCACCACCTTCAAAACCAGAGGCTAAAGGAGTTGTTATAAGAGAGCCTGCACCAACAACCAAACCTTCAACTATCTCATCTATAGACAAAGGCAAAAGCATCTTAATTGAGGAACCCAAACAGAAGTTCAAGTTTCTAGATGCTGCTGCAAAGGAACAACAAAGTAAGTCTGATGCAGAAGTTGCGAGAGAAATGGAAGCAAAATGGAAAGCAGAAGAAGAAATGGAAAAGAAAAGGCAATTACAAGCAGATTGGGAGGTAGCCATGAAAGCTCAAAAGGAGGAAAGGGAAAGATATACTCCTGAAGAGCAACAAAATGCAATTGATGATCTGCTAGGAGAGTTTAAGAAGAAGCAGAGTCAAAAGAAGGTTCCTAAGATGAAAAAGCCTACAAGAGCTGATCAAATAACTTATATGAAGAACTATCTTAAGAGTCAAGCTTACTGGAAGGCTAGCTCATTCAGAGGGATGACTAGAGCTACTATTGAGAAGGCATATTTTGAGGCTCATTCAAGAATAAATAAACCTGTTGAACCTTTTTCAGATGCTGAAGTTGCAAAGCTCACAAGACAGATGCCTCCAAATTTTTACATGAATCCAGATGCAAAAGTTACAAAGAAGGTGTCTGAAGTTGAAACAGAAAAGGTTGTGAGTTAAAAAGAGAAGGTTGTTGAAGAGAAGGAGACTAAAAAAGTTGTGAAAGAGGAAGAAAGCTCTACTATTGGTGTAAAAAGAGCTGGAAAAAAGGTAAAGCAAAAGGCCAGGAAAAAGAAAAGAAAAACTCCAATAATGTATAGTGATTCAGAGAATAGTTCTGAAGAGGTGACTACTGAGGATATGAAGAACATTATGGAGTTTACAGTTTTTGAAAACCAAAAAGAACCTGAGATGACCAATGCAGTTCCCTTAGACACCAAATATCCAATCATTTCTTATGCACACACAGTAAGAGATGGAAGTGAAGCATACTGGGAATTCAAGAGATCAAATGGCTTATATTATGGATTTATTAGATTTTCTCAGATGTTACATTATATGGATAGAGATTATGTGGTACAACTATGGAAGCTGTATAAGGGAAACTATGGTGATAAGAGACCAGAGGTGATATATGAAAGGATAAACTATTACTTTTTGAAAAATATGTTTGAGCCAGATGAGGGAGATATTGAATGGAAGGAATTGTTAAATGCTAAAATTCATAGATGGTATCTGTATCAATCTTGTGGAGTACATCAGTTGGTTGGTCGAGGTGTGATGGTTTACATGCTTGTGGAAAAAGATTATCCCTTGAACAACAACACAGCTGTCCTTACTCAGATGGTACAACCTGGAAAGTTAAAGTTACAGAGAGAGTTCAATTCAGATAAACAAGCATATGAGCTAATATGGAAGTATGAAAAAGTGCTGAAATCTAAGACTTCAGAGCAGAAGTAAGTGTTTGGAAGCATCCTCCTGGTGTTAGTCTATGATTAGAAGAAACTTGATGATTTTTGAAGAAAAATATCAAGTTTAGGGGAGGATTGTTGGGTTTAAAGATACTGCTGCTTTGTATGTTATGCTGTTGCTCATGGAACTTAAGGAAAATACACTAAGTATGATTCTGCTGCTAGGTTGAATCATTCTACTGCTAGTGTATACATTCTACTGCTGGAGTTTATCTGATGAATGGTGAAATAAGCTAAGTGTCATTCTACTGCTAGTCTACGAAGATTCTGCTGCTAGAGTAATGATTCTGCTGCTTATTAGATATGTATAGTTTGTTAAGATAATTATGGTAAAGATACGATTTGATATTATCTTGTATAGAAAGTTTTGTAACCGACTAGGACTCCTTAAGTCTATAAAAGGAGGATCTAGGGTTAGGGTTTAGAGTTGCTAGTACACGATTGCTAGCATACGTATTGTTTAGTATTCGCTTCAAGGTTATTTTGTAACCCTGTTACTTTGAGTAACCGTATTCAATATATTGAAGTGTTTTGTGATAATTCGTTTTGTGTTAAGTATATAATTCTTCTTAAGATCAAGTATTAGTTTCCGGATAATATTTGATAATCGTTCAAGAACAATTTCTATACCTATTGTCTTAGATCCACATCTAAGATAATTAACAAGATCGTTAAGCTCATCTAGGATAAACAAGGATCATAACGGTACGTTTCTTATTTAATATTCGGTAATACTATTATGTGTTAAATTAGATCCTTGCTTCCGCTATTATGTGCTTTGATGTTTATTTATTTATTTGAATGTCAAGATATTTAAATCCAACATCATCTCTTTTTCTTTTCTGCCCATTTTTGTCTTTTCTCTTCTTTTCTTTCATTTCATAACTCATGAATATAGTGTAAATCAGGGGTGGCAATTCTAGACACGACACGATAAACGACACGAACCTGACACGAAATTAAACAGGTTTGGATTGAGGATAAACAGGCTTGGGTTAAAAACAGGTCAACTCTTCTAGCCCATTTAATAAACGGGTCGTGTTTGGGTTAAGTAAGTGTTAAACAGGTCAACACGTGAACCCGTTTAAGTATATAAGTCTCTAAAAATAAAATATATAACTTGGTTTTAATGTTGGATATGGATTAAATGTATTTTGTTATATACTTAATATGAGTGAATTACGATTATAACTCAGATATTATTGAAATTGACGCTTATAACTCAGATATTATTGAAATTGTCGTATACTTATTTGCATGTTACTTTTATCATATTTTAGATCCTTATATCATTTTTACATTTAAACTAGTTAAATCAATAAAGCACCAACTTTATTCACTGCTTGACATATATACTTAAACAGGTTAAACGGGTAACAAACGGGTTACGCGTGGTATGTTGGTCTGGGTTAGGGTTGAGTTTCTTGATACGATTAATAAATGGGTCGTGTTTGGGTAGATGTTATTTCAACCCGCCAACCCGAATAGTTCAACACGAACATGAATCAATTGCCACCCCTAGTGTAAATGGAGTTTCTATTATGCATCTAATTATAATATATATAGTGGTTTCCAACCAATTTTCCATGTATTTCCTTAGGGGTCGTTTGGTTCGCAGTATGTTTTGAAAGGAATTGTAATCTTTCAAATGAATTGTAATTTGAATGAATTGTCTCCAAAAGGTGAATAACGGTGGGATCACCCTGGTCCCATGCATCCTAAGGATGCCAACCGGACCCTCCCCCAAGGACCCGGCCCCAGGCAATGAGCACATTTGGCCCAAGGAAAAAGTTGAAGAACGGTATAATTTGAATAAATTGTAATTCAAAGACTTGGAATGTGTTGTAATCGTAATGTGTTCGAATTGTAATTGATGTATTCTGTCACAGTGTTTAGTTGAATCTCAACGTAATCTAATTCAAAAAAAAAAAAAAAAAAAAAAAAAAAAAACTTAATAATAATAATAATAATAATAATAATAATAATAATAATAATAATAATAATAATAATAATAAAATCATATTGATAATAAAAAATAATAATAAAATTATTATGTTTCAATAATAAAATAATAATAATAATAATAATAATAATAAATAATAATAATAATAATAATAAAAATAATAATAATAATAATAATAATAATAATAATAATAATAATAATAATAATTACTCCCTCCGTCCCACTATAAGTGTCCACAATGGTATCTTTGCTTGTCCCATATTAAGTGTCCAGGGAATATTTTCAACCAATGAGAAGAGATTTTAGTGGGTAATAGTGATATTTGATTGGTGGAGAGTGTAGTTGGCCCCACTTTCCTAAAACTTTGTGCAAATGAAAAGTGGACACTTATTGTGGGACGGAGGGAGTATTATTATTATTATTATTATTATTATTATTATTATTATTATTATTATTATTATTATTATTATTATTTTTTTTTTTTTATAAACATCACTTCATTAAAAAAACTAATAGAATTTACAAGAAATTGGTGGGAAGCCGAGAAACCAACTGGGCCCCCACACCTCTAGCAATAGCAAAACCAATTCTATTAAAAATATGAACCGCAGCACGCGCCCCAATGTCTTGAGTCATAGAGAATCGTCGAATACGCTTTAGTAGGGTTACTGCATCCTTCTCAAGTTCTACAAAAGAAGAGAAGGAGAAGGGGAGGAAACCATACCCGATATCAACACATTTGGCATCGTACTTGACACGTTTACGCTGTGCTGCATCAATAACCGCACGCCCTGGCCTAAAATCAATCATCCCAGATTGCGTCAAAGGCGACGAACCCGTAAGATCAACACATACATCACGCCCATCGTCCCAAGAATAAAGCAATATATCAGCCTAAACACGTTATTAATATTTTTCGATATCTCTACGTTTTGATAATCACAAAATGTAAAATCATTAAACGAAAGATTATGACCTAAACAAGTATTTAGTTGTAAATATCTATTTTAACAACTTAATCACTTAAGGTATGAATAAACAAATGCCTAATGCATTATATGATCAAAGGAACATTTTCTTAATCACTAGATTTTTTATAAAATAACACAAACATTTTATATCTTTTACAAAATCATTTTTGGAAATTAAAGGAAAATGTTTAATCCATAATAAATTTATGAATTCAAATTTTAAACCAAAAATGGCAAAAATGTTCCAGAAAAACCTTCCCCACAAAAAGACAAAGCTGGGCAACGGAATTATTGGTCGGCCCCCTTAATTATTAAGGGGACCGGCCCCCTAATTAAGGGGACCGACACGCTCCTCAGCTCCCCAGCTTTGCCTATAAATACTGGTTCATTCCTGGACTTTTACCTCACCTTTTTGCACTCCAAACCTTCTGTTCTAAATCTCTTCTTATATCTTTCTAAATCCTTTGATCATATAATCTTAAGCTTTTGTTTCCAAGTGATTCAAGCTTCAATCATTCAAGTGCAAAGAGAAGAATACTTCTATCAATCAAGACTAGAAGTATTACAACTTAGTATCATCTTGTTACCTAAGTTGTTAGTTTAGTAAACTTTGTAAATCATTCATTCATTTGTGTAGAAGGTGTGTAGATTAGGTGTGAACATAAGTGATTAGATTAGTATAGTGGGTAAGTAGTGAAGAAGGTGTAGAAGTAGTTGTGTTGTAAAGAAGTAGTGTAGAAGTATTGTAAAGTTGTGAAGTAGTTGTGGTGTGAAGAAGTTGTGAAGCCGTCGTAAAGAAGTCGTGAAATAGTGAAGAAGTAGAAGTCGCGAAGGAGTGAAGAAATACAAGTCGTGAAGTGTTGAGAAGAAGTTGTTGGAAGTCGTGAAGTAGTCGTGTTGTGATTGAAGTTGTGAGATTGGTTCTAGCTACGATTAGAACTCGACATTTAGCTTTGTGTCGTTAAACCGGTGTAAGCGAAAGTTGTGTAAGGTTTTCTCCGCCATAAGGGAGCTTGTTGAAGTAGTGAAGAAAACTCTCGAGCTAGGTGCTCGGGGAGTGGAGTAGGGCAAGGAAGGTGTCCTTGTAGCCGAACCACTATAAATCCCTCGTGTCTCGGTTTGATCTCTCCATCTCTTACTTACTTCTTTATTTATATCGTCATTACTTTCATACATATAGGCATATATAATTGTCAGTATTATTTAGAAGTTGATTTCACATAAAGATCAATTTAAAACTCCATTCATGAAAACAAAACTTTTATAACAAATCTAAAAGGATACACATATAATTAATAATATTGTTCAAGTATTATTTTTCACATAAACTCGAATCTAAGTTTTTAAAAGGAAACAAAGTTTTTATAATAAATTAAAAAGACGTAAAACTATTCAACCCCCCCTTCTAGTTTTCCACAATTGGTATCAGGAGCCACGTCAAAAAGATTTTTAAAATATATTGTATTTTAAAACTTGAATCAATCTATGGAATCGGAAAAATATTTAGAAGGGCAATCAATTGATCTAGATCAATTGATTTCACCACTATTTAAAAATTATAGCTTTCTTGAATGGAAAAATAAATTTGAAAATTATGTGAAATCAATTGATCTAGATCTTTTGCATGTCATTTCGAATTGGTGATTTTCAACCAACAAAAACGGGTTTTGAAAGTCAAAATGATTATTTCAAAACAAAGAATGAAAAAAATAATAAAGCTAAAATAATTATTTATAAAGCCTTGCCGAGAGTTGAATATGAAAGAATATTCTTCTGTCAAACGGCTAATGATATTTGGAAAAGTCTCTTAAACTTTCATCAAGAAAAATGTCAAGCCAAAGATGAGGAATTTGATCTTGTACATGAATTAGTTGTCCTAGAAAATTTAATAGATAAACATTTAGATAAAATAGATACATGTGCTACTAGTTCAAATGTGTTTAATGAAGGTATTGATGACGAAGACTACATGAATCAACTCCGAAGTGAACTCAATTCAAAATTATGGAGTAACACAGACGAAGAAGAAGATTACTATCCGGTATGTGAAGAATGCAAATTAGATAAAACTCCAAATAAGGCATAATCCGAAACCGAACATTTTTGCTATGATCAATTCATTTTAGAATTTTCAAAATTAGAAAATGAGTTTAAACATTTTTGCAACATAGATCTAAAAACCATTTTTAAACATGAATCATCAAAAACTTTTGAAAGTAATTTTGAAAAAGAAATAATTTTAGAAGATAAAATGTCTAGACTTGAAAGTAATATTGAAATTGATCTAGAATGCAAAACATGTCAAGAATATAAGCATGAAATTAAAAGATTAAATGAAAGAGCAAAAATACTAGCTAAATTTGAAGAAAGCTCCAAATCTCTTAAATACCTACTAAGTTGTCAAAAGCCATTCGAAGATAAAACCGGTTTAGGATTTAGTTCGGATAACTCATCAACAAGTAAATCAAAACAAATTAAATTTGTAAAACCTAGTAGAAAAACTTAGAAATAAGGTTATTTACAATGATTATAAATAATATAAGTCAGGAAATCCATTGTTTGTACATTAAAACAAACTGTTAAGGAATTCTTGTACTTCTTGGCGACATCCTCACCATGTGCATACAAATGCAATGGGTGTTCTCAACTAACCATCTCGGACCCATAAGAATCAGGGTACCAAGCTGTTTTACTTGATTAGGTGATAAATGCACAAAGGAAAGAAACTCAATCTTAGTTAATCTACTCACATTCGAAACGTGCGCGTGAAGACAAATGAATTATCTAATCTTGAATCACACTCAATATCTCACATGATAATCTATCTCAAGAAATAGCTAATAACGTAGTGAAATATTAATGGTGCGGCTATTGAAGAATTAATGAAGATATCCCCACTACTTAATCGGAAATTTTGAGAAATATACAAAGTAACTTTTAAACAAGTACTTTAAGATAATGTAAAGGAAGTGTCGAAACTTAGGATTTTCTAGCCATCTTGATAACGTGCGAAACGCGTCTCAAGTCAAACCTCTCACGAAGAAAGGTCAACTCGCGACGGCTCGACGCGATACTCGATTTGTAATAAACCGGATAAGTGAATACCCGGGTCGTAGTCCCAACGAGGCGTGAATCGAGGATATCGTATGAGGTTTGGTATTAAAATGCTTGAAATAACGAGGGTTGATTGGTTACTAATATCTATTAAAACGAAAATGACGTAACGAAAACCGGTAACTACGATACCAAAATAATTTTCCTACGTCCTAAATGACAAAAGAAAATTTTACAAAAAAGAAATATATTTTTTTGACTTTTTAATTATTTTTTTATGAATTAAAAACTATTTAAACTAATTTAAATTTCTAAAAATACTAAAACTATTTTTAAAAATCTGAAAATTTTTGTGAATAAACTTTGAACTAATTAAAAGATAAGAAAAATAAAAATGGGAAAAAAACAATTCTGGATAAGCAGAAAATAAGCTGAAACCAGCTTATAATAGGCTAAAAGGAATATGAAGGCTAAGTTAAATAATTAAGTTGTAATACTTTAACCTAAAAAGAACAAGAGTACTACTGGTAAGGTAGTGAGTTTGTGAACCAAGTAACCCAGGTTCGAACCCCAGGTATGGAAACCCTTTTTTACAACTATTTTTTTTTTTTTTTGGTTTTCTTGTTTTTGAAACTGATTAATCAACACAAGTAAATACTTTTTAAACTAAATAAACATTTTGAATCTAACAAAAAACCCAGTAACAGCTTAATAATTCTTATCAGTTTGGAGAATAAGCAAAAGAAAGGCAAACAAACCAAATAAGCTCATAGCTATTCTAAAGAGCTAGTGGAATGGGAAATAAGCAAAAATCTATAAAGAACTAAAGGCAGAATAACAATAAGCTATGAAACTCAAAGATAAGCTCAAATAATGCCAAAAATAAGCAAAGAAAACCAAGGAGGGTCTGCTGATCTCAGGGCAAAAGAAAGGGACAGAGGGCAGATGGCAACTTTGAGGCCAAATTAAGCTAGCTTAACAAGCTCAAAAGTCCAAAATAAGCTACAACAGATTAAGACTACCTAGAGAGCTACTTGAAAAACAAAAATCAAAATCCAAATCCTACTTTAACTACACTAAATTTGAGATTAAAAAGTGCTAATGAGGCAAACATAAAGAAAAGTGCAAGATGCTAAAGGTCTGTGTGATCAGTTAGTGTGCAGAGGGCAACAAACCAAAAGGGCTTGAAAAAAGGATTATAAACTACCACCATGTGAACCATAAGGATCTCAGAATTGCAAAGAAAAATACCAAAGTGAGCTTATTGCTCTAATAAGTAGTTTTGATCATTTGGTCTTCTAAAATGTAACAGTCCACTCAAATCTAAGAATCCTACCAAATTAACTCTAAATAACTTAAAAACAACTTATTTTAATCAGATTAAGCTAGGTTGAAACTGAGGGAGTGGCACATGAACAGTGGGTCACAAAATTGACCCGTTTGACTTTTAACCCAAACACACCTATAGGCAGACTTTAAGGATTTTTAAGCTAAGCAAACCAACATTTAAGCTCAATACTAAAAAGGCAGATGAATAATCAATAAGCTATTATAAGTCATAACAAGTAGCACTCCCAGAAAATAAGCAGAAAATAAGTATGTAATAAGCAGTTGACTTGAGTTGACTTTTAAGGAAAAATGAAATTGCATTAACTGAAAATTTAAATTACATTACTGTAAATAAAATAAAAGATACATAACAATAAAAAAGAAAATACCTAAATTAAAGCTAAGTTAAAACCTGCCAAAAAATGGCTTACATAATAAACTATTTATACTAAAATAAAACTAAACTAGGGTTACAATTCGGACTTCATTCTTGGACCCTTGGATCACTTTGGTACAATCTCAGCCCTCTATTGGAATTTTGGCGCCCAAACTTGTACCTTGGGATTGCCAGGCTGGAGATGGGTATCACGTGAAATTGTACTATGAGGGGGGGGGGAAGGTGATGCTAGAGCAGAGGTAGGGGGACAAAATTGTTGGAGAAGGACAGGTATGGGGAATGGTGGTGTTTTGGCGGGTCTCAGGGAAAGAAGAAGGGTGAGGGATATTGAGTTTGACCTAGGTTGGTTAAACTGGGTAGTTAACTAAACGGGATTGGGCTTTTGGGTATATTATTTTGTGGGCTGGGGTATGTGGTGATGGGTTGATGAGTTGGTTTTGTTGAGGGTTAAAAAGGGGTTAGTTTAGGGTAAATTTTGAAAGTGGTTTAAACTTTGAGGACCTTTGTTCCCATTTTTGAAAATCCAGGGACCTAACTTGTTACTTCTGAAAATTATTATCAAGGAACATTTTTGACATTTTGACTTTCATGGCGGTTGACGTTTGACAATTTGAGCATTATCCGGGTCCTAACTCGTAAATTTCTTCCCCGTCCTCGGCTTTTCACAACTTTCCAATATTGTGCTCGGTTTTTGTCCGTTTTGCCTTGTTTTCAATCCTTTTGTACCTGAAACACATAAAAACATAAACCACGAATATTTGCAACAATATTCGATCTATTAGGGTGTTTTTGGTCATTTTGTGTCTTTTATGGGTATAAAATGATGAGTATTTACACACTCATCAAATCCCCCACACTAAACTATTGCTAGTCCCTAGCAATCCAATCATGTGAAGTAATGAAAGGATCAAAAGAATTCCAAGTATACCCCGTTTTGACTTTTTATTCAATGCGAAAAATTTAAACTAGAACTAAAATAAATAAAATGCTTGATTTTCAAAAATGGTATCATAGAACGGGATTCACACAAAATGGGTGTCTCCAGGGAATTGTAATCGTCATCCTCTTTTTATACTCCCAACTAAGCTTAAACTCAATGTGCAAATGTTTTTTGTAAAATGCTAACACTACTTATACTAATAATCTATGTAAGCCGAAACTTAACTTTTCACTCCCACAATTTATTTAAGTTAGGTGACTGTGCTCATTTTCAAAATTTTGACCGCAAAAATCGACGTTTATTATGGCTGCCATTCGTTTAAGTCAAATACTAATTTACCGGGAACCTCGAAAATCTAAGGATCAAAAGGGCCTTTTCCATGTAGCGGCTTTCTTCTCGGCACATCCCAAACCAGTTGGTTTTAGGTGACCAGGCTTTTGACACCCCACAGAGAATAGTACCGGAATCAGCGGAATTTCGATTTCAAAGATTTTGGATATTCCCACTACGCTAGTATTAAATACTTAAATAGATAACAACAAATGATCATTTAGAGATTAGAGACTCAAAGACGAGATCACTCCATGTAACAGCTTTCTTCTCGGCACATCCCAAACCAGTTGGTTTTAGGTGACCAGGCTTTTGACACCTCACAGAGAATAATACCGGAGCTTTCGGACCTTTGAAATCAACAATCTACTAAACTACCGTTTAACCTTTATACAAAATTGACGAATCCAAGTTTAACTTCCGATTTAAATTTAAGAGAAAGCAAATTTACCATATTTATTAATATACACATCTTTATTTTCACAACATCAAAACTTATTGCATTTTGCAATATCATTCCATTTTTGCATTTTGCAATATCATTCCATTTTTATTTTTCTTTTTCATTTTTTTTTTTCATTTTTTCATTTTTTTTTATTTTTATTTTTTTTAACTTATATATATATTTACATACTAGGCGAGTACCCGTGCATAGCAACGGTTCCTAGCGGCAGATAATTAACGTTTTGTGATATTGTGGTGAGTGTTTTGTGTAGCGTTCAAAATAGAACGTGAACAGATCATAATGTAATTGCAAACGCTTGTACTACACGATAACTCAAGTCTAGAAAAAATTCTTAACATCTATCAAACAACATATAAAACCATTTAATGAAACTGAAAGTAAAACATTACATTTGTTATGAAATAAAAACTAACAACACACGTTACTCTTCGCGTAAAACTTCTTGATAAACGACATTCGAGGTGAAAATTCCTGCTTGACGGAACTCTTTGACTGGTTTAACCAATACCTTTGTTGTTCTACGGGATATCCCTCTTGACAATGCCACATAAAGCTGGCCATGCGAGAAAACAGAGTCGGGCAAATAGACACCCACATTTGGAATTGTTTGGCCTTGTGCTTTATTAATAGTCCTCGCAAAGCTAAGGCGAATAGGGAATTGTGTTCTCTTTAGTTTGAAAGGGAAAATGTCTTCTTCAGATGGAGCAAGAGGAATTCTTGGCAAGAGCACTCTAACTCCAGCGTGTTGTCCGACAGCAATCTCAGCGTTGATGACATTAGGGTCAAAACGTTTACATATCAACCTCGTGCCATTACATAATCCATTTTCCGGATCGAGATTCCTTAAAAGAATAATCGGACATCCTATTTTCAAACGCAAGCAATGAGGGGGAAACCCGCTCACGTTGAGCGAGTTTAAGAATTCCAAAGGATAGAAGTTTTGGGTGTCGTCTTCTGCTTCATGAAAGCTATAGTAAACCTTCTCTTCGCCCAGAAATCTTTCAATCAACATATCATTAATGCTGTCAACATGCTCATTTTTAGTGGATAAAATTGCTCTTGAAACTATATCAGTAGATGCATGAGCGTTGGTGGCGAAGGAAGGAAACACTTCATCGATTAATGCATCCTTTGAGGCAGCGTCTTTAGTGTAAGGGACGGTCATGTCATCAGGTATGCGTACATAGTCTTCATCGATGACCTCTTCAACCCCGTCACCAACTCGTAATAGGAAGTTTGAAAACCATGGGTCTGTCCGTGCCCTCATGTTTATGGTTAAACGCATTTTTTTAATTATGGATCAAAGAGGTGACATCCGTAGACTCGAATCTACAATCTGCGCTCGGGTTCCACGTCTAATGACCGGTAAAACCTGTCTAAAATCCCCTCCTAAAACCATTATCTTGCCGCCGAAAGGAAGTTTGACCCCGGTAATGTCTTGCATAGTTCGATCAACCGCCTCCACACCTTGCCTTTTAGCCATTGATGCTTCATCCTAGATTATCAACTTGGCTTGAGAAAGTAGCTTAGCAAGGCCACTTTGTTTTTTGATGTTGCATACTGAGTTTGTATTAAGATTGATGGGAATCTTAAATCGGGAGTGAGCAGTTCTTCCCCCTGTCATGTTATTCGCCGCAGCCCCTGAGGAAGCAGTGGCAAGTGCAATAAGACCACGAGAACGAACAGTGGCAAGCAAAGCTTTATACAAGAACTTTTTACCAATTCCTCCAGGGCCATCAATAAAAAACACACCCGGAGAATCTTCATCGACATGTCTCATGATTGTATCATATGCGACTTTTTGATCAGTGTTGAGAGAATGCCGAGCGAGTATATATTCATTTAGTACAACTATCGAGCACTCCTCTTGTAACTCACGACAACCAAATGATTCTAAACTTACATTCGCGGTAATGTTGGGAAGGTCAAAATCACTAAGGGGCTGTTTACTTTCAACTTAATGTCCTGTTTGGTAACAAAACTGGCTGGAAACAGGAAACTTTGGTGTTTCTTTTTAACTTATTGCAAAAGAGAATCCTTAATGTGGAAGGGGGCAAAATTTGATACTGTTTCTATTCAGGACGTCTTAATACGATTTTTTTCCCGAACTAGTGTAGGTGGAAAAAATAAATTCGAAAAATTTAGAAAACTTCGAAAAAATTTATAAAAATTCAAAAAAAATTTAAAAATTCGAAAAATTTATAAAAATTCGAAAAATTTATGAAAATTCGAAAAAATTTATAAAAATTTTAAAAAAATTCAAAAAATTTATAAAAATTCAAAAAATTTATAAAAATTCAAAAAAATTTATAAAAATTCGAAAAATTGATAAAAAATCAAAAAATTCAAAAATTTTATAAAAAATTTATAAAAATTCAAAAAATTTATAAAAATTCAAAAAATTTATAAAAATTCAAAAAAATTTATAAAAATTCGAAAAATTGATAAAAAATCAAAAAATTTGAAAATTTTATAAAAAATTTATAAAAATTCAAAAAATTTATAAAAATTCAAAAAATTCGAAAATTTTATAAAAATTTATAAAAATTCAAAAAAACTTATAAAAAATTTGAATTTATTAAATTTTTTTTCGAATTTTTATAATTTTTTTTGAATTTTTAAAAAATTATAAATTTTTACAAATTTTTTGAATTTTTAAAAAATTATAAATTTTTATAAATTTTTTGAATTTTTTAAAATTTTTTATAATTTTTTATAAAATTTTCGAATTTTTTGAATTTTTATAATTTTTTTGAATTTTAAAAAAATTATAAATTTTTATAAATTTTTTGAATTTTTTAAAAATTTTAATAAGTTTTTTCGAATTTTTATAATTTTTTATAAAATTTTCGAATTTTTTGAATTTTTATAAATTTTTTGAATTTTTAAAAATTTTCGAATTTTTTTAAAATTTTTATAAATTTTTTCGAATTTTTATAAATTTTTTCCACCTACACTAGTTCGGGAAAAAACTCGTATTAAGATGGTCAATTAAGCATAAAAAAGAAACAACATATATCCACACAGGACCTAACTAGAAACAGTACACATATATCCACACAGGACCTAACTAGAAACAGGAAAAAAAAGAAACAGCCCCTAAGACTCTTACCCATAGATTGTAGAATTGATGATATGTCCGTTAGAACCATATTTTGAACCCGCTCAACACTTGCACAATGTAAGGTGTAGTCTTCTGAAAGTGAGTCGTAATGGTCATTCCATAACTTGCGAACATCTCCTGGCTCACAAAAGATTAGAAAAGTCGCGAATAGTCTTATAAGAGGGCCGGGCATCTCGTGCATGGAGGACTCACGTAGACAGTCAGATATGTGATCATCACTCTGTATTAATCCCCTTTCAAGGGCCGCTCTACGAAACGTACTGTACACTACGCCGTTGAACGTGTAAAGATATTCAAAGCCTGTAGGGCCTTTAACATGCTGCAAAAGTACACGTAGATAGAACCGCTCTCCTTCAGCGGGATTAGCGGAAACCAATCTTCCTACCATTTTCCCTTTCTTTCGTTTGATCCACTTGCGTGTACTCTTATTCCATACGTAGTGCTTGGGGATGTCTTTATACAAGTATTGCCTTGCGCTTACGTCTGTCTTGTTCAAGTCAAAAAAGGCGGTCAACATCGATCTCTTATCCCTTTCTTTCTCAAGAATGTCAGTCATTACATCGTCTTCTGAGAACCTAACCAACTGGTTATTCGGTAGATGAACTTGCAATGACATAACTGACGGATGGATATTAGATAAAGGGAAGCCATAAATTCGCCACATAGCTTCGGGGGGTGATACATAACGCGCATCTTGGAATCTCTTTATCTCGTTAACGACTTGTACTCCATCTTGATCAACGTTTACAACTTGTTTGTCATGACCCTTGTAAACATACTTGAAGACATATTTAACGGATTTTATACTTGAGCATACCTTCACATTGATGTGACAATTGAACATCATCAACAATTTCGGGTTATATGGAACAACCCATCTATTGTCCAGGACGCTTTTCCATACGTTTACCTCGATGCCATTGTCTCTCCGCCGATACAATGGGTACGAGTCATCTCCTTGTTGCGTTGTTTCTTGGAATTGCCTAGGATAATTCCAACGACATTTCTTTGGTTCACCCTCCATACAAGGACACTGAGTATTTAAGTGACCACAAGGACCATGAAACATGTGCTTTAGAACCAGTTGGTGCAATTCAGGATGCTTATTCGGGTCTGGAATTTCAGCGCAAACAACTTTGTCGTAATGATTGGGATTTGCAAGCTTGTAATCTGAACTCATAATCAGAAGAAAATGTGTATGTGGCAAACCCCATTTTTGAAACTCGATAACATATATGTGCGACCCAATAACCCCAAGGATGTTCTTGGTGAATAGTTGGTTCTTGAGATCCTCTAGTTTTGCACGAAAAACTCTTGTAACCAGGTCCGGTCGATCTTGGGCCGTTTGTCCAGGATGAAGTTCAGTAACAATTTCAGGCCATTTAGGATTGCAAGTCATGGTAAGAAAGATATCAGGTTTCCCAGCATCTTGAACTAACATCATTGCATCCAAAAATCGTCTTCGCATGTCACGTGGACCTCCGGTAAAAGACGCAGGCAAGACAATACGTTGGCCAACTCTATTCGATTGAACCTCTCCGGCATTAACACAATCCACGATTCCTTGATACAAATCTGCTCTTATTTTGGATTGGTTTTTTTCACAAAAATGCAAGCGTGAAGTCTCAATCTTTATGTATATATTTACCACGAATTGCTGAAACAATCCTCCTCCAAACAGGATCAAGTTATGATATGGGCGCATCTGGAATTTGAAACAATAATATTCTCGCATAGTAACTGTTTTTCTACCAGTTCTTGTGTTAATCCCTGTGCGGTGATGTTAAAAAGGTTGTGTAAGGAAAGCATATACTATATGTTACTATTGTAACCTGGTATTACACAAGATAAATTAATGTGAGTATAATGATTGGTTTAGTACCTTCTTCGTCTTCGTCGTCGTCATCATCATTATCGACAAGTTCATTGATGTCTACCCCTTCTCTTGGTATTCGAGAATGCCATCCAGCCTCACCGTTTGGAAAGAACATTGGATAAGACAAAGGATCATAGGAAGCGAAATAAGGTTGTATTTGCGTAGGGTGTTCAGACTTTGCATACACAACGATGCTTCTCTTGTATGCAGTGATGTTGTTATTACCTTCTACCCAAATACCAGCGACCTACGTGATATGATATATTTAAGTTGAGAGTATAAGATTATATATACAACGGTCAATTTATATAAGACGTAGGATGGTTAGAAATCATATTTATACCTCGGACGTGGTAGGACGATTGTAAAGTCTTTGATCGACTTTAAAAGATGCATTTAATTCGACCCTATACTTGTCAAGCGGACCAAGGTTACCAAGTGTTCGAAATGTCTGAACATATGGGTTTGGTGCAAGAACACGTGATATTATCTTAAGAATCTCTTTATCAAGATTAGGCCATTGTAACCTGTGCTCAAGCTCCGATTCTGCGTCATAAAAGTACAACTGCAAGTACCTTGGTTGGCCGTCTCTAGGAACCAACTAATCCATTCTATGATATATCCCTTCATTTAAACGAAAAGTATATACTCCAGAGCTCCTAACATTGTATGTTTTGTCCAACTTTACACCCATCGATGCGAAGGAAAAGTTTGTGTTGTACGCACGTATGTTTTTCCTAAACATTTTTCCTAACTCACATTGCGACGTGAATAGGTTGTATAGTTCTGGAGGAATTTCTAAGGCCTTTAAAGTCGTTTTCCCGCTCATGCAACAAAAAGTAGGAAACTCGTATTGTATTTTCTTTGCTCCACAATGGACACATGGTGGTTGCTCCTTCAATGCACGATGCTCTTTAGGAAGGCCATCGTACACGAAATTGTACGGATCATCTGGTTTGGCAATTTAAAACGTGTATTAATAGGATGATACAAAATTCCGTAAAAAAGAACAAAGAACATAATATGGAAAATTATTTTACCTATGGTGGTTTCACGTGTCAAGTCCGAAAGATTTTGTGTCATTCCTTCCATTGTGTCTGCTTCCATGTTAGCATTTGCGTCTGCTAGTTTCTTTTGTTTTCGTTGTTGGTAATATAGCCTTTGGTATTCTTTGTCGTATTGTTTCTTTTTTTAAATGGTTGGGTCTTCACCAACATTGGTTCCTATATATGGGTATAATGTAAATACATGTAGTAAGGAGCAAAAGCAATTTCTTTAATGAAGCTTACCAGCCATATTTTGATTGAACTCTGTAGGGTATTCACAATACATGAATCACTTGTATGAGGATAGTTTGGATCGAATGGAAGAAGGTTTCTAGAGAGAAGTGGGAGCCTTTTTAGTGAGAGAAACACAAGTAATATTAGATTAAGTGAAAAGGTCCAACCCTTCCCATGTGTGGGAAGGGATATATATACTACTACATATTATGTCCCTAGTGGACTGTGGAGCGAGCTGACACAGGGGAAAGCCCCGACCCACTCCACAAATATAGATATGACTAATACTAATAATACTAAGCTACTGATAATATTACAGATATTCCTACGAGCTATGATGATCTAATAAGTACTCGGGGTGACCGAGTCTTCTGCTGAATATTCATATTCCTAACAATCTCCCCCTAAGGGAGGTCACCCCAGAAGTAATGTTCTGAATTTCAGCCCTTCTTCCTTGGATCTTGACATCATAGCTCGTAATCATTGAATCTTCACTGTCATAGACTGTTGTGCAAACATCAGTGATCTGAAGATGACTTCTCATTTGTCTTGGATGAACTTTGAGTAATCTGAGAACGTATCATCCCACTTGAGTCTCCAAGTCATCTTTCTGTAGTACTACTCCATGTGATGAAATATACTTAGAGCCGACATGCTCACACGATATGGTGTCATGATCTTCAGCATCAGAGTTAGCAGAAGCTGTGTTGAAGGTCTTTTAGGGTGATCATGACTTCTTTGATGATGATGTGGTGTGAACATGTGGTAATGGATTGGCATCTTTTCTGCAACCAGCTACAACAGCAACCAGCTACAGCATTCCACAGCAACATCCGCCAGAAATTCCTGCATACGACAGTTAGCAATAATTCGACCGGTGCTTACAAGTTTGGATTTCGAGATCGTCAACAGCATAGTGTGAAGACTCTCTCTAATCCTTACCAAGACCGTTCCTAAACGAAAAACCCACAGAGGGCTTTTTAAGATTTTACCGTAGTAAATCAACGATTAGGAGAGTCGCTGGAGATCACTCCACGACTGTAGACCGGTTGAAACTGCCGCGACCACTAAGCGTAATCCACGAGGAATTACCTAAGTGACCTGCTTTCAGGGCTGCTTGATGTTGACCCTGGCAGGAATTTCCATTCAATCATTGAGAATTACATAAGTAAATTCTCTCATAAATGTTCTGGCAGATTGCTAAGATCTGCGTAGGACTCATAAGCTCACAACTGGTGTCCTTAATGTTGAACAACCAGTGTAGAAGTAATTCGTGTCCCTAAGAGATCTTATTGTGTATCTCGTGGCTCTAGACTCGATAGTGCGTTTTGATTTAGTGAGCGGAGGCTGGAGAGGACTGCCACCTTTTCAATATCATCTAACTCGGAGTGAGAGAGACGATAGGAATGTATTGAACTCCGTGACAATTGAAACAAGAATCCTTTGAGGGACCTTGAGTGGCTAAGGAGGGTTGTGCAGCGTATCACTGGGTCCATGATACTTTGTCTTCAATGCCAGCAATCAACTAAGTGATTCTGACAGCATATGTATTGACCCGGTTTCTGCCTAAGTTGTAAGGAGGGCTATTTCTTTTCACCCTTTCTCTTTACAATTCTTTTTCATTCTTCAACCCCTTCAGTGCATACCGAGACTTCATTACTAGAACCTTGTTGGGTTTGTTCCAGTACTAGCTCTATCTCAGTCGGCACTTTTCCCTTATCCACTTATCTCCTTTTTTAATCATACCTA
Organism: Artemisia tridentata subsp. tridentata; assembly: GCA_021014915.2. Lineage (NCBI taxonomy): Eukaryota > Viridiplantae > Streptophyta > Magnoliopsida > Asterales > Asteraceae > Artemisia > Artemisia tridentata. The sequence goes on along the minus strand of CP139509.1, from coordinate 352,138,229 downwards.
AGGACTTCTACACTAACTAGTGGATTGTCCCTGGGTAGATCCCTCCGGCTCTGGCGGGATCGTGGGAACTTAAGCCTAACCTAACCATCCTTATAACTCCATGCATTAATTAAAATGGTCGGTCTTTGGTGTACTTCCACGATTGCCATGCCAAATCTTTGAAAATCTCTCAAAGTGTTCATGATTCAGAAACACATTTTTGCAAACACTTGAGAGTTTTATAATTTTCAAATGCTCCCCCTCAACATGTGCTCGGTTGATTGTTTTATAAATTTGCACATGTTAGGTAGAGCTCTCACTTTTTGAATTGATCCACTTTCAGTGAACAAGACCGATTCGAGACACGCTTACATCACTAGTTAGACTAGCTTGAAATTATTACCCGGCCTGGTCAAATCCACAGAAAGTTTCTCGAAATGGTACACTCTACTCAGATTCATCTTTTTCGAGACACGCTTACATCACTGGTTAGCCCAGCTTGAAATTATTACCCGGCCAAGACGAATCCTTTCGATTGATGACAGTTCAAGTTTCGTCAATTCATTTGTTAATTCTGAGTCACGGCCACATGAGATGCCAAATCCTTTGTTTTGTAAAAACCATTTGCTCCCCCTCAATATGTGCATTGAAATATGAAAGATTTTCGCACATATGGAAGAGCTTGCGTTTATTACCAAAACATTTTGCTCCCCCTCAATATGTGCCTTGATATACAAAATGGTTTAGCACATACGGGAGAGCATACATTAACTTCCAAATCATCACATTTTATCAGAATTTCCTATTTAAATCACATTCTCTCCCCCGATCAAAAATTTCAAACCATTTGAGATTTGTGATCTCAATTGATTTAAATACATTTAGAAAAATTTTGGAGAAAATGTGGTCAGGTTTAAATGTATTCTGATTTTGGAGCATACTATGCTCCCCTTGAATTGGCGAGAGAGTGTCACTGTTGATGTTTGCACAAATGTGGCAAGGTGTCGGAAATTTGAACACATATGCTCCCCCTCAATTGATGATCCGTTTCCCATTAACATAGTTGTAGTCATTCAATTGAGCGACGGACATTTGTGAAAATTTAGTTCAATTTACCACCTTGTGTAACATCAAGACTCTCTTGAAGAATCAAACAAGATAGAGAATCTTGATGAAAAGAAGACTTCTCTTCTTATATACGAAGTGATGCACTGACACGTACATCAAGTCGGAGAAATTCACTGCTCATTATTCACATATTACACATAGAGTATTACAAGATTAGAGGAAATTACATTGTAGAAATTACAAGTGCCTAATAAACGAGTAATATCACAACCAAGACCACTGATGAAGCGAGTCAGCTCATGCCGTTCTTTCCATCAGTCTGTAATCTCCTTCCCGAACTCTTCCCCCAACAAAGCTTTCCAAGCTGCGAAAGATCCTTCTTGTTTTCAGTCTACGCTCTATGGCTTTCATAAACTCTTTGCTCCTCTGTACGTCCAGATCAGTCCAGAACTGAGTCTTCAATTGTGGGTTGTGGGGATTCAGCTTGAAGTCTTTAATCCTGAAATCCAGTGCTTCATCGATCATCCTCAGGGTACCATCACTGAATTTATGAATCTCACTAAATTGCATCATCATAGGAGTCCCATGTTGGTCGGTAAACTTGACAGCTCTTGGAGATTCGATTACTTTATAGTCGTGAATGTACTCGAGACCCGCACGTTCCCAATATGGCTTAGTGAGATTGAGTTTGGTCTGATAGCTCTCTATCCCCAGTTGAAAATCACTCACCCTTTGCCTGATGACAAGACCCCGGATCCACAAGTTGACAGCAGCCGCAAGCGCCTTCTTGTCGCGAGGAGGAAGATGATTTAGGTGCCCTTGAAGGTTCAGAAGAAAGAGGTCCTCGAAGTCATTCGGAGACAGATATTTGAAATCGCTTTCAGAAATGATATACTCCTGTTGATCAGCACGGCGAAGCACTATCCTTTTAAGATACTCATATCCATACATTGGGTGAATATCAACTTTGATAACACTTAAGATTCTAAGGTGTGAACGTATACCCTGACGACTACCCTCTCCTGCGTGCCTTTCAATGTAAAATCGTTTCTTGTGGAACCACCAATGTGTGATCCCATAAGAAGCAGTAATTTCAAACTTGTATTCCTCATCTGACCATACTTGATCAGGCACCATTTGTTCAAGTCCAACGTCAGGGTAGTAAGCCGCCTTCATCTTGGAAATGGATAATGCCTGACGTTCACCATTATTCCCAAACCGGAGATAATTCAGATCGTTGTTAAAGAAGAGATCTGCTTGAATGTTCTTCTGACCCGGTGGACCATCAAATGGAAGAGGTCGGTTGATGTCGTAGGAAAGAATCCGGTCATCGACTTGATCAGTAAATAGTCTATGACATTCTTCCATTTGAAATTGAAGATGAATCACATCAGGATGAAACACTTTGACGATTTCATATGCGGGACCTTCCAAATCTTGGGGAGTGAGATTCGTGATGCCTTTCTTTTTACAGAACCAACTAATAAATGCCCCCATGTCTTTTGATTTCTCCAGCAGTGAGTACTCTGGAGGTGGGTTGTGTTGTGATGCAATGGTAGCTGCCCAATTGTTTTCAGGAACACTTGTTGCTGATGATGGAATCGACCACTCAGTTTCAGGAACTGGTTCTTGTTCTTCTTCTGGTACAGGTTTCATACATGATTCCCAGTCTTCCTTGGTGAAGCGTTTACGAGTGGTGTTTGAGTCATTAGATGTATCTGTGCGTAAGAATTCCAACCACCATTTTTGATTAGGATCAACTGTTGGGATATTGGTGTTTGCAGAGACATCTTCTTCATCAGTTTGAGTAGACAAGTCATCTGCAACCGATTCCTCATTCATGACAAAATCCTCAGGAGCTGGCGAAAACGAGGGCTTGTATCTGTCATCAACAGTGGTCCATGCAAGCGAGCCTGCCTTTGAAACGCCCTTAGATGTGTTTGGGCCAGAAGAAGTAGTGGTTTGATCTTTACCACCCGAAGATTCAGTTGGACGATGATGAGCTTGATCTTGGGTGGATTCTGAAGCTCCTGACCTCTTTGTTGTTCCAGATCCACCAGCAGGTGGAGGAGGTGGAGGAGGATGTGGTGGAGAACCAGGGGGCGTACGGGGTTTATCTTGTCTTCTTCTCTTCTTCTTCTTCCGTTGTTCTTCAAGCTCAGCCATGAGGAAATCCTGATTATCACGACTCATAGACTTTTCCAAGGCTTCATAAAGTCGTTGATGATCTTCATGGCCTTGATACTGACCACATTCAAACATTCGGTCATAGAGGATTGATTTCATATCAGTAGTAGGAAGATCTCTGAATCGTGTCTTCATAGGAGCTTCCATTGCCCATCTGACTGCTTCCTCTACCTGTTCGTTCACAGCTTGAGCCACCAACTGATCTATATTAAGCTTTTCCACCTCAAGTAGTCTCTGCTCATAATTACTCATCTTCCGTGACATGTCATCGATGAGCTTTGTGGCGGCAGTTAGTTTGGATTCTAAGTTAGATGGTACTTCTTGAGGGATGGGTGTTGCTGGTGATGCTTCTGGTGAAGGATCTACTATGATTGTGGCTGATGTGGATACAGGAGTTGTCATCGATCTAATGCCAGACATGTCTTGTTTAATTGGTACGGACACCATTGACTCCACTTCCTTATCATCATGTGGAATGTCAGTCTCAGTGGTGTTGTCGTTGGCTTTATCCAGAATGAATTGATCACCATAGTTGAAGTCGGTATCTAGGTTCTTCAGAGAAGAGAGAGTGCCAGTAGATCCTGTTGGTTCATTCAGGTGAGATTGCTCATCCTCCTTCATTTTCAGATTCTCATGAACCCTCGGGTATGTGGAAGCCACGAATTCTTCATGTAGTGTTTCTTGTGGAGGCTCTGTAGTGGTTGTAGTTATCTTATCATGAGTTTCCATAACGATGTTATCAGACTCAGCTTCTTTCTGAACTTTCTCATCATGACTCACACCTTGAACTTGTGGGTCCTTAATTACAGTATGTGTGACCTTCATCTCCTCCTTCTTTTCTTTAATAACATTACCAGACTCAGCTTTCTTATGGCCTTCCTCTTCTTGATTCTCACTTTGATCTTGTGGGTCCTTTACTTCTGTATGTGTGACTTTCATCTCCACCTTCTTTTCCTTGTACAACTGTTCATCGCTTTCTGTATCACTGGAATCTTGAGCAACTTCTAAGCTTGGTGATTCTTCTTGATGTTCTTCAGAAGGATCAAGTGCTCTGGATGATCCCTGATCACGCTTCCTGAGCACAAATCGTGTCGTTGTCTTGGATGCCGGAGATGATATGGTAAGAAGAGTCTTTGCAGCTTGGACCACTGTAGCCACTCCTTTACCTTTGCCCTCTACTTCAGGCAATGGCTTACTGCTCTCTACAGCAGGTTCTCTGAGGACAACTCCTTTCGTAGCACCTTTTGTTGATTCAGCGTGTTCTTTTGCACTCAGCTCCAAAGCTTGTAGTAGATCCGGATCATCTTCATCTCTCAGACCTAGTTCGGGTCCCACCATCTCTTCATCATCATCTTGACTTTTCGTCTTGATTTTCTTGGATTTCAACTTCTTGCTTGATGCCTTCCTTTTGATCTTCTTCTTTTTCTTAGATCCCTCAACTACTGTGGGTGCATCCTTTCTTTTCTTTGATTTGGATTTAGATTGAGTTTGTTTGATGGATTTCTGGGTTTCAGGTTCAGGGGTTTCGGCTTCACTTCTTACCTTCTCAGAGAGAGACTTTTGATATCCCTCAACTTTGCTCAGATATTCCATATAATAGGATGCTTGACGAATGTTATCTGAAATAAGATGCTCAGGAATAAGCTTTCCAAAGACTTCTTGTTTGGCTCCTTTAGCAGCCCATTTAAGATTTCCCAGAACAAATTCTTCAGATGACAAGTGGAGAGGAGAATCAGCTCTAGGATGGAACTTGTGAAGAGAGTAGAGGTGATTGATTATCATTTTAGTGAATCTGATGCTAGGAATTAACATCTTCCTCACTGTCTTCCTGCTGGCCAGATTAGATTCCAGTTTGGCTTTGTCTTCTAGGAATGTGTGAATGGAGTGAACGAATTCTTCCCAGATCCTTTCAGCGAAATCTATGTTGGAACGTTTTATGATTCCCCATAGAATTTGAAGCACTGGAGCCCTAGGTCTTTCATATGCAGAAGTCTTCCCAGTAAGACATAAGTTGAGGATGGTGGCGAATGTTCTCCATGGTTGATACATCTCACTGGTGACTACCGCCGACACCTTGAGAACGGTTGATGGATAACCCAGATCATTGAGGAAGTGGACGAGAGCCTCGGATGAAGGAGGTTGAGTAAAGGGTTTATCAGTGACAGCAGGTGAGATTTGAAGAGCCTCTCTGATGGTGTCTGATGTCAGCTCGTACCATTGTTCATCTAACTGACAATGGTAGTTACCAGTGTCTTTGTTGAGTTCAATAGTATTCCAGAACTGTTGAATGTATATGGACGGAACGGTTGCACATGCCGTGAATGCTCTGAAGAAGTTAGTATCCCTTAAGATATCAACAGATATCTTGTAAATCGGATTGGGTTGAGGTCTTGCCACATCGATATAACAGTTACTCCTTCCAATAGGGATCCATTTGTTCTTAGGAAGGATTTGTTCATCTGTGCGAACTGGTGCTGAGACTGCAGGGTTTGGTTCAGAGGAAGTGGTGATCCCTGTATCTGACATTGTATCTACACACACATTCATAGGACAAAAGTATGTCTATGCAAGTTAGATGGGAATCAATCCATGAGGTTAGCACAGAGACTGTATGTTCATAACAAAAGACTACAGTAGATCAAGTAGCACCCAATTGTGAGAGACCTAAAATGCAGAGACCATCTTTCACATTATAAAGAATTAATTGCACAGCTGCATTTGTAAGCATGTAGACAAAAGAATAGGCATAGCATGACAATACAGACAAATTGCATCCATGACCAAGTAGACAAATAGCATCCATCTTCATAGGCAAACCGCATTAATGATCAATCAGACAAACCGCATTCATGACAGATTTAGACAAACCGCATTTGAGATTGTTTAGACAAACCGCGTTAGTGATTAGTTAGACAACCGCGTTCGTGATTAAACAGACAAACCGCGTCTGTGACAAAATAGAAGAACCGCGTACGTGATAATTTAGACAAACCGCGTTCGTTATTATTAGACAAACCGCGTTCGTTATTATTTAGACAAACCGCGTTCTTTGATGAAACTTACAAACCGCGTTCGTGATGAAACATTCAAAACGCGTTGTGACTAAACATACAAACCGCGTCTGAGACTATACATACAAACCGCGTCTGAGACTAATCACACAAACCGCGTCTGAGACGAATAGACAAACAGCATTCAAGAAAAATCACACAATACCGTTAACATATATAGCATCCTACACCCTAGATCATATTCAAGCCCTAGAGATCATGTAGAGAGTACTCATTACAGACTTCACATTATGCAACCATCTCATGACATGCCAATCACATAATCCCACATAGAGTTAAATCACCACACATTGCAAATATATCGACACATGCTAGACAAACCGCATTGAAGAATATACCGCCACTTAATCATCAAATCATACAATACTATGCGGATGTATGCACATACGACCACAACACAACAAGATCTTATATTAAACAACCCAATCACAGTCCACAATCATTCTAACTAAACCAACAATCATTCGACTTAATCGCATCTAACCATGAAAGAACAAACAATCGTCTTAACAGTTACTCAAATCAGATTGCTCATTTGATTAGTGATAAAAGAGACCCATTCTACCCTAGAGACTTATTAATCGAACACTGATTGAACGAATCCTAGACTCATGAGCGATTTTGACTTTTGGAGTCAAACATCGCTCGACTAATCTCACCAATCCAACTCACAACTTGAATGATTACGCAATCAGAGCACATAAGATTTATCAATACATTCATAACCACGAATCCCATCAATCAAAACAAGAAAAAACAAACTTACCTAGGATCGAATGACGAGTTGAACGGATCAGCCTAAAAAAATAAGTAAGACATTAAGATTCTAGGAATAGTACTGTTATCTACCTACTGATAAGGATGAGAGTCGATCATTACCTAGGAAAGTCTCGATGGATGAATAAAATTGGAGATCGTGGTTAGGTTAGAGATAGAGTGGATAGATCGGTTTGATAATGGAGGAGAGAGAGTGAGGGACAAACCGCGTGTGATAAGAGAATTAAATATCCTCACCTAACTTTGAAGTTTACCTACATGGCACTTTTGGTCCCTGTCGTTGTAGATTAGGCAAACCGCATAGGTAACAATACTAACACCCTATTACTTTGAAGTTTACCTAGATGGCACTTTTGGTCCCTGTCATTGTGGATTAGACAAACCGCATAGGTAACAATACTAACACCCTATTACTTTGAAGTTTACCTAGATGGCACTTTTGGTCCCTGACTCTCCAATCAAAATACATTCAAACACTCATCGGTATCCAAACCAGTTACGACACACTAAATCCCTAAGGACTTAATAGTAACCCAGTCAGTTACCCAATGAATACTCATAGACAAGTTTAAATTGCTATTGTTCTCCCCCTCAATCAATGACTGAGCTTTTGTAGAGAGATTTAGACATTGATTGAACAGCAATTTATCACTGGATGAGATCAACGGTGAATGCCTTTAGGTCAACAGAAATCATCAGTATGAATGAACATGAATATGAAGTAATCCATGCTCAGGTGAACATCACCTTGTTGGAGGGACAGCCGTCCTTTTGGCGACGTGCTTTCCCCAAAATGAAGCGCGGGTTGCTATCTAAAGTAATAGCAAACCACAGAGACATGATTTACTTATTAGGATCTACTTCTGTTCGAGCTTCATTTAAAACCCCGTGTCATTATTGAATGACATTTCTAGGGTCGTAAATGTTATCGATATCCAGAAGACATGCCTCCCTCTATCCAAGAACACGTAATACTATATATATACAAGAAACATGTTCCTATATAAAAAAAACTATATACACCAAGAAAAAAAGGATACATGAGTTTTACTTTGTAACATCTGTACGAGTTTTGAACTGAATTTGTTCAAAAATCATTGTTCCCGTGCATTACCGGTGAGTTTTCCGAACATCCTCTATGGGAGTTGATGTCCCCTTTGGTAGCCACACCTTGAGTTTTTTCATAATGCATTCTGTGAGAGTAGCTGCACGCGGAAACCGTCTCCCTGCACTATCATAAGTATTTTGTATGCATATGTATTGGTTAGTGACTATGGGGTCCTGTCTCAGTGATTTCTTGCAAACATCCTTAGAAGCATTTTCCGTGTCAGTAGGTACCCACTGACAACCAATTTGCTTAAAGATTCTACCAGTTGGCAACCATCTTAGGCACGTTCTAAATAAGCTATGTTCCTGAGGCACCTTAGTGTTTTTACAAGAGAAAGTTTCTTGGTTTTCAGCACTAGATCTATTAGGTTTCCTAGGGAGCTTCATTGATTTTAGAGGCCTATGGTGATTGTTTGTAGACGTAATGGTTGCAGTGTCATGATCATTATCTTCCTTTGTTGGTGTCCTATGAGGCTTATCCTGAAAGTGACTCTTAGCTAATGTTCCCTTATGTCTAGGTTGTGAAGTGACTGATTTAGGCAAACTCTTAGTCTCACCAACTCGGGGAGCACACCTTGGAGAAGGTGTTCCCAAGACTGGTGATTTGACAGACTTAGGATTCACCCTGTTCTTGGCCGACTTCTTTACATCATTCCTACGAGAAGCTAATGAGAAACATTTCCTAATGTTTTGTGCTTGAAGGTGATCATTTTCAGCCTGTAACTCAACAGTGTTTGCGTCATGTAAGGTTTTATCATCATTGACTTTTTCTTGTAATTCACTTAACTTGGTCCTTAGCATTTTAATAGTCGCGTTCTTGGCCACCAGCTGATCTTTCAACTCATTTATCATGAAAAATTCCCGAAAGTCAGGTAATTCAGGATTTTTTGATGGAAGGTTGATTTGGAACTTTTCTTTAAATTGTTGCATTGAAATTTCAAGATCAACACAATGTTTTTCAAGTTTTGAAAATCCTTTTAAAAGTTCATTGTAAACCCTTTTTTCAATCATATCAGGTGATTTGAAAGACTCAGCCGTAGGCAAGGTATTTGACGAACTGTCATGCACGCTTACATTAGAAACAGTATTATCAAGATGAGACAGAAGTACCACAGTGGTCTGTGCTTGGAGTTTTTCAGGTTCGTAGGATTCCTTCTCAGATCTTGTGAAGTCACTTCCTGTGTTGACACCCTCATCCGTCTTGTCTGATTTAGTTCCATTCCTACCTAGTTCACCTTTTTCCTCAATGAACCCCTCGACATCCCTCATCAGCAGTAGCAGTGTCGTTTTGTACATTTCAACTTCTGACCCAGTATATTTAGCAAAGCACTCTTTAGTCACTTGGCAGTCATAATTATAATCCATAGTGTATTGAGAGTTGATGAACACTTGGAGTTGATTGTTGATCACATTGAGAGCCGCTCTGGATTTATCTTCAGAATATTCTTTCTTGACCAGCTCTTGTTCAAGTTGATCCAGATATAATGTCATCATGACTGTGAAATCACCAATTTCCTGACCAAAGAGTGAAGCGAAGGCCCGTTTGTACCCCATCACGTATTCAGAGTTACCGAACAAAGCCTTAATGTGTGATAGAAGTGAACTGAAGCATTCTACTTGACTTTCCTTTGCATTAGCCAACTGCATATCCTCAAAGCATTCATCCAAGTGTGACTGCGAGTGTGACTCATCAGTTCCAGCAGAGTCAGTATCATTTGTTTCTGTTAGAGATGTGAAATCATAATTCCCATGATCCTTTATGTTATCGTACAGTTTGAGAACCTCCGATATGATGGAGTCTGAGTTAGTCGTCATAGTGATTACAAGATTATGCTGATCTTGTGATTTAACCGAGAAATCGAATCTTTCGCGGGAATTACTAAAATCACCAAGACACAAACCGCCTAGACAAACCGCGTAGACACAAACCGCGTATGTGCCTAAGAGACAAACCGAGTTCACACCAAATATACAAACCGCGTAGGCGCCAAAGAGACAAACCGAGTTCACACCAAGGATACAAACCGCGTTGACACAAACCGCGTGTGCGCCAAATAGACAAACCGAGTTCACACCAGAGATACAAACCGCGTGTGTGCCAAGAGACAAACCGAGTTCACACTTGATATACAAACCGCGTGGACACAAACCGCGTATACGCCTTGGGGACAAACCGAGTTCACACTTGAAGTACAAACCGCGTAGACACAAACCGCGTACGCACCGTAGACACAAACCGCGTTGGCACCAACTTCCAAACCTGTCACTATCAAGGCCGTTTGTCCTTTTGCCTAAACAAGTAAAAACGACAAACCGCGTATCCGATGTACCACAAACCGCGTTCAAGAATGTCCCAACTACACAAACCGCGTTCAAGAACACTTCCACAACACACCCACGAATTGCTCCAAAATTACCACACGGTTCTTAGATCTTTGAAACCAAACACCAAATACCACTCTAATACTAATCTTAATCTAGAAAGTACAAAGAAAACTAACATCTATTCACTAAACAAAGTACAAAGATGAAATTTATACTACTTAGTAAAACCGAACTAAAACTTAAAAAAAAACTACAAATCTAACCAAATCTTAACCAAGAAAAACCTAAAGAACTAAAGAACTACACAACTTTAACATATAACCACCTCTAAACACTAAGCAAGAACACAAAATGAATCGTGTGCTATTAATCAAACCGGACCAAAGAAAAACTTGAAACTACAAATCGACCCAAGTGAAAACACCTCACAAACTACACCAATTCGTGAATACCAACTCTCATGGACCTAACCATGGCTCTTGATACCAATTGTAGGGTATTCACAATACATGAATCACTTGTATGAGGATAGTTTGGATCGAATGGAAGAAGGTTTCTAGAGAGAAGTGGGAGCCTTTTTAGTGAGAGAAACACAAGTAATATTAGATTAAGTGAAAAGGTCCAACCCTTCCCATGTGTGGGAAGGGATATATATACTACTACATATTATGTCCCTAGTGGACTGTGGAGCGAGCTGACACAGGGGAAAGCCCCGACCCACTCCACAAATATAGATATGACTAATACTAATAATACTAAGCTACTGATAATATTACAGATATTCCTACGAGCTATGATGATCTAATAAGTACTCGGGGTGACCGAGTCTTCTGCTGAATATTCATATTCCTAACAAACTCTTGATCAAATAGGGGCACCGGTACGCTACTACCATGTCGATCATCTGGTTTGCAATTTAGAAAAATGTACTAATAAGATGATACAAATTTTCGTAAAGAAGAACATAATATGGAAAATTATTTTACCTATGTTGTTTTCACGTGTTAATTCCGAAAGATTTTGTGTCATTCCTTCCATTGTGTCTGCTTCCATGTTAGCATTTGCGTCTGCTAGTTTCTTTTGTTTTCGTTGTTGGTAATATAACCTTTGGTATTCTTTGTCGTATTGTTTCTTTTTTTGAATGGTTGGGTCTTCACCAACATTGGTTCCTATATATGGGTATAATGTAAATACATGTAGTAAGGAGCAAAAGCAATTTCTTTAATGAAGCTTACCAGCCATATTTTGATTGAACTCTTGATCAAATAGGGGCACCGGTACGCTACTACCATGTCGATCATCTGGTTTGCAATTTAGAAAAATGTACTAATAAGATGATACAAATTTTCGTAAAGAAGAACATAATATGGAAAATTATTTTACCTATGTTGTTTTCACGTGTTAAGTCCGAAAGATTTTGTGTCATTCCTTCCATTGTGTCTGCTTCCATGTTAGCATCTGCGTCTGCTACTTTCTTTAGTTTTCGTTGATGCCAATAATTTCTTTGGTATTCTTTTCTTTTTTGAGTGGCTTAGTCTACACCAACATTTGTTCCTACATAGTTATAATGTAAATACATGCAGTAAAGAGCAACAACAATTTCCTTAATGAAGCTTACCATCGGTAGTTTGATTGTACTCTTGATCAAATAGGGGAAATAGTATGTTACTACCATGTCGATCATCTGGTTTTCCAATTTAAAACATGTATTAGTATATATAACAGATAATTCCCTAAAGAATGTAAAAGGTACACCTTGTTACCTTTGCTGATTTCACTTGTCAAGCACGAAAGATATTGAGTAGCTCCTACCGGTGTCTGTGGTTCGATGTTGGCATTTGCTTCCGCTAGTTTCTTTTGTTTTCGTTGTTGGTAATATAGCCTTTGGTATTCTTTGTCGTATTGTTTCTTTTTTTGAATGGTTGGGTCTTCACCAACATTGGTTCCTATATATGGGTATAATGTAAATACATGTAGTAAGGAGCAAAAGCAATTTCTTTAATGAAGCTTACCAGCCATATTTTGATTGAACTCTTGATCAAATAGGGGCACCGGTACGCTACTACCATGTCGATCATCTGGTTTGCAATTTAGAAAAATGTACTAATAAGATGATACAAATTTTCGTAAAGAAGAACATAATATGGAAAATTATTTTACCTATGTTGTTTTCACGTGTTAAGTCCGAAAGATTTTGTGTCATTCCTTCCATTGTGTTTGCTTCCATGTTAGCATCTGCGTCTGCTACTTTCTTTAGTTTTCGTTGACGCCAATAATTTCTTTGGTATTCTTTTCTTTTTTGAGTGGCTTGGTCTACACCAACATTTGTTCCTACATAGTTATAATGTAAATACATGTAGTAAAGAGCAACAACAATTTCTTTAATGAAGCTTACCATCGGCAGTTTGATTGTACTCTTGATCAAATAGGGGCGATAGTATGTTACTACCATGTCGATCATCTGGTTTTCAAATTTAAAAGATGTATTAGTAATATAACAGACAATTCCCTAAAAAACGTAATTGTACACCTTGTTACCTTTGCTGATTTCACTTGTCAAGCCCGAAAGATATTGAATAGCTCCTACCGGTGTCGGTGGTTCGATGTTGGCATTTGCTTCCGCTAGTTTCTTTTGTTTTCGTTGTTGGTAATATAGCCTTTGGTATTCTTTTTTTTTTAGTAGCTGGGTCTACACTTACATTGGTGCATAGGGAAGTTGAACCATTGGAACGTGGAGTTTGTAATGGTGTTATATTTTCTTTATTTCCTGATAGGTTTTGAGGCGATGTTGTTTGCAATGGAAGGCTATTTCGAGCACCATTAGTATTTAGGAGATTGTTCAATGTTCCGAACGGTACCCTATTATGAGCGACATTTATGTGAGCTGAACTTTCTTCAAAGTAGGCAGAGTTGGTCTTTCCTTTTTTCCCCGTTTGCCTTGTGTGAACATCTTTATTAGACAAGACTTTGCATTTTTCTAGCATATAATTCAATGAAAGGGTAGAGTTGTATTAAAAGTTAAGTTTCAAAAGTAATATATCGAGATTAAAAACAGAAAAATAACATACCATTACTTAAATCAACATGAACTGGGTTCGAAACAGTGGTGCTAGATTGTTTAACGCCAAGCATCGTGTCTTTAATACTCTAACAGAAAAAGAACATACCAATATTAGTCATTACTAAGCAAAAGCATAATAGAGAATGTCCCCAAATCCCAAAGTAGTCTTTTACCAAACTCAAAACTTTTAATACTCTAACACCCAACCTTATAATCTAAACGATAGTATAAGTTTCTAAAGCCAAGCATCATAATGTAATGTAACACATAAAACACCTAAACAGTCCATTTGAACTTTGATTTTGGCTGAGATAAAGTAAGATTAAAGGGCTTATTCTGAGTTTGCTAGTAGTTAGTAGTTACGTTATCAGTTTTCTGAGTTTGTTTTTGAATTTAGTAGTCATTTGCTAGTTTATTTATGGGCTGCAAATCAGCACATCAGACCTGCACAATCTTAGATTTGTCATAATCAGCTCTTATTTTTTATTTTTATTCAGTTCATTAAAAGCTTTTATAACCTGAAAATTGGTATGCTCATTGTTTGGTTGGTAGTCTAGTTATTGTGCATTTTTTAGGATTTTTATTGCAGCATATAGATAGCTTTTTATTGTTACCATAGAACTGTTTGGGGCTGAAAATTTGGACGTGTGCTTATTTCATTTGTTGTGCTTATAGGATGAACCACTGCTTAATGACAACAAAGAGATATATAGAATAGTAGAGCGCCATTATTATTCATATAAAATGTAGATCGCCAAACTAAATTGCATATGTCTGAAAGTATTCAAAATATCTAATGTATGCAATTACAAAAGCAGATCGCCAAAGTAATGAAAAAAAAAAAAAAAAAACAAATGTTCAAATCTTCCGATGACGTAAAAAACAATAACTTGAAATGAGGCCCGATGCGTTATATCCTCATTTTCTTCAGGGCTTGCGCTTCCCGCATATCCGGGTCAAAGTTGATACCCTATAACTCCGTGTCCATCAACAAGTTCACTGTAAATAGAGGGAAACGACGCATTATTATAAAAAAATAAACAAATGAGGCCGCGTTTGAAAAGGTAAGTATAAATTTGAGTCGCGCTTGTACTTGGTTCAGCATGGAGGAGCTTAACACGGGTTATGTATATGACTCCATTGTTTTTGATGGCCCGTGCGAGCATTGCATATTCTTTTCGTAACGTATAAAACGCTATAAACTTAATCTCCGCCCCTCTTCAGAATTTAATAAACGTCAGCTCGTAAACAACAGAAAATTAGTAGTTGTAAAACATTTGTTTAGGGACACTTACGTCAAATCTCTTAGAAACAACTCGCAAGTGTTATAACCTGCGTTTTTTTTAAGGTCTCCCCTAATCACTCTTCCAACAGTATCTATAAATGAATAAAAAATATGATTAGGAATACGTAATAGTAATCTAGTTCGATGAATAGAACATCATTTAATTATGTGTACCGATCAACATTTTCTTTGTTGATTTGTCTTCTAGAAGACCCCTTATTGAAGGTAGCCACGGGTGGTTCACAAACCCGGTCATGTCAGGATACGAAATTTGAGAGACGACCGTCTTACTATTCACCACAATTAAGACATCATTTCGCACGAAGCTATAGTTGTTGTGCCTTGGATATTCTGTTGGGTTAATATAGTCAATTTGAAAATGGTGGATAGAAACAAAAGTGTTATCCAAGTTCTTGTTTTTATACTCTTCCACCAGGTCTTGCGGCACTACGGCCGCCATCCTTTCTCCCTGGTATTAGACGTATGTGATATTGTGGTTAGTAGATATAATTGTTATAATTAAAAGATGTGTTACATATTTTACAACCCTTACATGTTTGTCGTGCAACATCAAATAGAGTTTGTTGGATGTATTATCCGTCCAAACGTAGTAGACGTGCACTTGGGGCATTATGTACCACGCGTGTGGGCTTGTAAGTGATTTGAAAGAGTCAACGGTAAAGTAAGGATCCCATTGCTACAAAAAAATAAATGACAGGTATAACTAAATGTTTAAACCCATAAGATTAAAGTCATCAAACTAAAGCATAACAACTATTGATCGAAAAGCTTGTACAGGCACAAAATCACTCGAAAAGCTGGATTCATGCAAATTATATGATTTTATGTGAAGGTCTTTGTCATGTTTTTGACTTATAAAACTGGTATATATGGACTGTTTTGTGTTGTGTTATGTGACCATTTTTGTGTCGTTCCTCCAGCCATTTGTCCACACGTAATAAACCTCTAAATCAACTTGATATCATAAACTTATGCGCCTATAAAAGTATAACTTATGCGCCTAGAAAATATTTTGTAAATCAAAAAGGAAACATAATCAGAACACCATTCAGTCCTATTTGCAAGTATCTGATGTAAGTAAATTGTATATTGTGTTTACCTCAGGTTCAAGATCGGGCACAGTAGGGTTGAACACTGGATCAACATCCATAGGACTGAAAGCGGCCATTATTTGAGATTCAATCTAACAAGTAATACAAACCATATTAGAATGATGTAGCAAACATATACGTAAAAAATAAACATAATGAAGAATTATAAACCTCAGCGGCATCGTGCTGGACAACCGGTTCAACAACAGGTTCAATGCCTTCCATGTGAAATCGTCGCCTGTATTTTATGTATGTTATATGTTGTTACGTAAAGATGATATAAACAAAAGATGACATGTATAAGATTTTCATACGTGTATATATCGAAGAGATGTTTTTGAATAGGAGAATTATGTGTATCTTTCAAAAGTATTTTGGAAAGTATTTTCAAAGTTGTTAACAGCCCATGCGTTTTGTATATACCTCATATTAGCTTAAATTAGTTTTGATGTATATCTCTTTTGAAAATAACCGATTTGGTTTTAATATACAGGATTGCAAAATTGATTTGGAAAGTATTTGCATAGTTATCAATTGAAAATATCTCATCTTAGCTTAAATTAGTTTCGATGTATATCTCTTTTTCAACTCTACTCGATGTATCAACTACAGCTTAGAAAGAAAGAAATGGACTTTTGTTGCTTACATGGTGAGTTGAAAGATAAAACACATCAGGGTCATCATAGAATGTCTCACAAGTGCCACTTCCATGATAGACATCAAAATAAATAATGAAAACTCGTCTTAGTCCATGGACTCGCTGTGCATATCGAGCTGCAATAGCTATATTACAAAACATACAATGTGGCATTCCCATCACCGGAAGAACCATATTTCCCTCGGGACGTGTCAAGGCAAAACCAACTGGAGGGTTCTTATTTCCTTGTGATGACATCACATACAATCTCATTTCAATAAAAGATATAGAACAATAACTATTCCTTATTAGGGAAAGAAAATAAAAAAAATAAAAATAAGCTGTTACAGTAGGCATATAGAGAACATTGAGTGATAAAGTGACAAACTGTCTGAATAGATGGGTTGGGTAATCTGGTATCTTTGAATAAAGGTTAGTTTTGTGGAAAAAGTTAAGTGTTATTAACTGGTATAAAAAGGGCCTAGCATGTTAAATATAACTACGCAAAATCTAGGATCTCAATTAAAACTAATGTTTCGTAAAGAAAGTGGAAAATGGGCAGACCTGCTGCATAATCCACCAAGGATAGACCTGCTGCAGCATTAACCAACGCCCCCTCAAATGTCTGCATATTAAGTCAACTACGAAAGAAAAAAGGAAAAAAACCATTTTTGACCCATTAACCCATGTGACACAACAAATTTTTAAGTAACAGGTTAAGAAAACATTTCATTTCAGTTCTACAAACTCGCACACTACATGGATTGAATAGCAAATGAAGAGGAATATTACTGAGAACATATCAATAGAAAAACAAAAGGAACCTAACTCCAACAGCCTTGCCAAACAAGTCTTTGCTAAACAAAATCATCCAAAAAACAAGTTGTTTTAACAAATGACATAAAACATAATTCTATTTTTTCGTCATCTCCGTCATCACTTTCATCAACAGAAGTAGCATCCTCATCTTCGTCATCACTTTCATCAGTCTCACTTTCATCATTAGAAGTTGCCTCCTCATCGTCAATGAAATCGGCCAAATCATCTTCCTCATCTTCCTTATACGTGGATTCTTGACTGCAATTTTCAGAATCTTCTAAATCAATTCCAAATTCATCATCAATTGCATCTTCATCATCTGTTTCTTCATCAATAACTGTAAACGGGTGTGCATTGGGATAACTTTGTCATCTGTTTCTTTTTGGAACGAGTAAAAATGAGGGGTGCTTCATCATCAAGTTCCTATGTAAAAGAGTATGGCAACATGACATTAGTAAGATGTTGTATATATAAAGATTGTAACTCTAATACATAAACGAAACTAATATCATGATAAATTCATACCAGTTTATCATTTGTTTGAATGTCATCATCACCCATTTGCTTTAGTGGCATTGCTTCTACATTTTCTTCGTCTACATTGTTGTTTGCAAAAGCACCATTTTTCACGAGTCTTCCACGTTTTCGGGGTACGGGGACAGGCTGCACAATGTAACAATAAGTTAAATTGACAATATTTTTTCCCACGTATAGTTAAAACATACATCAGATAATTTATGCATGTTATATTATATATAAGATATATTTTATAATTCTCACCACTTCATTTTTTGCTATGTCAGTAGCACGTATATCCTTAGAATTGGGTGATTTGATGTCCACCATATTGTAATGGTCGAAAATTATGAATTTGATGATAATAAAAAAGTTATTAGCTTAAATGATGTTAGGTTCAATATATATAGCCGAACATATTTAACCTTCAAAATTTGTAAAGTTTGACAACCGGATATTATAAAGTTTGACAAGGCATGTGTAACAATCCCTATAAAAAAGTGATTTGCGTTTTTTTTTCATTCAGTTTCACATATGTAGCTGTATCGTGGTGTACAACATATTGGCAATAGTTTCCATGAATAGAGGGTTGAATGAGTAGGCAATAGTTTCATGAATAGAGGTTTCAACATTGAAAAACATACTTTCCTTACAGGCCATCGTGTAAGAAGAAATCCTTTCCTTGTACTCAACACGTCACATTGAAAAACATAGTTGCCTTGTTTAACTTGACAGCCATTACCAACTCGTCACATTGTAAGAAGAAATCCTTTCCTTGTGTAAGCAAAATTACATTTTCAACATTGACTTTTCCATTACCAACATTACCAATTCAATAATGGAGAATAGAAGTGTGGAACAAAATTGGTTAATAGGTTTGTTACGTGATGGTATAACATTAAACATAGCTATTTGTTATCTACATGATTACGATAGTAAAGAGAATTCCTAATGAGCAAACATGTTGAAAAGCAAACAACTAAAATTGACTTAAGAATAACAAAGTTTTACTGATAACGTAAACATAGCCTTTCCCAAACTTGCATGAAAGTTCAAACAATGGTCGAAAAACGACAAATAAAATTGACTTAAAAATAACATAACTTTATTTATAACGTAAACATAATGCTTCCATTATTTGGTAAAATATGGTTCAAGGTCTTCCATCCATTTCGCAGTAGCCTTCATCTCTTCAAGAACAAGCTTCATCAAACCTTCAACAGTAGTGCTGTCATTCACAATTCTATATTCCGCGGCATCTATTATGTCCAACATTGACTTGATCTCTTTACGAACCAAGTCCACCCATATTCGATCCATTTGAGCCGTTGTAGCTCTGGGACGTTGTTCGACATCAACATGAACATCAATATTATGAGAGTCTAAGTTTGTTTCTGAATTTGTCTATAAAACAATACCATGATTAAACAACAGATAGTATAAAAAACAGAAAAGCAAACATGAAACTAAACATGTCGAATTGAAAAAAAAAAATAGAAAAGCAAACATGAAACTAAACATGTTGACAAAGTTGATATACCATTAAATGTGTTGCAAATTCATCAAAAAGCATGTTGACATCTTGATTGTGTGGAACAGTTTCTTCATGTGAACTCATAATGAAAATCCTAATGACGAATTATCAACCCGTATTAGATTGTGAGCTTTTCTAATGAATTATTCAGAAACATTGTTTACTATTTATAATGAGAACATTATTCATCAACCTTCCTTGTGGCTTTTATTACAAGCAAAATATATGTTCCACAAATAACCGATTTGATTTTAATATACAGGATTGCAAAATTGATTAGGAAAGTATTTGAATAGTTGTTAACAGCCATGATGTTTATATATTTCTTTTGAAAACTTGGTAAATAATGTAAAGGATTATCTTCAAACGTTTAAAGGGCTGTTTGGCAAAGTTTAACAACAACAACTTTGACTCATTAAGCCACTGTGACAGCAAAATATTCGACCCATTAACCCACTGTGACAGCAAAATATTCGACCCATTAAGCCACTGTGAAAGAAGAAAAAAGAAAAAAACTCCAAGACATATAAATTTAAGTTTTGTGATCATTCAGAAACTATTTAGCTATAAGCTCAGATATGTTAACATCGATTTAAAAGAGGTTAACAAAAAAATGTGAGTCATGTGCTTAAAAGAACATGTTGTCGAAAAAAGAAAAATTACATCAACTCATTGCCATAAAAGCAGTCACATGTTGTCGAAAGAAACTTAGGAATATAAAAGAAACTAAAAGATTGAAAGAAACTTAGCAACTGTTTCCAATAAGAATGTCTCATTAATAAGTAACATAGTTTGTAAACGGTGTAAAACAAGTAGTTTTAACAAAAGGCATAAATCACAATTCTAGTCTTCATCGGTCTCACTTTCATCAACCAAGCAATAAACTCTTCTCCGACCGGGCACGAATAGATGAGTCGCAACGGTTGATGATGATATTGGTTCTTCTTCATCATCTTCATCGTCGCTTGATATGACTATCACATCATCCCAATATCAATTGATCAAATTAGGATTGAAAAATGGATTCGGGTGTGGAGCAAGGGTAGGAGGAGGATGAATCTGCTATAAAAACAACCAAAAAAGTTGTGTGACTTCATCAGATTACAAATAGCAAATAAGATAATGAACATGAAAAAAAAGAAAAAAACGATTCTAACCTCAACATCATCATCTACGTTCCTTTGAAATACGCTAATGAACATGTAAAAAACGCTAATGATCAAATACGCCAACATTATTTGCCTTTGCTGTAGTGAAATACGTTTCAAGATATATCTTTGATCTTTGATATGCTAATGAACATGTTGGGGATTGTTTATTGTTTATATAGGCAATATTGATATTGTAGGGTTTAAGTTTTGAATTTTCCCGCCAATATAATAAAACCTTATGATAGCTGTATAACTCGTTTCTATATTCAAACCTTATGGACATTCATTTGTAGTTTCCATATTCATTTGTAGGTGTATAATCGTTTCTATAATAGCAGGTTGAAAAGGTTGAAAACTCATTTGATTTGTATCGTTTCCATCAATAGAAACTTGAAAACTCAACAATTCCATCAATAGAAACTTGAAAACTCAACAATTGACATTGACCATTTGAAAACTCAACAATTGAAAAATTGACCATTTCTCCTTTATAAGTAGTAGAGATATGCTTGCTCAAAAATTAAAATAAAAAGTTGAACTCGGGCTCTATATCAAAATTGTATAAAAATTTGTTTTTCATAACAACATGATTTTAACGTTCAAACGTTTGAAAACACACGCATTTTAGTCCAATTAAGAGCTTCTGGGAGAAAAAGCCATAGATTACTTGTATAAGCTCTAAAGAGAACCAACTACTCTACGCTTAGCATTTTCATTTGCACAAATCGTAAAACCTTAGTCTAATCGTTAAGGAAGCAGCCAGATCAATACTCTGGCAGAGTCGGGATTCCCTTTGTTCTAACCTAATCAAGACTAAACACTACTTTTTATTGCAATTTCTTATCTAAAAACGACAAAAATTTTTAAAATTTGGCAAAACGGGGGTACTAGGGCACTAGAATGTACATATGTGACAAAATTCGAGAGAATTCCCCCCACACTTAGAATTGAATATTGCCCTCAATATTCAAAGTACCGGCTATTATGCCGACACATAGAACGTAAAAAGGTAATACTAATAGCCAAGTGTGGAACAGAAATCTCCATTTTCACAAATAGGATTAAAAAGATATCCCTAGATAAACATTAGCAACAAGATAGGATATTGGGCGGCTGGATTGAAAACAGGCGCGTCAATCAACACTATCCCAGGGAAACCTGCAAACAAGAGCAAACAACACACAAAACAAAGCACAGTAGAGGCATCCCCCCACACTTAGTGTCAGAAAATAGAAAGAAGTCAGAAACATGGATTGTCACCCATGAAATGCTAATGTTTTTGTTAACCGAGTCACTAGCTTGACTCGACCCGAATTCATTTGTTCTTGGGGAAGCATGTGGAAAAGAAAATCTCCATCGGACTTTCATTCGAAATGTTTGGATAAACATTGAAGTACATGAAAGTTCCACTCCGATGAGATACATCCGACTCAAAAGAATGATAAATTAAGATGCCGGGGTCAAAAACTTTGTCCTCACTCCCAAATGAGAGAATGGAAGGACAAGCTACCTTATAAGCAGAGAAAGGTAGAAAAACTCGAACGACATATGTGACGTCAATATAATGGCCATCATCAAAGGGTAATGTCACATATGTCGAGAGAAAGAACGTCCTCATGAATCTCGGGATCAAGAATTGAGGTCATATTATCAAGTTTAGGACTAACAGAGTCCTTGACCTCATCGTTCTCTAACTCTTCATCAAAGAGAGGATTATTGCAAGAAAAGTACTCGTCATCAAATTCAAAAAGAGAATTTGAATAGACTTCGAGACTTTCATTTTGAACTTCCTCATCAGAAAGTGATTCGTCATCACTAGAGGAAAAATCATCTTTGAAATTGAAAAGCGGGTTAGAGAAGATCCCGGAAGTATCCTCACAAATGTTAAGAGGATCATCATCACAATAAGACCAATCACATTCACTGTATGATATATCCTCGGACTCACTTGGGATTGGGATAAGGTTCTCAGCACTAGACTTTATGAATTCGTCCGATTCCTTTTCAGGAATAGTGCTAAGATGCTCATCCCCCATAATGAGAGAGTCCTCGGAGTCCAAAGTTGGAAAGAATGACGTGATTGCAATAGACTGAGGGAGTTGAGAAATAATTTCACTAAAAGGAATAACACTCTCCTCGTCGTCCTCCTCATCAATATTGCTAGCATAAATGGCTTTTATACGTTCCATTTGCTCTTCTGCTAGCAATTCTGCAATACTTTTGTCCTCCTGCCTTTTCTGGACAGGTGTGATTGCAGGTGAAGAATTCTCATAATATTCCTTTATTTGAATAGTATCCTCATCATCTTCATCGAGAATGGCAGCCTTAAGAAATTTGGCACGCGTTTCCGCTGCTCGTTCTTCGGCTAGCAATTCTGCCACAGATTTTTCATGAGGATGAATGATGGAATACTGTGGGGGTTGGACATTGTCAAAACCGGGAGTATTGTACCAAGGATTAGGTTCTTGATCCACGGTTGACATTGATAATCGTCATGAGGACCCCCACACTTCGCACAAGGAATATTCAGAGCATTTTGGAACGATGTATCAATGAAGTTTTGATAACACGGTTCTTGCTCAAATGAATTCTGAGGAAGGTAGCTGAAATCGTTTTGAAAATTTGAATAAGTGAATGTATTTTCGATTTCAGAAGTGGAACACATGCAAAGTCCGTGAGTAAACTCACATCCTTTGCAAAAACATCGTTCACAAAGTGAATTGTCTCCCAACGAATCTCCACATACACAGCAATTTTGCTGTTTGAGTGAAGATGGCTGGGGTTGTGGAGGGTAGTCGGAAAGACTTTGAGAATTATTGAAGGAATTAGGATTTGATTTAATGGGTAATTCACACCAATTACCACAATAACCTCCACACCGCTCACACAAACACTTGTAACAACGATGATCATCACCCAATATACTTTTACAATGAAAACAGTGATAGTCGGGTGACGACATAAGAATTAAACATTAAGGAGGGATAAGAAGAAAATAGAATCAAACGGACAGAGGGTGAGAGATAAAGAATTAAACGAATAAGAGGAATAAGAAGATTATTTTTGGATTTTTAGAAACATTTTGAAAAACACAAAAGAAAAAGGAAAATAAATTTTGAAAAGAAAATCTTTTTGGGTTTTTATAAGAAAAATATTTACTGAGGAAAATGATAACTTCACGAGGAAGGATCTCCTAGTCACTAATCGTCAAACCGTAACGATATTGTCGCAACACACCTCCCCGGCAGCGGCGCCATTTTGATATCGCGCGAAACGCGTCTCAAGCCAAACCTCTCACGAAGAAAGGTCAACTCGCGACCGCTCGACGCGATACTCGATTTGTAATATACCGGATAAGTGAATACCCGGGTCGTAGTCCCAACGAGGCGTGAATCGAGGATATCGTATGAGGTTTGGTATTAAAATGCTTGAAATAACGAGGGTTGATTGGTTACTAATATCTATTAAAACGAAAATGACGTAACGAAAACCGGAAACTACGATACCAAAATAATTTTCCTACGTCCTAAATGACAAAAGAAAATTTTACAAAAAAGAAATATATTTTTTTGACTTTTTAATTATTTTTTATGAATTAAAAACTATTTAAACTAATTTAAATTTATAAAAATACTAAAACTATTTTTAAAAATCTGAAAATTTTTGTGAATAAACTTTGAACTAATTAAAAGATAAGAAAAATAAAAATGGGAAAAAAACAATTCTGGATAAGCAGAAAATAAGCTGAAACAGCTTATAATAGGCTAAAAGGAATATGAAGGCTAAGTTAAATAATTAATTTGTAATACTTTAACCTAAACAGAACAAGAGAACTACTGGTAAGGTAGTGAGTTTGTGAACCAAGTAACCCAGGTTCGAACCCCAGGTATGGAAACCCTTTTTTACAACTATATATATATATATATTTTTTTTTTTTGGTTTTCTGGTTTTTGAAACTGATTAATCAACACAAGTAAATACTTTTTAAACTAAATAAACATTTTGAATCTAACAAAAAACTCAGTAACAGCTTAATAATTCTTATCAGTTTGGAGAATAAGCAAAAGAAAGGCAAACAAACCAAATAAGCTCATAGCTATTCTAAAGAGCTAGTGGAATGGGAAATAAGCAAAAATCTATCAAGAACTAAAGGCAGAATAACAATAAGCTATGAAACTCAAAGATAAGCTCAAATAATGCCAAAAATAAGCAAAGAAAACCAAGGAGGGTCTGCTGATCTCAGGGCAAAAGAAAGGGACAGAGGGAGATGGCAACTTTGAGGCCAAATTAAGCTAGCTTAACAAGCTCAAAAGTCCAAAATAAGCTACAACAGATTAAGACTACCTAGAGAGCTACTTGAAAAACAAAAATCAAAATCCTAATCCTACTTTAACTACACTAAATTTGAGATTAAAAAGTGCTAATGAGGCAAACATAAAGAAAAGTGCAGGATGCTAAAGGTCTGTGTGATCAGTTAGTGTGCAGAGGGCAACAAACCAAAAGGGCTTGAAAAAAGGATTATAAACTACCACCATGTGAACCATAAGGATCTCAGAATTGCAAAGAAAAATACCAAAATGAGCTTATTGCTCTAATAAGCAGTTTTGATCATTTGGTCTTCTAAAATTGTAACAGTCCACTCAAATCTAAGAATCCTACCAAATTAACTCTAAATAACTTAAAAACAACTTATTTTAATCAGATTAAGCTAGGTTGAAACTGAGGAAGTGGCACATGAACAGTGGGTCACAAAATTGACCCGTTTGACTTTTAACCCAAACACACCTATAGGCAGACTTTAAGGATTTTTAAGCTAAGCAAACCAACATTTAAGCTCAATACTAAAAAGGCAGATGAATAATCAATAAGCTATTATAAGTCATAACAAGTAGCACTCCCAGAAAATAAGCAGAAAATAAGTATGTAATAAGCAGTTGACTTGAGTTGACTTTTAAAGAAAAATGAAATTGCATTAACTGAAAATTTAAATTACATTACTGTAAATAAAATAAAAGATACATAACAATAAAAAAGAAAATACCTAAATTAAAGCTAAGTTAAAACCTGCCAAAAAAATGGCTTACATAATAAACTATTTATACTAAAATAAAACTAAACTAGGGTTACAATTCGGACTTCATTCTTGGACCCTTGGATCACTTTGGTACAATCTCAGCCCTCTATTGGAATTTTGGCGCCCAAACTTGTACCCTGGGATTGCCAGGCTGGAGATGGGTATCACGTGAAATTGTACTATGAGGGGGGGGGGGGAAGCGTGATGCTAGAGCAAGGTAGGGGGGACAAAATTGTTGAAGAAGGACAGGTATGGGGAATGGTGGTGTTTTGGCGGGTCTCAGGGAAGAAGAAGGGTGAGGGATATTGAGTTTGACCTAGGTTGGTTAAACTGGGTAGTTAATAAACGGGATTGGGCTTTTGGGTATATTATTTTGTGGGCTGGGGTATGTGGTGATGGGTTGATGAGTTGGTTTTGTTGAGGGTTAAAAAGGGGTTAGTTTAGGGTAAATTTTGAAAGTGGTTTAAACTTTGAGGACCTTTGTTCCCATTTTTGAAAATCCAGGGACCTAACTTGTTACTTCTGAAAATTATTATCAAGGACCATTTTTGACATTTTGACTTTCATGGCGGTTGACGTTTGACAATTTGAGCATTATCCGGGTCCTAACTCGTAAATTTCTTCCCCGTCCTCGGCTTTTCACAACTTTCCAATATTGTGCTCGGTTTTTGTCCGTTTTGCCTTGTTTTCAATCCTTTTGTACCTGAAACACATAAAAACACAAACCACGAATATTTGCAACAATATTCGATCTATTAGGGTGTTTTTGGTCATTTTTGTGTCTTTTATGGGTATAAAATGATGAGTATTTACACACTCATCACATCTCATCAAAGTATGTCCGATGTCATCATGGAGTCAAAATCAAAAAGTACTTGTTGAAAAGGCATGATGTAGTTGCAATGAAGATGTGAAAGTCTCAACAAAAGACGTTATATGCATCAAGACTAAGACATCAAATGAGTCAAGTACAAGACATGTTCGGGTCAAGCCGTTTTGGTCTAATAAGGGGTTAGAAGCCTGATATGATATACTCAAATACCTTGGCTATCTTGAAGACTCATCTATCATTCACAACTTCGTTTACCATCCTGGATATTACGAAGAAAAGCTGGACATAAGGTACGTTCTCTTTTTAAATTTCATGAGTAGTTACTTCATACATATAGTCTTATTAATCATTGCCTTAGGATATGCTTAGTTTGATAGGTTGCATTGCCTTTACACTTTTAGTTATATCCGTTTTACGATTTAATAAACTAGAAACCCTTTAGTTAGCCCCCTAAGTATTAAATGAAGTATTCACTGTCGAACTCATTTAGCCTTCTCAAATTGAATATGGAAATCTTCCATGTCCACTAGTAGAGAACTCATGTAGATAAAGCAAGTAAAGTGGATTAATTGTCAACATAGAAGTAGGATTAGATATATCACAATATAACCCATGGATGAAGCAAACTCTTATAAACTATGACATTAAGATAGATAATGTGCGTAATCAAAGAAGCCATATTAGCATATATCCCATTCTCGCATCAAACATGTAGAATTTAGTCATCTCTTTCTTATGATCACTGGATATGTAGAAAGGGGTAGCATGTGACAATAGCCTTAACCAATTCCCTTGAGCATGAGATTTTTACAACCATTTTTTTTCTATGATTAATGGTATTTGTTTTTAAATATGCAAAAACTTCACATTTTGGAAAAATGATTTTTCAAAAGATTATGCCACCTTTCTATTTAACATGTTTTACCATCCCACCTTTCTTCCCAACTTTTGTCCATAATTATGTGTTTATCAAAGCCAAAGATTGAAAAATTTGTTTTTCTTTCCTCATAAAAACGTTTTGAAATAAAACCATATCTATTTTGTTAAAATAATTTTCTCATCCACATAAAAACCTACTCTCAAACATTGTTGAATAATGCTAAAAACGCTTATTTAATTAATGCATGGTGATCTCGCATCTGTCATCTATATTTTTGTATATGACATTTATAAGTGAACTAAATCAAATCTGAAAAATCATGGTTTACTCATTAAGATCTCGCTTGGTACAAGTCTAGAAGTCCATGCTATCACAACTCCCCATTCCTTTGCACATAGACACTCATTAGGATTAATTAACTAGCTTATTAATCTTCCTTAAAATGATATTATGAATTACTTGGTGTTATGTATTGTTTTCTTGTCCACACGCACACACACACACACACACACACACACACACACACACATATATATATATAAATATTATATATATATATATATATATATATATATATATATATATATATTTATATATATATATATATATATATATATATTTTACTTGCTTAATGAGTAGGTTGCATGCTAGATAAAAATTCTTAATGTCTTTAATAAATATGCTTTGCATACATAAGTTATTAAATGCTAAATTGCCTCAAAGAGTTGGACTTGCTTGAAACTAAACCTAAAAACACAACCTTTTCTACAATTTTTTGCCATAAACCCATTTCTGGTAATCTGGGAAACAACAGATGGGCGACCCCCTTAATTCATCAGGCGGCCCCTTAATATTTAAGGGGACCGGCCACTTGATTGTCGGGGACACTGTTTTCTTTTTCACTTTTTAGCCCATTTCATCCTACACTTCCCAAAATTCACAAACATATTTTGTCCTAAACCACCCACCAAAATTTATCTTCCTCAACCACATCATTCTTACACTATAAATACCTTTCTCCATCATTAATGCTCATCCATCCAAACATGTCATCTCCTAACAACCCAAGATCCAAGCCTTCAAGAGTTGCTAAAATCTCCGTAAGGCCCGTTTGGAGAAGAAAGCTTGACACTTGTCATAACTTCAACTCAACAAATGATGTTGTTCAAAATCAACCAACACCTAAGCCTCATGCTCACCCTAATGAACCCTCTCACAAACATAACCAATCATCCATCCTTGCTCCCAAAAATACACCTTCATCTCACCCATATGATTCACACAAAAATACACCTTCACCTCACCCATATGATTCATATGAAGAGCATGATCAATCCCAAAACAATAATCCCAATCTCATTCACAACACCTCACATCTTATTCAACCTACCAATGCACCATCCAAAACACTCACCACTCTTGGAATATCCTCTTTCTCCATATCTCCATCCTCATCCACTCATGATTACCCAAGCTCACAAATGTCTCCACCACCAAGAGTATCACCACCACCTCCTACCAACTCACATGTTACTCCTATGTTGCATGTCCAAACATCCATCCCAAATAACAACTACACTCCACCATCATCACCTTCCTCCGAACACTTGAAGTTCATTGAAGAACTCAAAGAAGCCCATGAGCTTAGTGCTCTTCTTGCTCTTCACCTTGCTCAACGTAACTTAGATCAACCTCCATCTAGCTCTCCCTCATCACCCCACAACTTGAATCAAGTTGAGAAACATGTCAACAATTGTCCTTGTTGCATCTTTCTCCAAAAACAAACCATTGCATTGAATGAGCACTTCACTTGGATTGAGTATCTTCTCACTAGATCTCATCCAACACCCTCACTTGAACAACATCAAAACCCTCAATCAACATGTTCCGCTCCAAACTCTCCACCTCCAATCACTCCACCACCAAACTCTCCAACACCTATGCACCCAAAAATACACCACCATTAATCCAACGTTATTACCCTCACTCAACTATCTCCATTCCAAACACTCCACCATCAACCATCCAAGCATACTATATGCTTATATTTCTTGTTTCTCAAATAAAATAGTTCAAGTTCTTATGTTGAAAGTAAGTCCGATGGCTCTCTTTGGCAAATTAGAATTTTCTACTTATTGTATGCTCTAAGCATAATAAATGTTATATCAATGATTATGTTTTTCACATAATCACTTTGAATTAATGAATGTTTTGTTTCATGTCCTTAATATTTGATTGCTATGCTTGTTGCTCTTATATTTCATATTATATGCTTGTGCTTCTAATATTTTTCTTGCAAGTATTCCATATCTCGATTCCTTGATGCCCTCAAACGAGGGGGAGCACACATCAAGGGGGAGTTCTCATTCCGACAAATTTCGTATCTAAAACTTGTCGGCATAACCTTTTTGATTCTACAAAAAGGGGGAGAAGTAGATATAAACTCACTAAATACTTTTCTAAAAATTAATTTTTCAATTTAATGAGTTTAGATTTTGTAATCATCAAAAAGGGGGAGACTGTTGATATAAATAATGCCTAAACACGTTATTAATATTTTTCGATATCTCTACGTTTTGATAATCACAAAATGTAAAATTATTAAACGAAAGATTATGACGTAAACAAGTATTTAGTTGTAAATATCTATTTTAACAACTTAATCACTTAAGGTATGAATAAACAAATGCCTAATGCATTATATGATCAAAGGAACATTTTCTTAATCACTAGATTTTTTATAAAATAACACAAACATTTTATATCTTTTACAAAATCATTTTTGGAAATTAAAGGAAAATGTTTAATCCATAATAAATTTATGAATTCAAATTTTAAACCAAAAATGGCAAAAATGTTCCAGAAAAACCTTCCTCACAAAAAGACAAAGCTGGGCAACGGAATTATTGGGCGGCCCCCTTAATTAACTAGGCGGCCCCCTTAATTATTAAGGGGACCGGCCCCCTAATTAAGGGGACCGGCACGCTCCTCAGCTCCCAGCTTTGCCTATAAATACTGGTTCATTCCTGGACTTTTACCTCACCTTTTTGCACTCCAAACCTTCTGTTCTAAATCTCTTCTTATATCTTTCTAAATCCTTTGATCATATAATCTTAAGCTTTTGTTTCCAAGTGATTCAAGCTTCAATCATCCAAGTGCAAAGAGAAGAATACTTCTATCAATCAAGACTAGAAGTATTACAACTTAGTATCATCTTGTTACCTAAGTTGTTAGTTTAGTAAACTTTGTAAATCATTCATTCATTTGTGTAGAAGGTGTGTAGATTAGGTGTGAACATAAGTGATTAGATTAGTATAGTGGGTAAGTAGTGAAGAAGGTGTAGAAGTAGTTGTGTTGTAAAGAAGTAGTGTAGAAGTATTGTAAAGTTGTGAAGTAGTTGTGGTGTGAAGAAGTTGTGAAGCCGTCGTAAAGAAGTCGTGAAAGTAGTGAAGAAGTAGAAGTCGTGAAGAAGTGAAGAAATAGAAGTCGTGAAGTGTTGAGAAGAAGTTGTTGGAAGTCGTGAAGTAGTCGTGTTGTGATTGAAGTTGTGAGATTGGTTCTAGCTACGATTAGAACTCGACATTTAGCTTTGTGTCGTTAAACCGGTGTAAGCGAAAGTTGTGTAAGGTTTTCTCCGCCATAAGGGAGCTTGTTGAAGTAGTGAAGAAAACTCTCGAGCTAGGTGCTCGGGGAGTGGAGTAGGGCAAGGAAGGTGTCCTTGTAGCCGAACCACTATAAATCCCTCATGTCTCGGTTTGATCTCTCCATCTCTTACTTACTTCTTTATTTATATCGTCATTACTTTCATACATATAGGCATATATAATTGTTAGTATTATTTAGAAGTTGATTTCACATAAAGATCAATTTAAAACTCCATTCATGAAAACAAAACTTTTATAACAAATCTAAAAGGATACACATATAATTAATAATATTGTTCAAGTATTATTTTTCACATAAACTCGAATATAAGTTTTTAAAAGGAAACAAAGTTTTTATAATAAATTAAAAAGACGTAAAACTATTCAACCCCCCCTTCTAGTTTTCCACAATTTTAATATCTATATAATAACAATAATAAATAATAATACTAAATAATAATATAATAATAATAATAATAATAATAATAATAATAATAATAATAATAATAATAATAATAATAATAATAATAATAATATAATATTATTATTATTATTATTATTATTATTATTATTATTATTATTATTATATTATTATTATTATTATTATTATAATTTTTATTTTTATTTTTATTATTATTATTTTAATATTTACATAATAATAATAATAATAATAATAATAATAATAATAATAATAATAATAATAATAATAATATTTTAATTATTATTATTATTATTATTATTATTATTATTATTATTATTATTATTATTATTATTATTATTATTATTATTATTATTATTATTATTATTATTATTCGGATTTTGCTAACCAATGCCCACTGGGGAGAATTAAAGTGTAGTTAATAAACACAAACTTTTTATAATTACCAAAAAATGCATTAAATACATATTAAATGAACTTGTAAATTACTATATTTGAACATAATTTTTACTTAAATGAATTAAAATATTCTTTTTATAAACAGATTAACCCATGCCCACTGGGCAGAGGTTAGCAAAACCCATATTATTATTATTATAAAATTTTAAATTACAACGTAATTCAAAACCTTCTATCCAACTTCCTATTTAATCTGAGTTCCCTTATTTGATGTAATTCTAATTACTGAATTACAGTTACAACGCAAACAAAACTGCCTACGTAATGTAATTTGAATTATGATTTCCTCCATTCTGCGAACCAAACAGCCTACGTAATGTAGTCAAATTACAGTTACATCTAATTACGCCAGATTACAACGAACCAAACACACCCTTAGAATCACAACACAGTCTTGCATTTTTCTTATCCAGTCACAAGCACCTCCTTAATTAGAGAGTCACTATATTTTTCATAATGTATTTTTATAATTGATAACATCAAATATATACATGTTTTTAGTATCAATATCTCGTGTTTATTACCCATATTTTTCATGTTTTGTTGAAATTTTGCATTTTTAGGTTAATATGAAGCAATGGAACAAAAGATACGGAAAGGGACGGTAAAACGAGCTAAATGAGGATTTATGTAAGAAGTCTTCTATGTTGTAGAGGATTTTTACCTCTACGGCGTAGACTTAGGAAGACCACGATTACAAGTTCCTTGTTGAAGCTATTACGCGTAGAAAGACTCATACCTCTACGCTCTCTACGCCGTAGAAAAAGAAAATTCCTAATCGTAGTTGTTACGACATAAAGAAGTCAATGTCTCTAAGCCATAGAAATTGAAAGGATTTATGTGCAAATAACACAACGGCTTTCTCACTTGCCTTAACAGAACTGCCTAAGGGTCACACCGGTGCACACTAAACAGAACAAGTAAGCAGAAATAAGAAACGAGTTACGGAATGAAATGAAAGTAACGAGAAAATGAGAATATAGTTATATTCATTTAAGGGTTAAACGATAGTTACACAAAGCATAATATTTTTTTGGAATAAATATTAGAGGGTAATTAATGACAAAAGAGAAAACAACAAAGCCGTAAGGGTTGTTTGTTTGAGGCGTCGACCAAAAACCCAAAGGGAGGGTGTTTGACTTTTTTTCAAACACCAATACTTGTTGGACAAGTATTCTTGAACCTTCTTAGGAAGCCTATAAATACAAAGGCCTCCTAAGAGATTCTCATAACTCTTCCAATAATCCTAAAAGCTCTCCCCTCCTCTCCTTTCTTGTTCGATCATACGAACCAAATGGTTTTATCCCTTTGGTCGATCGACTTACACAAAAGTAGACACTCTTTTCAACTACTTAGTCGATTAGGGTTTACCCGATTTCATGCTCGCCTAACTTGCATAGGTTCGTAGCCCTAGTTCTACCTGTGTAGTACCGGTGGATACCTGACACAGTCAAAGAAATGATAATCCCCAAGAAACCCTAAAGGTGATCGTATAATAGTAAGAAGATCAAAAGGGTGTTCCATGCAGAAGAAAAGGTTAAAGAAGCTTACATATAGCAGGATTAATAAGTAAGTTTTCTAAACACCGTTTATACGTGTTAAAATTAGGTTATATCATTGCTTAGAATATCCATCTATTAGGGTTTTGGTCTACACGGCTTTGTGTGTTTATTTTTTGATGTGCATGTTTTATAGTCGCGAGGATGACCACCAGAACCCTATAGTGGCATCAGAGCCACTCTAAACATATATAACCTAGTTAGGGTTCTTAGTAATTGCTAATATTGTCATAAAAATTAAATTTTGATTTTGGTTATGCATGTGTTTGGATCGATTTATGCTTAGCGTTAAATTAAGGTTTTTGGTTTTTTCGCAATTAGGGTTTTATTACTTTTGTAACTTAATTAGGGTTTTGCGTGCTTGAATCCATAATCGAAATACATAAGGGTTTTTTAAACCCTTGAGGGTGTTGATCTAGGGTTAGGGGTTTTCCTTAATCGAGATACACAAGGGTTTTCTAACCCTTGAGGGCGTCGACTTCTTTATAGGAAAAACTCTGTAAAAGTACCTAGGATCAAACACTGAGTCCCTAATTGGTAATTGTCACAATTTTAAAAACTAGGATTTTCAAGATTTAGCTTTCTTGACGTGCAAGTAATCTTGGTCTTCACGTTATGATCTAGTATTTTAGGTACTTTTTTGTAAGATGCAAATCTTTCCAAGAATATTCTAAATAATTAAAGGAAACCCTAGGTTTCTAAAAGTTATCATAACGAAACATGATTGCTTAATTAGTGAGAACACTTATTCGGGATAACCGAAACCCTAGACGGGTCTATTATACATATCTCAGCCATATTGGATCATTAAATTTGACTGAGCATGATAACGCTCAAATTGTACATGTTTTTAGAAGCGTTATCGTGGATTTTATGCATATATATTGATCACTTTTATGAACTTATGGTATTTAATGAAGTATAATTTCTATTTTAGGTTCATGGAAGCTTACGACAAATAAAACCAAGAAAAAGACGAAGAAACGATCAATAAACGAAGATTTATGTATATACGAAGAATTCCCGACAAAAGCGAGTCTCTTGGAGTATATTCGAGAAGATAATGTCATGAAGTTATCACTCCAAAGACTCAAAAATTAAAGCACAAGAGGGAAAACGAGAAAAGAAATGAAGAAAAGAAGCTAAAATGAAAGAAATAATGGAAGACTCGTTGTTCCCAACACACCTCCACCATTTTGGCCATAATTTGAGCATACTAACTCGGATTTAGATGACTTTAAGCGGCCACGGAACCAGGAGAGAAGGATCTACAACCTTCCTATTTATCATTTCGGCAAAAATGCTCCATCCGATCGATATTGGCCCGCAACCAATTCGGATGGAGCTAACTTTTTCATCCATCTGATCGGTATGGTCCCGTATCCGATCGGATGGACCAATCTGACCTTCCTAAGTTATTTTTAATGCATTATTAAGTGTCATTAAGCCCCAAGCCCGATCACTTACCTCCATTTACTTAATTTCCTGGTATTTTATGACACTTAGTGCCCAAGTTTCATACTTAGAGGCTAAGAGTTGATTTCTACTATATATATGAGTGCTTAGGCTTGGTTTTCATTGTGAAATTCTACCCTCTACCCTTAAGGACGAATTTTCACCAACTTATCTCTCCCAAAAGACCACCAACCTCTGCCATTTTCAGAAGAAGGCTCAAACACATGCAAGAAGGTGTTAGGTATTATTTTCCGGCTTGGTAGAAAGCGTATAGTTGATTGGAGGCTTGAAGGTTGCTATAAATCCTTTACCTTTGCCTATTGTAATTCATACTTTGGGTAAACCTTGTTACTTTTATATTTCATGATGTTTATGATTACCATGATTGTTGAATCTTTGTGCTTGATTGAAATAACCATGGAATAGTTTTGTATACTTGTTTGGATATTATGATAACTTGTGATAAAGGGATGTTTGGATATTTGTAGTGTTTGTTTGGAATATGATGATAACATCATATTTGGTTAAATTGGAACTTGTCTTGTTTATTGTCTTGATTAATCATTGTTGAGTCTAAATGTCGAAAGGGTTCTCAATAGTGGTTGATTTCAATTCATTAGTCGACGAATGTTTTGGTCTTGTACTTTGTGACGATTGTATGAGAAACTTAATAAACATAACAAGTGAAAGTTTAATTTAGATTAAGGGTCGAAAGGCATCTTTTGAATATGTGTTCTAATCATTTTTCAAGTAAATGGAACTTCACGAATTAATAACATCAAAGTCTAAAGTTCGAAAGGATTCTTTCTTGTTATAGGCATAAGGCTCATGACATGACCATTTGATTGAGGCTTATACATATTTGATTTATAAAACACTAAATTATTATTGGTTCTAAAGGTCGTAAGGATTACTTTTGATAATATGTTTTCCAAACTAACCATCCTAATATCCATGTGATCATTTGTCCAAACATGTATGTTGTTGGTTTGATCCGTGACAATCATAACCATCAACTTGTTACTTGCTTAAACAAACAAACGACACTTGAGTGCAACCAAGTCTCTTGGGACGACCTTGACTTACCAACCCCAATACTACATATGACTAGGGTATACTTGCCCGAATGTGTTCCTAGTTAATCGGTAATTCTTGTTTATAAATTTAAAGCTTCGATGGAGCGCATCAAGTTTTTGGCGCCGCTGCCGGGGATTTGGTTTTTGTTCTTAGGTGTTTGTTTGTTTGCTTGTTTGTTCGTTTCCTTGATATATTGATCGATTGCTTGTTTGCTAATTTGTTCGAATGCTATATTGCTCTTGCTCATAAATGTTTGTTTCTTTGTTCTTGTTTGATGGCTTGCTTGCTTGTTTTCTCATGATGATTGCTTAATTGCCTCTCTTGCTCTTTGTCTAAAAAAAATTTCTCATTTCTCATAATTGCTTAAATGATCTTGGCTTAAAAATCAAATTTTTTGATGTTGGGATTTCGTTTCATGTGTTCTAAAAATACGCATTTAAAATTTTGCTAAATGTGCTCGAAAGTGTTTACGAAAAAACCACCCAAACCACTCCAACCGATCGGTCACCACCCGTAACCGATTCGGTTGGAGGCTTTTGAACAAATTTTTTTCTAGTTTGTGTTTTTCTTAATTTGTGAGTTTTATGTTTTATATGTTATGTGATCTCTTGCATGTCTCTGTGTTATTTGTTCGTGTTCTTCTTGTTTGGATTAGTTTCATATTAATTTTGAATAAGACTATCTTGTTTTAGATTGTTTTGTTTTGATTTGTGTTGCGTGATTAATTATGTTTGCTTGCGTCTATGTGCTTGTCATTTTCTGTGATCGTGCTTTTATTTGCTTATTTTTGTTTTAAGTGTCGTATTATGTTCTTGATGTTCTTCTAGTACATATGTGTTTATGTGTTTTATTTACTTGTGTCTATTTTCGTATTCGTTACCCTGTCTTTTTGTTTTATTTTGTTAATAAAATTTTATAACTGAAACTTATTAAAAAAAAAAAAGAAGAAATTTGGTCACCAGAGTGCCAACCGAATCGGATGGAATCCATGCCGATCAGTTGGAGCTCTCGGTAAAAATTGGCCCAAGGGAAACCAACCAAACGATCGGTTAGATCCTCTGACTGATCGGATGGACCAATCGGTAAAAAAAAAAGAATGTTATTTTCATTTTTCGTATTTTGTTCTTGTGTGTTTGTGTTTAGATCGAATAAGTTTAAATGTTTTTTGGTTTTTATAAGAGCATCATTATCATATATATTAAACCACAACAGAAACGGTGCCGTTTCATCAGCTTTTTTCCCGCCAAAATTTAGCCCCAAACCTTAGCCCATTTTGCCCCAAACCTTAATCCGTTTCTTTCTTAGCCCAATCCGGTTCATGAGTACAAAGGGTGCCCTTGATAGCGCTGGAACATTCTCAGAAATCTCTGGAGCCGCACCAATATCTTTTGGATCGATGTTTGCAAGTTTGGGGCTTTATTCATGAGTACAAAGGGTGCCCTTGATAGCGCTGGAACATTCTCAGAAATCTCTGGAGCCGCACCAATATCTTTTGGATCGATGTTTGCAAGTTTGGGGCTTTTGATTTATACAGGGTTTAGTGGCCGATTGGCTGCTGACTCATGATTCCGGTGGTAAGAATTGTTGTTAATTAAATGATTGGTTGAAAACCCTAATTTTTGGGTTGATGCCTGCAACTTTGGGGCTTTTCATTTATATAGGGTTTAGTGGCCGTTTGGCTTTAGGGCATTTGATTTATATGGGGTTTAGTTGCCGATTTTATGCTGATTAATGATTTAAAATGATTCGTTGAAAACCCTAATTTTTGGGTTTTCGTTATTGGCTGTGGTTGGTTATTTGTTCGTTGTGGATATTGCTGACGGATCTTTAATTGTTTCTTGGTAACTTCTAATTTTCAAAGTAACAAACGTCCTTCTCGCCCTTTTTTTTTAGTTACAGTGGTTTCTTTGTGTCTTTTTGATGGGTGCATATCTGTCTTTTTTATGTGTGTGTGCAGGTTTGGGGCTTTTGATTTATATGAGGTTGCTAAACACGGTGTTTGGTGATTTGCTGCGTCTCTAGATAACTATCAATATCTATCTTTTTGCTGGGTGTGTGCAAGTTTGGGCCTTTTGATTTATATGGGATTTAGTGGCCGATTGGCTACTGATTGATGATTCCGGTGGTGACCATTGTTGTTGTTTTCGTTGTTGGCTGCGCTTGGTTATTTGTTCGTTGTAGATATTGGTGAGCATTTCTTACTTACTTTGTTCTAAGCTTTCATATGTGTTACCTTGAGCCTTTTGACAAATTTTCAACTATTGGTTGTGGTCTGTCGTTACGCCAACATTTTGGCTAATTACAAAGTATTGATATAAACAGTTGGCCCACACTATCTTTTTTGGCCACAACACGCGTTGGCCCAATATATTCGGCAATTGTGAAATGACAGTTAGTTTTACCGTGCCTTAATATATATTTATTCTCATCGGTGTTCTTCGTCATTTTGTATGCACAGGAACTTAGGTTCCAGTATGTTACGTTGTACTTGGTTGTGATGATTGGTTGGATATGATGTGTTTCTGCACTATGTGGACGGATGGCAGAGTGCGAGAATCACTCGCCTCAGCAACCTTCACGCGTGCACCAGCGTACGAATAAATCTGAGCCCACTTTTCTTTATATGGGATTTAGTGGCCGATTGGCTACTGATTGATGATTCCGGTGGTGAGGATTGTTGTTGTTTTCGCTGTTGGCTGCGCTTGGTTGTTTGTTCGTTGTAGATATTTGTGAGCATTTCTTACTTACTTTGTTCTAACCTTTCATATGTGTTACCTTGAGCCGTTTGACAAATTTTCAACTATTGGTTATGGTCTGTCGTTACGCCAACATTTTGGCTAACCACAAAGTATTGATATAAACAGTTGGCCCACACTATCTTTTTTCGCCACAACACACGTTGGCCCAATATATTCGGCAATTGTGAAATGACAGTTTTTTTTATGGTGCCTAAACGGCATCGTACTGACCGTGCCTTAATATATATTTATTCTCATCGGTGTTCTTCGTCATTTTGTATGCACAGGAACTTACGTTCCAGTATGTTGCGTTGTACTTGGCTGTGATGATTGTTCGAATATGATGTGTTGCTGCACTGTGTGGACGGATGGCAGAGTGCGAGAAACACTCGCTTCAGCAATCTTCACGCGTGCACCAGCGCACGAATAAATCTGAGCCCACTTTTCTCTTTCTATAGGCGATGATGATAATTTTCCAGCTATTGCGTTTATGCATTTATCTGAGTCTTATTTGTTACCATTACGCGTACGTACTCATATTTTGTATGCACAGGAACTTAGGTTCCAGTATGTTGTGTTGTACTTGGCTGTGATGATTGTTTGAATATGATGTGTTGCTGCACTATGTGGACGGATGGCAGAGTGCGAGAAACACTCGCCTCAGCAACCTTCACGCGTGCACCAGCGCACGAATAAATCTGAGCCCACTTTTCTCTTTCTATAGGCGATGATGATAATTTTCCAGCTATTGCGTTTATGCATTTATCTGAGTCTTATTTGTTACCATTATGCGTACGTGCTCATACCATTGTCAGTGGCGAGGCACTTGAACAACAATAATGGTGGAATAGCGACTGCCTTTAACCGCAGGTGATATTCTTTTTGGATTTGGTTGTTTTAATTTATTTCCTTTTGCATTTATGAAACCTTAAATTTGTTTTCGGGTTTTTACAGGAACTGAATAGGTCAAGGGCGGAATTGGTTGGATGCATTGTTAGTTGGGATTTCTTAATTTTTCCGAGTAAGTTTTTATCTTTTCTTCTGCGTTTTTGGGGTTCTTATTTCTTTTTTTAATTGATGTTTTAATATTGTGTTGTTCACGGAAGACAGAGTTTCAATTTGCTATACTCAGGTTACTTTTACATCAAGATTAGTTCTAATTTTTAAGTTTGGTTTACCGACTTATAGGTGGTCAATTAATTAAATACCATGTGTTCTGTTTATTTTCCAGGTGAATGAATTTTGGGTTTCGGATATGCCGCCATCAAGGTGTGGCTGCAGGCAGCGGCTTTGCAGTCTGCTTTTGATGATGCGCTTATTCCACGAAGTGCACTACTAAGGCTTACGCAGGTTTGATATGTTGGTGGGTTGAATTTGGTATTAAAATTTTTAGCCTAATTGTTTTTCTTGACTGTCAAATTAGATGCCATTGTAACCTTACGTTTATTTTTACATTCGTGTTTGACAATTATTTGGTGGCTCTTATAATTTTTTACAAGTTCAAATTTTGAATTTGCAGTTTTCGTGGTATAAAGGGAGTTACAGTTTCAGGCTAGCTGATGTGGCAGAGGGGAACGAATGACGTGTTTGGGAGTGATACACCCGAGTACATCGCATGTAGCTCAAAACAAGTTCCGGTAACTTAGCTCCATCTCCTTTTAATTACATGATGGATCAAGTATTTAATCAAATAAATTTTCGTTGCTTCATTTTCATATGAATCATACGATGTTGGTATTTTATCTTTGCTCAGATAAGTAGTTTGGAATTCGTGATATGAAGCTGACATAAGTAGCTTGAAATAAGCTAAGATAGGGGGTGGTTGGAATTCTTGATAAGAAGGTAAGATAAGTAGTTTGAAAGAAGCTGGTAACTAGTGTATAATGCAATCTCTTTAATCACTTATTCACTCACTGTTAAAGTTCAAGTGTAGTAGATTTTGTGCATTTAGAATATCTCATGGACTATATAGTTGTAGCATGGAATGTTTTAGCGCCTTAGGTTGTCGTAAATCAGTTATAAATAACCTGTTTATGTGGCCAGTGGGGTTGGTTCTTTGTAGCCCAGAAAATGGGAGATTTTGTTGTTGTTGATCAGATAGAAAACGGCGATTTTTTGCGTCGCGATTTCCCGCCAAAATTGCGGCTCACCTGCTGGCTTGCGTAGGCCTGTTTGTTATTGCTTTTATATTATTGTTTTTAGAGAAAAATTGTTGTGGTTGGTGCCACGAGTCACTCATCCCTTGGTTTATCAGGTTCTTGCCATGCCTTTTTTCACCGAAGCTATCGATCCTGTAGGTGGGATTGTATGTCTGATACAATGCGCGCGTGAAGCTTTGTCTAAGTACAATGAGAGGTTTCTTATCCTACTATGTTGTTGCTAATCTTACCAGTCAAAGGAGAAGAAAAAGAAGCTTGCATGCCAAAAAAAAAAAAAAAAAAAATTTGTGATAAACACCAAAGAAGACATGTGGCGATGATGATCATTCTACGTGTCAGCTCTTCTATGTCTCAGGTTCACACAAAAATTTGACTCGGCACGGTAGCCAGGAACTAAATCTGGCTGCAGGCGTGTCATGTGTCTTGAGCTTGAAAAGAAATCGTAGATCTGAGCCTGGCCAATGTCAAAACCCAAGAAAAATGCATTATCTGAACCGGAGAACAGCAAGTTTCTTCCTGGATCAACAGCAGTTGAAACAAACCCAGGTGACACTATTTTACTTAACATTTTTTCTTATTTAAAGATAAAATCTACATATGCAGCTATTCACTGTTTGTTTTTGAAAACTAGAAAAGCCATCACCAACGCTAAGGCGATTGTTTCAAGATCAGCCAGCAAATTCAGCTTGCCAGAAGCAACTTGCCCAAGGACTGATCGCAGATAGCTTTGTAACAGCTTCAAACAACCAATTCGACCGAACTTTGCTTTTGGATAACAAGAAAGGGGAACCAGGTTCCAGATAAGATTTGTAAGTAAGGAATTTTCAAGTGTTGCAGTTGCTGCTTCGGCTGGTATTGGTGCTACACCTGCAGAGCAACA
Organism: Artemisia tridentata subsp. tridentata; assembly: GCA_021014915.2. NCBI lineage: Eukaryota > Viridiplantae > Streptophyta > Magnoliopsida > Asterales > Asteraceae > Artemisia > Artemisia tridentata. Next base: position 352,096,404 of record CP139509.1, on the reverse strand, counting down.
TAGCAGCCGAGTCAAAAAAGGAAAAGCAAGTTCAAGAGAAAGAGGAGTCCGAACATGTGAGCTTTTCTTTGCTTTACTTAAGTCAATGTATGTTGTTAATGTTCAACATTAGGATAAGAAAGTTATGATTAGCGATCATTAAAGATTGTATTGAAACAGAATTCAAGCAAGTATAAGCTTTGTACCAGCAATTTCAGATATAATAAAATGGGTAGACCATATTTTGCCTTCATGTTGCATAATTTTGCAAGGAACATAGAATTCATATAATGGTTTATGCATTGTTAGTGCGACATCAAAAACACCTATGAGGTTTATTTTCATTACTTTTGAACCGTTCAAAACCTCGACCGAAAAACAGGCACGCCCGCAACGCGGCGTCAGTCGCCTATCTCGTTTCTTTTATTCTACTTAAATTTGGTTTTTTTTCATTTTAAATTTTGTTAATTTAATTCGTTGTGAATAAATAAGTACTTGTTTTAAAAATAAAAATGTTTTGAACTTTGTGGGTATGTTCATGGAAACCCTCACGAGACTTCATCGTCTGCTCGGGCCACGAGGGGTTTAAAAGGCTGTTGCATACGCTAATGCAACCGTGATGCTACGAAAGGAGTTTTAGAATTTTACGCGTTTTTTGTAGTTTAGTTTATTTTTGCAGATTTAATAAGCTCTTAGAGATTGGATTATTGGTGATATTATACTTGGGGTGGAGATGTTTTGTTGAATGAGAAATTGATTGATCTCATAAGCTTATGCTAGCATTTGCTTAGCACCTTATCATATGGAGTTCGATCGCGATTTCTTGGCCCGGGATGTTTCGTTTCTCTTGGACTATTTATTTTTTTTTTTTCCTAATTTTACATGCTTTGAAGTTAATTTTCATTACATTTTGGACAATGCTTAACTTAAGTGTGGGGGGAAGTAAATAGAAAAAACGAAACTACTTTTCAAATTTATAATTTTTGGGGCCAATTTAAAATTTTGTATACTTGTTTGCCCTTGTAATCTAATTGTTTTCACGCTTTTAGGATAATATATTAGAATAACTGGATCAATCCACTGGTGAAATCTGTAATTTTGAAAAAATTGAGATGTGTCCCGATTAATATTGCAATCCATTCTGGGATCGATAACATTTGCTAGCACATATTATAGCCCTTTCCACTAATATGTGAGGATTTGAGCCTGTTTCATATATACCATACATCTTTTATGCTTGGATCTTTTGCTATGAGTGTGCCGGTGATTTTATTTATTCTAGAACTTGTACTTGTAAATCATTACCAGACCGCAGTAAGATCACATTCGTGTGATATAAGTGTATTCGTGTGATAAAGAGGCATCCTTAGGAATAACACCAAATGGCCATCCGTTTACAAAATAATTTTTGCTAACCACATCGGTTAGTTAACCTCGTATTTGGAACCCATTTGTTAGCGTTTATCTTTAGCGCTAGATACCCTTAGTTCACCCTCCGAACCAATCCTTTTCATTTGTCTTACATCCAGAAAAATACAAAAATATTTTACACTTTAAACCTTAGCATAACCCTTAGTTGAAGTCTAAATGGTGGTTGCTAGTTGCTTGGAATGTTGGATTGTTTTTGATGATTGATAGTTAGCCACACTTTGCCAGTTGTGTGTGCCATTCCGACAAAGACGAAGGATGCATACTTCTTATTTGTATTTTTGTGGTGTAATGTTGGATCGATATATTCTGACCAAACTAACTTGTGGCTTGTCTACGGTTTAACAACTTTGAATGAATTCAAAACTATTAATAATGAAACACTGATATACTTTGCTAAGTATGCGGAATCTACTTCAACAAAGCTAAGAAGAATTAATAAACAACTTTGAATATTATTAAAACCTTGAACCTGCTTTCTTACACAGATTCACTAACAAACTCTAAACTCTAATACTTCTAATAATCGTATATCTCTAATCGCATGAACTTGTCTCACTAAACACACATATATCTCTAATGCCAACCTAGGGATCCTTTTATAGGCACAAAGAAAACCCTAGTCGGTTTACAAACTTGAACGACAAGTAATTCTAATTATAACTCTAATCTAATATGAACATTCTAGAATTACACATTAGTCCTTAAACTATTTGCATAGCAGTCCTTTAACGAGCAGCAGTACTTTAATTGAACAGCAGTACTTTGACTTGAGTAGCAGTACTTTGACTTTTATATCCCAACAATCCTCCCCTAACTTGAATTCTACTTGCTTGATTTCAAGTTTCTTTGTATGTCTTTAACTTCAACACTTTATCTTCAAGGAAATGTTGTTTCTTCAAATCTGACTCGTTATTGTTTTGTCATCATCAATGCAAACAGTATCTTCAATCTTCATCAGCAACAATTCTTTTCAGCATCAGATCTTTTCAGCAACTCAGCATCATATTGGCAATATGTACATCAGATCTTAAAAGTTTCATACTATTCTCATCACTTCCAGGTGTGTTAACTCCTGTGAGAGGTGAATCATTGAAAATTTAATGAATTTTGATGTCTCTTTACCAAAGCCATTAACTCTGGAGTAGCCAATGTTTAGATTTAAGAAAAACCATGGTACATTGATAACCATATGATTTTTAGCAAATCATCAGCTATCAACGGATTTGAGTAGTCTTTACCAAATAGCCGTTTGCTTTTGGACTAGCTAGTTCTTTTAGTACAATCACTACCATGGTGAACTAATTACCATATAATGGTTTTCCACAGCCTTTACCACAAAGCCATTATCTTGTGGGCTAGCCAACTCTTCACTAATATAGATATGGTGAGTTGAAAACCATACAATTTTTAGTAAATTGCCAACTAAAAACGGATTTGATAATCACATCAGAGCCGTACCCTCATGATGAGTCAAACTCTTTCTTGTTTATTAAACATGGTGAGTTGATTACCATTTGTTGTGTAGTACAAGTACTAACACCATATTGTTGCTTTCAAAACCATTTGTTGCTGATTAATCTTTGTGCTTCAAAATGTTTTTGTACTTATCAAAAATTACTGATTTTATCAAAAGAATTTACTGGTTTTATGCTGCAAGCAGTACTTTGTGAAAGTACTGTCTGACCAGCAGTACTTTGAAGAAAGTACTTTATTTTTTAAAAGATTTATATAATAATGAAACCATACCAGTAGTTATGCATTAATCTTCAAATTCAGTAGTCCACTTGATGAATAACTTTATGACCATCAATGCTACTTCATCCTCTTGTTCCACTTCCATTCCATGCTCTAGCATCCTGATCATCAGATCTCTTGTGAGTGGATATCTCTGTTCTGCTAGCATATGAATCATAGTGCCATCTTCTAACTCCAAAACATGTATCCCAACTGACTCAAAGAATCTCCATTTGTTAATCTCCCAGTTGTCTTGATTTTCCCACAAAGTACTGTCCTTTGATTCATCTGTCTCCCAGATTGTTGTGAGATCTCCTAACAATATCAAACCTACTCCTTGTGGTGGAATATGCTCAAAATAAGTTTGCACTTGGAGATATAACTGAAGCATATCATCTCTATCAATCAGATGTAGTATATCCCATAATGAATTAAACACTCTAAAACTTCCATCTTGTCTATGAAAGATCAGATAATCTCCTTCTTTAGATTCTACAACTGAAAAAGTAGATATCTTGGACTTCTTATCAGTATCTTCTTTCAATTTTGGATTCTCAAAGTCAACAACTCTAAGATAATTTCTAAGCTCATCAACTGTGTTTGTTCTTAATTCAACAGCTTCCTTGAACTTCTTTGATGGCTGTTCATCAGTGATTCTTTTCCTCTTTGAGCTTCTTGTAACAGCTCTTTCCTTTCTTTTATCTTCAAGCTCCTTATCTTCAAAAGAAATAATGCTTGCAAGATCTTTTTGAATAGCTTCTCTAACAGCATCATACAGATCCTTCATCTCTGTATATGTCAATCTAACTAAACCTGTATATCCTTGACCTTTCAGATAAGCCATCATATCATTCCTTTCTCTAGCTTTACTAATTGGCCTTTTTGATTGAACATTCTTCCTTGATTCTTCAGCATCTATCTCTGCTTGTAATATTCTAGCTGCTTCCTCATTTTTGGCAACCTCAATTTGTCTTATCTGTGCCAATGTCATCTTCTTCTTCTTCTTTTCTATCAAGATCCCTTTGCCTTTATCTTTTAGATCTATCTCTTGTGCATGTTGAGAAGAAGTATTATGTTGTTGTTCAACCTCATGAATACTGATGCCTCTTTGACTTGACATATTAAGCATAATGTCAGCAATGGTTTCATCATCACTGTTAGTATGAGCTATAACATCTTCTTCCTGAGCTGGTTTAGAAGGGCCTACTTCCTCTTGAACTTGAATTGAAGGACCAATATCTTCTTCAAAATCTAAGGTTCTAGGTGTAATAGTGAATTGCCTCTCAGTACCTTGTTGAGCAGTACTTTCTTGAGCAGTACTTTCAGCTTCAGCTCCTTCCAAGTTTATTTCCTCAGTATCACCACTTCTTACTTCAACAGCAGCTTCTTCCAAATTTATTTGCTCTGTTTCATCACTCTTCCTCTCAACTGTATCTTGAGGAATATTTTCAGGTGGTGTCCTCTGTGGTGTCCTCTGAGTATCATCCATAAATCCAGCATCTTGTTCAAAATCTTGTTCAAAACCAGCATCATCTTCATTCAAATTCTCTAAATTCCTCCCCAATTGGAATGAAGATTGCTTCTTAGACTTTTTCTTCTTTGACTTAGAAATCTTCGTAGGTATCTTACCACTCTGCTTCTGAGACTTTACCCATAATCTATGGTGTTGAACTAGTGGCCAAACATACCTTTTCAATCTTTGAAACTTAGTCTTTAATTTTGCTATCTTAGCAGCTTGAGCCTCACTCTCCTTTTTCAGCCTCTTTAACTCCCTTGTTAAAGCATAATTGTCCAATTCTGCCTCTTCTTCTTCAAATTGCTTAGACATATTTGTGGAAGAAGAATCATTAGGAGATGGTGGTTGATTCATACCTTGGTCTGACTCCTCATGAGTAGGAATGTCCATAGGAGCAGTATCTTCCCTAGTAGCAGAATGTTGAGAAGCAGTATGTTGAGAAGCAGTAGGTTGAGGAATACTAACTTCTCTTGAAACTGGAGACTCTTGACCTGCTGAGTCAGAATTTGCTTCTTGATCTTGCTCGTGCTCTGCATCTCTAACGACTTGTGCAACTCCCAATATGTGAGCAGTCAAAGGTGTGTTGGTTCCAGAAAACTTGGCACTTTGTTTAGAGAGAAAAGTAAACACCTTTGATGGAAGTTTGACAGTGGGTAAAAAACTTTGAGGTTTAGGGACATCCTCAAGTTGATTGTTCAAGAATAACTGAACAAACCTTGGATACATCAAAAATGGTGATCCATTAGCAATATGTGTAAGCATACCATCCAGAATGAGTCTTGAAAAATTGAATCTTCGATCGGTAGCCAAACCCACTAATGCAGATGCAATATTTTGACCAAATTGATCAAAAGAAGTACTCTTGGGACTCAAACAATGAAGTAGAACGTGAATTAGGTACTTCCAATGAGAACAAAACAAAGGCTTTTGAAAAGTAAGTTTCGTCAGATCGCCTTCATAACCTATATCACTTAAAGTGTCCCAAAGCACTTGTTTTTCAAAACGAACAGCCCCCCCTTCATCATTAAAGATCAACACATCCCTAATCGTGGCCTCAGAAATCCTAATAGCTCGTCCAGCAACCGTAGCCCTAATCAACGAATCATCTTCAATCGTTGCAGTATCCCAAAATTCTTGCATCCAGGGACCAATAACATCAGGGTCAACTAAAATAGAGTAGTTGATGGAAGACCCAGTTAAGAAATCAATGATTGCATGAAAATCAACATTATCCCTTGTCTTGTCCAAATTAGCGATCATATTGTGTTTGCTAACAGTAAGGCGATTAGCCATGATGAGTGATAGAGAAGAATTCGCTTTGAGTATGTGTTTCGATGAAAAGAATGTGGTGTAAAAGCGAATGAGGGATCTTAAGTACGGTAAAAGGCGGGGAAATAGGAGTGAGTTTCTTTAAATAGGATGAAAATAAATCAAACTCATAATAATAAAGTTACCGTTTGGATTAACTTATTATCTCCGCCGTAAGGAATTAATTAACCGTAGCCCCACAAATTTTTGACCGTTGAAACAGTACGTCTACGTAAGCAGTACGTTGAAACAGTACGTTGCTGAAGCAGTACTTTAGGCAATAAAGCAGTATGTTCCATCTTGTTATCCACAATCAATATACCAACTAAAACCAAGAACTTGTAAATGATTCATGATTAAGTTCTAACTAATAGCTTATGTTGCCTCCCCTCAAATACAACATATAGGCTAAACTAAACTACTAAAACCAATACTTTCAAGAAGAACTAATAGAAAGTATACTAACTAATACTAAAGCCTCCCCTCAAATGTAGCCTAGTAGTTGATCATCCCAATGCTCACAACTAAGTGGTTGAATCTTGAAACATCAAATCCCTTAGTGAGTAGATCAGCTACATTATCATCTGTGTGAACCTTAACCACATTGATAAGCCTGTGCTCATAACAATCCCGAATAAAGTGATGCCTAATCTGAATATGCTTGGTCTTGGAGTGATAAACTGGATTCTTCACAATGCAGATGGTACTCTCATTATCAATGTTGATAGGAGTATTTTTGAAATTGAATCCATAATCCAAGAGTTGATTTTGCATCCACAAAACTTGTCCACAACAGCTTGCAGCAGCCACATATTCTGCTTCAGTAGAGGAGGTTGCAGCAATGGTTTGCTTCTTACATTGCCAGGAGACTAATCTTCTTCCAAGATATTGACACCCTCCTGAGGTTGATCTTCTATCATAGTTATCCCCTGCATAGTCACTATCTGAGAAGGCTTCCAAGTGAAAAGGTGACTCCTTAGGATACCATAATCCTAACTTTGGTTGATGCTTGAGATATCTAAAAATCCTCTTGACTGCATACATATGGGAAACCTTTGGTGTAACCTGAAATCTTGCACATAAGCAAACAGCAAACATGATGTCAGGTCTTGATGCAGTTAAGTACATAAGACAACCAATCATAGATCTGTAAAGCTTGACATCCACAGCTTGTCCATCTTCATCCTTGCCTAAGGGTTTATTTTTATCAATGGGTGTGGTGGCAGGCCTGAGATTTGGAAGGTCAAATCTTTTAAGTATGTCTGCAACATACTTTTCTTGGTTAATGAAGATTCCATCTTTTGTTTGTCTAACTTGAAGACCCAAAAAGAAAGTTAATTCTCCCATAGAACTCATTTGAAACTCCTTCTGCATAAGATCTTCAAAGTCTTTCACCATAGACTTCTTTGTAGCCCCAAATATAATATCATCCACATATACTTGGACTAACATAATGTCTTTCTTATCCCTCTTGATAAACAAAGTCTTATCAATTGCTCCTCTCCTATAACCATGTTGTAATAGAAAGTTTGAGAGTCTCTCATACCAAGCTCTGGGAGCCTGATGAAGGCCATACAGTGCCTTGATCACTTTGTAGACTTTGTTTGGATGAGCAGGATCTTCAAAACCAGGAGGTTGTTTAACATAAACTTCCTCAGAAATTGTGCCATAAAGGAAAGCACTTTTCACATCCATTTGGTAGACAGGAAATCCCATGTATGATGCAAAGGCAAGAAATAACCTTATTGCCTCTATCCTTGCAACAGGAGCAAACACTTCATCATAATCCACTCCTTCTTCTTGGCGATATCCTTGTGCAACCAATCTTGCTTTATTTTTGATAACATTCCCTCTTTCATCTCTTTTGATTCTGAAAACCCATCTTGTACCAATGACTCTTTTGCCATCTGGTAAATCACATAATACCCAGACTTCTTGAAGATTGAATTGTAGAAGCTCCTCTTGCATGGCTTCAACCCAACTTTCATCAGCTAAAGCTTGAGCTACCTTCTTGGGTTCCTCTTGAGATAAAAAGCAAGCAAACATGCATGTTTGGTGATCCTTGTGATTCATCCTGTTTTGTTTGTAAACAAAGCTAAGTAAAGCAGTATGTTGCTTAGACAGTCCTTTAACTTTGTTCCTTGTCACCACTCCTGAAGAGGGTGATCCAATAATGTTATGTTGAGGATGAGCTTTATGAACTCTCAATGTAGGAGTTGGTGGTACTGGAAGATCAGACTCCAAGTTAGTAAAATCAATGCCTTCATTGGAGAAAATACCTTCTGGATTAAGCTCATCATCAACTTCTTCTAATCCAGGAATGTTAGCATTAACTAAATCATCATTATCAATATTGGAATCATCAGCATTGTTGCAATTTGATTGCTTTAATACATCAGAAGTACTGTCAAAAGGATCAGCAGTACTTTGATCGAAAGTACTGTGGGCAGTATCTTGAAATTTACCCTGTTTCTTTGCAGTCTCATAAGCCTTCCTTTGTTCATCTTCATAGGATTGTGCTATAGTTTCTTGAAAAAGCATCCTATTAAGTTCATCTTGTATGGCTTGATCTTCATCAGATACTGTATGAGTTGGCTGAGCAGTACTTTGTTCCTCATTAGTAACTTCAGGTTCTTTGTCAGGAACATCTTCTGGTGTAACATTGACTCCATGAACAATGTACTGTGAATCATCTTCTTTGGAATTAGCCTGATTCTCTTCTCTAACAGGAACATAATTCATAGATGGTGTGAGCTTGAGATCAAGATCAAACATCCAATCAGGACCTTTACCTTTCTGAGTTTCCTTATCTTCCAAAAATTCAACATGAAGACAATCTTGTACCTTTTTGGTAATCCTGTTATAAACTCTAAATCCTTTGCTATTTGTACAATAACCCAATAAATATCCTTCATCTGACTTACCATCAAATTTTCCCAGAGAATCAATGGTATTTAGAATAGTCAGAGAGCAGCCAAAAGGTTTTAGAAAACGAATGTTTGGTTTCTTTCCCATGAGTAACTCATAAGGTGTCTTCATTTGAGGTTTAGTTACTGAAACTCTATTCAACACATAGCAAGCAGTACTTATGGCTTCAGCCCAAAAGAGAATAGGTAATTGGGAATCTGCAAGCATTGTTCTAGCTGCTTCTATCAAAGTCCTGTTCTTTCTTTCTGCAACACCATTCTGCTGTGGTGTTCTAGCAATGCTAAACTCTCTCTTGATCCCTTTCTTGGCACAGAATTTATCCATATGCTTGTTCTTGAATTCTGTTCCATTGTCACATCTAATACCTCTTACTTTGAGTCTTAATTGATTTTCAAGGGCTACTATCAGGTCATGGATAGCATCAAAGGTTTCATCTTTGAATCCCAAGAAAAAGACCCAACTAAATCTGCTACAATCATCTGTCACTACCAAGCAGTACTTCTTCTTGTTTAAACTTTCTACTGAAACTGGTCCAAACAGATCCATGTGTAGCAACTCCAAAGGTTCTCTAATATCTCTTTCCCCAAGCTTCTTACATGAAGCTTTATGTTGTTTACCCTTCTTGCAAGCCAAACATGAATGATCAGCCTTGAATGTTTTGGAAGGTAAACCTTTAACTAAATTACCTTTGACCAGCTTGTTGATGTTCTTAAAATTAACATGACCTAGTCTTCTGTGCCACAGATGTGCTTCTTCCAATGATGCCTTTGCTACTAAACATGTTGCTCTTCCAGCAGAATTGAGACTCTTTAAGTCTAAACTGTATACATCATTGGTTCTTGGTACTCTCAATGTCACCAAGTGATCATCAACAAATTTGAACTCAGGGGAGAAAATGAGACATTCTGTATCAGTGAACAGAATTGGGTACTTCTTGTCACAAATTTGAGATACTGACAATAGGTTGAACTTGAGCTCCTTCACATATCTAACATTCTCAAAATCAATACATCCAGCCTTAATTGTTCCTTTGCCAGTGATTCTTCCTCCATCAGGATCATTACCAAATGCAACTCTTCCTCCATAATATGCCTTAAAGTCTGACAGGATCTCCTTGTCCCCTGTCATGCTGCCAGAGCAACCACTATCAACAATAATATGATCTTTAAGCTCCTCCTCTGGGTTGCCCTGCACATTAAAGAAAAGGGTTAGTTTCTTTTAGGAACCCAAGCCATTACTGACTTGTGTTCCCCTTGTGGAGTGACATACTTGAATTCCTTCAGTATGTAATCTCCACTGGTTTTAAAGGCATGGTCAATGATTATTTGAGTTGGTCCCATGTCCTGTGTTGTAATATCAACAACACTCCCTGTTTCACCCTTATCTGATGAAAGTACTTCTTGTTCCCCATCAGTACTTTCTTTCTTAACCCAATTTTGTTTGACCTTAGGTTTCTCTGATTTAGGTACTCTGCTTAAGGTGTAAGACCTTTTATATGAATTGAATCTCTTAGGTCTTCTAGGTGAAAAAGTGTTAGCAGTACCATAAGTGGGTGAAAACTTATCAGTCCTTTGAGAAGGTACTTCTTGGGACTTATCAGAGTGTGAAGGTACTGGTGATTTGGAGAACATTCTTTTCTGGTGAGGGTACCTATAGTCTTTTGAGAAGTTACTATGGTTAACCCTATTTGAGTGATTCCAAACTGGTGTAGTCTCTCTTAGCTTATGGGTGGTAGATCTATTCTTTGGAAACTGACTTAAGTATTCTGAGTGTAAGTCACAGTGCTTAATCAAGTGATTAGGACTATAGCATACATAACATAACTTTCTTTCCATATTCCCAAATCCTCTTCTATGATTAAAAGATTTCCTGTAGTAAGCAATATTTTGAAAAGTTTCTCTTGGAGGTACTGCTGAATGTCCAGCAGTACTTTGAAAAGTTTTTGGAGGTACTGCTTGTTTTTGAAAAGCTGTAGGAAACTTTTGATCATTACCCCTTTGAAAATCATTCTTAGGTTTCTCAGAACTAAGTCTACCATTAAGCTTCTTCCTAAACTCTAGGTTGTCTACACCATAACGAGAAACATCAGTCCTAAGAGGTTGAAACTGACCAGTGGGTGGAGGAACTGAGTGGTACTCCTTATCTTTCTTAAACTCAGGAGGTGATTCACTAATTGGTTCCTCATTCCTAGATGTGTTTTCTTCTGAGCTTGTGAGATCATCATCACTAGGTGCAATCTCTTCCTTAGCACTAGGTGGGGTCTCTTCCTTATCACTAGGTGTGGTCTCATCTGAACTACTATCTTCACCATAACCTAGTCCAGCTCTACTGTTTATGACTCTTTGTTTTTCAACAAATTGAACATGTGATAGACCAGCCTGTTTAATACTACCAAGTTTTTCTAACAAAGTATCTCTTTCCTTAGTAATCTTTTCTAATTCAGACACCTTATATCCTAACTTCCATTCACTTAATTTCAATTGGTAATCTTGTTGCTCATATTTTTCTGCCCAAGCCATTTCATTATTTTCATGTGTTAATATTTTGGCTTCCAGAGATTCTAAGGTTAATTGATAACCAGCTACCTCAGACCTAGCTGTTCTACAATTATCTCTTTCAGTCACATATTCTTTAAGCAACTTTTGATAAACATCATGACACTTAGAGCATACCTCAGAGACATTGGATGAACTTGGTGAAGTGGCTACCATAGCAATCTGAACTGGTTCATCTTCATCCTCCATGCTCCAGTTAAAGCTTCCAAGACCATCTCTTGATTCCAAAGCAGCATATCCAGGTTCCTCATCAAAAGCTGTGCCCCAATCAAACTCTTCCATTGCAACCATAGAATAGGTTACAGGTTCATCATCAAATTCAGCACTCCAGTCAATCTCTGCTAAATTTTCTTGAGCCACCAAAGCTTTTGGTTGTGATTCAGTAATAGGAACCTCCTTTCTTTCAACCTTGGGTTGTTCAATCATCCTGTTTGCCTGATATTTTGCAAACTTGCATTCCCTTGCAAAGTGTCCAAGCTTTTGACAATTGAAACATTCAATCTTGGATTTGTCAAAAGTTATACCTTGTTTGGCTTTGAAATCAATTCCCCTTCTTGTTTTGTTCATGAACTTCTTGATCCTAGCAGTGATCATAGCTACTTGCCATCTTATGTCAATCTCCTCTAAAGCATCTTCTTCAATCTGCAACAAGTCTTCTTGATAGGTAACAAGTAAAGTGGCTTGTTGTGCAAAGAAGGAACATACAATTTCATCAGAATTGGTGTTGTTTGTTGGTGATGGGTTGGGGGTAGTTGTGGTTGTGCAAACATGCTGTGAATCATCAACAGTACTTTGAGAAGGATAAGCAGTACTTTTAGTGGAAGTACTGCTTCTGTTTTCAGAAGATACAAAAGCTATGTTGTGAGTTTTCTGAGAACTGTGACCATTCATCTCTTGCTCGTACACTTTCAGATTGTTATAGAGATCATCAAAGTCCATAGACTCCAATCCAGGTTGTCCTCTAATCATAGTAGCAACCACATGCCAGACAGATGGCAAACTCCTTAAGAACTTCAAATTTGCATCTTCAACAGATACCTCTGCTCCATACAGTTCTAGCATACTAAGTAGATTTTGGAATCTGTCATAGGCAGCATCAAGACTTTCTCTTTCACCAACAGTGAAGGTTTCAAACTGCTGCTTCAATAAGTTTCTATGCATCTTCTTTGAAGCATCATTGCCTCCAAATCTTGTCTTGATCGCAGCCCATAATTGTTTTGCATCCTTAGCATCATGGAACTTTAGTAGGTGACCATCAGGAATAGCAGACAGCAGTATGTTGAGAGCCTTATCTTGATTTCTCTTTGTAGCTGCTGGTAAGGTTGGTTGAGGTGGTTTGGGTTGTCCTTCAACTTGTAGAGGTTCATCAAGAACAACATTACCATTGACAATTACATCCCATAAAGCATGATCAGTAATAGCAAGGTACTGCCTCATCTTCATACTCCAGAGATCATATTCTCCCTTCTTGATGATAGGAATTCTGAGTGAGGTGATGGATGGAATAGGTGCAGCTTCAGTCGACATTGTTGAGGGTTTGTTGATAAATCGGTTTTAAGAGTTTCTTCTTAATCAGAGTCTCCACACAAGCTCTGATACCACTTGTTGGATCGATATATTCTGACCAAACTAACTTGTAGCTTGTCTACGGTTTAATAACTTTGAATGAATTCAAAACTATTAATAATGAAACACTGATATACTTTGCTAAGTATGCGGAATCTACTTCAACAAAGCTAAGAAGAATTAATAAACAACTTTGAATATTATTAAAACCTTGAACCTGCTTTCTTACACAGATTCACTAACAAACTCTAAACTCTAATACTTCTAATAATCGTATATCTATAATCGCATGAACTTGTCTCACTAAACACACATATATCTCTAATGCCAACCTAGGGATCCTTTTATAGGCACAAAGAAAACCCTAGTCGGTTTACAAACTTGAACGACAAGTAATTCTAATTATAACTCTAATCTAATACGAACATTCTAGAATTACACATTAGTCCTTAAACTATTTGCATAGCAGTCCTTTAACGAGCAGCAGTACTTTAATTGAACAGCGGTACTTTGACTTGAGTAGCAGTACTTTGACTTTTATATCCCAACATGTAAGCTTATACGAAGTGTGGGAGGGAGATGTGAATGTATGAAGAAGAAAAAAAAAAGTATTAAAAAAAAGGAAAAAAGAAGAAGATAAATCATCGCAACTATAAGGTGACAATTATAGCCAATGTGCTATATATGAAGATGAAGAAAGAAAGTTATGTGATATGTTGTTAGCTAATGAGCTAAATATGAGGAATATTATTATGGCGAATCGATGTATCGATATGGGAAAGTTCAAAGAAGAGGAAGTTGTTAACTATAATCATTTACGGGTTTGCGGTTTGTTCGGTAACTAGCAACAATGGGACTTAGACTTGACTTTATTTTTCTTTTAAAACCAATTTCATAAATACTCCCATACCTTATTCCTACCCTTACCAAATTAATTTATTCGTTGTTAGCTTTCGAGCATCCGGATATAGTGATGGCTTTGTGAAAATATGTATTGCATTAATATTTTAGTGACCATCCGGTTTTTGAGTGATCGAATGACGCGCCAGCGATCTAGTGTGTATTTTGGTGACCATCCGTTATGTGAATAGCGCGCCAGCAATCCAAGATATGCCCTAGTGACCATTCGTTGTTCGAGTAAATCAAGAATTCGCGCTAGCGATCTAATATGTTCTTGTATGAGATATTTAAACATAAGCCTGGTACAACCTTGAAGCCTGTACATTACAACCCGAATAAAAGACCTCTTTAGATGTTTACACTTGGCGCTTACGCCACGTCGGTGGAGTTTTGTTTCTTGTACAAGCCTATGGTAATAAACGGATCACGACTGAGCAATGAGTGTGATTTCTCTTATATATACTCCACTACCTAAATAAATGAGTGATTGAGTGAATTATACTTCGTTTCTTTTTCGTGAGGTGTTTAGAAATGTTACTCAAGCAAGAAAATCTATGGGTATTGTCATACATCTCGGTTTTTTCACCATAACGCTTAAAAATGATGAATCGTATCTTGTACTTGTACTTGATAGATTTGCATCATAATTTTTATAATCATTTTTCATGCACCATGTGGGATCTATTTTTCTTAATATTTGCTTGAGGGCAAGCAAACCCTTAAGTGTGGGGGAGTTTGCGCTCATTTTCTCTTTTATTAAAAAAAAAAAAAAAAAAAAAAAAAAAAAAAAAAAAAACCAAAAATATTTTTCGATATTTCAAAAAAAAAATTCAAAAATTTCTTTTCGTTTTGTCATTTAGGTATGAATTTCGATTTTTCTTTTTCTAGATTTGCTTGAGGGCAAGCAAAGTTCAAGTGTAGGGGAATTTGATAACGCTCAAATTGTACATATTTTTAGGAGCGTTATCGTGGATTTTATGCATATATATTGATCACTTTTATGAACTTATGGTACTTAATGAAGTATAATTTCTATTTTAGGTTCATGGAAGCTCACAACAAAGAAAACCAAGAAAAAGATGAAGAAACGATCAATAAACGAAGATTTATGCATATACGAAGAATTCCCGACAAAAGCGAGTCTCTTGGAGTATATTCGAGAATATAAAGTCATGAAGTTGTCACTCCAAAGACTCAAAAATAAAGCACAAGAGGGAAAATGAGAAAAGAAATGAAGAAAAGAAGCTAAAACGAAGAAATAATGGAAGCCTCGTTGTTCCCGACACACCTCCACCATTTTGGCCATAATTTGAGCATACGAACTCGGATTTAGATGATTCAAGCGGCCACGGAACCGGGAAAGAAGGATCTACAATTTTCGTATTTATCTTTTCTGGCAAAAATGCTCCTTCCAATCAGTATTGGCCCAGAAGCGTTTCGGATAGAGCTAACTTTTTCATCCATCCGATCGGTATGGTCCCGTATCCGATCGGATAGACCAATCTGTCCTTCTCAAGTTATTTTTAATGCATTATTAAGTGTCATTAAGCCCCAAGCCTGATCACTTACCTCCATTTACTCTATTTCCTGGTATTTTATGACACTTAGTGCCCAAGTTTCATACTTAGAGGCTAAGGGTTGATTTCTACTATATATATGAGTGCTTAGGCTTGGTTTTCATTGTGAAATTCTACCCTCCACCCTTAAGGACGAATTTTCACCAACTTATTTCTCCCAAAAGACCACCAACCTCTGCCATTTTTAGAAGAAAGCTCAAACACATGGAAGAAGGTGTTGGGTATTATTTTCTGGCTTGGTAGAAAGCGTATAGTTGATTGGAGGCTTGAAGGTTGCTATAAATCCTTTACCTTTGCCTATTGTAATTCATAATTTGGGTAAACCTTGTTACTTTTATATTTCATGATGTTTATGATTACCATGATTGTTGAATCTTTGTGTTTGATTGAAATAACCATGGAATAGTTTTGTATACTTGTTTGGATATTATGATAACTTGTGATAAAGGGATGTTTGGATATTTGTAGTGTTTGCTTGGAATATGTTGATAACATCATATTTGGTTAAATTGAAACTTGTCTTGTTTGTTGTCTTGATTAATCATTGTTGAGTCTAAATGTCGAAATGGTTCTCAATAGTGGTTGATTTCAATTCATTAGTCGATGAATGTTTTGGTCTTGTACTTTGTGACGATTGTATGAGAAACTTAATAAACATAACAAGTGATAGTTTAATTTAGATTAAGGGTCGAAAGGCATCTTTTGAATATGTGTTCTAATCATTTTTCAAGTAAATGGAACTTCACGAATTAATAACATCAAAGTCTAAAGTTCGAAAGGATTCTTTCTTGTTATAGGCATAAGGCTCATGACATGACCATTTGATTGAGGCTTATACATATTTGATTTATAAAACACTAAATTATTATTGGTTCTAAAGGTCGCAAGGATTACTTTTGATAAAATATTTTCCAAACTAACCATCCTAATATCCATGTGATCATTTGTCCAAACATGTATGTTCTTTGTGTGATTGTTCTTATATTGCTTTTCTTGTTGGTTTGATTCGTGACAATCATAACCATCAACTTGTTACTTACTTAAACAAACAAACGACACTTGAGTGCAACCAAGTCTCTTGGGATGAACTTGACTTACAATCCCCAATACTACATATGACTAGGGTATACTTGCCCGAATGTGTTCCTAGTTAATCGGTAATTCTTGTTTATAAATTTAAAGCTTCGATGGAGTACATCAGAGCATAGTCTTGCTAACCAAACTGGAAGTTTTCATAAACTAATAGTTTTTCAATTTTAACTTATTTGGAATATAGGATTTTCAAATATGGAAACTAGGGTTTTAAAATATTTAAAAGCATAACTAAGGTTTTAGGAAAATATTTATTAAAAAAAAGTCCATAATAAAATTTTTCATGAAAAGATCAAAACTTGGTGGCTTGGGGTTTCTTGTTACCTAATTTATATGCTTTTAAAATTTATAGTAAACGGAAACCCTAATTAGGGTTTTTGAATTTTAAAAGTCAAAACTTTCCTAAACTAACAATATGTAGCAATAAGATAAGAACTGTCATTTCGGGAATGACGGGTTGCTTTAGTATGCAACAACGCGGTGAAACTCGTGGTTTGCATGTACTTTAGGATGGGATACATATACGGTGCATGTGTATATATAGTATGTCCTAGTAAACCATACCTTAAGTATTTTCACCAATGGTGGATTTAATAGTACTTTTGCTGCTTTTAATTGTTAATCATGCATGACACGAGCCTGAGCCTTAGACCAAAAATATAAACTGCGTGGTTGTGATGTAGTTTAAATAAGTTTATACTTTTACTATTTTGGGTTTAAGGGGGGCCCGCATGCCATTTTTTATTCCCTCTTGTATTGTTGGGTCCATTCAATACCCAAGTTTCCATAAACAAGGATTTGAATAGAAAATAAGCTAAGTGTTAGAAAACCTTAAACAATATTCAAGTCACTGAGTGAACAGTTACTCAGTGAGTCACCTTCAGGAAGCTTAGGATGAGTCTAAGAAGAAAGCCTCTCCATTCAGTGAGGTGGAACTCAATGAGTGGCACCTAAGCCAAAGAAGAAGGTGATGAGTTCAGTGAGTGATGACAATAACTCACTGAACCCCAAGACTCCTCAACAGATATGATGACTAAAGAATAAAGACTAAAGACTAAATACTTCAAGACTGAAGAATAGGCGGGACAAGGCGAGAAATGTTTGAAGGGATAAGGAGAAGTCCTTATCAGGCTGAAGTTAAGCTTTCCATGAAAGGCAAATGTCAGGACATTGTCATCATTATTCCTCAGAAAGCAGTATTGTCCTATACCCAAAATAGCTTCTTATAACAGAGACAAAATACGTAAGTATTTTATCCTAACTAGCTTAGGTCACCTTTTGTCTTTATTACAACGGTTGTAAAATACTTTGTGTATAAATAGGAATCATAAGGTGGAGTAAAAGTTTGACAAGTTTGTGCTCTAAATGCTTAGACATTCACAAACAACTTTTACTCCTCCAAACAACTTTTACTCCTCCAAATAGCAACCTAGTCCCTGAGATTGCTCAGTAGGTTCAGTTTAGTTGCTACTTAAGCTTAGCTTAAGTTTAGTGAGGAGTTTTACCGTACTTGTCATTTCAATCCTAAGTGTTATTTCGCGAACACTTTGGGTATAATTCTTTGATTGATTTCTAATAAGAATTAAACATTGAAAAATCTTGTCTATTTATTTTTATGTTTTCTTATAACTATCAAAGAATATTAACATACTTAACCATGGAACACAGTTAGATTAACTTTGTAGTTAACTTTAACTGTGTAAAGGGAATAACAAGTGGTATCAGACCAGTTTGAATTATAAAACAAGTTTTATAAATCGTTCAAAACATTTTTAAAATCAAGATCCTACCATGGCTGAAAGTGATGTACCCCAACTGGTCGACAAAAAAGGAGGAAACTATACTGCTACTTCTCCCCGACTTGAAGTTGGAAAATTTAATAAGTGGAAAAAGCGCATGCTTTGCTACTTAAAAGGAATGGAATCTTACTACATTAAGTGCATTAATGAAGATCCCTTTGTCCCTAAGAGTGCTGAAGGTTTACCCGAGCCTGAAGCTCAATAGACTTCTGATGAGAGAAGGGTGGTCAATCAAGATCAGTGCCTGAAAAGCATCATTATATCATGTCTTTCTGACGATATAATGTATCAGTCATTAACTGTCCAACTGCCAAACAGACTTGGACTGACTTGGTTCACAACTTTGAGGGTCCCTCAGATACCAAGGAAAATAGGATCATGGACCTGAAACTTGAGTATAACACTTTCAAGGCTAAAGACTCTGAAATTCTCTCTCAGACTTATACCAGATACAAAACCCTTCTAAATGAATTGACCAATGATGGAGTCACCATGTCTAAGCATGAAATCAATGTTGGATTTGTCAACAGTCTTCCCAAGAAGTGGTTAAACTTCTCTCAGGGTCTTAGAAATGCTAACCACATTCAAAATCTTGAGCTCCCTGAAATCTATGGGAAGTTTGTCTATGAAGACAACTTAATCTCTAGGAGATACTCTGATTCAAAAAGGACTCAGGAGACCAAAAAGGCCTTGACTATTGCACCCATATCCACTACCTTCTATTCTAATGGTGTTGTGCAGGATTCCCTAGAAAAACTTGATGATGACGCTGATGAGAGAACCAGTGAGGAGTACCTTAATGATTTACAAATAGAATTTCAAGAAAGGGCACTACTTGCTAACTCAAAATGTTTTATTAAAAGAAACAAAAACTTTTCAAGTGCTAAAGCAAATGAAAACACTGAGTGTTTTAAATGTGGTAAAAATGGTCATTTTGCGAAATACTGTTTCTCTAAAACTACCTCAAAACCCTCATACAAATTTTCTGAAAACAGTTTTTCTTCAGGAACTAGCAAGTTTCAACCAAAAATGTTTCAGTCCACTCAGTCTTTTCAAAACAAAACTGATAAATATCCACAAAAGGATTTTGAAGCTAAGTATAGAAAGGCTAACGCCAAACTTGCACTTCTTGAGGCAGTCCCCTCAAATCCTCAGTCAACCCAAGCCCCTAAACCTTCTCAGGCTAAAATCAAAGGGCTTGTTGCTGAAACCTTTGATTAGGATGAAGAAGCAATATCCTCTGATGATGAAGAAGTTCAATTCTGTACATTGATGGCACTCTCAAAAGATGACAAGTTGGCAGTTAGAAAAAGTCATGCCAGAAATGGAGAATGGGTCAACATCACTATGTTAAAGGTAAATATTTTACTGTCTATGGATGATGATTCTGATTGGCAATCTTATTTAAACTACATTAATGTTGATCTTACGTATGTTGAAGAGCAAAGGTTAAATCTGTTTTCAAAATATAACAAACTAAGTTTTGAATTAAATAAGTTTAGAGATGAACTTCTTGCTTTAAAAAAAAGGGTAAACGCCATAGAATAACAACTTACTTTCTCTAATTTGCCGAGTTGAAACACATACTTTTTTTGTACCATACTTACCAACGTACTTTTAAATTTTGTTCCGACTTCACCAATATAACCATTTTATATTAAAGTAATCACTGAAATGACTATAATACCCCTGTCTTCTTCAACAAGCATATTGGTGAGGTCGGAACAAAATTTAAAAGTACGTTGGTAAGTAAAGTAATAAAAAAAGTATGTGGGTGAAGTCGGAACAAAATTTAAAAGTACGTTGGTAAGTATGGTACAAAAAAAAGTATGTGTTTCAACTCGGCAAATTAGAGAAAGTAAGTTGTTATTCTATGGCGTTTACCCTTAAAACAAGCCAAACTTGAAAGTGTTACAGTTCAAATTCAAAACTCTGAACATGTGAAACAAAACCATGCTCTTCAAGAAGAATTTAAGAAAGAAAAGGCTGTCATTGAAAGCTGGACAACAAAAAACTCTAGAGTCTATGAAATTGTAAATCTCACACCAAGTACCAAAAAGAGAGTACTGGGGGAAGATCAACTCACTGAATCCTCTTGTGAGAGTCACAGTGAAAAAGCTTTCTTGCCTGTTGGCATACCCTTTGAAAAAGAAATGAATCCAAAATCCAGTGACTGGGTTGTAAGAGTCAATCCAGACAGCAAGTTACCTAACTTCAACACTGAGAGAATTTTGGAACCTAAAAGTCAGGCTATCAAAAGTATGCTTGGAGTCACTAATGAACCCAATCAAACTGAGTCTATCACTGAGTCAGAATCAGAATCTCAATCACCAATTCCTCCACTGAAAGCCCTTTAGGGAGCTGCACCTAGTTCAGACCTCACTCTCTTAGTTTACCAACAACACTCTCCAAAGGAGAAATCAGGATTGGAGAGAACATTCCTAAAAAAAAACCCACCTCAGTCCCAAACAAAGAAGTTTCAGTTCCTACTTAAACCTCCACAACTTTAGTCCCTATTGAAGTAAAAACAGATAGCACTAACTCAAAATATGATCAGTTGGCTGAACTTGTCAGGAAGCTGAGTGAAAAGTTAGAATCATCTGAAAAACCTACTTTATCCAAAGTTAAGGAACAAATGCCAGTTTCCTCAAGCACCTACAAACCAAAATCCTCAACAGAGATGTGAACTATGCAATTACACAAATCATATCATTGATGATTGCTATAGAATCATGTTCTGTATGATTTGCAAACAAGAAGATCACAGGACCTCTGATCATAAATCTCACCTTGCCTCTCTAAGTGCTCAAGCAAGCTACAAAGCTCAGGCCTACAAGTATGCTTCATCATCTAAGCAAGATCAGAGACTGAAGGCTAAGCCTTTCCAACCATGTCCACACTGTGGATTCAATGACCATCATCCTAATGATTGTATGATGTATCCTTGATGTGACATATGTGGAGACCCTTCCCATGATGCATCAGGACATGACTTGGTCATTCAGGCTAGAAGAGGAATCACTACCAATTCCTCACAGTCTACTGACTCCTCATCAACATCCAAATGCAAAGCATGTGGAAGCACAGTCCACTCTACCTCTGACCATGACTCAATTTCACAATTCAAAAAGGCCATTAAGACCAAGCCCACCAGAAAGTGGGTTCACAAGAAAAAATAACACAGTTTACTATTTGTGCCGAGACATGCCAGGGAGCCTGTTTGGCATCTAGACAGTGGATGCTCAAGGAGTATGACTGGTGTGAAGCAATATCTGCACAAATATGTAGAAGAACCAGGACCTAAAGTAGTATTTGCTGATAACTCATCTTGTGCCACTGAAGGGTATGGTTCAGTAAACTACAATGGTATAGTTTTTACAAGAATAACTTATGTCAATGGTCTGAAATACAATCTAATCAGTGTTAGTCAACTATGTGATGACAAACACATAGTTCAATTTGATGATAAGAGAGGAACCATCTTTAATGCCAACAAAGAGGTTGTGTTGATTGCCCCAAGGAGAGATGATGTGTATGTCCTAGACATGTAAACACTCACTCAAAATGAGACTTGTCTCTTCACAAAGGAAAGTGAAACAATCAACTGGCTATGGCACAAAAGACTATCTCATCTTAACTTCAAAAACATCAATAACCTTGCCAAACAGAACAAAGTTCTTGGCTTACCCTCCCTTGTGTTTTCCAAAGATAAACCTTGTTCAGCTTGTGAAAAAGGAAAACACCACAGGGCATCTTTCAAAACCAAACAAAATTTCTCCATTAAAAGTTGCCTTCATCTTCTTCACATGGATCTTTTTGGACCTGTCAGTCCAATGTCTATCCATCATGAGAAGTGCACCCTGGGCATAGTGGATGAATACTCAAGATACACTTGGGTCTACTTCCTCACTAAGAAGAGTCAGGCAGATGAAACAATCATGTCCTTTATCAGGAATATTGAAAATCAAAATGACATTAAAGTCAAACAAATCAGGACTGACAATGGGACTGAGTTCAAAAATCAGGACCTTGAGTGTTTCTGTGATGAGAAAAGGAATCACTCAGAACTTCTCTTATCCTTAGACTCCTGAACAAAATGGAGTGGCTAAAAGGAAGAATAGAACACTCATTGAGGCTGCTAGGACAATGCTGAATGGTTCAGTACTCTTAAAGCATTTCTGAACTGAAGCAGTCAAAACTGCCTGCTACACTCAAAACAGGTCCATTATTGTCAAAAGGCACAACAAAACACCCTATGAAATATTCAAGGGAAGAATCCCTGACATTAGCTACTTTCATGTGTTTGGGTGTCCTGTGTTTATTCATAATCACAAGGATCACTTAGGCAAATTTGATGCCAAAGATGATGATGGATATTTCTTAGGATACTCACTTGTCTCCAAAGCCTTCAGGGTATTCAACACAAGGAGACAGCACACTGAAGAAACCTTTCACATAACCTTTGATGAGAGCACTGAAGCCATCAGGTTCTCAAACACCTCAGTGGAAGAGGTTGGGATTGATGACTCATCAAGATATCCTCCTGATGAATATCACTCTGAAAGTAATCCTTCCACACAATATCAAGCAGATGCTGACTTATTATATTACATCATCCCTCATAACTTTGCAAATCCAACTATTAGTGAGTTTATTGAAGCTCAACAAGTCCAAAATGGGATGACTCACACTGAACCAGATGTTTAAGAACCAGAAGACCACAGTGTTCAAATTAAACTCACTGAGAAACAAAACCTTGAAGTTCCTCAAGCCTTAGTCCTTGAACCTACACCTCCACCAAATCAAGCCTCCACAAGTTCTAACTCATATACTAGACCTCAGGATAGTTGGGCAAGATCCAAAACAATAGAACTTGTGAATATCATTGGTGAGCCTACTGAAGGCATGCTTACCAAAAGCATGGCTGCTAAACTTAAGGCAGCCTTAGCAAATGAATGTCTCTTTGTTGACTTCCTCTCTGAAGTGGAACCCAAGAATATCAAAGAAGCCCTGAAGCATCCAAGCTGGGTTCAGGCCATGCAAGATAAGCTTGAACAATTTGACAGAAACAAAGTCATGACTTTGATTAAATGCCCTCAGGGTGTTTATGTCATTGGCATGAAATGGGTTTTCAAGAAAAAGACTGATGAAAATGGTACAGTCATTAAGAACAAAGCTAGACTTGTTGCTAAAGGATACAATCAACAAGAAGACATTGACTATGAAGAAACCTTTGCTCCTGTTGCTAGAATGGAAGCCATCAAGATCTTCCTTGCCTAAGTAACCTACATGAACTTCAGAGTCTACCAAATGGATGTGAAAAGTGCATTCCTTAATGGTAAACTCAAGGAAGATGTTTATGTGGAACAACCTCCTGGATTTGAAAGCAGTGAGTTTCCTGACTATGTATGTGATGAGTGCCTATTTACTCATCATTTTATGCCCATATAAGACACAAAAATGACCAAAAACACCCAAATAGACCAAATATTGTTGCAAAAATTCTTGGTTTGTGTTTTTATGTGTTTCAGGTACAAAAGGATTGAAAACGGGGCAAAAAGGGACAAAACCGAGCACGAGATTGGAATAAGTTCAAAAAGCCGAGGCCGGGGAAGAAATTTACCAAAGTGGATCATAATTATGCTCAATTTGTCAAGATTGATCCTTGGAAGTATTTTTCAAAATTGTCATAAATGGTCCCTGAATTTACAGACTTGGCAAAATTGGTCCCTAAAGTTAAATCTAATTTCAAGATTAATCCTAACCTTTTAAACACAAAAAAAAACCAAACCCAATCCTTTAACTAATCTTTAAACCTAACCCAGCCCAACACAAAATAACCCAGCCCAACACAAAATAAACCCGGATCCAACCCTTTTAGCTAATACCAGGGTCAAACCCACCTTCCTTTATCTGCTTTTCCCTCCTTCCCAAAAACCACCATTCCCCAGACCTTTCACCTCAACCATGTTCCTGCTTGCTCCCAAGACTCTGCCACAGCCACCTCCCCCCCCCCCTCCTATAGTTTAGTCCAAGTACTACTCACGTGATACCAATCCAGCCTGGAAATCCAAGTGATACCATTTTGGCGCCAAAATAGAATGGAGGGCTGTGATTATTTCAAGAGGATCCAAGGGCTCAGAGCTAATCAGAGATGAAGACAATAAAGTTCCCAGCTTAGTTGTAGTATAAATAGCAACTTTGTAAGCCTTAATTGGCATGTAGTTTTTAATCAGTAGTCGTATTTTTAGTTAAAGTCTTTAATTAGTTGAAATTTAAGTTTCAGTTGTAATTCAAGTTTATTTAAGCTTATTAAGTCTTTACTTTATCAGATTGTATTCAATTTCAATTTTAATAAAAGTTCAAGTTTTTCTGAATTCGAATTAAGTTCACTAGCCTTTAAAAATAGAAAATAAGACCTCATTCCTGTTTGTATAAGCTTATATAAGCTCTTCATAGCTTTTTGTAAGCTTGTATAAGTTTAAAACCATTTTAATTTCAAAATAGTCAAAAAGTAAACATAAGTCAACTTTAGCTTATTAGCTTATTCCAGTACTGTACTATCAGTTTTTATTGCTTATTCAATCTTATTATGGCTTTATATGAATCTGTCTTTCAAGTTTTCAGCTCAAATTTCACTTTCATAGCTTACAACCAAAACAGCCTCACATAAAGGACTGTTTGGGTCAATGGGTGAAATGGGTCAAATCAGGTACTCACTGTTCATGTGCACTTTTAGATATTTCAATTTGGCTTAACTTAGGATGAATCAATTGTTTGTAAGAATTCTTAAGCTTATTTGCAGGTTTGATAGGTTTTGAATGGGTTAGTTAATTTTAGGTTGTTCATTGTTCTGAGTAGCTTATTATAGATCAGCCTTTTTAATCCCTTATATTTGGTGTTTCTAGTATCCAATGCAGCCCATTTAGTCTAATATAAGTAGTGCTTAAGTCCCCTTTAGCCTTTGCTTAGAATTTACAAAAATAGCCCTTAGTGGATAAGTGCAGACTGCATTCTTGACATTTCCAATTTGCAGCCTCATTTTTTAATTTTTAATTTCTTCAAAATAAGTTGTTTTAAGCTGTAACTTTGCACAATTAGATTTGGCTAGCTTGTCTATCTATTACTATTTTTTTTAGAATTTTAAGATTTTATTTGGGCTGCTTTTTAAGGGCTTGAAAAAGCCCATTTTGCCCTGCTCCTTGTTTACATCAGCAGCCTTTGTGGCTTTTTAGCTTATTTTGGCATTTTACAGTGCTTATTTCCTCTTTTGTGGCTTATTTTAGTTTGCATTTCAGCTTAGTAATAGTTACCTAGCTTCTTTCAATTCCTAATAGCTTATTCAACAACTTTTAGCTTTTTCCCTTAGCTTATTCACATATCCTCAACTGTCCAGTCCTTTGGGATTATTTCTAGCTTATTTCTTAGTTTTCATAATAAGTTGTAGTTGTAGAAAATGCTTAATTTTAAGTGCTTAATAAGTTTGTAAAAGAAAAATTAAAAAAAAATTATAGTTTTAACAAAAAGAGAGTCCAGGGATTCGAACCCTGGACCTCTTGTTCACAACACCACACACTCACCAATTGCCCTAGGGTCTTTATCAGTCATAGCTTTGCACCCTTTTTTATTTAACCCCTTTTCATTCCTTTAGCTTATTTCCCTGTTTCAACTTATTTTAGCTTATTCCAATAAGCTGGGATCTATCTTTTATTTTTCCTAGGAGTAGTATAACATTTAGCACTTTCCTGTATTTTTTTGTAATTTTCCTTTTCCATTTCCATTTAGTATTTTTAATTCATTTTTCTTTTAAATTCAGTTTTTAAATCATAATAAATTAAATAAAAGTCAGAAAAATATAATTCTTTTTTCTAAAATTTTCTTTTATTAATTAGAATTTAGGAAAATTAGTTTGTCACCCGTAGAGTTAGTATTTCACCATTTTGACGTTTAGGCTCGGGTTTTACCGGTTTAAACGCGTTTTTAGATTTCCTTACGTTTTTAAATGTGTATGCTTTAGATTATCGTTTCCCTAGCTTATTTAGTTTTTTTTAGTTTATGTTTATAAATTTTAGTTTAAAAATCCAAAATATCCCTTTTCCACTATTCATCACACGTAATCACGAACCGAATCACAAATTCAATTCAATCCTTCGTTGGGGATAACGACCCGGGTTACACATACTTCACTTGTGTTTCCTAGGAAATATTTATGCATTGATTTTCAGAAATCAGTATGCAAGCTTGACAAAGCCCTTTATGGACTGAAACAAGCTCCTAGGGCATGGTATGAAACTCTCTCAGCCTTCCTAATCCAAAACTAGTTTGTTAGAGGAAAGATAGACAATACCTTGTTTATCTATAGAACAAAGGAAGATGTGATTCTAGTCTAAGTATATGTTGATGACATCATATTTGGCTTAACAAATTACAAACTTTGCAAACAGTTTGAGAAACTGATGAAAAAGAAGTTTGAAATGTGTATGATGGGAGAACTCACATACTTCCTTGGACTTCAAATCAAATAGACTGATAAAACAATCTCCATCAATCAAGAGAAATACACAAGGAACCTACTAAAAAAGTATGAGCTCACTGATTGCTCTTTAGTAAAGACTCCAATGGTTCCTCCAAACAATCTTGGCCCTGATCTTGCTGGAAAACCAGTGAATCAAACCTTATTCAGAGGTATGATAGGATCACTGATGTATCTTCTGGCCTCAAGGCCTGACATACAATTTGCAGTCTGCTTATGTGCAAGATATTAGTCTGACCCAAGAGAATCACATCTTACTGCTACCAAAAGGATCATCAAATACCTGAAAGGCACTCCTAACTTAGGACTGTACTACCCAAGATGTTCAGGATTTGATCTCAAAGGCTACACTGACTCAGACTATGTAGGCTACAACATGGACAAAAAAAGCACCTCAGGATCCTGTCAATTCCTTGGAGGAAAGTTGGTTTGTTGGAGCACTAAGAAGCAACAACCAGTGGTGTAGAAACTAGAAGGGGGGTTGAATAGTTTCACCGTTTTAATTACGTTTTCAAAAATATTTTTCAACTTTGTTTTGAAATACTTTTTGATTCAAATCTTATTTATACCACTACAAAAATTTATGAACATAATTATAAACAAGTAAGTAAAGGTAAGGAAAGAAATGATCAAACCAGGACTCAGAGATTTATAGTGGTTCGGCTACGAAGCTCACTCTTCACCCTACTCCACTCCTCAAGTCTCACACTCAAGAGTTTCACAAACACTATATCAACACGCTCCCTTATGGCAGAACAAACCGTACACCAAATCTTACACCAAGTTTAACGACACTAAGCGGAATGTCGAGTCCTAATCCTAGCTAGAACCAATCTACACAAAAGCCCACGTGGCTACAGAATTTGAACCAACACCTATTTCGAATCAACACAATACACAGTTCCGAGCTTGAACTCAAGTTGGATTACACACAAGAATTAAGATACATAGAATGGAGGTTGTGGAGAGATTCGTAACGACGGTTTATGAGGTGAAGGACTATTCTTCAACACTTTGTTTCTTGACGAATACGAGCTTTCTTCTCTTGCACTTGAAGGAGGGATGGATGTGATCAATTGTAAACAACTTACAACCCATTAATGTGATCCAAGAAGAGTATTTAGAATGAATTTGGAAGACTAAAAGTTTTAGTGCTCAAGAGGTGATTTTTTTGTATGAAACAGTTCAGTATTTATAGGCACCAGGAGGAGCGGGGGACGGTCCCTTAAAGTTGGACGGTCCCGTATATATAAAGGACCTTCGCCATGTTTACGGGACCGTCCCGACATACGCTCCTATTTTTGTCCTGATGTGGTGAAAGTTTATCTGGTGAAAAACTTATCTGGTTTTAGGCGGGAAAACTAGTTGTTGGAGAATTTGAAATTCAATTTTATTTTCTTAATAAAACATTTCTTTAAAACTACAAAAATACTTTTGTAGAAATGTTGTCACATAAAAATGTGAGGTTTAGTGAAAAATAAATTCCTTGATCACTTAACTAAGTTGGTAGATTGTTTGTTCATACCTTAAGTGATATTGTGGTTGAAACAAGTTTTCTCGATTATAAACTTGTTAAGCGTAATTTTACGTAACGTGTATTTATATTTTGTGATTATCAAAACATGTAGAGACTGGAGAATGCAAATGGCATTTTTGACATTATTTGTATTAACAATCTCCCCTTTTTTAATGATTACAAAATATAAACTCATTTTAGGTAAAATTAATTATTAATAAGTTTTTAATGAGTTTCGTTTTCTTCTCCCCCTTTTTGTATAATCAAAAAGGCTTCATTGATGTGTAGAGAGGAAAGAAATCGATGGTATCAAGACTCCCCCTTGCTTAATGCTCCCCCTAGATGAGGGCACCGGGGAATCGATCGATGATATTTTGCTACAAAAACAAGTTAGCATACAGGTGCAAGAATATACATATGCAACACACAAAATAGATGAGAACAAGAAAAAGGATAGAATCAGAGGCAGTAGATGCTGGACGGTCCTGTAAATGCGTGGACGGTCCCTTATATATTGGGGACGCTAGGTATTTAAGGGACCGCCGACAGTGGGTTAGACAGGAGACAGAATTTAATAAGCATGCATAAAGTTAAACATTCAAAAATCACGAACAAAGTCATACATAAGGATGACCATTGCAACAAAGTCCTACATTACTAGTCCTAGTCCTAGTCTAGTCTTCAAAGTTAAGTCCGGTTTTGTTGTAGAGCATGAATGTTGTCTAAGATTTGCAGAGAAAAGGTTGTCAAAGAGTGTTGCTAGAAGGTTGTCAAAGAGTGTTGCTAGAAGGTTGTAGAGCAGTTTTGATGAAGTCTGGCCTTAAACCACTTTGTACTGTTGACCCATTAATACTGCTTACCCCAAATCATCAGGTGTTAGTGCTAAACCAACATCAAGCTTTTCTAATCATGCATAACACACTGTTAGAAGGCCCTTTCAGTATAAAACAGCATTAGATAGCCAAATAGTTAAGACTGCTAGGCCAGCAGTTTGTACTGCTAGGCCAAGAAATGCTGTTAGGGTAAAAAGGGGCAATGTTTTTAAGGCCTCATCATGTTGGGTATGGAGATCTATCAAACCCAATGGTGCATCAATCACAATGAAGAAATATGATTACTTAGATGCACGAGGCAGGTCCAAGTCAGTAATGGCTTAGGTCCCCAAATGAAACTAATTTCTTTTATTTTATGTGCCGGGACATCTACAACAAGATGATGAAGAAGCTCAAGGATATACTGATAGTGGATGCTCTAGGTACATGACAGTCAACATGTCTTACCTCTCAGATTTCAAAGCTTTTGATGGAGGATATGTTGCCTTTGGGGGAGGAGCTAGAGGTGGTAAGATTACTGGTAAAGGTACAATAAAGACTGTTAGGAATATAAATATTCATATGAAAGAGTCGGTCACCCCGAGTATCTATTAGCATTAAATAGCTCGTAGTCTTAAATAGCTTTAGTTTAGATATCGTGTCACCATGGAGTCGGGTCGGGTCTTTACCCACTATAAACCTGCTCCATAGCCCTCATGGGGAATTTATGAGACTTGTAAAAATACCCTCTTCCCACCAAGGGAGAAGGTTACAACTTCATTTGCCATCAAGCTAATACATTTACTTTCTCTCTCTAAGAAGTCTCCCATCTCTTACTTTCTATCTCTAAGAAGTCTCCCATATCTTACTTTCTCTCTCTAACCATTCGCCCTAACCATCAATCCATACATGTGTTATGATTTTAAATATGTTACAATTGGTTTCAAGAGCCATGGTTTGATTAGCTAGATTGTGTGTATTTGGATTTGTGGCTTGGTTTTTTTATTTTTTCTTTGGTTCGAATAGTAAAGAAAGAAAAATCAAGATTTGAGCTTCGTTTTTGGTTTGATTCAAAAAAGTGTTGTACTTTCATGTTTAGAAAGGTCCTAACAGCTTATTTTGGTGATTAGATTGCTTATTTCATAAGCCTAGGGCTAATTTTTGGCTTATTCGAAAGTTGGAAAAGTTTTTTCTTAGTTGCGATTTTGAGGTTTGTTCTTGGTTGAAATTTGCCTACTTGTGGCAGATTCTTGGTTACGATTTGGTGCTCACTTGTTGCGGTTTGTGTTTAAAAAGGGAAAAGATTAGTTGCGATTTGACAAGAATCCTTTCTGCGTTTTGGTTAGTAGCTGAAAAGGGAAAAAGAAGACAAATCTGGGTGAAAGTGATACTTCGAAAGTGACCTGTGATTTGGTGATTGCGATTTGCCTTCTGCGATTTGCTTCTGAGTTTTGGTTCTGTGATTTGCCAAAGTTGTGATTTGCCAAAGCTGCGATTTGGCAAAGCTGCGATTTGGTTTGAGATTGGAGTCTGCGATTTGCTCTGCGATTTGAGTTGCGATTTGCCTCTGAAGACCAATTATCAAATCAAACTAAATGTCATGCTGCCCAATTTTCTTCAACATTGAGGTTTGTCTCTTGTGGGTTGACTAAAGTTGACTTTTTATGTCAAAACTTCAAATGACCATAACTTTTGAACCGTAACTCCGTTTTCAGCGAAATACCTGTCAAAACGACCGGAACAGCCTGAATATTGTGAGGTTTCATGACAAAGTCTTGAAATGAACTTTTCGAGGCCCAAATCCCCTCCGGAATGAAGTTATTGAGGTTTTAAGTTTTCAGACCAAAATTTCACCATAACAACTTGCATCAACCAAACCAAATCACAACTAAACAACATATCACCTAGTCTATCAAACGATCATCACTTTTAGCACACAATCACTAATCATGGTACCGATCCAACATTTATCGTAACACATATTAACTATCATTTCACGGTTTCTTCTTGATTTTGTAAAATCCCGCGAAAGATTCTATTTCTCGGTTTAAATCATAGATTTGTAAAATCCCGTGCTCGTTAATATCATGTCAAAAACTTCTGATTCAGTCATAGCTGAGGTACTCAAATTGTACGACATGATCGATGAACATAAGATTCCCGAAAAAGTACAACCGACAAAACGTTGTTGAGTCAGATACTGCTAATATGGGAAATAGCAATGTTATCCCGTATGAACAATATGTGAAACACAACGAAGCGTCTGTTGTACCTAGTAGTGCATCTTCTGTTCTAAATGATGGTTATGTGATGCATGAGAACACTGCCGTTAACCCTGATGACTCATTGACCACTAAACATAATATCTATAAAGATCAAGTGGCCATACATGAACAACGTGCATAATTGGAACTTACTGAACGTGAACAGAAAATGGATAATCAAATGGGTACACCTTTGTACTCGAGTTCACAAGAGAGAGAGTTGCATCAATTACAAAAAATGCAAGATAATGCAAAGGAAAGTTGCATGAAATACTTTCGACTACTTCATTCACATCTCAAGGTTCTCTCAGAAAGACCTAGATCCATGGGAGGATTCGAACGAGCATTTGCATCACTCTTTGGTCAAGATGTTCAGACTTTCATAGGCACTATGTTCCTGAACTTAGATCAACTAGAACAACAACTTGACAAAGAAGAATTTCATGAAATTGGATCCATGGCTGCTCTTCGGGTGATCAACAAACAACTTCAATTGTTCATCGATTCACAATACGCTTGGGATTATGACAGTCAAATGATAGAAAAGTGTTTTACTGATTACACTGGAATTGAAGTTTAACATGTTTAGAGAAACATTACTCCAACACATAGGTAATGTTAAGAAGTACATTGAGGAAAGAGCACAACACAAACTAAAGTATGACATCAAGATGAATGAAAGTCAGATGCAATCAAGAGAGATTAAGGTTGATTCAAGTAAAGCACTGGGTGCTAGTTCAGTTGTCACAGAATACAGTGGGACAAAGTCAGATAAGCATGATACAAGTAGAAGTATGTGACTCATATCACACATGGTGTGGATGCTGATATCAGACCAGTAAATGACCAAGTGCCATTTGTTGAGGTACATTTAACTGTTCAACATAATGTCCTTGCTAGTGAACAACAACATACTGATCAATCTGAACCTATTTATGACACATATCTGTTGGAAAAGGCTGACAGCAATACCACTCCTGATTCAACAAATATGAGTCATAAGGGGGGAGAAATTGACCAGGATGTTGAATATGATCAAGTTATAAGTCCTTTGCTTAAGGCTGAGCTTTTCAAAATGAATGATATGGTTGAAAAAGAAGTTTATAATGAACTTTCAAACAGATTCTTACAACTTGAAAAACATTGTATTTCACTTGAAATATCAATACAACAAAAGGAAGAAAGTCTTCAAACTAACAAACCATGTAATAATCCGGAATTTCCTGAATTTCGTGAATTTTTTGAGATAAACGATTTGAAAGCTCAGCTACAAGCCAAAAACTTAACGATCAACAATTTGAAAACTCGAATTAATATGCATGAGAAAAGTAATGAAGCCAAGGTTAAACATGACATTGATGCAATTGAAACAAGAAACATCGAATTGGAACTTAAAGTGGCTAAATTACTTAAGGAAAATGACACTTTGAAAAAGCATTACGAAGACCCGTATGATTCTATCAAAGAAACAAGAACTAAGACTACAGAACAAACAACTTCTTTGATTGCAAAAAATGATGAATTCAAAGCTCAACTTCAGGAAAAGGGTTTTACAATTGCAGCATTAAAAAACGAGTTAAGAAAATTAACAGGAAATAGTGTGAATACTAAGTTTGCAAAAACATCAATCTTGGGGAAACTAGTTTCACAACCATTTAGAAACCAATCAGTTGTTAGAAAACCGACTGCGTTTAGATCTGAACGACCAAAATTTTCAAAACCACGGTTTGCCTCCCAAGTTGATGCGAAACAAGTTTTGTCAAAACCAGTCACTTCACAGTCTAGACCTAATGAAAAAGAATATACTTTTGCAAAACCTCATCATATGAGTGCTTCTAGTTCTTCTAGGATTAGTTCAAAGCGTGTGTCATTTGTGGCACCAAAAGAACATGTTAGACATAAAGACATTGTTCAGAATCAAAACCTAGCGGATGCTAAGAAAAACACACATGAAAAGACTAGGAATTTGCCTGTTTCTAAGAGTAGTTACGTGTCGATTAAAGCAATTCCCGTAGCAGATCACTCTAAGAATCCTAGATCTTTTTCTGAATCCAAACACTTTGTTTGCTCGACTTGTCAGAAATGTGTTTTTAATGCAAATCATGATGATTGTGTAACAAAATTCCTAAAGAAAGTGAATGCTCATGCTAAGGTTCAATCCCCTAAGATTAAAAACAACAACAAGCCCGTAGGACCAAAGAGTTATACTCAGAAACCTGGCAGGCAGATTGCTATAGGACAAAGGTTTCTCTCAACATGTCTTCCACTGTGCATGAGAAACCAAACACTCCTAGATCTTGTCTTAGGTGGATACCGACGGGTAGAATTTTTAAGATTGCTGGTCTTAGATGGATACCTACTAGGAAGATGTTCACTGATTGCACAACCAAGGTTGACAGTGAAACCCCAAATGGTTTAGATGCTGATATCACTAACCCATATAAATGCGAAAAAACTCTTAATGTTAGTGCAGGTAGTCTTCACTTAAGTGCAGGTACATCGTTCACTCCTATTAAGGAAAGACTCAGAGTTTGGTTCCCGAAAAGACTGATACCTCATAAATTAGAGGTTCATGAAACTCAAAATTGATGAACATGAAATATGACATTTGAACTCATCAGTTCAAGCCTTGTTCTTCAATGACTAATGGCGTCTGCTGAAAACACTCCAGGCCCCGTTCCTCAAAGAAAAGAACGACGTACACTTGAGTACGCTTTATCTTCGGAAGAAGAGAAATCTTCTTGTTTCTGACTATTCTCATCAACAAGCTTCATACTTGTTCCATTCTCGTTCAGTCATCAAGTGGATCTACTTTCATTAGATTGTATTTTTATTCACTCGATCAAAAATGGCAACCTCAAATGCAATTTTTGAGGGGAAGAAGTGTGAACAGTGGATTAACCTCATATGCACTTGGTCAATCAAAAATGGCAACCTCTATGCAATTTTTGAGGGGGAGAAGTGTGAACAGTGGATCGACGTACATTTGATTGTATGTTCACTCACTTGTTGGGCATGTGACTCTAATTGTGACTACGGAGTTGATCAGGTATCACTTATTTGAGATTGAAGTTGACTTTCACAAAGGTGTGATCTTATTTTATCTTGAAGTCGGGGTTGGTTGGATGCATGACTTTCAATGATAACTTGCTCGTGCTTAAGATTTAAGTTGAAGACTTAGTTTATCTAGTTACCAGCAGTCGGGGTAAATGTTTGAAGACCTGGTTAACTATCACGTAAAGGAGTTATGTTGTAGTACTCAGTGTCACACGCCGATGACGTTGTGGATAATCGCAAGAGGTGTTAATGTCTCATACTTTGGTTGGGTATTGAGTACTTAGAGACTTGCTTGGAGCATAAATTCTCTACACCGTTCTTCCATCATTAGTGCAAGCTTAAGTCACGAGAACGGGGAATTCTACTTCAGTTTCAAGTTTGGTATATCGGGTTTGCTTCATCAGTTATCACTTCAAATAGCCTACTTAAGGGTTGGTAAAGATAATCAGAGAGAGTTTCGGTAGCGGTTGATTCTCACTTAATACATTTGAGCCAATTTTGTTCTTCTCACAAGATTTCAAGTATATGTGCGTAAAATGTGTTGCTGATTCTGAGGTATCAAAACCAGCAAGGGGGAAGGAGACATACATCTGAACGCACAACGAGTACACATGATGAACTTTATACTTTTTCTTAATTGAAGTTATTCCAGGAAGACAAATGTCATAACCGCAGAGAAAATCAGTGTTTTAACTCGTGGCTTTTGGTGTATTATTCCAACTACGTGGGGGAAGAGATGTAAGAAACAGTTTCTGATGATTAAAGAGGTACACAATTGTATGATGATTCCTTTGGTTAGTCGGTATCCTACAGAAGGAAATGTGTTCATCCGGGACTTACTAGATTTTTACGGTACTGTCTGGGTGTTATCATTTCGACTACATACGGGATAAATTGCTTACACTTGGGACTTAGTTGACTTTGGTGTAACAATTCTCATCTGCAATTTCCTGAAGGGAGAAAAGTGCATTTTCGAGTCTTAAGTGATTTTGATGTTACGTTTTTTACTTCATTAATGGGATTGAGTGTGTACTTCAGATTTTTGAGCTTCATACAATGAGACTGATTGCATCACTTCAACTACTTGGGGGAAGTGGCCTCTTGATACTTTTGGTATGCATTACTTCAGCCTTCAGCGGAAAGAAATATGAGAAGAATTACTCAAGCGTTGGATGATACGTTGCTGATCTATTTGATGATCCCCCGAACGGATAATCACGATGATTATTCTTAAAAGGAGCAGCAATATTTGATGTGGTTTGCTACGGATTCCGCTGTGAACTTAACTAATGTAAGCTTGAAAGGGAGCTTTGAAACTGCTCAAAAAGAAGATTGTTGGTTTGGGGGGAAGCTAGCAAAGCTTCACATTGAGAAGGCTCAAGTTCAGACGATTATTCAGGAGCCTCGAAAGCTTTGGTGGTGAAAGTTTAAGAGATGTTGACTACAGACTTCTACAACGTACAGAACGATATCCTTATTTCGGTATTCATGTCAACATCTTCTTAAATTGAATAATATATTTTGTACATATCTTAAACCAAAATGTAAATAGAAAAATATAAAACCAACAAAAACCATAATATATATATATATATATATATATATATATATATATATATATATATATATATATATATATATTATATATATATATAATATAGAAAAATATAAAACCAACAAAAACCATAATATATCTACATATAATATAAACAATATGCGTATGACGTCATCAAATGCCAGATTGCCCAGTAAGCGGCCTTAAATGCCCAGTAAGCGGGCATTAATGCCCAGTAAGCAGCCATTAATGCCCAGTAAGCATGCATTAAGTCCACCTCACTATGCCACATGGCAAAATTCGGAAATTATTTTAAAAATTTGCCACTTGCAAGATTCGAACTTGAGGTGTTGATAACATCAACAAAGTTGATTACCACCAGACCAACACATTTTTTTGATTATACCTTGCAAGCCCAAATCTATAAACCTATGCAAACAAATATATGAGATAATTAGGAGAATCCCTACAAGTCAGGTAACCCTAATTAAATAAATCCAATATTATCAATATTCACTCCATTCATTATTCATTATCCGGAATATTTTTTTTACTAAAACCCTAATATCACTCATTCATCTCATTATCACACACACGGTATTATTTTTTCTTCTCTGATTTCATGTGCAGGTTGTTAAGAAGATATAGCAATTACAATTACAAAAGGTACCTAATACACAAATATATTAATACATTATAAACACCTTAAAAAAGTCCACAATAGTCGTATTTTAGATGAGCAGGGGCAATAAGGCAGCAACTTTCAATCAATATCTCACTGAAGCAGTTATAACGGGTGATTGATATTTTCTAATGCTCATCTAATTATGTTCGACTCTTTTTTTTTCATGTATTAGGGTTATTGAAAGATTAATCTAGAAGACAACTACTGATAATACATCAAAGGTAAAAACCCTGATGATGAAACTAACTATTTTATATTTTTTTATACTGTACGTGTATGTATATGTTGATTTTGTTGCTTGATATTGGGTTCAATAGAGATGTTCGATTTTTTCTAGGTTGGTCGTCTTCTTTGTTTAGTTTATTTATCCAGGTTGGTCGTGTCTTCATTCATGGTTTCTGATTAGGTGTACTGATTAATAATATATTATTTGGTCGAATTTGGAAGGGCAACAACAATTTTGTTATGTCTTTAGAACTCATAATATTTTGCAGGTTGATTTACATGCACTTTGGGGAGGTACAAGAGGTACTATATTATTAAATTATTTTATTGTAATTGTGGTTTTTTTTAATTACTGATTATGCATCATATATGATAAGATAATATTAAAGAGGCTTATGGAATTACAAAGTAGTACCATTCACATGCAAAGATTCTAGAATGGATATATTAAACCAAATCATATATACTGATGTTTTAGTATGCATTCATGGTTTCTGATTAGGTGTATTGATTAATAATATATTCTTTGGTCGAATTTGGAAGGGCAACAACGATTTTGTTATGGCAATATTGACACAAATCTGGAAACAAGTCTCAGAAGGAGCTTTCATGGAGTATGGTGAGTTATCGGCTCTTTATGTATCGGTAAGTGTTCTCACGTTTGCAGATTGTACACTTCTTATTTTTTGCCTAAAGTGTAAAAAGCTACGCCTATAGAATTTGTTGCTTCATTTTCTTCGAATGAGTTATTTTTTAAATGAATCATTGGCATGCGAAAGTGTTGTGGTGAAAGTGAAGGAGGAGGAAAAAGAAAAAAAAATAGAAAGATGGCCAGTGGTCCAAAAATATTTAGTCAACTTTATGGAGGATAAGTTTCGTTTACTTCAATTTTTGTAGGAAAAATTGTGAATATCACAAAGTTAGATAGAGTAACAAGCTCCATCAATGCGTGGTATATGGAGCGTGGCCTTTTTGGCTTGGTTAGCATTTGATTTCATTTCCATTTGTTATTTTTGTGATGCAACAGCATGTTATATCCGTTATTGCATCGTTCATTTGACTGTAGGATGAAGAAGGATGAAGAAGGCCACACAGTAAATGTATGAGACACTGAGATTGCTATAGCCCACGGCAAAAGGCTCATTACAGGTAAAGCAAAACTACAGTAATGTTTGTGGTAAGTACTATAATACATTAAACAAGGTTGTTTTTTTTATAGGCTTATTATGCATGGCTAATATATCTTATGCCACTTTTTAAAATTGTTCAGGTTATATGAGTTCCAAAATGCTCGTCCGATTGATGTTGGTACATTCATTTGCAGTCACATTGGATTCTTCATATCCTTGCCAGCGGTGGATATTCATCCGAGCTCAACGAACTATTCATAATTCTGTAGCACAAGATTCAGTAGATGCCGCTTTTGCTTCATCGGGTAATTTATCTACATCCTAATATAAAATGACCACTTTTGTGTCGTTTTGGGTTGTTCCTGTTTCGTAGGGTGAACAGAGCTGTGATTGCAGGTAACCACGGGCCTGATGGAACAACAGTGGTTGCTCTCAAGGTGGTCGAAAAGTATTTATTTACGTTTGCGTTTTGGTCATTTTATAAGCATAAGCTAATCCAATCACATTAACTTATAAACATAAGCTGACACCTATTTTAACAGTAAGATTGTTAATTCTACTTTTGATATATCCTTCAGAACTCATCTAAGTGGAAACAGGTCCCTGTCTGTATCATGTCTTATGATAGTGACGTTGAACAGGTTGAGAGGTATGATTCCCAATCAATTCCGTCAATTCTTAATCTATATAATTGCTCGGTATTTTCCATGTTCTTAGAAGTGGTGAAAATTTTCTTATGAAATTCAGAAATCTGTCCATGACCTTAGGTGAAATACGGTTGATAGTATCATAAAGGTTTAAGACTAATGTCTCTCTTTGTTTTCAATATTGCATCTATTTTAACTCTGTGTTTTCTATCATTATTAAACAGATGTTACAAAGAAGGGGCTGTAGATTACTTGGTTAAACCCGTCAAAGCAGATCAAGTTGAACGCCTCAAGCAACTGATTGTTGCTCACAAGACTACAAACTGATGGTAATTCACTAATTCATATATTTCATATAATAGTGCCTATATATTGATGTCATGTAGATAATACTACTGTCTTCTGGTGTTACGTAAGTATGATCCAATCTAATCTCTTGGTACATAATTTGATTGATAGCAATTCTTATATCGCATGTAAATGTACCTGTATGCTGCGTCTCTGCTCTTACTATCAGATCTTCTATATGATATAGAACCAGTCCAATTTATTAAAGATACACAATGTGGGTTGTATTCATATGATTTTGCACTTCTCGACACATGATGCCTCTTTGCTCTTACAATCAGATTTCTATTATGATGTCCTTTTTTGTATCTGATTGTTTCCCTTCTAGAGGTATTAGTTTATTTCAGAATGGCCAATAACCCATTTTGATGATTTTTGACTGGATTGGTTACGTGTGATCTACTGCATTGCAGAATACACAAAAAATCACTTCAATTACTAATTGTCATTCTACCTGATATTGCGAAGCTTTATTACCTATGCCATGACTTTGCTTCAGGTAGCCTCATTATATTATGACTTTGCTTTAGGAAGCACCTAATAACTATTATCGAAATCAGTTGTTTGCATGCCCTAGCACTATATCTGACTTATCTATGTTCTATAGGTCTCAAAGCTGGTGCCACAAACAAAACTCCACAAGGTAACATGCTCTCTACTATTTCTATATTACAAAGAAGAATTATAATAATTGTATCTTATTCTACTGATTGTAAATATTTAAACTACGTGATAGTAAAATGCAACTCAATACTTTACGAAGATCGTGTAGCTAGACACATTTGTAGCGTTACATTTAAATGTCAACTTTCAAAAAAATTGTATTACAATTTTCATAGCTTACAAAAAATTGTGTACCTTAGAACACCATGTTAAAAAGATTGATACACAAACAAAGTTATAAAAATTTTCATTCGATGGGTCGTATTAAGATTTTCTTCATTTTTCTTTTGTTTGTAGTTTTTATTTTAACTCACTTGAGTAAGAGACGTGGAGTAGGGACATCGAGTGGTGGTCTCTAAGGACTCTCATCCCGAGCATTGCATGTATACTCTAGGTCGTGACAAGCCTCACACGCCATGAAGTAAAACTTATTTCTAGTACTAGCTTTGGAAGCCGCTTTAGACCAGTAACATCTTACTTGAGGTCTTGCCAATGGTGTCGCAAAACTGTGCTTGGGCAAGTGGGAAAAAGAAGTCTGGAAATATGGTGAGACAAACTCGAGTGTTGAGATGGAGCAAAAGATATTGTTTGGATAAAGTTAGATAATATAGGGGGATCACAATTGATTGAAATTACTTAAAGCTCACCAGAGGTTTGTTGTTACCTCATTTAGTTTAAAGTGAAGTTATAAAAAGCTTTTCCCAACTCATAGTTTATTATTCAGACTGGGTTTGCCGGGATTGGAGTTGGTTCTGTCTATCATGTTATTAAGCCTGTGATTGGGTTTGCCGGGATTGGAACAGGATACACATATGTTATTATCAGCTTGCAAACCTAAATAATATTCTATTTCTTCCTCCCCAAAGTACATTCAGTAGGTCTCATGCTATCTAGATTTTCAATGACTTCATTTGTAATTGTAAATAATTTTTCAATGACATTTGAGGTTAATATTCATTGAATGGTTTGAAGCAATGTTACAAGAAACCATTATATCTGAGTTTGTTGATTTCATTATCATCACAATGGCTAACCGTAACCAACTATGATGGATTACACCATGGTTCTAACCATGATTGGCTATAAGTTTCATTTTTCCAATCTGTAACTCAAATTATTCAACTTTTCACAGGGAAAAGCGCGGCTTATGAACCAATGAGACTAATGCGGAGAGACGATTCATTGTTTGGACACCTTGTGAAAGAATATTGGTCACACTCTCAATCTACAGAACTCCATTATTTAAGGCTGCTATCCCCACCACTTATAAATGAGTTGGCTTGGGCTGTGTTTTATCTTAGATGGGTCAAATAGATGGTAGAAAGTGGACTTACACAAACCCAAAAGTCTCCAGCATCTGATCAGCCATTGGAGCACTTAACTAATTCCATACGCATGTAATACTATATTATATTGTGTTTTTATTTCTGTAATCAATGAGTAGTTTTTATGTGGTACTTAACTAAGATTTAGGAAGCAGAAAGACGGGCTCAATCCTGCTCTTCAAACACCCTCACCATCAACAACTGACAAGTCTAACCAGCTGATAATCAGACCCCATCTTCAATGAACAAGAAAACCGTCTCACTCTAACAACAGTTAACGTCAACAAATCTGACGATCTGATGAGAATACTGCAGGATCTCCTTAAGAAGATGATGCTTTTGACTTTGATTTGCCTAATTTAGATTGTCTAGCAGATTTTCATATAAGCAATTTGTTGGTGATTTTGATGACGGTGAGGGACTCAATTACTTTTACCAGACAGATAACGGATCTTCTCTAGATAACGGATCTTCTCTATAAACTCTTTCAGTGTTGCGGCTGTTCAAAGCACAAATTAAGGAGCAGTAAGTGAATCAACTTAAGGATTTCCAGAAGTTATG
The DNA here is from genome assembly GCA_021014915.2 of Artemisia tridentata subsp. tridentata. NCBI lineage: Eukaryota > Viridiplantae > Streptophyta > Magnoliopsida > Asterales > Asteraceae > Artemisia > Artemisia tridentata. Next base: position 352,054,698 of record CP139509.1, on the reverse strand, counting down.
TTCTGTGTTTTATTTTATAGGATTTTTCATCATTAACTTTTACAGAAACACAAAATTGTTGTGCAGTCTCTGAAGGTCTTGAACCCACATTTACTGGACTGAAAGAGAAGAAAAAGAAACAGGTTAGTAATTATGTTCCACATTCTACTATATAAAATATGCAAATGATGATTGTGTTGCATAAAAATCTATTACATTTAGCAGCCCAAAACTATATTATGAGTGATAACTGATTCCGTAAAATTAGCGTGAGTATTTGGATGCTTCTTTTGGTAGCGCTAGAAAATCAGTGTTTTAAAAAACTCTGCAAATGCTAATTGTCTTTTCACGTGGCCGTTTTCGACTATTTATTAGTTATCCTTAGATAAAGGGGTCATAAGTTAATTTACAAGCATAATTGTTGGGGACATTATTTAGCATAGTTAGCGGTGAAATCTTATATGGAAAAGCTCCATATATGTTCTGTATTAGTTAGTTACCTGATAGCCTAAAGGGTTCACCAGAACGTAACTACATCATTAGTCATTTTAGTCTTATTTACAGTAACTGATTAGGTATTGAGATATTCCTCAACAGCCACCGAAAGAACTGCTTATGTACTTATAGAATTATCCTCAATCAGATATTCCCTCTGTCTAAACTTGAGCGGATCAAATATAGCTTCCGAATGAGTAAATACATTATGATCACTGCTATGCTTACTTAGTGCTATGGCTACTCAATTCCTATTTACAGTACTTCCAGGTTCCTCGCTACTTTAAATGAGTTTGCTTATTTGACCCGATACAGATGTAATTTTACGTGAATCCACATATTTATAAGTAAATTGGTTGAAGTGTCCAGCTTGAATAGGCTACAGAATGGTTGAGTACCTGAATTAAATGGATTGGATCACGGGTCAAATATGCTTATAAAACTTAACAGTAAATGACGATCGAATGTTTTTTAGATAAATGAATATATTTGATTTTACCCACTCGGACACGTCATTACAAAATTGACCACAAATCAGAGTTCTTCTGTATCTTACAACTAAACCATTGTATCCTACACGAGTATCTAAAGACTCAATTCACTGGATGCACCAAGACCATTGATGGCGACTTGAAATATAAAGAGGCACCAACAAGTTTTGCCTTTGACACAACTTGCGAGGTAATTTTTGTTGAGTCATTACTTTCATATCATCGTTGTAGTTCAACGCTCATCTATCATTTCATTTGCCCAACGGCTCCACAATCCCTTATAAAGATGGGCTCAAGGTCAGTTCAATGATGCAATTTGTTATTTAATGTCCTTGAAGGGGTTGAGATTAACGGCCAAAAAAGATTATCTAATGTGCCCAATGGTGTCCTGATTTGTTTCCTTTTTTGGGGTTTGTACCTGCACCATCATCTTTATTAGTTCGCGGTTATTTCCTGCTCTTCCTGGCCCGTCAACCTTTACTGAATTATTGTTTAGTCGAGTTTTTCTTATTTTAGTTGTAGAATTGTGTTCAAAGGTAAATGATAGAAAAATATTGCACCATGTCAAAGTATAGGAATGACTACATATTCAGACATTTTTTGGGTATTTTTTGCTCTAACAATGACAGCATATGTAGTTTCTCAATCAAGCTCATTTGCACCCGATACAGGCAAAGCCATGAGTTCTGCTGTATCAGTATTTAACATTCTAGACTGGAAGTTAGAGATTGACCCGAGTGACGAATCAGGAATAAAATTAGACACGGTCAAAGGGGAAATTGAGCTTCATCACATTAGTTTTAGATATCCCACTAGACCAGATGTCGAGATATTTCGTGATCTATGTTTAACAATCAATAGTGGGAAAACGGTCGCGTTGGTTGGCGAGAGTGGAAGTGGGAAATCGACGGTTATTTCACTTCTCCAAAGATTTTACAAACCTGATTCAGGGTGCATTACACTCAATGGAGTCGAGTTACAAAAATTTCAACTCAAGTGGCTTAGGCTGCAGATGGGCCTGGTGAGTCAAGAACCTGCATTGTTCAATGAAACCATCCGAGCAAACATTAGTTATGGAAAGGACGGTGAAGCAACCGAGGCTGAAATAGTAGCTGCTTCTGAGCTAGCCAATGCCCACAAGTTCATTAGTGAGCTACACAAAGGTTATGATACAGAGGTAGGGGAACGAGGTGTGCAACTGTCAGGAGGGCAGAAGCAAAGAGTGGTGATTGCTAGAGCGATTGTGAAGAGTCCCAAGATACTACTACTGGACGAGGCTACAAGTGCGTTGGATGCATAGTCAGAAAAAGTGGTTCAAGACACGTTGGATAAGGTGATGGTTAACGGGACCATAGTTGTGGTTGCTCATCAGTTGACAACTATTAAAGGAGCTGATTTGATTGCGGGTGTGAAAAATGGAGTCATCATCGAGAAAGGAAAGCATGATAATCTAATCAATATTGAAGGCGGATTCTATGCATCTTTAGTTGCATTGCACATGACTACTTGAGCTCTAAAAACAGTTGTAACCTTAATTATAAAGAATTGTAATGGCATATAAGATCTGCTTTGTTATATCATGGTACAACAGAGATAATATATGGTTTTTTTTTTTTAATTCATCTCATGGTATGCAACTGTCTATTTTTTAAGTATGCGCCTATGCTATTATTATGCTGTTATAACAAGCTCGCAGGTCAATAGATGGGTTGACAAAATTGTGTAAGTAGAGTGAATCATGTTGTGTTTATCTATGTGGTTGCCTGATTATGTTTTATTGAAATAGTTCGTTGTTCGTCGAAGCAGAGTTATGCATCACTACATCATATGGTGTTGACATGTTTTAGTATTTATGCAACGCACACTAAATAACAACCACCGGATATGATACAAGCAGAAAAGTTCAATATTTCTTTTGATCAAAGTTCTTTATATTCCTGTGTTTCTAGGGGTGTTTGGGTTAGTGCTGTGATGGTTTATTTTTTACATATGAGTTACAGTTGCGTAACAGTAAGAGAGAAGACAAACATGAAACGAAGTTCAAATAGGGATGATTACAGCCTGAAGATACGGAGCCGTATACATTACTTACAACAGGTCTAGGTCAATTACTACTTGGAAAAAGGTATGTGAGACTGTAATGGATCAAACGGCCTTTTTTAAAACCGATAAAATAGTTTTTTTTTTATTTTTTATTTTTTTTATTTTTATTTATTTTATTATTTTTTTTTAAAGTTAGCTCAGCTCTGTTTTAAATGCCTATTTGGTAAAGATTAGAGTTTTTTGGTTTGTATGAATTAGATTTTTGTTTGAAGTTTGAAAGATGTGATATTGGTTATAGTTACTATGGTTAATGATTATTTAGCAGAGATTGTTATAATACTGCACAATTTTGAGAAAGGATGGCATCTGTAAATTTTTGACTAAGAGTCTAACAGCTTTTATAAAAGCATGTTAAAAGATCTAGAGGTGTATAACGTGATAAATTGAGTTATGCACATCAGTAACCATTTGATTAAATAATTAGCATTTGTTTTTGACGTCTACTTACTCATATGTAATCTTTTTAACATTAAATCAAAAATAACAAAGACACCAACCTTTGAAAATCTCTGTTTAAATAGTTTGTAAAAACCTATAGGGAGTTCTTTGTTCCTAATCAATCTGATGATTTATCACCATTGGCACATTGTATTGATTAGAAAAATTATTGATTTATATTACTTCATAGTGCAGTGGCTGAGATGAAGGCATGTGGCTGGAACGAGCGTGATCTATCAAAATAATTATGAATGCAACTTGAGCTGTAAGTACCAATACTTGGAAAAAAGTGATAATAGATAACAATGGAGTGAGGTAACAGTATAGAAAATTTCGGTTTATTGTAGTTATGTCATTCTTCCATCGAGTCAATTTTACTTATATTTAGCTATGTACCACCCTCTTCTCAGTCCATGATATGACAAAAAAAAAAAAACTGTTTCCCGGACGGGTGTCGGTTCAAAAACTAAGTTTCTTATCCGTTTTAAAAATACTCCGTAAGTATGTAGACTATTTATTTTGAGTTTTTAGTTGCTCTAAAATAAGTATATAAGGAGTTTAAAGTTTTACTCAGACACACATGCTACATATCTTAAGCTGATATGCACTTAAATAAGGAGACCGAAATGCCCTCTTAGTACATTTTGAATGTAATATTTTGTTGTCTATGATCGTCTTTGTTGTGTAGGTTATTTATGGTGGACATCGAGAGGTGTAGTTGTATTATTGTGAAGGAAAAATAGAAGACAGGTTAAATTGGGCACACAAGCATCCCTATGTGTTTTCACGACACTATTTATATAGCCTACGGGGTGTGTGGGATTGCTTACGGAGATTTATTTAGAGTAAATTGCATGTAATAGAGTACTCATCAGACGTGCACATGTCATCATTGAGATTAAACTTTGAAAAAAATTTACATTAATTTACTTTGTATATTTTAATTGTTCTATAAATCTTAACGTTCATTTATTTTCTGTGTTAATGCATTCAATATAGAAATTGGTACGTTTGTATCTTTTTCATTTGACGAGATGGCAAGTTATGAAAATACTTTGTTAGTTGACTACAAGTAAGCCCAACTTTTACATTAAATATTATTGTTTGTATTATATAATACTTGATCAAAATTATATAAATGAAAATATATTTAAAACTCAATCCATCTATATATTTTGAAACAACTATTATATAATACAGAGCAAAAATATTTAAGAACAAAGTTGCATACAAAATGTCAAACTATACTCATATTCTCGGACAAAGGGACAATAATATCTTAAGAAGTATATAAATAGACCACTTATTTTAAACTAAAAAGTAAAAAACATAAACAAAAATTACAATTGTGAATTGCTTTTTCTCAAATTGTTTAATAATTAATAATGGTCAACACCACTTGCATGTTCTTGAAATAACCTTCTCTTAAAATTTTACAAACATAAACTAATACCATAACAAAAATAAATGAAATCGACGTACTTAAAAATATTTTTCCGTTAACTGACACCATCAAAATTATAATTAGCTTTCTCTAAAAATTACCAAACTGTAAACTAATAGCCTAACAAAGTAAAATAAAATCGGCGTCCTTAAAACTAATAATTAACTTTCTCTTAAAATTTATCAACCGTAAACTAATAGCCTAAAAAAATAAAATTAAATCGGTGGGTTTGATTCTATGTTTAAACAACCGTTTGAAATAATCTTTTGAGTACTTCAATGTAGTGGGTGCTCGAACCAGTTTTGACATTGGAATGCCTATCACAAGGTTTGTATTTCTCCCTTCTCTTGATTTAGCAACTTAATGGTTAGGTCAAGTTAAAGTCACGGGTCAGACGAGTCAGCCCACTCAAAAAACACGGGTCAGACGGGTCACTTTACGTTGGGTCACTACAGTTAAAAGGTACGGGTCAGATGAGTTTTTTGTATCAGGTGTGCCCAGTTGTATATGCTAATCTAACACATTGATGGTCAAGTTAAAGACACGGGTCAGAAGGGTCATCCCAATAAAAAAACACGGGTCAGACGGGTCACATTAAGATGGGTTACTGTAGTTAAAAGGCATTGGTCAGACGAGTTTTTTTTATCAGTGTGCCAAGTTGTATATGCTATTTCCAACACATTGATATAATACATTCAGATGGAGTCCAACCTAGATAACATTAACAAAAGCCAATACATATTAAGCGAGCTTCGACAAATATTAAGAAAAAACACAACTAAACATAAACTAATACATTTTAAACATGATAAAAAAAACACCGTACTTAAAAAACACATTTCCGTTAAATAACACCATCAGAAGTGAAATTATAACAACCCAATAAATAGTGGCCCAGTACGATATTAAAAATAATTTACCACTAACTAACACCATCTAACATCTTATAATTATGATATTAAAACATAAAATAAAACAAACGTCCTTAAAAATAATTTTAGAATAACTAAAACCATCCAAATTATACGCTTTACAAACATATGTCAATGATAATTATAAATCATGCCTGCCCAACGGGCGGGCTTATCTGCCCGGGAGGTGTAGGGTATTCACTAAGCAAGAAACACTAGTTTGAGGGTTACTTATGGATCGAATTAGAAGATAAGTTAGAGAGAGGTAGTGAGAAGTTGGGAGCCTTTTAGTGAGAGAAACAAATGAGATGTTAGATTAATGTGAAAGGTCCAACCCTTCCCATGTGTGGGAAGGGATATATATACTACTACATATTATGTCCCTAGCGGACTGTGGAGCGAGCTGACAGTGGGGAAAGCCCCGACCCACTCCACAAATATAGATACGACTAATACTAATACTAATACTAATAATACTAAGATAATATAGATAAGCCTACGAGCTATAGAAATGCTAATTAGATGCTCGGGGTGACCGAGCCTTCATCTGAATATTTATATTCCTAACAATCTCCCCCTAAGGGAGGTCACCCCGGAAATAATAATTCGAATTCTAGCATTCTTTCTTCTGAACATGTCTTTATAGCTCGTACTCATTGAATCTTCTATGTCATAGATTGTTGTGCAAACATCAGTGATCTGAAGATGACTTCTCTTTTGTCTTGGATGAACATTGAGTTATCTTTGAAAGTATCATCCCACTTGAGTCTCCAAGTCATCTTTCTGTAGTAATACTCCATGTGATGAAATATACTTAGAGTCGACATGCTCACACGATATGGTGTCATGATCTTCAGCATCAGAGTTAGCAGAAGCTGTGTTGAAGGTCTTTTAGGGTGATCATGACTTCTTTGATGATGATGTGGTGTGAACATGTGGTGGTGGATTGGCATCTTTTCTGCAACCAGCTACAACAGCAACCAGCTACAGCATTCCACAGCAACATCCGCCAGAAATTCCTGCATACGACAGTTAGCAATAATTCGACCGGTGCTTACAAGTTCGGACTTCGAGATCGTCAACAGCATAGTGTGAAGACTCTCTCTAATCCTTACCAAGACCGTTCCTAAACGAAAACCCACAGAGGGCTTTTTAAGATTTTACCGTAGTAAATCAACGATTAGGTGAGTCGCTGGAGATCACTCCACGACTGTAGACCGGTTGAAACCGCCGCGACCACTAAGCGTAATCCACGAGGAATTACCTAAGTGGCCTGCTTTCAGGGCTGCTTGATGTTGACCCTGGCAGGAATTTCCATTCAATCATTGAGAATTACATAAGTAAATTCTCTCATGAATGTTCTGGCAGATTGCCAAGATCTGCGTAGGACTCATGAGATTACAACTGGAGTCCTTAATGTTGAACAACCAGTGTAGAAATGATTCGTGTCCCTATGAGATCTTATTATGCATCTCGTGGCTCTAGACTCTATTGTGCGTTTTGATTTGGTGATCGGAGGCTGGAGAGGACTGCCACCTTTTCAATATCATCTAACTCGGAGTGAGAAAGACGATAGGAATGTATTGAACTCCGTGACAATTGAAACAAGAATCCTTTGAGGGACCTTGAGTGGCTAGGGAGGGTTGTGCAGCGTATCACTGGGTCCATGATACTTTGTCTTCAATGTCAGCAATCAACTAAGTGATTCTGACAGCATATGTATTGACCCGGTTTCTGCCTAAGTTGTAAGGAGGGCTATTTCTTTTCACCCTTTATCTTTACAATTTCTTTTTCATTCTTCAACCCCTTCAGTGCTTACCGAGACTTCATAACTAACACCTTGTTGGGTTTGTTCCAGTGTCAGCTCCATCTCAGTCGGCACTCTTCCCTTATTCACTTTTCTCCTTTTTAATCATACCTAAGGACTTCTACACTAACTAGTGGATTATCCCTGGGTAGATCCCTCCGGCTCTGGTGGGATCATGGGAACTTGAACCTAACCTAACCATCCTTATAACTCCATGCGTTAATTAAAATGGTCGGTCTTTGATATTCATCCATGATAGCCAAACCAAATCCTTGAAAAATCTCTCAAAGTGTTCATGATTTTGAAACACATTTTTGCAAACACTTGAGAGTTATATATTTTTCAAAAGCTCCCCCTCAACATGTGCTCGGTTGATTGTTTTATAAGTTTGCACATGTTAGGAAGAGCTCGCACTTTTTGAATTGATCCACTTTCAGTGAACATGACCGATTCGAGACACGCTTACATCACTGGTTAGACCAGCTTGAAATTATTACCCGTCCTGGTCAAGTCCATAGAAAGTTTCTCGAAACGGTACACTCTACTTAGATTCATCTTTTTCGAGACACGCTTACATCACTGGTTAGACCAGCTTGAAATTATTACCCGGCCAAGACGAATCCTTTCGATTGATGGCAGTTCAAGTTTCGTCAATTCATTGGTTAATTCTGATACACAGCCACATGAGATGCCAAAATCCTTTGTTTTGTAAAACCATTTGCTCCCCCTCAATATGTGCATTGATATAAGAAAGTTTTTCGCACATATGGAAGAGCTTGCGTTTATGACCGAAACATTTTGCTCCCCCTCAATATGTGCCTTGATACACAAAATGGTTTAGCACATACTGGAGAGCATACATTAACTTTCAAATCATCACATTTTCATCAGAATTTCCTATTTAAATCACATTCTCTCCCCGATCAAAAATTTCAAACCATTTGAGATTTGTGATCTCAATTGATTTAAATTCATTTAGAAAAATTTGGGAGAAAATGTGGTCAGGTTTAAAATGTATTCTGATTTTGGAGCATACCATGCTCTCCTTGACACAGCGAGAGAGAGTGTCACTGCTGATGTTTGCACAACTATGGCAAGGTGTTGGAAATTTGAACAAATGTGCTCCCCCTCAATTAATGACCCGTTTTCCATTACAAGAGCTGTAGTCATTCAATTGAGCGACGGACATTTGTGAAAATTTAGTTCAATTTACCACCTTGTGTAGCATCAAGACTCTCTTGAAGGATCAAACAAGATAGAGAATCTTGATGAAAAGAAGACTTCTCTTCTTATATACGAAGTGATGCACTGAAACGTACATCAAGTCGGAGAAACATGGATATAAAGTAATCCATGCCCAGGTGAACATCACCCGGTTGGAGGAACAGCTGTCTTTTTGGCGACATGCTTTCCCCATTGTATAGCACGGGTTGCAGTATGAAGTAACTGCAAGCCATGAAGACATGTTTTAACTGATTAGTATAACTTCTGCTCGAGCTTCATTTAAGAATCCGTGCCATTGTTGAATGACATTTCTAGATACGTAAATGTTATCGATAAACAGAAGACATGCCTAGGTAGAACTATTTTTGGAATTTTCTGATTTTTCGATTTTTATGGATTTTATAGGTTTTATATTTTTGTATTTTTCTTTTTGATTTAAGATATATACAGCTATGTACAAGGATATAAGAAGACAATCCTTTACTCCTCCTTTTCTTCCTGAAGACACTTGAGGGTTTCAGGAGTCATGCTTTTCATGCCAAGGCGTGGGAGAATAAACTGAAACCTTTCTCTTGGGAGGGCCTTGGTGAAGATGTCAGCTAACTGAAACTCTGTCCTCACGAAGTATAGCTCCACAATTCCTTTTTCCACCTGTTCCCTGATGAAGTGATGCCTGATATCGATGTGTTTTGACCTGGAGTGCTGAACATTGTTACAACAAAGAGCAATGGCGCTTTTGTTGTCACAGTATAGGGGAATTTTGTTGTATGAGAATCCATAGTCCGAAAGCTATGATCGCATCCAAAGGATTTGTGCACAGCAAGCAGACATAGCAATGTACTCAGCTTCAGTAGATGATATGGAAGTACTCATCTGCTTCTTAGAAGACCAACTAACCAACTTTTCCCCTAAAAATTGAGCTCCTCCTGAAGTACTTCGACGTGTGTCTTGACATCCCGCATGATCAGCATCTGCGTATGCCGTTAACTCCATTGCAGTGTCCTTAGAATACCAGAGACCCATATGAACCGTGCCTTGAAGATATCGGAAGATCCTTTTCACTGCTTCAACATGCTTCTTGGTTGGTCTGGATTGATACCGAGCACACATACACACAGCAAACAGAAGATCTGGTCTGCTAGCCGTGATGTACATCAAAGATCCAATCATGCTTCGATACTGTGTGATATCAACTGGAATCCCTGAAGGATCTTCATCCAGCTTCGTTCTATCAACCATGGGAGTGTCAACAGGTTCACTTGAATGGAATCCAAACTTTTTCAAGATTTCGTTGGCGTATTTGGATTGATTGATGAATATGCCACCGGGACTTTGAGATACTTGTAGACCTAAGAAGAATGACATTTGTCCCATCATGGACATTTGGAATTTGGAATTCATCTCCTTTGAGAAACTATCACATTCACTAGGATCTGTTGAAGCAAAGATGATATCATCTACATATATCTGAACTAGCAGTAGATGGTTTCTTGACTTCCTGGTGAATAGTGTGGGATCAACAACACCCTTGGAGAATCCGTTTGCTAGGAGGAACTTGGACAATGTATCGTACCATGCCCTTGGCGCCTGTTTTAGCCCATATAGAGCCTTCTTCAAGCGGTAAACATGAGTAGGGTGTTCAGCATCCACGAATCCTTCAGGTTGACTCACATAAACTTCTTCCTTTAAGTCACCATTCAAGAATGCCGTTTTGACATCCATCTGGTAGACTATCATATTACGACTAGCAGCATTTGCCAGGAAGATTCTTATAGCTTCAATTCTAGCAACCGGAGCAAACGATTCTTCAAAATCAATGCCCTCTTCTTGTCTAAACCCTTTAGCAACTAGCCGTGCCTTGTTCTTTAAGACATCACCATACTCGTCAAGCTTCACTTTGAAGATCCACTTTAAAGCAATGATCATTGCACGCTCCGGAGGAGGCACTAATTCCCATACTTCAAGTCGATCAAATTCATGGATTTCATCCTGCATAGCCTGGAACCAGCAATCTTTAGTCATTGCTTCTTTGGCATCTTTTGGTTCGACTTTAGACAGTACGGAATTGAAGAAGCACCATAGTGCATCAGTGGCTAGTTGATTACGTGTGGATACTGGACGTGAGGGATTGCCTATGATGTTGTCGATTGGATGATCACTGGTCCATTTCCTGAGATGGTCGTGAGGTTGATGGCTATGAACAGACGTAGCAGTGCTGTGTTCCTCAGGTAAGGATGTGTCTGATGAATGTTCAGGAGCAAATATGTTTTCAAAAGGAGCCTCTTCAACAGGAGCAAAAGGATTAACTTCCAAATTATTATCTGAAGATTCTTGCATTACTGGAGAAGTTTGAGTGTTTGATGACGAAGGCGATTGACTGGCAGCAGGAGCATTGTGACTGACTGATACTGAAGCTGCAGGGCCTTCTGAACCTTGTGGGGCTTGAACCTCATTCATAGGAATTACAGCTGGTTCACTCGGGATGGTTCCATTCGTTGGCTCAAAGTATTCATCAAACATAGGATCGAATAACTTCTTCAACTCCTCACATGTAGGGGGCACATAAGAATCTCCAGGCGTGGAATTCTGTACAAGTCCTGAACTAATGGGTCCAGGAGACAAAAGGTGAAGATCGGGTCCAGAACTGATTTGTCCTGAAACAGGTAGCTCACTCAGCTCATCGAACGTAACATGAATGGTTTCCATGATTTTACGGGTCCTTTTATTGTAGATTCGATACCCTTTACTGTCAGGTGCGTATCCAACGAAAATACCTATATCTGCTTTAGCTCTTAACTTTCCCAGGTCTTGACTATCATTAGTTGGATAGCAAAGAGCACCAAACACACGCAGAAAGGAAAGATCTGGTTTCTTGTTATGAATTAACTCGAAGGGAGTCTTCTCATGGGCCGGATGAATTAGAGATCGGTTTTGAGTGTAACATGCAGTTGCAATAGCTTCTGCCCAGAGAAACATCGGTGTCTTTGAAAATATAAGCATGGTTCTTGCAGCCTCCACCAGAGTACGGTTCCTTCGTTCAACCACCCCGTTCTGTTGAGGCATGCGAGGGATACTTTTCTGATGCGTGATGCCAATACTTTCATAGAAATTACGGAGTTGTTGGTTAACAAACTCAGTACCATTATCTGTGCGAATGATTCTGACAGTTTTATCTAGCCTTACTTGCAGCTGTTTAATCAGTTTAATGATAACCTCTGGAGTTTTGTCCTTGGTTCTCAAAAACTTTACCCATGTGAACCGAGAATAATCATCTACTATCACCAGAACATACTTCTTTCCATTTATGGTTTGTATTCTCATTGGACCGCACAAGTCCATGTGGAGGGTGTGAAGAACTTCCACGTTGGTGTTGACGGTTTTAGGCTTGTGGGTTTGTTTCTTGCTTTTACCCAGTTGACATGCAGAGCAGAGATGATCTTTCTCATATTTCAGTCTGGGCATCCCTCTAACAAGATCTTTACGGGAAAGATTATTTATGGTACCGAAGTTCAAGTGGTTCAAACGACGATGCCACAGCCATGATTTTGTTTTAGAGGCTTTAGAAAGCAAGCATATTGGAGAGGACTTCAACATTTCTTCAATTGAGATGGTGTATAAATTGGTGCCCCGACTGCCCTTGAGGAGATCTAAACCATCCAATTCTCTGACGAAACAGGTATGCTTTCTGAAAGCCACTTCCAGATCTGAATCACAAAATTGACCCACAGAAAACAAATTGTGTCCTAGTCCTTCCACATAATATACCCTTGAGATTACACTATTACCAAACACATAATCTCCATAACCCATAATAGCACCAAAGTGGTCGTTCCCAAATCTAACTGTCCCGATAAACTTTTTCACGAAGTTCTTGAGCCGTGAGCGATCTCCAGTCATATGTTTTGAGCAGCCTGAGTCCAAATACCACAGGACGATTTGTACGACCTGCATTTGAAACCAGACAACAATGGATAACTGAAAAATGTGGATCCCCCAAGTGCAATTGGGGTCCATTTGGTCAGCACACACATATTCAGGAACCACAGATTTCACAGATGCTACTATCTTTACTGTGGAGACGGAACTTGAGACAGGACAAGACCTAGATGGAAGGCATTGTGATTCTAAAGGCAAGATTCTACCAGTTGGTCTCCATTCCTTATTCTTCACAATTTTATGCATATTCATTTTAGGGAATGGTCTCTGTTTTCCTAAATTGAATTTCCTTCCAGTGGGTCTCCATTCCTTAACTTTTACAATTTTATGCTTATTCATTTTAGGTAACGTGCACTGTTTTCCTAAATTGAATTTCCTTCCAGTGGGTCTCCATTGATAGCCTACGCTAGCAAATGTTTTTCCTGTAGCTTTCCAAACCATTTTGCATGCTTCAGATATCCTATCATTCTTAACATGGGATGATGCAGAAGACATCAGGAAAGACACAACACATTCATCATGATTAGCAGAAATTAAACAATTGTCGCAAGTTTTACAGGTAGCATTAGAATTCGAATTAATTACAGTACTTTTGATACTAGAATCAACACGATTCATCCTACTCATTGTAAACTTATTGTTCCTAGGTTGGGCTTCTACATTCTTCAAGTGATCATTCTTAGCTGGCGCAGTCATATCCTTTCTTTCATTTCCTCTAGACCTTGACCCGCTAGCTTGGGTGTCACTTTTTACTCCTGTAGAAGCATCGAAGGTAACATTAGTTTGTTTTTCTGCCACATGCCTTCCTGATAATGATGTGTTGGGTTCTGATGTTCTGAGTGGTAGGTCAAAGGCTACATACTTGTTCACAACATTGGATGAAGATGCAACAGATCTATCTCTATGGCCTCTAAACTTAGGAATTGAGCCTATGGCATATTCTAAGTTTTCCTGAATCCTTTTCGTGAGTTTGCATGCATAGACAACTGCTTGATCAAGTGGCTTATCATTCCTATCCTCTTCAACTACCTCACGAAGTGTGTCAAGACCTTCTCTAAGATGATCTAGATATGTTTGATGGGCAAGGCTGTTATTTCTAAGCTTAAACGGAATACGCCCAACATCAACATCATACTTTTTACAATCAGTAGCCTTTGGTGTATCACAATTACAAGTGGTGTATGGCATTTTACCTTTCACCCGAGCCTTAAGATTCTCAATTTCATTTGTCAAAGAGGTTATTTGATTATTATGATTGCTTCTTGTAACTTTAATAGAATCATATAACTCTTTGAAATGTTGTTTAACCTTTGAATTTTCTTCTCGATAACACTCATTTTCATAATGTAACTTATTTATGGTGTTTTGATATTGAAAATTCTGAGAATCTGAAGACGAAGGTTTATTGGTGCCATATACTTCACACTTGTTGGATTTCAATTGGGCAATTTGGGCCCTCAGCAGTCGAATCGTGTTCGTGTGAGCTTGAATTGTCTCATCACGTTTGCTTAATTCAAAATAAGTATCAAACTCAGGAGCATCCGAGGATGTCTTGACATTTGATATTTTGCATTTTTCTTCTAAGTGTTGATGTTTGAGTTGCAAATTCAGATAATCAACTTCTAGTTTTGAAAAACGTTTAACCATGTTATCATGGTCATCATTTTGAATTTTTTCAAGCAATTTCAAATTCTCCCCCTCAAGCTCAACAACACGATTCTGGGTGACATTTAACGCAATAGCATACTCATTAAATTGACAAGCAGACAATGCAGAATCAGTGACAGTGTAAAATACATCTTGTGCAATACATTTAGCTATCAAGTTGTCATTAGTGATGAGTATATTTTTTCTTTCAATCTCATGACTCTTAAGTTCTATTGCATATTCATTCACCTCATTTTCCATGTCTTTAAACACTACTTCCATTTCTTTAATTTCGGCTTTAAGGGCAGTTTGCAACCCTTCAAAATGTTCTTTAAGTAGTTTAAAGAATGGCATGACCTCAGTTAAGTAACACCTTTTTGCATGTTCAAAACACCTTTCCCCCTCAGTAATGCCGGTTGGTGTGATTCTCTTCTTACATGTTTTATCAAAATCAGCAAACAGTTGCCAAAGCACATATAAGCTAATAAAGGTTTTGCATTCAGTGGGAAGAGACAAAGGCACCAGATTCCTAGGTGTATTGGGAGGATACACCGTTATGGACGCAACTTTTCGAATGAGGGGGGTGTTGGCCTTAAGTTTATCTTCCTTAAGTTTTTCACTGTCTTGTTTCCAAAATATCTGTTCAGGTGTTAACTTCTTTTGAGGAGCAAACACAGTCAAACGATTTTCCTCATAATAATCATGGGGTTTGATTATTATTCGTCTGGCTATGCACTCGGGATCCCTCATTTTCTCATTCATTTTTTCTTTCGTTTTCTCACTTAACTCATCCTCTTCATCAGTGTAGATATGCTCAGGTTGGTCATGAATAGGCTTAATCATCACATTACCATCATATAGGGCTGGTTGAAGTACTTGCATACCCCTAAGGATGGTCGACTTTGGTTCACCTATCATGATTTTACTATGCTTATCACTCAACTTTCTGTGCTTATGAATCATTTGAGCAGTTTGTATGGTTTGATTTTGTGTGTACAACTTATCTTCAAGCTTATTTTTTAACGTCTTGAGTTTAGAGAAATCATTTAAAAGAGTTGTTTCTTTTTGTTTGAATTCTTGCTTAAGTGTTGTTACACACTTTTGTGCTTCCTGTTTTTGTTTGACAGACTGATCTAGCTGACTTTTCAAAGAACTTAACTCCAATTTTAATGTTTCTTCTCGCACTCTAGACTCTTTAATAAGTGTACTCATTTGACCTTCTAATTTCTGCTCACGATCATTAAGCTCAAACTTAGCACGCTGTTCATACATAGCAACTTGTTCTTTATAGATGTTAAGTCTAGTGATCAAGTTATTATCAGGGACAGGCAATTGGTTCTCATGGTACACACATGCATTATCTACATTACTTGCATTATCTAAGGCACATACATTACTCATAGCACACACATCATTATTGACAAAGGATTCACCATTTGGTACATCAAGCGAGTTGTTGCTATTCAAATACTGTTCATATGAGACAATATTGCTATTGTCCACATCAACATTACTTGAGTCAGAAACAACTGCCTGATGTACTTCTTCGGGAATCTGATGTCCCTCGACAATATTATATGTGTCATAAATTTTTAGTACCTCAGAAATCACGGATGCATTAGAAGATCCAGCTTGACGAGATGAGGCCAGGGAAGACAAGTTAGCCATGAAGATTGTTTGAGCGGTAGGTTCATCATCCACATCAGAGTCAAATGCATCACAGTCATCTGCCTTGAAGATGTTAGGATCATTAAGTGCCAGATCCTGAACAGGTTTCTCATCCACATCTTCATCAAAAGTATTTCCTCCATCTCCTGCCAAGAACAACAACTCTTCCTCATCCAATACAGCACCGTTTTCTTGAGCTTGCATTAACAGCATCTTGTCTTTGAAGTAATCTGAATTCTGAGGACGTTTAGGTTGATTGCAGTTTCTAGCAATGTGTCCAAGCCCCCCACAGTTATAACACTTGATCTGTTTCCCTTGCCCCTGATTGGCATTCCCTGCTCTATTCTGCACAAAACCTCGACCCATGTTTCTACCAGCTCTCCCTTGCACATTCTGAACCACAATTTTCCCATCCTCCACCATTGCAAGATTGCGTGGGTTGGAAGAATTCCTTAACTGATTGTTGGTTTGTGGGAGTGATGCTTGAAACTGTTGAACCAGTAAAGAAACTTGATTGGTAAGGTTATCAATCATTTTGTCGGTCTGAGAGTAGCCAGAGTCAAGTTGTGAACTCATAGCCGGTACTTGTGAGTGAAGTTGGTGATAGCTTGGATTGGATGATGATTGGATTGTTGGTTGTACATTTGTCATGAAGGCCAGTGGGTCATTTGTAGTTGAAGGATTCAACTTTTCTCTCAGCACTCGATCATATGCGGCATGCTTTTCATGTTGTTGTAAGTAAGCATAAAGCTGTTCATAGTTAGTCTCCCTTAAACCTTTGTTGAGTTTGACGGCAGTAACAAATCTGTCCCATTCTGGAGTCATGTTGTTCACAAACTTTGAGTTAAGTTGGATATTGGGCATAGTCATTCTGATCATCCTCATATCATTCACCAACTTATGAAATCTCACATAGTAATCTGTGATATTCTCTCCTGGGTTCATTTTGAAATGCTCGAACTCATTATACAGCTGTGACTCACGATCTTCCTTTGTGAGTTCTGACCCTGCCAGCAGCATTTTAACGTTGTCCCACACAGCCTTGGCTTCAGTGTTAAAATTGATGAGCTTGTATACATCCTTTGGTAGACCTTGAATGACTATGTTTGAGGCTCTAATATCAGCATCATACCTCTTCTTTTCTTCTTCATTAAGATCATTATAGTTTCTAGGTCTATCAATACCCCAAGTTACAGTCCCATCTTCACCAGTTGTAACAACATCTCTGGTGGTGCCCATCTGATAGGGTCCTTCGTCAATTGACTTAAGAATATTAACACCATTTTCTTTTCCCAAGCAGTAAAGTCTTATTCGTTGTGCCCAAGACTCATAATCCGACCTATCTAGCATAGGTGGACGAGTATCAGATCCTGCTGCTTGAATATCATCTGATGATGTACTTGATGTGGTAGCCATAGTAACTACGGGATTTTACAGATCTTGTGATTTAACCGAGAAATTGAATCTTTCGCGGGAATTTCTAAAATCACCAAGACACAAACCGCATACAAGTTTGAGAGACAAACCGAGTCTACGAGGCTGAGACAAACCGAGTAGACACAAACCGAGTAAATTCTTCGGAGACAAACCGAGTCTACACAAACCGAGTACGCACAGCTGGGACAAACCGAGTAGACACAAGCCTAGTAAATTTACACAAACCGAGTAAATTCTTCAGGGACAAACCGAGTCTACACAAACCGAGTACACGCAGTTGGGACAAGCCGAGTAGGTACAAACCGAGTAAATTTCTCTGAGACAAACCGAGTCTACACAAACCGAGTACACGTAGCTGGGACAAACCGAGTAGACACAAACCTAGTAAATTTACACAAACCGAGTAAATTCTTCAGAGACAAACCGAGTCTACACAAACCGAGTGTGCACAGCAGGGACAAACCGAGTACGCGCAGTAGGGACAAACCGAGTAGGCACAAACTCCCAGGCACGTCACTATCACTACCTTTTGTCCTTTTGCCTAAACGGGTAAAAAGGACAAACCGTGTCCAAGATTGACACAAACCGAGTCCAATAATCGACCGAAATGGACAAACCGCTGCCAAGAACAACCCAACTACAACCCACGAATTTTCTCAAAATCACCACACCGTTCTTAGATCTGTGAATCCAAGCACTAAATACCACTCTAATACTATTCTTAAGCTAGAAAGTACAAAGAAAACCAACTTCTAAACACTAAACAAAGTACAATGATGAGATTTATGCTACTTGAACAAACCGAACTAAAACCTTAAAAACTACAAATCTAAACAAATCTAACCAAGAAAAAACTTAAAGAACTACACAAATCCAGTATAAAACAACCTCTAATCACTAAACAAAAACACAAAATGAACCGTATGCAACTAATCAAACCGAAAAGAAAGATCTTGAAACACTCCAAATCGACCCAAAAACAAAAACACCTCACAAACTACACCAATTCGTGAATACCAACTCACATGGACCTAACCATGGCTCTTGATACCAATTGTAGGGTATTCACTAAGCAAGAAACACTAGTTTGAGGGTTACTTATGGATCGAATTAGAAGATAAGTTAGAGAGAGGTAGTGAGAAGTTGGGAGCCTTTTAGTGAGAGAAACAAATGAGATGTTAGATTAATGTGAAAGGTCCAACCCTTCCCATGTGTGGGAAGGGATATATATACTACTACATATTATGTCCCTAGCGGACTGTGGAGCGAGCTGACAGTGGGGAAAGCCCCGACCCACTCCACAAATATAGATACGACTAATACTAATACTAATACTAATAATACTAAGATAATATAGATAAGCCTACGAGCTATAGAAATGCTAATTAGATGCTCGGGGTGACCGAGCCTTCATCTGAATATTTATATTCCTAACAGGAGGGCTTATAAGTCATGCCCACCCATCGGGCGGGCTTTGAAGCTTATAATTAAAAGTCATGCCCGCCCATTGGGCGGGCTTTGAAGTCTAGTGTATATATATATATATATATATATATATATATATATATATATATATATATATATATATATATATATATATATATATATATATATATATATATATATATATATATATATATATATATATATATAAAATACCAAAAATAGTTTTTCAAGGCATGTCTTCTGGTATCGATAACATTTACGGTCCTAGAAATGTCATTCAATAATGACACAGGTCTTTAAATGAAGTTGGAGCAGAAGTTCAAAACATGCCTATATGGCTTGCTATTATTTCAGATATGCAACCCGTTTTTCAAAATGAGGAATGCACGTCGCCAAAAAGACGGTTGTTCCTCTCAACGGCATGGATTACTTTATATCCGTGCCTTTTCGATCTAGTGCACGCTTCAGTGCATTATTTATGGTATAAAAAGAGAAGTCTTCTTTGTATACAAATAATTTTCTGTCTTTGTGGATTATTTATGGTATAAGAAGAGAAGTCTTCTTTGTATAAGAAGAGAAGTCTTCTTCTTGCTAGATAGCGGTTTGAAAAAATTTCCTGATTGTGGTTTGATCATGACATGAATATGATTTTATGAGTAGGCAAACCGCTGCGTGGCAGCGGTTAATGTAGAGTTAATATGTATGCATGCCCATTTTTGTGGATATTCCTATGCAGATTCCATGGCTGATGTGCATGTGCCTGCTCCCGCTCTAACCACTTGATCAGATATTCAAACTCCATTGTCTGACTCTGAATTCACCACAACAACAACATCGGTAGCAACAAGAACAACAACACCTTCACCACCACCACCACCTTCACTTCAACAAAGCATTACTAATTCTGGTCTCGCCGAGTGGGGATCTACAATACTTGGGAAATTTTGTTGGTGGATGGATAATTGATGTTGACTACTGACTCCCTTAGAGAAGCGAATGATCACATCATCTGTGCGTAAAGGTCAACATCATTTGTGTCGTAACAGTTATCTTGTACATCATAAGTAGTGAATATACAATTGTTGTTATGTGTCAGTGAATGATTGTTTTAATTCAAAATCTTTCAAACCTATCATACCTGACACTAACATTCTCCCTCATAGATTGAGGGGGAGCATTAGTATGTTCCATTATCAGCACATATTAAACCTGACCACATTTTCTCCCATATTTTCTAAACTTATTTAAATCAATTGGGATCACAAAATCTCAAAAGATTTGAAATTTCTGATCGAGGGAGAGAATATGATTTAAATATGCAATCTGATAAAAATGTGAAGTTTTGGACTTAAATGTAAGCTCTCCCATATGTGCTAAACTCTTTTTGATATCAATGCACATATTGAGGGGGAGCAAATGGTTTGTGGTGACAAAAAGAATGTGGCATCTCATGTGAACGCGACTCAAACTTCACCAATGAATTGACGAAACAAAAACTGTCATTAATCAAAAGGACTTGTCCTGGCCGGGTAATAATTTCAAGCTGGTCTAACCAGTGATGTAAGCATGTCTCGAAGAGGACTTGTCTGTGTAGAGTGTACCGTTTTGAGAAACTTTATGTGGTCTTGACTAGGCCGGGTAATAATTTCAAGCTAGTGTAACTTGTGATGTAAGCGTGTCTCGAATCGGTCATGTTCACTGAAAGTGGATCAATTCAAAAAGTGCAAACTCTACCCAACATGTGCAAATTTATAATAAAAATATCTGAGCACATGTTAAGGGGGAGCATTTTAAAAGTATAAAACTCTCAAAGTGTTAGCAAAATGTGTTTCATAATCATAAACGCTTTGAGAGATTTTACAATGATTTGGTTGACGGCAACATAGGATAGTCATGGTGTTATAAGGTGACTAAGGTTAGGAAAACCGTCCTATGATCCGCCAGAGCTGGAGGGATCTACCCAAGGATGATACCAAATAGTTAGTATTAGAAAGTCCTAGGCATGATAGAGAAAAAAGGAGTAATATGAGAAAGGAGAAAGAAGGGGTTGAAGAATTAAAAAGAAAAGTTATGAGAAAGGGTGAAAAGAAATAACCCTCCAAATATTCAACCTTAGGGCAGAAACCGGGTTCAATTCATATGCTACTGGTTGTTACTAAGGTGACGCCGGTATTGAAGACAAGACGTCATGGACCCAGTGACGCACTGCACTAAACCTTCTAACCACTCAAGTTCTCTTAAAAGGACTTGTTTCATTCTCATGGGGAATCCTGCATAATCTATCGACCGCTCATTACGAGTCATGTTGATATTGAAACAGGAGACACCGCTCCAGTCTCCGACTACCAAAACTGCACTTCTCGAGTCTAGAGCCGCGAGATACATCATAAGATCGCATAGGAACACATGATACTGCTACACTGATGGTTCAACATTAAAGACATCAGTTGTACAATTAAGAGTCCTGCGCAGATCCTAGCAATCTGCCAGAACATTTATGAGAGAAATTACAAATGTAATTCTCAATGATTGAATAGAAATTCCTGCCAGGGTCAACATCAAACAGCCCTGACAGTAGGTCACTTCGGTAATTCCTTGTGGATTACGCTTAGTGTTTGCGGCGGTTTCAAACGGTTTACGATCGTGGAGTGATACTACGGTATACTTCAGCGACTCACCTGAATCATTGATACACTTCGGTGTATCTGTGCAAGCCCTCTCGGGGGTATCCGATTCAGGAACGGCCTTGGCAAGGATTAGAGAAAGTTTTTACACTATGCTGATTACGATCTCGAAGTCCAAACCTATAAGTGCCAGATGTTTTGTTGCTAACTGTTGTTTGCAGGAATCCCTGGCGGTTGCAGCTAATTGCCGAAGAGATGTAAGTTCATCACCCAATGCACACAATTCACAATCATAATAAAAGAAATCATGATAATTAAAAGACTTTCAATACTGCTTCCGCAACTCTGATGCTGAATATCATGATCCAGAAAAGTGTGAGCATGCCGGTCCAAAGGTCACAACATCACATGGAGGCGATACTACAAAAGGATGACTTGGAGACGTACGTTGGATGATGACCTCAAAGAATCCTCAAAGAACATCCAAGCCAATGGAATATTCATCAAAAGATCACTACTAGAAGTACAAAGATTTCGGACATTGAAGAATCAAAGACTACGAGCTTGGAAGTTAAAGTCTTAAAATTAAATGCTATAATTCAAATTGTAATTTCCGGGGTGACCTCCCTTAGGGGGAGATTGTTAGGAATATAAATATTCATATGAAAGACTCGGTCACCCCACGTATCTATTAGCATTAAATAGCTCATAGTCTTAAATAGCTTTAGTTTAGATATCGTATCACAATGGAGTCGGGTCAGGTCTTTATCCAATGTAAACCCACTCCATAGCCCTCATGGGGCATTTATGAGACTTGTACAAATACCCTCTTCGCACCAAGGGAGAGGGTTGGAACTTCATTTGCTATCAAGCTAATACATTTACTTTCTCTCTCAAAAGAAGTCTCCCATCTCTTACTTTCTCTCTTTAACCATTCGCCCTAACCATCAATCCATACGTGTGTTATGATTTTAAATATGTTACAAAGACTGGTAAAATTGATTTTGAAGATGTGTATTTTGTACAGGAACTTAAGTATAATCTCTTTAGTGTCTCACAGATGTGTGACAAAAAGAACAAAGTTCTTTTTACTGACACTGAATGTCTTTTCCTATCTACTGACTTTATGTTACCTGATGAAAGTCAAGTATTACTTAAAGTTCCTAAAAAGAGCAATATGTACAGTGTTGATATGAAGAAAATTGTTCCTAAAGAGAGTCTAACTTGTCTTGTTGAAAAAGACACATTGGATGAATCAACGCTTTGGCATAGGAGTATAATAACCTAAAAACGTAAACTCTAAAATACGTATAAATTTGAGCTTTGAACCAAGCTTAAGAAATTTGCAAGCTAATGCATGAGAGCTATACATCATACAAGAAATAAAAAAACCTTGTAAAAATGCAACACAAGTATATTTCATACTTATGTCACACGCCCATATCTAGTCCAAAAGAAATTAATTTTGTACACAACATATTACAAAGAAAAGTCTAGAATAAAATGTGAATGTGGAAAGGAAATCATGGGCTTTAAAACCTTACTTAGTACTCGGCTGTCAATCCCCTATAATTTCTCCATTCTACTGATTTTATACCAACCTAAATATTTACAAACAAAAATACTCCAAAACCCTAGACACAAAATAAGTAGCGGGAAGCAACTTCTGTTGCTTCATTCGAGTAGCAAGGTGATCCAAAGGAGGGCTACGTAAGGTGGTATTGAACGTGGTTTAATTCGGGTACGACAATTATTGTTCGAATCAAATTCTGGGCGTGCAGTAGGGTGTTGGACCATAGCAGTGTGGAGATGGGGTTCGATGGGTTTGGGTTTTCATGCTTTGATCCGTTTTGTATCTGATCTGAGGTATTCCTAATCGTCCTTGTGTATTCTTGATTCGATTCATACAATATGTTTAAGTATATAACATGAAAACCAAATCTAACGTGTTTCGATATAATGGTAATAAGAATAAAACATATTTACGCCACATGAAATCATGAAGTTGTGAATCTGATATGTCGATCAGTTGTTGCCTTTCGAATCAGTTTAACATACAAGTCTTAATATCGTCATTTAAACTTTAGTTTGATCTCTTCTACGTGACCTATTAAAACCTGGTATAAACCTAAACGAAATATAAAAGAGGGGCATGTGCATTGATTTCGTGACGAAAGGCTTGGATTGGATATGATTTTTGTGATCAGGTTATGTTTGTACGTGCATGAGATGGTTGTGTGTCGTGGGGTGTATTAAACAAAAGAAAACGTGTGAGTGGTGTGTTGTTGTATGGATTATTGAGAAGTCTAAACTGTCCAGAACATGTGTAATGTATTTGTTGAGTCGAATATATGAAGGTGTGTTGTGGTCTAAATGGGGTTGTGAAATGGGTGTCAAGAGGTGTGATTTAATGGTGTGAAAAGAAGAGAGTGAGTTAGTGTCGAGTGGAGTTGTTGGAGTGAGCCGAATGAGTGTTGTGAGTATGTGTCGCGGGGCTGAAAACAAGAGTAATGTGCGTTCAATAAAGGTCGTTGCAAGAGGGGTTAAAATAGGTCGAGTAAGGGTTAAAACGGATGAGTCGTATGCATGGTGAAACTAGGATTGTTCGAGGGTCTTTTGTGTGCTTATATGGTGGGTTTTTGTGGCGTTAAAAATGGTCAAGAAAGGGGAATTTGGTGTTGTTGTGGTTAGTTTGAAATTGCATGGGAAAATGTATGTAGTAATCTAAATTATCCACATATGAGAATTTACATAAAGTAGGTAATTTACAAGCAAGCCCCTAAACTTTATTAAAATGACGAGTGTAAACCCTAAATTATTAAAAGTGTCATATATAGCCCTAAACTAAAATATTGATTATATTAAGTCATCAAGTTTATTTAATTGTCATTTATGACCCCAAATGTTACTAAATCGGGAGACTTACTAAAAATAGAACGTTACTAAAAATAGCAAGTACTAAAAATAGAAAGTTTCTAAAAATGGAAAGAAACCATAAATGGGAAACCTTAATAACTATAAGTGGTAAACTTATAAAATGAGCTTATTAGTAATATGTTATCATTAATTGGTATAGGTTCGGTGAAGAAGGAGTGATTCCATATTGTCAGTGTTGTCTTCTTTTGGTTGATTGATTTGCATAAGGTACAGATATTCTGACCTTATCTCTTAAGGTTTCTCATGATTCGTACACATCTTTTGATATTAGTTTTGAATATGATATCCTTGATCTGAGCCTTTATGATATGGCTTTCTTATATGATCTATACCTTTGCTATGCACCCTTAGATATATGAACCTTTGCTTTGATCCTTTGTTATGGACCTTTGATTATGAACCTTTGCTTTGATCCTTTGCTATGAATCTTTATGATGAACCTTTGCTATGAACTTATGAACCTTTGATATGAACTTTGATATGATATGACATTTGAACCCTTCAGTTTGATACCCGAGCCAATTATTTTCCTAGCCATGAAGGTAACATGGTCGTGTCATTGATGCACCAATGGCATGACTCTAGTGTGGTCGAGTGATGTTCCACACCGTCCCTTTTTATTATGTATTATGTTTGGCCACTATTTTTGGTGACTGGTGCTACGTGCAAGACACGCCTTTCACAATGCAGGGGGGTATGGATGCATCCTAGATTTGCTTTGTAGTGGATATGACATGAAATGATATTATTTGATTTGGTGATTGATGTTGTGTGCTATACACGTCCTTCACATATTTGAGAGGTCGCTCCTCTATGGTTACTGATGGTTACTATGATATTTGATTTGATTTGTGTTCGGGCTCGCGGTAGATTACTGACCTTTCCTTACACTTTGATAACCATTTGTCTATGCCTTCCGTTTCCCCAATGCACTATATGATATTCTTTGTTCCTTATCTTTTGCTTTGTTTGTATATATCTGTTCACTGGGCTTTTTAAGCTCAGCCGCATTTTCTTTGACTTAGAAGACTATACTTTGATAGCTATTCTGGATTAGAGATGACTAGAAGTGATTACATTTTTTAGACTTTAGAATTTATAGTTGTTCTCATTGTAACCTGTATTTCAGACTTTCCCTTTGTAACCTTGAAATTCATTTGTATTATTTAAGTCATATGCTTGTGTTTTGCTTTGATATTCACATAACGTAATATTTACCCTTATCGGTTGGTGTTTGTTACAGGATTGGTCATATGTAATTTTAAACCATTAGTATGATGTAAAAGATTTGGGTTTGGTAAGGTTTAGCCTCAGAAAAGTTTTGAAAATGACCAAACTTGAGTTGCCTGTCTTAAGGGCAAACAACACAAAGCTTCTTGTAAGCCCAAGACCCAAAACTCTATTACTCAACCATTATTCATGCTTCATATGGACTTGTTTGGTCCTACATCTGTGAGTAGTTTAATGCATAAGAAGTACTGTTTTGTGGTAACTGATGATTTCAGCAGGTTCACATGGGTTTTCTTTTTAGGAACTAAGGATGAAACAAGTAGCATTCTTAAGAACTTTATCACAGAGATAGAAAACCTAGTTGATAAGAAAGTTAAAATTATCAGATGTGGCAATGGGACAAAATTTAAAAATAGAGTTATGGATGATTTTTGTAAGGAAAAAGGTATTAAGAGAGAGTTTAGTGTAGCTGGAACTCCTCAGCAGAATGGGGTTGCTGAAAGGAGGAATAGGACACTGATAGAAGCTGCTAGGACCATGTTAGCTGATTCTAAATTGCCCATTACATTTTGGGCTGAAGCAGTTAATACTGCTTGTTATGTACATAACAGGGTTTTAATGGTTAAACCTCACAACAAGCCTCCTTATGAACTTTTTAAAGGTAGATCACCTACTCTAAGCTTTATGAGACCATTTGGATGTCATGTTACTATACTTAATACCTTAGATCATCTAGGTAACTTTGATGGTAAATCAGATGAGGGATTCTTTGTTGGTTACTCTACACATAGTAAAGCTTTTAGGGTATACAACACAAGAACCAGGAAGGTAGAGGAAAACCTGCATGTAGAGTTTGTAGAAAATAAGCCTAATGTTGCAGGAGAAGGACCTAAGTGGCTATTTGACCTTGAAAAGCTAACATAATCTATGAATTATGTATTAGTTGTTGCAGGTACAAATACTAATGATTTTGCAGGTACCAAAGATAGTTCTGATGCTTGTCAAACAAGTATGGAGACTGGATCTAACAAAGACTATTATGCCATGCCACTTTGGAAGGATGATTCTTTGTTCCAACCAATTTCAAAGAATGATGATCCACCATCTTCTAGTGAAGCTGATAAGGAGGATGACGTTGGTGTTAATAAAGAAGGTGGAGTTGGTGCTCAAGAACAACAGGGAAATGATAACAGTACTAATAATTATGGTACTGCTGAGCAGGAAGTTAGTACTGCTGTGCCAGATGTTAGTACTGGTGGGCCAAATGATGACTTTGAAATGGATCTGAATAATGTTCCTAACACATATGAGGTTCCTACAACTCCCCATACAAGAATTCACAAGGATCATTCACTTGATCTTGTGATTAGACATATACAGTCTGGTGTAAAGACAAGAAGGATGCAAATGGAGACAGGTGAACAAGGTTTAGTCAGTGCTATCTATGAAGAGAAGACACATGAAGACCTTAATGCTTGTTTATTTGCTTGTTTCTTATCTCAAGATGAACCCAAGAAAATTGCCAAAGCACTAAGTGACCCATCCTGGGTAGAAGCAATGCAGGAGGAGCTGTTACAGTTCAAGCTGCAAAAGGTGTGGGTTTTAGTAGATTTGCCTAAGGGTAAATGGGCAATTGGTAAAAAATGGGTGTTTAGAAACAAGAAGGATGAGAGGGGTATTGTGATTAGGAATAAGGCAAGGCTGGTAGCATAGGGGTATACTCAAGAGGAAGGCATAGACTATGATGAAGTCTTTGCACCTATAGCTAGGATTGAGGCTATAAGGCTGTTTTTAGCTTATGCTTCTTTTATGGTATTCACAGTAAATCAAATGGATGTGAAGAGTGCCTTTCTGTATGGTACAATTGATGAAGAAGTGTATGTTATGCAGCCACTAGGGTTTGAGGATCCTGATCATCCTGACAAGGTCTACAAGGTGGTAAAGGCACTATATGGTCTACATTAAGCTCCAAGAGCCTTGTATGAAACATTGGCCAAGTATCTATTGGACAATGAATTTCACAGAGGACAGATAGACAAGACATTGTTTATCAAGAGGAAAAAGGGTGATATTTTTCTTGTCAAGGTTTATGTAGATGATATTATTTTTGGCTCTACTAAAAAGGAGATGTGTACTGAATTTGAAAAGCTAATGCAAGACAAAATTCAGATGAGTTCAATGGGATAACTCACTTTCTTTTTAGGATTGCAAGACAAGCAGTCAGAAGAAGGGATATTTATCAGCCAAGATAAATATATTGCAGAGATCTTGAAGAAGTTTGGGTACACAGATGCCAAGCTTGCAAGCACTCCTTTTGATAAAGAGAAGCCTTTGATTAAAGATGTAGATAGTGATGATGTTGATGTTCACTTATACAGGTCAATGATTGGATCATTGATCTATCTTACATCATCTAGACCAGATATCATGTTTGTTGTATGTGCATGTGCCATATTTCAAGTTACTCCTAAGGCTTCACACTTACATGCAGTAAAGAGGATCTTTAGGTACCTAAGAGGCCAACCCGAATTGGGTCTTTGGTATCCTAGAGAGTCTCCATTTGATCTGGTGGCTTACAGTGACAGTGACTATGCTGGTGTAAGTCTGGATAGGAAGTCAACAACAGGGGGTTGTCAATTCCTAGGAAACAGGTTGATATCATGGCAGTGTAAAAAGCAGACTGTGGTGGCTAATTCTACAACTAAGGCTGAATATGTGGCTGCTGCTAGTTGTTGTGGATAGGTGCTCTAGATTCATAATCAAATGCTGGACTATGGGTACAATTTTATGAACACCATGATATTCATTGACAATAACAGTACTATTTGTATTATTAAAAATCCTGTTCAATATCCTAAAACAAAACACATAAAGATTAGACATCATTTTATAAGAGATTGTAATGAGAAAAAGTTAATTCAAGTTGTTAAAATTCATACAGATAACAATTGGGCTGAATTACTTACAAAAGGTATTGATGTTGGAAGGTTTTAGTACTTGGTTGCAAGTATTGGAATGCTTAATCTATAAAAAGTTTTAATCTCTAAGTGTATTTGTATAGTTTTGTAAAGGATTTGTACTGTTAGTTGGTAGTATAAAGTTTGTACTATTAGTAAAAAATTTGTATTGCTAAGTTTATATTGTTAGTCAAATTTATACTGTTATATAGAAAATGCTTTGGTTTGTGTTTTCTTGGTTTTAGACTAACAGTTGAAGGATAAGGCAAGCAATATGTTTGGAAGTTTATGCTGTGTGAGATGCTAGAGTGGTGGAAGGATTGCTGTCATACTTGATTCATGATAGAAGAGGATTTGGGGATTACTTGACGAAGGTTGTACACCTGAGTTGGGAGGTTCCTTAAAATCTTATTCTTGAAATCAATTTATGCTTCTTTGGTGGCGTTATTGAACATGAATTGATGGCATTGTTAGTTAGGTAGTAACTGACCTAACTCACTCTTTACCATTTTATACTTTCATTAGTATAATGAGTTAGTCTAAGGACATCCGGTATAGAGAACAACGAGCAAAAGTGAATCTAATACATTTGTATTAGAGGTAACACCTGCCACGAGCTGGAAACCCTGTCAAGAAAGCTCTTTGAATGAGTTTATTTGATCATAGGCAGCATTTATGCTAAAAACATTGGTTCTCACACAACCAGAGGTTAAATGCAACTGAAATCTGATTGAGTGTCTTCCTGTACACTTAATCCTTTCAAAAAGTTTGGGTACAGTATTGTTTTAAAGCAAATTTGGGTTAATACCACTGGGCAAAATTTGTACTGGTAAAACTTAGTACTGCTAGGCTAAACTTTGTACTGCTGGGTAGCCGTTTCTACTGTTTGGTCATAACCGTTTTTCAAATATAGCCGTTGAGATACTTTTGACACTTACTTCGCTTATTGGTTTCTTAAAAGTGAATCATACTTATCTTTTCTTTAATTAACATATTTCTTTACGATAAGGAAAAGATTTATTAAGTCGGTCAAATCAAAACCCTAAGAATTATCTATTAAATCTTAATTGGCTTTACTAAACATTCTTTCACTCATAAACGATCATTACCTAGAACCCTAATTGAACTTTTATCAACTGAAATGGCTAATTTGGAATTTTGTGATAAGCATAACATTGTTGCCTATTTGGAGAAACCAAAGGGAAGTCAAGGCTTTCAATAGATAGTGGACTTTCTCAATACTAGCAACATCAGGAATGCTCTAACAGTGAGTCCCACTATCTATTGGTCTTTAATCACACAGTTTTGGCAGACTGCAACAGTCCGAACAAGCGATAATGGAGAACAAGAGATAATTGCCACAGTGGATGGTATGGTTAAGACTGTTACCGAAGCATCTGTTAGGAGACATCTCCGTTTAGCTGATGCTGATGGTATTAGTTCTGTTAGGAATTAAATGTCCAAGCACTTTATTTTTATCAAAGAAGAATTAGTATTGCTAAGGAATAACACTAACAGTACTAACTGTGTTAGTACTGCTAGTGTAAATATTAGTACTACCATAGTTAAAGTTGAAGACTGTTGAAGATAAAACTAATAATACTAACTGACTGAGTTAGTACTGCTAGTATAGAAGTTGATACTGATAGACTGCTTGAAGACTGAAGATAGTACTGCTTATGAAGACGTGTAAAAACATAAGTATAGAATATATTTTGTGTATATCTTATATAGTTAGAATTATACGGATATTCTGCATGTTTAGAATATCATACTTATCTTGTAAAGGACTCCTTGTGCTATAAAAGGAGGTACTAGGTTAGATGATTATATACGTATGTTTTGTTAAGCTTCAAGGTTTGTAAACCCTAGTGACAAGCAAGATCACTCGTATTATATCTAATAATATTGAAGCGTTTAGTGATATCTTTGATATAAACTGTTCATACAATTACTGTTTCATTGATAAAATCTTCTAAGTATCAAATAGTAGATTCCGCATACTATTTGGTATATACTCAAAGTATCCTCAACACAAGTCACGTGTGTTTAAATCCTCTCAAGTGGTATCAGATACAAGTTTCTGATACTTTGATTTTAAAGATACTTTTTTGAAGAACTCTTTATTCCTAATAAAGACGATGGACATGGAGATTACTCAGACCAACATTGCTGCCAAGTTACTAATGCTCAAACATAATGACTTTGAGATGTGGAGACTATGGATAGAATAGTACTTCCAAGTGTGGGATTATGCACTTTGGGAAATCATAGAGGATGAGAACTCCTTCAAACCATCAACAACTAAAACAACAGTTGATGGTCAGAAGGTTACAACTGTGAACACTTCTCCTGTTACTGCAGAAGAAAAGCTGTAGAAAAAGAATGATGTTAAAGGAAGGAGCTTGTTGCTAATGACCATCCCCAATGATCAACTTCTGATATTCAGCAAGTACAAGGATGCCAAATCCTTGTTTGAAGTAATAACTACCAGATTTGGTGGCAATGAGGCCACGAAAAAGACACAGAAGACCTTGCTAAAGCAGAGTTTTGAGAACTTCAGTACTATCAGCAATGAATCTCTTGATCATATGTTCAATAGGCTGCAGAAGATAATCAGCCAACTGGTTGTATTAGGAGTTGAGATCCCTCTAGAAGACCTTAATTCCAAATTCCTAAGAAGTTTTCTTGCAAATTGGTACACTCATGTGGTTGTCTGGAAGAATAAGCCAGAAATTGATACAATGAGTCTCAGTGACCTCTACAAGAAGTCTGGAAGTTCAAGCTCTAGTTCTGGGAATATGGCATTTTTGTCATCTCCCAGCAATATCAGTCCAGATGAGGTTAATGTGGCTTCAGGAGTTAGTACCGCTAACTCTAATGTTAGTACTGCTAGTTCATCAACTAGTACTACTAGCATAAGTGATACTATATTCTATGCTTTCCTGACCAGTCAAGCCAATGGGTCTCTGCTATCCCATGAAGATCTTAAACAGATAGATGAATATGATCTGGAAGAGATAGAATTGAAGTGGCAGGTTGCACTGCTAAGCATGAGAGCAAAGAAATTCTAGCAGAGAATAGGGGAGAAGATCACAATCAGTGGTAATGATACAGCTGGTTTTGATAAATCCAAGGTGGAGTGTTTCAACTGTCACAAGTTGGGACATTTTGCTAGAGAATGCAGAAGACCAAGGCAGCAGGACAACAAAAGCAAGGGGTATGGGAACAAGCCAGAAACTAGGAAGGCTATGGAAGTGGAAGAGCCTTCTTCTAAGGCAATGGTTGCTATTGATGGTCTTGGATATGATTGGAGCTTCATGGCTGATGAGGAAGAAGCACCAACTGAGATGGCACTGATGGCATTTTCTGACTCAGAGGTACATTCAGTAAAAAGTTGTTCTAAATCTTGTTCTGCTTTAAAAGGTTATGAAACACTAAAAAAGCATTATGATGAGCAAAGAGTAGAGCTAAACCAAACTAAATATAATTTAGCAAATCATAAAAGAGGTTTAGCTGTCTTAGAAGAACTAATTTTGTTTTATAAGAAAAATGAGTCTGTCTTTTCTGAAGATATTGATGTACTTAAAAGAGACATGGTTCATAAAGATGCTGAAATAAATGTGCTTAGAGCTAAGTTGGAAAAGATTAAGAAAGCAAAAGATAACATACAGTTAAGTGTAGACATTCTAGAATATGCATCTAATGGAGTTAATAAGATAATTGAGTGTCAACTGGTTAATAAACCTAAGTCAGGGTTAGGTTACAAAACTTGTCCACCTACACATAGAGGACTACCTTTACCCTCAGGTACTGACTTAGAACACACAGGTTTAGCTGAATTTCAAGAACCAAAATTTAAATATGGACCTAAGGCTATGGAAAGTGCTAGTTTAAATAAACCAGTAGAAGTTAATGAATCTTTTGAGAGTGTCAGTGACACCTCTCTTGTTGAGGAAAATGTGTCAGATGATAAGAGGAACTCAGATGCCCCAATTATTGAAGATTGGGAATCTGATGATGAGGATCAGGTTGAGTCTAAACCTGAAGTAGAAAAGAAAAAAGAAATTGTTGTTCCTAAAGTGGTTAAGATAGAAACTGTTACACCTAGAAAACAAGTAAAACAATCTAGGCCAACAGTTAGATATGATGAGTTGTATAGGTCAACAAGTAGGGCCCAATGCCCTAGGGGAAACCAGAGAAACTGGAACAATCTTAAGTTCCAAAAACTAGGCAATGAGTTTGTTATGTACAATAAGACTTGCTATTCTTGTGGTAGCTTTGATCACTTGCAGGCTTATTGCAACAACCATCAAGGGAAAAGGGTGGTTACAGGGAATACAAGGGTGCATGGGAATACATATGAAAGGGTGAACATAAACAGTTTTCAAGAAAATCTCACCTTAAAATTAACAGTAATATGACTCCCAGAGCAATTTTGATGAAGTCTGGCCTCAAACCAGTTTATACTGCTAGACCAGCAGTTAGTACTGCCAGACCAATTCAGACTGTTTACCCCAAACAAATAGTTTCAAGTGCTAAATTCACTTTAAGTTTTTCTAAAATAGTACAACAAACTGTTCATAGGCCTCTTTATAAGAAAGCAGTGTTTCATAACAAATTTTGGAATCAAAAAGTTAAAACTGCTAGGCCAGCAGTTTGTACTACTAGGCCAAGAAACACTGCTAGGGCAAATGAGGGAAATACTATTAAGGCCTCAGCATGTTGGGTATGGAGACCTATCAAACCCAATGATGCATCAATCACAATGAAGAAATGTTGGGAATTAAGTTTAACAGTTGGAACTGTTAGTATATAAGTTTGTACTGCTGAAGAGATCAAAGACAACACTGACAGTACAAAGTTAGTTAGTACGGTCGCATTAGAAAGTTAGTACTGCTTACGATTTTTGTAAACGTGTAGTAGATAATTATAGAAAGGATTTTGTGTATATCCTATTGGTATAGATTATAGTTATCTTGTACATGAATCCTTGGTCTATAAAGGGATTGCCTAGGTTAAAGTTTATTTACGTATCATTTTGTTAAGATTCAAGGTTGTAAACCCTAGTGATAGAAGATCACTCGTATTATTGAATTAATAATATTGAATCATTCGAAGTTACACAATTGTATCTTGTTCACACACTGTTTATATCAATCACTTAAATATTCTTCTAAGTATAACAAAGTAGATTCTGCATACTTGGTTATATCAACTCAGAGTATCACATACACGTTAACAGGAGTAACATCCTAAGTGTATAATCAATCCTATCAAGTGGTATCAGAGCCAGGTTGATACTTTTTGATTTAGAAGAAAAGATGGACATGGAGACAACATCTTCTACCAACATTGCTGCTAAGCTACCAATGCTTAAACCTAATGAGTTCGATATGTGGCAATTAAGAATTGAGCAATTTTTCCAAGTGCAGGATTATGCACTTTGGGAGATCATGGAAGAAGGTAATTCCTTTAAGCCCACAACCACAATGACTGTTGTTGAAGGCAAGACTGAAACAACGGTGCAGACAAAGCCAGCTACTAGTGAAGAAAAGGCACAACACAAGAATGATCTGAAAGCAAGAAGCTTGCTACTACTGACTATTCCTAATGATCAATTACTGAACTTCAGTAAATTTTAGTGTGCCAAGACTTTGTTTGAAGCCATTGTTGCCAGATATGGTGGGAATGAAGCCACCAAAAAAACTCATAAGACATTACTCAAGCAACAATTTGAGAACTTTTCAGCTACAAGCAATGAGTCACTAGATCATTTGTTTAACAGGCTTCAAAAGCTAGTGAGTCAACTTGCTATTCTAGGAATTGAGATACCTCAGGAAGATCTCAACTCAAAATTCCTAAGAAGTTTACCATCTGAATAGGCTATGCATGTAGTTGTCTGGAAGAACAAGCCAGACATAGATTCTATGAGTCTGATGGACTTGTATAGCAATTTCAAGATAGTGGAGCAAGATGTTAAGAAGGTTGCTGGTACAAGCTCAAGCTCTGGAAATTTGGCTTTTGTGTCAACTCCCAGTACCTCAAGCCAAGTGGAAGAAGTGCAAGTTGCTGGAGCAGTTGGTACTGCTAGTTCAAATATTGGTACTGCTAGTACCTCAAGTAGTACTAATGGACTCTTGGATGAGAATACTTATTGTGAATTTCTGACTGCTCAGCACAATGGAAGTATGCTGACTCATGCAGACCTTCAAGAGATTGATGAAGATGATATTGAAGAGATGGATATCAAGTGGCAGCTCTCTTTTCTAAGCATGAGGGCTAAGAGATTCTTGAAGAAGACAGGCAAGAAGATAATCATTAATAGCAATGATGTTGCTGGGTACGACAAGTCAAAGATTGAATGTTATAATTGCCATAAGAAAGGTCATTATTCAAGGGAGTGCAGATTGCCAAGACAACAAGATGACAAGAGCAGAGGCTTTGGAAACAAATCAAGAGTTGTGGAGGTTACAGACTCAAGCTCAAAGGCTATGGTTGCCATTGATGGCTTAGGATTTGACTGGAGCTACATTGCAGAGGAGGAAGCAGAAGCATCTTCAGAGATGGCTCTCATGGCATTTTCAGACTCTGAGGTACAAGTTTCTAAGTGTTCTAAATCATGTGAAGCTTTAAAAGATCTAGAAACTCTTAAGAAAATATATGATGAACAAAGAATAGAGCTAACCCAAACCAGTTTTAATTTAGCAAATCATAAAAGGGATTTAGTGGTGTTAGAAGAACAAATTGTTCATTATAAAGGTAATGAGTCTAAGTTTGCTGATGATATGATTATACTTAAGAGAGACTTAATGTTTAGAGAAAATGAAATTAGTGTGTTGAAACATGAACTGGAACAGGTTAAGAAAGCCAAGGAGAACATTCAAATGAGTGTAGACACACTAGAATACACATCAAAAGGTGTTCAAAAGATAATTGAATGTCAAATCTTAAACAAAGCTAAGTCAGGCCTAGGGTATAAGTCTGTTCCACCTCCTTATAGGGGAATTCCAACACCCCCAGGCACAGACCTAGAACACACAGGACTTCCTGAATTTCAACTACCTGAGCTTAAATATGGTCCTCAACCTAAAGAGAATGTAGTTGATAAACCTGTGTATGAGAGTGCAAGTGATGCCTCACTTTCTGAGGATAAGGTGTCCTCAGCTAAGGACTCAGATGCTCCAACCATAGAGGACTGGACTTCTGATGATGAGGATGATCAGGCTGTGGTTAAGCCTGTTAGTGTTAAAGTGGAGGAACCAAAAGTTCCTAAAGTGGTCAAACCTGAGACTGTTAGGCTTAGATCAAATGCTAAACCATTTAAACCAACAGTTAGGTATGCTGAAATGTATAGAACCACAAACAAGCCTAGAGGTAACCAAAGGAATTGGAACAACCTCAAGTCTCACCAACTAGGTGATGACTTTGTCTGTGTTAGGAAAGCTTGTTTCACATGTGGTAGCTTTGACCATCTTGCATTTTATTGCAACAATAGGGTAACTAGGTATTCAAGTCCTAGGGTGAACTCAGTAAAACCTCCTACTCACCCAACAAATGCTAGAATGATACCTAGATCAGTTCTTTTAAGGTCTGGACCAAGAGCAGTTCATACTGCTAGACCAGCAGTTCATACTGCTAGACCAGAAATTCATAATGTCAGACCTAATAAGACTCTTTACCCAAGACCAACCGTTCAAGGTGCAAAAACTCTTTTTAAATCAGCACCAACAACTGTTAAAAGGCCCTTTAACAACATAGCAGTTGTAAACAAACAAGTTTGGAAACCTAAGGTTGCAACTGCAAACCCAGCAGTTAATACTGTTAGGAAAGCAGTTAATACTGGCAGTTTTAAAAATACTGCTAAGGGAAATTTGGGAAGTAGTATTAATGCATCTGCATCATGGGTTTGGAGACCACTTCAATCTAATGGTACTCCAACTGTTCTAAAAAGATTTAATTATATTGATGCAAGAGGCAAGCCTAAGTCTGTTATGGCTTGGGTACCACAAGGAAATTAATTTTTCTTTTTATGTGCATTGTTAGTCATATGCTTGTTATATTGTGAGACAAGTGCTTTGCACTTTGTTTCCTTGTTTGTGGACTAACAATTGCAGGAATGGATGATAAGCACCAAGGAATTACAAGTGCTTTATGTTTTGGACTGAATGGTGATTTGGAGCTCAGTGTGTGATCTTTCCACACCACAAATGGTAATTGGTTCACCATGTCTAACCCACATAAGAACCAACTAGTCCAGAGCAAACGGTTTCTGGTAAAGACTAATCAAATCCGTTAATGGTTGACAATTTACCAAAAATTGTATGGTTATCAACTCACCATATCTAACTGTGAAGAGTTGGCTAGTCCAAAGCAAACGGCTATTGGTAAAGACATATCAAATCCGTTGATAGCTGATAGTTTGCTAAAAACTATATGTGTGTAACAATATTCATATAAGTTTATACTGTTCTTTGAAAATTTTGATAATGGTTTGTACTGCTAGTGTAAAGTTTATACTGCTGAACTAGCCGTTGTGACTGTTGTGTCAGTAATTAATTTTGGAGTAAAAACTAGCCGTTGGAGGTTTGTTGCGATTTTTACTGATTGATTTACGGTTTTCGAGGGATCCTCATCTAGATATTTTAACTTTTATTCTATTATAATATTATCCTAAAATAAAAGTTAATTTATTCTTTAAGTCGGTCAATTGAAACCCTAATACTCTCTCAATAAAATCTCAATTTCACTTTCATCTTCTACTTTCTAACCAAAATTATCACTATTCACCACAGTCAAATCAATAATTACTGAGAACTTATGGCTAATTTGGATTTTGTCAAGACGCACAACCAAGTGGCTTTTCTAGAGAAAACAGAGGAAGGAGATGGACCGAAATTTTATGAGATAGTGGATTTCCTCAACCACTCTCACATAAGGTATGCTTTAACTTTCTCTCCTACTCTATATGTCTCTCACATCACACAGTTCTGGCAGAATGCAACTGTCTTGACTAGTGAAGATGGAGACTTAGAAATCCATTCTAAAGTGGATGGCATATCTTTTGTTCTTACCGAATCTACACTTAGGAGACATCTTAAGTTGGAAGATTCAGATGGTATTAACACTATGCTAAACACTGAAATTTTTGAAGAACTTTCAAAAATGGGGTATGATACATCCTCTCAAAAACTTACTTTTCAAAAAAGATGTTTCTCCCCACAATGGAGATTTTTTATACATACTCTCTTACATTGTTTAAGCCCCAAAAAGACAGCATGGGAGCAATTCAGTAGCAATATTGCTATTGCTCTCATATGTCTGTCAACAAATAAGGTTTTTAATTTTTCAAAGTTCATATTTGAGAGTATGGTTGCAAATGTAAACAGCAAAACAAAGTTTCTTATGTACCCAAGATTTATTCAAACCTTTCTGAATAAGAAAAAGAATTTGCTTAAGAAACACAAAGAAATTTTTCCTACTCCTAGCCTGCAACAAAAAGTTTTTCAAAATATGGCTATGGAAAGTAGATTGTTTACTGGGGTTGTAGTACCTCTCTTTCCAAAAATGCTTCATATTGATCAGGGTAAAGGCTCAGTCAACCCAACTGATCCCCATCACACACCCAATCAAAATCCTGAAATAACCTAAACACCCCCAATTATCACCACTTATAGGAGAAGGACCACACCTAGTCTAACTAGAGTGGCAACTGGATCCTTGCCCCATGATTCACCTCTCCTAGCAGGTAATATAGCTAGAAGTGATAAGGGTAGTTCTGGACAAAATGAATTGATGGCTTTATGTACTAAGTTAACTGCTAAGGTAGAATCTTTGGAGGAGGAACTTAAAAGTCACAAAGAAAATTTTGCCAAAGTCTACACAAGGTTGACTCTTAGGGTGAAGAAGCTGGAAAACCATCTCAAGAGGAAAAGGGCTAGAGCTATACTGGCTGAAGATTCCTCAGACGATGATTATTTAGATGGTTCGGATGATGATGATGGTGGTGATTCTCCCAAACAGGGGAGGAAATAAGATAAAGACAAGGAAGATAAGGGGGAGAGATCAGAAACTTAGGGGAGGCATGATGAAGGTACTAGTGAAATATTTGGTATGGGTACTGGTGATGCTGCTGATATGGATGTTGAAGATCAGGCACAAGAAACTGCTAAGAATGAAGAAACAATTCAAGCGGCTGAAGGAGTTCAAACGGCTGAGACAGAACAAGAAACTGTACAAACTGCTAGTTCACTTCCAGGTACTGCTGATACAGAGTATGAAAGAAAGAGAGCAGCAAAGGGAAAGAAACCAATAACTTCGGAAGAAGCTGAACAAGAAGCAGAAAAACACAGAAAAATAAAACCCAAAACTCAAGCACAAATAGATTATGATGCAGAAGTTGCAAAGAAACTTCAACAACATGATGAAGCTGATGAACAAGCTCAGATAGATCTTGATGCAGAGTTAGCTAAGAAGATGGCTCAGGATGATTTTGATGATGTAATTGAGTTTATGGAGAAAACAAGATTAGACAAGATCGATTCCAATGCTGAGGTTGATCAAGAACAATTCAATAAACAGCTACAATATTTGTTAGATGCAGACTTAATTATGAGAGCTCAAGCAGTGCTTATTCTTAAAGATAAGGACTTAAGTGAAGAAGAGAAGTCAGAAAAGCTCAAAAGTTTTATTCTATCTAAGAACAGAGAAGTAGCTTGGAATGATCTTATGCAGAAGATTAGAGATATGCAAAAGAAAGGTTACAAGACAAAGATGCCTACAAAGAAAGAACAGATCAGCTTTATGAAGAGTAACTTGAAGAATCAAGCAAACTGGAAGATGAGTTACTTTACAAGAAGATCAGATGCTGAAATTAAAAAAGCTTATTATGAAGCTTATGCAAGACTGAACACACCAATTGCAAGGGATACCACAAAAGGAAGGAAAAGAGATGCGGAGTTGTTAGACTCTGATGCAGCAAAGAAACAAAAGAAAGGAGCTGAAGGATTGACTGATGAACAACTCAAGAGCATGATGGTGATAGTCCCTGAATCCACAAACATCAAGCCTTTGCAAGCAAAACATCCCATCATTGGCTGGGAAGTATTCAAAGAAGGTAGGATGAAAGGGTGGGAGATTATGAGTGTTGGTGGAATTACTGAAAGATACAAGATGTTTGAAGATTTACTTAGAGGATTTGACAAGGAAGATCTTAATCAGTTGTGGAAATTGGTACAAGAAAAATTCAGAATTGAAGATCCACTTAATGACAAAGACAAAGAACTATGGGTTCAATTGAAGAGGATTTATGAACCTGATGGTGGAGAATCAATGTGGAGATTTCAAGCACAAGTCATGGATGTCACTTGGAAATTATTTGATACATGTGGAGTGCATAAAGTTTCTACCAAGGATGGAATAGAAATTTATATGTTGGTGGAAAAAGAATATCCACTCAGACCAGTTGTTTTAATGGCTATGCTATCGGTAACACTCAAGGTTGAAGGAGATTCTGAGATGGCAGATGAGTTAGTAACTAAGATATTCAATCTTGCAGAGCAAAGAAAAGCCAGAAACAAGAGACTGACATGATAGATGTTTGGAAGAATCCCCCCATCATACCATCATAGGAGATGAAGCTTAATTCGAAGAAACTTAGTGATTTTCATAGAAATCATAAGTTTAGGGGAGGATTGTTGGGAATTAAGGTTAACAGTTGGAACTGTTAGTATATAAGTTGGTACTGCTGAAGAGATTGAAGACAACACTGACAGTACAAAGTCAGTTAGTACGGTCGCATTAGAAAGTTAGTACTGCTTATGATTTTTGTAAAAGTGTAGTAGATAATAATAGAAAGGATTTTGTGTATATCCTATTGGTATAGATTATAGTTATCTTGTACAGGAATCCTTGGTCTAAAAAAGGATTACCTAGGTTAAAGTTTATGTACCTATCATTTTGTTAAGATTCAAGGTTGTAAACCCTAGTGATAGAAGATCACTCGTATTATTGAATTAATAATATTGAATCATTCGAAGTTACACAATTCTCTCTTATTCATACACTGTTTATATCAATCACTTAAATATTCTTCTAAGTATAACAAAGTAGATTCCGCATACTTGATTATATCAAATCAGAGTATCACATACACGTTAATAGGAGTAACATCCTAAGTGTATAATCAATCCTATCAAGAAATATGATTATATTGATCCACGAGGCAAATCCAAGTCAGTAGTGGCTTGGGTCCCCAAAGGAAACTAATTTCCTTTATTGTATGTAAAGGGACATCCACAACAAGATGATGAAGAAGATCAAGGATATGCTGATAGTGGATATTCTAGGCACATGACTGGGAACATGTCCTAACTCTCAGACTTTACACCTATGGATGGAGGATATGTTACCTTTGGGGGAGGAATTAGTGGCAGAATTACTGGTAAAGGTACATTAAAACCGGTAAACTGGACTTTGAAAATGTGTATTTTGTGCAGGAACTCAAGTATAATCTCTTTAGCGTCTCACAAATGTGTAACAAAAGAAAAAAGCTCTTTTTACAGACACTGAATATCTTGTTCTTTCTCCTGCCTTTAAGTTACCTGATAAAAGTCAAGTACTACTTAAAATTCCTATAAAAGGCAATATGTACAGTGTTGACATGAAGAAAATTGTTCCTAAAAAGGCTCTAACTTGTCTTGTAGCAAAAGCCACATTGGATGAGTCAATGCTTTGGCATAGGAGACTTGGTCTTGTTAACTTTAAAACCATAAATAAGATTGTTAAAGATGGTTTGGTAAGAGGCTTGCCTCAAAAACGTTTTGAAAATGACCAAACTTGTGTTGCCTGTCTCAAAGGCAAACAACACAAAGCTTCTTGTAAGCCCAAGACCCAGAACTATATTACTCAACCATTATTTATGCTTCATATGGACTTGTTTGGTCCTACTTCTGTGAGTAGTATTCAACATAAGAAATATTGTCTTGCAGTAACTGATGCCTATAGTAGGTTCACATGGGTTTTCTTTCTAGGATCTAAGGATGAAACAAGTAGCATTCTTAAGACTTTTATAACTTAAATAGAAAACCTAGTTGATAAGAAAGTGAAAATC
Organism: Artemisia tridentata subsp. tridentata; assembly: GCA_021014915.2. NCBI lineage: Eukaryota > Viridiplantae > Streptophyta > Magnoliopsida > Asterales > Asteraceae > Artemisia > Artemisia tridentata. Next base: position 352,012,813 of record CP139509.1, on the reverse strand, counting down.
ATCAGGTGTGATAATGGGACAGAATTTAAGAATAGAGTTATGGATGAATTTTGTAGAGAAAAAGGTATTAAGAGAGAGTTTAGTGTAGCTAGAACTCCTCAGCAGAATGGAGTTGCTGAAAAGAGGAATAGGACTCTAATAGAGGCTTCTAGGACCATGTTAGCTGATTCTAAGCCGCCCATTACTTTTTGGGCTGAAGCAGTTAATACTGCTTGTTATGTGCAAAATAGGGTTTTAGTGGTCAAAATCACACAACAAGACACCATATGAACTATTTAGAGGTAGAACACCTGCTTTAGGTTTTCTAAGGCCATTTGGATGTCATGTCACTATTCTCAATACCTTAGATTATTTGGGAAATTTTGATGGAAAGTCAGATGATGGTTTCTTTGTTAGGTACTCATTAAACAGCAAAGTATTTAGGGTATACAACATAAGAACCAGGAAAGTAGAGGAAAACCTACATGTTCAGTTTTTAGAGAATAAGTCTAATGTTGCAGGTGAAGGTCCAAAATGGCTGTTTGATCTTGATACTCTAACACAATTTATGAACTATGTACCAGTTGTTGCAGGAACAAATTCTAATGATTTTGCAGGTTCGGAAGATAGTGTTGAAACAGGTGAAACAAGCATGGAGAAAGAGAATGATCAAGATCACATTCTGATGCCAATTTGGAGTAGTGTTGATTCATCTTCAAAGGATGCTAAACCTTCTAATGATGAAAACAAGAAGGGCTCTGAAGATGGAAACAAAGAAAGTGGTGTTGAAGAACAAGAGAATCCTAAAGACAGTACAAATGGTGTTTGTACTGCTGAGCCAAATATTAGTACTGCTGGGCAAAATGATCATACTGCTAGCCCACCAGTTACTACTGCTAATGATTTCTCTGAGGATGAAATGGATCTTAATAACATGCCACTCATTTATCCTGTTCCTAAAACTCCACACACAAGAGTTCACAAGAATCACTCCCTGGAGAATGTGATTGGAGATATATAGTCTGGTGTTAAGACACAAAGGCAGATAATGAATTCAGGTCAACAAGGCTTTCTCAGTGCAGTTTATAAAGTGAAAAAGCATGAAGATGCCAATACATGTCTGTTTGTATGTTTTCTTTCACAAGAAGAACCGAAGAACATACTTAAGGCCCTATAGGATTCAAGCTGGGTGGAAGCTATGCAAGAAGAGCTTCTACAATTCAAGATTCATAAGGTTTGGGTGCTCGTAGATTTGCCTAAGGGTAGGAGGGTTATTGGTACAAAGTGGATTTTCAAGAATAAGAAAGATGAAAGGGGGATAGTGATCAGGAATAAAGCAAGACTTGTAGCCCAGGGTTACATACAAGAGGAAGGAATTGATTATGAAGAGGTTTTTGCACCTGTAGCTAGGATTGAAGTCATAAGATTATTCTTAGCTTATGCCTCATTCATGGGGTTTATGGTATATCAGATGGATGTCAAAAGTACATTTCTTTATGGTACTATTGAAGAAGAGGTTTATGTTTCTCAACCTCCAGGTTTTGAAGATCCTGAATATCCAGACAAGGTATACAAGGTGGTAAAAGCTCTTTATGGCTTGCATCAAGCTCCTAGAGCCTGGTATGGAACTTTGGCTACTTACTTATTAGACACTGGGTTTAATAGAGGCAAGATTGATCAGACCTTATTTATCAAGAAGCAAAAGGGAGATATTTTGCTTGTACAGGTCTATGTGGATGACATCATTTTTGGATCCACAAAAAAGGAGATGCGCATTGAATTTGAGAAGCTTATGCATGATAAGTTTCAAATGAGTTCCATGGGTGAGCTCACTTTCTTTTTGGGGCTGCAAGTGAAGCAAAAAGCTGAAGGAATATTTATCAGTCAAGATAAATATGTAACTGATATATTGAGAAAGTTTCATTTTACAGATGCAAAAGTAGCAAGTACTCCTGTTGATCCAGAGAAACCTTTGCTCAAAGATTCAGATGGTGAAAATGTTGATGTACACACCTACAGGTCCATGATTGGGTCCTTGATGTACCTTACTTCATCAAGACCAGATATCATGTTTGCTGTGTGTGCCTGTGCAAGGTTCAAGTTACTCCCAAAGCCTCACATTTAGTAGCTGTGAAGAGAATCTTTAGATACCTTAAGGGTCAACCTAAATTGGGTCTGTGGTATCCTAGAGAATCTCCTTTTGATCTGGTGGCATACTCAGACAGTGACTATGCTGGTGCTAGTCTGGATAGGAAATCAACAACAGGTGGTTGTCAATTCCTAGGATGCAGGCTGATATCATGGCAATGCAAGAAGCAGACTATTGTGGCTACTTCTACAACTAAAGCTGAATATGTGGCTGCTGCTAGTTGCTGTGGTCAAAGTTCTATGGATTCAGAATCAGATGCTTGACTATGGGTACAACTTTATGAATACCATGATTTTTATTGACAATAGCAGTACAATTTGTATTATTAAAAATCTAGTTCAACATTCTAAAACAAAACACATAGAGATTAGGTATCATTTTATAAGAGACTGTAATGAGAAAAAGCTAGTTTAGGTTGTTAAAATTTATACTGATAACAATTTTGCAGATCTAATTACTAAAGCTTTTGATGTTGGAAGGTTTCAATACTTGGTTGCAAGTATTGGAATGCTTAATCCCTAAAGTTTTTAATCTTGGTGTTTTTGTAAAGGAAAAGGATTTGTACTGCTAGTTGTGTCAATTAGTACTGCTATGTATAATTTGTACTGCTAGTTCAAATTAAGTTTGTTATATTTGAACTGTTAGTCATACTTTATACTGCTATGAAGCACATGCTTTCCATTGTGTTTTCTTGGTTTTGGACTAACATTTGTAGGTTATAAAAGCAATATGCTTCAAGTTTGCATTGTGTGAGAAGCAAAGTGGTGGATTGTTTGCTGGCATGATTGATTGATGATGGAAAGAAATTGGGGATCACTTGACAAAGGTTTTACACCTAAGTTGGGACAGAATTTGAACATGAATTGATGGCAAAGTTAGTCAGATAGTAACTAATCTAACTCACTCTTTACCATTTTATACTTTTATTTGTATAATGAGTTAGTCCAAGGACATCTGGTAAAGAGAACAGCGAGCAAAAGTGAATCTAACACATTTGTGTTAGAGACAACACCTGCCACGAGCTGGAAACCCTGTCAAGAAAGCTCTTTGAATAAGTTTATTTGATCACAGGCAGTTGTTATAACTGAAATTATTGGTCCCTACACAACCAGAGGTTAAATTCAACTGAAATTTTATTAAGTGTCTTCCTTTACAATTAATCTTTTCAAAATGTTTGAATGCAGTATGGTTTTTAAATAAAAATTGAGTTTATACTGCTGAGTCAAATTTTTTTCCAAAACGTAGTACTGCTGGATAGCCGTTTGTACTGTTGAGTCATAACTGCTTTTTGAATATAGCCGTTGAGAAAATTCTGGTCAATTACCTTACTTAAGGGTTTCCTAAATTATATATTTTTTACTTTTAATCTACTTTATTCATGGGGTGCTTGGTTGGGGGTAAAGGGGGGTGGGTAATGGCAAAGGTAATGATTAATGATGCCTGGTTCATCCTAAGTAATATAATGATTACCCAGTACTGGGTAATCAACCATTATAGAGTAAATTGGGGGGCAAGGTAATGATTACCCACCATCACCCATTCCTTTGCATTCCCTTACCCTTTCCCTTTCCCTTTCCTTTTCCCCTATACTTACCAGGCACAACCCTCACTTTCTTCAATCTAAAGAAATCTTTTATTGAAGTCGGTCCAATAGAAACCCAAAGTATTCCTTTATAATATCTCAATTCGCTTAACTCAACATACTTTCTTACCTAATCAATCATATCCCAGCAGTCAGATCAAACTTTTACTACAAGTAATGGCGAATTTAGCTTTTGTCGACAAACACAACATGGTGGCGTACTTGGAGAAAACAGAGGAAGGTGTACACTTCCATCAGATAGTAGATTTTATAAACTCTACCCATATAAGGTATGCTTTAACTCTCAACCCTACTATCTATGTCTCCCAAATCAAACAGTTTTGGCAAACTGTTACTGTCAATACTATTGAGACTGGAGACAAAGAGCTAATTGCAACAGTTGATGGCAAAACCATCACTCTTACTGAATCATCTGTTAGGAGGCATCTCCATCTAGCAGATGACAATGGTATTAGTGATTTGCCAAACACTGAAAATTTTCGAAATCTATCCAGAATGGGGTATAACACAACTTCTCAAACATTAACTTTTCAAAAAGGATGTTTTGCCCCATAATGGAGGTTTTTCATTTATACCATTCTTCACTGTATGAGTCCTAAGAAAACCTCATGGGAACAGTTCAGTAGCAATATTGCAACTGCTCTCATTTGGTTATCAACTAATAGGACTTATAATTTCTCAAAACTGATTTTTGATGGTATGGTCAAAAATGTTGATAGGAAATCCAAGTTTTTAATGTATCCACGTTTTATCCAAATGATTTTGAATATCAGAAAAAGCTTACTTCTACCTCATCAAAATGTTTATCCAACTCCAACCCTTACTCAAAAATTATTTAGTAACATGAGGATGGCCTCAAAGGGTTATAGTAGGGTAGAAGTTCCCCTTTTTGATAACATGTTGCAGGTACAGGGTGAAGGATCAACTACCCCAGTTGAATCCCAAAACACACCCACAAGTTCATCAACATCAGCCTCACAACCTATTTCATAACCAACTAGGAGTATATCCCGAGAGGGCTCTAGTGTACCTCAGCACAGAGTTCCTACTACATCCCTAGTAGCAGATGAGGTTGTCCATGACAGTATAGGAAGGGCTGCCCCTACTGTCTCAGGCTTAGAAGCTGGGCAGGACAGGGGTAACATACTTAAGACCCAACTTATGGCAACACCTAATGTACAAAGTTCTTTTGAACCTAGTACAGGTGGTGGAATCCCAAGCCACATGGAAACAATGGGTGGCTCAGATACTCATCCTTTGGTTGAGCCTGAGTCTTTGCCCCATGATGCACCTCTTCCAGAAGGTAACACATCTGGAAGTGCTGAGGGTAGTATGAAACTTCAAGAATTTATGGAAACTTGTACCAGGTTGACTCAGAAGGTGACTGGCTTGGAAGAAGAACTAAAGGCAACCAAGAAGCTTTTTGGAGGAGTTTACACAAAACTCATTTTGAAGGTGAAGAAGCTTCAAACACAGGTCAAGACTCTTAAGAGAAAGAGGACAGCTCAGATGGTGGAATCTTCAAGTTCTTCAAGTTCTGATGATCAAGATGATGACATGGGTGATGATTCTTCCAAAGAGGGGAGGAAAATTTCCAAGCTTGATGAAGACCCCAATGTTTCATTAGTTTAAGAGAGTGCTGACACTCAGGGGAGGCAAGATGAACATATGGGAGAAGCTCAAAAAGGTGCTCAAGAAAGTACTGCTGGTCATCAACTTAGTACTGCTGATGTAGGGGTTAGTACTGCTGGTACAGTTTATATTAGAAGGAGAAGAATGGATAAAGGGAAGGCAATCATGACAAAAGCTGAGCCATCTAAGAAGATCAGCAAGAAGACTCAAGCTCAAATGGAGTATGATTATGAGGTTGCTCAAAGGATGCAAGCTGAAGAAGAAGCCAGAGTAGCAGAAGAAGAAAGAATAGCAAAATTCTTGGTTGAACAAAAGCTTCTAAGTGAAGAAGAAGAGAGAACAGCTCAGGAACTGGCTGACAAAGAGTTGGCTTTGAAGATGCAAGAAGAAGAAAGATCACAGTTTACTAGAGAAGAACAAGAAAGTGCCATCAATGATCTATTGGAAGAGATTAGGAAGCATCAAAGTAAGAAGACAGCTGCTAAGAAGAAACCTCCAACAAAAGCTCAACAGATGAAGTACATGAAGGAATACTTGAAACATCAAGACCATTGGACTGAAAAACAACTAAAAGGTAGAACTTATGAAGAGATTGAAAAGTTGTACTGCATAGCATATAGGAAAATTCAATATTTGTTAAGAGGATTTCCAGAAACTCTTGAGACTAGCAGAGTTGATAAGAGGGCAGGTATACAGTTAGAGCCTACATCTTCAAAGAAGCAAAAGACTGGAGAGAGTTCTTCTACAGCTGAACAAGAAAAAGAAGAACAACCAACAGAAGAGGAAAAAGAAATGGCAGAGGAGTTAACAAATGAAAGGCTTCAACATATGATGGTTATCATTCCAGAGGTTCTGAATGTTGAGCCAATTCAAGCTAAACATCCAATCATAGACTGGGAAGTTCACTCAGATGGGGATGTCAAGGCATGGAATATAATCAGGGTAGGAGGACATTCTGATGTATATAAGTATTTTGAAGACATGTTAAAGGCTTTTGACAGAGAATACTTGAATCAACTTTGGAATTTAGTTCAAGAAAAGTTCAGCTCTGCAAATCCTATTGAAGAAAAAGACATAGAGTTATGGGTGGAATTAAAGAGGTTATATGAACCTGATCTAGAAGATATTATATGGACATTTCAAGCTCATGACCTTAGTACTACATGGAGACTGTATGATACATGTGGTGTTCATAATGTATCTACAGAGGATGGTGTGGATGTCTACATGCTGATTGAGAAAGATTACCCATTGAGAGTTGGAATTCTATTTGTTATGTTAGCTGCAAAGATCAGTGTTGATGAGGAATCTGACAGGGCAAGGGAGTTAGTGAGAAAGATATATCAGCAAGCAGAAGAGATGAAGACTACAAGACCAAGAAGATAGTGTTTGAAAGAATCCTCACAAGGTAATGATTTAATTCAGAAACTTGATGATTTAGGGTAAACCACAAGTTTAGGGGAGGATTGTTAGGAATTAAATGTCCAAGCACTTGGTTTTTATCAAAGAAGAATTAGTACTGCTAAGGAATAACACTAACAGTACTAACTGAGTTAGTACTGCTAGTGTAAATATTAGTACTGCCAGAGTTAAAGTTGAAGACTGTTGAAGATATAACTAACAGTACTAACTGACTGAGTTAGTACTGCTAGTATAGAAGTTGATACTGCTAGACTGCTTGAAGACTGAAGATAGTACTGCTTATGAAGACGTGTAAAAACATAAGTGTAGAATAGATTTTGTGTATATCTTATATAGTTAGAATTATACGGATATTCTGCATGTTTAGAATATCATACTTATCTTGTAAAGGACTCCTTGTGCTTTAAAAGGAGGTCCTAGGTTAGATGATTATATACGTATATTTTGTTAAGCTTCAAGGTTTGTAAACCCTAGTGACAAGCAAGATCACTCGTATAATATCTAATAATATTGAAGTGTTTGGTGATATCTTTGTTCATATAAACTGTTCATACAATTACAGTTCCATTGATAAAATCTTCTAAGTATCAAATAGTAGATTCCGCATACTATTTGGTAAATACTCAAAGTATCCTCAACACAAGTCACGTGTGTTTAAATCCTCTCAATTTCTTTACCAAAAACTAAAATTTTTCAAAACCTCTCATTGATGGGATATGTCAGAACTTATGATATATTAACTTTTCAAAAAGGACAATTTTCCCCTTAATGGAGATTTCTCATACATACCATCTTACATTGTTTAAGTTCAAATAAAACAGCTTTGGAACAATTCAGTAGCAACATTGCAACTGCTATTGTTTGCTTAGCTACTAACATAACTTTTAATTTTTCAAAGTTAATTTTTGATGGTATGGTGAAAAATGTGGATAGTAATGCTAAATTTTTTATGTATCCTAGATTTATCCAAACAAATTTGAATAAACACAAAATTTTGCTTCAGCCTCATCAAAATGTTTACCCAACTCCCTCTCTTACTTCAAAACTTTTTAATAACATGAGGAGAGCTACTAAGGGTTATTCAGGGGTTAAAGTATCATTTTTTGAAAATATGCTTGTTCAGGTATAGGGTGAAGGATCAACAACCCCATTTGAGTACCATCACACACCCACAAGTTCATCTCAATCTGCTTCACAACCCACTTCATCACCATATAGGAGTTCAACCAGAGAAGAATCTGATGTTCCTCAACACAGATCTCCTACTTCATCCCATGTAAAAGATGAGGTTGTCTATGACAGTTTGGTAAGGGCTGACACTACTGTATCTAGCTTAGCAGTAGTACAGGCCAGTGTTAACATTGCTAAGACCCAAACCAAGGCAACATCACATGAATCAAGATCTCATGAACTTGATACAGGTGATGGACACCCTAGCCAACTGAAAACAATGAGGGGCTCAGCTGATCTCCATAGTCCAACTAGGGTTGAAACTGAGTCAATGCCCCTTGATTCACGTCTCGGGCTAGGTAATACAAGCCGAAGTGATGAGGGCAGTGTGACACTAAAGGAATTGATGGACATATGTACCAAATTGACTTAAAGAGTGACTGGTTTGGAGACAGAACTCAAGGAGACTAAGCAGCTGTATGCTCATGCTTACAAGAAGCTAATTGCAAAGGTGAAGAAACTGCAGTCTAAAATCAAGCCACTCAAAGCCAAAAGGAGCAGTCATATCATGGAGTCCTCAAGTTTTGAAGCTGATGATGATGATGCTGATTTGGATGATTCTTCCAAACAGGGGAGGAAGATAGCACAAATTGATGAAGATCTAAACACATTTGTTCAAGATGATGCTGAGACTCAGGGGAGGCAAGATACTGATATGGGTAAAGCTGGTGTGGATAAAACAACTTTTGATGCAGATAAAGACATTAGTACTGCTCAAGCACAAGTAAGTACTGTTAGTACATCAATTAGTACTACTGGTGCTGTGTACACAAGAAGAAGAAGAGCAGACAAAGGAAAAGCTATTATGACAGAGCCTGAGCCACCAAAGAAGAAGAAGAAGGATCAAGCTCAAATTAGTTTTGATTATGAGATTGCACAGAGGGCACAAGCTGAAGACCAAGCCAGATTTGATAAAGAGCAATCCATTGCAATGTTTTTGGAAGAATAAACGATCGCCAGAGAAGGAAGTTTAAATGAAGAATTAGCTCAAGCATTTCTTGATGATGAAGCAATGAGGATGGCACAAGAGCAAGAAGATGCACTATTAGCTCAGTATTTATGAATCAGAAAGGGCAGTTGTTCCTAAAGCAGAAAGAGATGAAGCTTTAAATGATCTGCTGGAAATAATTAGAAAAAGTCAGAGTAAAAAGATGGCTGCTAGGAAGAAACCTTCAGCAAAAGCTCAACTCATAAAACACATGAAGGAGTGCTTAAAGTATCAAGACAGTTGGACTGCTAGTCAATTGAAAGGAAAATCGAATGAAGAAATTGAGGCATTGTACTTTACTGCTTACCAAAAGGTACAAAGTTTCATTCCTATAGATATAGATGAAGAGGGCAGAAGGGCTAAAAGAGTTGGTTCATCTTTGAAGTCAGAATCTTCAAAAAGACAAAGACTTGATGAAGAATTGCACACAGTTGAAGAAGAAAAAGAAAAAGATGAGGAGGATTTGACAGAAGACCAGCTTCAACAAATGATGGTAGTTATTCCAGAATGTATGAATGTAGAACCATTGTTGTCTAAACATCCAATTATTGACTGGGAAGTTCATACAGATAATTTTGGGAAAGCTTGGAAGATCATAAGAGTTGGTGGACATTCTGAAGTTTACAAGCATTTTGAAGACATGCTTAAGTCATTTGATAGAGAGGATTTGGATAAGCTTTGGAGTTTGGTTGAAGAGAAGTTCAGGTCAACAGATCCTTCAGAAGACAAAGGCAAAGAATTATAGGTTGAATTGAAAAGGCTATTTGAACCTGGTCTAGAAGATAAGCTATGGAAGTTTCAAGCTCATAGTCTTGGTACAACATGGAGATTGTATGATACATGTAGTGTACACCATGTATCAACAAAAGCTGGAGTTGATGTCTACATGTTGGTTGAAAAGGAATATCCTTTGAGTTCAGGAAGTCTCAAAGTGATGTTATCTGTCAAACTTAGAGTTGATGAAGAATCAGAGATGGCCAGACAACTACTTTAGTAGATCTAAAATCAATATGAAAGTGAAATGAAGGCTGGAAGACAAAGCAGATAGTGTGTTTGCAAGAATCCTCACAAGACAAAGATTTAATTCAGAAACTTGATGATTTAGGGTAAATCAAAGTTGATTCTCGAAGTGGCTCTTGAGATCAACTATAGATAGTGGCTCGGCTATGTCAGTAGGGTTTTATTATTGTCTGATATGCATTCTTACATGTTAAATAATATGTCAACCGTGTGGAAAATTAGAAGGGGGAGATTGAATAGTTTTACCGATTAAAATTACATCTTAAAATATTTGTTTTAAGTATATGTTAAATCTTCTGATGAAAATATATAAATATGCTTGTAAATGAATAAATGACTATAGACAATAATAGAGATAATAAATAAGATGCAAGACAATAAGTAAAAGTATGAAAAGATAGAACAGAGACAAGAAGATTTATAGTGGTTTGGCTACGAAGACTCCTTTCCTCTTCCTACTTCACTCCTCGAGTACCCAACTTGAGAGTTTGTAAACACTATGTCAACAAGCACCTTAACTAGTGGTGAAACCTTACAACATCGCTTATACTTTTCCCGAACAAAGCTAAATACCGAGTTCTAGTTCGAGGTAGAACCAACATAACATCGCTTACACTTTTTTCGGTACAAAGCTAGATACCGAGGCCTAATTCAAAATAGAACAAACCTAATGTTACTTATTCTTTACCAGTACAAAGCTAGATACCGAGTTATATTGCAAGGTAGAACCAACCTAAGGTCGTTTAAACTTTTTTCGGTATAAAGCTAAATAGCGAGTCCTAATTCGAGGTAGAACCAACCTACTTACACTTTATCCAGTACAAAGCTAAATACCGAGTTCTAGTTCGACGTAGAACCAACCTAAGATCTAACTGATCTTGACTCTACAAAGTTGTATGGTGTATGGTATAATGTCTATGTATGTTGATGATATACAAACAACAACAAGATGATCTAAATAGGTTGATGAAGACAACAACAAGTGGCTTGAACCTTGATTATCTTGTGTGTTATGTGAATGATCTTTGTTTGTAAGAAAATGGTTAGTGAATAATCACTAAAATGAAAATGCAAATTCTAAATAATGATCAGTGGGTTGTGAGAAAATATACTAAGAAGAATGTATAAATGTGTGTGTGTGAAAGTGTTAATAAATGGTGAAATAGGGCTTCGATTTATAAGCAGAAATGCTGTCAGAACCACAGATCTAATGGATCCTTTGAAAAGGGATTTTTCCTTCATATTTGAAGGGATCCGTGGGTCTGGTGTCTCAAACCCGGATTTAGAAAGATTTTGGTGCAAGATATCTTACTCAATCTTCAAAAGTCAGCTCCTGTTATATAGGAAGATACTTGAAGTGACATTTCATGAAAGTCAACCATGAGTGATGTCATGGATGATGTCATAATTATTTTCTTATTTAAATTAAATGAAATGTTTGTATTTAAACAAAATGTGTTTTGTGTAATTTAGACTTTGTCTGGTTGCTTGGAAATGAAAGTGTAAGTAAACTTGCTAAAAAGAAAGTGTACAAGAGACATGTCAAAAGAGTGTGGTCACTTGTAAATATAAATTGTGTAGTTACATTGTGTAAGTAACTTATTTAAAAATGGTTTACAAAATTATTTAAAAGACTAAAAGCAAGTAATGTGTTTATAAAAAATACTTGCAAGTGCAAATACATATGTTTTGTTTAATCATTAATAGAGTATTTAGATATTCATTTATTCATACCTTTTAGTGATATATGTGATGAGTTAGAAAACTTTATGTTTAAAACTTATTTATCTTAAAGTTTATTTAATATGTTTGTTATATTTGTTATCGAAAAACCATTGAAAGATCGTAAAATATAAATAGACGTTTTTACGTGATTATTTGTATTAACAAATCGGTATTATTTAAGAGACATAATAAAACATGACGTCGTTGCTAAATTCAAGGGAAAGAGGTGTACTTAAGCACTGGGTCCCTAACAGTGAGTTCGCGTAATAAAATTGATAAAGTCTATAAATTTAGTTAACCTATCTAAAAAAGGTTTGGGAAGGGTAAACCTGAGTTTAGACATCTTTTATAACAATATAATTTGTTTTAAACCTTAACAAATGGTGGTATGAATTCATGCATAGTTCATACGTAAAATGACTTCTTATGGAAAATCGTTTTAATACTAGATATAAAAATAAGACTGCTAAGCCGATGGGTTTAAGGTCTTACCCTATGGTAATCTTAGACTATTGTGCCATCCATAAACTATACCACTCTTTTAGCTCAAACCTTGTAGATAGTTGATACCCTAGTACGATGTATGTGGGTACATGGCTAACGTGGGGGAGGTGGTTCTTGTATTCATTGATCATATGGCCTAGCAGAGATCAATAAATTACGAGGCTACTGGCTTTGATGGTAGAGTCTATTGGAATTTCGCTATAGCAGACCCAAGGCTGCATGAAGAGACCAAGTACACCTGATTGGTGTCGGAGTCTCAGCCTTAGGAGTTGTCTCTGGGAGGCAATTGGTGTTGGCAATATATTAAAAATGTCAAGTAGTGCCTAGCAGTACTGTACAGTACAATACGGATCCTAGTGTAATATGCAAAATTATAGGGTTTGGTAGCTATTACTATAAAATGGTTGAATTCACTAATTGTCTTTATTAATACTGTAGATGGCATAATACAACATGTTGCATCGTCATTCTAATATCCATGACTGGGCTAACCCCTCAAAGAAGGAATGATACAGTTTCATTGATGAGATACATTAAATGCCTTATCACCTAATGAATCGTGGTAAGAGAGAAACTAGGTCACCTCATGTCCAAGATAGTTGGAAACCTAAAGCTCCTTGGGATATTCTTCTGGAATCAAGGAATGCTGAGATGTTTGCTCTCACGTATGAGTTAAGAAATTATCACATGCGAGCTGGCACACCTGCAAGGTTTCACTTCACTATGATGCAAGGATTTCTCAAACATCTTCGAAAATTGGTAATCCTATGAGTGAGGCATTCATGGTATTCTGTATCATGCAGTCTCTACCAGTTAAGTAAGGTTCACACTGACTTGATTTTATGGATACTTTCAAGGAGCCTACGCTAATGAAGCTTTACGAGCTGGTATGTAAAGATGAGGATGGCCTAAGGGTCAAACCTGATAGGGTAAAAAAGTGAGAGGCAGAAGAGGTGAATAACGAGCAGGTTACTAGAAAGACTGAGGGGTTCTTATTAGGGGTGAAAAAAACAAACCGAAAAAACCGACCGAAACTAAAAACCGATGGTTCGATTTTTACTTTTTCACAAACCAAAAAATGTGGTTCGGTTTCGGTTTTCATCCAAAAACCGAACCGTAAAAACCGAACCGCATCGATTTTATTATATAATAATATATAATTAATATAATATGAATAAATAACTAAATAAATAAAATTTATAAATTCATATTCATTTTGTGGGTGGATTTATAATATATTTATCTTAACGTTTACGTTTATATGCGTGTTTGTCGTGTCGTGTGTTTACTTGATAATATATCAATAAATATATGACCATGATCATACTATGTGTATGTTCACTTGCATGTGTGTGTGTCTCATCAATATGTATATAATTGTAGAATTATGCAATAAACATTATTAGGCTTAGATTGACAAAAAGTAAACAAGAATAACTAATTTTCTATGTAATACAAGTTTGTTGGTATAAATTTGCCATGCACAAATATAAATGTTTAAAAACCTAAAAAACCAAAAAATGGATAATAAACCTAAAAAAACTGAACCACCAAAAATCAAATAGTTTCGATTTTGGGTTCTATAATAACCGATCCTTTTGATTCGGTTTCGAGTTTAGCAAAAAACTGACCCAAACTGAACCATGCATACTCCTAATTCTTATTTGAACTAGTAACCATAAAGAAAAAGGTGTTTTCCAAGTGTTATTATTGCCAAAAGCTTGGGCGTAAGATTCGAAAATACTTCGAGTACATTTGCGACCTGAAGCTTGCAAAATGAGAAAGAGGTATCTATATTTTAAAGATTTTTGTTTTATTATTCCTCCATTTTTGTGGCATGAAGTTCACAAGAAAGTGAATCGATGCTTACAATGTTTATAATAGAGCTTCAAGAGTAGGATGACGCATATTGTAGTTGTGATGATTGTCGAGCTTCATCAAGCACAAAGGAAGGTGAGACTGGGTCTTCATCAAGTGCATGAAGGATTTATAGAAGATGACGGTTGGGATCGTTCATTGAAACGACGGCTAGGATCGTATATTGATTTGCGATATAGTATTTTAAAATGTTTAAATTTATGTAATTTTAAAACTCTTTGTTGCCCGTTTTAGGGCTTGTTTTTAAAACTTTTATTTATTTAACTTAGTATCGGTACTATTTCTGTGCATCTTCTAAACTTCTTGTCTTCATAGGCTAAAAACCATTTGTCTTTCATTCTTCATTCTTTTCTTGTAATATCACCATATTAACTCCTTTTTATGCATATCATACATAATCACAAAACATTTCCAAGTAGCTTATATAAAGGATAATAGCAATGTATAATCAAGCAATTAACGCATCGTGAGGTGTATGTAAAATGCGCCGATCCATTAAACCTTTTTGTTTAACCCTTTCGCCTATATGTTATCTGTCACCCATATTTTTGCTTTCTTGAACAATTAAACCTAGAATCTAGTGGTGGAGACTTGAAATTTGGTCAAGCTTATGATAGTAGCTACACCATAACTGAGTCCTTGAGTGATAAAAAAAATATAACACATAGATTAGTGAGAGCCTGAGTGTTATTTCTTTTTTTTCTTTTTTTTTTTCTTTCTGAGATGCTTGGTTTTGCAATTGACTAGAATTTGGTTAAATTTAAATTCATATTTTCTCGGTTATGTCTAGATGATATTTTTCTAAGTTTAATTCAGGGTCTACTTGAGAACAAGTAGAAGTCAAGTGGGGAATATTTGATAACATCAAATAAGAACATTTATTTACTATCAATATCCCACAATTATTGCTCGTTTTATAGCATTTATACGTTATTTGGTACTTAATTGCTATCTATTTTGTTATAGTGTTAAATATAGAGCTATGGAATAATCATCGTGGAAAAGACCGGAAAACGCTATAAAAGAAGCCAAAAAGAAGAAGTAAAAATTTCAGTCAAGACATATGTCGTATACCCCCATTCCTGTATACGACGTATACATGTTAACTTCAAAGAAAATTGCTAACTGTTGAAGACCATACGGCGTATACCCCATTCCAATCACACCGTATGGACCTGAAGATCGATGACGTAGACAATGCATGTAGAAAAAGTCAAATTTTAGGTCAGTACTTATCTTTTATGAATTTATGTGATTTCCTGTTTTGGTCACCCAACCCAGTGGTGCTGTAGAGTGAGCACACTTAACTATTATCAGAATCCTGTTTTTATTTGTGATTTCAGTATTTTGTAGCAACCCGTGCCTCCGGATTATGATTTTATTTGATTCCCGATGATATTATGCTTATTATGTTGATATATGATCATGTGCGCGACCGTTTAGTTCAAATTCGTAAAAACGATGCAACGCGTACCGGCATGTACCTAATTAAAGCTTACGTTAAAATAAATGTGTTCTATCATATATGAAGTCATTTTAAAGGTATTTTTACCATTTTGTGACACTTTTGGTCAATCGAGTATTTTCGTGTTTTATTTACGTTTTACGTTCGATTTATACGCGTTAGTTCAAAACCCGCCATAAGACAAATCCCTTGGATCCTTATTTACAAACCAACCCCACCATACACTCCACCACCGTACGCCCCACTAACACCACCACTACCTCCATATTCTCCACTACTTCCACCATCCCCATTTTTAGGATCTAGAAACTTCCATTCACCACTTTAAATACATCCTTATCTCTTCAAAATCAACAAACCCTAATTTCTTCCCTTTCTCTCTTCTTTCTTTTTGGCCGCCACCCAAACAACCCCATTTCATACATTTTTTCACTTTTGATCAAGATTTGTGATGCTTAGATGCGTTATGGTGTAGTCTAGATCGCGTATTTGGGTTTAGAAACGACGTTTGGGTCGTTATTAGGATCAAATCTCTCTCAAAACCATCTATTTTTGTAAGTGTTCATGAAACCCAATTTTTCTTGTCCTTTTGATCATCTCATGTTGCATATGTTACTAAAGTACAATCGTGTTGAAAATGATAAGTTATAGTTCTCGAATCTCACAAAAACATATACGTATACACGATTTATATAAAAAGGGTTTTGGGGAAAGTATCATTGAGTTGTTGCGGTTGTTTTGGTGTAGTAAAAATGTTTTACTAAAGTGCTTATTTGATTTCTAGATTATTAGTAAGCACTTGATGTGCTTATTTTGGTCTTATTGGTCACGTATAAACAAAAGGAACAAAAGGGATGTGTTTTTGGGCTTATGTTTGATTCGGATTTTGCTTATTCTAAATATAAAGGCTTGTTTGGTTATTGTTTTGGGTCGACAAGCCCATTAAGGGCGTGATATTTGGTTTGTTTTGGATTTCGGACTCTCGTCTTACTTTGGTACTTATACGTATTGATTAACTTGGATTATTTGATTTTGGTTTATTACGATATATATAGTTTTCGGCTATTTGGTAAACATGGGACTCGACTTATTCTTAAGCACGAGCTTATAGTTTATGTCAAGTTATTTATGTTTCGGCTTACAAATATGCTTTTTTTTAACGGCAAGTTAGTATAATATTATCGTTTAACGAGTCAGAGACTCGACGCATCTGAGTGGGCAGAGCCCAACACAGATTCTTAGATAAAAGGAAAACCCAGTGAGGCTCGAACTTGAGCCCTCATGGAAACAACCTCCCCCAAAGCTCCCTAGGAAACCTCGGGTGGCCAACTGAGCTAAAGCCCAGTTGGTTATATACTTTTCGACTTAATTAGAGATATGAGGTTTTCGGGTTATGTAAAAGTGAATATTTGTAAAACTTATCGAAACGTGTTAAGATTTGGCTAAAACTAGTTAAAATAATCATATGGGACGTGTTTGGATGAAATGGGATTAGATATATTGATTTGGTATTTTACCGGAAAGAGGTTAGTTTGAGAAATGGTGTTTAATTAGAAAGTCTTTGACTTTGGAAATGTGATATAAACGAACGGGTCATGCCTAATTTTTATAAAAATCTAACACTTATAATAATTTATAAAACTTGTTTTCTTAAAATCCGCCGAAAAGGACGAAATCCTAATATTTTACAACTTATAATTAGTTAATGTCATTTAATAAACAAACTATATACTTTTTATACGTAATAGTAAACTAATTTCGATAAAAAGACGAAACGGAATTTTATGTTATTTTTATAAAACGAGTTACGTATTTACAAAGTAATTTTAAAACGTGTAAAAACTTATAATATGTATACTATAACTTGCTTACTTGGGGTCATTGGGTAAATTGTCGAAACGTATTGTTATTTGTTACTTTCATATAAATTATAGTGTATATTATACTTTCGACGTATATCGTCACTTGTTGATTTCGTACATAATATATATATATATATATATATATATATATATATATATATATATATATATATATATATATATATATATATATATATATATACACACTAGACTTATAAGCCCGCCGGCATGGCCCGCCCGATGGGCGGGCATGACTTGTAATTATAATTTGGATGGTTTTAGTTATTCTAAAATTATTTTTAAGGACATTTGTTTTATTGTATATTTTAATATAATAATGACTTGAATATGGTTTGATGTATACATTTTTAATTTTGATGTTATATTTTTGTTTAAAAATATGTATTTCATGATCAATATAGTGTATCTTAATCATTACTACTCAAAGTCTATAGTGAACCTATACATACTAAAACTATATTGTCGTTATAAGATCCCGAAGCTGACTTGTAATTATAATTTTCATGGTGTCAGTTAACGGAAAATTAATTTTAAGGCCGTCAATTTTATTTAATGTTGTTATGGTATTAGTTTACGTTTTAAAAATTTTAAGAAAATATGAGCTTGACGTACATTTTAATTGTTTTTTTGTATTTAAAAAAAGAAGAAGATTTGTTTTGTCATTTTTAAATTTTTAGTAATTTTTATGGTGTTAGTTAACGGAAAATTATTTTTAAGGACGTCGAGTTTATTTAATTTGTTATGGTATTAGTTTACGTTTAAAAAATTTTAAGAAAAGGCAAGCTTGGCGTACACTTTAATTGTTTTTTTTCGTAAGCTTATGAATATTATTGACATATTTGACTATAGTGAAAGAAGGCGGGTAAAAAATGGCTGAAAAAGTGACAAAGGAATAAATTAAGCAATGGTAAATGAAGTACCAACATTGTAAAATATTTATACAGTGAATAAAGAACAAAAAGAAATGAATGGTAATCTGATAAGAGGAAATAAAACTTAATAAATTATCCGCCATTACAAAGTATATGCTTTTAGTTCAAATGCGAAATAAAGTAAACACTTAAATATTGAGAACTAAATCAAACCTAAATAAAAGCACCTTTTCCTTGTGCATTCTTTCTCTACACACTCCTACGGTGGCTGACTTATAAATATCGTTGACATGGATGATGAATTACGAACATTGCAAAATATTTATACAGTGAATAAAGAACAAAAAGAAATGAATGGTAATACGATAAGAGGAAATAAAACTTAATAAATTATCCACCATGGCAAAGTATATGCTTTTAGTCCACATGCGAAATAAAACTTCTTTAGAACATTATTATTATTTACAATTTGTTTAAAGCCAAATATTAGAAGACAATTGCTGAGCAACACTTTAAAAAATTTATGAAGAACGAAAGATAACAGATTCATCTATGTATCTTTGATGACACATAAGCTTTCGTTTAAACCACCTCCGTCTCCTCAGCCAGTCTGCTTTGCTCTTCTTCGATTTCTAGCGACGCGGCCTGCAAAATAACGCATTACATGAAAGAAAGAAAAACTTTTAAATTCCCATTTTCGAGATCAATCACAATAATAGATGTAAGACCAAGTAAAATTTTAAAGTTACCTTGTTCCTTTGAATCCTTGAAACGTTTGGATGTATTGAGTTTCCAAAGCTCATACCTCACCATGACTCCTGCAACTATCTCTCCCTTACTGCCCGCCTAGCCAACACCTGGTTCTTTGTTTTGTTCAGGTACATGCACATCCGCAGCAACCACCTTTTCCCTCTCGAGTCTTGACCTAATGACCTATTTAAGTAAACAGATTAAACGGGTTACAAACATGTTGTACATGTTATGCATGACTGGGTTAGGGTTGAGTTTATTGAAACGATTAGTAAGTGGGCCGTGTTTGGGTTGAGGTTACAGTGACCCGCCAACCCGCGAGCCCGAATAGGTCAACCCGAACATGACTCGATTGCCACCCCTTGATGGGCGGGCATGACTTATAAATATCGTTGTCATATTTTTGTATAGTGTAAGAAGGGTGGAAATAAATGAACATCAAGATTTAAACAAATAGGCATTTATTATTAAAGAACCAACTCATATTGCATGAATCTCTCTATATCATTTTTCATTTCAATTTATTGAAACCAAGAACAACGTACTCATAAATACCAAAAAGAATAATCTCCTTTTACCAGTAGTTCAAAAATTACCTGATAATTGAGTCTATTGAACCTGCAACATAACATTATTGTACAATAATATAGCTTTAACTACAATTAGTATGTCGTTTGAAGTAAACGTGTCATATAAACTACAAACTGAGTAATATCTAGGCATAAACACTTTCAATTTCAAAAGACTATGCAACAAGATATGTTATTGGAACTTAAAGATGTAAACTATATTCTAGATGAACGAACTATTTAGTCTTGGTTTGATTTCTATTGTTGGAACAATATGGAGAGCAGGTTAAAAGGGTAATGCCTAATTGACACAAAGATTACCGAAATTAAAAAAAAACAACGTGTTTTACCTTCATATAATGTATTTTTTTAGTGTGATTCAATAAGTACCTGTGAAATGACCCTGCAAAGTTTAGAACTTTTCTGAAATAATCTGCTCGGATGGAACACTGGGCAATAACTCCTAATCATCTCTTCATCACTGTGAATCATGAGTCTATGAGATTGATACTGTAATTACCTTTTGTGGAAAACTTTTGAGTCACATCATCACACACCATTGTATCCTTCGTTCCAAGTACCCAAGTTCCTCATTTCTCTATGTGATCATGTCTCATTAGTGTGTTTTTGCACCTTTGATGTCAAAAAGTAACTTTTGTTTTCACAAGACGCGTACTTTTCTGTTATCAAGCTATGTACAATAGATTAGAAACAAAATAATGATCATCAATATATTGAATAAACCTAAAGTAACAAAAAATCTGTTAACTAAGATAATAATTAATACATATAGCTTTAAACAATATAAATGATAGGTCAATAAGATTTTACTCCGTACTAACTTGTAAGGTCATCGAGACTATCGTAGTAAATAAAAACCTCGTAACAAAAGCGACAATTGGGATTTCGTGATCCTATTTCAATATTTGGTCACAAGCAGTAAGCTATGAGCTCCGGGTCAGTTGGACAAAAGCGATCAGAATGAGCACGTCGTCCTTGGTTATTTTTGGCAATTTAATAGTATTACTCTGAATACCTTAGCTTCCAGTCGAAGGGCATCTATCACTCCCCATCTAATAGCATTATTTTGTGCTGCTTTTTGTGCTGCCAATTCTCAAAACAGCTTGCAATATATTTATTCCTTGCATTCAAACTAATCTTTTCTACACTATCTATATGAAATATATTATAGGAAATACTGAGGACTGAGGACGTATTGTCTTTCTTGTTGTTAAGCTTTTGTTTACTTTAATGATATGTTATATCTGCCTTATAGTACGAAAGTTGTTACTGTAATTTTTTTACTTCAGGTAAACCATTTTCTATGTCATTGTTATCAAATTCTCTAATGCTGTCGATTTCAGGCCACAGTAGCCATAGGTTTTTTTGTCATATGTTTCTAGCAAACACATTCATAACAAATATTATTTAACTTTGTGCATATGAATATATAACATTGTTTTTGAGACTCATGCTATAAAATGTTGTATGACTATAGAAGTACATAATTTAAACTGTAATACTGAGTGTAGTATGAACCTCCCTTTGTTGCAGAGCTGCCTCCTAAGATGAGCGCTGCAGTTTGACTTTAATGGTCAAATGATTATGTCAACTTAACAATTCACCGAAATTAAGCTTCCAAATTTGTTTCAATTTACTGTTAACTTTAACTCTTCTCAAAATCAGTTTTACTAAAAGATTTACAACATACGGGAATTTTCATCAAAACTGTTTTATCAGCCTTACAAAAAAGCAAAAGCATAACATGTAAGCACTTAAGTTGGACCAAAGCTTCTAATGACACTATCTAATACTACTTATAAACTCAAAAACAACATTATTAGATGGGTGTTTGTGTTAGCTTATTTATCCAGCTTATTTTCATGTGTCAATGTGTCATAAGCCTTGTGGTACTACAAATACTATGAAGGTGTTTGGGAGTACTCATTTTTAAGTGCTTAAACCTTGTAAGAAGTTTCAATAGAGTTTTTGGGATTGCTTATTTGATTAACAGCTGTCTTTTCAATTGTAGGGGTACATTTGCGCTAATAAAAAGCGAAATACTTTTCCAGCAACTTCTTATAACAAACACCCCCTATCGTTTCTAGTAACTGTTAGTCATAGTGTCAATTGTAGGCCTGAAAAATATTCAATACGAACAAGTGAACTATCTTGATGAAAAAAACTTCCAAATTATAGAATGTTAGATGGATTTCAATTCATTATTAGAGAAATACAGTAAAGAACATGTGTAATGTATGAAGTCGTTAAAGTTACCTACATGCTTACGACCCACTTTGTGTATTTTTTACCATATATTCCACATCGTGCTCCCTGAACATAAGCAATTTTAACTGTAAGTCGAGTATAATGCGTTTGAGAATTATATCAAAGCTGTAGCCTCTAAATTATAATGCGTTTGATGCTTCTGGTGAAGAAGAAACATATTAAAGAATATATATCAAATTAGCAAAACATTGAATTTGCTCTAGAGAAAACAAACCTTGAATCTTAAATATGAGATTATGACGTACCAAACAAAACTCAGTTTAACTTCATCCAAACATATATTCAAAACATTAAAACAAAACCACTTTCTTCATACGCGTGACCATATACATGACGCCGGTAACTTAACTGATTTTGGTACATATATTAGGACCTAAATTCCCCTGCATTTTAGGCCCATATTTCAGGGCTCTAACAGAATGCCATTTAAGGCTAGCATAGCACAACCATATGGCTTGTTATAGCCAGAGTTGTTCTAAACTGTGACCTACCCACCCATATCATCCGCCTTTAATATGCCTTCTTTATTAGAGTTGAAAAAAAAACTTGCATATTCCTTAGAAGAATTAACCTCTGCGTCACCTGCAGTGAAGAATTTAATTAGTTAACTCTTACTCAAAGAAAAGTTCAAGAGATTAGATACTTTGAGTACAAATGTAGAGACCTTGTTGATAAGTACTCAAAAAAGTTTCTCTTTACAAGTTCCAGCTCAGGTATGTAGAACCCGTATGCATTGGTCCATTTTAATACTCGTCTGCATTCGACTATATGTAGTAGGAACAATATCAGTTGGAAAGAGATAATAAGTAATTATCGATATTTATAAAACAATGTATACAAATCTATGGTTCCTTCCAAACACTATAAATTCATGGTATATATGGAGGTGTATCGTGAATTTATTTCTCGGCAACTTCAGGATTGTAGGCTTGCAGCACCAATTATTCTATTGAGATTGAAGGAATACTATTATTACCAGTTCCAGCATCGTCATGATGTTCGAAGTGCGTGTAAATCTCTAAAGGGGCACCATAACAATTTACGATCGAGAATGTCCTGGAGTGAGAAATGCACAGAATGAGACAAATAAACAATGGTCTCGTGAATTTACCAATCTGCAGAATCAAGACGTTAGTTACTACCATAACCGAAAATGAAATTGTTAAGCAATGATTCACACAACTAAACACAACTTATGCCTACCTTGTAGAGAAAAGATTGTTCACTCCTATAGCGGTCATAAAAGAAATCACGAAAGCTTTCAATGACAGCTGCAGCAACAACACATATAAGAGGGTAAATAGGATAAAGAAACCTGCAATTCAAAGAACCTTCAGCAAAAGTCCATCTCCTGAATCACTTTCTTCCTGTTAATGATCTGCAAGCTGACTCTAGACCTCTCAAAAACTGCCATTTCAGTTGCATTTTTTTGTTTATTTACTCCACTAAGCTCATAAGGTCACCTTTTTCCTGATATGATTGCAACTTATTAAAGTACAAAAGGTCAATGTAATTACCTTATAAGCCAAAGAAACTCAGCTTATGAGCTTTTCCAAATACAAATTAGCCCGTAAGCTGGTGATATAAGTTTATCCAAACAACCCCTTAATCATTTCACAAATCATGCTGAAGTACAGAATAAAATAAAGTAACCAACCCAAAACTTTGATGTAAAAGATCAACTAAAAGTGAATATTGTGGATTACCTTTTTCTTCCTGAACCTTGAAAGCCACTCCGTAGGCAATAAACTGCTGCTAACCTTTGATGAAGGCATAACAGTGAGTTGTGTTCGTGTCACTGTTACAAAACTGAAGGAGAGAATAAATTAAGCGACAAACCAAAAGCTTTGATGTAAAGATGAACTAAAACTGAATATTGTGGATTCCCTTTTTCTTCCTAAACCTTCCACTCCGTAAGACAACTCAGACTAAGCGGAAAAGCATATCAAGTTTTAATTGTCCAAACACTCAAAAGATATTCTTCTAAAATACACAATAAACAAATAGGTTGGTTACCTAATTGTTAAAGGGTCCCATTGGATCATTGCAAAATAAAGAGTAAGATCCATAATTGTTGTTGAAGGTAAGATTACCAGGGTTTTGAGGAAAAGAGACATACCTTTTGTTTTTTTCCCAGTCAAACCACACCAAAAGCGTCCACCATAGTTCTGCAAATGCAATAAACCAACATAAGATCATTAGGGTTTTGAGAACATGAGAGGTACTTTTGTTTTTTGTCCAACCAAACATCACCAAAAGCCTCCACCATAGTTCTGCAAAATAAACAACATAAAATCATGAGCGTTTTGAAAAAAGGAGACATACTCACCTACTAATATATAGACTCCTCACAAAATAAAAAATTAAATGCATGAATGAATTGTATACGTACCTGAAATCATGCAGATAATGAATCCAAAAACGAATGATTGTGCTTGGTGAAAAACTACACTTGTATTCATGATTATATTGCTTGTGGACTAAACTATGAAACTGCATAAGATAAACCGAATGACTATCCCTAACATAACTAATGAATGTTATATTGTCTGATTTCGATTCTTGAAGACGCAATAAAATTAAAATAGTTGAGTACGTTACCACACTCACCGAATCCATGTGGTTGTAACTTTTGACCTCTATGTCTGCACATAACTCCCTCTCAAACTGCATCAGTAAGAATAAAAAATGAATCAATATACGTCAAAACAAACAATATAATTTGCATCATCATTGATATTAGGGTTTTGTGAAAAAGGTCGGATATGAATGATATTAGGGTTCTGAGTTAAAAAAAAAAAAGATATAATGAATGATAGTTTATAGATCTGTGTTTGCAAGATATAATTAAAAAAATGTGTTGGTCAAGTGGTTATCATGTTTGGTTGTGGACTAACAGACCTAGGTTCGAACCCAGCTCCATGCATGATATTTTTGAAAAAAAAATCCGTCATTTTAATAAATTAAAAAAAAAATGAAATTAAAAAAAGTTTGCTTAGGTGGCATTATGACATGGCATTATTGGGCAATCCTGCATTTGATGACGTCATGCGCATATTGTTATATATATTATGTAGATATATTCTGTCATACTTTCACTACTACTAAAAGTCTCATAAACACCCCTAATAGAAACCGGTTATATAATAACCAGTCCCTATTCTAAAAAATAGCAGGTTTGGAAAGTGTAAAAAACCAGTTGTCATACAATAACCGGTCTCTGTATTATAAAAATGAAGAAAAACCGGTTCCGCAATAAAAGACCGGTCTCTATAGATACGCAAAGACATCTGTTTTTATAAAAAAAATATATTTTAGTATATTTGCCTTATAGAGACCGGTTTTTAAATAAAAAACCGGTCTTAATGAACTTTTGTTTTTTTTGAACTTGCAAGCAACGGCTGCGCATGCTCATCCATTATCTTTTGAATTTATCAATGCCTAGCTCCATAATTTTCGAAAATACAAGTATTTACTCTATAAAAACCTTGAGATCGCCATTAATACTTTAAAAAAACCTTAACACATCATACATGCTTTCAAAAAGAGAGAAAGAAATTCAAGATTTCATAATATCCGTCTTTATTTTAAGGTAATCATAAATCATTGATAGCCATTAGCCCATTATCTTTTATTTTTTTGATCAAAAGTATATATATTTTTATTATTATTAGTGTTGTGACTAATTATATAGAAATATGTGTATATCTTTTTTGTCACATATTAGAACAAAATATTGTTTGTTAATTTATGTTTCTTTTCTAATATCTATATACAGGCACACGTTAAAGATTTTGCTTTGTATCGATCATACAAAATACATTGGTAGCTAAACTCATATTCATCCATTGAAGTAAGGTATTTAGTTAAAACCTTTGAGTTAACTAGTATTTCTGCAACTCTTATGCATTTAGAATGCTCAAAATACAAATCGTATGTCGGCGCCCTACTACAAAATGAGGCTAAAGCAACACTCAAGAAGTGTTGTATTCGGTCTAAAAGCTAGTTTAATGCTTTTGGTGATAGCCTCTTCTATATACAATTTATAAAGTAAATCAAGAAGGCTTCAACAACCAAACGCAATGTAAAGAGTGAGCGAACATAGATCTATGATCAAATAACTGTGTTTTACTCCCGCACACCGCATACTCTTCAATAGTTGTTGGTTTAACAGCATGAATATTTCAATAAATAAACAACAAATCTTTATTACCGAAAGGTCATCAATACAAATTGTGATTTCAAATAGCAGTAACCAAAAGGCACATAGCAATACATTTTCAATTATCTATCAAACAAAAATTAGAGTTTAGAAAACTTGAAAACACCACCCTAAAGAAAGAATTCGGAATTCTACGATTGACAACGAAAACCCAGGTGATACAGTAGTAATCCAACATTACAAATCCTCCAAAAACATAGAATTTTGACAATGTAGAGCTAAGAGTTTTAAGAGAAGCTGGAGCTTGGTGGTGTTGGGGTATGCTCGTGTCATAATAAATAATTATATGGCTAGACATATGTGAGCCTATGGGGTCACACACTTATACACAGAGACACCATTTTATAGATTGTATTTATCGTATTTACAATATATAAACGACTACGTAACTCGGGATCAATAACGGGCCATTAAATACTATGTTAGACTTAGTGTTTTTGGATTGGACCAACAATGGGCAAGCCCATTGAAGGCCCAAGTCATGGCCGGCCTACCCAAGGGGTAAAAGGAAGTGATGGAGCTTTTGGAGGGGCTATGTGTAATATGTTAATGATAAGACCAAATATGATTTAGTCTTTGATTGAGGAGATAAACATGGCAACTAACAAAAAACATTTTTGGCTCTCTCTCCCTCTCTTGGTTTTGACGGCAAACAAACACACCCTTCTAGGGTTTTGTGTTTTTGATCACTTGTTGGCTTCATCCATTGTAGATGAATCAAGAATCATGGTTACGTGCTCAAGACTAGCATCGGGTGGTGTTACATGACGTGTAGTGTGGACATATCATAGAGGTGATCTACTTTGATCACTTGGGTTTCATTGGTGAATTCATGTGCTTTGGTGATAGTCTCCATTCGATTCAACCGATCACGCTACAAAGGTATAATTGTTATTATTATTATTGATTGATCATATGGCAATATGGATCCTTGTATGGTGATGTTTATCCGCTGCGTGTATTTATTTAATATGTTATATACTGCTACATCACCTATAGTGGTATCACGAGCCATCATATGTCGTCATATGATCATCTTGTATGCGTAAAAATGGCTAAAAACGTTGTTTTTTAATGGATTTAAAGGTGTTATTTTAAAACAGCCCCTAGGGCTTAAATATTATGAATAAGTCAACCTTAAGAAGGTCTTAAGATCTGGACTTTTTGATCCTATAGTCATTTGTTATGCATACATCAATTGTTTACTTGATCGGTACCCGTAAAATGGCCTAAAAACGCGTTTTTTGGAAGATTTTTAACCCGATTTCAAATCAGCCCATGAGGCTTATTTTTCTGTGGTAAAATGGTGTTAAGAAGGTCCTAACATCAGTGGGGTTTGAGTCTTTGGCCATTTGTCACGCGTACCATTCGGAGTTTTAATTCTTGTTAATTATTTCTTCGATTCGTTGGCTAACAATTTATTTCTTGTTATTTATTTTGTTATCCATGGCAAATACATGCATGTTTGTCCATGGAGTTAGCCAATACCATGTAATAATCTTTATTTGAATGTATTATTATGTGTTCATATGCAAAGCCGATGAAAACCTAGACCACTTGTGCGTTGTGATTGTGATTGTTGGTTGCATTTTTTTTGTTTTGGGGTTTTGCCATTGTTTCGGCACTTTTGTAATGTATTTCAATTTTGGTTTTGCCAATGTTTGGGCATTTTACAGTAGATACAAAGTAGATTAGTTGTATTTCACTTTATATGTATTGTAAACAAGAGCTTGGAAGCAAATGGCGAAAGATTGAAGAGTTGTAGACTGAAAGTTGCTGCTGGACACCTGTTGGGAAAACGTGATTACCTGCTGATTGGTAAGGTATTTTTTTCTAAAATTTTTGGTGCAGGTCCAAAAGATATAGGGCTACAACTTTGTCAACTGGGCCGAATCATGAGGAGGTGATCTTCCTGGGCATTTGGGCCTTGCAAAACAGAAAAACTGGGCTGACAGAAACTGAAGTTCATGTGCATAATGGGCTTTTTACTTGCTCATGATTGTCTTGGAGCAAGTGGGAGCCCTCCGTGTGGTTATGGTTTGTGTCCCTAGTTGACTCTTGGTTCTCGTGATGGCTCACGAGACCAAGCATAGGATTTTCATCGGTTGAGGCTTTGCATATTGTGGTTGTATGTTTGGTTGGTTGTTTTTATGTATGTTGTGACTACATGTAAAACGGAAAAATGTTTTCTTAAAACTTGAAACTAAACATAAACCATTTTGAACTAAGTCTTATGATTTAGTTTAACTAAGTTTAAATATGATTTGAAACTTAAAAATCATTGTTTTCTAAATAACACTTAAACTAGTTAAGATTGTTTATTTATTGATTTATTGTATTGTCCAAACTTAATTAAAATCCACCTAGGATTTATATTAGTCTTGAAAATGGACAACTTGACACACATAAATTAAAACAATGATTAGACTTAAGTTAAGAAAAGTTTTTAACTTGTGCTACGAAGAATGAATGCATGCTTCTTTCGTACACGTTTTTGATCCACATCAAAACTATTTACCCGTCAAAATTTAAGTCACGCCGTCCAATTATGAGAACACTTGCAATTACCTTTTAGCATCTGGTCAGACCTAGGCTGAATTGTAACCCAAGGTGACTATTCTCCATGGTCAGACCTAGGATTATTCTCACAGTTTTCAAATTGGATGACTTAATCGAGTAGTGTGGTCAGACCCTTACCCGAGGCAAAGATGGGACTAAACATGCCTACATGACACTAGTTGTTTGACACTAGATGCCATGAGTCCCATAAGGATCTAAGAGTTGTACATGTAATACAATTGGTGATCGTCGCCTACCTATTGAATCCACCATTTCTAGTAGATCAACTGCATTAATGGTCGAACCTCAATGAGGATCTTAGCCTTTTTGTAAATTAATTGTTTTAAATTATAAACATGGGGTAGTTAATTTATAAAAGGATAATTATCGAAAATACTAAAATTGAACTTTGTAAATTCAATTAATGCAACGCATACCGTAAACAAGAGTTTGTTCTTTTCTTGTTAAAAGGACGAACTAAGTCGATCTTTCCTTGTAAAAAAGAGACTTATTCCTATCCTTTTTCTTTATGAGGAAAAGCCATAATAGGAATATTTGAATTTTCCTAATTCTAATCAAACTCAAGGAAAACCTACTCTAGAAATCGTGATGTCTTGTAAAAGTCAAAACGGTTAAGTATGGTTACACATCGTATTCCTTCAACGTTGTTTTATAACCCTTGTTTCGGTTTTGAAACATTGAAGAAATATAAGATATTTGGACAAACCAAGAACACGTGCACTTGACTTGACCTCTTTGGTCAGACCTTAGGGCCA
This sequence comes from Artemisia tridentata subsp. tridentata, assembly GCA_021014915.2. Classification (NCBI taxonomy): domain Eukaryota; kingdom Viridiplantae; phylum Streptophyta; class Magnoliopsida; order Asterales; family Asteraceae; genus Artemisia; species Artemisia tridentata. Next base: position 351,983,298 of record CP139509.1, on the reverse strand, counting down.
TTTCAACCCATGGCGAATTTTGCTCATTGGTCAGACCTTTGGCGATATTTGCATGTTCTTGCTTGGTCAACCTATTTCGTACTAGCTACCAAACTAAAATGAGTTTAAATAATTAGAAGACGGAAGTATCAATAAACCGCAATGTGGTAAAGGCAATTACTAGCATGATTACCTAGCAGTTTGCCTTAACCCAATATGCCTACTAAGGTCCTACATACCCTTGTGGTAAAGTAGACCAATTATGGAGGAAATCCGTGCCTATTTTCAAGTTAAAATAGCAATGATGGCTAGCCCATCATCTATATGTTAGAACTTGATGCACTTTCTTGAATACCTAAGTACATGTTTACTAGTCAAAGTGACTCACATTAGCAATAATGTGTAGATATTCAAAGAAAGATGGAAAGTATCCAATCACTACTCACTTTCCACTAGTGACGTAACACATTGTAATGTTGTCTAATCCAGTGGGAGCTACGTGATTATATTACTGGTGACGTAACACATGTAATGTTGTCTAATCCAGTGGGAGCTGTAAGCTTTATTACTTGCAAGTTGCCCATCTTATTTCCAGATTGTCTTGAAATAATACACTACTTTCCACGTGTTAAGCATCATAGTTTATATAAGAACCATTGCATAAGTTTTATATGATAACTTGTCGCGTTCCTGATGTTGCTTCCTGAAATGTTATCTATAAAATTGTTATGCATGATTCATTATTCAAACGTTAAAGTTCTACATATCTATATTTTGATTTTTGACTAAAAATCATATGTTATCTTATACATTGTCATATTGCTCATACAAACAAACGAGCGTAGTGTTGTTTGCATGCTCTCACGATGTTGTGCCATGCACAAGTGGGAGAAATCTTAATTGTGTGCAAGGTACAACATATAACAATATGACTAATAGTTTTTCTTGACTGCAAGGTAAGAAACTAAAATTCTACTAGGACTTCTACACATAAAATGTATGTTGCCCTAATTAGAACAAATATCAAGATATCATGAAAAGCTACTTCAACATATTCACTGAATTGTTTAGTAAATATGATTATGTTTTCTTGTAAACTCATAATCATAAAGTACAAAATTAACTTGAATATACTATTGAGGCCAAGAGTCGGCGCTCGTAATTACTTTAGTTGAATATGTTTAGGTCTCTTGTAAAGACACAAACATTAATTCCGTTAATTGTTGAAAGACTTATAACGTAAAGTAAGACGTCAAATTTGTTATGTCTTCTTGTTAAAGACATGTACACTTACAACATCTACGTTAATTTGTTATGTCTTCTTGTTAAAGACATGTACACTTACGACGTATAATATTAAATGTTTATGTTTTCTAGTCAAAACATGCACATGAAGTAAAGTATGCAGTAGGCTAAAATTACTATTGATGCCATCTGGTTTGACTTGGTTGGCAGATATGTAAGCCAAAAGGTATAAGTTCATCTAATAAGTTGTGTGATAGTCTCACAACATCAGTCCTCATGGAATACCACAACTTTATGGTATGTCCATCGTGGAAAATCAAACACTATTGATATTGTTTGATCTTTGATGACTTAAACTGTTTTACCTCCAAAGCTATCAAGGTTAGAAATTGGATGTGCCATGTGTATACTCAATATGGTTCCAACCCAGAAGGAATTTAAGACACCATTGTAGTATGGCATGAGATGAATCTCATTATGTCTTGATTAAAGTTCTGAATTTGTTAACTACTTAAGAGTAAGTAATTAACAAACTAGAGTCAAGAACTGACGATGTATTCTGGATGTCCCACTTGAAAATAATTTATTGTTACTCAAGATGCTGAGTATCTAGAGATTAGTCTCTACATACAAAGCAAGTGGGAGTACCTTTAGACCTTGAAGTTGTTCAAGAACTGAATACACAACCTTCTGAGTACACTTGCTAATGTCATACTAAGGTTGAACATGCATATGTTAAACCATAGATTGATATCTCTCATTCATAAATCCGCAAGGATACCTCTTGCACCTGAATGATATAGTTTTTATATCAATGCTGAGGGACATAAGTTAGAGGATCATGGTGAACCTGCTAACTACTGAGATTCATTATCAGATATTGTATCTGATGAGTAGCTCAAAACTATGAATGTTAAGATGCAGCCCTTGAAAGACAATCACTCATGGAGCTTGATTGATCACTTACCAATCAGTTAGACTGTGAGGTTAAGAATGAGTTTCTTGATAAGAAGACTCAAAAGGGAAAACTTGTACACAAGTTTAATGCACGCGTAGTAAAAAGAGTTTACTCATACTCAGAATTTGACTATGATTAAATCTTCCTATCTACAAACATTAAATGTATAAAGATTAATTGTCATACTTGTTTTCATGTAAATGAAATATGACAATAGGATATCAAAACACCTTTCTTGTTGATTATCTTTGCGAGGACGATGAGTAATCAAAAGGGTTTATGAATCCATGTAATCTTTATTAAGTATACAAGATAAAAGAATCCATGTGTGGATTAGATCATGCATCTAGGAGCAGAGATCTTGTGTTAATCATAAAATCATTAACTTGATTTTGATTAATAAGATTACTCCTAAGTACACTGAGAGCAAGTTGGAGCATTTTATTTATTTTCTTAAATCTCATATGTCATTGACATATTAGAAACAATATTCCACCTAAGCTAGACTTTAATCCTTAGCTTGGAATGAACTTTCTCTTGAGGGATTTATAAAATAAAACATATAACCTTGTTATATATATGTTTATTAGAATAAACATAAGCAGTTATTAAGTCTAAACACAATATGACACGTTATTGAGGGGAGTCTCAATGATCAATCTTACTTGATGAGATTGAACACATGATTGAAAATCTTAAGTTTGATTGAAGGATTCATCTTGTAAGTCATATTAAGTATTGGACTATATATTTATCATTTGCATGAATGCAAGATGAGTTGATAACAACCAATATCTAAGTGAAAGTCGTTAGATAATTGTTAAACGAACATTATATTGGACCTACATAGGACCAAAGATATGTTCAAACATTTACGGATAATTGAGGAGCTCTGTTTTGTTTGCATACGCTAATGCTTATTTAACTGAGATAATACTCAACCCTAGTCATGGTAGGATGTCATCATGAATGATGACATTGCTGACTAGATGTGCTCGACTGAGAGCATTAATGCGTTATACATTAAAAGAATAAGAATACTTTATAGTTTGAGAAACTATTCAGATGACTATCTAAAGTAGGTGTTTTGCTGGCTTCAAACACCCTATGGAATGTATTGTTGCGATACTCGTCTTGTACTTGAATGTGCACATACAAAGGACAATCATCATTCAAACCTTTCATGAGTTTTGAAACAAGTATTCTCAAAGTTTACTCAGATGACTACTTGTTGTCTTGTACAACATGATTCGATCATGGTGGGAACATCGGATCCCGACCTATGAATAGTCTTATGCATATCTGTTTTTTAGTATTTGGATAATGGAACTGTAAGCAGTCGTATTATACAATGAATTGATATACCGGGTATGATCGTCTTCATTTATACTACTGTGTTCTATATTTGCATGTTTAATCCATGAATAATTTATTTATTCTAAAATTATCCATTGTCGGTTGACGATACGGGAGTATCATCAAATTAAGACAAATGTGAGCGTGTTGGTGATTTATTTACCACACTCACATGTTGTTCATTGGGATGAACATTGGATTGACCCAACCTACGAGTATTCACTACATGGATCGTCGTCAATAGTGAATCTCGCAAGAGGTTATGTCTCTTATCCTCAGACTTGAGATGCAAGCAGGTCTTGCACGTGTGAAATTTCATTCCTTGATATGGTTAAACGCTATCCTGAATAAGGTAGTTATAAAAGCCATTATCAGGAGTGATATGAAGCATGTGAATGACACGTGTAGTCAAAATGGGATTTGTTCCTCCACTTGTTTTGAAGTTAGATACTATTGGGCCCCTTGATGAATTGAACAGATGTTTGTATGGCCGTACCCAAATGAGATTAAGATGAATCTTAATTCACTTGGTAATCTTGTTCAATATCTATATCGAGAAACATAATAGTTGAACTATTAGAATGACATTTGATCCATGTCTAATGTTCAACACGGTATCTGTAACAAAAGGATAGATGACATATAAACCATCTAAAATGAGACGTTTAAGAAACTAACCTCACATATTTCTAGGGGCATTGGCGTGTTGCTAGACGCTAACCATTGCTTGTATAATTACTTGATTATTATGACGTCGCAAGTGGGAGCTGTTGGAGTATGCTCGTGTCATAATAAATAATTATATGGCTAGACATATGTGAGCCTATGGGGTCACACACTTATATACAGAGACACCATTTTATAGATTGTATTTATCGTATTTACAATATATAAACGACTACGTAACTCGGGATCAATAACGGGCCATTAAATACTATGTTAGACTTAGTGTTTTTGGATTGGACCAACAATGGGCAAGCCCATTGAAGGCCCAAGTCATGGCCGGCCTACCCAAGGGGTAAAAGGAAGTGATGGAGCTTTTGGAGGGGCTATGTGTAATATGTTAATGATAAGACCAAATATGATTTAGTCTTTGATTGAGGAGATAAACATGGCAACTAACAAAAAACGTTTTTGGCTCTCTCTCCCTCTCTTGGTTTTGACGGCAAACAAACACACCCTTCTAGGGTTTGTGTTTTTGATCACTTGTTGGCTTCATCCATTGTAGATGAATCAAGAATCATGGTTACGTGCTCAAGACTAGCATCGGGTGGTGTTACATGACGTGTAGTGTGGACATATCATAGAGGTGATCTACTTTGATCACTTGGGTTTCATTGGTGAATTCATGTGCTTTGGTGATAGTCTCCATTCGATTCAACCGATCACGCTACAAAGGTATAATTGTTATTATTATTATTGATTGATCATATGGCAATATGGATCCTTGTATGGTGATGTTTATCCGCTGCGTGTATTTATTTAATATGTTATATATTGCTACATCACCTATAGGTAGGGCAGTGCCACCAAAACCACCACCTAAGCTAGGTCTCCCACCAGCACCCTGCAAATCACTTTTCATTACCAGTCATAAAGAGTCCAAGAGATGTCCCTCTTCAAAATTATACTGAGTATATATTACCATAAGATAAATAACAGATGCAACCATGAAAGTCCAATATCATCCTAGGTATGTGTCGGCGATATATGCACACAAAATTTGATATAGAATGTAAGATATACCTGATCCCTTAGCTGGTTAAGTAAAGTGGCACCAATCAATTCCAGTATAAGAAGTAACATAATCATCTGCAACAACTCTGAAAGCCATATCTGGGAGATCCTATTAGCCATCCAGCACCCCTGATTGCATTATCAGTATTACAAAAGCTATACTATTTAGATACTATAATGTTCTGGAATCAAATGATTGAGTACCGGTTATGACGACTTAATACTGTTGACCTCTTAAATTTTGATGCTACAATACTGTTCAAGTAATAAGTTTTATAGAAATTTATATTTCATTATATATAGGTTATTATTATCTTCAAAAGAAAAGATTTTAGCAGACCGGGCGCACTTTTGCCTGTTTAGACATGTACCCATTTTGACTTGTCACCTAACCGCCTAAATTTCCACTTCAGACTTAGTATCTACTTTTGAGATTGAAAAACAAAAGACCTATTTGTATCTACTTTTAGCCCTATTTTAAGAACTTATCCTGATATTATTAGGTATAGTGTTATATGGCTCACATCTGAAGTCCATTTATCTTTTCGTCATCTGTCCATCTTGTATAACACATACTGGAGAGCTTAGTTAAACCCAAAATGACCATTTTGAGATCTTAAGGATAGAGTGAAAGCTGTCGGTTGCTTATTATTCTTACATACATATTTATCAGATATGTTACTCATACACTTCAATGACCACTCATAGTTCTTAAATTTTCTGGATTAGTTACCAATGTATTTATAATTGATTGTTTTCTAGATCACACATAATTAAACTTTTGGATTAGGTACCAATGTATTTATATGGTTAGTTAATAGTTGCAAAAGTGTAATGGTTTTGTTTGTCAAGATACGTTATACACATCTGGACAAGTGTCTGATGCGAGTTGGTTATTTATATATTTTGCACTCTTAAGTAATATATTATCACCCTTTCCCAGTAGCAATACTTTAGTTAGTTTTATTAAAATAACTGACTACTACATCTTAGACTACTTAATATGTGATGTGGTGCAGTCCGGTACTCTGGCTGTCTTAGCATATTAGTAAGAAGTAATATCTCAAAGGGACCAAAGGGCTTATGCGATGTTAAAACATGTGCAGTTTCTCTTCTGTGTGTTTGTTAGGCTCTACAATCACCAGAAATTCTTCATTTTAATAGAGAAAACCCCCTCTTGTATGCTAACGTTCTAGGATGGCAGTGTTAGAGTGTTACACTGTTTCATTGTTGGTTTATTATAATCTTGTACCCATTACATCTCATAACAGTAAAAATACATGAATACTAACAATTGAAAAGGTCAATTTTAAGACCATCGCATGTGGAAGATAGGATTTTTTTGTTGGGCTGACATGTCAAGCAAAGACTACCTAATATAACGAGTGGACTTATGGAGTCTTACAGAACTAGTTAGCTATGTGCGTATGTTGTTATATGCAATAGAGATGGATAGTTTGTTAGGTTCTCACTTGGATTTTGCTATTAGTGCCTGAGGATTGTGTCTTTCCAACTAGTTTGGAGGTCTCACTGTCATTATTTGAACATCACCAGTTACGTGAAACCATCCTTTTTTATTTTTTCTTATAAATTCGAAAAACTAAGCTTGGGTCTTGTATATTTACATCACCAAACAATGTTTTAGAGTCTCAATTTGCTGTTGACAGCAGAGTGAAATGGAATGAAGTTGTTTTTTAGGGATTGTCACTGTGTTGACTGAAATGAGTTATCGTACGGTGAAGGCTTGTTTTGGGTAGACCTATAAGCAAGGTACATAAGCAGGCATGACGAAAGCCTTTGAGATGATTTGGCATATTACAAGCAGACCAATAAGCTCTTCCTTCAAAATGGGGATCAATGTATTTATAATTGATTGTATTCTAAATCGTAGGCAATTGTGCTTATCGAACTTTTGGATTAGGTACCAATGTATTTATATGGTTAGTTAAAAGCTGCAAAAATGTAATGGTTTTGTTTGCCATGATACGTTATACACATCTGGACAAGTGTCTGATGCGAGTTGGTTATTTTATATTTTTTTCACTCTTAAGTAATATATTATCGCCCTTTCCCAGTAGCAATACTTTAGTTAGTTCTATTAAAATAACTGACTACTACATCGTAGGCTACTTAATATGTGATGTGGTGCAGTCTGGTACTCTGGCCGTCTCAGCATATGAGTAAGAAGTAATAACTTCTTATAGCTAAAACATAAAAATTTCTCAGCACAACATTATTCTTTTGTATGAATCACCAATAACCACACTATGTTAGTTTTCCATCTCACAAGTTCATAACTTCTTATAGCTTCAATTTTAGCCTAACCATCTAGTCTGATATCAAGGACCTTAGCAATAATTAATACAAGAGATAAGTTACAAACATTTTCTCCATAAGAAAACATAAAAGATGAGCCTCATTTCAGAAGTTTCACAATGCACACAACTTTGTAAGACGAACACTCACGCTTACCTTTAAAAATGATACACCTCGAACTATCAAATCATTCATTACTTATAGCAGAAATTTTTTAATTCTCAACGTTAACGATATCAATATTTTACAATTTACTCATATGTTTGTTACTTATCACATCACAAACACTAAAGGGAATCCTAAAAGCTTTATTTGATTATTTCTATAGTTAGCATCAGCCAAGAAGAATCACAATAAATGCATTGTCATAAAAGTAACAATCACAACAAACCAACCTTAGACGTTGTGTAGCCAGCAGCAAGAGCACGTACCGGCAGCACTGCAATATAAAGCCCTGGAACATTAAATGTCTCGAACATAATCTCACCAGTATACTCTCGACTTTCTGGTGGAGTCAGTGGACTTTCCGTCAATAGAAAGTAATGATCCTCTGGATCACACCTGAAATAATTAAAAATACACTGCTGCCAAAACCGTTCCATAGCATCCCAATTCTCCACCTGCCCATGCTTAATCGGGTAACTCAAATTATAAGTAACACTAGTCCTAGATTTCGATATAGCCTCTTCCCCTATAAAGAAATCAAGATCAGCCATTACACCAGCACTATGTTGAGCCAACCAACTACTACTGCTCTTATTAGAGCTACGATTCGGTTGGGTTATAAACGATTCGTTAACCGCAACTATCGTTGGAGCAATAAAACACGGCTCCACATTACCCGCAAACCCCATTTTAGTATACCTGCAATACGACCAAAAACAATATCAACTTTCCCAACCCAAATAGCTCAGGCATTTTCATCAATCCGGGGGTCTGCATAGCTGTATTCATACCACCTAATCGATACAGCTAGAGCATTTTCCCGATCACGTGGTGTACTGGTGTGCATAGCTATATGCCTCTATCAATACCATCTAACTGGATTTCATTCAAACAGGTGGTGTTCATAGCTATATGCCTATATCAATAACATCTAACTGGATTAGCAGCGGTTGTAATAAACAACATTGGTGATCAATGAATGGGTTATTAAAAGCCATCAAAAGATAGCACTTATACCATCCTTTATTAGAAATAACTAAATGTCATAGTGTTGTCTAAGGGATTAAATAAAGCAAACACGAAACATTAAAACACATAAGCTGAGAAAGATAAGTTTCAAGAATCTAACAATTTTAATTATTAATCAAAATACACTACTAGAACCTACTGTAACAAAAATTTGTGACTTTATATAGTCCATAGTACTAATTCTCTTTTTGAGGATTTTCATCAAACACTTGGTGGTCAAAAAATATAATGGGTCATTTTGATATGTATTCCATCTATTCATAAAAGAAAATTGTACATATAATCAATGTATAGAAATAAATAAGATTGTAGTAAGCTAAGAAACACAGGCACCAAAGAAATTCATACTTCACATTTAACTTCTACTATAAAATATTTCATCCCCAAAATAAATTGGTACTTCATATGCAATTTCTAGAATAATATATTTTATTTCATGATACTTAAAGATGAAAAATTACCTTGTTGCTAGTTGGTATAAACTAGATAAGATGGAAGAACATTCGAGCAGGGATTAAGGGCCGAATGGGAGGACCATCTGGCTTCAATTTCACTTCACCCCCTTTGGTACCCATTACCACTCTTAATTTCAATAGAACAAATTGATTAGGAGTATCAAGAGAGAAAGTAACACTACAGAAGGGAATTCAAAATTTTCATTTGAATGTTAGAAGGAAAAATGGCGCTTCAATTTTAGGATGGGGAGTTTTTGGCGGGTTAAATACTGCTATGTATTTATACAGGCATGTTTGCCCTTAAAGTTTAACTTTAAACAATTTGAAAGGCCACAAATTTTAAAGTGTTGTTTTCATTAGGCTTATTTTGTTGAACCCGATCAAGTCTATTCGGCTCGGTTTACTTGGGTCAATTCAGGTCAACCCAGTTAACCCGCGTCTTAAATAGGGTCAGGTTCGGGTATTTGCCTCAACTCGAATTGACTCGAACCCGACCGGGTCAACCCGACTAACATCCCTAGTAGAGTCATGTAATAAAATACCAAATTAATTTACTAGACTTTACTTTCTATTGATCATACCTTTGATTCAATCAATGTCGTCAACTAGGCACAATTTATAACGCTTGTAACCGTATATATGCAAAACTAATCTTAGAATATAACTTTTTTCCTTTATATATTTCAGATGGATCGTAGTACATGGATGCACAAGATAGGACGTTTTAACCCTGAATATATGAAAGGACTGTCTGAATTTTTTAAATGCGCCGAGGATCATAGAGAAAAGACTGGAGAAACAAAAATTTCTTATCCTTGTAAAGAGTGTAGAAATAATGTGTCCATTGCCGATCCTGGTATTCAGTCTTTAGATGAAATTCTTGATGATACTGTTTATTTAAGATCGGATCATCAAGAAGGACACGAAGAATGACGAGTCAGGTAATAAAATAATTTACTCTAAGTTATAACTAAATTTAAGCTAATGTACTTATTTTATAGTCAACAACTAAAGTGTTTTTATATATTTGTTATTTTCTCAGGCGCTACAAACCAAAGACATAGCCGAATAAATTAAATAAACAACATATATTATACAATAATTTCTTTTCTCTAACTAAATAAGTCACTAAATAATTTCATATTTTATATGAAAAAAAAATAGAAAAAAAAAGCCCTTTATACAACCCACGATCCACAACTTCTTCCCCAAACTTTCCCCCCAATTTTTACCGCTACTACAACACCACGATCCTCCACCTTCACAGCTTCTCCTCCCGCCAATCGACCCCTAACCACCACCCCTCTTAATATATATGATGTTGTTTGCATCATTTGACATGATATTAACCCTAATCTTTTTTATCATATCGTATCCCAAACCAACACTCACCTCTACCATCACCACGAACCTCAATTTGGGTCATTCATTTGAGTTTGAGCACATCAAATGGTATTTTACTTCTTCTTAATTAACTATCATAATTTGGGTTGTTTGATGGGTCATCCTTTTAGTCTTATTTCGTAGGATCTTTTAGAACTTTGATTTACAGTAGTGGGTGTTTATGTTCCTGTGGTTAGCGTCTTCATTGAGTCTCTTTTTCTTGTTAAGGAAAACTTCAGCTGATTCCCTTAGGATTGTAGGACTTTTGAATTGTATGTATCCTTCCACACACTCATATACAAGACCAATTGTATATATCAGTTGAGGGTGTTAGGTGACTGATGAAGGATAGAATGTTAGGTTAGCTTTTTTCCAGGACGAGTGGTATGATTATTGTGCATTGATGGGTGACCCGCGACCGAGTGATAATATGTACTTATTGGGTCAATGTCACCAATTTATAGCCGTATACATCCTTTTCTGGAAAATGTGTTGTTGGGTGGTAGTCTGGTTGTGCATTCTATAGTTTTTTTTTTACATGAAATGTAACTTAAAACACACTGATAAATATTGTTCCCTGTACTCTGTGTTATGTCCCTTTGATAGAATTAAAATTTTGTTCCGGCTTTGACTCTCATTGTTGGTGTTAGTTTATGATAGAAATATATAAAATTCTAAGTACAAAGGTGCTTTGTTTCAAGCCAATAGAATTGGTTTCGATTTTCGGACAACGTTGAGACTTGGATACTTATTGCTGTACTTTATATAAAATCATGAATTGTTTATTCCAACAGAAAAAGACCGTTCTTCGTCAAAATCTATGGTCCTTGGCCGACCAGTCTTACTTGCATTGGAAGATGTAGATGGGACTCCATCTTTCTTAGAAAAAGCCCTTAGATACGTAGAAGATTATGGTAAGACTATGACGAGTCTTTGTTCAATGAATCAATGAAAGATGATATTTACATCCTTACTGATGGCAAAATCTTGTACTGCCATCAAATTTACAATGAATCAATGAAAGATGATATTTACATCCTTCTGATGGCAAAATCTTGTACTGCCATCAAATTTACCACCAAACTCAACATGATATGTTAAATAAAAATTACGCGATTTAAGATTTTGTATTGTCACTGATTAAACGATAAGTTATGTGCCAGGAATTAAGGTAGAAGGAATATTGCGGCAGGCTGCAGATGTAGAACTTGTTGAGCGCCGCATTCGAGATTATGAACAAGGTGGGTGACTTTCGACACTATTTGAGGAGAATAAATTTTTTAAACTTTTTTCTAAGGAGAATTTTATGGTTTGGTGTACAGGAAAAGAAGAGTTCACAGAAGATGAGGATGGACATGTTATCGGAGGCTGTATCAAAGGTGCGTGTCAGTATGTTCTTTGGGAGTTACCATGTTTTTTAGCTCTTCAATATCTTTATTTAGGTTCTGTTATTTTGTTAATATCTGATTTTTGTTTCTTTTAACTACCGTTTCAGTTTGTTCTTCGGGAATTGCCGTCATCTACTGTACCAGCATCTTGCTGCAAAGCTTTGCTACAAGCATATCGTACGTCTGTTATAGTGAATGAACTTAATGATATCAGTATTTAGACAAAATTTATTAAAAAGTGCTTGTAATTATAAATTGAAATTATAGAAACTATGATCATACTCGCACATATTCCATCTGTTACAATCAAGAGTACTAATAAGTATATTGTCAGGAACTGATCGGGGCTCAAGAGTCAATAATATGCGTACAGCTATATGTGACACTTTTCCAGAACCAAATCGCCGTCTATTACAAAGGTAGTTGATATTATCATGTTTTCGGCCATCAAGTTTGTGTAGTACGTTTGGTACTTTCACTTATATTCGGGTTTTTTTTTTTTTTTTTTTTTTTTTTTTTTTTTTTTTCTTTTTTTTTCTTTTTTTTTTTTAATGTTTATAGAATATTGATGACATTGGAAGTTGTTGCTGAAAACAAGGATGTAAACCGCATGAGTGTTCCAGCTGTTGCTGCTTGTATGTCGCCACTACTTCTTCGACCCCTTTTGGCTGGTGAAGTTGACCTTGACAGTGAGTTCAATATGGGTGGTGATGGATCTGCTCAACTTATGCAAGCAGCTGCAGCAGCTAACCATGCTCAAGCGATCATTATCACCCTGCTAGAAGAATACGACAATATATTTGGGGTACACCCGATAAGTTTTCTTACTTCTAGTATCTTATTAGTATTTCACTTGCTTCGTCTTTCAAAAAAGTTTCCATAATCTTCTGTTTGGATATAAAGGAAGGGGACATGCTATCAGATCTGTACTCTGACTCATACGAGAGTGGAAGTGAAAGTGAAGAGCTTAGCGATGACTATGAGGATGAGGACGACGAGGATGGTGATTACTCATCTGATGGTTCTCGTGATTCTGAACATGCATCAATACGGTACATTTCTCTGAATGATCAAAATCCGGTACAATTCTCTGAAAGTGGAAGTGTTCGCTATGTGAGTGTTCACTAATTTATCTATGTTGTAAACTATTCTCTGAATGATCAAAATACGGTACATTGTTGTTTCAAGATCTTATATATGTAGAAGGTACGTGTAACTAGGAGGTCCAGTATTTGAGTATAATCCTGTTCTTTGGCGACATACTTCTCGGTTTAACTCTGTAGATATAGTTTCATATTGGTACTACCTTGTAGGTTTCTCTTATGTCTTATGTTTGTAAATTTGATTTCCTTCACTGCAGGCAAAGAAGAAAGTGCCCATTGACAACATCGATGCAATATCCGAGGAAAGGTAAGCAGTTATCCATTCACTTGCATAAAAAAATAACAAGTGAGCACTTTTGGACGTATACACGATCCTTCAAGTATTCAAATTTTAATCTACTTGGTATAAAAGGTCATGGGCAAGTTATGTGTGTTGGCTCTAATTACTGCTTTATTGCGATGTTGTTAGGAACGAAATCTTTAGGCTTGAGAATCTTAAAGCTGATTTAACAAAGAAAATTGAATCAGAGGTAACAAATGCACTTTCTTTTCCATTTATTCATCAAAGTCTGAACCTGTAATAAATACAAACTCACGAATGACTACAGACTAGACACAGTTCATTTCTAAAAGAGGAATTGTTGAGCAAAAAGGATGCTTTAGGGGACCGTCATATAGCTCTTGAGCAAGAGGTATGTTCAGATGATACAACTTCAATCCTTTTGTGTCAATATTTATATATATTTATGAATTTAAATGTGAATGCAGTGACAACGTTAAAGGAACAGTTGCAAAAGGAGAGAGAATTGAGAAAAGTACTTGAGGGCGGGATTATGATGTCAAAGAAGATTTTACCATTGCCCTGGTCCTTTGATGATAAGGTATTTTGCTTGGTCAAAGGTATGGGCTAAAGCTCAATGAAAAACAAGTTACTCAGTTTTTGAGGGCCACATATCAACGTCCACAAGCCAGGGAGACAAGTATCACAAACGTACAAATATTGACTTGTCGCTAATTAATAATACTATATATTCTATATTTAGTTTTTATCACTTTGTAAACATTTATTTTTCTTTTTTGTTGGTGCTTGTAGACTATGGGGAGTAACAACTATAACAATGATGAGCTTGTGAGCAAAGAATTTGGAATGTGTGTGACTGAGATGCTTACTAAAATTGATGCCCGTGTTTTGCCGCCACCACCTGTAAATTAACACTCAACCTCTGTCTTTCATTTCATTATTATAGTGTTACTTCTGCTGATAATGATATTATTAACATACTATTCAACTTAACAACATTTCAGCTAAGGTATCATGAGTCGGGGCGTTCATCAGAAGTTAATCCTTCTGTTGGTCAATGGAACATGATTGACTTGGTAAAGTGCTATTCATAAACCATAGAAAATCATACTGTGATATTTTATCTTACTCTTTAGTAACTCGAAGTTTTATTATATGTAGAAAATGATCAATGGTGGCACGGTCAATTACTGGACTATGATTAACTTCTCCAGGCAGAATGAACAGGCAGTTGTCCGCTTTGTTAATGGACTTGTTTCCATGTGTCAGACTAAAGGCATCGTAAGTATCTTATACTTTCACTATGTTCCTTTACTTCACATTATTGATGCATAAGGAGATCATTCCAACATGTTTTTTTTTCCACTTCTTTTTTGAAGGTTTTCAATCCTCAGCCTTTGATCAGAATGTGTCCTGCAGCACCCCATAACATTGAAAAAGCTCTAGTTGATCTTCATTCTCAGTGTTTGGCACAGCTAGCTAAGATTGCACCTGGTCATCAGCTTCAGATGCTGTTTGTCATTCTCCCTGAAGCTAAAGGAACTTACCGTAAGTTTGTTTTTTTTTTTTTGTCTTGGTGTGTTGACTTTTTTGTCTGACTTCTATTTTCTCACAGCAAGAATCAAACGGGTGTGTGAAACTGAGTTGGGGATTGTTTCCCAGTGTTGCAAGCCACAACATGTCATGAAAATGAGTAATCGGTATTTTGAGAATGTTGCCATGAAGATTAATGTGAAGGTAATTTTTATTTGATATATAAAACATATGCATTGAATATTTCTGTCTGTTCACAAAATAAACTAATATTTTAAAACCATATTAGGTAGGAGGAAGGAACACCGTATTGTCTGCGACTCTAAATGGTAGGCTTCCGTATGTGACTGATCGGCCAACAATAATCTTTGGAGCTGATGTTACACATCCTTTGCCTGGAGAGGATTCTAGCCCTTCCATTGCTGCTGTAAGATATTACTAAAAGCTTTTTTTTCTTGTCTTCATAATCATTTGTATATTTTGTGTTTAAAATAAAATATGTTATGTGGTTCTTGACTGTTGTTGCAGTGTGTAATTCAGTGATGACGAAGTGTGTAACAAAATGGATCAAAATATGCCCATGTATGTTACGGTTCTATTTGGTTTATTCATACAAAGGATTATCTTTGAGTTATAGATTGTTAATGATTTTGTTGTCCGGTGAAAAGCCGAAAACTACAGGATCATATTATAATACTTGTGATGTAGATCAATTGGTTTTACTTAAAATATGCGCAACAAAGCCATGGATATGTTGTAGTTGGTTATATTGTCATGTATCAAGATTTATGTACTTTACTTTAGTTGTATATTATGGAATTATGAAAATTTTATATTTTTTTTTGCAAAAACTAAAAAATCAATTTTTTTTTAAAACGAAATTCTCACCAAGACCGGTTCTTATATAAAAACTGGTTTCCTTACTCTATAATAGAGGCATGTAGACACCGGTTGTAGACACCGGTTATTACTAGCCAACAGGTTTCGATGCTCATATTAGAAACCGGTTGTGGAACCGGTTTCTATATGTTTTGGTTATAGAAATATCCCCCGCCTAGAGTGGTTCCTAAACCACTCTCTATGAGCCATTCTAACCGGTCTTTATGAGATTTTTTGTAGTAGTGTTTTAGAGTATATTGTTACTTGGTATTTTCTTACATACCTTGTACACTTTGTTGTGTTTTGACGTGCATCGTCACTTGTGTTTTCTTACGGTATAAACTATATACCTTAACGGTTATTTGTCTATTTTCTCGTATAATATACGTAATATATTATATACTTGTCGTATTTTCACTTAGTAATCACCACACAACCAATGATACGGAAAAGAAAACGTTTTCGAAACTCACGTGCATCTTTTTGGTTATACGACACGTTGCCGAGGCAAGTCGTTAATTATTAGGTCGTGACCGGGTACCAACGTGCGATATCGTTTAATCAACCAGTACCGTTAACTTTCATTCACTACTAAGGTGAGTTCTCGTAGCACCACTTTTTAATATGTTTTCCTTGGGGTGGAAACGGTACTACTCAAATGATTTTCAAATGATTTTATGTTGTGATCGACTGTTTTTCATGATTTTGGACACATATGTGTGATGATGCGATTATATGCTATGAAATATTTTGTTTTGTGAGTACATGAATGCGCAACTGTAAACTCTGATGAGAGTCGAACACAATATGATAGATCTGTCGGTGTAGCTCCCCACAATGTACTGGTTTTGTGTGCAATGAACATAGTAGGCTCAGTTGGTGCGACATTATTACTGTTTTTAATAAAGTGCTTGTAATTGGTATTCATACTCACTATTTGTCCTACACTAAGCTAATCACAGCTCAGTGGTTTTACTCTTAAACCTATGAGCTTACCAACATTATGTTGAGATTTTCTAGTACCATTTTTAGGTGTTAAGTCATGAGGATGCCTAGAGATTGACTGTCTTAGCAAGACTAAAGACAAGACCCTCCCGGGTTATATCCCGCGGAATTGCATTTTGACATTTCCTTATGATGTAGTTTTGGCTTTGAGAATTTATGTTTTGGATCTTGTATTATCCTAGTTGTGGGAGTATTGTGACCTTTTATCTATCTTATGTGTTATGCATTTAGTATTTCTCTATTGCGACACCATGTGTTCCTGTTATGAAGTCATAACCCGTTTATCTTCTTCCACTGCGATACTCTAGGGTGTGACAATGCATTCAAGGCCTATACGGCGTATGCCATCTCAGGTGCATAAGCCGTATAGACAGACGGGCTTAGGCCTTTTTTAGCTTAAATAAAAAATTCCACCACACTTTAGGTCACGCTTCCATACCCTACTTCCATAGGACGAATTCCAGAGCCTGCAACACGAGTTCCAAGGTTAAAAGATCAAGAGATCAAGGAATTACACATCATAAATATTTTTTTATCTTTGGTTTGATCATTATGTCTTTCATTAGTCTTTTAAAACTGATTTATCTTTGCTTATTTTCTGTAATGGAAGGATAAGCCTCTTAGTGCTTGCCTTGTTATGACTTTATTCGATTAATGACATGATTTTTTTACCTTCATTCTGGCTTTATCGTGAATACTTTGATTAATGACATGATGTGTTACTTACATCCTTGCATTTACCATGGCTACGTGTTGATAGTAATTATTAGTAGGTTACCATATGAAAGTTAATTACTTGAATCATTAATATATTTGGCAAGTATCCCTTAGTGGGTAAGACTACAACCATTGGCCTTGCGGCGTTAAAAGTGGTAGATAATAGGATTTAAGATTTAATGAAAGGTAATAGGCATATTACTTAGTAATTAAGTACTTGGCAAACACATAAAAACATTGTCATATGGAATAGTTGAGAAGCTTAATGCTTGGATTATACCTAGAATGCGACCCGGACTATCGGCGTATGCAGTTATAGCAAGAAGCATGTAGGGAGTGCCAACTGAATCACACCTACACTACATAAGACTCACTACAATACTGCTAGATGAACATTGCACACATATTCATGTCTTGATAGGATAGATGATTAGCAAGACGAGCACGTCTTTTATCTCTTGATTGTTATCGTCATTTTTAGTTTATTGTCTTTTATTTATCATTATTTAGTAGTTTAATCAATTAAATAAACGTGTGGATTTAAAGCACAATAGTTGTCAAATCAGTTAATTTGCTTTATTTCACTTGAATATTCTCGCTCCTGCGAAGGACCAGGTCTTACCAAGTCTATACTATATACGAACGGGTACACTGCCCGAGAGTGTTGGCGAAGTCTCTTCTAGATTCGGTATATAAATTATTAAACTAGATTTCACACATTAGTTAAGGAAGGCTAAACACCTTTGTGTTTACCTTGTTATGAACCTAAATTACTATATGACATGATTTGCTAGTTTAATTTAGTTCATGATTCAAATAATTTATATGCTTATCGTTTATATCTTATGCCTTTATGAATGCCATGGATAATTTTTTTATAGTAATTAACGAGTAGGAGACCTTCTGTTAGGTCACCATAATAGATTCAACACAAGTATATAAATGATAGAAATGAGAGAGAGAGATAGAGTAGGTCGATTACTTCAAGAATAAATATGAAAAAGGTTCATTAGTATAAAGAAATAACCAAAAAAACAAATGAGAGTATACAAGGGTATATATAGGATTGGAAGGCTAGGGTAACACTCCTAGACCCTTCCTTGTACTCGAATGGGCTTTTACATAGGCCCATGGGCTTACTTCATAAGCCTAGTAATAATAACAAACATATAAGCCTATTTAGTTAAGCAACCTATTACATATTTAATGAACGACACTTTATATTAAATAGACTATTCCCAACAATCTCTCCCTAAGGGTTGGTAATTCAATTTGTTGTAGGTTACTTGACGTCTTCAATACTTCATTGTCTTGACGTCTCTTGTATCTTCGTTCTTTGTTCTTGTTCTTTGTGATAATATGGTGGTTTCGCCTTGCTTTCATCAACGTCTTTAACTTTGTTGTCTTCTTTTCCATCATGCTCATACTTCTTTAGACTTTGAATCTTCATACTTATAAGGTTAACATTCCTTCACTTTGATCTTTATCTCTTAACTTTGTAGATTCTTTGACATTGACGTAGAATCTTTCAGAACTGAGCAATGCTTCGTTCTTTGGTGAGTACTTTATCTTCGTTAGTATGAGCATGTGGATCTTGAATGTGAGCTGATGAATCATGATAGTAACGGTCTCTCCTCTATGGATTACTCATCAGTAGCTTCATGGTAAAGGTTAGTAATAATCTCTAATCGATCACGGTGGACTTTTCTTAGAGAATTGACCACTACAATTGTTTTACTGATGAATATCTTGATTCCATTCACCTTGGTCGGGCACATCAGCCGCCCGAATCCCATAAAGGACATTTATCAGTACTTTTGGATAAAATCTAAGTACCAAACCACATATTCAGGATTCGATTAGTGAAAGGAATCTCCTTAGTGGGATTTTCAGCACTTACAGGCTCAGACTTCGAGAGAATTGACAGCATAGTGTGAAAACTCTCTCTAATCCTTACAAAGGTTGTTCCTGAATTGGATACCCTCAAGAAGGCTTACAACAAGTATACTAAAGTATATCCACAATTCATGTGAGCCGTTGAAGTATACCGAAGTATCACTCCACGACTATAGACCGTTTGGAACATGAAGTAACCACCATCATATGTAAGGCAAGATCCGAAATCTAATAAAAGACTCTTATACAACTTGTGTCCTTTTGGTGAACACAAGTGTATGTTATGGAAAGTGTATCCTAATAGATATTTTGATGAATCTCATGGCTCTAGACTCTATTAGTGCGTTTTGATTTTAGTCGTCAGAGGCATGGAGCAGAGTGCCTCCTTTTTAATACCAACACATCTCAGAGTGAGAGGTTGATAGATTATGCGAGGTTCTTCGCGAGAAATGAAACAAGTATCTTTTAAGAGATACTTGAGTGGCTAAAGGTTAAGTGTAGTGCTTCACAGGGTCCATGAAGTCTTGTCTTCAATACCAGCATCACCTTAGTGACAACCAGTAGCATATGACTTGAACTTGGCTTCTGCCCTAAGTTGATCTTTTGGAGGGCTATTTCTTTTCACCCTTTTTCATAACTTTTCTTTGTAATTCTTCAACCCCTTCTTTCTCCTTTCATTTTTTATACCTTTTTCAATCGTACCTAAGGACTTTCTAGTACTAAACTATTGGTGGTGTTCTTGGGTAGATCCCTCCGCCTCTGGTGGATCATAGAACGTATTTCCTAACCTTAGTCACCTTATAACTCCATGACTATCCTATGTTGCCATAAACCATTCATTTGAAAATCTCTCGAAGTGTTTATGAATACATTTTGTTAACACTTCGAGAGTTTTGGATTTTTTATAAATACTCCCCCGTCACATGTGCTCATAAGTTTTTAAGATGAATTTGCACATGTTAGGTAGAGTTCGAACTTTTGAATTGATATACTTTCAGTGAACAAGACCGATTTGAGACATAGCTTACATCACTAGTTAGACTAGCTTGAAATTATTACCCGACCTGGTCATGTTCAAAGAAAGTTTCTCGAAACGGTACAATCTACTTAGAAAAGTCTTATTCGAGACACGCTTACATCACTGGTTAGACCAACTTGAAATTATTACACTTCCAGGACAAGTCCTTTCGATTACTGACATTTGAGTTTCATCAATTCATGGTTTAAATCTGAGTCGAGCTCATACGAGATTCCACACAATTGTTACCATATTTTAATCACATTTTATTCTCCCCCTCAAAAATAGCATATTGATGTTGTTTTTGGAAAACATTTTGATTAAAATATGCTTTTTTGAGGTTTGTGGAAAGAAATCAACAAGAACTTTTTATTTTGAACAAAGATTGTTTCAAATAATCCCCCTCAAGAAGTGAAGTAAATTTTTGAGGTTTTGATTACGAGAGGGAATACTTCCTTCGCTCCTCATATCAGGATTGAGGCACTGAAGCGTACCCTAGGGTCCTTTCTTTACAAAGATCAGGTTGTACACTATTATATGTGCACAAACCAATATAGTTACAAGTCAATCATAAAGAATTCAATAATAACTCACGAACATAGAAATTACTCAGGCCTTTGGAATGTTCAGATAGGAAATCTCGGTCTTCCTCCAGCATAGCTCTCAAGACGTCTGATCTGGTCATGTTACTTCAACCTTTCCTCGATCCTTTTGATGAAGTTGTGAACCTCCCTTGACTCTTTGGAATTCCACCTTTGACTCTTTCCAAGCGTTTGACCTCTCAACCTACCATTTAAGCCATCTCGTACCGTCTTCAGCGTATCATTACAAAACTTATGAATTTTGTCATATTGCATGAAATTGACATTTCCATGAGTACTTCTGTAGGTGAACCCGAAGGCAGGGTCTTTCTTCAGCTGGTACTGTGATGCTTCATGAATTCCAGGATATAGAAGTTGTGGTCTTGTCAGGTTGAGTTTTCGTTGGTAGCTTTCAACATCTAACTGGAGATCTTCAACTCTCTCCTAAATTATTAAACGCCTTATGAAGATTAGAAGTGAAGTAATGAATGAATATTGCAGTTCAGTTGAAAAGCGTCGCATTCTTCCTTGAACTTTTTCTAGATACATGTCTTCAATGTCGTTCAAAATCAAGTCAGGAAACTCAGCTTCGCAGAACGTGTACTCCTTTTCATCTTGTCGTTTGACAGCAATCTTTTGCATATAATCATAACCGAACTTTGTTGTGGATTCAAGAGTCATGATGGCGATAATTCTTTTCGTACTTTTACATATTTTCTTGACTTTTCTCTGCTGCGATAGTATAGCTGTCGATGTTCAGGCCAATAGTGAATCCCGAGAAGTGCATCTCTATTGTATAGGACTACCTTGTCAATGAATATCTCAGCTTGAGTTTCTTCTATTGCTGTGTGCTCGTATCTTGCAGCAGGGATTCGATAAGTCAAAGATGTTGCATATTTTCGTTCAGTCTGGTCCCCGTGTTGTAGATATTCCAAGTCGGTGTTGAAGAAGAATTTGAAAGGAGTTCTAGGTTTCTCTGGTCTTCCCACCATCGGTAAGGGTTTGGTCCAATCTGTGAAGTAAGGTCCATGCTTTCTCGAGGTGTAGTCGACATTGAATTCAGGGTTAAGCCATTCGATATCGTTGGAAATTGCTCATGCAATGTTTTCCAAGTGATATTCCAGTTCGGTTGCGCTCCCGGATCGTTCTTTAAGAAGATTGAATGCATCATTCTTGAACCATCTCAATTTCATCTTCGTCATCCTCTTGATACCAAACTCTTTTTTGAGGGTTTGGGTGAATTCAACTGTGCGTCCAGGTAAAGGTTCTTCATCTTCAGGAAGAGGTGGTTGAGTGTTAACCATTTCATCAAACCACCTAAACTTAGCTTTGTTTTCATTGTCTAACCACGAGACAACGTTATGTTGTTTGCCTTTGCGTCTTTTAGTGCTTTTGGGGTTTGATGATGGACTAGGTCTTGATTCAAGCTGTTCCTGGAAGTCGTCACTGGTGTAGATAAAATGATCATCTTCTTTTGGTGCTGACTCGGACGCCTTTGGTTCATTTTGAGTAGCTGGTGTTGTTAAACGTTTGGCCGGTTCCTGATGTGAAGACGAAGCACCCCTAGTTGACTTTTGTTTCTTTGACTATGAGTTAGGATCAGGGTCTTCATCTTCTCTCGGCCTTTTATGAGTAGCAGCATCTTCTTTGCATGCAGTCTTGGAAAGATTAACAGAGACAACAGTGTGATTGTTTTTACTTCAGGAGTCATGTTAGCGATACCAGACAATTGATCAAATATCTTAAGCTGAAGTTATTCAAATGAGATGTCCTTTGGTGGAGTAGGGACCGTGTGAAGTGTGAAAGGAGTTGCATATATCACCTCATTAACGATAGTTGTCCTCTCAATGGCTTCAGATACACTTTCAAATAATTTGAAACATCTTGCGACAAGTTTTCCTCCAAGAATTTTTCAGCATAGTTCATTATGAGTCTATCCATGTCAGCTTGGACATCTTTGGATAAGTACTCGTCAATTTGCTGTTTTGTCTGTTAGAGCTCCTCAACTTGATTAGCTAAGCCGGTGACCATGTTGGTTAACGTTTTAATTTGGTCTTAAATCTTCTTTTCTTTATTCATTCGAGCTTGCTTCACGACTTTCTTGATTGTTGCTGCTGCTTGTGAAATCATAGTGTTTATTGGTTTCTTGATTGACTTGTGTGTAGATGTTGTTTGTGTTGGTGGCGGTGATGAGTGAGTTGATGACACAGGAATTGGAGTTTCTTTGATGACCTTTGAAGCTGAATCTTTAGTTGATGCTGGATGTGAAGCTGGAGGGGAAACTGGAGGTGAAGCTGGAGGAGAAACGGAGGTGAATCATCAGGAATTGGAGGAGTTGCTGGAGGTGAAGTTGGAGGTATCTTCATGTTGTTGTCAGCTTCAGTTATCTTAGCTAACTCTTCATCTTCTTGTTATCTTAACCTCTTCTCTTCTTCATCTTTAGCTCTCATTTCCAACTCTTCATCCTCAAGTTGTTTTAATCTCATTACTTCTTCTTCTTGAATTTTCTTTTCCAACTCTACTTCAAGCGCAACTTTCCTAAGATCTTCTTCAGTGATTGTTAAGTTTTCATCCATGTTGTCGTCTTCTTCATCATCATGCTTAGACTCAGTATCCATGACTAATTCTTTAGCTTCTTCATGGTGCTCGTATTCAGTCATGGTGATGTTCCTTTCCTCATCTTTCTTATCTTCGTTACCGGGTTGATTAAACGGATCCAAAGTTGGTGCAGTAATGGTGCTCCCTTCTCCACCGGGTTGATTAACCGGAAGAGGTTGGGTGTTACTGCTTATACCTCTTTCCTCATTGGGTCGAAGAACAGGACTTGGAGGTGGTTGAGTAAAGTTCCTACTGATTTTTGACGCTTGAATAAGATCATCATGTTCCAATTCCTCTTGAGTGCGAGCATTGGAGACTACATTCTTGAGTTTCCTTTTATCTACCAAGTTTGACTCATTATCATTATCTTGGTCTTCATCATCAACCAAGTCTCTATCAATCTATTTAAACATGATTCCACTTCTTTTATCTCCGTCTTCTTTTAACGAATCTAAGCTCAACTTCTTTGCCAATTCAGTTACTGCATCATCAGTTGCTGATCAGTGCTAAAGTGTATATATAAATAATGTCAGAAGGATACACGTGAATAAAGAAAATCAACCCTTTAGGAAAAAAAAAGTTAACTTGCAAAAACTCACGTTTGTGATATGTGTGATACCGGGCAAGTGATCACCCGGGTCGTGTCCCACCGAGGTGTGAATGGACAATCGTTTAAGGTTTCGGAATTAGAGTGACTGATGATTGGGATTTGGAAATTGTTTGTTTATTCTAATTGAGAAACAAATTCTCAAGGAAAATTTAAAATCTAAAAAAATTATATTAAAAACGCGATTCGGAAATTACAAAAACGGGTTTAAAACTAAGATATATGGAAATATAACCTTACAAGTGCAAAATTATTTTTCCTAAGTTCTAAATGATAAAAGAAAATTTTAGAAAAAAGATTTATATTTTTCTGATTTTTATATTTTTTATTATGAATTAAAAACTGTTTTAAAAAGAAAAATGCATAAAAAATATTAAAACTATTCCAAAAATTATGAAACTTTTTCTAAAATTACTTTAAGTCTTAACAGTCCTAGGAAAAATAAAATGAAGGTACCAGCTTATTCTAATAAGCTGATAATAAGCTAAAGAATTCGGATAAGCTTAATATGGAAGGTGGGGTTATATATTAAATGGTGTAGAGTTAAACCAGAGAAGTCCCAAGGGCAGAGTGGTAAGTGTGTTGTGTGGTGAGCTGGGTGGCCAAGGTTCGAATCCCAGCAATGCTATTTTTGCTTTTTATTTTATTTTTTTGGTTCTTATTGTTGAAACTGATTAAGCACAAGGTGATAAGCAAATTTTATAACTAACACTTATTTTGAAAATCACAAATAAGCCCAGTAATCAGCTAAGTTTGCTAATCAGTTGGATTAAAAGGAAATAAGCCCAAGGTTTAATAGAAAAGGACTGATAAGCTGGTAAATAAGCTAAAGGCAAACTTGAAATAAGTTAAACAACTGATAATAAGCTAAAATGACAACTGAAAAAAGCCACAAGAAGTGCAAATAAGCACTGAACAAAACTCCAATAAGCCAAAAGATGGACTGATGCACAGGGCAACTATTTGGATTCTAGGCAATTTTGGGCTTATTTTTAAGCACTTAAATGATTACTAAACACCACAAAAACTGATTCCACTTAAAGTTCACCTACTGAGGATCTAGGAAACCAAAATTCAGACCAAGATAAGCTTATTTTGTTGCTTAAAAATAAGCTAGAAAAATGGCTCTTCTAGACAAGTATGCACCGAATTCTCAGTGTATACTTGTATAGATAGGGAATTTTTGAGCTTAATTTAAAGCTTAAATAAGCTATACTAAGGGCTAATATATGGAATAAGCAAAGACAACCTAGCAAACTACTGAGAAACCAAAAATTCAGGCATTAAACATGACAAATAAGCAATTGATGGAATCTAGAAAACTGATGCAGACTACTGATATGGATTTCTATTGTGCATACTTGCACAAAATGACACAATTCAAATAGAGATTTAACCAACTCTTACAAGTACACTAAATGCAATCTAAAGACCTCAGGGAAAGAAGGTTTGACCGAAGTCAAACCTTTTGGTTAACTCAGGGAAAGAAATGGGTCGGGTTTATTTATTTTGGGATTGGGCTGGGTTTATTATTGGTAGTGGGCTGGGTTAGTGTATGGTGTGGGCTGGGTTTAGTTTTTAGTTAGGATTTAGAATTGGATAAGATTTAATTTTAGGGACTAAAGTTGCCAATTCTGAAAATCCAAGGACCAAGGCTGCCAAAAGTAGAAATTATTTCCAAGGGCCATTTGTGTCATTTTGGTATTTTTGGGGGTTGACTTGGACTTTGACTTTGACTTTTGTCTTCACTTGATCAAATACACAATTGTTGTCGAGTCGATCCAAAAATGCTCGTTTTTGTTCCGTTTTCAATCCTTCAGTACCTGAAACACATAAAACACAAACCAAGGATATCTGCAGTATAATTTAGGTGTTTTTGGTCATTTCAGTGTCTTTTATGGGTATAAAATGATGAGTATTTACACACTCATCAATCCCCCACACTAAGCTATTGCTAGTCCCTAGCAATCCGATCATATAAAGTAATGAAAGGATCAAAAGAATACCAAGCATACCCCGTTTTGATTTTTTACATAATGCCAGAAATTTAAACTTAGAACAAAATATATAACACGCTTGATTTCCAAAAATGGTATCATGGAACGGGATTCACACAAACTGGGTGTCTCCAGGGAATTTTAATCATCATCCTCTTTTTTATACTCCCAACTAAGCTTAAACTTAATGTGCAAATGCTTTTGTAAAATGATAACACTACTTATACAAATAATCTATGTAAGTCGAAACTTAACTTTTCACTCCCATATATATTAAAGTTAGGTGACAGTGCTTGATTTTCAAAATCTTGATAACAAAAATCAACGTTTTTATAAGACTTTGACTAATACTAGTTGAAAGATAGATTTAAAATTTACAACAAGTAAGCTTTAAAATTTATTGCATTTTGCAATATCATTCCATTTTATTTTATTTTTTCTTTTCATTTTTTCATCATTTTTCATTTCATTTCATCTCATTTCTTTTTTTTTTAATTTGTGCAATATAAACTAACGGAGTTTCACGGGAACCAAGATCTTACACCTTCTGGAATAAAGGATCCAAGGGCCATTACAACGGAGAATTCCAAGACTCTAAACATTCCTGAAATGAGGATCCAAGGGTGTTAGACCAAGACCTCACACATTTCTGAATTAGAGATCCAAGGGCCGGTGTAAGAGGGTAGCCAAGACCTAAACGCCTTCCGGAAATAAGAATCCAAGGGCCGATCTTGAACCGTAGCTTTTTACACATACATTTATTACTTAACTTTTACATTATTATGACATATGCTTGTTCCGAAGTTTAAATAAAGCTTTGAACTAGTATTTTTCAGAATCGTATAGAAAAATGATATTGTGTGTTTAAAAGTTTGAAAATAAGCACTAATTAAGTTAGATTAGTTATCTCTTGGGAGGAAAAACCATATATTACTTATATAAGCTCTAAAGAAAACCACTATTCTACTCTTAGCATTTTCATTTGCACAAATCGTAAAACCTTAGTCTAAATGTTAAGGAAGCAGCCAGATCAATACTCTGGCAGAGTCGGGATTCCCTTTGTTCTAACCTAATTAAGACTAAACTATTTTTTTTATTGCAATTTCTTATCTAAAAACGAAAAAAATTTTAAAATTTTGGCCAAAACGGGGGTACTAGGGCACTAGAAGGTACATATGTGACAAAATTCGACAGAATTCCCCCCCCCCCACACTTAGAATTGAATATTGCCCTCAATATTCAAAGTACCGGCTATTATGCCGACACTTAGAATGTAAAAAGGTAATACTAATAGCCAAGTGTGTGAAAGAAATCTCATTTTTCACAAACAGGATTAAAAAGATATCCCTAGATAATCGTTAGCAAATGGATAGGATATTGGGCGGCTGGATTGAAAACAGGCGCGGCAATCATCACAATCCAAGGGAAACCTGAAAACAAGAGCAAACAACACAAAAGAGCACAGCACAGTGGGATTCCCCCACACTTAGTGTCAGAAAATAGAAAGAAGTCAGAAACATGGGCGTTTACCCATGCAATGCTAATGTTTTTGTTAACCGAGTCACTAGCTTGACTCGACCCCGAATTCATTGGTTCTTGGGGAAGCAAGTGGAAGAAACTATCTCCATCGGACTTTCATTCAATGTGTTTAGATAAACATTTGAACATAAGAAAGTTCCACACCGACGAGATACCCACGGTATTTTAATAGTAGAAACTATAAGGGACGATACCGGGGTCAAAGATAGTGTCCTCATTCCCATAGGAGAAAAGGGAAAGAGAAATCACAACATATGTGAAGAATGGTAAAAAGGTGTGTATCACAATGAGAATCCATTCTTCATCCGTAAAAGGAAAATCATCATTTGTTTGAACTTGTAGCTTAACCTTGAAGCTTGTATGGTAATTTTCAACAAAATTTCCGGGAGGGAGGGTTGGGGACGGTTCTTCGTTCAATAAATTTTCAAGAAAAAGGATGTCCCCCTCTGAATCAAAGTAAGTATCATCAATCCTTGTCGGAATTGAATCATCACTTGCAAGAAAAGCATCTACCTCATCCCAAAAGAAATCACTTCCCTCAACCGGTGTGAGAGAAGGGTAGGAAGAGTCAGAAATAATCGGATCAGGAGATGAAATGGGATTGTTACTTGAAGAGAATTCAGTTCCATCCACAGAATTAACAATCTCAATACGATAAACCGATTCCGGACGTGGGACAAGTGGTGTGCTCTTAGAGCTAACAATTTTCACCACTTCCGTTGTGTTCTCCGATTCTTGTTCATCATAATCAAAAATACTCTTAACATCCGCAGAACAACTCTCAAACCATTTGCTCGAACCAGGAGTAATTTTCATCGCTTTGAGCTCAGCACGTTTATTTGAAATACTCTTAACCGTGAATCTTGAAAGTGTTAGATCAATTCTTTCAGATTTTTGATCAACCGTAGCAACGTTGCATTTGGTGGTTAGAGATTTAGAGTTCTGATTAATGTTAAACGTGACTTCTTCATTATCAACCCGAAGTGTTATTTCTTCGCCATAAACATCAATCAAAGCACGCCCCAAAGGAACCCTGAGAGGTACTCGGGGATCGCATTCAAAATCCTACAACTACAAAATCGGCGGGGAAATGAAACTTTCCTACTTTGAAAAAACGTCTTCAGCAACGCCTTTAGGAATAGTAACAGTGCGGTCCGCCAATTCAAGAGTCATCCTTGTGGGAGTAAGTTCCGGGAGTGAAAGCTTTTCCCACACGAAAAGCGGCATCAGGTTGATGCTTGCACCAAGATCGGCCAAGGCGTAGCATTCAACCATCCCCGGGAAATCACAAGGGATGAGAAATTTACCAGGGTCTCCTAATTTTTCTGGAAGTTTCTTAAGGAGTACAGCTGAGCAATTCTCATTTAACGGGGTTTTTGTCAATTCAAATAATTTCTCCTTGTTGCTTAAAAGACTCTTGAATTGAGAAGCGAATTTCGGCATATACAGCAAGGCATCAGCAAAACTAATATCGAAGTGTAATTTCTGAAAAATTTCCAGAAATTTCATCATTTGGTTGTTAGTTTTCTCATGGAGCCTTTGATTATTAAGCCTTGAAGGATATGGAATTGAAGGCTTAGGATTGGTCTTCGGAACAGCGGGTTCCGGAACTTGAGTTTGGACATCAGGAGGTTGGACGTGTGCGGTACTTCGTGGGCTTGAAAAATGCACCTTGTTCGTTGTCACCTCGGTATCTCGATTCACTTCCCTCGGTGGAGGGGGCATAGGAGTCGAGGGTCCATTATGCGTCTTACCACTTCGAGTGGTGACGGCTTTCAACTCAGCATTAGGATTAGTAACGGTATTGCTCGGAAGTCGTCCGGAAGATGAAGAAGATTGGTTCATGTTCATATTCATGAAACTGCCCATCATATTCTTCAACTCATTTGTTTGACGAGACATCGTAGTATCAATTTCCTTTCTCAACTCGACTTTCATATTAGTGATTTGAGTCTGCATTAAACGCATGCTGGACTCAGTAATTTTCATGAAATCATTAGTCAAAGGAGTTGAGGAGGTTGTTGATAAACGTGTCGATTCGGAGCTTGATAAGGCTGGTTGAAATTGTTACGGTTTTGGTTGAAGTTCTGAGAATTGTTGAAATTTTGTCCTTGATTTTGAACAAAGCGATTTTGATTATTTTGATTTGGCACGGGTGGAAAACCAGGTGGTACCATAGCATTTGGTGCTCGGTAATGAGTTTCAGCATGCGGTCGGTTTTGATTGTAGTTTACTGCAGCTACGGGAGCTTGGTAAACAGAAGCATCGGTTGCTTGACAATCGTAATACGCATGCGGGCCACCACAAGTTTCACACACTTTGTTTATGGCTTTGATTTGTTCCGGTTTATGAATTTCACTCTTAATTTCTTTCACTTCCTTCATCATGCAACGAATTGCGTCCGTTAGAGCGGCTAACGGTGCGGTTAACTCTGATGAGTTACCGGATGAAGAAGCAGGAGTGATAGGAACATTCACTTTGTTTCGAGAAATAGGAACTTTTGACTTATTCTCAAAAATTTCAAGCACATCTTTAGGTCTACGATTCAAGATATTGCCACCAGCGGCTGCGTTAAGAGAATCTTGATCATTTCCATTCAACCCATTATAAAACGTATTGATCTGTTTTAACTCCGTGAAATCATGATGCGGGCATTTTCTTAGGAGATCTTTGAATCGTTCCCATGCCTCTCCGAAGTTTTCATCGAAACTTTGACGAAATCCAGAAATTTCATTTTTTAGATTAGTCGTCTTTGAAGGAGGAAAGAAATAATTGACAAATTTCTGTACGAGATCTTCCTAAGTTTCAATGGATCGAGGGGGTTCTTTTTCCAGCCAAATTCGGGCTGCCCCTTCGAGTGAAAATGGAAATAGCATCAATTTGACAACTTTTTGCGGCACATCCTTGTAATTGATGGTTGAGGTCAACTTGTTGAACCAACGGATGTGTGCATACGGATCTTCTCGTTCAAACCCGTGGAATGGTTTGTAGACACGAGTTAAATCAAATGCGTTTTCAATTCAAAATGATCAGAATCGATTGGTGGTAAAACGATGGCATCTCCGTAACCCTCGGTGGGTGCTTGGAGCATCTCAGCCATTGTTCGATTGTCTGCCATTTTATCAATGGGAACAGTACGAATCTCGGGTTCGACTATTCGGGCAGCACGTCTACGATTACGTCTTCTCGGAATATCTACGAGTTCACGTAAAGGACTTGTCGACGTAGAAGAACGAGTGCGCATGCACTAAATAAAATAATTCAATTAAAACAAGATCGAAGCAAAACACAAGGAACTTAAACCTTAAATCAACAAGCGTAGGTAGCTTCTGAAAGAAAAACGCACAGAGTGGCGGAGGAGCAAAGGTGGGCAATAAATGCTCCTTAAAAACCCGCTCCTTTCGGTTTGTCAATTTAATGACAAACCTCCTGAAACCTCCGTTAGAGTTTGTTTATCAATCAAAGGTGAGCCGAATTCGCAAGCGACACAAAGGCAAGTTTTAATCTGATGTTTGGGAACTTATTATGATAATACTCCAAGTTGAGGAATATTATATTGATTTTGCTTTTATCTTTTACTTAACAATAAAACGAGAAATGTTTTTGGGTTTTTATTTTTATATGATAATATATATAGAAAAGAAAAGAAAAATATTTTTGTATTTTTATATGTTTTTATGAAAGTGGAAACTTCTGAAAGAAGGATCTCAAGTCACTAATCGTTTTAAATCTCAACGATATTGTCGCAACACAACCTCCCCGGCAGCGGCGCCAAAATTTGATCCTGTGCTAAAGTGTATATATAAATAATGTCAGACGGATACACGTGAATAAAGACAAATCAACCCTTTAGGAAAAAAAGTTAACTTGCAAAAACTCACGTTTGTGATATGTGTGATACCGGGCAAGTGATCACCCGGGTCGTGTCCCAACGAGGTATGAATGGACAATCGTTTAAGGTTTGGAATTAGAGTGACTGATGATTGGGATATGGAAATTGTTTGTTTATTCTAATTGAGAAACAAATTCTCAAGGAAAATTTAAAATCTAATCAAATTATCATATATATTAAACCACAACAGAAACGGTGCCGTTTCATCAGCTTTTTTCCCGCCAAAATTTAGCCCCAAACCTTAATCCGTTTCTTTCTTAGCCCAATCCGGTTCATGAGTACAAAGGGTGCCCTTGATAGCGCTGGAACATTCTCAGAAATCTCTGGAGCCGCACCAATATCTTTTGGATCGATGTTTGCAAGTTTGGGGCTTTGTTCATGAGTACAAAGGGTGCCCTTGATAGTGCTGGAACATTCTCAGAAATCTCTGGAGCCGCACCAATATCTTTTGGATCGATGTTTGCAAGTTTGGGGCTTTTGATTTATACAAGGTTTAGTGGCCGATTGGCTGCTGACTCATGATTCCGGTGGTAAGAATTGTTGTTAATTAAATGATTGGTTGAAAACCCTAATTTTTGGGTTGATGCCTGCAACTTTGGGGCTTTTCATTTATATAGGGTTTAGTGGCCGTTTGGCTTTAGGGCATTTGATTTATATGGGGTTTAGTTGCCGATTTTATGCTGATTGATGATTTAAAATGATTCGTTGAAAACCCTAATTTTTGGGTTTTCGTTATTGGCTGTGGTTGGTTATTTGTTCGTTGTAGATATTGGTGACGGATCTTTAATTGTTTCTTGGTAACTTCTAATTTTCAAAGTAACAAACGTCCTTCTCGCCCTTTTTTTTTTAGTTACAGTGGTTTCTTTGTGTCTTTTTGATGGGTGCATATCTGTCTTTTTTATGTGTTGTGCAGGTTTGGGACTTTTGATTTATATGAGGTTGCTAAACACGGTGTTTGGTGATTTGCTGCGTCTCTAGATAACTATCAATATCTATCTTTTTGCTGGGTGTGTGCAAGTTTGGGCCTTTTGATTTATATGGGATTTAGTGGCCGATTGGCTACTGATTGACGATTCCGGTGGTGACCATTGTTGTTGTTTTCATTGTTGGCTGCGCTTGGTTATTTGTTCGTTGTAGATATTGGTGAGCATTTCTTACTTACTTTGTTCTAAGCTTTCATATGTGTTACCTTGAGCCTTTTGACAATTTTTCAACTATTGGTTGTGGTCTGTCGTTACGCCAACATTTTGGCTAATTACAAAGTATTGATATAAACAGTTGGCCCACACTATCTTTTTTGGCCACAACACGCGTTGGCCCAATATATTCGGCAATTGTGAAATGACAGTTAGTTTTACCGTGCCTTAATATATATTTATTCTCATCGGTGTTCTTCGTCATTTTGTATGCACAGGAACTTAGGTTCCAGTATGTTACGTTGTACTTGGTTGTGATGATTGGTCGGATATGATGTGTTGCTGCACTATGTGGACGGATGGCAGAGTGCGAGAATCACTCGCCTCAGCAACCTTCACGCGTGCACCAGCGCACGAATAAATCTGAGCCCACTTTTCTTTATATGGGATTTAGTGGCCGATTGGCTACTGATTGATGATTCCGTTGGTGAGGATTGTTGTTGTTTTCGCTGTTGGCTGCGCTTGGTTATTTGTTCGTTGTAGATATTGGTGAGCATTTCTTACTTACTTTGTTCTAAGCTTTCATATGTGTTACCTTGAGCCGTTTGACAATTTTTCAACTATTGGTTGTGGTCTGTCGTTACGCCAACATTTTGGCTAACCACAAAGTATTGATATAAACAGTTGGCCCACACTATCTTTTTTCGCCACAACACACGTTGGCCCAATATATTCGGCAATTGTGAAATGACAGTTTTTTTTATGGTGCCTAAACGGCATCGTACTGACCGTGCCTTAATATATATTTATTCTCATCGGTGTTCTTCGTCATTTTGTATGCAACATGGACTTATGTTCCAGTATGTTGGTTGTACTTGCTGTGATGATTGTTGAATATGATGTGTTGCTGCACTGTGTGGACGGATGGCATAGTGCGAGAAACACTCGCCTCAGCAACCTTCACGCGTGCACCAGCGCACGAATAAATCTGAGCCCACTTTTCTCTTTCTATAGGCGATGATGATAATTTTCCAGCTATTGCGTTTATGCATTTATCTGAGTCTTATTTGTTACCATTACGTACGTACTCATTTTGTATACTGACAGGAACTTAGGTTCCAGTATGTGTGTTGTACTTGGCTGTGATGATTGTTTGAATATGATGTGTTGCTGCACTATGTGGACGGATGGCAGAGTGCGAGAAACACTCGCCTCAGCAACCTTCACGCGTGCACCAGCGCACGAATAAATCTGAGCCCACTTTTCTCTTTCTATAGGCGATGATGATAATTTTCCAGCTATTGCGTTTATGCATTTATCTGAGTCTTATTTGTTACCATTATGCGTACGTGCTCATACCATTGTCAGTGGCGAGGCACTTGAACAACAAATAATGGTGGAATAGCGACTGCCTTTAACCGCAGGTGATATTCTTTTTGGATTTGGTTGTTTTAATTTATTTCCTTTTGCATTTATGAAACCTTAAATTTGTTTTCGGGTTTTTACAGGAACTGAATAGGTCAAGGGCGGAATTGGTTGGATGCATTGTTAGTTGGGATTTCTTAATTTTTCCGAGTAAGTTTTTATCTTTTCTTCTGCGTTTTTGGGGTTCTTATTTCTTTTTTTAAATGATGTTTTAATATTGTGTTGTTCATGGAAGACAGAGTTTCAATTTGCTATACTCAGGTTACTTTTACATCATGATTAGTTCTAATTTTTAAGTTTGGTTTACCGACTTATAGGTGGTCAATTAATTAAATACCATGTGTTCTGTTGATTTTCCAGGTGAATGAATTTCGGGTTTCGGATATGCCGCCATCAAGGTGTGGCTGCAGGCAGCGGCTTTGCAGTCTGCTTTTGATGATGCACTTATTCCACGAAGTGCACTACTAAGGCTTACGCAGGTTTGATATGTTGGTGGGTTGAATTTGGTATTAAAATCTTTAGCCTAATTTTTTTTTCTTGACTGTCAAATT
This sequence comes from Artemisia tridentata subsp. tridentata, assembly GCA_021014915.2. NCBI lineage: Eukaryota > Viridiplantae > Streptophyta > Magnoliopsida > Asterales > Asteraceae > Artemisia > Artemisia tridentata. Next base: position 351,948,509 of record CP139509.1, on the reverse strand, counting down.
AGATGCCATTGTAACCTTATGTTTATTTTTACATTCGTGTTTGACAATTATTTGGTGGCTCTTATAATTGTTTACAAGTTCAAATTTTGAATTTGCAGTATTCATGGTATAAAGGGAGTTACAGTTTCAGGCTAGCTGATGTGGCAGAGGGGAACGAATGACGTGTTTGGGAGTGATACACCCGAGTACATCGCATGTAGCTCAAAACAAGTTCCGGTAACTTAGCTCCATCTCCTTTTAATTACATGATGGATCAAGTATTTAATCAAATAAATTTTCGTTGCTTCATTTTCATATGAATCATACGATGTTGGTATTTTATCTTTGCTCAGATAAGTAGTTTGGAATTCGTGATATGAAGCTAACATAAGTAGCTTGAAATAAGCTAAGATAGGGGGTGGTTGGAATTCTTGATAAGAAGGTAAGATAAGTAGTTTGAAAGAAGCTGGTAACTAATGTATAATGCAATCTCTTTAATCACTTATTCACTCACTGTTAAAGTTCAAGTGTAGTAGATTTTGTGCATTTAGAATATCTCATGGACTATATAGTTGTAGCATGGAATGTTTTAGCGCCTTAGGTTGTCGTAAATCAGTTATAAATAACCTGTTATGTGGCCAGTGGGGTTGGTTCTTTGTAGCCCAGAAAACGGGAGATTTTGTTGTTGTTGATCAGATAGAAAATCGGCAATTTTTTGCGTCAGATTTCCCGCCAAAATTGCGGCTCACCTGCTGGCTTGCGTAGGCCTGTTTGTTATTGCTTTTATATTATTGTTTTTAGAGAAAAATTGTTGTGGTTGGTGCCACGAGTCACTCATCCCTTGGTTTATCAGGTTCTTGCCATGCCTTTTTTCACCGAAGCTATCGATCCTGTAGGTCGGAATAGTATGTCTGATACAATGCGCGCATGAAGCTTTGTCTAAGTACAATGAGAGGTTTCTTATCCTACTATGTTGTTGCTAATCTTACCAGTCAAATGAGAAGAAAAAGAAGCTTGCATGCCAAAAAAAAAAAAAAAAAAAAAAAAATTGTGATAAACACCAAAGAAGACATGTGGCGATGATGATCATTCTACGTGTCAGCTCTTCTATGTCTCAGGTTCACACAAAAATCTGACTCGGCACGGTAGCCAGGAACTAAATCTGGCTGCAGGCGTGTCATGTGTCTTGAGCTTGAAAAGAAATAAAAAGATCTGAGACTGTGCCAATGTCCAAAACCCAAGAAAAATGCATTATCTGAACCGGAGAACAGCAAGTTTCTTCCTGGATCAACAGCAGTTGAAACAAACCCAGGTGACACTATTTTACTTAACATTTTTTCTTATTTAAAGATAAAATCTACATATGCAGTTATTCACTGTTTGTTTTTGAAAACTAGAAAAGCCATCACCAACGCTAAGGCGATTGTTTCAAGATCAGCCAGCAGATTCAGCTTGCCAGAAGCAACTTGCCCAAGGACTGATCGCAGATAGCTTTGCAACAGCTTCAAACGACCAATTCGACCGAACTTTGCTTTTGGATAACAAGAAAGGGGAACCAGGTTCCAAATAAGATTTGTAAGTAAGGAATTTTCAAGTGTTGCAGTTGCTGCTTCGGCTGGTAGTGGTGCTACACCTGCAGAGCAACATAGCAGCCGAGTCAAAAAAGGAAAAGCAAGTTCAAGAGAAAGAGGAGTCCGAACATGTGAGCTTTTCTTTGCTTTACTTAAGTCAATATATGTTGTTAATGTTCAACATTAGGATAAGAAAGTTATGATTAGCGATCGTTAAAGATTGTATTGAAACAGAATTCAAGCAAGTATAAGCTTTGTACCAGCAATTTCAGATATAATAAAATGGGTAGACCATATTTTGCCTTCATGTTGCATAATTTTGCAAGGAACATAGAATTCATATAATGGTTTATGCATTGTTAGTGCAACATCAAAAACACCTATGAGGTTTATTTTCATTACTTTTGAGCCGTTCAAAACCTCGGCCGAAAAACAGGCACGCCCGCAACGCGGCGTCAGTCGCCTATCTCGTTATATTAAAAACGCGATTCGGAAATTACAAAAACGGGTTTAAAACTAAGATATATGGAAATCTAACCTTACAAGTGCAAAATTATTTTTCCTAAGTTCTAAATGATAAAATAAAATTTTAGAAAAAAGATTTATATTTTTCTGATTTTTATATTTTTTATTATGAATTAAAAACTGTTTTAAAAAAAAATGCTTAAAAAATATTAAAACTATTCCAAAAATTAGAAACTTTTTCTAAAATTACTCTAAGTCTTAACAGTCCTAGGAAAAATAAAATGAATGTACCAGCTTATTCTAATAAGCTGATAATAAGCTAAAGAATTCGGATAAGCTTAATATGGAAGGTGGGTTAAATATTAAATGGTGTAGAGTTAAACCAGAGAAGTCCCAAGGGCAGAGTGGTAAGTGTGTTGTGTGGTGAGCTGGGTGGCCAGGGTTCGAATCCTAGCAATGCTATTTTTTCTTTTTATTTTATTTTTTTGGTTTTTATGGTTGAAACTGATTAAGCATAAGAAAATAAGCAAATTTTATAACTAACACTTATTTTGAAAATCACAAATAAGCCCAGAAATCAGCTAAGTTTGCTGATCAGTTGGATTAAAAGTAAATAAGCCCAAGGTTTAATAGAAAATGTTAGGAATATAAATATTCAGATGAAGGCTCGGTCACCCCGAGTATCTATTTAGCATTTACATAGCTCGTAGGCTTATTTATATTAGCTTAGTATTATTAGTATTAGTATTAATAGTATTAGTCGTATTTATATTTGTGGAGTGGGTCGGGGCATTCCCCACTGTCAGCTCACTCCACAGCCCACTAGGGGCACAAATATTAGGAACTATAAATACCCCTTCCCACACTTGGGAAGGGTTGGATCTCTTGTCACAAAACACACACTAATCTAATAGATCTCAAGTTTTCTCTCAAGGGTTTCCCACTCTCTCTCTCTAGTTCATCTCATCTCTCTAACCATGGATCTAATCTTCCATGAACCAAGACCACCCGAATCATCCACACAATCAAGATGGTTATTTCCTACAATTGGTATCAAGAGCCATGGTTGGTTCGGTTTGATTGTGTGTTGGTCTCATTTTTCTTGGTTCGAATCCTTTTATTCTAACTGTGGTACTAATTTTTTTTTTGGGTCTCATCCTGTATTAACTGCTCTACTCATTTTTGTTGTTTTTCTCATATGTTTGTTCGATTCATGTTATCTATTGTTGGACTCAACTGATTTTGGGCTTATGTGGTTCACTGTGTTTAACGTGAGACCATTCAATGTTTCAAGTGACAAAAGATTTATCTTTATCACTAAGTTTATCACCCATTTATCTTTTGTGATTAAAAGTCCACTTGGGATTCATACACTTCTTGGTAGCTGCTACGTAGTATAATTTTTTGTGGGTTGTCTTTATCTTGGCAGTTTGGTTTGGGTTATTTTTGTTGCTTTGGTCCATTATAATTCATCAAAAGTGTACAACTGTTTTGTAGCCCTTCATACACTTAAAGTGTGATTAACATATCCATTTGTGCATACTGGTTCGAACATCCGCTTGGGGTATATGATTCGTTAAAACTGCTGGTCTCGAATATACTTGTTCTTGATAGCAGCTTGATATGGATTTTTGAGCAGCAGTTTGATGAAGGAGGAATGATGTTCTTGGATGCGGTTTGTGTATAATTTTTGGATGCAGTTTGGCTGTTTGCCAAAAATGGATAAATATGACAAAACTGGTGATAGTGACATACAGTCTTGCACAGATGCGGCTTGTGTGTTTTGCACAGATGTGGCTTGTGTGGTTTGTCTACGATGCGGTTTGTGGTCTTACAAGGATGCGGTTTGTGTCTATGATATTGGTTTTATCGTTCATACGGTTTGTCTCTACATTCATCGATGCGGTTTGTCTAACCTATACAAAAGTTATGCTGCTAAAATTTTTAGCAGACCATGCAGTTTGTCTCGGTCAAATGGTCAAACGGGTTATCAAATATCAAAATGAATGAAGATGAAGTAGATGACCATACCACTACGACCACAACCATTAACAGCCGCAAACTAACTACAATAGTAAACCAAGACCCAAGGTCAATCAACACGCTTAGATATCATCATTGATCGTTTTTCTCTTGAAGCATAACTTCATTTTTTTATCCGAAAAAATTAAAAAATGATATATAACAATATTGTTATACTCGTTTTTTATTATTCGGTTCTTACATGAACAACAAAAATAGATCTCAGTTATTCTTTTAGTTTCGATAATAGTCAAAGAAACATCAAGAAACTTGAAGGTATCTCAATCGAAAATAATAACATCATCGATCACTGTCGAAGCTTAGCTTCTTTTATATCCGAAAAGTAAAGGAAGAAGGATAACAATTAGGTTATTTTCTCCCTTTGTTTCGCTCAGTAAGTACAAAACAAGTAAACACAACTACAGTTAAACCTACCCGATACCCTGTTAAAAGGATCTTGAAGCCTTTTCGAGTGATTTCTTGATCTAGATGCATATGAAGTAAACGGTTGTGTTTATGGTATATTTATTATGGTTCGGATTTGATCTTGCTAATGGGAACTGAGACTCGAAAGTTTTTTTTAAGTGATGTTGTTTGATGAAACAAAGATGAAGATGGAGGAGTCTGTTGAGTTGAGAAAGAATGTATTGTGATGAGATAGGGGCAGATTAAGTTTGCAGAGATCTGGGTTTGAGTTGTTTGGTGGCTAAGTAATGGATGAGAGGACAGTGAAAGGGGGCTAAGATTAATAAGGATTAGGGTTTGAGTTATGTATAAAGTGGGAGTTAAATACAGGATAATTAGGGTTAATGAGAGAAATGGATTGGGTTTTATGATTGGTTGAATGGGCTGGACGATTTGAAGTGGGTCGTGACTTTGTGTAAATTGAATGGTGGGCCGTGACTTTGTGTAAATTAAGTGGTGGGCTGCATTTGTGCTTTCAAATTATCATTAATTTGTTGTTGATAATTTTGGTACTCGGTGAACATCTTTGGGTAATAAGTCTGGACCACGATTACAATGATGCTTCGTTATCTGTAATTGGGTATTATTCTGGGATTGGTTTTCTGGATATAACTAGGGATGCCATTATCGGATTTGTGTAAAACGTCACGACTTGTATTTGGGTTCTTGAATGTCAATGTGATTACAGAGTTGTGGAGTTGGCTGCATTGTCTTATTGGTGCCTACGACTAGAGTGAGCCTGCAATTTGATCTTTGCAATTTGAGTTACATTTGACTAATTGCGATTTGGTTGATTGCAATTTGACAAGTTGCTACTTGACTTGTTGCGACTTGACTGATTGCGATTTGACCAGTTGCGATTGGATGTTGCGAGTTGATTCTTGCGATTTGACTAATTGCGATTTGGTTGATTGCAATCTGACTTGCTGCAAATTGACAAACAGTGACTTACTTGTTGCAATTTGATCAAGTTGTGAGTTGACTTATGTGACTTGAATTTCAAAGATTATTATTGCACTTCACTCTATGCTATTCTTGTTGATTTCACGGTTTCCCTTGTAGATTTTAGAAAATCCCGCGAAAGATTCGATTTCTCGGTTTAAATCTCAAGAGCTGTAAAATCCCGTGAAATTAATTTTGGACAAGTAGGCTGGACTTGGATTTAGACATAATAAAACTTACGGGGTTTGACCAATTTTTCGGGATAAGTTTGTGCTTCGAGATCGGCAGGAATTGGGAAATTATGGTGACTTGGTTGGTTTGTTAATTCACGGGTTGGTGTACTTAGTGTCACAAACATCTCGGGGTGGATGGACGCACGATGTTTGATGACCCTTGCTAGAGCGTATTTATGGTGATTAGTCTTGGAAGTTCAAGAAGTGAATATATACAATAAAGGATGGAAGGTTGGGTATATATCACTACCTATACTTAAAGGAGTTACGTTGTTGTGCTCAATATAGGTTCTAGATCACAAATTTAGTGCAAGTATAAGTCACGAACTGGTTCTTTATCAAGCTTCATCAAGTGATTGTTGTCTCTCAAGCTTCTAATGGGATTGTAGTACAAGATCTTCTCAAGAGGTGGTCAGACTTAAAGACCGGAGGTGGTTGTTCAGAGACGTGGTTTAACCGTTTACATTCTAAAGTTAAACGTATTTCATCAAGCGGTTTTGGCATATTATGAGCTTCAGGGAATTTATTAATCTGCTAAACTATTGATGAGGAGACAAGCAAGGGGTTACTTCAAGAGAGTCTTAATCACCATCTTCGTTGCAGTAGTTTCATTTGTCTCTTTCCATGTTTTGTGCCTGTCAAATTCACGATCATCACAGACTCTTAACTTTGGCAAAAAGGTCATTTCATGCCCTTTTTGAGGGGGAGAATTAGGCGTGTTTCCTAGCAGTTCCGTCTCCAGCGATTTGAATCTTAGCAGTTCCGGTTTCAGTGGGTCAGATCATAGCGATTCAGGATTCAGTGGTTCAGTCTACAGCAGTTTGATACTTACTGTTGTGCAGTTTGTTCTTGAATTTATTTCTCAGACAAATCTCAAGAACTGTAAAATCCTGTACACAGTACGACAACTATTCCATGCACTGCATCTGATAACATCCAAGTAGCTGGGTCAGACAGCTTTGTCTGATAGGACTGACTATGAGTCATGGGCATTGCTAAGAATTAGCGCATGTTTCTTTCTTTTTGGCTAGTCAACTGCACAAGATGATCACGAAGTTAATTTGGTATTCTTTATTTGTGATTGAAGTTGAATTTCACGAAGGCGTCTACTTATTTTATCTTGAAGTCGGGGTTGGTTGGATGCATGACCTTCAATGATAACTTGCTCGTGCTTAAAATTTAAGTTGAAGACTTGGGTTATCTAGTTACCAGCTGTCGGGGTAACTATCACTTAAGAGTTATTGGAGTACTCAGTGTCACACGTCAATGACGTTGTCGATAATCGCAAGAGGTGATAATGTCTCATACTCTGGTTGGGTATTGAGCACTTAGAGATTGGCTTAGAGCATTAATTCTCTACACCGTTCTTCCAACATTAGTGCAAGCTTAAGTAACAAATTTGGGGACGTCTACTTCAATTTTCAGTATTGATATATCGGGTTTCCTTCATCAAGTGGTTACTAATCTGTGTACAAGATTGGTTAGTTGGTCAAAGGTTTTAAAAGTTGTGATGTGATCTGTAATTCTCACGGGACATGCTTAACCCAAACTGAGGTTCACCTAAATCAAATCAGTCATGCCACATTCAATCTGTTACTGTCTTACGGTTTCTTCTTGGTTTTGTAAAATCCCGCGAAAGAACTTATTTCTCGGTTTAAATCATAGATGTGTAAAATCCCGTGATGATGAACTATGCGCTCTTAACCATGATCGGGTTAAAACCATTATCAAAGTTCAGTTAATGCATCATGAAGGACTTGATCGGGGCATTTAAAAGACAAGACGTGACTACGGCGTTAATTCATTATTATTTATTTGAGGCTGAAGTGAAATTTCATGGGTGCGTGTACTTAGTATCTGAAGATATCAGGGGAGGTTGGATGAAGATTCTTCGAGATCCTTGTTCGAGCTTTCAACATTTACAATGACGAGGACTTGGATATCTAGTTATTTTTCTTTCTCTCTATTGCAAAATAACTATCACTTTAAGGAGTCACGTTGTAGTGCTCAGTGTCACACGAAGTTGTGGATATTCAAGAGGTGATGTACGTCTTATACTTGATGGTTGGTTGGTTGAAGAGTATAGAGTACTTAGGGATTCGATGTTGCACGAAGTCTCTACATCGCTCTTTGTCACGCATTAGTACAAGTTTAAGTCACAAGTTCGGGTCATATTACTTCAGTCTCAAGTTCATCATATTGGGTTTTTCTCCATCAGTGGTCACGACATCGAGCCGACAAAATGATAATGGGGTTGGTAACGAGTTAGATGAGAGAAGTAGTAAAGAGAGAGATATGACGTCTGTACACATCAGTGCAGGCCTCGCTCTTCAACATTATGACGTCTGTACACATCAGTGCAGGCCTCGCTCTTCATCATAATGTCGTCTGTACACATCAGTGCAGGCCTCGTTCTTCAACATTATGACGTCTGTACACATCAGTGCAGGCCTCGTTCTTCAAAGAAAAGAAAAGTGTACGCTTGAGTGCACTTTATCTTCAAAAGAAGAGGAATCTTCTTATTTATGGCCATTCTCATCAACAAGTTTTATGCTCTTTCCGTGCTTATTTAGTCTTCAAGTGGATCGGCGCATATTGGAGTATATTTTTATTCACATATTCAACCAAAAATTGCAGTTGACAGGCATATGCAATTCTTGAGGGGGGAAAGAGTGAATAAACAACATGTCAGTCTTCAAGAACCGTCAAGTGGAGCTACTTACCGTTGATGGTATTCATATTCACTAGTTCAGTCATCAAAAATTGCAGTTGGCAGGCATATGCAATTTTTGAGGGGGGGAAAGGGTGAATATTAATCTACATGTTAGTTGATGATTGAGAAATGGTCATACGACTCCTGAATACGTTAGTTCAGGAGTCGTGCAAACCATGGTTCTCCAACACTACATCTTCCTCCGTCTATCAAGGTGTTGAAGAACATGGTCATGGAATGCTAATCGACATTGTCTCACGGGCTGGTACAATCAGCAACAAAGGGTTTCTAGTCAATGCTTCATGTACACGTCATTAGGCTACATGTACACATCATGATGATGATTCCGATTAATCGTAACCATCATGGGGGAGAGAAATGTGCACACCAAGGATGCACAGCAGGTTCACGTGATCGGGCTTAATCATTTATTCTGGTGTTGATAACCGCAGAGATGATCAGTGGTTCAACTTTTTACCTTGGTATTTACGTTTCACTGTTACGTCATGGGCTGATTAATCATAACCATCAAGGGAGAGAGAATGTGTACATCAAGGACGCACAACAGGTTCACGTGATCAGGGCTTAATATCCAAGGATGGATACATACTATAGATGATCAGTGGTTCAACTTGTTACTTTGGTGTTATACTCAAGACTGAAGAAGGTCAAGTCGTCAGTCTACTCTACATTCTCTGTTGGGTGTTATCATCTCATGTGTATGCTGCGGGATGATAGGTTATATGTAAGGTTACTGGAAGGCATTTGGTGAGATAAAGATGATTGGTATTCTGTTCCTCCACATTGGGCAATCTTGAAGAAGGTCGAGTCTACAGTCTTCTCCACAGTCAAAACATGTTGAGTTCTTTTCTTACAACTTGATATTTAACTTAATCCCATGACAGTTCTTGTTTGATGAGTTGTGGAGTTAAGTTAGGTTCAAGTTGTTCCGTAGTTTAAGGTTAAGTCCAACTTGATGTTAACCTAATCTCATGACAGTTCTTGTTTGATGAGTTGTGAGGTTAAGCTAGATTTCAGTTGAGGCTTAACTTAAACTATCGAAAAGATACCTAAGGTTTTTGACGGCTTTACTCTTGGGCGGGAGTGTTATAAGACTAAAGACGGCATGCATTTGGTTACCAAAAGACTTCTTCTTATTATGGGTGTTCATCCAAAGTCTTCTTCTTCTTCCTATTTTGGGTGATCGTCAGAGGTTTTCAGATTGGGGGAGAGCACTAATTAGGGGAGAGTGAAAAGCCAGAATCATTCCCTGATTGAAAGTGCTCACATTGCTCTTCAGCAAGTCAAGTGATGAATGCGGTGAAAGATTCAGAATGCTGAGGAGTAATGGTTTCTGGTTCGTATCCTTGTACATATATACTTATTCATATTTTATACCATCTTGTAAATAGATATATAGAAAACCTGCATTTGTAAATAGAGAATCTTAAATCCAGAAAAACCATAAAAATTGAAAAATAGAAAATACCAAAAATAGTTTCACCTAGGCATGTCTTCTGTTTATCGATAACATTTACGGATCTAGAAATGTCATTCAATAATGACACGGATCTTTAAATGAAGCTCGAGCAGAAGTTATACTAATCGGTTAAAACATGTCTTAATGGCTTGCTATTACTTTAGATAGCAACCCGCGCTTCAAACTGGGAAAACACGTCGCCAAAAAGACGGCTGTTCCTCCAACTGGGTGATGTTCACCTGGGCATGGATTACTTTATATCCATGTTTCGCCGATCTGATGTACGTTTCAGTGCATCATTTCTTGAAAAGGAAGAGAAATCTTCTTTGCATACAAATAGTTTTCATTCTATGATTCTTCTGAAAATTATTTGTGAGACACTTGGTGAATATGTGTTGTATGAAATTTGTTTATACTTGGATTATGCATAAAATTTGTCACTCAATCAACGACTACAAATCTTTAACTAGGTCATTGATTGAGGGGGAGAGTGAATTCAAATTTTATATCATCAAACGGGTTTCTTGATTAATTCATAACTCTTTAAAAAGGTTTTGTAGTTAATGGGGTATTAGTTGAAGAGGATCTTGCTAAAACTTTATATCAAATGGCCAAATGTGTTAGTTGCTAGAAAGTTTAGGACATTATGTGCAACTTGCTTATAGTTTCCTAGCTTGTGATGGGTTCATTTGTGTTTCTTTGGTATCCTCGTTTAATCCCCTAAATACTTTAAGACTCAAAACCTAAAAGAAGTAAGAAAACCAGTTGTGTTTGATGTTCTTGAATACTCTATGACATTTGTATGATCTGAATGAATGAGTTTCAAATGTTGTCTGACTTCTGTTAGTCGATTGCTGCTTAATTGTTGTTGATATTGTGCATATGTTTCTCAGGAATCGCTTAGGTATATTGCTATCATATTAGAATCATGTTCCTAAGTTCCTGAGTTGAATATTGATATCTGTGTGAATTGCCATGTGCATGATTGGTATTTGCTTTTCTTGCTAGATAGTGGTTTGACGTAGTTCCTGATTGTGGTTTGATTATAAGATGAACTTGGTATTATAATGTGGCAAGCTGCTGAAGGGTAGCTATTAAGGAATAGTGTATCTGTATGTATGTATATCTGTGTTGATATTCTTATGCAGATTACATAGCCAAAATGAATGTTCCAGTTCCCATTCTAACCATTTGATCAGACGTTCAAACTCTATTGATTGGCTCGGAATTCACCACAACAACAACGTCGGCAGCAGCAACAACAACAACACGGTCATCACCACCACCACCTTCACTTCAACAAAGCAGTTCGTATTCTGATCTCGCCAAGTGGAGATCTTCAACGTGTGGGAAAGTTTTGTTGGTGGATGGAAAATCGATGTTGACCACTGACTCACTCAGAAAAGCGGATGATCACATCATCTGCGCAAAAGGTCAATATCATTTGTGTCATAATAGTTATCTTGTGCAAAATGAGCAGTGAATCTCCCTCTTAGATTAAGGGGGAGCAAAGTATGTTTCATCATCAGAACATGTTAAACCTGACCACATTTTCTCCCATGTTTTCTAAATTATTTAAATCAATTGGGATCACAAATCTCAAAAGGTTTGAAATTTTTGATCGGGGGAGAGAATGTGATTTAAATATGAAACCTGATGAAAATGTGATGTTTTGGATTTAAGTGTAGGCTCTCCCATATGTGCTAAACTATTTTGTATATCAATGCACATATTGAGGGGGAGCAAAATGTTTTGGATGGGGAAGTAAACTCTCCCATAAGTGCTCAGTTGTACGTCTATGCACTTATTGAGGGGGAGCAAAGGATTTGGCATCTCATGTGACCGTGACTCAGAATTAACCAATGAATTGACGAAACTTGAACTGTCATCAATCGAATGGATACGTCTTGGCCGGGTAATAATTCAAGCTGGTCTAACCAGTGATGTAAGCGTGTCTCGAAAAAGATGTATCTGAGTAGAGTGTACCATTTCGAGAAACTTTCTGTGGACTTGACCAGGCCGGGTAATAATTTCAAGCTAGTCTAACTAGTGATGTAAGCGTGTCTCGAATCGGTCATGTTCACTGAAAGTGGATCAATTCAAAAAGTACGAGCTCTACCTAACATGTGCAAATTTATAAAACTATCACTCGAGTACATGTTGAGGGGGAGCATTTGAAAAATTCAAAACTCTCAAGGTGTTACTAAAATGTGTTTCTTAATCATGAACACTTTGAGAGATTTTTCAAAAATTTGGTTTATGGCAATCGTGGAAGAATACCAAAGACCGACCATTTTAATGAATGTATGGAGTTATAAGGATGGTTAGGTTAGGCTCAAGTTCCTACGATCCCGCCAGAGCCGGAGGGATCTACCCAGGGACAATCCACTAGTTAGTGTAGAAGTTCTTATGTATGATTAAAAAGGAGAAAAGTGAATGAGGGAAGAGTGCCGACTGAGATGGAGCTAACACTGGAACAAACCCAACAAAGTGTTAGTTATGAAGTCTCGGTAAGCACTGAAGGGGTTGAAGAATTAAAAAGAATTGTAAAGATAAAGGGTGAAAAGAAATAGCCCTCCTTACAACTTAGGCAGAAACCGGGTCAACTCATATGCTGTCAGAATCACTTGGTTGATTGCTGACATTGAAGACAAAGTATCATGGACCCAGTGATACGCTGCACAACCCTCCCTAGCCACTCAAGGTCCCTCAAAGGATTCTTGTTTCAATTGTCACGGAGTTCAATACATTCCTATCGTCTATCTCACTCCGAGTTAGATGATATTGAAAAGGTGGCAGTCCTCTCCAGCCTCCGCTCACTAAATCAAAACGCACTATCGAGTCTAGAGCCACGAGATGCATAATAAGATCTCATAGGGACACGAATTATTTCTACACTGGTTGTTCAACATTAATGACACCAGTTGTAAACTTAAGAGTCCTACGCAGATCTTAGCAATCTGCCAGAACATTTATGAGAGAATTTACGAATGTAATTCTCAATGATTGAATGGAAATTCCTGCCAGGGTCAACATCAAGCAGCCCTGAAAGCAGGTCACTTCGGTAATTCTTTATGGATTACGCTTAGTGGTCACGGTGGTTTCTAACGGTCTACAGTCGTGGAGTGATCTCCAGCGACTCACCTAATCGTTGATGTGCTACGGTTCGATCTTAAAAAGCCCTCTGTGGGTTTTCGATTAGGAACGGTCTTGGTAAGGATTAGAGAGAGTTTTCACACTATGCTGTTAACAATCTCGAAGTCCGAACCTGTAAGTACCGGTCGATTTGTTGCTAACTGTCGTATGCAGGAACTTCTGGCGATTGTAGCTGTGGAATGCTGTAGCTGGTTGCTGTTGTAGCTGGTTGCAGAAAAGATGCAATCCTCTACCACATGTTCACACTACATCATCATTGTAACTCAACAAAGTCATGATCAACCTAAAAGACCTTTAACCGGCTTCTGAAACTCTGATGCTAAAGATCATGACACCAAATAGTGTGAGCATGTCGGCTCAAAGATTTATACATCACGTGGAAACATACTACTGAAAGATGACTTGGAAACAAATGTTGGATGATAAAGTCGAAGAATACTCAAAGATCATCCAAGACGATCAAACGGTCATCAAACGTACACTGCTGAATGCACAAAGTTTCAAGACAATGAAGAATCAAAGACTACGAGCTATGACGACAACTTCAGAAGATAAAATGCTAGAATTTCAAGTTATTATTTCCGGGGTGACCTCCCTTAGGGGGAGATTGTTAGGAATATAAATATTCAGATGAAGGCTCGGTCACCCCGAGTATCTATTTAGCATTTACATAGCTCGTAGGCTTATTTATATTAGTTTAGTATTATTAGTATTAGTATTAATAGTATTAGTCGTATTTATATTTGTGGAGTGGGTCGGGGCTTTCCCCACTGTCAGCTCACTCCACAGCCCACTAGGGGCACAAATATTAGGAACTATAAATACCCCTTCCCACACTTGGGAAGGGTTGGATCTCTTGTCACAAAACACACACTAATCTAATAGATCTCAAGTTTTCTCTCAAGGGTTTCCCACTCTCTCTCTCTAGTTCATCTCATCTCTCTAACCATGGATCTAATCTTCCATGAACCAAGACCACCCGAATCATCCACACAATCAAGATGGTTATTTCCTACAGAAAAGGACTGATAAGCAGGTAAATAAGCTAAAGGCAAACTTGAAATAAGTTAAACAACTGATAATAAGCTAAAATGACAACTGAAAAAGCCACAAGAAGTGCAAATAAGCACTGAACAAAACTCCAATAAGCCAAAAGATGGACTGATGCACAGGGCAACTATTTGGATTCTAGGCAATTTTGGGCTTATTTTTAAGCACTTAAATGATTATTAAACACCACAAAAACTGATTCCACTTAAAGTTCACCTACTGAGGATCTAGGAAACCAAAATTCAGACCAAAATAAGCTTATTTTGTTGCTTAAAAATAAGCTAGAAAAATGGCTCTTCTAGACAAGTATGCACTGAATTCTCAGTGTATGCTTGTATAGATAGGGAATTTTTGAGCTTAATTTAAAGCTTAAATAAGCTATACTAAGGGCTAATATATGGAATAAGCAAAGACAACCTAGCAAACTACTGAGAAACAAAAAATTCAGGCATTAAACATGAAAATTAAGCAATTGATGGAATCTAGAAAACTGATGCAATCTAATAGAGATTTAACCAACTCTTACAAGTACACTAAATGCAATCTAAAGACCTCAGAAAAGCTACAAATAAGGTCCAATTGAGCTTATTGCTTATTATGGCTTATTTGATCAGTTCATGGTCAGATTTTGCCACAGACCATGAAAAACTATAGAACCTGTCTAAATGGCTTGATACAACTTAAAAATGGCTTATACTGATAGAATTAAGCTTGATTGAAATTCATGGAATGACATGTGAACAGTGAATACCCTAAATGACCCATTTGACTGTTTTAACCCAAACAGTCCTTTTTGAAGCTTACTGTTTTGGATTTTAAATTGAGACACACTAATCTAGACTAAGATTTTGCAAGACAGATTAACAACTAACTATATTAAGCATTTAAAAAGTAGTTTTCCAATATGCATAAGTACTGAAATAAGCTAAAATCTAATTAAGCTATTTTTGGATTTTTTAGATTTTTTAAACTAAATAAGGCAAAAACTAACTTAAGCTCTAACAACCTATCAAATTAAACTCTATTAACATTAACTATATCAAATAAGCAGTAAAAAATGAGAGTAAGCACTAATAAGCTGTGGAACAGTACCCGTTGACTTTTGTTGACTTCCTTGGAATCCTGGATTGGAACTGATGTGAACTTATCATAAGCTCACAATAAGCTATAATGAGCTTAAATGAGCTTATATAAACAGAAAAGAGGCTTTTTCAATATCAAATTAATTTAATTCAACTTAACAGTAAACCTTGAAAACTTGGAAATTTCATTAACACTTGGAAATTGATTACAACACTGATCAGATTAATTAAAATTGAGCTTAAACAAACTTACATTAAGACTGAAACTTAAATTGATGACACTAAATTACTTAAACTAAAATTCGACATAAGCTAAATTTCTACACACATCAATAGGCTTACACATGCCCTTATTTATACTAATTTGAAGTGGGATATCTTCTTTGACTTCTTTTGAGCAGTTCTGCACCATTGGATTTGGTTGAATTCATCTGAGCCCTTGGTTCTCTTTTTGGCGCCAAAATGGTGTGAGTGGGAAAACCACTTGGTTATGATGAAGTGTGATGAGGAAGAAGCAATTAATGCTTCTTGGCTTGTTAGGTGGAGTGGGATAGGAGGAGGGGGTGGGTGTGTCAAGGATAAGGCGGTGGGTTGAAGTGGTATGGTTTAGGCGGGTAGTGGTTTTGAAGAAGAAGGTTTGACCGAAGTCAAACCTTTTGGTTAACTCAGGGAAAGAAAGTGGGTCGGGTTTATTTATTTTGGGATTGGGCTGGGTTTATTATTGGTAGTGGGCTGGGTTAGTGTATGGTGTGGGCTGGGTTTAGTTTTTAGTTAGGATTTAGAATTGGATAAGATTTAATTTTAGGGACTAAAGTTGTCAATTCTGAAAATCCAAGGACCAAGGCTGCCAAAAGTAGAAATTATTTCCAAGGGCCATTTGTGTCATTTTGGTATTTTTGGGGGTTGACTTGGACTTTGACTTTGACTTTTGTCTTCACTTGATCAAATACACAATTGTTGTCGAGTCGATCCAAAAATGCTCGTTTTTGTTTCGTTTTCAATCCTTCAGTACCTGAAACACATAAAACACAAACCAAGGATATCTGCAGTATAATTCAGGTGTTTTTGGTCATTTCAGTATCTTTTATGGGTATAAAATGATGAGTATTTACACACTCATCATGCATCATCAATTGTTGCATCTTCTCTGTAAACTACTACTTCCTCATCTAACTTGGTTTCAGAGTCTGAGTTATCAGAAGGTTTGTGTGATGGTTCAGGAGAAGGTTCTGGCTTTGTCAAGGTTACTGACACTCTTCTTTTTCTGACCTTGAGAGGTGCTGGCTTCTTTGGTTTAGTTGTACTTGCAGTGCGTCCAGCTTTGCTTGTCGTCATAGAATTTTGACTTCGTGTCTTCTCTTGAGATGATTGTGAGACATCCTCAGTGAATCCAATGTTTCCTTCGATAACTGCCACATCATATCTTCTAAAGTTGGAGGTGCGGATGATTTGTTCATCAAGTTGTGAGTCAGGAAGCTGTTTTCCCTGTTTCCGTGTGCTAGAGGTCAGAGTCTTCACCAAATCAACCCTGTGATCAACAAGAACACTATGAACTTCTTCATTTTCATCTAAGAGACGATTTTGGAAATCATCATGATTACCACATAAATTGGCAATCAATAGCTTGGTGAATCGAACAAATGGAATCTGAGTCATGTTTCGTTTGGTTTGAAGTGGATAGGTCATGTCTTCCAATATTGGTTGAGCAAAATCAATCTTCCTCATGTTGACCATGCCCCAGAATACTTGAAGATGTTGTATACAGGGATGTTCGTAACCGCTTTTTCTTCCAGCTACAGAGCGGACGATGATCAGATAGAGGGTTCTCCAAGGTTGTGGCAGGTATTTTACGTCAAAAATGGAGTGTTTGGTCAATGGTGTGTCAGGTTGCACATCATACCCAATGTCAATTAGATAGTCCATTCTCTCAATTTCTGAGGGTATGGGAGCATAAGCGTGCTTTGGTTTTGGAAGAAGAGGTACATCACGCAGTAGCTCGACATTGATTGTGTACTCTTGTCTGTCCAATGTTACATTAAAAGACTCGTTGTCCAAGTTGACTCTTGCCGTATGCCAAAATTGGTGAATATAAAAGGTAGGAACCGAGGCTGGCTTGTTGAGCATATCCTTGCAAGGGTGAACTAACAGAATGTCTTTGACGATTCGGCAAGATGGTTTAGCGATCCTAACATTGTTGAAATGAACCCTTGCTGTAAAACCCAAAAATCTTAAATGTGTGAAATGACCAAAATACCCCTACAATTTAAAACTTTGGCAAATGAGCTTATAATATACCGTTTTGATCACAAATTTTGGCAAATAAATAATCTAAGAATCAAGATAATATTGTGGCACTTATCACACATTAAAAATATCATGTGGACACTTTAAAAATTACCCTAGCCGAATTTTATGTTATGTATACATTTAAATCAATTATAAAATACAAATATATGTTAAATATGGAAAATTCAAATCAAATGATGAGGATTGATTTGGTCATGAGTTAGTCCCGATTTTGTGGCCTCCCCCCCTCCTCCTACACGGCATTTCCCCATTTATATCAATCCTTATCATTTTCTTCTCTATCAAACACAAAACCGAATACTAGTAAACCCTAAATCTACAAACAATTCGTCCCTCTTGCATATGATTTTTCCAGGCCTTCAAGCAATTTTTCCTGTGGTCCTTGACATCTAAAGAGTACTATAAAAATAAGGTTAGAGGTGTTCGTGGCTTGGTTTGATCTTGGCAATTTTCCTTCTTGTCGAGTGTCATTTTGAGGTATAATTCGTGACTCTTGTTTCCATACGTTATAAAAATTATCTGGAATTTTTCTAGTGATCTATGGCTCAAATATAACCTGATAAAAATAAGAAACTCGAATCATGCAGTGTTTTTGGGGCGTTTTGAATTAATGGGTTAAAACACACCTATTTTCCAAAATACATGTTAACGAATTTTTTGAGGGTCATGCTTATTTTATATGGACCTTATATGACGTGTAGGATCTGGGAAAAATGATGGAATGATTTATGGGGGTCTAGATATGTCGTAGTGAATATTGGTGTTTAAAACGTGCCTAAAATCAAATATATACTATACCATTTATCTGGACTACAAGTATAATTTATTTGGATGTGTTATAATGTTATATGACCTGGAAAAATATTGGGAAGAATTTTCATGGCCTAGATCTAATTACTTTGAATTAATTTGTATAATCGGGTTTTATATTAAAAACGTATAAAAGATATATAAATGTGTATGATTTGAATATGAGGATCTAGGGTTTGTTCTTATGATTATAAACAGTGGTTAATGATTAAGTAATGATTAAAAATGGTTTGGAGAGATTAGGGTTTGATTTCGTGATTTTAAAAGGATTACCGATTTGTATTAAAATGTTTAGGGTAGGTTTTGTAACTTTTAAAACTCAAGGGACAATTTTATAAATTATGTTAGACCTGCTAGAAATGGTATAAAATATAAAAGGAGGGTCTCATGTGTTAATTTTGCATTTTAAGGGTTTATTATGATTTAATAATTAAGGTAAGGATCGATTTGGAAAATAAATAAAAATAGGGACTAAATGTGTAATTTCTGGAAAGTTAAGGTCGATTTGAATAATGAATTATATTCAGGGGCTAATGTGTAAATTTGGATATTTATTGGACTAATGTGAAATTATTATTAATTAAAGATTGAAATGTAGACTTTAAGGTTAAATATGTAAATTAATTAAGTGGAGGGACCTATTGTGTAAATTATGGAAACTTAAAGGGACATTCGTATAACTAATTAAATGAAGTACTAATTGTGTAATTTTGATAAACAAAGGGTTTAATGTGTAATTATGAATATTTAAAGGTTTAAAGTGTAACTTTTGTAATAAAGGGGTGTAAAGTGTAAATTGTGAAACCCTAAGGACCAAATGTGTAAATCTGATCAAAGATACCTTATTTCCATTTAATGATGATCTAACTAAGTTATGTTACTCCATATTACTAAAAATGGAAACTTTCTAAAAGTGGAAACTTACTAAATTCGGAAACGTACTAAAAGGGGAAAGTTACTTAAAATGGAAAGACAGTTAAGTAAGAATGATTGTAATCCCCTTCTACTCCTTTAGGTGTGAAGAAGGAGAGACTTTGAGCTATTCCCTTATTCCTGTGCTTTGTTTCTGTTTGTGCTTTCGCCATAAGGTACAGATACTCTGCCTTTTTCAGTAAGGGTTCTTATATTCTATACATTGATTTTGAGTTATGATTCAGTTAAGATTTCCCAAGCCATTGCTATGTTCCCTTTGAGTGAACCTTTGATATTCCTCTTGATTATGATCTGAGCTTCGTTTATCTGACCTATGCCTTTGCCAAGTTGCTCTAAAGTCCTGAACTATCCTTGTGAGAAACTAAGATTTTGAAATGGTTTACTAAACTAAGGTTTTGAACTACTTGTTTTGAACTATCTTTTACGAAGACTATTTTAATGATTATCTTTATGAAACCAATTTAAAGACCATTTTAATTAAATACCTTGATTAAGCTTTCTAAAATGAATCTGTTGAATAAAGACTTTGAAGATGGACCCTTTGATACAGACTTTGAACTTTAATTATGATTCCCTTTGTTTTTAAAACTATGATATGAACTTTGGAAGACCTTGGTGAACCACTCTATTATGAACTATTCGATATAAACCCTTTTCTATGGACCTTGTGATATGACTTTGAGATACACCTTTTGATATATGATCTTTTGTGATGACTTTGAGACCTGACTCTTAGTTTGATACCCGAGCCATTTTATGTTACCTAGCCAGGAAGGTAACCTGGCCATGTCCGTGATGCACCACTGGCATGACTCCCGTGTGGGGGAGTGATTTCTCACACCGTCCCTTTTATGATGATCTGCCATGGCTACTATGATTTTGGGATGACTTTGAGTTTGGGGGCGTATGGGTTGCAATCCTAGATCTGTATGTTTAGTGGATTTAACTATGACTTTGAGTTATGACTTTGAGGTGATTGGTACTGTGTGCAATACATGCCTTTCACACCCCTGGGAGTTGATCACTCCACTATTATGATACATGAGGACACCCCTCCTATTATCTGGTTGCCTGAGAGGTATCCCCTCTGATTGTGAGATTATGACTTTGAGATTATGATGTTGAGATTATGACTTTGAGTTTCTGGGCTCGTGGTAGATGACTATCCTATATTTCCTGTATTACTCTTTTGCTTTGATTATACCTTATGACATTCCCTGTACTTCACTATATTCTGTTTCGTTATCTTTGCTTGTATTATGTATCTGTTCACTGAGCTTTGTAAGCTCAGCCGCACGTTTTCTTTTCGTGTGCGGCAGGTTTTAGTTGAAAGATGGGTATGAGTGAAGAGACGTTTGGACTTAGAAGACTTGATAATTATTTTGGCCTAGAGACGATTTGAAGTTACTATATTGTTAGAATTTGTATTCGCTTTTGTAACCTTGTGTTTTCAGTATTTCTTCTGTAACCTTTGAGAATCTTTGTATTACTTTTGAATGTATGCTTTGTTATATCTGATATGAAACCATTTGCGTGGCATCTTTACCCTTGTCGGGTTGGGGTGTTACAATTATGGTATCAGAGAGACAGGCTGCGACTCGTAATACATTTACCCTTGGCCTGTGTAAGTTAGGACCACTAAATTTCCCCTGTAAGCGCTCATAAGATAACCTGCAAGATTTGCTTTAGGATCTCCCTATAGGAACCTAAATTTAACCAGTGAGGAATGGGTAGACTAAGACTTATATGTGGGTATCATTTGCTTCCGCATCACTCTGATTCGTGCCTCTGCCCTTAGTTAAACCCCATCAGAACTTTCAGGAGTTAGAAGTTTTGCAACTCAAAGCTTAGAAACTAAGTAAGTGGAATGACTCGGAAAACCCACCTGGATACCTTTCACCAGTTAAAGTTTCATTTTCAGATTTTGACACCCACCTCTGATTTGTTTGACAAGCTGTTTGACACCTTTCCGACCCTATCATAGGTCGTTCAACCCTAATGTGTTCGACACATTTTGTGAATTCATTGCTTATGCTGACTGTAAAAGTATCATCCGATACTACTCCTATGAGAATTCCGGTAACTATTAACCATGGATATAGGAAGTTGTGTTCCTTTCCTTTGAATGACGAACCTTGTACTGCCAACCATTTCCTTTTCAAGGATATGATGTTATGTTATCTCTGTATGGGTTGTTAACTGAGCATGATGATGCTGATAACGGATATTCTGTACATTTCACTTTGACAATTATACGATGTTCATATTACTGACAATACCCACCCTGCTTACTGCTTATGCTAAGAAGCTGAACAAATTTCCACACTTGAACTGTTCGTTTATCCATCTCAACTCTTTTATTGAACTATCCGTCTGATTTGATGACTGTATTTGTTCTATGAATATTTTGATCTTGACATGTCTTATTGTGTGGTTTTTGGTTTGGACTGGATGGCTATTTGTAAAGCTACCCTAAGACTACCGTATTTGAAATGTAATTTTGCCAATCTATCTCACCCTATTTCGTTATGATAAATCTCTACACCTGAACCTGCTAAAGTTTTGCCGGTATGGAAGCACCAACCCTGAACTCATATGATTATCAAGTTTTCCTGACAACCATTACTATCTACCCTTGGAAAGTTCTGTCATCGTAAGTAATTCGTTGTACGAAGATTTTTCCGGTATTCCGATGTAATATGATTTTGTTCACCTCGGCGATTCTCTTGTATGCTCTTGCTGGTTTATGAAGAAGAAGGAAGAAGGATGTGTCGACGTATCGACTGTTGTAAACCTAATCGTACCACTATCAGTAATCATTATCCGTTTCCGAGTATCAATAATTGATTCGGTCTTTCTTTTGAAACTTCGTATCTGATTTCATCGTTTTAGATTTGAAGGGCTGAAGCAGCAACCACAAGAACTTCTAAGAAGGGGGTTAACTAACCGAGAGTAACCTTTGTGAAGTAGTCCAGTGTTATTTTTGAAGAAGGAGGAAGGCGGCAAGAAGTGCATGTGAAAGTTTTTCCCTAAATGATTTCAGAGACTGTCCTTGCACTCGTTAAAACCTTATAAGTTTGAGTGATGCCAAGGGTATTGGCTAAGAATGGTCATGTCTTTGCGTATTTTGGACAAATTGTCATAGTATGACATTGTGTTATGTTCAGAAAACGAAAGAAGAACATGGAGATTATTGATGAGATGACCACTTGTTCTGGAAGAGGAATTTGATTAACATTCAGAAACCATTGTGGACGACACCACCCTGTATGCAGTGTAGACAGAGTTTTCCACAGGAAGAACCGAGATCGAAGACAGTTATAGAAGTGAGAAACTTGGAGGAAGAGAAGTAGAAGACGGTGACGATAAGCAGTACCATGGATGAAACATATAAGAAGAAGAGACGAACCATTCAACACATGACCTAGGGTCGACGACGGCGGAGTTTACCTTAAAACCTGGAGCGGTGTTAGAAGACCTGTCGAAGAAACGCAATCTTGTTTCTCTATTCATTTTAGTTGTACTAAGATGAATTGATAGCTGAAGCAGGCTTGCGGATGGAGGGATGCACAGTGATCGTGTCAGAGACTACCGTTACGACATCACCATATCAAGAAGAGTTGCCGAAGGCTTGAGGAACCAGACTCAAGTTTGTAAATTCCTCTTCGCCATGAGATAAGATGGACAAGCGTCAAACTACTCCAACTTGGAAGGAACTTTAGAATTTTTGCAGGTGAATAGACGAGTGTTGAATCGGACATTGTGTTCAACCGAGATGATTCTGTGAAGGATGAAGCTATCGACGACGTATTCGTTTCTTCTCAACCTACTTAAATTCCGTTACCTGATAATGAGGTCCTTCGAATGATTTGGTTCTCTGTTAGTAATTCCGTTCTATGTTCATTCTACGGTTATTGAATAACGAGTTGTATGAAACCTTTGACGAGCTATGGAAGGAATTTGGATATTTATAAATAGACGGATGTTGAGGTAACCACTTATTTTGGCTGAAATGATTTCGGTAAGTTATGAAGTATTGGCGCTATTAACAACGTACCTGAATTCTGATGGACATTTTCGGATTTCCGTTACTCTTCGAGTAAATTCGCCTTCTTAGTTATGATGTTTGATTTTGTTGACCTCTGAGACTGTAGGTGGACTAGGTGGTATTAGATAAGTTGTGTTGTTCACGACTTGAGATAAAGTATGATCATCATGGGGGCATATTTATATGATGCTAGTATTATGACGTCTGGCCAGCGTGATAATACTTACATCATATAACGTGCACTTGTTGTGGGCATAGGATATTTCGAGGAGTGCCTTAAGAACCATAGAATTTTGATATCTGTTTGAGATCATCCGCGTTTAGTGAGACTTTGGATTCATTCTACCTATCCTTTCGATCTGCGGTTATTGATATTCGACTTGATACGTTGGGATGCTCGACGAGCGTTTTGCTGATCTCTGCACTTCCGATAATGATCTTAGATTCTATTATAGGGCTTTCTGCCATTTGATGATGTCTAACGATATGCTTTCTGTCCGTATGGATTCAATCTGTTCTGCTATGGCTACGTTCCGCATTCGTTAAATCTGTTCATTTTGACCTGCTATGAGTTAAGATATGAGATTTTGGATTCTGAGAAAACAAGACCTGTTTGTTTATGAGAACACCTTTGGAAGGCTCTTTTGAAGCCAAAACTATTTGAAAAGCTGAAGAGTTACACATTTGCATCACCTCAGGGTTGCTACACTTCTATGTATTCTCATCTAATTCGCCTAACCAGTTCGATGTAAACCCTATGTATCATTTGTACCTCTTCCTAGAGAATACGATCATCATCCGTTACGATTGGTACATTATTCTTTTGATTCAAATTCAGTATAATATGTCTCTCTGACAAATCCGAAGCTATTCTGACAATAATAACGAGTCATGAGAAACAAGTTTGTTACATTTCCGTTCACTGTCTGTTGTGTCTTCTGTTTCGTTTCATTCCAATTTTCGAGGACGAAAATTTTTTTTTAGAGGGGAAGAGTTGTAAAACCCAAAAATCTTAAATGTGTGAAATGACCAAAATACCCCTACAATTTAAAACTTTGGCAAATGAGCTTATAATATACCGTTTTGATCACAGATTTTGGCAAATAAATAATCTAACAATCAAGATAATATTGTGGCACTTATAACACATTAAAAATATCATGTGGACACTTTAAAAATTACCCTAGCCGAATTTTATGTTATGTATACATTTAAATCAATTATAAAATACAAATATATGTTAAATATGGAAAATTCAAATCAAATGATGAGGATTGATTTGGTCATGAGTTAGTCCCGATTTTGTGGCCTCCCCCCCTCCTCCTACACGGCATTTCCCCATTTATATCAATCCTTATCATTTTCTTCTCTATCAAACACAAAATCGAATACTAGTAAACCCTAAATCTACAAACAATTCGTCCCTCTTGCATACGATTTTTCCAGGCCTTCAAGCAATTTTTCCTGTGGTCCTTAACATCTAAAGAGTACTAGAAAAATAAGGTTAGAGGTGTTCGTGGCTTGGTTTGATCTTGGCAATTTTCCTTCTTGTCGAGTGTCATTTTGAGGTATAATTCGTGACTCTTGTTTCCATACGTTATAAAAATTATCTGGAATTTTTCTAGTGATCTATGGCTCAAATATAACCTGAGAAAAATAAGAAACTCGAATCATGCAGTGTTTTTGGGGCGTTTTGAATTAATGGGTTAAAACACACCTATTTTCCAAAATACATGTTAACGAATTTTCTGAGGGTCATGCTTATTTTATATGGACCTTATATGACGTGTAGGATCTGGGAAAAATGATGGAATGATTTATGGGGGTCTAGATATGTCGTAGTGAATATTGGTGTTTAAAACGTGCCTAAAATCAAATATATACTATACCATTTATCTGGACTACAAGTATAATTTATTTGGATGTGTTATAATGTTATATGACCTGGAAAAATATTGGGAAGAATTTTCATGGCCTAGATCTAATTACTTTGAATTAATTTGTATAATTGGGTTTTATATTAAAAACGTATAAAAGATATATAAATGTGTATGATTTGAATATGAGGATCTAGGGTTTGTTCTTATGATTATAAACAGTGGTTAATGATTAAGTAATGATTAAAAATGGTTTGGAGAGATTAGGGTTTGATTTCGTGATTTTAAAAGGATTACCGATTTGTATTAAAATGTTTAGGGTAGGTTTTGTAACTTTTAAAACTCAAGGGACAATTTTATAAATTATGTTAGACCTGCTAGAAATGGTATAAAATATAAAAGGAGGGTCTCATGTGTTAATTTTGCATTTCAAGGGTTTATTTTGATTTAATAATTAAAGTAAGGATCGATTTGGAAAATAAATAAAAATAGGGACTAAATGTGTAATTTCTGGAAAGTTAAGGTCGATTTGAATAATGAATTATATTCAGGGGCTAATGTGTAAATTTGGATATTTATTGGACTAGTGTGAAATTATTATTAATTAAAGATTGAAATGTAGACTTTAAGGTTAAATATGTAAATTAATTAAGTGGAGGGACCTATTGTGTAAATTATGGAAACTTAAAGGGACATTCGTATAACTAATTAAATGAAGTACTAATTGTGTAATTTTGATAAACAAAGGGTTTAATGTGTAATTATGAATATTTAAAGGTTTAAAGTGTAACTTTTGTAATAAAGGGGTGTAAAGTGTAAATTGTGAAACCCTAAGGACCAAATGTGTAAATCTGATCAAAGATACCTTATTTCCATTTAATGATGATCTAACTAAGTTATGTTACTCCATATTACTAAAAATGGAAACTTTCTAAAAGTGGAAACTTACTAAATTCGGAAACGTACTAAAAGGGGAAAGTTACTTAAAATGGAAAGACAGTTAAGTAAGAATGATTGTAATCCCCTTCTACTCCTTTAGGTGTGAAGAAGGAGAGACTTTGAGCTATTCCCTTATTCCTGTGCTTTGTTTCTGTTTGTGCTTTCGCCATAAGGTACAGATACTCTGCCTTTTTCAGTAAGGGTTCTTATATTCTATACATTGATTTTGAGTTATGATTCAGTTAAGATTTCACAAGCCATTGCTATGTTCCCTTTGAGTGAACCTTTGATATTCCTCTTGATTATGATCTGAGCTTCGTTTATCTGACCTATGCCTTTGCCAAGTTGCTCTAAAGTCCTGAACTATCCTTGTGAGAAACTAAGATTTTGAAATGGTTTACTAAACTAAGGTTTTGAACTACTTGTTTTGAACTATCTTTTACGAAGACTATTTTAATGATTATCTTTATGAAACCAATTTAAAGACCATTTTAATTAAATACCTTGATTAAGCTTTCTAAAATGAATCTGTTGAATAAAGACTTTGAAGATGGACCCTTTGATACAGACTTTGAACTTTAATTATGATTCCCTTTGTTTTTAAAACTATGATATGAACTTTGGAAGACCTTGGTGAACCACTCTATTATGAACTATTCGATATGAACCCTTTTCTATGGACCTTGTGATATGACTTTGAGATACACCTTTTGATATATGATCTTTTGTGATGACTTTGAGACCTGACTCTTAGTTTGATACCCGAGCCATTTTATGTTACCTAGCCAGGAAGGTAACCTGGCCATGTCCGTGATGCCCACTGGCATGACTCCCGTGTGGGGGAGTGATTTCTCACACCGTCCCTTTTATGATGATCTGCCATGGCTACTATGATTTTGGGATGACTTTGAGTTTGGGGGCGTATGGGTTGCAATCCTAGATCTGTATGTTTAGTGGATTTAACTATGACTTTGAGTTATGACTTTGAGGTGATTGGTACTGTGTGCAATACATGCCTTTCACACCCCTGGGAGTTGATCACTCCACTATTATGATACATGAGGACACCCCTCATATTATCTGGTTGCCTGAGAGGTATCCCCTCTGATTGTGAGATTATGACTTTGAGATTATGATGTTGAGATTATGACTTTGAGTTTCTGGGCTCGTGGTAGATGACTATCCTATATTTCCTGTATTACTCTTTTGCTTTGATTATACCTTATAACATTCCCTGTACTTCACTATATTCTGTTTCGTTATCTTTGCTTGTATTATGTATCTGTTCACTGAGCTTTGTAAGCTCAGCCGCACGTTTTCTTTTCGTGTGCGGCAGGTTTTAGTTGGAAGATGGGTATGAGTGAAGAGACGTTTGGACTTAGAAGACTTGATAATTATTTTGGCCTAGAGACGATTTGAAGTGACTATATTGTTAGAATTTGTATTCGCTTTTGTAACCTTGTGTTTTCAGTATTTCTTCTGTAACCTTTGAGAATCTTTGTATTACTTTTGAATGTATGCTTTGTTATATCTGATATGAAACCATTTGCGTGGCATCTTTACCCTTGTCGGGTTGGGGTGTTGAACCCTTGCATTGTTCTTGCTAATGATTACATTGTAGTCTTCCGGAACTATGTCTTCCAATTTGAGTGTGTGAAGTGGTTGTGCTGGAGCATTCACATTTTGTTCAGCCATTGTATTCTGAAAGGAAAAATCATAAAACAAACATCCAAAAGTGTTTAAGTGTTAGAACATTGAGTTAGTTTGATTTACTGGTTTTATTCTTTTAATGAATACTAGGTTGAAGATTTGATATGACGTAAACTTGTTCTGGTTAAATTATTTGAAGTTTAAGTGTCCAATAAATTATGGTCTAATTCCTTAGAGTTCATGAAGTGATCATATGATATGTTATAAGAAAGGCTTGTTTGAAACTTTTTTATTCTCAGTTTGTTTGAAACTTCTATGCTTGTTCGAAAATTTTGAGTTTGTTCAAAACTTTTATGCTTGTTTGAAAATTTTGAGTTTGTTCGAAACTTTTATGCTTGTTCAAAAAATTTTGAATTTGTTCGAAAGTTTATCACTTTTTCAAAAATTTTGAGTTTGCTCGAAGTTTTCTTACTTGTTTGAAAATTTTGAGCTAGCTCGAAATTTTCTCATTTGTTCGAAAACTTTGAGCTTGCTCGAAAGCAATGACCAAGTGTAACAAAACAATCTAAATAACCTAAACATCATATTTATTAACACATGATGCATCAAAAGACATCAGAGAGCTTGTTTGAAAATTTAAGAACACTAAAAATTTCTAATATGATTCAAAGCAAATTTTGACCATGTTTTTCTCAAACCAAAACATTTCAAATATCCTATTAAACAAGTCTGCACAATATCTAACATTATCTCACACACATTTATGATTGTTTGAAAATCTCATGAACACCAATTAATCGAATACCACTCAAAACAATTGATTGTTAAAATTCGTTTTGGATGAGAGTTGTATGACTAATTAGGAACAAATCCCGTTTTGTAATATTACAAGTCTTGACCATTTCGAATACATGTTGCTTAAATAGGGCTTTATATTAGTGATTAAGGTGCGGTCCATTAGAAGCCCATGGACCGCCCATTTATGTGTTTATTCTTCTAGAAACAATGTTGTAAGAGTTGCCCTAATCCCTTGCCTATAAATAGAAGGGTAGGGAGCTCATTTTAAGTGTTGGTTATTCATGTAAGTTGCGTAAGCTTTGTCCCTTTATCGTATGAATTGAATTTCCTTCCAAATCTCTCTTCTCTTCTTCTTATCTTATTCTCTTCTTCTCTTATTAGCTTATTCTCTATATTGTAGCTTATTAGATTAGTAGTAGTACGTATTGTAGCTTTTTTATACGTGTGTGTTGTTGAGATATACACGACCTACAAGTGGTATCATTCGCCAAAGGGATAGTTAGGATAGTGTTTTTGTGGATAAAAGTTGTTATAACTTGGTCAGATTATTTAGTTTAGTCATATAAACTTATTAAGATAATCTGTGGATGAAAAATCTAAGTTATAATGAATTTCGATAAAAATCTGCGTGGCTGTTCATCTTCAAAGTTATCGAAAACTCTTGTATGAGAGTCTATCGAGATTCCCAAAATTATCGCGATTGGATAATTATCGCTATTGCATAATTATCGCTATTGCCTAATTATCGCTATTGCCTAATTATCGCTATTGCCTAATTACCGCTAATGGATAATTATCGCAATCGCTATTGCCTAATTACCGCTAATGGATAATTATCGCAATTGCATAATTATCGCAATTGCCATAATTATCGCAATTGTGATCTTTTATAGAATTTGATTTATTTCCTTAGATATATCTTTTATACTTATCGAAATGAATCAAATTTTATAGAATTTGGTAATATCTTGATAAATTCTTTGATCAAGCATGTAACAATCAATCATAAATGCAAATGGATGCCATGTGTTGTACCTAGTTTTAACATATACTAACAATCATGTATATTGCATATTTGTATTTGATTGTTGTTTCAGATCACATCAAATGGCTGCACCACAACAACAACCACTTCCAACACTCACTAAAGAAGAAGTTTTTCCTCATGGGTATTCTTTGGAAATTGGGAAAAATAATGCACGAGTAGAGCTTGATAAGATAAAGTGTTCAGACCCAAGCTGCCAGATTGCTGTGGAGATTCTCAAAGCTCATAAATGCAGAAACCTTCTTGACAGCTCTGACACCATTCCAGAACTGTACATACATCAATTCTGGGATACTTTCACACTGAGCAGTGATGATAAGTACTTCACAATCCAACTGGATCGTAAAAGGATCAGAGTCACACCTAATCATCTCCGCAAAGCCTTAGACCTTCCAGATGCACCTGAAACTTCCAACCAATTCTACCCGACACCTTCAGAATCTGAAATCATGCAATTCCTTATAGACATTGGTGATGATGTTCAACCCGATACACCATTAACCAAGATCTCTAAAGTCAATGCTAAATACATACCTCAGCCCTGGAGAACTATCTTCTACATTATAACCCGTTCAATATCCGGTAGAGATAGTGGCTTTGAGCACCCAAGACTACTTCATCTTCAAGTCCTCTGGGGGTTCGTGAAACAGGAAAAGATTGACTTTGCAGCTCTTATCTGGGAATATATACTATTTCAGATGCGGAAAGCTTTCAAACAAATCCATTTTGTCCGTTACACCAAAGTTCTCATAAGTTATCTGCTAGACTTACATAAGGCCATTGATTGACGACCTACCGATCGAGAGGTTCATCCATACATGCTCGATAAAACTTTCCGCAAAGTCTACTTTCCCAAAGGGAGCACGCACAAACAAGGGACAAGACTGCCAGAGTTTCTAATGACCGATAAAATAAAAGAAACTCCAGCATATCTTGCATATGATAAGGCATTCCATGAACGTCGAGTGGGACTTTCTAATTTGGTTGAAGGGTCAGGATCTACAAAGACTCGTTCTCGAAGTAGGTCTAAGGCTGGCAGTGCATCAAGTACCTCACTACCAAAGAAACAGCATCCAAGATCTCTCAAGAGAACAGTACCTAGTAAACCCCAACCAAAATCTGAACCATCTGGGATTATTGATGAAGATTCTGACTCTGAATCATCTGAATCAGAAGAGGAGACTCCTATTGTTATGACTGTTGTAGAAGCTGAACTTCATAATCAGATCAACTTTGAAAATGCACAAAAGTTGAGTCTAAAGTCAACTAAGGAGGATGAAGAAAGAAGGGCACAATTGGCTGTTGAGAAACAAAGGGAGTATGAAATGAAGCAAGGAGCAGGAGGATCAGGCAACGTTCAAGAAGCAGCTTCGATCCACACTAATCCGGTTAATCAATCCGGAGGGTCTGGAGTTGCTACATCCATGATTCAGCCTGATACGGTTATTCAACCCGATAAAGCTGAATCTGTCATTCCTCAGCAACCAAGTTCGGTTAATCAACCCGACTTGGAAGCACAAGCTCAGAATGAGAAGGAGAATGATCAGGAGAGCAATATAGTCTTAACTGACAGGGAAATCTCAGACTCCATGTTTGATGATAACTAGGGGGAACTACACCATCAAGACAATATGGACTGGAATCCTGAAGATGAAAAGGAAATTCTTGGCAATAAGACAACTGAAGCTGCTAAGGAACTTGAGGAAGCAATGGCAAGACAAGAGGAATTAGAGAGGAAACGTAAGGAGGATGCTCAAGCTGACTTGGAAGCCGATAGCTACATCCGTTCTCCATCAGTTCCTCCAACCGAACTTGCTATGGTTGTTAATAACCCTCAACAGGAGCAGAAATCACCACCAGTTCAACCCTCACCTATATCATCACCAAAAACACCTCATGGGTCACCTCCCGAGAATCCTACACCTCCACCTTCATCTCCTAAGGACTCAACATCTAAATCTGATGAACCAATTCCCTCACTTACTCCATCACCGAAGAAATCACCATCACCTAAAAGAAAAGCAACAGTTTCTGATCGTATCAAATCGGCCTTGAAAGGTAAGCATGTGAAAAGAATTGCCCGTGTTACTAAAGTGGAAGTTGTATCTCCTGCTGCAAGAAAACTTAAGAAAGCAGTGAAGCGTGCACAAGTCAAGAAGGACAAACAATCAAGTGTAAAAATGGCTGAGATGGAAAACTTATCAAGAACTTGTCTCAACAAGTGGAAGAGATGCAGCAAACTAAGCTGTTGATGGATGAGTTTCTAGAATCTGATATTGATGCTAAAATGAAAGCAAATACAAGGTATTACATCAAGAAGTACATTCCTGATCTTCAGAAAATCATTGAAGATTATGTTGATTCTACATTTGAAGATAAGATCAAAATTTTGAAGATTCAGCAACAACATCTCTCTACCGATCTTCAGTATGCTTTTAGTGCAGCCATCTGCCACTTCATCCGAAGAACGATTATCAAAGAACGAGTAGAAGATCTTCAGTTAGGAGTGGAAAGTTATCAGCAGAAGTTGAATCTCGTTGAGCCCATAATGTTCTTGGAAAACAACCGCGATGCTCAATATACCATGAAGAAATACCCGTCTTTGGGTTCGTCTACAGAAGTGCAACACATACAAACCATTTCATGTCATTCCACGAGATTCATAAATTCTGTGACGATACGCTGAAAAACGTTAGAGATGGGTTAGTTCTTCGAGTTCGAGATCATGAGTTGAAAAAGTCAACAAGGTGGACACATAATGAGCTCAAACAAGTGATGCAGTTCATCTTGAAGATTGAAAGAAGGTTGTACCGGAGGGATCAGATTAGGAGACTTGAGAGTTATGTGGGCGGTCGTCCTCCATTTCCTATCAGACTATATCAAAGGATGGACCCAGAATTCACCAAGTTTAACAAAGGAGGTTGATGTGAGCATTTGAATTCATTGTTCATAATTCTTTTTCATTATTCTTACCACATGCCTGTGACATTACGGCTTGTGCACACATAACAGTGTACAACCCGGACCCCAAAGAAAGGACCCTGAGGTACGCTTGAGTGCCTCAATCCTGAAAAAGGAGCGAAATCTTCTTACTTATGAGCAGAATTAAAACCAGAATGTTTTCTAAAGTTTTTTCAAACATTCTGCTCATAAGGACAAGTATTCCCTTGTCAAGGGGGAGTATTTGAAAATATAATCTTTGTTCTGAAATATAAAAGTTCTTGAAATTCTTCCCTAAAACTCAAAAACAGCATATTTTAATCATAAAGTTTTTCAAAAACATCATGAGTATGCTATTTTTGAGGGGGAGAAGTAAAAGATGATTAAAATATGGTGTCTCATTACTGGAATCTCACTAGTGCTCAAACTCAGAATTGACCCTCGAATTGACGATAGGAAAAGTCAGTAGTCGAAAGGACATGTCCCGGACGGGTAATAATTTCAAGCCAGTTTATCTGGTGATGTAAGCGTGTCTCGCAAAGGACGTGTCTGAGTAGAATGTACCGATTTCGAGCGATTTTCTTTGAATCTGATCTGGACGGGTAATAATTTCAAGCTAGTTTACTAGTGATGTAAACTTAGGGCAGACACCGGGTTCAATTCATAATCTACTGGTTGATGAGCATCACCGGTATTGAAGACAAAAGACGTCATGGACCCAGTGACGCACTGCACTAAACCTTCTAAGCCACTCAAGTGTCTCTCAAAAGACATTTGTTTCATTCACACGGAGAACCCTTCATAATCTATCGACCTCTCATTACGAGAGTGTTGATATTGAAAAGGAGGCAATCTGCTCCACGCCTCCGACGACCAAACAAATGTGCACTAATTGAGTCTAGAGCCATGAGATTCATCAAAGATCTCTTAGGTACACTTAGAATTACTCTGGTGTTCTACATCATGGGCATCAGTTGTAAATTAGGAAAGTGTCCTTCGCAGATCTTAGCAATCTGCCAAGAACATTATGAGAAAAGTCACATTTGTGATTATCAATGATTGAATGGAAATCCTGACCAGAGCAACATCAAACAACTCTGACAGCATGTCACTTCGGTAACATCCTTGTGGGTTACGCTTAGTGTTTGCTCCAAACGGTCTACAGTCGCGGGGTGATCTCCAGCGACTTACTGAATCGTGGATGCACTTCGGTGTGTCCGTGTTATCCCTTTCGGGGGAATCCGGTTCAGAACGGCCTGGGTTAGGATTTGAGAAAGTCTTCACACTATGCTGTTGACAATCTCAAGTCTGAGCCTGTAAATACCGGTTGGTTCGTGCTGATGCTGCTGCTGCTGCTGAGGATCTGGAGTTCAACCATCAAGACTCCATCATGTTCATATCTTGAAGAAATGTTCTCTCAAAGACTCAGTAACAACAAAAGTTCTACATATGATATAGTAAAGTCTAAAAGTTCAAGCACCTCAACCTTTCTCAAGTTTAAGATTGAAAAGTGAGAACATGTTGCAGAAAAAAGTCAAAGACATATGAGCATGATGGAGAAGACAAGAAGACGTTGGAGATTGGCAGATCGAGACAACATCATATCATCCTAGAACAAGAACAAAGAAACAAAGATTATAAAGACGTCGGAAGCCAAAGAAGCAAAGAAGACGTCGAGCAACATTGATGATCAAGACTTAGGGGGAGATTGTTAGGAACACGTTTTTAATATTACAAGTCTTGACCATTTCGAATACATGTTGCTTAAATGGGGCTTTATATTAGTGATTAAGGTGCGGTCCATTAGAAGCCCATGGACCGCCCATTTATGTGTTTATTCTTCTAGAAACAATGTTGTAAGAGTTGCCCTAATCCCTTGCCTATAAATAGAAGGGTAGGGAGCTCATTTTAAGTGTTGGTTATTCATGTAAGTTGCGTAAGCTTTGTCCCTTTATCGTATGAATTGAATTTCCTTCCAAATCTCTCTTCTCTTCTTCTTATCTTATTCTCTTCTTCTCTTATTAGCTTATTCTCTATATTGTAGCTTATTAGATTAGTAGTAGTACGTATTGTAGCTTTGTTATACGTGTGTGTTGTTGAGATATACACGACCTATGACTAATTCCGAACAAATCCCATTACTTTAATTAACCTGGAATGCATACAATCAAAAATCCCCAATACGACCTAAAACCCTAATTATCTAAAAATTCACTCAATCATGTTTCAGGGTACAATTAAAGGATTGGAATATGTTCTATACTTGTTTAAGATCAAATCCCAACGCAAAAATTAAACACAAACACATCCAAACGTTTTTCCCCAAATCGTCATAAACCCTCATTTTTAAAATTAAAAAATAGAATAATTTGGCCGTTGGATTGTGATATGATTAAAAACCATGTCTTAGAATCTTATCAAAAACATATTGACACTTACAGATTAACAGATTCAAGAACGGATTGAGAGATTGATTGTGAGTCGTTGATAGAAATGGTTGTGGAGTAATAAATGAGTTGCAGGTGCAGTAAATGTGTGAAAAGTTATGTTTTCGTTAATATTTAAACTTTAAAAAATTTGTCGCTTTTAGTCCCCTAACGTCAAACTTTGCACAATTAGTCCCTTAATTCAACTTTGGCACAATTAAGTTTGGCAAGAACAACATTTCATACTCCCCCTCTACTTAATATTTTAGAAAGCATTTAAGGATCAAGGAGGGTATTACGAGGATACTTTTACCAACACATTTTGCAAACAATCGTCATTTTGGAAATATGCAAATACAAGTTTTTTTTAAAAGAAAATTTTAAAATATGAATTTCATAATCCTCCTCAACACTTGTTCGGAAAAATTGTTAATTTGTTCTAATTGAACAAAGTGTTGATGGAAATTTTGTACTTGCATTTTTTTTTAGTAAAGAAAAAATATAAAATCTTTTTGTTATTTTTAAAGAGTTTTATATTTTTCTATTTTGATTTTTTCAAAGAATGTTTACAAGATGTTTTGGTGTTTGACTTTCTCAGTTGTGTTTAAGAAAGTTTTTCAAATCATCTGGAGTCAAACACCGCATTCAAATTTGGTGAACTAGTTCAGCAAACCTTGAAGGAGGTAGTGCTTTGGTGAACAAGTCTGCCAATTGGTATTAAGTACCCAAAAAATATAACTTAATTGTACCCTTTTCGACATGCTCCTTGGTGAAATGGTAACGGAGAGCAATATGCTTGGACTTGGAATGATGAACCGTGATGCAGGCGATTGCTATTGCACTTTTTGATTCGCAGTACTTCGGGATCTTGTCAAATGCGTAACCGTAGTCCATGAGCTGAGTTCTCATCCAAATGACTTGAGCACAGCAGGCAGAGATGGCTATATATTCAGCTTCAGTTGATGACAACAATGTGCAATCCTGCTTTTTTGACTGCCAAGATACAAGCTTGTCTCCAAGAAATTGTACACCACTAGAGGTACTTTTGAGTGTATCTAAACACCCTACATGGTCAGCATTTGAAAAGGCTATTAGTTCAAAACCAGAATCCTTCGGATACCAGATCCTTAAATGGATGGTTCCCTTTACATATCGAAGGATTCTTTTAGCCTCTAAAAGGTGTCGTTCAGTTGGGTTTGACTGATAACGAGAGCATAGATAAACATCGAATACTATATCTGGTCTACTAGCTTTGAGATACATGAGTGACCCAATAATACTTCGGTATTTTGTTGGGTCAACTGGTTTCCCATGTATATCAGCATCTAGCTTTGATGTGTGAGCCATAGGAGTATTATAAGTATCACAACTTTTCATTCCATGTTTCTTTAAAATTTCAAGAGCATATTTAGACTGCTTTAGAAAATTCCATGGGGTGATTGATGAACTTGAAGTCCTAAGAAGAACGTAAGTTCACCTATCATGGACATTTCCAAGTTTTGTTTCATTAATTTTGTAAAAGCGTTTGAATACTTTTTATGTGTTGAACCAAAAATGATATCATCAACATAAATTTGAACAATTAAAATGTCATCCCCGTGTCTTTGAATAAATAGTGTTGGATCTACAGAGCCTTTAGAAAAATTATTGGCAAGTAAGAAAGCTGACAGTTTATCGTACCATGCCCTCGGGGCTTGTTTAAGGCCATAAAGGGATTTCTTGAGCCTGTACACAAGATTAGGATGCTCTAGATTGACGAATCCCTCAGGCTGACTAATATATACCACCTCACGTAGTTGACCATTCAAGAATGCCATTTTCACGTCCATTTGATAAACAACCATGTTCTTGTATGCAGCATATGCCAGAAAGATGCGTACAACTTCAAGTCTAGCCACTGGAGCAAATGATTCTTCATTGTCAATTCCTTCTTCCTAAATGTATCCTTTAGCTACCAGACGCGATTTTTAATGAATCACTGTGCCTTCAGCATCCAATTTGTTTTTCCAAATCTATTTCGGCCTGATGACATAGGCCCTATCTAGTCTTTCAACTAACTCCCAGACTTCTAATTGTTTGAATTGGTTGAGTTCTTCTTGCATTGATTCAATCCAGTTATAGTAAGTCATTGCTTGTTTAATGTTCTTGGGTTCGTCTTGACAAACTGTGAGTGCATAAATGCAGTTTTCACCATCTGAGTGAAGTCGTTGTCTTGTCATTACAGGTGCTGTTGGATTGCCAATAATATGTACTAAGGGGTGATCCCTTGTCCATTAATGTGTCGAGGGGTGATGTTGATATTGAGTGTGCATATTAGACGGATCCAAATTGCTTGATGATGACTCTGTAGTATCGGGAACAGTTGGAGCCGGAGCAAATGGATTAAAGAAAGCATTTCCATCATAATCTGCAGGTGCGGGTACTTGTTGTTCATTTTGATCATCAGGTGCATCGTTGGAGTTGGAATCGGTTTGTTCTTCGGTTGTTTGAGTATCCAATGGAGGTGCAGTGGTTTCAACAGTTGTAGTTGTCGGTTCAGGTGTATCAGGTAAAGGATTATGATCAGGTTGTGCAGCGAAAATAGTTGATACATATGAAGCATGACATTCAAATGAGTCGTCAAACAAAGGAGCAAACAGGGTTTCTAATTCGTTACGGTTTAGCGAAAGAGGTATATCTGATTGATCTGGGAAGTTTAGATGGTTGGTTGCGGGAACTAAGTTGTTATGCTCAGAATCCATTTCAGTAAGCTCATCGAAATTAGCATGAATGGTTTCCACAATTTCTCTAGTATGACGGTTCTAGATACGAAAGCCTTTGGAGTTTTCATAGTATCCAATGAACACACCGATGTCAGCTTTTGCTTTGAGCTTTCCAAGGTCTTCACGATCATTATTTGGGTAACAAAGAGCACCAAATACATGAAAATATTTTATATTCGGTTTTCGATTATGGACAAGCTCATAAGGTTTTTTGTTGTGGCGTTTGTTGATCATACAACGGTTTTGGGTATAACATGCAGTCAAAACAGCTTATGCCCATAAGTAATCTGGTAATTGAGCATTAATCAGCATCGTTCTTGCAACTTCCACTAACAACCTATTGCGTCTTTCAACAGCCCCATTCTGTTCTGGACTGCGTGCAATGGATGTTTGATGTTCAATTCCTACTTTCTCTAAATAAGATCAAAGAATTTGATTCTAGAATTCAGTTCTATTGTCTGTTCTGACTTTTCTAACCATATTACGAAGCTGAACTTGAATTTTTCTGAGAAATGTGATAATCATAGAGGGGGCTTGATCTTTACTCCTGAGAAAGTAAACCCAAGTCCATCTGGAGTAGTCATCAATGATTACAAGAATGTAGCGCTTGCCTTTAATCTTTTGCACGCGCATTGGGCCACACAAATCCATGTGAAGAAGTTGATGGATGTGGTCAGTACTTGATTCAGTTTTTGGAGGAAAATTTGTACGAGTGCTCTTTCCATGTTCACATGCTAGACACAAGTGATCTTTGGAGAAACGGAATCGTGGAAGACCGTCGACTAATTTGTGTCATGCTAGTTCAGTCATGGTTTTAAAGTTATAATGAGAAAGTCGTTTGTGCCATAACCATGATTTTGTCGAAGTTGCTTTGGAAAGCAGACATATTGGAGAAGAAGCAATCATATCAGACATTGAGATTGTGTAAGGACTTGTTCCACGAGTGCCTGACATTAGATCATTTCCTTGTAAATCACAAATGAAGCATGTTTTTTCCCAAAATGCTACTTCCAAATCCCCATCACAGAATTGACCGACTGAGAAAAGGTTGTGACCAAGGCCTTCGACATAGTAT
Source organism: Artemisia tridentata subsp. tridentata (assembly GCA_021014915.2). Classification (NCBI taxonomy): domain Eukaryota; kingdom Viridiplantae; phylum Streptophyta; class Magnoliopsida; order Asterales; family Asteraceae; genus Artemisia; species Artemisia tridentata. The sequence continues at coordinate 351,909,741 of CP139509.1, read as the reverse complement.
ACATGACTAATTTCGATGTTGCCATTGATGTAATCTCCATTGCCCATGATAGCAGCGAAGTGATCATTCCCGAACCTGACAGTGCCGATGAAGTTTGAAACAAAGTTTGCTAACAATTTGAGATTGCCTGTCATATGTCGGGTGCACCCACTATCAACAATCCACAGAATAATTTGGATCACCTGCATCACACGAAGACGACGAAGGTGGAATGATGGTAAGGGTGGAACCCGAAGAAGTTGTGGTTTCTATTGGGTTAGAGACACACACATTAATAATTTTAGGTATCCATTTAAAACTAGGTGTTCTTTGTAACCAACGTTGCCATATCCAACTACTTCGTGCTTTTGTCTTAGTGAAGTTGCTAGGTAATTGCACTATCTTAGTATTTGTGTTCGCGACTATGGGAGTATCTAAGGCATTATGAGAAACTACAGTTGGTGGTTTTCCTAACACAAACTTAGAAGCAGTAGTGGGCCTAGAGGTATTCCCAGTTGTAACTTTCCTATTACGGGATAAAAGAGATTTTGCAACACATTTCGTATGATCACCAGATAACATACTTTTACGATAGAAAACGCAAGAAGCATTCACGTTTAAAACATTCAAAGTCTGAGCATTCGTTACATCGATATTAGAATTACAATTTTTTAAGTTCGAATCTAAATCAGAGGCAACACGCGTTTTATTCAAATTCCTAAGTTGATATTCTACTTCTGGGACTTCTAGATTTCCGCTCCTACGTTGCAAGATCATATTCTTCCGTTTGTTGCTCTTACGCTTTGATCTGCTAACACTAGTAGTGGTGACTATTCCTGTAGAAGTGGAAGGATTCAAATTAGTAGTCTGATCAGTGTCATTAACGGTCTGTCTAGATGTTGTGTCAATTTTGTATATTCCTGGTGCAATCACATTTGTGTTAGCAAACTTTCCTTTTTCCTGTAATTAAAGTTTCTCTTTTAATTCAATGATGAAGTGTTGTTGATTCTACAGTCTATAATCAAGATCTCTATTTAATCTTACGGTGGCTTCACGGTCATTCCTACAATCAGCGTTTTCTTTCAAAAGTTGAGACCGAGTCTTTTTCAAAGAGTCATAAATTGTTTTGTACTCATTCTTAAAAATCTCAATTTCTTGTTCATATTTGAGTATTTGACACTTTAAGACTGTGTTCTCATCATTAAGATTTTCAACTTTAGATGAAAAATTATTTTCAAAACCCATATTTTGTTTATGTTGTTGCAATGCTAATTCAAAATCAATGCTTTGGGCCTCACACCATTGAATTTTATGTTTCAGTTGGAAAATCCCTTTTGAAAGTTTACTTTGAACATCATCATTTTGTTTAATGATTCTCTCATTTTCATCTTTTAACATCTCAATATCGTGTCTCAACTTTTGATCTTCAGAATTATGGTCAGCAATAAGCATGGAATTACAGGACACATAAATAGAATTCATGATCACCGAGATAATATCAAAACTGAGAACATCTTCCAAGAGTCGATCTGCGTCATTTTGAAGAATTTTGTTTCAATGTTTTTGTTTTGAAATGGAATTTTCCGTTGCTTTGAAAATGTTCATCATGGATGTGACTTCGTTTTGGAGTTCCCGTTCCTAATGTGTTGCACACAGACGCAAATGTTAAACACGAGGTAAAAATTGTGTTAGAAAAATTTGTCTCTCTTCTTTTGCGTAAGCAGATTGAAAAGTGGAAACTTTAATTTCAGAATTACGTTCAATTGCATCTTCAAAAAAATTTATGTCATGCACAAGACACCTTTCAGGAAGTTTTGGTAAACATTCAATTTCACTAGAGGATGGTAAAGGACAATTTATTTGTGCCACTCGTTTAACGGGACAAACATCAGAAGAAGATTCATGAATTTGCATGATAAACCACGATTGTTCAGTTTTTTCTTGTTGAAGAACAAAAGTGTCAAAAATATGAGGTAATTTTGAATAATCAAAAGGTTTGTTAAATTTCGTGTTGCTCATTTTTGATCGACTATCTTCTTCCAGTTCAAGTTCTTCCTCACAATTATATACAACAACACGCATAATTGAATCATCAACAAGGCATTCTGCACTATACAACTTTGGATTTTCTCTGAGTGCTGTGTTTAGAAAGCGTGGTTGATCGTCACTAAGAGAAAATCCAAACCCATTGGGATTTGTTTTTAGAGTAAACTTTTGTATTGTTGTGGCAGATTCACCAGTCTTATAAATAACAGTTTGAAACTCTTTTAGTTTTCTTTCCAAATCAACGATTTCATCAAGATAAGAATCAATTCGTTTCCTTGACCTTTTTTTATGTTCAGAAAAACGAACTCTACAAGTGGACAACTCCAAATTTGTTTTCAAAAGTTCGGATGAGAGATGTTCAACTTGTTGTTGTAGCTCTAATTTTTCTTGTTCCATTTTTGAAATCAAGTTATTATTGGAAATGACCAATTCTCGGATTTGATGTTGTAAGTTGTTAGGTTTATTAAAAGTGATGGTCATTTACATTTTTATATTTTTAATGTGTCGTTGTTTATTTAGTAAGAATAGTCAATGGGCTTATGAACTAATCTAATATGTTAAGAGTTAAGCCCATAGCAAGCCCAAGGCTTATTTCTAAGACACTATAAATAGCTCTCACCACCTCATTTGTAAGTGTGAATGAAAGGGGCTAGTGTAATGTGTGCTTAAGAGTGTAATGTGTGCTTACTGAAAAAAGATTATCTCTCTAGATTTTCTCTCTAGATCTTATGCCTCATTCTACTCTTGTACCACCATTAGTGATTGAAGTAGTGTGTGATAAGGATTGATCTAAAGCTTTTACAAGTGGTATCAATAGTCAAACAATGATCTAGGTGTGTATTTTTGGAGTTTCGGTTACTGTTCATCGAGTTTCATATCAGATCCATCAGGTTAGAAGGTTAGTTTTCCGAGTTAGGGTTTAAAATCTTCGAGCTAGAAGGTTATTTTTGAGTAAGTTGCTAAGTTTCTTCGAGCAAGAAGAAATCTTTCGAGTTAGGCATTAAAACCTTCCAGTTAGAAGGTTATTTGTCGAGTTAGTCCTTTAATCCTTTAAGCAATAAGGTATTTCTGAGTTGGTAACTTAAAATCTTCGAGCAAGAAGTAAAATTCCGAGTAAGGAAGACATTTTCGAGTAAGGTTATAATTTCCGAGTAAGGAATATATTTCCGAGTTAGGGAGTTGACATCTTCGAGTTAGAAGATTGATTCTAAGTTAGGACATTAATTTTCCGAGCAAGGAAACAATTTTTCGAGTTAGTCTTTAATTTTCCGAGCAAATAAAATTTCCGAGTAAGGAACCGAGTAAGGAATTATTTCTAAGTTAGCAAAAGTATTTCGAGTTAGCAAGATCATTCCGAGTAAGGAAAAACCAAGTAAGGATCTTATAAAAACTTTGAGTTAGATTGAAAAAACCGAGTAAGGAAAAACCGAGTAAGGAACTTTTGCCAAGTAAGGAACCATTTTCCGTGTAAGGGATTGTTTTCCGAATAAGAAGTTTTCACCGAGATAGAAATCCTTTCACTTAGAAATCCTTCAACTTAGAAATCCTTCAACTTAGAAATCCTTCAAGTAAGCAAACTCTGAGAAAGGACAAAACTTCAAACGATCATAACTTTTGAACCTTAACCAACATCAAACACAACTCCTATATCGTTGAACCGATCCAAGATCAACTTTTTCATATACAACTTCATCTATGGCAACTCAGCAAGACATTCATGCAGCCGGTGTGGAAAACCGTCCACCTATGCTTGAAAAAGGTGGATATCTTCCATGGACAAGACGTATGCTTCGCTATATCAAAACTAAAACTGATGGTAAACTCCTGGTTCAATCTATTAAGAATGAACCCTTCAAGCCTCGTCAGATTCAAGACACTTGAGATCCAAATGCAAAACCTCCTATACCACTATTCTTTCGTGAACAATCAGAAGCAGAATACACAGAAGAAGACTAGAAGCAAATAGCAGCTGATGATATGGCAATGCACTTAATCCAACTAGGATTACCACGAGAGATCTTTGCTGATGTCGACAGTTGTGAAACTGCATATGACATGTGGGAACGAGTTAGAAGGCTTTGTCATGGCACATAAATTGGGAAACAAGGCTTTGTCATTGAATCATACTATATCAGGTTTTGCACTCTAATGAACGAGCTCATCAGATACAAGTTGACACCAAGACAAATCGTAGGCAACATCAAGTTCATTAACAATCTTCCAGAAGAATGGGGACGATTTGTTACTATTGTCAACCAAACCAAGGATCTACACCATGTGAACTATGATCAGCTCTATGATTTTCTGAAGCAAAACCAGGCTGAGGCTAATGAAGTCAGGAAAGAGAGATTAGCAAAGTAACATGATCCTCTTGCATTAATTACTCAAACACCATCACCTGTACCAGTGAATACACAACCATCATCATCTTCCACTCACAACTACATGTAACAACAGTACATTCCACAACAACAAACTGCTGTAACTCCACAACAATAATTCTACCCACAACAACAACAATATCCACAATTCCAAGAACCAGAGTTCACTGACAATGATGAGTCCACTGCTGCTTTGACACAAGCATTCGTTCTTCTATCAAAGGCATTCCAAGGACGCTATTCTACATCAACCAACAACAATCAAAGGATTTCATCGAACACTCGCAACAGGCAGATTGCACTGCCGAGTTTCAATATGGGTCAACAAGGATAAATGGTTGCAGTTATTGGGAATCTGCAGGGATACGCTACTAGATTTCAGATGGGTAATTAAAATGCTGGGCAGTATGTAGGAAATCAGATGGGTCAGTATGCAGGAAATCAGATGGGTCAATATGCAGGGAATCAGATGGGTCAAGCTGTTGGCAATCATAGGGGTCAGAATGTTGGGAATCAGACAGTGGGTAATCAGTTTGGGAATGTTGCTGCTCCAGTTACTGGGAATTTTGGAAATATCAATCAGGGTAATCAGATCATATGTTTCAACTTTCAGGTTATCGGTTACATGGCAAGGAACTGTCCCACCAAGCCGAAGAAGAAAGATCTAGCATATTTGTAGAAAGCAGTGATGTTGGCACAAAAGGAATCGGCAGGGTTTCAGTTGAGTGCTGAAGAGAATGATTTTATGGCTCTCATGGATGATATGGAATACATTGAAGATATTGATGCAAACAACATATTCATGGCAAATCTTCAGGAGGCTAAGTATGACACGGATTCTGATGCACCTCCTGTTTGTGACACCAATGCAGTCTCTAAGGTACCATCATTCACTACATTCCACAATAATGAAATATTTGATATGTCGCTTCATGAGGAACAGCATCCTGAGATTCCAGCACCCACTTATGACACATACCTGGATACGCCAAGCAGTAGCAATATTGATATGGCAACTCCAGAAATGAATCATAATGGAGGCTTAGAGTCACAGCATGCTGAGAATGATGAGGAAACACGTGCTCTCTTTGAATCATTATTGAACAACTGTAGTATTGAAATTGAGAAAGTTAAAAAGGTCAATCGCGATGTTAAGGCCGCGAATGAGAAAATGACCGCTGAGCTTGAGAGGTATAAGGAAAACGAAAAAGCTTTTGAGTTTCATAAAACACGACAGTCAGAATTAGAAACTGGTTATCAAAATTTCGTTTTAAGAGAAAAACAATTGCAAATCAAGTTTGACACACTCGATGTTAATTTAAACATGAAAATAAAATCCTTAAACGCGGAAATTTCTGATTTGAAAAACCAACTTTCTAAACAAAAATCAACTTGTTCTGATATTGAAAAAGAAAAGAAATAGTTGAAAGCAGATTTTTCAAAATGAGATATTGATCTTCTTGATGAAATCATTGAGAAACAAGAAACAATCAAAAAGTTGGAAGATTTGCTTGTCAAAACGGATCATTCCGCTCAAACAATTCATATGCTAATTAAAGATCCAAACCCGATTTTGCACACAACGAAGAAAATGGCTATCGGTTGTGAAAAGCCTTATACTCTCAAGAAAGCTCAGAAAGAACAGAATGTGTTGTACAATGGTAATTTGATATTTTCTAAACATGATCCTCCCACTATTCGGGATTCTGATGAAATAATTGAGCTTGCTGAAGAGAGTAGAATCAAAATGAAACAAAAGAACTCGAAAATAAAACCAATTGATTATAACAAACTTAACATACTTTCTCGAGTCAATTTTGTTCAACAAAAACAAACACCAAAGGTTTCAAAAAAACCATCTGTTTTGACAAAACAAAAAGTTGTTTCTAAAAATCTTTCAAACGTAGAACAAATGTCCTCAAGAAATCCTTTTAACACAAGTGATGCTAGAAGATGTTTGGATGATCTTAAAAAGAGAGTTGAAACTCTTCAAAGTATAGTTGCACCCAAAACAAATATCAATATCAACAACTGGCATTCAAGTTTTCATGCAGAAATGAAAAAGGTGTTTGAAACAGAAATTACTACTCCACTAAATGCAATTCATGCGAGATTAATTCATGTTGAACATGCAATTTTGAAAGAAACAGCCGACTTTGTCAAGGACCACAAATCCCTGGTAAAGGAAACTAATGAAAACATTTAATTTATCAAAGTTTTGGAAAACCTTCATGATTCTCTCTTTGAAGCAGCTTTATCGACCGATATTATGTCCATCATTTTACAAACATATTCTGTTGAAGATGATGAAAGACTGCATGCTGAGACTTCTGCAATTGTTTCAAAATATGAAAATGCACTTCATAAAATTGAAAAAGAAAATGTATCATATTTTAAACAACTTGATCGAAAAACGGAGGAATGCAAATATGACAAATTTTCGTATGAGCGTGCCTACAAGAACATGAAAGAGCAAAATGATCTTTTGAGGTCTCAGCTAGAAAGTCAAAAAGGGAAGGGTGAGCAAACTAAGTTTGCAAAACCATCAACTTCGGACAAACCGGTTGTTAAACAAAAAATGTCAATTTCTTAATCTGTTCCTAAAGTTGATGTGATAAATGATTTGACAAAACCAGTCACTCCAACACCCTTGCCCAAGCAAAATGAAAAAGGAAAAGGAAAAGCAGTTGTCGAAACATCAAATGTGATAGCACCTGGTCTTTATAGGATTAGTCTCACTATTGTGTCTGCCTCAACATCTCAAACATATAGGGCAATAGACAAGAGTGTTAAAGATAATCCAAAAGGGACTAAGAGACTAAGAGTAGCAGACTACAGCCTAGGAGCAATACAAGGAACAATAGATCTCGCCTACCTCTAAGAGTAGATGCCAGAATAAAGTTGAAGAAGTAGAAGAACACCTAGGAATTTATCGCTTTCAAATAAGAAACATATGTCATCTGAATGTAATGTTAAAAGTACTGGTTCGAATGCATGTAATGACTTTGTTTGTTTAATGTGCCAGAAATCTTTACCTAATGATGATTGTGATGATTATGTTTCTAAGAATGTGAATGTAAATGTTACGTCTGAACAGAAGGAAGTTCCAAAGGGGACTAGCGCTAGATCTAGATATATAAAAAGACTAATTGCAGGATGTAGGTCAACCACTAGTAGTCAAATGCCTAGGAACTACCTTAAGTATTGTGTATGGAAACCAACAGGTAGAAAGTTTACACTCGAGAATGGCAAATTGACAGCTGTACATATAAAACCAGTAGAAACCTTATATGAGTGTGATTCAGATGTTTCCTCTAACCCCAAGGAACCAAATGTCAAATGGTTTCAAAATACAAACTCTTCTGTTCTTTGCAGGTTATCGAAATATGTCTTTGGATCGTCGACTCGGGTTGCTTCAAGCACATGACCGGGAATCTAAAGCTGCTCATCAATTTCGTTTAGAAATTCATGGGAACTGTACGTTTTGAAAATGATCATGTAGCAGCTATTCTGGGTTATGGAGATCTTCAGTTTGGGAACTACTTAATCACTCGAGTTTACTACGTCGAAGGGTTGGGACACAACTTGTTTTCATTTGGGCAGTTTTGTGACGCAGATTTAGAGGTTGCATTTAGGAGAAACACTTGCTTCGTTAGAAATTTGGTTGGAGATGATCTCTTAACTTGGAATCGTGGCACCAACCTATATGCTATCGACATCAACCAAATGGCCTCTTCATCTCCAATTTGTCTTATGACAAGAGCATGCGAAACAAAGTCCTGGGTGTGGCATAGAAGATTATCCCATCTCAATTTTGACACCATCAACAAGCTAGCCAAAGACAAGATCGTCAACGGACTTCCTAAGTTCAAATACACCAAAGATCATCTATGTCCATCATGCGAACAAGGAAAAAGCAAAAGGGCAACATATAAACCTAAAACCGTACCTAGCTCGGTAGATAAGTTACATATGTTGCACATGGACTTATGTGGCCCAATAAGAGTCGAAAGCATTAATGGGAACAAGTATATTCGTGTTATCGTCGATGATTATTCAAGATATACATGGGTAAAGTTTCTGAGGTCAAAAGACGAAGCATCAGGCATCATCATCACCTTTCTGAAGCGTATTCAAGTCCTATTTCAAGATCCAGTAAGGATTGTAAGAAAAGACAATGGCACAGAATTCACAAATCAGGAGTTAAGAACTAACTTTGAAGATGCTGGAATCACACATCAGACATCTGCTGTCAGAACTCCACAGCAGAATGGGGTAGTTGAAAGAAGAAATCGAACTCTTGTGGAAGCTGCTCGCACAATGTTGATTTATGTAATAATCTAAAAATCTAAAACGACATTTGAACGCTTAATATGAAAATAACCTAAGATTTAAATCTTTGGTGCGAATTAAAATCTCAAAGTATGAAATTCTATAATTTAAGTACAAATAATTTGATACATCCTTAAACCCTCAAAATATCACACGACATATTAAGTTATATCGCCCCTCAATGTAATCAATTTATAATATAAAAACCAACTTTTGTCAAAGAAGAGTACAACGAGAACTGAAGCTTATATTTACTGAAAATCTGGTTCATATTTAAGCATGATATTTTAAATGTAAACGTATAGGTCGAGTTTTATTCTTTAAAATTGTATGCCATTTGAGCACATGATATGTCTAGGTACATTGCATTTAAAATGAAGATTTATTCATATGGGACTCCTTTTACTCGGCCTAATTTCCGGCCCCCTTTCCTCTTATCCTCTCCTTATATTAGTCAAGTATATACAGTCAAAAGTATCACATTAAAAGGATTTCGACCAAATCAAACAACCCCATAAATTCTATATATTCTTGCCTAGTTGAAATCCCATTACACGTTTTCATTAAACATTCTTTTCCCCTCTCCCACTTGGAATGACTAGAAACAAAAGAGAAAAATTTATCCATACTCTGTCGAGAACCTATTAATCTGTTAGACTCTAGTTGTGGTTTCATGTGTCTGTAAATTCATGGGTGTGATTTCATGCGTGTCAATAAAACCATAAATACAAGTTTACACCTGTTGTGGTGCGTACATTAGTTTCGATCTCGAATTGTTAGAGGGTCTCGTTAACAGTTGGCGAGTGGCTGATTCTTGGTGGTGTTCGTTGGGGTTCAGTTCGAGCGCGGGTGAGACTAAGGTTTCTATCTTGATGTCAAGTTTGTTTTGTTTCTGTGCTGTCCTATATTCAACCTGTGATCATGCTTGGTTTCGGTTCGAACAATGGAGGCGAAGGTTGCGGCGTTTGGTCAATTCACAGGAGGTTCGATCGGTTTGTGTTCACCGAGGTGTTGTTTCATTCGCGGGAAATTCGTGTCCGTGTGTGGGGCTAAAGAGTTTGCGTTCGATAGCTTGAAGTTACGGCTCGTGATCGATAGTGTAACTGATCGGGCGCAATTATGTTTCGGGCTCGATCTCGATCTCAGTTTTGCTCGACTATTATAGAGGTATACTCTTCGAAGATGTGAATGCATGATTACAAAAAAAAAAAAAAAAAAAAAAAAAAAATCAGTCCATGCATGCATACTAAATAGACTAAATACATTTGTGATATTTATATCATTATGGAACTAAATAGATGAAGAAACTGTCATACTTAATATTCGAATAAAATATACATTGATAAATTGAATTAGATATTGATGATTGTGCATATAAATTGGGTAAATAATAGAGATAATGGAGCTGGTGGTGTAGGACTATAGAGGCATAATCGGTATATTGAATACAGTAATGATATGAAACTAAAACTATTAAAATCATGTACTTTGTGGAGTATTAAATTGTGGGTGACAATCTATACGTGGGGTTTGAGTAATATTGTACGCATTGCATGACTACTAAAAGAGATAATTGCCATACTAGTATTAAACCTGAGTTAGACATTATTTTAATTAATTACGCTTTAAAACCCAAACTTTAATAGTTCACACATTTAGACCCCCATCTTTGATAAATGTCATAAATAAACCTTAAACTTTGAAAGTTGTCATAATAAACCCTAAAATATGATATTGGTTATATTAGACCTTAAAGTTTATTTAATTGTCATTTATAACTCTAAAGTGTAAAGAAACTCAATTGGAAAGTTACTCATTATGGAAAATTACTAAAAATGGAAAGCCGACTAAAATGAGCAATCCGATTTAAAATAAGTTATTAATAATGAGACGATCATTAATTCGTGTAGATTCGCTGAAGATGGAGTTTACTTTCGATCTATTCGTTTCTAGTGTGTTTTCACTTGCGGTCTAAGGTACAGATATTATGCTCTTTTGATAAGGAGCCTTCGGTCTCTATTCTGATTCGTATTAGGGTTTCCTAAGCCATTGCTATGTTCCCTACACTGTGGTATGAACCTTTGATATTTGAACCTCAGATATGAACCTTTGATATTTGAACCCGTGACATATGAACCTTTGATGTGAACCTGAAGATTTGGACTATGATTATGACCATGTGAACCTTTGCTTTGATATGAACCTTTGACCTTAACCCCAGTTTGATACCCGAGCCAAATGTGTTTCCTAGCCATGAAGGTAACATGGCCGTGTCTGTGATGCACCACTGGCATGACTAGTGTGTAGCCCTAGTGATTTGGTTACACCGTCCCCCATTGTGATTGTGATATGCGCACTTTATGATTATTATGGCCAATGTGATTTGTGGGGGGGCGAATGGATGCATCCTAGGTACGTTGTGATATGTGATATGTGATATGTGATATGTGATATGTGGTGACTGATGATGGGTGCAATCCACGTCTTTCACAAAATGTGGGAGCTAGCTACTCCATTTGAAGAATGAGGACACCCCTCATATTATCTGATTATCTGAGAGGTCTCCCCTCTATATGATTTGAAGATTATGGTTACGATGTGATATGTGATGTGATTTGTGGGCTCGTGGTGGATTACTGTCCTAAACCTTACTCTTTATACCTTTTCCTATATCTCATTCATTATGATATGCCTGTCCATTTCCATTTGCTTTTGTTTCCGTTTATTATATATCTGTTCACTGGGCTTTTTAAGCTCAGCCGCACGTTTTCTTTTCGTGTGCGGCAGGTTTTAGTTGGAAGCTGGGTATGAGTGAAGAGACCTTTGGACTTAGAAGACCTTGATAGTTATTCCGAAGTAGAAGTCATTAGAAGGATTGCATTTGCAGACTTAGTATTTAGTTTTTGTTTCCTTTGTATCCTTGTGTATTCAGTATTTCATTTGTAACCTTTGAGAATCTTTGTATTACTATTGAATGTACGCTTTGTTTGATCTGATATGAAGCCATTAATGTGATACTTTTACCCTTGCTGGGTTGGGGTGTTACAATTATGGTATCAGAGCGACAGGCTGCGATTCGTAATACATTTACCCTTGGCCTGTGTAAGTTAGGACCACTAAGTTTCCCTGTAGGCGCTCATAGGACAACCTTGAAAATTGGCTTTAAGATTCTCTTATAGGAACGTAAGTTTTGACCAGTGAGGAATGGGTAGACTATAAGGCATTAGTTTAAGTATCATTGCTTCCGCATCACTCTGATTCGTGCCTTGCTTTTGGTTAGATCCTGTTGATATCACTTTTGAAAATCGAAAGCTTATACTTTGCACCACCTAAGATTTGAACCTGATTAAGTCTTGAAGGCATTGAGAAATTCATAAAATTGCCTGACACTATTTGATCCTTATCTTCAGATTTTGACTCTGATCTTTGATCCTTTCATTAATCATTTTGACGCCTCTTCGGGCACTCTAAGAACCTCCATGGCGATGGCGTACTTGATATGTTTTGTTTTGTCTCTTACTTTTGATAAGTATCTATGAATCTTCCGACACGATTTTATTTCGTTTTCACCCACCTCTATCCCTATAAGAAGTCTTGTGGTGAGTAACCACGAGTATAAGAATGTTTCCCCCTCACTTTTGAATGATAAAGATTTGATTTGTGATCCTTCTATCTTGGGATAGTTATCTTCAATTTTATTCTGATAAGGAATCGGCTGATTGAGCATTCAAATATGGACAATTTCCCTTCTATGCCTCACCTTTAACGTTTGCAACAATTTTGAACTCCCTACTACGAATACCGATTGTTAAACCCTTTGCTAGTGCCATTACTCTGGAGACTCGTGTGTAAGTTTCGCGGTTATGAAGTCTTCCTAGAACCCATCTCGTACACCATTAAATGAACCTCATCTTGAGAGCTATTTGAAAACCTTGTGTCTTCTGAACGGGAACCTTATTTTGAACATTATTTGGCACCCTGAATCTTGAATATGATTCCTGATCGAACCACCAAGTTTTCCACCAGAGTGTGAAGTAGGATTTGACATGATACCGAGAGATTGTCTAGTCACCAAGCGAGGATGTATTTCAGATGTGTCCGAAATCACATCCGTTGAATTGAGCAACCGGGAAGAGCAGCAACCGAAAATCAGGGAGTGAGTTTACCTAAGTGTATTTTCTGGGCGAGTTTTAGTTTCGTTCGCGATAAAGAGGATGGTGACTGGAGATATGTATTGATTACAGGAAGCTGAACCGTAATACCATTAGGAGCCATTACCTTTCCCATGAAACGACTATGTGTTTGTTCAATTTCAGAGCACGAAGTTTCCTTCTGATTAATTGATTTTATTCTTGGAATCGCCTTTCGTATTCATAAACGACTACTATGACGGTTAGTGACGCTAATAGCATTAGCTAAAGCTCTGGCTGTTTCGCGAATTTGATAAATGATGTTTGCTCGTGAGTACTTGGGCGAATGGTTATTGTATGACTTAATAGTACGTTCAGAGACGAGGAAGAGCATGAAAATCATCGTTGCACTTCGTTAGGAAATTCGTCGGTCATTTGTGCATTCTGAGAGATTGATATTTGTAGAGGCAACGATGTTCTTAATCGATGATATCTCTTTAAAACCCGCAAGTTTTGAAAACTATCGCTATGTGGTCAAGACTAATAACAGAATGGAGAACTGAAACCTTTTGAACCTTGCAGAAGAATGCTGGAAGATGTTTGCAACTTATGATACCATTGAGAAATTTTGTGAACAGAGAGAAACAACTTAGTTTGATTTAGAATGGAATTTTAGAAAAGTTGAAGAAGGATTAGCTTCCACACCCTCGGGCGGAGCAAATTTTTGGGATTAATCAGAAAGAGAATTGGTTATACTCCCTTACAGCACATAAGGCTTTTCGTATACATTAGGACTACTAGAGTCATATAAGGAGAATTATTTCACTGCCTGACCTGGAGTTGACAACAACGACGGCTACCCTGAAGAGTGAAGACATTCCTTACAAGGTAGAAGTATTGGCGATGCAGAAGAAGGTAATCTAGTCAAGACGGCGAACCTGGAGCTGATGAAGACATGCAGTCTAACTTCCCTATTCATCTTGGTGGTACCAAGACGAATTGAGAGCGGAAGCAGACTGGATGATGAAAAGATTCATGGATCGTGCCAGAGATCCACCTTACTCCATCACATTCCAAGAAGAACTGCAGGAGGCTCGACGAACCAGACACAAGTTTCCGATTTTGGTTTCACTTACGGATTGATGGATAAATGAAGACAGATTAACCGGACTTGAAGAGATTGGATGAACGGATTTTTGAAACAGACCCCAGGTGTTTGGAAGAATTGATCCTATGAAGGCCAAAGTTCTTGGCAACTAACTTCCAGTTCCGTTGACCCCCTTAAGTTTCGTTATACAGTAATGAGATCCTTTAATGGTGTAAGTTTCCTAGAAGCATTTCTTTCTGTGTTCATTTTCGTATGATCGGTGATGGCCTTGTTTTGAGAGATTTTGGGCGAAATGTGGAAGATATGATGCTGGTGATGGCGTACCTCATTTCTGCTAGGCAATCTGGGATTTGGATACTCTTGCGAATAGTTTTGTTTTTCCTCTTGACTATGGCATTCGATTTTGTTGACCTCAAGACTGTAGAAGTACTAGGTGGATTAAGATAGGTGGTTTTGATTATGACTTGAGATAAAGTATGACCATCATGAAGGCATATCTATGTGGTGCTAGTATTATGACGCCTGATCAACGTGATAATACTTACACCATATAACGTGCACTCATTGTGGCCATAGGATATCTTGGGGAGTACCTAGGAAGTTTAGAATTTGATCTCTGTTGGATTATCCGTGATTAGTGAGACTTTAGGTTCATTCTACCTATGCGTTTAATCTGCTTTCATCGTTATACGACTGGATACGTTGGATACTCGACACGCGTTTGTTGACCTCTGTACTTCCGATAAGAATCTTAGGTTCTGTTGTAGAACTTTCTACCGTCTGTTTTCTGTCAGTATGGATCCGATCTATCACTATTAAAAAGTACACCTACATTTTGCTATATGTACGTTTCGCATCCGTTGATTATGTTTCATTATGAACTGCTATGAGTTGATTGAGGCTTTGGATTTTGTGGAGCAAGACCTGTTTGTTTAGGAGAACACCTATGAAAGGTTATACTGAAGCCGAGACCATTTGAGAATCTGAAGAGTTTGAACTCATATATTACTCTCATGTTTGCTACAATTCGATACGTTTTCAATTGATTTGTCTATTTCTATTCCACAGACGAAAAAAATCCGTCAATCCTACATCTTCCCTGAACCTCTTCTGATGGGATACGATTATCATCTATTACGTTTGGTTTATCATTCTTTTGATGTGAATCCTGAGCGATATGTCTTTCTGAGGAAACCAAAATTATTTGATCAGCAAGATTGAGTCATGAGAAACTACTTGGTTTGAAAATCCTTTTTGGAAGAACCTGCTCGAGCGTGAGAATGTTCGTAACGATCTTTCGCGATTTACTACGACTTCGTCTAACCTTGCGAGTTCAAATTTCGAGGACGAAATTTATCTTTTTAGAGGGGAAGAATTGTAATAATCTAAAAATCTAAAACGACATTTGAACGCTTAATATGAAAATAACCTAAGATTTAAATCTTTGGTGCGAATTAAAATCTCAAAGTATGAAATTCTATAATTTAAGTACAAATAATTTGATACATCCTTAAACCCTCGAAATATCACACGACATATTAAGTTATATCGCCCCTCAATGTAATCAATTTATAATATAAAAACCAACTTTTGTCAAAGAAGAGTACAACGAGAACTGAAGCTTATATTTACTGAAAATCTGGTTCATATTTAAGCATGATATTTTAAATGTAAACGTATAGGTCGAGTTTTATTCTTTAAAATTGTATGCCATTTGAGCACATGATATGTCTAGGTACATTGCATTTAAAATGAAGATTTATTCATATGGGACTCCTTTTACTCGGCCTAATTTCCGGCCCCCTTTCCTCTTATCCTCTCCTTATATTAGTCAAGTATATACAGTCAAAAGTATCACATTAAAAGGATTTCGACCAAATCAAACAACCCCATAAATTCTATATATTCTTGCCTAGTTGAAATCCCATTACACGTTTTCATTAAACATTCTTTTCCCCTCTCCCATTTGGAATGACTAGAAACAAAAGAGAAAAATTTATCCATACTCTGTCGAGAACCTATTAATCTGTTAGACTCTAGTTGTGGTTTCATGTGTCTGTAAATTCATGGGTGTGATTTCATGCGTGTCAATAAAACCATAAATACAAGTTTACACCTGTTGTGGTGCGTACATTCGTTTCGATCTCGAATTGTTAGAGGGTCTCGTTAACAGTTGGCGAGTGGCTGATTCTTGGTGGTGTTCGTTGGGGTTCAGTTCGAGCGCGGGTGAGACTAAGGTTTCTATCTTGATGTCAAGTTTGTTTTGTTTCTGTGCTGTCCTATATTCAACCTGTGATCATGCTTGGTTTCGGTTCGAACAATGGAGGCGAAGGTTGCGGCGTTTGGTCAATTCACAGGAGGTTCGATCGGTTTGTGTTCACCGAGGTGTTGTTTCATTCGCGGGAAATTCGTGTCCGTGTGTGGGGCTAAAGAGTTTGCGTTCGATAGCTTGAAGTTACGGCTCGTGATCGATAGTGTAACTGATCGGGCGCAATTATGTTTCGTGTTCGATCTCGATCTCAGTTTTGCTCGACTATTATAGAGGTATACTCTTCGAAGATGTGAATGCATGATTACAAAAAAAAGAAAAAAAAAGAAAAAAAAAATCAGTCCATGCATGCATACTAAATAGACTAAATACATTTGTGATATTTATATCATTATGGAACTAAATAGATGAAGAAACTGTCATACTTAATATTCGAATAAAATATACATTGATAAATTGAATTAGATATTGATGATTGTGCATATAAATTGGGTAAATAATAGAGATAATGGAGCTGGTGGTGTAGGACTATAGAGGCATAATCGGTATATTGAATACAGTAATGATATGAAACTAAAACTATTAAAATCATGTACTTTGTGGAGTATTAAATTGTGGGTGACAATCTATACGTGGGGTTTGAGTAATATTGTACGCATTGCATGACTACTAAAAGAGATAATTGCCATACTAGTATTAAACCTGAGTTAGACATTATTTTAATTAATTACGCTTTAAAACCCAAACTTTAATAGTTCACACATTTAGACCCCCATCTTTGATAAATGTCATAAATAAACCTTAAACTTTGAAAGTTGTCATAATAAACCCTAAAATATGATATTGGTTATATTAGACCTTAAAGTTTATTTAATTGTCATTTATAACTCTAAAGTGTAAAGAAACTCAATTGGAAAGTTACTCATTATGGAAAATTACTAAAAATGGAAAGCCGACTAAAATGAGCAATCCGATTTAAAATAAGTTATTAATAATGAGACGATCATTAATTCGTGTAGATTCGCTGAAGATGGAGTTTACTTTCGATCTATTCGTTTCTAGTGTGTTTTCACTTGCGGTCTAAGGTACAGATATTATGCTCTTTTGATAAGGAGCCTTCGGTCTCTATTCTGATTCGTATTAGGGTTTCCTAAGCCATTGCTATGTTCCCTACACTGTGGTATGAACCTTTGATATTTGAACCTCAGATATGAACCTTTGATATTTGAACCTGTGACATATGAACCTTTGATGTGAACCTGGAGATTTGGACTATGATTATGACCATGTGAACCTTTGCTTTGATATGAACCTTTGACCTTAACCCCAGTTTGATACCCGAGCCAAATGTGTTTCCTAGCCATGAAGGTAACATGGCCGTGTCTGTGATGCACCACTGGCATGACTAGTGTGTAGCCCTAGTGATTTGGTTACACCGTCCCCCATTGTGATTGTGATATGCGCACTTTATGATTATTATGGCCAATGTGATTTGTGGGGGGGCGAATGGATGCATCCTAGGTACGTTGTGATATGTGATATGTGATATGTGATATGTGATATGTGGTGACTGATGATGGGTGCAATCCACGTCTTTCACAAAATGTGGGAGCTAGCTACTCCATTTGAAGAATGAGGACACCCCTCATATTATCTGATTATCTGAGAGGTCTCCCCTCTATATGATTTGAAGATTATGGTTACGATGTGATATGTGATGTGATTTGTGGGCTCGTGGTGGATTACTGTCCTAAACCTTACTCTTTATACCTTTTCCTATATCTCATTCATTATGATATGCCTGTCCATTTCCATTTGCTTTTGTTTCCGTTTATTATATATCTGTTCACTGGGCTTTTTAAGCTCAGCCGCACGTTTTCTTTTCGTGTGCGGCAGGTTTTAGTTGGAAGCTGGGTATGAGTGAAGAGACCTTTGGACTTAGAAGACCTTGATAGTTATTCCGAAGTAGAAGTCATTAGAAGGATTGCATTTGCAGACTTAGTATTTAGTTTTTGTTTCCTTTGTATCCTTGTGTATTCAGTATTTCATTTGTAACCTTTGAGAATCTTTGTATTACTATTGAATGTACGCTTTGTTTGATCTGATATGAAGCCATTAATGTGATACTTTTACCCTTGCTGGGTTGGGGTGTTACAATTATGGTATCAGAGCGACAGGCTGCGATTCGTAATACATTTACCCTTGGCCTGTGTAAGTTAGGACCACTAAGTTTCCCTGTAGGCGCTCATAGGACAACCTTGAAAATTGGCTTTAAGATTCTCTTATAGGAACGTAAGTTTTGACCAGTGAGGAATGGGTAGACTATAAGGCATTAGTTTAAGTATCATTGCTTCCGCATCACTCTGATTCGTGCCTTGCTTTTGGTTAGATCCTGTTGATATCACTTTTGAAAATCGAAAGCTTATACTTTGCACCACCTAAGATTTGAACCTGATTAAGTCTTGAAGGCATTGAGAAATTCATAAAATTGCCTGACACTATTTGATCCTTATCTTCAGATTTTGACTCTGATCTTTGATCCTTTCATTAATCATTTTGACGCCTCTTCGGGCACTCTAAGAACCTCCATGGCGATGGCGTACTTGATATGTTTTGTTTTGTCTCTTACTTTTGATAAGTATCTATGAATCTTCCGACACGATTTTATTTCGTTTTCACCCACCTCTATCCCTATAAGAAGTCTTGTGGTGAGTAACCACGAGTATAAGAATGTTTCCCCCTCACTTTTGAATGATAAAGATTTGATTTGTGATCCTTCTATCTTGGGATAGTTATCTTCAATTTTATTCTGATAAGGAATCGGCTGATTGAGCATTCAAATATGGACAATTTCCCTTCTATGCCTCACCTTTAACGTTTGCAACAATTTTGAACTCCCTACTACGACTACCGATTGTTAAACCCTTTGCTAGCGCCATTACTCTGGAGACTCGTGTGTAAGTTTCGCGGTTATGAAGTCTTCCTAGAACCCATCTCGTACACCATTAAATGAACCTCATCTTGAGAGCTATTTGAAAACCTTGTGTCTTCTGAACGGGAACCTTATTTTGAACATTATTTGGCACCTGAATCTTGAATATGATTCCTGATCGAACCACCAAGTTTTCCACCAGAGTGAGAAGTAGGATTTGACATGATACCGAGAGATTGTCTAGTCACCAAGCGAGGATGTATTTCAGATGTGTCCGAAATCACATCCGTTGAATTGAGCAACCGGGAAGAGCAGCAACCGAAAATCAGGGAGTGAGTTTACCTAAGTGTATTTTCTGGGCGAGTTTTAGTTTCGTTTGCGATAAAGAGGATGGTGACTGGAGATATGTATTGATTACAGGAAGCTGAACCGTAATACCATTAGGAGCCATTACCTTTCCCCTGAAACGACTATGTGTTTGTTCAATTTCAGAGCACGAAGTTTCCTTCTGATTAATTGATTTTATACTTGGAATCGCCTTTCGTATTCATAAACGACTACTATGACGGTTAGTGACGCTAATAGCATTAGCTAAAGCTCTGGCTGTTTCGCGAATTTGATAAATGATGTTTGCTCGTGAGTACTTGGGCGAATGGTTATTGTATGACTTAATAGTACGTTCAGAGACGAGGAAGAGCATGAAAATCATCGTTGCACTTCGTTAGGAAATTCGTCGGTCATTTGTGCATTCTGAGAGATTGATATTTGTAGAGGCAACGATGTTCTTAATCGATGATATCTCTTTAAAACCCGCAAGTTTTGAAAACTATCGCTATGTGGTCAAGACTAATAACAGAATGGAGAACTGAAACCTTTTGAACCTTGCAGAAGAATGCTGGAAGATGTTTGCAACTTATGATACCATTGAGAAATTTTGTGAACAGAGAGAAACAACTTAGTTTGATTTAGAATGGAATTTTAGAAAAGTTGAAGAAGGATTAGCTTCCACACCCTCGGGCGGAGCAAATTTTTGGGATTAATCAGAAAGAGAATTGGTTATACTCCCTTACAGCACATAAGGCTTTTCGTATACATTAGGACTACTAGAGTCATATAAGGAGAATTATTTCACTGCCTGACCTGGAGTTGACAACAACGACGGCTACCCTGAAGAGTGAAGACATTCCTTACAAGGTAGAAGTATTGGCGATGCAGAAGAAGGTAATCTAGTCAAGACGGCGAACCTGGAGCTGATGAAGACATGCAGTCTAACTTCCCTATTCATCTTGGTGGTACCAAGACGAATTGAGAGCGGAAGCAGACTGGATGATGAAAAGATTCATGGATCGTGCCAGAGATCCACCTTACTCCATCACATTCCAAGAAGAACTGCAGGAGGCTCGACGAACCAGACACAAGTTTCCGATTTTGGTTTCACTTACGGATTGATGGATAAATGAAGACAGATTAACCGGACTTGAAGAGATTGGATGAACGGATTTTTGAAACAGCCCCTAGGTGTTTGGAAGAATTGATCCTATGAAGGCCAAAGTTCTTGGCAACTAACTTCCAGTTCCGTTGACCCCCTTAAGTTTCGTTATACAGTAATGAGATCCTTTAATGGTGTAAGTTTCCTAGAAGCATTTCTTTCTGTGTTCATTTTCGTATGATCGGTGATGGCCTTGTTTTGAGAGATTTTGGGCGAAATGTGGAAGATATGATGCTGGTGATGGCGTACCTCATTTCTGCTAGGCAATCTGGGATTTGGATACTCTTGCGAATAGTTTTGTTTTTCCTCTTGACTATGGCATTCGATTTTGTTGACCTCAAGACTGTAGAAGTACTAGGTGGATTAAGATAGGTGGTTTTGATTATGACTTGAGATAAAGTATGACCATCATGAAGGCATATCTATGTGGTGCTAGTATTATGACGCCTGATCAACGTGATAATACTTACACCATATAACGTGCACTCATTGTGGCCATAGGATATCTTGGGGAGTACCTAGGAAGTTTAGAATTTGATCTCTGTTGGATTATCCGTGATTAGTGAGACTTTAGGTTCATTCTACCTATGCGTTTAATCTGCTTTCATCGTTATACGACTGGATACGTTGGATACTCGACACGCGTTTGTTGACCTCTGTACTTCCGATAAGAATCTTAGGTTCTGTTGTAGAACTTTCTACCGTCTGTTTTCTGTCAGTATGGATCCGATCTATCACTATTAAAAAGTACACCTACATTTTGCTATATGTACGTTTCGCATCCGTTGATTATGTTTCATTATGAACTGCTATGAGTTGATTGAGGCTTTGGATTTTGTGGAGCAAGACCTGTTTGTTTAGGAGAACACCTATGAAAGGTTATACTGAAGCCGAGACCATTTGAGAATCTGAAGAGTTTGAACTCATATATTACTCTCATGTTTGCTACAATTCGATACGTTTTCAATTGATTTGTCTATTTCTATTCCACAGACGAAAAAAATCCGTCAATCCTACATCTTCCCTGAACCTCTTCTGATGGGATACGATTATCATCTATTACGTTTGGTTTATCATTCTTTTGATGTGAATCCTGAGCGATATGTCTTTCTGAGGAAACCAAAATTATTTGATCAGCAAGATTGAGTCATGAGAAACTACTTGGTTTGAAAATCCTTTTTGGAAGAACCTGCTCGAGCGTGAGAATGTTCGTAACGATCTTTCGCGATTTACTACGACTTCGTCTAACCTTGCGAGTTCAAATTTCGAGGACGAAATTTATCTTTTTAGAGGGGAAGAATTGTAATAATCTAAAAATCTAAAACGACATTTGAACGCTTAATATGAAAATAACCTAAGATTTAAATCTTTGGTGCGAATTAAAATCTCAAAGTATGAAATTCTATAATTTAAGTACAAATAATTTGATACATCCTTAAACCCTCGAAATATCACACGACATATTAAGTTATATCGCCCCTCAATGTAATCAATTTATAATATAAAAACCAACTTTTGTCAAAGAAGAGTACAACGAGAACTGAAGCTTATATTTACTGAAAATCTGGTTCATATTTAAGCATGATATTTTAAATGTAAACGTATAGGTCGAGTTTTATTCTTTAAAATTGTATGCCATTTGAGCACATGATATGTCTAGGTACATTGCATTTAAAATGAAGATTTATTCATATGGGACTCCTTTTACTCGGCCAAATTTCCGGCCCCCTTTCCTCTTATCCTCTCCTTATATTAGTCAAGTATATACAGTCAAAAGTATCACATTAAAAGGATTTCGACCAAATCAAACAACCCCATAAATTCTATATATTCTTGCCTAGTTGAAATCCCATTACACGTTTTCATTAAACATTCTTTTCCCCTCTCCCATTTGGAATGACTAGAAACAAAAGAGAAAAATTTATCCATACTCTGTCGAGAACCTATTAATCTGTTAGACTCTAGTTGTGGTTTCATGTGTCTGTAAATTCATGGGTGTGATTTCATGCGTGTCAATAAAACCATAAATACAAGTTTACACCTGTTGTGGTGCGTACATTCGTTTCGATCTCGAATTGTTAGAGGGTCTCGTTAACAGTTGGCGAGTGGCTGATTCTTGGTGGTGTTCGTTGGGGTTCAGTTCGAGCGCGGGTGAGACTAAGGTTTCTATCTTGATGTCAAGTTTGTTTTGTTTCTGTGCTGTCCTATATTCAACCTGTGATCATGCTTGGTTTCGGTTCGAACAATGGAGGCGAAGGTTGCGGCGTTTGGTCAATTCACAGGAGGTTCGATCGGTTTGTGTTCACCGAGGTGTTGTTTCATTCGCGGGAAATTCGTGTCCGTGTGTGGGGCTAAAGAGTTTGCGTTCGATAGCTTGAAGTTACGGCTCGTGATCGATAGTGTAACTGATCGGGCGCAATTATGTTTCGGGTTCGATCTCGATCTCAGTTTTGCTCGACTATTATAGAGGTATACTCTTCGAAGATGTGAATGCATGATTACAAAAAAAAGAAAAAAAAAGAAAAAAAAAAAAATCAGTCCATGCATGCATACTAAATAGACTAAATACATTTGTGATATTTATATCATTATGGAACTAAATAGATGAAGAAACTGTCATACTTAATATTCGAATAAAATATACATTGATAAATTGAATTAGATATTGATGATTGTGCATATAAATTGGGTAAATAATAGAGATAATGGAGCTGGTGGTGTAGGACTATAGAGGCATAATCGGTATATTGAATACAGTAATGATATGAAACTAAAACTATTAAAATCATGTACTTTGTGGAGTATTAAATTGTGGGTGACAATCTATACGTGGGGTTTGAGTAATATTGTACGCATTGCATGACTACTAAAAGAGATAATTGCCATACTAGTATTAAACCTGAGTTAGACATTATTTTAATTAATTACGCTTTAAAACCCAAACTTTAATAGTTCACACATTTAGACCCCCATCTTTGATAAATGTCATAAATAAACCTTAAACTTTGAAAGTTGTCATAATAAACCCTAAAATATGATATTGGTTATATTAGACCTTAAAGTTTATTTAATTGTCATTTATAACTCTAAAGTGTAAAGAAACTCAATTTGGAAAGTTACTCATTATGGAAAATTACTAAAAATGGAAAGCCGACTAAAATGAGCAATCCGATTTAAAATAAGTTATTAATAATGAGACGATCATTAATTCGTGTAGATTCGCTGAAGATGGAGTTTACTTTCGATCTATTTGTTTCTAGTGTGTTTTCACTTGCGGTCTAAGGTACAGATATTATGCTCTTTTGATAAGGAGCCTTCGGTCTCTATTCTGATTCGTATTAGGGTTTCCTAAGCCATTGCTATGTTCCCTACACTGTGGTATGAACCTTTGATATTTGAACCTCAGATATGAACCTTTGATATTTGAACCTGTGACATATGAACCTTTGATGTGAACCTGAAGATTTGGACTATGATTATGACCATGTGAACCTTTGCTTTGATATGAACCTTTGACCTTAACCCCAGTTTGATACCGAGCCAAATGTGTTTCCTAGCCATGAAGGTAACATGGCCGTGTCTGTGATGCACCACTGGCATGACTAGTGTGTAGCCCTAGTGATTTGGTTACACCGTCCCCCATTGTGATTGTGATATGCGCACTTTATGATTATTATGGCCAATGTGATTTGTGGGGGGGCGAATGGATGCATCCTAGGTACGTTGTGATATGTGATATGTGATATGTGATATGATATGTGATATGTGGTGACTGATGATGGGTGCAATCCACGTCTTTCACAAAATGTGGGAGCTAGCTACTCCATTTGAAGAATGAGGACACCCCTCATATTATCTGATTATCTGAGAGGTCTCCCCTCTATATGATTTGAAGATTATGGTTACGATGTGATATGTGATGTGATTTGTAGGCTCGTGGTGGATTACTGTCCTAAACCTTACTCTTTATACCTTTTCCTATATCTCATTCATTATGATATGCCTGTCCATTTCCATTTGCTTTTGTTTCCGTTTATTTAATATCTGTTCACTAGGCTTTTTAAGCTCAGCCGCATGTTTTCTTTTCGTGTGCGGCAGGTTTTAGTTGGAAGCTGGGTATGAGTGAAGAGACCTTTGGACTTAGAAGACCTTAATAGTTATTCCGAAGTAGAAGTCATTAGAAGGATTGCATTTGCAGACTTAGTATTTAGTTTTTGTTTCCTTTGTATCCTTGTGTATTCAGTATTTCATTTGTAACCTTTGAGAATCTTTGTATTACTATTGAATGTACGCTTTGTTTGATCTGATATGAAGCCATTAATGTGATACTTTTACCCTTGCTGGGTTGGGGTGTTACAATTTATTTTAGTGCACCGTTATTCTTATGGGCTGATGTTGTTGCCATTGCTTGTTTCACTCAGAACCATTCCCTAATCCATCCAAGATTCAATAAAACCCCATATGAACTAGTGAACAATAGAAAACCTGATATCTCTTACCTTCACGTGTTTGGCGCTTTGTGTTATCCAACGAATTACAGAGAAGATCTAGGGAAGCTGAAAGCTAAGGGTGATATTGGAATCTTCATTGGATACTCAGAAAACTCGAGGGCATTCCGGGTGTATAATAGAACGACTAAAAGGATAATGGAGACGATGAATGTGAAGTTTGACGAGATTTCAAAAATGGCTTTTGAGAGACTCGCTCTAGAACCCGCGCTTAACCCGATGGCTTCTAATCAGAACAGATTAGGACCCGTACCAAACGTTCAGACTTCTGGGCATATTAGTTCAGGACTCGTACCTCAAGGAGCTCAGTCAACTAACACCGAAAAACCTTCAGAACAAGAACTGGAAAATTTCTTCGAGTTTATGTTTGATGAATACTATGGTGAAACTTCGACAAATGCATCAAAACAACATTCCGCTGCACCTGCTCAAAACCTTCAACCACCACCACCACCGCAAGATGCATCAACAACAATTGAAGCTGACGCACCAACTCCCTCCACATCATCAACATCTACTCCAACAACTCCAGTAATAGAAATTGTTCTACCAAGGGTTGATGAGCAAAATCAAAATACGCCATCTCAAGAAGAGCAAACATAAAACGATGCTGTGTTAGAAGAAGAAGTGTTCGAAAACCTGTTTGCAATAGACTCTGCCGAATCTTCTTCAAGGTTACATGAACCATCTAACACACATACGTTAAATCCAAGGTACCCTTCTACACTACAATGGACTAAAGACCATCCAATAGAACACGTTATTGGTGAACCTTCAAGGCCTGTTCAGACGAGAAGACAACTCGCCACGACCCCGACATGTGTATCTACGTTTGCTCAGTTAGTCTAAAAGAACCAAAGAACATTCGGGAGGCGATGGCATACAATGCATGGATAGAAGCGATGCGGGAAGAACTTCTTCAATACCAGTTACATGACACATGGGAATTAGTTCCAAGACCAATTGATAAACTCGTCATTGATTTCAAATGGTTATGGAAGAACAAAAAGGATGAAGAAATGACTGTCATTCGCAACAAAGCTCTTCTCGTGGCTAAAGGATTCAGACAGGAAGAAGGGATAGATTTCGAAGAGTCATTGGCGCCAGTAGCAAGACTTGAGGCAGTCAGGATTTTCTTGGCCTATGCAGCTCACAAAAACATCACAGTATATCAGATGGACATCAAGACGGCTTTCTTGAATGGAACTCTGAAAGAAGAAGTCTATGTGAGTCAGCCAGACGGATTCATTGACAAGGAACATCCAGACTACGTCTACAAGCTAAAGAAAGCCATTTATGGTTTAAAACAGGCTCCAAGAGCGTGGTATGACGAACTATCATCTTTCCTGATCCAAAACAATTTCACCAAAGGAACAGTTGATTCTACCTTGTTTATAAGAAAATACAAAAATGACATTTTGATGGTTCAGATTTACGTGGACGACATTATCTTTGGGTCCACTAATCCGAAGCATTCAAAACATTTTGAAAATCTCATGAAAAGCAAATTTGAAATGTCCATGATGGGGGAACTAAAATTCTTTCTTGGTTTACAAATACACCAATCCCCTCGTGGTATTTTTATTAATCAAGCTAAATATACTATCGAGATTTTGAAAAAACATGGAATGGAAAACTGTGACTCTGTTGGTACTCCAATGGTCACTTCACCAAAAATAGGTGCTGATTTATTTGGGAAACCCATCGATCCGAAGAAATATCGGAGCATGATTGGTTCTCTCATGTACCTTACTGCTAGTCGATCCGATATTCATTTTGTTGTTCGCTTATTAGCACGGTTTTAGGTAAGGCCTACCGAAATTCACCTCCAAGAGGTCAAACGGATCTTTCGGTACCTACGAAGAACCATTAACATGGGACTTTGGTATCCGTAGGATTCCGAGTTTAAACTAATAGCATTTTCAGATGCTGACCATGCAGGTTGCCAAGTTACAGCAAGAAGTACATCATGTAGAGCACAATTTTTGGGTGAAAAGCTAGTAGGCTGTTCATCAAGGAAACAAGATTGTACTGCATTATCAACCGCAGAAGCCGAGTATGTGTCTCTATCTGCAAGTTGTGCCCAAGTTCTATGGATGTGGACACAACTCACAGATTATGGCTTTACTTAAAAACCCGAAATCTTAACATAATATGAAAGGACTAAAATACCCTTCTAATTTTGAAATTTTAAAGGACATATAAAATCATACAAGAGACACATTATTTGAACTTAACCTAAGATAATTAATATCCTAAGTTAACTAATAATATTTAGCAAATAAAACTTTACCTTATAATTTAAAACTACAAAACAAAGTTCACTAACTCACTACTATGGGCGACATTCACTTTTTGGGCACATATAGGTTCGGCAAAAAAAAAAAAAAAAAAAAAAAATATATATATATATATATATATATATATATATATATATATATATATATATATATATATATATATATATATATATATATATATATTATATATATATATATATATTAAAAGAGATAAACATTCATTAATTTTGATTGATATCAATCACCTTAAAATTAGTTCTTTCCTTCTATAACACAATTGCAAAACACGGTTTGCATTATCCCCATACACCGAACCTTTTCTTTTTTTTCCCTCACTTTGAAAACCCTAAAACACCATCCAAGAAGAGCTGCGACTGCTGCTCCTTATTTCTCTGCTGTTCGGTCCTTGATCAAGCCAAAAGGAGACCTTTTTCGTTGTGAATTCTAGCGTGTTGTTCCGGGTTCGTGGTAGTATTGATCGCGGGTTAGAAGGGTTTTGGTGCTTAATTCTTTGATTCGTCACTTGATCCATTTTGGTATCGCTTTAAAGGTATTCGATCTCTTTTGTTCATGTTAAAATATACGACCTGTATATATATACGTACACATAACCGGCTTTAAAACTCATAAAATTAACGTGGTGATCATGATATTGTGCTTTGGTGTGTGTCTTGTAACTGGTTGTGTTCGAGGTTGGAATCGGTTAAGTCTAATCTATATATGTGAGCGTGCATACGTCATTTATGGTTACAGCTGTATCGTAGCTGATATTTGTGTAGGGTTAAAGGGTTTTAAACATATAAGTGGGTCGTATTGAATCTGTATAAATGTGCATGAATCAGGTCTGAATATGGCTATAGATTAAGGCTCATTTTGTCTCGTTTAAACACATTAATTGGCGCATTAAAAACAGAAAACCTAGGCTGCTTACTAACGAAAGGGCTATGATTTTATGTGAGTATTTTGTCGTGTTTTTGGCTCGTTATTCATGTGGTATGTGGTCTGTCATGTATGTCATTTGATTGAGTCGATAAGAGGTTATATATATGCTGTCAAAACAGTGGTCTTGTGGTGTACTTGTTGTGGTTTGCTGCCTTGTTTAAACCCTCGCACCAGCCTTTAAAATCACCTCACTATATGTCTCTTTTGCCTAGTTTTGCCTCGCTAAAACTGGACTGGTCTTGTTGATTTTTATGTCGTGAAGAGATAGTGTACGAGGTATGGTGTGGGTCAGTAATAATATGTGTGAGTTCATGTACATAGAGTTTAAAGATTAGTCACCTTGCATGCGTGTAAAACAAAATCGTAGCTTGTGTATACTGAGTTTGTGTATTGGATAGAAGGATATCTAAACAATGGGCATACGTGTAAGGGTTAGAGCATGCATGTGTTAAACAAGCTCTAGATACGATCTTTAATAACAAAAATTAATGAGACTCTAAAATCTGTATGTAAAAGAAACCTTATGCGCATATATGTTTAACAAGGAAATTGTGTTAGTAGTGATTTTGAATGAGGGTCATGTATTTAGTGTTTGTCGTGATTATATGTGTGAGTTGTGGACTAAATGGTTTAAGAAACATGGATGTCGTATGGTGTTTTAGTTGTGTGTGTTAACATGTTTTCACAATTGATTTAATTGCGATTATGGTTCGTTAAATCGGTTTGTCTCGTTTAGGGTCAGTTTTAAAAGGGTCTCGGTATGGTTGAGTTTCGAGAGGGTATATTATGAGTTTTATCCGAGTTGTTTCAAAATGTGATCCGAACATGTTATCACTAATCCGGATTCGTTAAGAGTTATAGATATGACTCGAGTTTTGTTTTGAGTTACAAATTCGGTATTATAAGTCAACCTAAATTGACACTTTGAACCCTAAACTTTGGTAAGTTACATATTAAACCCCATACTATGAAAATTGTCATTATTAACCTTTAACTTTACTTAGATATCAATAGTAACCCTATATATGGAAAGTTACTAATTCGGGAAAGTTTTCTAATTATGGAAAGTTACTAAATACGGAAGGTTACTAAATTTGGAAAGTTTCTAAAAATAGAAGGAAACCCTAATATACTAATCTGCTTAACAACAAGTGATGAATCAGTAATAAATTATGAAATGGTTCTTAAATAATAAGACGATCATTAATTCGTGTAGATTCGATGAAGAAGGAGTAACTCCTGATACTTGTGTTTTCTGATGAGGTTTCGTTCGCGGTTTAAGGTACAGATATTCTACCCTTTTTCAGTAAGGGTGTCTTCTTTCTCATGACTCATTGATCTTGATTCGTTTTTAAGATTCCCTAAGCCATTGCTATGTTCCCCTACACTTTGGTTCGTTTGTTTGATTCATTTTGACTTTGATGTTCGATATGACCCTTTTTGCTTTGAGCCTCTATAATCATCCATTTGATATTCGTTCGTTACCTTGGGATATTAGTATTCGTATCACTTGATGCTTCGAAGGTTCATTTGATTTTGGTAACTAGATGTGAAAACCTTTTTAATTATATCATGGAAATGCTTTGAGGAAAACTTATTTTAAAATGATGTTTATGAAATATGCAATACCACATTTATTTGGAATCTTACTAAACTTTTATGAAAATTACTTTTAAAGACTACTTTTGTGAAAATAGTTAATAAAGATCATTTTTGATGAAAACCATTTGATAAAGATTTCTTTAAATGAACCATTTGATTATGAACCTTTGATCGGTTCGTTTGGATTCGTTTGACTTTGATATTGGATATGAACCCTTTGCCATGAACCTTTGATATTTGGACTTTGACTATGATTCGATGACTTAGACTATTTGAACCTTTGCTATGATTTGGACCTTTGACCTTTGACCCTTCAGTTTGATACCCGAGCCAAGTTCGTTTCCTAGCCATGAAGGTAACATGGTCGTGTCATTGATGCACCAGTGGCATGACTCACGTGTGGGTGAGTGATTTCTCACACCGTCCCCATTTTGACATGTGCGCTTTATTATTTATTATGGCCAATATTATTGTTCGGGGGACGTATGGGTTGCAATCCTAGGTTCGTGTCCGTGTTCGTGGACTTAACATGATTTGATATTATATATTGTTCGGTGACTGATGCTGGGTGCAATCCACGTCTTTCACAAGTTCGGGAGCTAGCTACTCCATTTGAAGAATGAGGACACCCCTCATATTATCTGATTATCTGAGAGGTCTCCCCTCTATATGATTATGAAGATTTGGTTACTATATTTGATTTGTGTTCGGGCTCGTGGTGGATTACTGACCCTTTTTCCCTTTCTTACTTTGTACCTTTTTGACTATACCTTTGTAAACCCAATGCACCAAACTATACATGTTCGTTTTCTTTGTTTTCGTTTTCGTTTATATATATCTGTTTACTGGGCTTTTTAAGCTCAGCCGCATTTCTTTTCCTGCGGCAGGTTTTTTTTTAGATGGAAGCTGGGTTATGAGTGAGAGAACCTCGGACTTAGAAGACTTTGATAGCTTATGGATTAGCAATGATTAGAAGTCATTATTTTTCGACTTAGTAGTTATTGATATTCCCATTTTGTAACATTGTAAATTTCAGTATTTCATTTGTAACTTTTGAGATTTCTTGTATTACTTGAAATGTATGCTTTGTTTTGATCTGATATGAAACCATTAGTGTGACATCTTTACCCTTGTCGGGTTGGGGTGTTACAATTATGGTATCAGAGAGACAGGCTGCGATTCGTAATACATTTACCCTTGACCTGTGTAAGTTAGGACCACTAAGTTTTCCCTGTAGGCGCTCGTAAGTCAACCTTTGAAAATTTGCTTTTGGATTTCCCATAGGAACCTAAGTTTTGACCGGTGAGGAATGGGTAGACTATAAGGCATTTGCTTGCTTCCGCATCACTCTGATTCGTGCTTTGTTTATGGTTAGAGTCTGTTGATATCATTTTTGGAAATCGAAAGCTTATGCTTTGCACCACCTAAGATTTGAACCTGACCTAAATCGTGAAGGCATTGAAATTGCATAATGATTGCCCGACACTGTTTGATCCTTATCTTCAGATTCCTTCTGTTGATCTTTTGATAAAGACCCGCGTTTCACTCTAATCGTTTTGTTGATCACTTTGATGCCTACTCGGGCCTTCTGAGAATCTCCGTGGCGATGACGTACTTGATGCATTTTGTTATTTGTCTTTTGCTTTGGTAAACGTCTATAAATCTTCCAACAGTATTTGATTTCGTTTCACCCATCTCCGTCCCTATGAGAAGTCTTGTGGTTGTAACCACGAGTATAAGAATGTTTTCCCTCTCACTTTTGAACGATAAGCCTTGCTATGCTGATCTGCCTTTCTTCGAATAGTTAAACTTCGATTTTGTTCCGGAAAGGAATTGGTTGATGGATCACTCTAAATATTGACAACTACCCTTCTATGTCTCACCTTTGGCGTTTGCAACAATTTTGAACTCCTTACTACGATTACCGATTGTTAAACCCTTTGCTATCACTATTACTCTGGAGACTCGTGTGTTACGTTCGCGGTTATGAAGTTTTTCCTAGAACTCATTTCGTACACCAATGAATGAATTGTATCTTGAGAGTTTTGGCACCCTAAGTTTTCTGAATATGATTCGTGACTGAACCACATGTTTTTCCACCGGAATGTGAAGAAGGATTTGACTTGATGCCGAGAGATTGACTAGTCACTAAGCGAAAGTGTCTTTTAGATGTGTCCGGAATCATACCTGTTGAATTGAGCGACCGGGAAGAGCAGCAACCGAAGACCAGGAAGAAGCTGAACCGTAATATCGTTAGGAGCCAATATTCCTCCACCCTGAAACGACCATGTGTTTGTTTAATTTCAGAGCGCGAAGTTTCCTTCTGATAAATTGATTTTATTCTTGGAATCGCCTTCCATATTGTAGACGACTAGCTATGACGGTTAGTGACGCTAATAGTATTAGCTACAGCTCTGACTGTTTTGTGGATTTGATAAATGATGTTTTCTCGTGAGTACTTGGACAAATGGTCATTGTATGACTTAATAGTACATTCGGAGACGAGGAAAAGCATGAAAATCATTTTTGCACTTTGTTAGAAATTTGTCGATCATTTGTGCACTCTGGAAGATGTTTACAACTTATGATACCATTGAGAAATTTCGTGAACCGAGAGAAATAACTTAGTTTGATTGAGAATGGAGTTTTGGAAAAGCTGAAATAGAAATTAGTTTCCTCACCCTCAGGCGGGACAATTTTGGGATAAATCAGAAAGAGACTCGGTGACACTCCCCTTCTGCACAGAATGTTTTCAGTATGCATCAAGACAACTAGAAGCGCATCAGAAGAATTATTTCAATACCTGACCTGGAGTTGACAACAACAGTGGCTACCCTGATGAGAGAAGACATTCCTTACAAGGCGAAAGTGTTGGCCATGCAGAAGAAGAAATTCTAGTCAAGCTGGCGAACCTGGAGCTGATGAAGACATGCAGTCTCTCTTCCCTATTCATCTTGGTTGTACTAAGATGAATTGAGAGCGAAAGCAGACTGGATGATGAAGAGATTTAAAGATCGTGCCAGAAATCCACGTTACTCCATCACATTCCAAGAAGAACTGCAGGAGGCTTGATGAACCAGACAAAAGTACACGATTCTGTTTCACTTCCAGATTGACGGACCAACGAAGACAGATTAACCGTACTTGAAGAGATTGAATGTGTTGAATGAACGGATTTTTGAAACAGACCCTTTATGTTTGGAAGAATTGATTCTATGAAGGCCGAAGTTCTTGGCGTCTAACTTTCATTTCCGTTGACCCTCTTCAGTTTCGTTATATCGTAATAAGATCCTCTTATGATTTAAGTTCCCTAGAAGCATTTCAATTCGTGTTTATTTTTCGTATGTTCGGTGATGACTTTGTTTTGAGAGATTTTGGCGCATTGTGGAAGATATGATGCTTGTGATGGCGTACCTCATTTCTGCTAGGCAATCTGGGATTTTGATACTCTTGCGAATAGTTTTGTTTTCCCGCTTGATTATGACAATTGATCTTGTTGACCTTTGAGACTATAGAAGTACTAGGTGGATTAAGATAGGTGGTTTCACTCACAACTCGAGATAAAGTATGATCATCATGAAGGCATAATTATGTGGTGCTAGTATTATGACGCCTGATCAACGTGATAATACTTACACCATATAACGTGCACTCATTGTGGACATAGGATATCTTGGGGAGTACCTAAAAAGTTTAGAATTTGATCTCCGTTGGATTAACCATGATTAGTGAGACTTTAGGTTCATTCTACCTATGCGTATACTCTGTTTTCGTTCGTTAGATATCGGGATGACTTTGGACTCTCGTTTTGCATTCCGTTGACCTCAGTTATAAATCTTGAACTCTTTGTAGAGCTCTCTACTGTTGAAACAGATAATTTGATTTGAAATCTTGTTCGTATCCCATATGAGCTTTCTAGAAGATTTAACCATCGCCCATTTTATGTTGCATGGACCTTTTGATCAGAAATCAACTTATTTTGTCTCCTTCTGAGAAATTCAAACCCACCTCGTTTTGATTTGAGTCATGAGAAACTATTTGGTCTGAAGATCTTTTTGGAAGAACCTCCTCGGGCGTGAGAATGTTGTGATGATCTTTTGCGACTTGCGACGACCTCGTTTAACTTTGCGACTTCAAATTTCGCGGACGAAAATTTTCTTTTAAGAGGGGAAGAGTTGTAAAACCCGAAATCTTAACATAATATAAAAGGACTAAAATACCCATCTAATTTTGAAATTTTAAAGGACATATAAAATCATACAAGAGACACATTATTTGAACTTAACCTAAGATAATTAATATCCTAAGTTAACTAATAATATTTAGCAAATAAAACTTTACCTTATAATTTAAAACTACAAAACAAAGTTCACTAACTCACTACTAAGGGCGATATATATATATATATATATATATATATATATATATATATATATATATATATATATATATATATAATATATATATATATATATATATTAAAAAGAGATAAACATTCATTAATTTTGATTGATATCAATCACCTTAAAATTAGTTCTTTCCTTCTATAACACAATTGCAAAACACGGTTTGCATTATCCCCATACACCGAACCTTTTCTTTTTTTTCCCTCACTTTGAAAACCCTAAAACACCATCCAAGAAGAGCTGCGACTGCTGCTCCTTATTTCTCTGTTGTTCGGTCCTTGATCAAGCCAAAAGGAGACCTTTTTCGTTGTGAATTCTAGCGTGTTGTTCCGGGTTCGTGGTAGTATTGATCGCGGGTTAGAAGGGTTTTGGTGCTTAGTTCTTTGATTCGTCACTTGATCCATTTTGGTATCGCTTCAAAGGTATTCGATCTCTTTTGTTCATGTTAAAATATACGACCTGTATATATATACGTACACATAACCGGCTTTAAAACTCGTAAAATTAACGTGGTGATCATGATATTGTGCTTTGGTGTGTGTCTTGTAACTGGTTGTGTTCGAGGTTGGAATCGGTTAAGTCTAATCTATATATGTGAGCGTGCATACGTCATTTATGGTTACAGTTGTATCGTAGGTGATGTTTGTGTCGGGTTAAAGGGTTTTAAACATATAAGTGGGTCGTATTGAATCTGTATAAATGTGCATGAATCAGGTCTGAATATGGCTATAGATTAAGGCTCATTTTGTCTCGTTTAAACACATTAATTGGCGCATTAAAAACAGAAAACCTAGGCTGCTTACTAACAAAAGGGCTATGATTTTATGTGAGTATTTTGTCGTGTTTTTGGCTCGTTATTCATGTGGTATGTGGTCTGTCATGTGTGTCATTTGATTGAGTCGATAAGAGGTTATATATATGCTGTCAAAATAGTGGTCTTGTGGTGTACTTGCTGTGGTTTACTGCCTTGTTTAAACCCTCGCACCAGCCTTTAAAATCACCTCACTATATGTCTCTTTTGCCTAGTTTTGCCTCGCTAAAACTGGACTGGTCTTGTTGATTTTTATTCGTGAAGAGATAGTGTACGAGGTATGGTGTGGGTCAGTAATAATATGTGTGAGTTCATGTACATAGAGTTTAAAGATTAGTCACCTTGCATGCGTGTAAAACAAAATCGTGGCTTGTGTATACTGAGTTTGTGTATTGGATAG
Source organism: Artemisia tridentata subsp. tridentata (assembly GCA_021014915.2). NCBI lineage: Eukaryota > Viridiplantae > Streptophyta > Magnoliopsida > Asterales > Asteraceae > Artemisia > Artemisia tridentata. The sequence continues at coordinate 351,874,106 of CP139509.1, read as the reverse complement.
AAAGAGATCTAAACAATGGGCATACGTGTAAGGGTTAGAGCATGCATGTGTTAAACAAGCTCTAGATACGATCTTTAATAAAAAAAATTAATGAGACTCTAAAATCTGTATGTAAAAGAAACCTTATGCGCATATATGTTTAACAAGGAAATTGTGTTAGTAGTGATTTTGAATGAGGGTCATGTATTTAGTGTTTGTCGTGCTTATATGTGTGAGTTGTGGACTAAATGGTTTAAGAAACATGGATGTCGTATGGTGTTTTAGTTGTGTGTGTTAACATGTTTTCACAATTGATTTAATTGCGATTATGGTTCGTTAAATCGGTTTGTCTCGTTTAGGGTCAGTTTTAAAAGGGTCTCGGTATGGTTGAGTTTCGAGAGGGTATATTATGAGTTTTATCCGAGTTGTTTCAAAATGTGATCCGAACATGTTGTCACTAATCCGAATTCGTTAAGTGTTATAGATATGACACGAGTTTTGTTTTGAGTTACAAATTCGGTATTATAAGTCAACCTATATTGACACTTTGAACCCTAAACTTTGGTAAGTTACATATTAAACCCCATACTATGAAAATTGTCATTATTAACCTTTAACTTTACTTAGATATCAATAGTAACCTATATATGGAAAGTTACTAATTCGGGAAAGTTTCCTAATTATGGAAAGTTACTAAATGCGGAAGGTTACTAAATTTGGAAAGTTTCTAAAAATAGAAGGAAACCCTAATATATTAATCTGCTCAACAACAAGTGATGAATCAGTAATAACTTATGAAATGGTTCATAAATAATAAGTCGATCATTAATTCGTGTAGATTCGATGAAGAAGGAGTAACTCCTGATACTTGTGTTTTCTGATGAGGTTTCGTTCGCGGTTTAAGGTACAGATATTCTACCCTTTTTCAGTAAGGGTGTCTTCTTTCTCATGACTCATTGATCTTGATTCGTTTTTAAGATTCCCTAAGCCATTGCTATGTTCCCCTACACTTTGGTTCGTTTGTTTGATTCATTTTGACTTTGATGTTCGATATGACCCTTTTTGCTTTGAGCCTCTATAATGATCCGTTTGATATTCGTTCGTTACCTTGGGATATTAGTATTCGTATCACTTGATGCTTCGAAGGTCCATTTGATTTTAGTAACTAGATGTGAAAACCTTTTTAATTATATCATGGAAATGCTTTGAGGAAAACTTATTTTAAAATGATGTTTATGAAATATGCGATACCACTTTTATTTGGAATCTTACTAAACTTTTATGAAAATTACTTTTAAAGACTACTTTTGTGAAAATAGTTAATAAAGATCATTTTTGATGAAAACCATTTGATAAAGATTTCTTTAAATGAACCATTTGATTATGAACCTTTGATCGGTTTGTTTGGATTCGTTTGACTTTGATATTGGATATGAACCCTTTTCCATGAACCTTTGATATTTGGACTTTGACTATGATTCGATGACTTAGACTATTTTAACCTTTGCTATGATTTGGACCTTTGACCTTTGACCCTTCAGTTTGATACCCGAGCCAAGTTCGTTTCCTAGCCATGAAGGTAACATGGCCGTGTCATTGATGCACCAGTGGCATGACTCACGTGTGGGTGAGTAATTTCTCACACCGTCCCCATTTTGACATGCGCGCTTTATTATTTATTATGGCCAATATTATTGTTCGGGGGACGTATGGGTTGCAATCCTAGGTTCGTGTCCGTGTTCGTGGACTTAACATGATTTGATATTATATATTGTTCGGTGACTGATGCTGGGTGCAATCCACGTCTTTCACAAGTTCGGGAGCTAGCTACTCCATTTGAAGAATGAGGACACCCCTCATATTATCTGATTATCTGAGAGGTCTCCCCTCTATATGATTATGAAGATTTGGTTACTATATTTGATTTATGTTCGGGCTCGTGGTGGATTACTGACCCTTTTTCCCTTTCTTACTTGTACCTTTTTGACTATACCTTTGTAAACCCAATGCACCAAACTGTACATGTTCGTTTTCTTTTGTTTTCGTTTTCGTTTATATATATCTGTTCACTGGGCTTTTTAAGCTCAACCGCATTTCTTTTCCTGCGGCAGTTTTTTTTTAGATGGAAGCTGGGTTATGAGTGGAGAGAACCTCGGACTTAGAAGACTTTGATAGCTTATGGATTAGCAATGATTAGAAGTCATTATTTTTAGACTTAGTAGTTATTGATATTCCCATTTTGTAACCTTGTAAATTTTAGTATTTCATTTGTAACTTTTGAGATTTCTTGTATTACTTGAAATGTATGCTTTGTTTTGATCTGATATGAAACCATTAGTGTGACATCTTTACCCTTGTCGGGTTGGGGTGTTACATTTACTTTCGACAGAATACCTTTGTATTGTGATTCGAAAAGTGCCATAGCCATCTCGTGCAATCCAGTACAACACTCGAAGACCAAGCATATTAGAGTCCGCTATTACTTCATCAAAGAACACGTCGAAGAGGGTACTGTTGAATTACTTTTCGTGAAGACTGAATACCAACTCGCTGATCTATTTACCAAAGCCCTTCCAAAAGAAAGGTTTGAAAATCTAGTTCGACGAATTGGCATGCGAAGCCTAACTCCTGAGGAGCTAGAAAGTCTTCTCGAATCTTCTTGAAAATTATTTCAAAATAGTTTTGCTGTAAATATTTTTGAAAAAACAAAATACAAAATTTGAAAAAAAAAAACAACAAAAAAAAATATAAAAATAGAAAATTTTCAAAATTACAAAAACAATATAAAATCAAAAAGCGAAAAATATTCTTCTCACGACATGTCTCTCGTATAATCGATATTCTGTACGTATCTAGAAATATCATTCAATAATGATACGGACATGTACAGATGCTTGAGCGAGAGTTCAATAAATGTTTTCTAAAACATGTTGTTTCTCAAAATTTCTTCACTATGGCTTTCGTATACTTTATTACGAAACCCGCACTTAAATGATGACTTCTGATTATTTCAGATCAGGACTCGTGTTTTCAAAGACAAAATAAAGAATCATTGAGCACATGATCAAGATTTCTCAAACAGATTTTTCAAAATCTTTCAAATTATTCTATGCTCAAGATAACTCCCTCCAAACCCTTAAAATTGACTTTAAACTCTATATTTAAAAAAAATGCTTTATTTAAAGGGGTGTATTAAAATCAAAAACAAAATGTTCCAAATTCATGCTAAAACAGATCCGTCTATCTCTCCAAAAAGCTTTCTTTTAATCAGTTGATATCAAAAATATCATGACATGCTATTTTTGAGGGGGAGAAGACGTGATTAAAATGTGATCAAAATGTTTAAAGATCGTGGATTGAATCTCAAAAGAGCTTGACTCAGACATTTACCCTCGAATTGACGAAAATTTAAATGTCATTTATTGAAAAGACTTGTCCTGGACGGGTAATAATTTCAAGTTGGTTTATCCAGTAATGTAAATGTATCTCGAAAAAGACTTGTCTGAGTAGAATGTACCAATTCGAGAGATTCTCTTTGAATATGACCTGGACGGGTAATAATTTCAAGCTAGTCTAACTAGTGATGTAAACGTGTCTCGCAACGGTCATATACACTGAAAGTCGATCAATTCAAATGTGCGAACTCTACCCACAATGTGCAAACTTATCTTAAAATGCATAAGCACATGTGTAGGGGGAGTATTTCAAAAAATGCAAAACTCTCGAAGTGTTAACAAAAATGTCTTTAATCATAAACACTTTGAGAGATTTTCACAAAAGGTTTTATGGCATGTGATCAATAAATCTAGGATAATCATGGAGAATAAGGTGATTATGAATAGGTTTATGTCCTATGATCCGCCAGCCGGAGGGATCTAGCCAAGGACAATTCCAATAGATTAGAATTAGAAGTCCTTAGGTAAGATTGAAAAAAAAGGAATAAATGAGAAAGGAGAAAGAAGGGGTTGAAGAATAAAAAAGAAAAGTTTATGAAAGGGTGAAAAGAAATAGCCCTCCATGAAAACTTAGGGAAGAAACCGGGTCAATACATCTACTATCGGTAATCACAAAGTTAATACTGATATTGAAGACAAGATGTCATGGACCCAGTGACGCGCTGCACTACCCCTCCTAGCCACTCAGATGTCTCTTAAAAGATATTTGTTTGATTCTCACGGAGAACCTTACACGATCTATCGGCCTCTCACTCCGAGATGTGTTGATATTGAAAAGGTGGCACTCTGTTCCATGCCTCTGACTACTAAAACCAAAACGCACATAATCGAGTCTAGAGCCATGAGATTCATTAAAAAATATCTTATGACACACTTTCAATATAATACATCTGTGTTCGCCAAAAAGGACACAAGGTGTACAAGAGTCTTAATGAGATCTGCGGATCTTGCCTTACATATTATGGTGGTCATTTGTTTCAAATGGTCTACAGTCGTGAAGTGATACTACGGTATACTTCAATGACTCACCTGAATTATAGGTATACTTCGGTATATCTGTTGTAAGCCTTCTTGAGGGCATCCAATTCAGGAATAGCCTTTGTAAGGATTAGAGAGGGTCTCTCAAAGTCTGAGCTTGTAAGTGCTGAAAATCCTGCCAAGGAGATTCCTTTCACGAATTGAGTCCTTACGACGTGGGTCTCCACTTGGATTTATCCATAGTGGTGATAATTGTTCCTCAACTGGATTAGGACGGCTGATGTGCCCACCAAGGTGAATGGAATCAAGACATTCATCAGTAAAACAATCATAGTGGTCAATTCTCTAAGAAAAGTCCACCGTGATCGATTGGTGATTTTAACTAACAATATTTATGCATGTACTGATGAAAGTCCCCTTGGCGAAAGACCGTACACCATCATCATATGACTCAACATCTTCATCTCCTCATACTCATACTTATGAAGATCATCCTCAACAAACTTAAGTGAAGAATGTTCAAGACAAAAGGATCAAGTTAAAGACAAAGTGTTAAGACAAAGTCAAGAAGCTAATCAAGATCTCAAGAACAAGTTCATGTACCAAACGAGGAAGACATGAGTATGAAGTTCAAAAGAAGTATGAGTATGATGGAAGAGACAACACTGCAAACCTGTGAAGATGTTGATCAAAGGTAAAAAGAACCAAAAGACGGTTACTTTGAAGATCACAAAGCATGAAGGATCAAAAGATTCAAGACTATTCTACAACGACACACAAAGCTCAAAAAAATGAAGACTAAAGATCTAATCACATGGAGCATCATTTGAATGACCATCCCTTAGGGGGAGATTGTTAGCTTTATTAAAAGTGATGGTCATTTACGTTTTTATATTTTTAACGTGTCGTTGTTTATTTAGTAAGAATAGTCAATGGGCTTATGAACTAATCTAATATGTTAAGAGTTAAGCCCATATCAAGCCCAAGGCTTATTTGTAAGAAACTATAAATAGCTCTCACCACCCCATTTGTAAGTGCTTAATTGTTAATGTGTGCTTAATGAAAAAAGTTTATCTCTCTAGATTCTCTCTCTAGATCTTACGCCTCATTCTATCCTTGTACCACCATTAGTGATTGAAGTAGTGTGTGATAAGGATTGATCTTAATCTTTAACATAAGTCTTGTTCTTTAACATATGCATTTTGAAATGCAACTTCAAAACTTTATTCTCGTTTAGGTTGTGTTTCAAAATTTGTGAGTTGTAATTTACAGCACTAAAGATCCGCAGTTAATGATGCATTTGTAGCTTTTAAAGTTTTGTTTATTTCATTGCAATTTTCAACTTGGGACTGGATGGTCATAAGCAATGTCATGAGTTCTGGATCTGGATCTGGCGAAGTTTCAAAATGTTCAAGTTGTTCATCGTTATAGTCATTAGTTGAATCATCAAATGTAACGAAAGGGTTAATTTGATCATCTTTTTTATGAGACAACGTTGAAACATCTTGAATATCTTGCTTCTTGTCGGATGCAGATGCAGATGCAGATGGAGATGTTATTTCATGTATAAGGCATGAATTAGGTTCATGTACCTGAGACAGGCCGTCAATGTCATAGACTGGGCCTGTGTCACTCATGTGAAGTTCCTGCATGTTTGCCATTAGCATCAGTGCTGTATTTGCTTCCAAATCTTTCATGTCATCATCTGAGTAAGCATTTTCCATGAAATTGTTTTCTTTCTCAGTGTGAGTTCCTCCAGCTTCGTCCTTAAGTGCAAGAAGTAATGCTTGTTTGTGAAAGTCACTACCTCTGGTTCTTGGTTTAGGACATGCATTAGCCAGATGGACTTTGCCATTACAGTTGTAGCACCTGATTCCCGTATTCCCAGTTGATGTATTACCAGTTTCCACAATTTCAACCCTTCTCTGAGGAGCACCCTGATTATATGTATTTCCACCAGTTGCATGAGTCACTAGTCCACTGCCTGAATTTCCTGCATAACCACCAGTTCCCATCTGACGTCCATAACTTTGATTTTGCACTTCAACCCGTCCACCATGTACTACTATTTGATTCCTTAGATTAGATGAATTGCGTAGACGATTGTTCGATTTGTTTGAGAATTTGTTGAAAGCACGAGCAATGAGTGCAAAGCCTTGATTCAGTGAGTTGAACGCATCCTCTTCTTCATCGTTATATTGCGCATAGTACATTGTGTCTGTGTTTCCAAAAGGAACCAGCTGAGTGTCAGTTGATTGTTGTGGTTGATCATATGGAATAATTTGAGTTAATGGTGATTGGGAAGGATAATTGAATTGTTGTGGTTGTTGAACAAATGACTGATGAGACATAGGATATGGAGCAGAGTAAGATTGAGCCATGAGTGCAAGTGGGTTCTGAGGAGGTGACGGTTGATACATTCCACGGATGGCTCGATCTTTGTCAACTTCTGCTTGATGGTGCTTCAGATAATCAAACAACAACCCATATTTCACATCATGAAGGTTTTTGGATTGACGAGCAAATGTGACATATTTCTGCCAGTCTGGACCTAAGCAATTAAGAAACTTAGTTTTGATGGCAATTTTTGGTAAGATTATATTGTTTCGGTCCAAATCATTGATGATGTTCGTAAACCAATGATAATAAGACTCTAATGATTCCCCTTGCTCAATCATGAATGTTGTATATGTGTGATAAAGTTTGGATCCCATTTCGTCTTGGTTTAGTTCAGTGCCTTCCATCAAGAGATGTGTTTGTTCCCACATGGCCTTAACAGTTTTCTGAGCATCAATGCTACGGAAAATTGGAGTAGGTATTCCCAGAAGAATGTACTCCATTGCAAGGTCATAGGCTTCACGGTGAAGTATTTGATCGGCTGTAAGTTGATTCTCAGAAAGAGTGATCACTATTTCAGGTCTTGGTGGAACAGCAGTTGCATCACTGGGAATCATTGTGGTTGGCATTTCAAAACGACCTTTAAGGATAACCTTCTTCAGATATTTGCCATGAGGTTTCCTGAGTTCAATAAACCTTAAGAATCGACTTTCCTATTGAACATAATTACCAGGAGTGAGCATTGGAGGTCGTTCAAGTGAACCAGCTTCATGAATAGACTGTTGATTGCTTATAGCTTCACACATTTGAGCAAACCAATGTGGTTGTTTCTGTGGAGGAAGTGGTTGCATTCCAAATTGTGGTTGAGGATATGGTTGTTGTTGAAAGAATTGTTGTTGTGGAGGATACGGTTGTTGAAATTGTTGCTGAGGATATTGTTGGTGTTGAGGATACTGCTGTTGTTGAGGGAAGAAATACGGTGGTTGAGACATTGTTTATGTAACACCCCAACCCGGCAAGGGTTAAGATATCACGATAATGGTTTCATATCAGATCAAACAAAGCATACATCTATAGTAATACAAAAATTTTCAAAGGTTACAAATGAAATACTGAAATTACAAGGTTACAAATGAAACTTCCGATAAATACTAATTCTAAAACACAATAACTTCTAATCAATTTAATCCAGATGACTATCAAGGTCTTCTAAGTCCAAGGTGTTCTCCACTCAATCCCAACTTCCCACTAAAACCTGCCACGAGGAAAGAAAACGCGGCTGAGCTACACTAGCTCAGTGAACAGATATAACGATAACAAGCAGTAAAGGTAAAGTAGTGAAGTAAATGAATGAATACCAGGTGTAACAGGAGTCGGGAACAGGAACATAAAGGTTATACAGATATAACATGATTAGAACTAGTTACAGTAGATAAGTGTAAAGGTGTAATCCATAATCCCACCACATGCCCAGATCAGATCATGCCAAGTCAAATGTTAAGTCATGTATCAGTAATAATGATGGTGAGTAAAGGTTATAAAGTTATAAGGTCACAAGGTGCAGGGTAACAGAAATCCTCTACGAGCCCAGAAACAGTAACATGTAATCATAACACCATGCAGAGAGAAGTCTTCTCACTAATCCCAGAAATCAGAAAATATGGAGTGATCAGCTCCCAGAGTTGTGAAAGACGTGTATCGCACACACCATCAGTCACCAGAAATCAGTAATAAGTAATCAGAACAGTTCTAGGATGCATCCATACGCCCCTGGTGGCCATAAACCTCCCAACACACCAAATAAAATACAGAAAAGGGACGGAACAGGTCATCACTCTCCTGCCCTAGAGTCATGCCATCGGTGCATCAATGACATGGACATGAAACCCTCATGACTAGTTATGGCTCGTAGTATCAAACTGTGGGACAAGGTCAAGTATCATGTATCCAGTATTCAGTTTTAGTTTCATAGGTCAATATCCAGTCCAGTATATCAGAAAGTTCATATCAGATGGTTCAATAACAGAAGGGTCAATATCAGTAGGTTCAATATAAGAAAGGTTCAGTATCAGTAGGTCAATGTCAAAGGTTCACAGAAACAAAGAACATGGCAGTGAATCAGAAATCAGAAATGAGACGAAGGCACCTTACTAAAGAAGGGCAGAATATCTGTACCTTAGACCGCAAGTGCAAACACAACAGAAATCATAAAGATCGGAAGCAACTCCTTCTTCAGCGAATCTACACGAATTCATAATCGTCTTATTATTAATAACTTGTTTTAAATCATATTTCTCATTTTAGTCGGCTTTCCATTTTTAGTAACTTTCCATTTGTAGAAATTTTAATAAAAATGGCAACTTTCCATAACTAGTAAGTTTTTCGAAATAGTAATTTTATACTTTTGCGTTATAAATGACAATTAAATATATTTAAGGGTTAAAATGACTATTATAATAGTTTAAGGTTATAAATGTTAATTAAATAAACTTGAAGACTTAATATAATTAATATTTTAGTTTAAGGCTATATATGACACTTTTAATAGTTAAGGGTCTATACTTGTCATTTAATTAAGTCGAGGGCCTTACTTGTAATTTACCTATTTTATATAATTCTTATACGTCAATCAATTAAATCCCTTGGTACATTTCATGCGACTTGACACCAACAAAATTGACACCAAAAGCTCCCTTTCTCTTAACCCTTTATCGACACAAAAATTTGACACAAATCACCCATTTTTACCCTCTTACACGACCAAAACCATAACCACTTTGGCGCTTGTTACAACCACATCCAACACACACTGAACTACCCAAAATACCCTAGTCTCGACCCACCATACATGCACACTCGACACCAACCATACCGCCCAGAAACTCCATGTACACGCCCCATATACTCTCTATCTCGACCTGTTTAGCAGTCACAATTTCACACTCACACGCACATAAAATCATAGCCTCACACACCCTTTTTTACCGCCCCAAATATACTGCCTATGGACCATGTTTTAACGTGCATAATTGACCCATTTAAACTAGACCAGACTTATTACTCACAGCCATTCGACTCATCCCAAAATCACCCATTTTCCCAGCCCCCAACACACCATATCGACACTCACAAAACTACCAAAACAATCAGATTCACAGCCCTTGTTTAACCATGAAAAGGTCGTTATATTATGTACCATAATGGCTCGACTTTAATGTAAACAACTGCTTTGAAAGGCCATATATTACGGTTATATATCCACATGTTTTATGACTTATTTCATGCAACTTTAACTCAAGTTTTTAAGATAATTAAATGATGAAAACCAAGCGTACAATTATCTGTTCGTAATGTCGATATTGGAGATCTATGTAAATGTTAAAAAGGCCATATCAAAAGTATTTTAAAACACATTCGAATGCTCCAAAACGAAAATAAGTCGACACGTAAATGTTTCATGTATTCGTGATCCATGCTTCGCATGTAATATGCCATTCCATGATTATTTATTTACAGGTTATGACTGAACAGAAACAAGGAGATCGATATACCTCAGAATCGGACTTAAGAACGACACAAAGAATACGAGAATCACAACCTACACCCTTCGTACAAACCCAACCCTTATTTGAAAAGAGTCCACACGAGCAACTATGACGAATATTCCCCACGATCACCAAAACCACAGCTTGATCGCCAAACTGATTTTCAACAAGACACCACTTCGTTACCTTGATCTTTCTTGAAAGAAAATAGCAGCCGATTTGGTATTGTATTTTCAGGCTTTATGAGTGAGTTTTGAGATGTAACACTGGTTGTAAAATGGAGAAATATATGATGGAGAAATAGAGAATAGTCGTCGAGTATTAATTATGGAATTGTAGGAAGACTAAAAAAAATTCATGCAATCATGTGTATCTAACTTCATCCATGTGAGAGGGGCTATGTTTTGTTTTCCAGACTTGATAGGGTATTATGTAGAAGTGTTAGACTTGTGGGACAAAGCAGGATTATATTAAGTGAAAAAAAAAAAACGAGTGGAGGGATTTTAAAAATGGAAATGTTGTATATTAAAGGTGATTGATTTGATTGAGACTAATAAAGAATTAAAGATTGATTGGGTGGGAGACAATTGAGCCGAGTTTTAAGGGGATGTTGAATGACTTATTCACCTCATATCTTTCAAATATATATTTCGGTCAACTCTTATTACTCCACTTAAACGTATGGCACAAATTAATGAATATACATTAGGTCGAAATAACTTGTAAACGTGTGATAAGTACTTTAGAACATAGGTGTGTCGATTTCGTTTGTAGCTTAGGTTTAGAAGTAGATTCAAACAACTTATCACGTGTGACATTTAGTTTAGGAATGGTTTAGAAAATTTTATTATTTTTTTTTGTAAACAAATATTTACATTAGGCATATCTTAAGTAAATTTTACTAATCATATTATTATTTATAATGTATGGTTTAGGTTTATAATTAATCGTGTTTATGACTTAAGGAAAATTCAAAATTAGACGTAAAATTAGGAATTCAGAATTTAGGGTTTTACAGAAAAAGTTTAACTTGTGTAGATGATGAATCTTGTAGATGGTTAAGAAGTGTGTTGAAGTGTTGATAAGTTAAGAAAGTTTTTGACTTTCGAAAATTTTCAACCTTGTTCGAAATTTATCAACCTTGTTCGAAAGTTTTTCCTTGTTCGAAAGTTTTCCTTGTTCGAAATTTTCAACCTTTTTCAAAAGATTTTGTCCTTGTTCGAAAGATTCGGTGCTCGAAAGTTTTCAAACCTTGCTCGAAAGTTTGGTTACTAGAAAGTTTCTGACTTGCTCGAAAGTATAAAAGTTTTGAATATAACTTTCTAATTTATACAAATTAGAAAGATTCCCAAGTGTCGAAGTGTTTTTCTAACTTATACAAGAAAGAGAAACACTGAGTAATCCAAAGAACCTAAAGATGTCGCCTGGAGAGATTGTTCGAAACTTTAGGGTTTTAGAGTTTGCTCGAAACTTTAGGGTATTACCTTACTCGAAACTTTTCCAGAATTTTCAAAACCCTTAAATTTCAACAAGAATTGTTTTTTGATGTAATTTTCTTGTACAACTAACCTTAAAAACACTAAAACTATATGAAAGTTGCAAATTTAACGTTTTTAAGAAACTTTATGGATATTCGAAACATGGTAGAACTAAATAGTACGATTTAAAAAAACTTAACTTTTAACCTATTTCTTGTTCTAAAAGGTTTATAACACTAGTTTGTAACCAAAAGAGTGCTAAAAACCAAGAAACAAACAAGAAAAGATCAAAAATCAAAAAATAACGAGAGGTAAAAAAGAACTTTTAAAGTCGAATATCAATACAAAACAATTCAAACCTTCTCCTAGCGATTGATACCACTTGTTAGGCCACCATAATAGATTCAACACAAGTATATAAATGATAGAAATGAGAGAGAGATAGAGATATATAGAGTAGGTCGATTACTTCAAGAATAAACATGACAAAGGTTCATTAGCATAAAAAAAATAACCAACAAAAACAAATAAGAGTATACAAGGGTATATATACGAGTGGAAGGCTAGGGCAACACTCCTAGACCCTTCCTTGTACTCGAATGGGCTTTTACATAGGTCCATGGGCTTACTTTATAAGCCTAGTAATAATAACAAACATATAAGCCTATTTAGTTAAGCAACCTATTAAATATTTAATGAACGACACTTTATATTAAATAGACGTATTCCCAACACCTTCTGAAACTTAGGAGTTTGATTCATAAACATATGAACCATATCAATTTGTGGTTAGAGTTATGGCCAATAACCTAGCGGGATTAAAAATGGTAGACTATATGGTTTAGGATTTAATGAATGTAAACTAATCATTTATTAAGTAGTTAATTGTAGTTGGTAAAAAATTTCACAAGGCAAGTCATGTAGGTTAGTTGGTAATCTTAATGAACGGAATATAACTAGATATCATCCACGAGATAGATAGTTATAGGAATATGTGTAGGGACTACTGGCCATTGCACCACATCCGAGCCACTTAATTAGAGCTGGTTAGACATTGCACTTGTAAATCATGTAGTATGGTTATTAACGGGATGACTAGGTGAACACATTTTCTCTTTATTTGATTTTCATCCAATTTCATTTACTTGTTATTTTCTTTGTTATTTCGTTTTAATATTTCTTAAATATTGATCACGTGGATCTAAAACATAACCAATTTATTTGTTTTTATAATTTACTACTAAACAAAAAGTTTTCTTTCACTCTTGTGAACGACCTGGTCTTGCCAAGTCTGTGCTATACGCGATTGGATACACTGTCCGAGAGTGTTAGTATATCTTAAATGATAAGGATAAATTTAAAACTATAAATAACACCTCAATGATATGGGATTTTGAAACCTAAAGAAAGATTTTGGATGAGAGATGAGAGCTTATTTCCACTCTAACAATTAAGAAAATTAATTTTTAGGTATCGAATGGTTAATATGCGCAAGAACATTTTCTCTCGATTAATACTTTATAATAGGTGCTTTTTCGATTGTAGGGCTCTTCTACATTGTCTTTTTCTTGTTTTAGTAAAAGAGCAAAGAGAAGAAGAAGAATAAGAAGAAGAAGATGTGTTTTGACGAGAAGTAGGTCGTGAACATCTTTGTGAATAATGAGCCGGCTACTATGTGTAAGTTGTTAGTTGGTAAGGATGGTTCAAAGACTTGCTTTAACAAACACGTAGGTGTGCGTTGTATCATGGTGACAATAATATCGATAGATGGGAATACGACCATTGGTTTTACTATAAACTCTCCGTCTTTATGTAATTATGATTAGGCTAGTTAGAGTTCACGAAAACTTATACTCTCTCAATCTCAAAATTATAGTCCACATTTCTTTTTTATAATGTCTCACTTAATGTGTCATCTAACCCATCATAATGTGTATTGCGACAGGTGTTAATATGATAAGTGTGTCATAAACACGTCTTTGATCGGATGGTTTTGTCATATTAGGACATGTGTTGTATTTTAGGATGATACATGACGAGTTTATTGCTAACCTATTTTTCACCTCTTACGGCTTCACTGTATAATTAATGATTACTAATTTGTATAAGGGATAATTGTTTGTAAATGTATTGAAGTTGACTAATTTTACTAAGTTGTGTATATTTTTTTTTTTTAATTTTCCTAACAAATATATTAAACTTGCTAATCTCATCTATCTTAACACTTGACGAGGTTTTTTGTTAAAATTAATTACATAAATCGTCCTTGTGGTTACGCCGAAATTGCAAATTTCGTCATAATGACCGTTTAGCCAACAATTGTTTGCAACGTTAATCCTTTATACTAACGGCCGTTTTTAATTAACTCAAAATTTGGTTTTCTTAAAAATAATTCTTTTCTACGCGGTTTTATACACCGTTTTATACACGTTTTTACACATGTTTTTACACACATTTTTACACACATTTTTATACACGTTTTTATACACGGTTTTACACACATTTTATATACGCTTTTATGCATGTCACTAAACACGTTTTGACACGCGGTTTTACACACGTTTTTATACACATTTTTATACATGTTTTTATGCATGTCTTTATACACGTTTTTAGACACATTTTATACACGGTTTTATACACGTTTTTATACACATTTTTATACACGTCTTTATGCACGTTTTTATACGATGTTTTACATACATTTTTATACATGTATTTATACACGTGTATAAGAGCGTTTTTATACGCGATTTTACACACGTTTTTATGCACGATAAAGAGATGCATAAAAACGTGTATAAAAACCACGTATAAAAGCATGTGTAAAAACGTGTGTAAAAACGTGTGTAAAAACGTGTGTAAAACCGCGTATAAAAACGTATATAAAAATATTTATAAAGAGATGCATAAAAACGTGTATAAAAACGTGCGTAAAATCACGTATAAAAATATGTATAAAGACATGCAAAAAATATATAAAGAACGTGTATAAAAAACGTGAATAAAAATATGTGTAAAAACGTGTATAAAAGCCATTTGTAAAAATGTGTATAAAAACATGTATAAAGACGTGTATAAAAGCGTGTCTAAAGTGTGTCTAAAAACGTGTATAAAAATGTGTATAAAGACATGCATAAAAACGTGTATAAAAACTTGTATAAAAACGTGTGTAAAATCGCGTATAAAAATGTGTATAAAGATGTGTATTAAACCGCGTATAAAAACGTGTATAAAACCGCGTAGAAAATAATTATTTTTAAGAAAACCAAATTTTGAGTTAATTTGAAACGGACGTTAGTATAAAGGATTAACGTTGCAAACAATCGTTGGCTAAACGGTCGTTAGGACGAAACTTGCAATTTGGGTGCAACCACAAAGACGATTTATGTAATTAATTCGAACCAAAAACCTCGTCAAATGTTAAGATAGGTAGGATTAGCAAGTTCGATACATTTCTTAGGAAAATTAATAAAAATATACACAACTTAGTAAAATTAGGCAACTTTAATACATTTAAAAACAATTATCCCCTCTTATAACTAAAAGAATTTATATAACTTTTAAAGTGTAAAGCAGCTTTAAAACCAATTGAAACGTTGCTTTATATAGTAGTGTTACGAACCTTTTGATGATAAATTATCATTATCATAAGCAAAAGAACATTTGTTTGACTATTACCATCACAGTATCACCCATGTCGCCTGCCAATTTTGAAAAAAAAAAAAAAAAAAGTTTAACAATTATTGACCAAATATATATGAGTCAATTTTGGTAGTGTAAAAAAACTTTTTTCAAAAAATAGTAGGAAAATAATGGTTTTTCCCAAAAAGGTCATGTGCGAATGTGCGACTTCATCCAATGTGCGACACATGTCCACTTATTTAATATTAAAATGCAGTGGGTAGGTGGGTAGGTGAGACTTTGACTTTGAATTTCTGCTTAAATGACAAATATACCTTCTCTTAAATATAAATAAATACAAACTTCATATTCTAACATTTGCACATTCGCACATTCGCACATTTGCATATTCGAACATTCGCACATGCACATTTTAAATGTGCACATTAAATGTGCGAATTTGCGAATATGACTCATTCTTACTTTCACAATCATCAAATCCGATTAAAATCCGATTATGCCTTATTGCTTTCACTTCCCACAGATTCTATATATGAATTACAATGACCATCAAATCAAATCTTGATTGAGGAACTGAGACAAAACCCAGTTTTGTTCATCTCATAATTTCATACAAAACCCACTTCTATTAACCTCAAATTATATTCAATATATAGCTTGACCAATAATGTCAAACAAAATCAAAACAACATCAGTAGAATGACCAATAATGTCAAACAAAATCAAAGCATCAAATCCCAAACAAAATCCGTTAGCTTGCCTTGCAGATCACATCCAACCACTTTTCAAATCGAAGAACTGCTCAACAAGATCAAAACAACATCAGTAGAAGCAGCATATTATACGATTTTTTCAAAACTCTAAATCAAAACATCAGTAGAAACAACATCGAAGAACTGCTGAACAAGATCAAAACAACATCACTGATAGATCTATTCAAAACTCTAAATAAATATTCAAAACTCTAAATAGATCTATTCAAAACTCTAGATCTCTTCACCACCTGATAGATATATATATCATACGATTTTTTTTTATAGATCTACACATATTATTTAGAGTTTTGAAAAACTCTAAATAGATCTATCAGTGATGTTGTTTTGATCTTGTTCAGCAGTTCTTCGATGTTGTTTCTACTGATGTTTTGATTTAGAGTTTTGAAAAAATCGTATAATATGTCGCACATCTAATGGAGTCGCACATTCGAACATGACCTTTTTGGGAAAGGCCATTATTTTCCTACTAGTTTTTTAAAAAAGTTTTTTTAAACTACCATTTTAAGAATTAGCTCTTATTTTTAATGATCCAATATAAATACATCACAAGTCTTGCATAATAAGATAAAGAAAATGATTGGAAGACCTAAATTGTGTGCCTAAATTCATGCCTAAACATATGTGGCATGATCCTGATGGTTTGTGAAAAAGTGGGTCCCATGGCTACAACCATCAGGATGATGCCATGTAGATTTAGGCATGAATTTAAGCACATGTTTTAGGTCTCTCAATCATTACTCATAAAATAAATAACATGAGCTAAACCCTAGTAAATAATAAATAATACGTGGGCTAATAATCATTTGGCTAATACTCTCATCTTCCTTTTAGACATGATAAATCATGTTAAAAATGTTGCGAGTGTACATTTGAATCTAAATAATATAAATGTCTAACGATGGCAAAAGTTCAATATAAATCTCATATTTTTCATATATCAAATTAAGCAAATATAACCATTCATTTTTTGTATCAAAACAAAAATATAAACTTTCACCCTTTTTTTAAAAATTAAATATCTCGCAAACCGTTAATCGTTACGCGAAAAAAATCATACCATCGCGACGAGAATTAAATTATCTTTCCATAAATATGCATTATTATATACATTCGACGAATTTTTTTTTTCAAAATTTCCGCACTGAAAAATCACACGTGATTTGTAAAAATCACATGTGATTTGATTTTTACGAATCACATGTGATTTTTCTGGGCGAAAATTTTTAAAAAAAAAAGGTTCGTCGAAAGTATAGAGAAATGCATATCTATAGATAGATAATTTAATTCTTGTCGCGATGGTGTATTTTTTGTAGCTTGAAGATTTATCGTTTGCAATATATGTTTTTTTTTTTTTAAAAGGGTTAAAAATGGTTTTTTATTAATCTAGATGAAAAATTGATGTTTAATATTAGTTATTTTTATTTATGACAAATATGAGATATATATTGATCTCAATGCTTATAAGAGCCAAGTTTTCTTTTTCTCTATCCAAAAAAAAAATATGTGCACTATATATAACCGATTCAAGATCAATATTTTAAGTAAACTGATCATAAAACGTTGTTTCAAGAGCCTTTAAGTGCATGCAAGTATGCAACTCAAGTTCTTAAATACTACTATGTGACATGGATGAGCATGGTTTGGTTTGGCCGATTATTTTACTAAAACCAAAACCGCACTGAAAAATTTTGTTTTTTGCTTTTCAGAAACCATTCGGTTTCGGTTTTATCTATGTTCGGTTTTTGTTTGATGATATTTCTAAGGTCGAAATTGTAAGATTTAAGATCATTTGAGGACAAAACTTTTTTTACATATCAAATAATTAATCTCCACCCTCCATCTTTATTTGATCTAATAGATGAGATTAATCTCAACAATTTAAAAAACCCACTTTCATCATTTTTTTCAAATATTAATATCTTTCAAACAGTTAATCGTTAAGCGGAAAAAAATATACCGTTACGACGAGCATTTAATTATCTTTATATAGATAGGCACTTCGATATACTTTCGACAAAATTATTTTTTTCATGTTTTTCACGTTTTTCTTACATTTTTTTCGTTACTAAATTTGCATGAAAAAATCATAAGTGATTTAACACTAATATCACATGTGATATTATATATCATATGTGAGTTAACACTAATATCACATATGATATTACATATCACATGTGATTTAACACTAATATCACATGTGATTTTTCATGCAAATTTCAATGATGAAAAAAAAACGAAGAAAAGACGAAAAAACGAGAAGAAAACGTGAAAAAAACGATTTTTTTTTTTTTTTTTTTTTTTTTTGTCGAAAGTATATCAAAGTGTAGGGGTGAGCAAACGGACCGGATGGACCGGACCGACCGACAAAACCGACCGGACCGGACCGGACCGACCACATTCGGTCCGGTCCTCGGTCTAAGTTTTTTGGCTAATTCGGTCCTCGGTCCGGTCCGGTCCGGTCCGGTCCGGACCGACCAAAAAACCGAAAAAACTTGCCAAATCTTGCCTAATTGGACCGGACCGACCGAAGACCGACCGGACCGACCACATTCGGTCCGGTCTCGGTCTATGGTTTTTCCGGTTCTCGGTCTTCGGTCCGGTCCGGTCTTGGCCGGTCCGGTCCGGTTTTTGGACCGTGATCACCCCTATCAAAGTGTCTGTCTATAGAAAGATAATTAAATGCTCGTCATGATAGTATAATTATTTTCGCTTAACGATTAACAGTTTAAGAAATACTTAAATTATAAAAAATATCTGAAATGTTAAAATTCTTTTAATTTCAACAATTGATTTTATTTTAAATGGATGGTAGGGATGAGTCTATTGGTATGTAAGATAAGTTTGTTATGTAAAATAACTCTCCTCAAATTGTAATGCGGTATGAAAATAGAACTTTTAGAATTAAGAATACTAAACACGCAATCAATATCATTCTTTGGTTTCGGTTTCTCGGTCTTTCTTCGGTCTAGGTTCGGTTTTCGGTTTTTTTACACCCTCACTATGTGAAAGTGTGTTTTTTTCTTTGGAAAGCACAATATTAAAATATTCATTCTATGTCAGTTTTTGGGATGATTGATCTAGAGTCTAGACATGATTTACTTTATTCAAGTTTTTGTTATTTGTAAACACCTGAATTAGCTAACACTTGAGATATATCTTTTTATATGGACTTCTATATCTATACTAAATGAATGAATCACTTAACTTTCTTTTGGGCTATAAAAATGATATTGGGCTTCATTTCTTTAAAAGTTTTTGTTCATATATCATATATGCATTGCGGCTAGATTTTATTATGCGATCTGGTTTTTAAGATCGGGATCCTACTCAGGATCATTTTCGGTTTTACAAGATCGTGATCGTAAAATCAGATCGGGATCTTAAGGTCCTACTCTAATGTTATTTCTTAATAGTTTTTGTAATATTATATAAATCTACAAAATATTATGAATGTTTAATAGAAATATTGTCATAAATTATGATTATGAAATGTTTAAAAAGATTAAAATGTTGTTTTTTTAATTCTAAAAAAAAATAATAAAAAATAAATAAAACCCATAATATTATAGTTTTTTAGTTTGTAATCCGAGAAAAG
This sequence comes from Artemisia tridentata subsp. tridentata, assembly GCA_021014915.2. Lineage (NCBI taxonomy): Eukaryota > Viridiplantae > Streptophyta > Magnoliopsida > Asterales > Asteraceae > Artemisia > Artemisia tridentata. Next base: position 351,854,318 of record CP139509.1, on the reverse strand, counting down.
TAAGATTGGATCGGATTAGATCTTAAGATCTTATAGTCAAAATCGGGATCCTATAAGATCTTAAGCTTGCGAAGATCCTATGTAGGATCCAGATCATTTTTGCTTTGTAGTATCGTAAAATCGTAAGATCCTAAGATCATAATCAAGATCCTGACAACTATGATATATAGTACTGATGAGTGTCTAAATACTCATCATTTCTGTCACATTTAGACTGCAAAAACATTTAAAAACATGCAGATATGCTTCAAAATACAGGAAATATCATTTGATTGTGTTTTTATGTGTTGCAAGTGCAAAAGGATTGAAAACAGGTGAAAACAAACAAAGTTTGCATAATTGACAGTTTTAGTCCCTGAAGTTTCAAAAATGGCAAAACAAGTCCCCTGGTTTTCAAAAATGGAAAGTTATCTTTTATGGTTCTTGTTCTAGTGAAACTTGGCATGAATGACCCTTGGAGTTAGTTTTGGATTTTGGCAGCATTGTCCTTGGATTTTCAGGAAATTACATAATTGATCCCTAAGCTTAAACCAATTCCACTACTAATCCTAAAACTAAAAAATAAACCCAGTTACTAGACCCAGCCCAATCCTACAAACTAAACCCAAAACCATCCAAGCCCAATCCACCCAATACCCATAACCCGACTCCCTTAGTTAAATCAAAGGTTTGACCTTCGGTCAAACTCATCCCCTTCAATACCATTTACCGCCAAACCAATACCACCATCTCCACCGCCTCTCTGAAAAACCCACCACCCCCCTCCTATCCCACTCACCTAACAAACCAAAAAGCAATTAATGCTTCCCTTCCACCTCCACATCTAACCAAAAATCCTTAATTGTTATAAACCTGCTTTTGATATTTTGGCGCCACAATTTCAATGGCTAGGATGAATGACAGAGAACCAAAGGTCAAGATTTCAAGTGGGATTTGTTCAGAGTCAAGTGGGGAAGCTTTTGAAGTCAATATATATCAAAGAAGAGGCATTGGAGAAGAATATCATAGATTTCATAGTTTATGTTCATTTTACTTATTGTCTTTTACTGCTTCACTTTATTATCTTGCCATTTAAAAGCTTTCAGTGTTTTATTACTCTTTGACAAATTGTAATAAACCTATTTACAGTACCAATTTCAATCTATCTTTACATTTCAAGTTATGCTTAATTCGTACTTAAATTTCAAGTCATTTCAATATTGTTGATTGTAGTTGTTTATTGGACTTCTTAGCTCACATAAGCTCCTGACAAAGCTTATTTAGCTTTTAGAAACCTTAAAACAAGTTATAGTCATTAAAGCAAAAATACCAAAAAGAAATCAAGAAAATCAATGAAAAATCAAAAATCAGTGTTAATGGTGAAAGAAAGCTGGAGCAAGGTTTATACTGGCATTGCCTTTGGGTTAGTAGCTTATTGGCAAGCTTATAGGGTTGTTCCTTGCTCTTGGTTCTGTGTTTTCTGCTGGATAAGCAGTTGTAAGCCATTTTCTCAAGTTTAGCATTTTATTGTTCTATTATTACTTAGCTGCTTAATCTTGTTCTTTTGTGCTTATTTGGTGTTAATCAGTCATAATATTGTTTAAAATAAGTAGCTTGTTCTTTGATATTGGTTGTTCTTAAAATTCCATTTTCACAGTCAAATAGGTAGATTTGTCATTTCCATGTTTCTTGCTGTTGTTATTGATGTTTTATGCTTATTTGGTCTTGTGTTATGATAATATAAAGTCTGAAAACAGTGTTGAGGTCCAAATCATTTATTTGCTTTGGAAATCACAAATTCAGTGTGTTGAAGGGTTGTTTGGATTTGCTGTATTAATTGTGATTAAGGTTGAATGTGGTGTTGTTCTTGTTTGATATATGTCACATTAGGATCTAATAACTCAGTTGAACAATCAAAATCAGTACTTGTTTGATAAAAAGTCAAAATAGCCTTTGATCTCACTTAATTTGCTATCTGTGAGAATTTAATTGTCCATTTTCATCACACTAGTTCATAACTTGGTAATCTAGCTTAATTTCATCTCTATTTAGCTTAATACATCATAATCAGTAAGTAGATTAAGTTTAAAGTTCATATAAGTCAACTTATTAGTGTAACTTTAAAAGTCAATTTCATAGGTGTCAATTTGGCCTGCTCTCTGTCTGCATATACCCTGCACAGGCTAGTTTGCTACTTTCATAAGCTCTTAGATTGTTCTCTGTTGCATGTTAGCTTGTGAGTCTTGTTGCTTTGTGAAGCCTATCTGGCTACCTTGCTCTGCATGCTATTGCTTTTCATTTCTATACTTATTATGCTCTTATGTCTTCTCAAAAATCACTCACTGCACTGAGTAATCAGTGCAGTTGAGCCTTTTTCATAAGCATCTCAAAAGCTCATCAGTAAGCTTAAGCTTGTGTGCTTTGGTTTTTTCTAAAGCTAATCCACCAATCTCAAAGGTTCAGGGCTTATTGTGCATTTTCTAGCTTATTTGATAAGCCTGCTAGTAGCTTTTTAAGTTGTCCCATTTTTCAGTATACACTGATAGTTCAGTGTATTTAAGCTTTTTCATAAGCTCCTCAAAAGCTCCCCAGTGGTTCCCACAGGGTGAGCTTGGACTTTTTGAAAAGCTAACCAACCCATCTTGCTACTCCAATCTTCACTTTGTGCTTTATAGCTTATTTCATAAGCTTATTTAGCCTCTAAAGTTAGCAGCAGGTTGATACTCTAGCAGTACCTTTGGTACTCTAGCAGTACCTTGCTGATTTGCTTATTTCAAGCTTATCAGTGCTGATTTCTTGTTCCTCTAGTTTTATAGCAGTACCTTTTACTTATTTTCATCTTATTTCACCTTTGTTTCCTTTTGTTTAGCTTATTTGGCCACTTATTTGAGCTTAATATCCATTTTGAGCCATAAAGCTCTAACTGTTAAGCTCATAAGCTTCCAAACTGCTTATTTTTAAGTTTTAATAATATTGTCTTCATTAAAGTTTGTTATTATCAGTATATAAATAGTTTTGTAAAAAGAAAATCAGAAAATCAACAACATAAAAATAAGTGATAGCTTCTATTTAAGCCATTTGGCTTATTTTCAGCTTTTTCATTAAGCACTTTTCATTTTTATATTTTTCTTATCTTCCTGTCACCTTAGAGTATTTATAGAAAAAGTTTCAGATTTTTCTTTGTTTATTTAGTATTTATTAAAAATCAAAATAGTTTAAATAATAATTAATTAGTAATTAATTAATAATAATTAGATAAAAAGTGTAATAATTATATTTTCAGTTTTAAAATTTGTTTTATAATATTTTAGATTTTTCTAAGTCTTAATTTCATTTTTCTAAGCTTATTCTACATTTTCTTATTTTTTTAGGTTATTATTTAATAGTTTAAAATAGTTTTTAATTTATAATAATTAATTAAATAATGTTAAATATTATTTTCTTTTTCCATAAATTTTCTTTTATCATTTGGATTCTAAAAATATAATTTTCACATCCGTGGGATTTATATTGGTCAGAATTCACGTTTTATTTTGTACGTTTACGTAAATTTAAATTAAACGTACGCGTTTTTAAGTTTTAAAAGTTTCTAAGTATTTTTCTTTAACGTAATTGTTCTATTAGCTTATTTAAGCTATTTTCTTTTATTCGTTAGTGTAAATCACTCAAAACCCCTTTTCCTATTCAATTTCGCCCGATCACAAATTCGTTCTATTACAGTGTTCACACCTCGTTGGGACTTAACGACCCGGGGATACACTAAACTCCTTTGGTAAATTGTATTGTGCCCTAGATTGTTTGACTCTTGTTTACCATTTACTTGGTCAATATTAGTTGACCGTTTGGGGCCGATCAAATTTTGGCGCCGCTGCCGGGGAGGTGTGCTGCGTAGATCGAATTTGAAGAATCAGTGTTGTTGAATATACATCCATTGTATATTTACCATCTTTGTCCATATTCTCTCATTTTCAAATAAAAACCAAAATTATCGTGAAGTTAATTCGTTTGACGGATCGATAAGCCAAAAATATCGTATTTCAAGTTTCCATAAACAAATAAAATCCAAAAAGAATCTTCTTCCCCTTTTCTAAGTTTCCATCACTCTAAAGGATTCTTAGACTCGTCTTAGTGCATGCGCACTCGTTCTTCTAGGTCATCGAGCCCTTTTCGTGAGCTTGTCAACATACCTCGAAGACGTCATAGACGTTCTGCTCCATCAGTCGTACCCGAGATACGTACTGATCCTAAAACTCCTGTCATCATGACAGAAGATCGTCCGATGAATGAGCTTCTCCAGGAACCCTCCGATGGGTACGGAGATGCCATTGTTGTTCCAGCCATCGTGGCTGAGAATTTTGAGCTTAAGACTGGGTTGATAAACCTGGTAACCCAGCGGCAATTCTATGGTTTTGATAGGGACGATCCTCAAGATCACATTAGATGGTTTAACAAAATCACTTGCACCATCAAATGCAAAAATGTCCCTGAGGAATCAATCAAACTTCTTCTTTTCCCGTTTTCCATCGATGGGGCAGCCCGAATTTGGCTTGACAAACAACCCCCTCGATCGATTGAAACATGGGAAGATTTGGTTCAAAAGTTCGTAAATGAATTCTTTCCTCCTTCTAAAACCACGTGTAGGAAATAACCTTCTTGTTATATGATTCGGGTGGTCTTGATTCATGAAAGATCAAGAATCCCATGGTGAGTTAGTGAGATGTTAGAGAGAGAGAGGGAGACTCTTGTTGAGAGAAAAACTGAATATTAGATTCAATGTGTGTAGAGTTCCACCCTTCCCATGTGTGGGAAGGGTTATATATATAGTCCTAATATTTGTGCCCCTAGTGGGCTGTGGAGTGAGCTGACAGTGGGGAAAGCCCCGACCCACTCCACGAATATATATTACTACACTAATAATACTGATAATACTAATACTACTAAACGAATATATATAAGCCTACGAGCTATATAAATGCTAATTAGATACTCGGGGTGACCGAACCTTCATATGAATATTTATATTCCTAACAATCTCCCCCTAAGGGAGGTCACCCCGGAAATAATAATTTGAATTCTAGCATTCTTTCTTCTGAACTTGTCTTCATAGCTCGTAGTCTTTGATTCTTCAATGTCTTTAGTCTTTGTGCCTTCAGCAGTAATGATTTGATGACTGATTGATTGTCTTGGATGATCTTTGAGTATTCTTCGACTTTATCATCCAACATTTGTTTCCAAGTCATCTTGCAGCAGTATGTTTCCATGTGATGTGTTATTCTTTGAGCCGACATGCTCACACTATTTGGTGTCATGATCTTTAGCATCAGAGTTTGCAGAAGCCGTGTTAAAGGTATTTTAGGTTGATCATGACTTTGTGGAGTTACAATTGTAGTGTAAGCATGTGGTATAGGATTGGCATCTTTTCTGCAACCAGCTACAACCGCATTCAGCTGCAACCTCAATCAGCTACAACCGCAAACAGCTGCAACAGCAATCAGCATCAACCGCCAGATGTTCCTGCATACGACAGTTAGCAATAAAACGTCCGGTACTTACAAGTTCGGACTTCGAGATTGTTAACAGCATAGTGTGAAAACTCTCTCTAATCCTTACCAAGACCGTTCCTAATCGAAAACCCACAGAGGGCTTTTTAAGATCGAACCGTAGCACATCAACGATTAGGTGAGTCGCTGGAGATCACTCCACGACTGTAGACCGTTTGAAACCGCCGCGACCACTAAGCGTAATCCACGAGGAATTACCGAAGTGACCTGCTTTCAGGGCTGCTTGATGTTGACCCTGGCAGGAATTTCCATTCAATCATTGAGAATTACATTTGTAAAGTCTCTCATGAATGTTCTGGCAGATTGCTAAGATCTGCGTAGGACTCATAAGTTTACAACTGGTGTCCCTAATGATGAACAACCAGTGTAGAAATAATCCGTGTTCCTATGAGATCTTATTATGCATCTCGTGGCTCTAGACTCAATTGTGCGATTTGATTTGGTGATCGGAGGCTGGAGAGGACTGCCACCTATTCAATATCATCTAACTCGGAGTGAGAGAGACGATAGGAATGTATTGAACTCCGTGACAATTGAAACAAGAATCCTTTGAGGGACCTTGAGTGGCTAGGGAGGGTTGTGCAGCGTATCACTGGGTCCATGATACTTTGTCTTCAATGCCAGCAATCAACTAAGTGATTCTGACAGCATATGTATTGACCCGGTTTCTGCCGAAGTTGTAAGGAGGGCTATTTCTTTTCACCCTTTATCTTTACAATTCTTTTTCATTCTTCAACCCCTTCAGTGCTTACCGAGACTTCATTACTAGTACCTTGTTGGGTTTGTTCCAGTACTAGCTCCATCTCAGTCGGCACTCTTCCCTTAATCACACTTTTCTCCTTTTTAATCATACCTAAGGACTTCTACACTAACTAGTGGATTGTCCCTGGGTAGATCCCTCCGGCTCTGGCGGGATCGTGGGAACTTGAGCCTAACCTAACCATCCTTATAACTCCATGCATTAATTAAAATGGTCGGTCTTTGGTGTACTTCCACAATTGCCATAAACCAAATCTTTGAAAAATCTCTCAAAGTGTTCATGATTCTGAAACACATTTTTGCAAACACTTGAGAGTTTTATATTTTTCAAATGCTCCCCCTCAACATGTGCTCAAATGATTGTTTTATAAATTTGCACATGTCAGGTGAAGCTCGCACTTTTTGAATTGATCAACTTTCAGTGAACATGACCGATTCGAGACACGCTTACATCACTGGTTAGACCAGCTTGAAATTATTACCCGTCCTGGTCAAGTCCATAGAAAGTTTCTCGAAACTGTACACTCTACTCAGACACATCCTTTTCGAGACACGCTTACATCACTAGTTAGACTAGCTTGAAATTATTACCCGGCCAGGATATGTCCTTTCGATTCATGACATTATATGTTTCGTCAATTCATTTGTTAAGTCTGAGTCACGATCTCATGTTATGCCAAATCCTTTTTGTTTCCACAAAACATTTGCTCCCCCTCAATGTGTGCATCGATATATAAAGTAGTTTAGCACACATGGGAGAGCTTACTTTTATGCCCAAAACATTTTGCTCCCCCTCAATATGTGCCTTGGTATACAAAAGAGTTTAGCACATATGGGAGAGCTTACACTTAAATCCAAAACATCACATTTTCATCAGGTTTCATATTTAAATCACATTCTCTCCCCCGATCAAAAATTTCAAACCTTTTGAGATTTGTGATCCCAATTGATTTAAATAATTTAGAAAAACATGGGAGAAAATGTGGTCAGGTTGAACATGTTCTGATGATGAAACATACTTTGCTCCCCCTTAATCTAAGAGGGAGATTCACTGCTAATTTTGCACAAATTGATTATTATGACACAAATGATATTGACCTTTTTGCTCAAATGATGTAATCAACCACTTTTCTGAGTGAGTCAGTGGTCAACATCGATTATCCATCCACCAACAAATCTTCTCAAGTATTGTCGATCCCCACTTGGCGAGGTCTGAGTAAGTACTTCTTTGTTGAAATGATGGTGGTGGAGGTGAAGGTGTTGTTGTTGTTGTTGCTGCCGATGTTGTTGTCGTGGTGAATTTCGAGCCAATCAATAGAGTTTGAACGTCTGATCAAATGGTTAGAATGGGAACTGGCACATTCATTTTGGCTATGGGATCTGCATAAGAATATCAACACAGATATGCATGCATACAGATACACTGATCCTTAATAGCTACCCTTCAGCAGCTTGCCACATTATAATACCAAGTTCATCTTATAATCAAACCCCAATCAGGAACTACGTCAAACCACTATCTAGCATGAAGAGCAATTAGCAATCATGAACATGGCAATTCACACGGATTTCAATATTCAATTCAGGATCTTAGGAACATGATTCTAACCTAATAGCAATCTACCTAAGCGAATCCTGAGAACATATGCACAATATCAACAACCATTAAGCAGCAGAGACAAACAACATTTGAAACTCATTCATTTAGATCATACAAATGCCAGTGGAGTATTCAAAAAACATCAAACACAACTGGTTTTCTAACTTCTTTTAGGTTTTGAGTCTTAAAGCATTTTGGGGATTATACGAGGATTCCAAAGTAACACAAATGAACCTTCTAGATACATAAAGCTAGGAAACTATAAGCAAATTGCACATAATGTCCTAAACTTTCTAGCAACTAACACACTTGGTCATTTGATATATTTAAGCAAGATCCTCTTCAACTAATTCCCCATTAACTACAAAACCATTTCTAACAAGTATGATTTAACCAATAAATCCGTTTGATGATATAAAATTTGAATTCACTCTCCCCCTCAATCAATGACCCGTATTCTAGTTGAACCTCAACTAAAATCACGCTTAACCCCACAACTCATCAAACAAGAACTGTCGTGAGGTTTTGTAGTCGTTGATTGAGTGACAAATTTTATGCATAATCCAAGTTTAAACAAATTTCATACAACACATATTCACCAAGTGTCTCACAAATAATTTTCAGAAGAATCATAGAATGAAAACTATTTGTATGCAAAGAAGACTTCTCTTCTTTTTCAAGAAATGATGCACTGAAACGTACATCAGATCGAAGAAACATGGATATAAAGTAATCCATGCCCAGGTGAACATCACCCAGTTGGAGGAACAACCGTCTTTAAGGCGACGTGCTTTCCCCATTTTGAAGCGCGGGTTGCTATCTAAAGTAATAGCAAGCCATTTAGACATGTTTTAAGAATCCATTTTAACTTCTGCTCGAGCTTCATTTAAAGACCCGTGCCATTATTGAATGACATTTCTAAGTCCGTAAATGTTATCGATAAACAGAAGACATGCCTAGGTGAAACTATTTTTGGTATTTTCTATTTTTCAATTTTTATGGTTTTTCTGGTTTTACGTTTCTCTATTTACAATTTGCAGGATTTCTATATATCTATTTACAAGATGGTATAATGTATGAATAAGTATATATGTACAAGGATACGAACCAGAAACCATTACTCCTCAGCATTCTGAATTTTCACCGCATTCATCACTTGACTTGCTGAAGAGCAATGTGAGCACTTTCAATCAGGGAATGATTCTGGCTTTTCACTCTCCCCTAATTAGTGCTTTCCCCCAATCTGACAACCTCTGACGATCACCCATAATAGGAAGAAGACTTTGGATGAACGCCCGAAATATGAAGAAGTCTTTTGATAACCAAGTGCATGCCGTCTTTAATCTTCTAACACTCCCGTCCTAGAGTGACTCCGTCAAAAAAACCTTAGGCATCTTTTCGGTAGTTTAAGTTGAGCCTCAACTGAAATCTAGCTTAACCTCACAACTCATCAAACAAGAACTGTCATGAGGTTAAGTTAACATCAAGTTGGACTTAACCTTACACTACGGAACAACTTGAACCTAACTTAACTCCACAACTCATCAAACAAGAACTGTCATGGGATTAAGTTAAATATCAAGTTGTAAGAAAAGAGCTCAACATTCTTGAATGTAGAGAAGACTGAAGACTCGACCTTCTTCAAGATTGCCCAATGTGGAGGAATAGAATACCAATCATTTTCATCTCACCAAATGTCTTCCAGTAACCTTACATAAAACCCATCAGCCCGCAGCATACACATAAGATGATAACTCCCAACAGAGAACGTAGAATAGACTGACGACTCGACCTTCTTCAGTCTTTAGGATAACACCAAAGTAACAAGTTGAACCACTGATCATCTATAGTATGTATCCATCCTTGGATATTAAGCCCTGATCACGTGAACCTGTTGTGCGTCCTTGATGTACACATTCTCTCTCCCCTGATGGTTACGATTAATCAGCCCATGACGTAACAGTGAAACATAAATACCAAGGTAACAAGTTGAACCACTGATCATCTCTGCGGTTATCAATACCGGAATATATGATTAAGCCCGATCACGTGAACCTGCTGTGCGTCCTTGGTGTACACATTTCTCTCCCCCATGATGGTTACGATTAATCGGAATCATCATTATGATGTGTACATGTAGCCTGATGACGTGTACTTGAAGCATTGACTAGAAACCCATTGTTGCTGATTAGACCAACCCGTGAGACTTTGTCGATTAGTATTCCATGACCATGTTCTTCAACACCTTGACAGACGGAAGAAGCAGTGTTGGAGAAACATGGTTTGCACGACTCCTAAACTGACGTATTCAGGAGTCGTATGACCATCTCAATCATCAATCAACATGTAAGTTAATATTCACCCTTTCCCCCCCCCCCCCCCTCAAAAATTGCATATGCCTGCCAACTGCAATTTTTAATGATTGAACTAGTGAATATGAATACCATCAACGGTAAGTAGCTCCACTTGACGGTTCTTGAAAACTAACATGTTGTTTATTCACCCTTTCCCCCTCTCAAAAATTGCATATGCCTGTCAACTGCAATTTTTGGTTGAATACGTGAATAAGAATATACTCCAATATGCGCCGATCCACTTGAAGACTGAATAAGCACGGAAAGAGCATGAATCTTGTTGATGAGAATGGCCATAAACAAGAAGATTCCTCTTCTTTTGAAGATAAAGTGCACTCAAGCGTACACTTTTCTTTTCTTTGAAGAACGAGGCCTGAACTGAGGTATTCAGACGTCATTATGATGAAGAACGAGGCCTGCACTGACTTGTACAGACGTCATTGTGATGAAGAGCGAGGCCTGCACTGATGTGTACAGACGTCATTTGATGAAGAGCGAGGCTTGAACTGCTGTGTTCAAACGTCATTATCTCTCTCTTTACTTCTTCTCTCATCTAACTCATTACCAACCCCATTATCATTCTGTCGGCTTGATGTTGTGACCACTGATGGATAAAACCCAATATGATGAACTTGATACTGAAGTAATATAACCCGAACTTGTGACTTAAACTTGTACTAATGCGTGACAAAGAGCGGTGTAGAGACTTCGTGCAACATCGAATCCCTAAGTACTCTATACTCTTCAACCAACCAACCATCAAGTATAAGACGCACATCACCTCTTGGATATCCACAACTTCGTGTGACACTGAGCACTTCAACGTGACTCCTTAAAGTGATAGTTATTTTGTAATAGAGAGAAAGACAAAATAACTAGATATCCAAGTCCTCGTCATTGTATTGAAAGCTCGAACAAGGATCTCGAAGAATCTTCATCCAACCTCCCCGATATCTTCAGATACTAAGTACACGCACCCATGAAATTTCACTTCAGCCTCAAATAAATAATAATGAATTAACGCCATAGTCACGTCTTGTGGTTAATGCCCAAATCTAGCCCTTTATGATGCTTTAACTGAACTTTGATAATGGTTTTAACCCGATCATGGTTAAGAGCGCATAGCCCATCATCACGGAATTTTACAAATCTATGGTTTAAACCGAGAAATAAGTTCTTTCGCGGGATTTTACAAAACCAAGAAGAAACCGTGAGACAGTAACCGATTGAATGTGGTGTGACTGATTTGGTTTTGGTGAACATCAGTTTGGGTTAAGAATATTTCGTGAGAATTACAGATCACATCACAACTTTTAACACCTTTGGCCAACTAACCAACCTTGTACAAAGATTAGTGACCACTCGATGAAGAAAACCCGATACACCAATACTGAAAATTGAAGAATAAATCCCCAAATTTGTTACTTAAGCTTGCACTAATGTTGGAAGAACGGTGTAGAGAATTAATGCTCCAAGCAGATCTCTAAGTGCACAATACCCAACCAAAGTATGAGACATTAACACCTCTTGCGATTATCGACATCGTCATTGACGTGTGACACTGAGTACTCCAATAACTCTTAAGTGATAGTTACCCCGACTGCTGGTAACTAGATAACCCAAGTCTTCAACTTAAATTTTACGCACGAGCAAGTTATCATTGAAGGTCATGCATCCAACCAACCCCGACTTCAAGATAAAATAAGTAGACGCCTTCGTGAAATTCAACTTCAATCACAAATAAGGAATACCAAATGAACTTCGTGATCATCTTGTGCTGTTGACTAGTCAAAAGGAAAAGAAACATGCGCAAATTCTTAGAAGTGCCCAAGACTCATAGTCAGTCCTATCAACCAAGGCTGTCTGATCCAGCTACTTGGATGTGGAATAGTAACCGGAACCGCTAAAATTCACATCGCTGGAGACGGAACTTCTAGGAAACTTGCGATAATTCTCCCCCTCAAAAAGGACATGAAATGACCTTTTTGCCAAAGCTGAGAGTCCGTGATGTTTGTGAATTTGTCAGGCACAAAACATGGAAAGAGACAAATGAAACTACTGCAACGAAGATGGTGATTAAGACTCTCTTGTAGTAACCCCTTGCTTTCCTCATCATCAATGGTTTAGTAGATTAACAATTCATTGAAGCTCGTAATATGCCAAAACCGCTTGATGAAATGCATATGACTTTAAAGTGAGTAAAAGGTTAAAACATGTCTCCAAACAAATCACCTCTTGTCTGAAAGTCTGACTACCTCTTGAGAAGATCTTGAACAACAATCTCATTAGAAGCTTGAGAAACAACAATCACTTGATGAAGCTTGATAAAGAACAAGTCCGCGACTTAAACTTGCACTAAATTATGATTTAGATCCTATATTGAGCACAACAACGTAACTCCTTTAAATATAGGTAGTGATACATACCCAACCTTCCATCCTTAATTGTATGTATCCACTTCGTGAACATCCAAGTCTAATCACCTTAAATTGCAAATTGTGATTTAGAACCTATATTGAGCACAACAACGTAACTCCTTTAAATATAGGTAGTGATATATACCCAACCTTCCATCCTTTATTGTATATATCCACTTCTTGAACATCCAGGTCTAACCACCTTAAATGCGCTCGAGCAAGGGTCAACAAACATCGTGCATCCATCCACCCCGAGATGTTTGTGACACTAAGTACACCAACCCGTGAATTAACAAACCAACCAAGTTACCATAATTTCCCAATTCCTGCTGATCTTGAAGCACAAACTTATCTCGAAAAAGCAGTCAAACCCCGTAAGTTTCATTATGTCTACATCCAAGTCTAGCCTACTTGTCCAATATTAATTTCACGGGATTTTACATCTCTTGAGATTTAAACCGAGAAATCGAATCTTTCGCGGGATTTTCTAAAAACTACAAGAGAAATCGTGAAATCAACCAGAATACCCAAGAGTGAGGTGCAATACCAATCTTCGAAATTCAAGTCACAGAAGTCAAATCACAACATGATCAAATTGCAACAGGCCAAGTCACAGATTGTCAAATTGCACCAAGTCAGATTGCAATCAACCAAATCACAATAAGTCGAATCGCAAGTGTTAACTCGCAACGTCATATCGTAACTGGTCAAATAGCAATCCGACAAGTCGCAATAAGACAAACACGCAACTTGACAAATCACAATTAATCACATTGCAATTTGTCAACTGTAACTCAAATCGTAAACATCAAATTGCAGACTCACTTAAATCGCGGGCACCAATAGGACAATGCTGCCACATCCACACCTCTGTAATCCCGCTGACATTCAAATACCCAAATAATTAGCTGTGACGTGTGAATCCTTGTAAAACATTGTAACATCAAAATATACCACACCCTTTACCAACTATTATCAAAAATTTGTGTATCCTAAATTAAATTTGGATAACCAATTTTGATAAGCCAACCCATTGTTAATATTATCACGGATATGATGTTGGTACCCATACGGCTGTACGAAGACCAATACATTGACAAATGGATTTGCATTTCACCACAGTCCATTAACGAAAATTAGCCCATCAAGTGATAGTAAAATACATTTCCATTGATACACCCACCAGCCACAAGCCCATACCATCTGTTATATCATATCAGCCCAACCAAAACTAAAAGTCTGGATCCAATGCATTCCTAACCCTAATCATTCGGGTATTTAATACTCACTTTTACACACAACATTAACCCTAATCCCTTATTAATCCGCCCCCCTCATCCTTTCTACTCTCACCTTCAGTGAATCAAATCACTCAAGCCACCAAACTAATCCAAACCCTAACTCATCAGCTCATATCTGCGCCGCCCACTTAATCCCTTATTTCCTGCACTCACCTCCTCACTTCCCATGACTGATATAACCTCATCTCATCATCATCTCCTTCAATTAATTATCATAACCGAGTCGATTGACACACAATAATAATCCGTAACCCATCTATATTTTTCAGGCTTGATTCCCACTCGAAAGTCTTCAACGAAAACGGCTTCAAGATTAGAGAATTGGTCTCGGGTAGGTATTATGATCGTGTATATTTGTTTTGTTGTTGATATTGATTTGAACGAACTAAAGAAAAAGAAATAACAGATTTGTTATATTCTTATCTTTTTATGTGTTCGAATAGAAAGAAAGAGGCTTAGCTTCCATTCACAACAAATCGATGATGATTTCCAAATCGTGTGTTAGATCTTTTTGAAGGTCTAGAGATATCTTTGCGAAACACGAATTGAGAAACTGAGATATGTGTTCGGTTAGAGTTTGTAGGATTAATGATGATTTTGTTTTCGGTACTTAAATTGGGAATTGGTGAGTGAGGTTTTAATTTGGATGTAAGTTGTTAGTGGGGATCAATGTAAGTTGTTAACTCGTTGTTACGGCAAACCGAGTTCATGATTCAATGTAAGTTGTTAACTCGTTGTTAGTGGGGTTTATTTGTCTTTACGGCTTTAACTTAATTCAGTTTCTTTCATTTAAATCTTTGATAACTCGTTGACTGATTGAACGTTTGACCAAGTAGCAGACAAACCGAGTCGATGAGATGGTAGACAACCACACAGACAAACCGCGTCGTCTTATATACACAAACCGAGTCCATGACAAACCGAGTTCGTGAAAAATAGACAAACAGCATCTACAAACACCCACAAACCGCATGCTTGCAAGAAACACACAAACCGAGTTCATGACAAACAGACAAACCGAGTACGTGTCTGTATGGACAAATCGAGTCCAGGGTTAAACAGACAAACCGAGTCTGTGA
The DNA here is from genome assembly GCA_021014915.2 of Artemisia tridentata subsp. tridentata. Classification (NCBI taxonomy): domain Eukaryota; kingdom Viridiplantae; phylum Streptophyta; class Magnoliopsida; order Asterales; family Asteraceae; genus Artemisia; species Artemisia tridentata. The sequence goes on along the minus strand of CP139509.1, from coordinate 351,839,268 downwards.
GCCAATAGACAAACCGCGTCTTTGACCAGTCAAACCTGTCACTTTCGTACTTTCCTTAAAAACCGGATCTGTGTTTTTCTCTTTCATGACAAACCGCATTCAAGAACAATATTCTTTGACACAAGCAGCATTCAAGAAAACATCCTTCCATGACACAAACCGAATCCAACACATAGCTCATAAACCGAATCGTTAATCCACAAATAAGCCACTATGAACATCACATCATGAACCAAGAACAAACCATTCAAATAACCCACACTTATATGCTAATGGTGAACATTTAAATCCAACCAACTCCACATCTTGAAAACCACCAACGGACACAAGTGAACAAGATATTCGAACACAGACCATTGATTTACTTGTGGATTCGAAAAATATAGAGCAAGCAACGAAAACAAATCCACACTATATTACCACTATTCGAACATTTAGAAAGCCAAATAGACAGCAAGACACATTTGATCCATTGTATTCGAACACACAACTTGATATTCTAACAACAAGTGAGGCCCACAAAGATGAGATATAGATTACGCAGTATAAGCAACTTGTAAAAAATATGGTTTGAGGCCCACTTTTGATTGTTTAAAGCGCATCAAGATTTTAAACCAGTTTGGAGGCCCACATGAATTGAGAAAAAAATGGATTTAACAAAAACAGTAAAAGTGGTGAGAGCAGATTGTCAAAATATAGGTTCGTTCAACAACATGTGCGACACAGTATAAGCAGAAGTGTTCGAACCAAAACTTAAAACCTACACACAATCAAACCGAACCTAACCATGGACCACAGATCTGACCAAGATGAAACCATGGCTCTTGATACCAATTGTAGGAAATACCCATCTTGATTGTGTGTATGATTCGGGTGGTCTTGATTCATGAAAGATCAAGAATCCCATGGTGAGTTAGTGAGATGTTAGAGAGAGAGAGAGGGAGACTCTTGTTGAGAGAAAAACTGAATATTAGATTCAATGTGTGTAGAGTTCCACCCTTCCCTTGTGTGGGAAGGGTTATATATATAGTCCTAATATTTGTGCCCCTAGTGGGCTGTGGAGTAAGCTGACAGTGGGGAAAGCCCCGACCCACTCCACGAATATATATTACTACACTAATAATACTGATAATACTAATACTACTAAACAAATATATATAAGCCTACGAGCTATATAAATGCTAATTAGATGCTCGGGGTGACCGAACCTTCATATGAATATTTATATTCCTAACACCACGTATCTCAAGAATGAAATCATGAAATTCTCTCAAAGGTTTGATGAACCATTTGGAGAGGCATGGGATCGTTTCAAAGAATTGCTCCGCAAATGTCCTCATCACGGTTTCACCGATTTGATGCAAATGGACACTTTCTATAATAGGTTAAACCCATCTGACCAAGATTCTCTTAATGCCTCAGCTGGAGGTAATTTTCTGAGCAAATCCACTAAGGAAGCCATTGCACTCATTGAAAATAAGTCAAAGGTCCGCACTGCACGAGCCAGACCATATAATTCTCAGGCTAGTGCTGGTCCTTCTACTTCATCTCCCGTGAGTCAGTCTAGTACTGATACTCAGCTTGCTGAACTCACGAAGGCTATTCAAGCTTTGGTTTTCAACACACAAAAGAAAGAGTCCGCTCCGCAAACTTCTCACACTGCTGAAATAAAAAAGGTAGAAGTTTGTGTTACTTGTGGTGGTCCTCACGCTTACTACAATTGTACTGCTACCGATGGCAATGCATTTGAAGTCAATGCTATAGCCGGCACTTCCAATCAAGGAGGTAATCAATACCGTCCTCAAGTGGAACCAAACTACCGTGCTAGCAACCAAATAGGACCACCCGGATTTCCTCCTCCCAACAATCCAAATAGGATTAATCCTAATCAACAAAGAGGGCAAAACACGCAAAATCAATTTCATGCCCCGAACAATCAATACCCACCCCAAAGGGGTAATCAAGGGTATTCAGATCCTAATCACCAAGGACCTCTCTCAAATGAACTTGATAACTACATCAAGGTTAATGAGACCAAAATGAGGGCAATGCAAAATCAAATCTCTAATTTGAAGAATGAATTTCAATCTTCAATACACAAGCAAGGAACTGAGCTTAAGAATGAAATTTCGAACAAAATTGATCATTCTCAAAGCGAAGTTAAGAATATGCTTGCCAGTCTCATGGACCATCTCAATCCACCTTCTACTTCGGGAGGTCTCCCAAGTAACACTGTTGTCAACCCAAGGGGTGAACTCAAAGCTGTCACTACACGTAGAGGTAAAGCTCATGATGGACTCAAGGTGACAAAGGACCCGGTACTTCCCACTAACAATGGAAGTGCTAAATTCGTCCAACCTATGGTTGTCCAAAATTCTACACCCACAATTGCTCCTAAACCGTCAAGAATAGATTCTACTCTTTCACGATTTACGGTTAAAAGTTTGTCAAGCAAACTTAGTGAGCAAAGAACAGCTAGAACTTATTCCAATATCCTCAATGCTGCTCCTATCAGTGCAATTGATGACAGTGATGATGATGAAAATACCAATTTCATCAAAGCTATCACCACTCGTAGTGGTGCTGCTTATGAGGGACCCTCTGGTCCTATTCCTCCTCCGTTGTATGAAATGGAAAAAGAGACGGAGGATACAACGGACAAAGTGCAAATTCCAAGCCCACAAAGTACAGCACAAGTCCATCCTCCGGTTGTCCCGAAAAAGAAATCCAAACCAGGAGTTGTCTTTGAATCTGTTGAGACTCCTGAAGTTGCTGCCCCTAAATCCAAACCTTATATTCCTTACCCATCGCGCTTAAATGAGCAAAAGCTCCGTGAAAAGGCTAGTCAACAAATGGACAAATTCTTTCAAATCTTTAAAGAATTACATTTTGACATAAGTTTTGCGGATGCTATCATTCTGATGCCCAAGTTTGCATCAACAATCAAACACTTGTTAAGCAACAAGGAAAAACTGATTGAAATGGCTAAAACTCCATTAAATGAGAACTGCTCAGCAGTTATCTTAAAAAAGCTTCCTGTAAAGCTTGGAGATCCTGGAAAGTTTCTTATACCTTGTGTATTTCCGGGAATGGTTGAATGCTATGCCTTGGCTGATCTTGGTGCAAGCATCAACCTGATGCCTCATTCAGTGTGGAAGAAACTTTCTCTTCCGGCTCTTACTCCTACCTGCATGACTCTTGAGCTTGCAGATCGAACTATATCACTTCCTCTCGGCATTGCCAAGGATGTGTTTGTGAAAGTAGGAAAGTTCCATTTTCCAGCTGACTTTGTGGTTGTTGAATTCGACGCAGATCAAAAGGTTCCTCTCATTCTTGGAAGAGGATTCCTAAAAACAGGCCATGCTCTTATTGATGTATTTAAGCATGAGATCACATTGCGTGTGGATAATGAAGCTGTTACCATTAACCATGATCAAACTTCGAGATACTCCTCAAATTATGATTCTGAATCGGTTAACCGAATCGATGTCATTGATATTGCTTAAGAGGAGTACTCTCATGAGTTTCTTGGTTACTCTCATAATTCTGTGAGTGGGGTTCCCACTACATCTTCTCTACCTATCATTTTCGACTCTTCCCCTTCTCTCACTCCGTTTGAGGGAAGTGATTGCATTTTGGAAGAGATCGAGGCTTTTCTCAAGTGTGATTCATTTCTTGAAGGAATTGATAACGCTGAGATTGATCTGGAGGGAGATATTCTTCTTCTTGAGAAATTGTTGAATCAGGACAATTCTCCTCCACTCCCTCCCGTTGAACTTCATAATGAGGAAATCAAGTCAGTTGAGAAAACTGATAAATTTCCTGAGATCAAGTTTAAGGACTTGCCTCCTCCACTTAAATATGAAATTCTTGAGGAGGAAGTTCTTATCTTAATTGCTATTCAGATCTCCCTTCTTCCCTTCACCTACCCGGTGATTTCCCCTATCCTTCACTCATTCAGGAGTGAGGATATTACCTTTGACCCCGGCATTTTCCATCTAACATTGGTTTAAAGCCGGATATATCTCATCGGTGTGGACCTTTCATATACTTCAAATGTTTATCTAGACATCTTGAATGAAAGTCCGATTGAGATGGTCTCTTCCACTTACTTCCCCATGAACCAATGAATTCGGGGTCGAGTCAAGCTAGCGACTCGGTTAATAAAAACAGTAGTAAAACATGGGTTTTCACCCATGTCTCACCTAAGTGTGGGGGAGATGCCCCACATGTTGCATATATGTACATTTCAAAAAAAAATAATAATAAAAAAAAAATAAAAAAAAAATAAAAAATGTGTGTATATAAAAAATATAAGAGAGGCTATTAGTATTTCCTTTTTACGTTCTAAGTGTTGGTTTAATAGCCGGTACTTTGAATATTGAGGGCAATATTCAGTTCTAAGTGTGTGTGTGGGGGGGGGGGGAATTCTAGCGAATTTTATCTTATGTACCATCTAGTACCCCCATTTTGGCCAAAATTTTAAAAAAAAATTTCTCACTTAGAATGCAATAAATGGTTATCAGTCCGCCATGTCTAACCCACATAAGGATTGGCTAATCCGAGAGCAAACGGCTCTTGGTAAAGATGTCTCAAATCCGTTTATGGCTTACAATTTGCCAAAAATTGTATGGTATTCAACTCCCCATATCTTTAAAAGTGAAGAGTTGGCTAGCCCGCAAGGTTATGGCTTGTGGTAAAGGCAGTGGAAAACCATAATTGGTAATCAGCTCACCAAAGATAATAACTGTATTTTATCTAAGAGTTGGCTAGTCCAGAAGCAAACGGCTTTTGGTAAAGACAAGTCAAATCCGTTGACAGCTGATGGTTTGCTCAAAATCATTTGGTTATCATTGTACCAAAGTATCACATACTAAAACATTGGGTACTCCAGAAGTAATGGCTATTGGTAAAGAGTAAAATCCATTAAATTTTCATAAAAGATTGCTAGGTACTAGCAATAGTTTAGTGTGGGGGATTGATGAGTGTCTAAATACTCATCATTTCTGTCACATTTAGACTGCAAAAACATTTAAAAACATGCAGATATGCTTCAAAATACAGGAAATATCATTTGATTGTGTTTTTATGTGTTGCAAGTGTAAAAGGATTGAAAACAGGTGAAAACAAACAAAGTTTGCATAATTGACAGTTTTAGTCCCTGAAGTTTCAAAAATGGCAAAACAAGTCCCCTGGTTTTCAAAAAATGGAAAGTTATCTTTTATGGTTCTTGTTCTAGTGAAACTTGGCATGAATGACCCTTGGAGTTAGTTTTGGATTTTGGCAGCATTGGTCCTTGGATTTTCAGGAAATTACATAATTGATCCCTAAGCTTAAACCAATTCCACTACTAATCCTAAAACTAAAAAATAAACCCAGTTACTAGACCCAGCCCAATCCTACAAACTAAACCCAAAACCATCCAAGCCCAATCCACCCAATACCCATAACCCGACTCCCTTAGTTAAATCAGAAGGTTTGACCTTCGGTCAAACTCATCCCCTTCAATACCATTTACCGCCAAACCAATACCACCATCTCCACCGCCTCTCTGACAAACCCACCACCCCCCTCCTATCCCACTCACCTAACAAACCAAAAAGCAATTAATGCTTCCCTTCCACCTCCACATCTAACCAAAAATCCTTAATTGTTATAAACCTGCTTTTGATATTTTGGCGCCAAAAGCAATTTCAATGGGTAGGATGAATGACAGAGAACCAAAGGTCAAGATTTCAAGTGGGATTTGTTCAGAGTCAAGTGGGGAAGCTTTTGAAGTCAATATATATCAAAGAAGAGGCATTGGAGAAGAATATCATAGATTTCATAGTTTATGTTCATTTTTACTTATTGTCATTTTACTGCTTAACTTTATTATCTTGTCATTTAAAAGCTTTCAGTGTTTTATTACTCTTTGACAAATTGTAATAAACCTATTTACAGTACCAATTTCAATCTATCTTTACATTTCAAGTTATGCTTAATTCGTACTTAAATTTCAAGTCATTTCAATATTGTTGATTGTAGTTGTTTATTGGACTTCTTAGCTCACATAAGCTCCTGAAAAAGCTTATTTAGCTTTTAGAAACCTTAAAACAAGTTATAGTCATTAAAGCAAAAATACCAAAAAGAAATCAAGAAAATCAATGAAAAATCAAAAATCAGTGTTAATGGTGAAAGAAAGCTGGAGCAAGGTTTATACTGGATTGCCTTTAGGTTAGTAGCTTATTGGCAAGCTTATAGGGTTGTTCCTTGCTCTTGGTTCTGTGTTTTCTGCTGGATAAGCAGTTGTAAGCCATTTTCTCAAGTTTAGCATTTTATTGTTCTATTATTACTTTGCTGCTTAATCTTGTTCTTTTGTGCTTATTTGGTGTTAATCAGTCATAATATTGTTTAAAATAAGTAGCTTGTTCTTTGATATTGGTTGTTGCTTAAAATTCCATTTTCACAGTCAAATAGGTAGATTTGTCATTTCCATGTTTCTTGCTGTTGTTATTGATGTTTTATGCTTATTTGGTCTTGTGTTATGATAATATAAAGTATGAAAATAGTGTTGAGGTCCAAATCATTTATTTGCTTTGGAAATCACAAATTCAGTGTGTTGAAGGGTTGTTTGGATTTGCTGTATTAATTGTGATTAAGGTTGAATGTGGTGTTGTTCTTGTTTGATATATGTCACATTAGGATCTAATAACTCAGTTGAACAATCAAAATCAGTACTTGTTTGATAAAAAGTCAAAATAGCCTTTGATCTCACTTAATTTGCTATCTGTGAGAATTTAATTGTCCATTTTCATCACACTAGTTCATAACTTGGTAATCTAGCTTAATTTCATCTCTATTTAGCTTAATACATCATAATCAGTAAGTAGATTAAGTTTAAAGTTCATATAAGTCAACTTATTAGTGTAACTTTAAAAGTCAATTTCATAGGTGTCAATTTGGCCTGCTCTCTGTCTGCATATACCCTGCACAGGCTAGTTTGCTACTTTCATAAGCTCTTAGATTGTTCTCTGTTGCATGTTAGCTTGTGAGTCTTGTTGCTTTGTGAAGCCTATCTGGCTACCTTGCTCTGCATGCTATTGCTTTTCATTTTATGCTTATTATGCTCTTATGTCTTCTCAAAAATCACTCACTGCACTGAGTAATCAGTGCAGTTGAGCCTTTTTCATAAGCATCTCAAAAGCTCATCAGTAAGCTTAAGCTTGTGTGCTTTGGTTTTTTCTAAAGCTAATCCACCAATCTCAAAGGTTCAGGGCTTATTGTGCATTTTCTAGCTTATTTGATAAGCCTGCTAGTAGCTTTTTAAGTTGTCCCATTTTTCAGTATACACTGATAGTTCAGTGTATTTAAGCTTTTTCATAAGCTCCTCAAAAGCTCCCCATTGGTTCCCACAGGGTGAGCTTGGGCTTTTTGGAAAGCTAACCAACCCATCTTGCTACTCCAATCTTCACTTTGTGCTTTATAGCTTATTTCATAAGCTTATTTAGCCTCTAAAGTTAGCAGCAGGTTGATACTCTAGCAGTACCTTGCTGATTTGCTTATTTCAAGCTTATCAGTGCTTATTTCTTGTTCCTCTAGTTTTATAGCAGTACCTTTTACTTATTTTCATCTTATTTTACCTTTGTTTCCTTTTGTTTAGCTTATTTGGCCACTTATTTGAGCTTAATATCCATTTTGAGCCATAAAGCTCTAACTGTTAAGCTCATAAGCTTCCAAACTGCTTATTTTTAAGTTTTAATAATATTGTCTTCATTAAAGTTTGTTATTATCAGTATATAAATAGTTTTGTAAAAAGAAAATCAGAAAATCAACAACATAAAAATAAGTGATAGCTTCTATTTAAGCCATTTGGCTTATTTTTAGCTTTTTCATTAAGCACTTTTCATTTTTATATTTTTCTTATCTTCCTGTCACCTTAGAGTATTTATAGAAAAAGTTTCAGATTTTTCTTTGTTTATTTAGTATTTATTAAAAATAAAAATAGTTTAAATAATAATTAATTAGTAATTAATTAATAATAATTAGATAAAAAGTGTAATAATTATATTTTCAGTTTTAAAATTTGTTTTATAATATTTTAGATTTTTCTAAGTCTTAATTTCATTTTTCTAAGCTTATTCTACATTTTCTTATTTTTTTAGGTTATTATTTAATAGTTTAAAATAGTTTTTAATTTATAATAATTAATTAAATAGTGTTAAATATTATTTTCTTTTTCCATAAATTTTCTTTTATCATTTGGATTCTAAAAATATAATTTTCACATCCGTGGGATTTATATTGGTCAGAATTCACGTTTTATTTTGTACGTTTACGTAAATTTAAATTAAACGTACGCGTTTTTAAGTTTTAAAAGTTTCTAAGTATTTTTCTTTAACGTACTTGTTCTATTAGCTTATTTAAGCTATTTTCTTTTATTCGTTAGTGTAAATCACTCAAAACCCCTTTTCCTATTCAATTTCGCCCGATCACAAATTCGTTCTATTACAGTGTTCACACCTCGTTGGGACTTAACGACCCGGGGATACACTAAACTCCTTTGGTAAATTGTATTGTGCCCTAGATTGTTTGACTCTTGTTGACCATTTACTTGGTCAATATTAGTTGACCGTTTGGGGCCGATCAGTACTCCTTCTAAGAACTAAAACAAATTGTAGATTTAAAGTTGTTAATTGTTATAAAGAAGATGTTGAGTTACATATCATTTTCAAATGAGTCAATTCTCAAAATGGTAGTTTAAAAAAACTTTTTTCAAAAAATAGTAGGAAAATAATGGTTTTCCCCCCAAAAAGGTCATGTGCGAATGTGCGACTCCATCCAATGTGCGACACATGTCCACTTATTTAATATTAAAGTACAGTGGGTAGGTGGGTAGGTGAGACTTTGACTTTGAATTTCTGCTTAAATGACAAATATACCCTTCTCTTAAATATAAATAAATACCAATTTCACATTCGCACATTTGCACATTCGCACATTCGGACATTTGCACATTCGCACATTTGCACATTCGCACATTTTAAATGTGCGACATTAAATGTGCGAATGTGCGAATGTGACTCATTCTTACTTTCACAATCATCAAATCCGATTAAAATCCGATTATGCCTTATTGCTTTCACTTCCCACAGATTCTATATATAAATTACAATGACCATCAAATCAAATCTTGATTGAGGAACTGAGACAAAACCCAGTTTTGTTCATCTCATAATTTCATACGAAACCCACTTCTATTAACCTCAAATTATATTCAATATATAGCTTGACCAATAATGTCAAACAAAATCAAAACAACATCAGTAGAATGACCAATAATGTCAAACAAAATCAAAGCATCAAATCCCAAACAAAATCCGTTAGCTTGCCTTGCAGATCACATCCAACCATTTTTCAAATCGAAGAATTGCTCAACAAGATCAAAACAACATCAGTAGAAGCAGCGTATTATACGATTTTTTCAAAACTCTAAATCAAAACATCAGTAGAAACAACATCGAAGAACTGCTGAACAAGATCAAAACAACATCACTGATAGATCTATTCAAAACTCTAAATAAATATTCAAAACTCTAGATCTATTCACCACCTGATAGATATATATATTATACGATTTTTTTTTATAGATCTACACATATTATTTAGAGTTTTGAATATTTATTTGGAAGTTTTGAAGGTGATTTTGAATACTTATTTGTGTTTTCGTTTGATTCGAATTAATGAAGTTATGATGATGGAGATGAGATGAATTTTAGTTTTAGATTGATTGATGAAGGAGATGAGATTGATTGATGATAATTATTTGTGTGATGAGATTTTTTAGATCTGAGTTTGGGAGAAGATATGGATTAATGAAGTTGTGATGATAATTATTCGGGCTTCAATTTTTAGATCTGATGAGATTTTTAAAAGAAGGTATTATGGTCTTTTAACACCTTTAATAATAAGACAAAATCACCTACCAATGTACTTTATTATTAAAAAATATGACACATGTCGCACATCTAATGGAGTCGCACATTCGCAAATTCGCACATGACCTTTTTGGGAAAAGCCATTATTTTCCTACTATTTTTTGAAAAAAGTTTTTTTAAACTACCATTTTGAGAATTAGCTCTAAAAATAATTGAGCATGAGATTTACCAATTCTAATAGAGATGACCTGTTTGGTTACACCAAAATTGTAGTTAATCAAAAGCTATAGATATTTGATAATATTAATGCGGATATTGTTAATATAATTGTCAAAATAAAACCTAGAGATTGTATGATAATTTGGAGGGATTTTGGACGGAGATGCCAAAAAGTAGGCTTTAAGCATGGAGGCCAAAAGCTATGTGTAGGACCTCAAATATTATATCATTTCACACTTATTAAAATTAAAGAAGAGATTAAGAGAGAAGTAAAAGAGAATATTAGATTAAGAATGGAAGAAGATAAGATACAAGAAATGGTAGAACCTAGATGCACCTATCTAACCTTACCCCTAGTGTTCCATACATCATAATAGGTCATGGGTTCCTTTTATAAATAAGGAACCCTTACAAGGTTTACATGTTGAGGCGATGTGGGATAGGATAGCATAGTAGATAATAGAGAGTAACTTACGGTTTTTACATCTTACTTAAACCGTTTACAATCGCTATATAATAAGTGAAAATCACGAGTCACTAATCTAAGAATGACACTCACTTTCATTAAGTCTAACAATCTCCCCCTAAGGGATGTCATTCATTAGATGCTTCATTGTGATGAGGTCATTAGTAGTCTTTATCTTGAACTTCGTGAAATGTCTTAGAATTACCTTGATTCTTTGTTCCTTCATGCTTTGTGATCTTCAATCATAGTCTTTTGATTGTTCTTGCCTTCGATCAACATCTTCAATGATTTGTTGTGTTGTCTTCTCCACCATACTCATACGTCTTGAAGAGAATTTGAACTTCATACTTATGTTTTGCTCACTTGATACATGAACTTGTTCTTGACTTCTTGATTAGCTATTTGACTTTGACGTGAATCTTTGTCTTTAACTTGATCTCTTTGTCTTGAACATTCTTGATTTGAGCTTGTTGAGGATGAACTTCATATCAGTATGAGTATGTGGAGGTGAAGATGTTGATCTACATGGTGGTGGTAAATGGCCTTTCCTCCAAGGGACTATCAGCAGTACCTGCATAAATGATGTTAGTTGAAAATACCAATCGATCACGGTGGACTTTTCTTAGAGAATAGACCACTGCGATTGTTTTACTGATGAATGTCTTGATTCCATTCTCTTTGGTCGGCCACATCAGCCGTCCGAATCCCTTTAGGGACAGTTATCATTACATTGGATAAATCCAAGTAACGACCCATGTCTTCAGGACTCGATTCGTAAAAGGAATCGCCTTGGCGGGATTTCCAGCACTTACATGTTTGGATGTCGAGAGTATTAACAACATAGTGTGAAAACACCGCTCGAGTCCTTACAAATGCTGTTCTTGAATTGGATACCCTCAAGAAGGCTTACTAAGATATACCGAAGTATACCTGCTGACATCAAATAATCCTGATATTTTCATGTTATGCTTTTATTTCTTATATTTCATTTCCAGATTATATATGAGCATAGGGACGAAGAGACGCAGAATTGGAAGATTATTAACTAAAATATATACAAGTATGCTGACCATAAGGAGTTACGGTGTAACATCCACTCTCACTTGCGCCATAACTAGAAATTACACTAGAAGACCAAAGTCAACACAGCTCAAGGTTAATAGTTACGCCATAGTAATCCAATGACTTAGAAGAATTTCATGGTTAAGAAGATTACGCCGTAACCCATTCACAAGGTCACGGCGTAAATGTCACATCAAGAAGATTACGTCATAACCCATTTCATGTTTACGACATAAATTACGCTGGATGGAGATTACGGTCGTAATCAATTTATAAGGTTACGTCGTAAACATTTTTTTGGATAAAATCGTCAGAGATATGATAATTATGGTGTAACCAAATCTCAAGGTTATGTCGTAACTTAGTCGAGCCCTATAAATACAAACCATAAATCCGCATTTCACTTAGCTTTTACACAACACCACTTCAGAGGATGAAAAAGGGGTTCCAAGGGTCAAGTTGCAGCAACATATCAATCGTCTTCCATGGTTGAATTCACGCTAATACTACATAAGTTTTAGCATTCTTCGTATCAAATATTATCATTTAATTCTATGTCTTCCATTACTACGTTAAACATTGAATTTGTTGTAATGTTTAGTATGATTGGCTAAACACCTTTGGTGTTAGCCTAGTTATGAAATTATTACTGTTTTGATTGTGTTTTCTAGATTTCTTTATTGCTTCTAAGTGCATGTTTTCTAGCTTTATTCGTACAACCTTTTATTTTGGTAGCATTGATGTGTGGTAGTATCTAGGAAGCTATGAAAATTGACCAAAGGACCCTAGCTGAATAGGTTGCGAGGATTGGTAAAAATTGACCAAAGGACTACCAAACCCCTTGTGTGCGAATTAACCAAAGGATCACCTTCCACATGGATATGCTTAAGAAGTTAGAGGGAACCTAAGTTTCGAGAGGCCGGGTTTTGTTAGAATAAAGTCTAGATTGCAGTTGGTACTTAATGACTTAGCATAGATTGCCCATGATCTCTGTCGATATAAAGGTCTTGACCTTTGAGCTGGAGTAGGAGTTTATGCGACATAGGCTAGATGAATTGACCAAAGTAGTCTAGTGACTTTTACCCCTACCTGAAGCATTAGAAGGCACTATTAGGAAAACTTAATCATTGCGTAATAAGATTAGTAACTAGGCTAGCATATTTCTCCCTACTGATTTCATCTTATTTAATTTCGCATTTTATTATTTTCATTTCTTTAGTTTAAGTATTAATCAACTTAAAATCCCTTAAAAACAGTGACATTAGACTTAAATTAGGATCCGCACTCATAGCTCTTGGGACGACCTCGGCTTTACCAATTACTAAACTATACATGACCGGGTACATTGCCCGTTAGTGCATTAGGTAGACCTTAGGTAGACGAGAAAATATAAATATTAAAACTTGGTCAGAAATCATGCATTAAGTTTTTGGCGCCGCTGCTGGGGAGCGATATTAGGGTTTTTAATTTTAAGTCCTTTTAAATATATTGTTTCTAATCTTGTAATGATGTCAGGATATAAAACTCGGAGCTCTAAACCTTTCCTAGCCACACCATGACAATCCGAAAAGGCAATTTCGGGTTAAAAGAAACAACACCCCAATTTCAGTCCATAACATTTTCTCATTCTACGAATCTGAGCATTCAGATTTTGAGCCCGAAATAAATGGAGCGCCCAATATAAATGCACTTACCATGGAACAATACTTGGGTAGGACAAATGAGAACTACACAAGGGGATTTGACGTGGCACTAACCCTAAAAATGGCAGGATTTGAAATTCAAAGCCAATTCATCCAGGAATTACATAACCGACAGTTTTCGGGAGACAAGGATGAAGATGTTCAGGAACACGTTGAGGAGGTTTTATATTTACTAAGCCTTTTTGGTGCTCCAAATGTTTCACGATATTCTCTTATGTTCAAGGTATTTCCAATAACCCTTACCGGAACAGCAAGAAAATGGTTTAATCGACTTCCTTACGAAACGAAAGCAACATGGGATATTCTTAGGAGAGTATTCGTGCAAAAATTATGCCCGCCCTCTAGAATGGCAAGACTTCTTGAGGAAATTCTCTAGTTTGTGCAAGAAAGGGAAGAAACACTATACCAAGCTGGAGAGATATAACGAACTCCTTTACCGATGTCCAACGAATGACCTCAATAAGCATCAGAAGATTTACATATTTTACAGAGGATTGGATGCCGAGACTCGCCAACTTCTGGATTCTCAAAGACCAATTCAAGGAATGACACCCGGTCAAGCTTGGGAAGCTATCTAAAAGACGGCCAACCACTGTCATAAGTGGCATGTTGAAACCGGATATGGACCTAAGGATAATTTCAAACATAAAGTTATGAAAACAATGACTAAGAAGGGAAATAATTACACCCTGGAGTTTGAGACAAGGAAGGAAGAAAGAGAGAAAGCAGAAAATGCTCAAAGGAAAGAGGAAGTGAAAAGTATGAGTAGGACAAAGGATAAACTTACCTTAGAGGAGTTAATGTACAAATACATTGATGAATCCACGAAAAGGCAAGCGCGAGAGGAAGAAATGTTAAAAAAGTTTGTTGAAAGCACCATTTTATCCCTCAAGTCTCATGATATCGGGATCAAAAATCTCAAGATTAAAGTGGAACAATGTGCCCAAGCCATTAAAGATTATTTATATGGAAAGAAGGATGGAACAAAAAGGGGCATAATCAAAACATTATCTATTAGAGAAACAAAATATGTGTTAACTGAAGAGACATCAAGTGAACTAATAAACCTTTTCCAAGAAAGTCAAGAGGAGGCTTGAGAAAGAATAACTCCTACTTGATAATTTGGGAACTTTACCCGTTAATCTACCCTTGATACAATTAAAAATAAATCTAACGACATTCAATTTTTACATGAATTGATTGACAAGAAGGGTAGCTTGGATGGAGTCGCATCTGTGAAGTTTAATGCTAGGTGCTCGGCTATTTTGAGAAACAAATTACCTCCAAAAGAAAAAGACCCTAGGAGTTTTACTCTCCCATGTCTTATTGGTAACCTTAAAATTAGCAATGCTCTAGTTGATTTAGGAGCTAGCATTAGTATTATGCCCTATTCTATGTTCTTGCGATTAGGAGTATGGAGTTTAAAACCTATCAAAATGGATATTGAAATGGCTAAAAAATCCATGCAATCCTCTAAGGGAATCGTGGAAAATATTTTAGTTAAAATTGATAGGTTTGTTTTCCGATAGATTTTGTTATTTTAGAGATTGTGGAAGATGACAAAATCCCTATTATTCTATGTTGATCCTAGTTGACTACTTGATCGATTTCCCTTACCTTGTAAAAGTTAAGTAATATTGAATAAATCCAATACAACTTATGTAGAAACTGTCTTTGATTATATTAAAGTTTATGCGGAATCTAAACTTTAATCTTAAGAAGAATTTAACAAACAATATCAAACAAATCACTTCAATATTATTAATAATACGAATACTCTAAAGTATTAGGGTATTCGTATTATTAATAATATTGAAGTGATTTGTTTGATATTGTTTGTTAAATTCTTCTTAAGATTAAAGTTTAGATTCCGCATAAACTTTAATATAATCAAAGACAGTTTCGACATAAGTTGTATTGGATTTATTCAATATTACTTAACCTTTACAAGCTAAGGGAAATCGATCAAGTAGTCAACTGGGATCAACAAGTGGTATCAGAGCTTGTGATCTAGAAACTGTGAATCAAGAAGAACCTATTTAAACTCATCTTACTGAAGACATGGACTCTGAATCTACTCACATGATTACTGCATCAAAGGTGCCCATGCTCAAGTCTGGAGAGTATGAGATATGGAGAATGAGAATAGAGCAGTATATACAGATGGTTGATTACTCTATGTGGGAGGTCATAGAGACTGGCAATCAACTACCTAAAACTGAAACTTCTACTGATGGTGTTATCATTACTTTGCCTATCAAGACTGCTGAAGACAAGGCACAAAGAAGGCTTGAAGTTAAGGCAAGAAGCACTCTTATGATGGGGATTCCTAATGACCATCAATTGACCTTCAATCACATCAAGGATGCTAAATTGTTGCTAGAAGCAATTGAGAAAAGGTTTGGAGGGAATGCTGCTACCAAGAAGACCAGGAAGAACCTATTGAAGCAACAATATGAGAATTTTGCTGCTCCAAGTTCTAAAAATCTTGATCAGACTTTTGACAGACTTCAGAAACTTATCAGTCAACTAGCACTTGTGGAAGTCTCAATTCCTCAAGAAGATGTCAATCAAAAGTTTCTGAGAAGCTTGTTACCAGAGTGGAATACACACACTGTGGTATGGAGAAACAAGGCTGATCTTGATACCATGAGTTTAGATGATCTGTACAAAAATCTTAAAGTTTATGAACCTGAAGTCAAAGGGTCATCTAGCTCATCATCAAGCACACAAAATTTAGTTTTTGTTTCCTCCTCCAATAACAGTTCTAGCATTACGAATGAAGCAGTTAATACTGCTCATGAAGTTAGTACTGCTGGCACACAAGTTAATGCTGTTGGGTCTACAACTCTTGATAACACAAGTGATGTTGTTATCTATGCTTTCTTGGCTGGTCAATCTACTAGTCCTCAGATTATGCCTGAAGATTTGGAACAGATCCATCCAGATGATCTTGAAGAGATGGACTTGAAGTGGCAGATGGAAATGTTGACAATGAGGGCAAGAAGATTTTTGAAGAAGACTGGAGGAAACCTCAAGGTCAATGGGCAGGATAACTTGGGTTTTGATAAATCCAAGATTGAATGCTACAACTGCCAAAGGAAGGGTCACTTTGCTAGAGAGTGTAGAGCACCAAGAAACCAAGACAACAAGAGTAATGAATCTTCAAGGAGAACTGTGGAAACTACAACTTCTACAGCTTTAGTGTCTCAATGTGATGGTCTTGGTGGCTATGATTGGAGTGACCAAGCAACTGAAGGACCAAACTTTGCACTTATGGCCTACTCTTCTTCATCAAGTTCTGATTCTGATGTATCTAATGAGTCTGGTTGTTCATTTAAATCTTGTTTAGATACTATTGAGGAACTTAAGGCTAGAAATGAAAAGCTATTAGAAGAGGTAAAGATGCTAAAATTAGATAATTTAGGCTATAAGGTAGGCTTAAAATCTGTTGAGGAAAGACTTGAATTTTTCGAACAAAATGAGTCAGAGTATGTAGAAAAAGTTAATGTTCTTGAAGGTAACTTTTTTGTTAAAGAACATGAAATTAAAGGATTTACTAAAAGGTTAGAAAAAGATGAAAAAGAAAAAAGATGCAGCTTATCAGGAATTAGAAAAACATCAAGTTAAGGTAAATAAGCTTGAGTTTGCATCTGAAAGTGTAAATAAGACAATTAAGTGTCAATTAATGAGGAGAGGTAGTGGTATATGTTATAATGAAGTTCCTCCCTCAATAACAGGAAAGTATATACCTCATATTCCTGAATTGTCTTGTTTAGATGAGTCTAGTGCTAACACTTTAGGAGAAAGTAGTAAGGCTAATGAGGAGATACCTAAGGCTGAAAAGACATATTCAGATGCACCTATCATTAAAGATTGGGTGTCTGATGATGATGAGGAACAGGCAAAGAATAAACCTAAGGTTGAAAGTGTAACAGTTAAACCTAGTGATGAACAGATTAAATTTGTCAAATCTAGTTTTGGTAATAAGGTGTCTAGGAAAATTGTTGAATACGCTGAGCAACCTAGGGAGAACACTAACAGGCCTAGAGGTAACCAGAGGAGTTGGAATGGAATGATATCTCAAAGGTTAGGAAGTGAGTTTGAGATGATCAATAAGGCTTGTTATCATTGTGGTAGTTTTGAACATTTACAAGATAATTATTTTTACTATCAAAAACCTGTGTGGGACTATGCTAGGAGGGTGAATCATAAAAGTTTTTCTAAAAATACTCACCCACATGCTAAAAGAAATATGGTTCCATCAGCAGTACAAACAAGAACTAGTTTAGTATCAGTTACAACTGCCAAGCAAAATGTTTCTAAACCAGTAGTAGTAACTAATACTGCTAGATCAGTTAGTGCTGCTAACATCAAAAGAATACTGAATGGTCCTAAAAAATTGTCAAAATTTTCTAATAAAGCACATTCAACTGTAAAAAGGCCCATTTAAAAGAATACAACAATTAGTGCTGCTAAGGCAAAAGCAGTAGTTTCTGCTGCTAAGCCAAAAGCAAGAACTGATACTGTTTTAGGAAATCACTTTTATGCTGTTCAGGCCTCAGCTTGTTGGGTCTAGAAACCAAAAGTTAAAGTTTTAGATCATGTTTCCATACACAGCAGTGCATCCATAATTTTAAAGAGATATGATTACGTAGATGCACAAGGCAGATCCAAGTCAGTATTGGCTTGGGTCCCCAAAATGAACTGATTTTTCTTACTTTATGCGCAGGGCAATCCACAAGAGGAATTGGAAGATAAAGGAGTATTTGACAGTGGATGCTCAAGGCACATGACTGGAAACATGTCCTATCTTGAAGATTTTGAAGCTATTGATGGAGGATATGTTGCTTTTGGGAGTAATCCGAAAGGAGGGAAAATCACTAGAAAAGGTACTATAAAAACTGATAAATTAGATTTTGATAATGTGTACTTTATCAAAGAGCTTAAGTTTAATCTCTTTAGTGTCTCACAAATGTGTGACAAAAAGAACAGTGTTCTTTTTACTGACACTGAGTGTTTTGTCTTATCTCCTGACTTTAAGTTGACTGATGAAAGTCATGTTCTACTTAAAGTTCCTAGAACAGACAACATATACAGTGTTGATTTAAAGAATATGGTTCCCAAAGGAGGTTTGACTTGTCTCTTTGCAAATGTCACATCAGATGAATCTAAGCTTTGGCATAGAAGACTTGGACATTTAAATTTCAAAACAATGAATAAATTGGTTAAGGGAAACCTTGTAAGAGGTTTACCTTCAAAAGTTTTTGAAAATACTGAAATCTGTGTTGCTTGTCAGAAGGGAAAACAACATAGAGCTTCTTGTAAGACCAAAGTAGTGAACTCTATAAGTCAGCCTTTACATATGTTGCACATGGATTTATTTGGACCAACATTTGTAAAAAGTTTAATGGAAAAGATGTATTGCCTAGTTGTCACAGATGACTATAGTAGGTTTACTTAGGTGTTCTTTTTAGCAACTAAGTATGAAACCAGTAGCATTCTTAAGGCTTTTATAACCAAGGTAGAAAACCTAGTTAACCATAAGGTTAAAGTGATAAGATGTGACAATGAAACTGAGTTCAAGAATAAGGAGATGAACCAGTTTGTGAGATGAAAGGTATTGAGAGACAGTATAGTGTAGCTAGAACTCCTCAACAAAATGGAGTTGCTGAGAGGAGGAATAGGACACTTATTGAGGCTGCTAGAACAATGTTAGCTGATTCTAAATTACCTACTACTTTTTGGGCTGAAGCAGTTAATACTGCTTGCTATGTGCAGAATAGAAGTAAAGTAGTTAAGCCTCATAACAAGACCCCTTATGAACTTTTACATGGTAGAAAACCATTGCTAGATTTCTTAAGACCATTTAGGTGTCCTGTTACTATCTTGAATACCGTAGATCACTTAGGCAAGTTTGATGGCAAGGCTGATGAAGGATTCTTTGTTGGATACTCAATGACTAGCAAAGCTTTTAGAGTGTTCAATAGTTGGACCAGGAAAGTGGAAGAGAACTTGCATGTTAGGTTTAGTGAGAGTACACCTAATGTTGCAAGAAGTGGACCAAACTGGCTTTTTGATATTGATTCACTAACCAAGACTATGAATTATGAGCCAGTTGTTGCAGGTACAGAGTCTAACAATTTTGCAGGTACAAAAGCAACTAATGATGCAGGTCAAGCTGGAAAGGAGACAAGACCTGACAAAGATTATATTTTGCTACCTATTTGGACTGCTAATCCACCCTTCTCAACCCAAGAGTCAAAGAGTCCACATGAAGATGATCTTGCTGGAGATCCAAAAGATGGTAAAGAAGATGGTGTAAAATCTTCTGATGATGATAGAGTGGTTAATGAAGAAAAGCAGACTGATGATCAAGAAAAGGATGATGTATCAGAAATTAACACTAGCAGTACTAACTCTGTTAATACTGCTAAGCCAAGTGTTAATGCTGCCAATGAAGAAATTAACACTAGCAGTACTAATTCTGTTAATACTACTAAGCCAAGTGTTAATGTTGCTGACAAGGAAGGCATATCTTTTGATGATGATGACTATCCATATGATCCAGACATGCCGGAATTCGAAGAAATCTATCCTGGTACTAATGATGATGTACTTGGTGCAGAGGCTGACTTAACCAATATGGAAGACATGGTTCCTATCAATCTTATTCCAACTATAAGAGTTCACAAGAATATCCTAAGGAACAAATCATTGGAGAGCCAAAATCTGTTGTTCAAACAAGAAAAATGATAAAAGATTTGAATGAACAAGGTTTCTTTGCTAGATCCCTTCATCAAAGAAATAGTCACAAAAACCTTCAAAACAGTTTGTTTGCGTGTTTTCTATCACAAATAGAATCCAAGAATGCTCATAAAGCATTACAAGATCCAAGCTGGGTGCAAGTTAGGCAAGAAGAGCTTCTGCAATTCAAGCTTCAAGAAGTTTGGACACTGGTAGATTTGCCTAATGGGAAGAAGGCAATTGGTACTAAGTGGGTTTTTAGATGCAAAAAGGATGAAAGAGGCATAGTGATTAGAAACAAGGCAAGGTTACTAGCTTAAGGATACACACAAGAAGAAGGTATTGATTATGATGAAGTATTTGCTCCAGTTGCAAGAATTGAAGCTATCAGATTATTTTTGGCTTATGCTTCATACAAAGACTTTCTATTGTATCAAATGGATGTGAAAAATACTTTTCTGTATGAGACTATTGAAGAAGAAGTTTATGTCTCACAACCACCTGGTTTTGAAGATCATAACTCTCTCGACAAGGTTTACAAGGTGGAGAAGGCACTATATGGTTTACATCAAGCGCCCAGAGCTTGGTATGACACATTGTCAACATACTTGTTGAACAATGGTTTTAGTAGAGGGAAGATTGATAAAACTTTGTTTATAAAAAGGAACAAAGATGATATCTTGTTAGTACAAGTTTATATTGATGATATCATCTTTAGATCAACAAACAAGGCTTTATGCATGAAAGATTTCAGATGAGTTCAATGGGTGAACTTACATTCTTCTTAGAGTTACAAGTTAAGCGAAAGGAGGATGGCATATTTATCAATCAAAATAAGTATGTGGTTGAAATTTTGAAGAAGTTCGGATTTACTGATGTGAAGCCTATAAAGACAACTATGGAAACAACCAAGCCCTTGCTCAAAGATGAAGATGATGAAGAAGTTGATGTTCATTTATATAGATCAATGATTGGCTCATTGATCTATCATACAGCTTCAAGACCAGACATCATATTTGCAGTATGTGCTTATGTAAGATATCAAGTCACACCAAAAGTTTCACATCTTAATGTTGTGGAGAGAATTTTTAGATAATTGAAAGGTCAAAATAAATTAGGCCTTTGGTATCCAAAAGATTCACCTTTTGACTTGTTTGCGTACACTGATAGTGACTATGCTGGTGCTAACTTGGATAGAAAATCAACAACAGGAGGTTGTCAGTTTTTGGTGTGCAGGTTGATTTCATGGCAGTGCAAGAAACAAACTGTGGTTGCAAATTCCACAACTGAAGCTGAGTATGTGGCTGCTTCAAGTTGTTGTGGACAAGTGCTCTGGATTCAGAATCAATTGCTGGATTATGGGTACAATTTTATGCATACTAAAATATATATTGATAATAGCAATACTATATGCATTATTAAAAATCATGTTTATCACTCAAAAACAAAACATATTGAGATAAGACATCATTTTATCAGAGATTGTTATGAAAAGAAGTTAATTTTTGGTTGTCAGTATTGGCATGATTAATCTTTGTAAATTTTTATCTCTTTGTGTTTTTGTAAAGTTTTGAAATGATTAGTACTGTTATTGGGTCAATAAATTGTTTCTGCTACTAAGTATACTTAGTGTTGCTAGTGTACTTACAACTGCTGTGTTAATAATGCTAATTATACTTAGAACTGCTAAGTTTAGTTTAGAACTGCTAGTTAGTACTGCTAGTTTTTCTGAACAACTACTGAGTATAATTAGATGGTGTAAAATGTTATTGCTTGTGTTTTTCTTGGTTTTGGACTAACATTTGCAGGTTAAGCAAGCAATATGATTGGTATTGATGGTGTGTGAGAAGCAATGTGGTAATTTGTTTGTTGTGGTGCATCTGATTAATGATAGAATAGATTTGGGAATATCTTGACAAAGGTTTACACCTAAGTTAGGAAGTTCTTTAAAGTCTTTTCTTGAAATCAATCTATTTTGAACATGAATTGATGGCATAGTTAGTTAGATAGTAATTGCACTAACTCACTCTTTACCATTTTATACTTTCATTAGTATAATGAGTTAGTCTAAGGACATCTGGTATAGAGAACCGCGAGAAAAAGTGAATCTAATTTATTTGTGTTAGAGGCAACACCTGCCACGAGCTGGAAACCCTGTCAAGAAGGCACTTTTAATGAGTTTATCTGATCACAGGAAGTATTTATACTGATTAATGGTTCTCATACAACCAGAGGTTAAATGCAACCGAAAAAGATTAAGTGTCTTCCTTTACACTTAATCCCTTCAAAATAATTGAGTGCAATATTGTTTTTAAAGATATTGGGAAAGTACTGTTGGGCAAATTTTTATTTGGTTAAAAGTTAGTGCTTTTAAGCATAAACTTAGTGCTGCTAGGTTTTTGCTGCTAGGGTTGAGAGTGCAGGGTATCATTGTGAAACTTTTTACTTAAAGGGTATAAATCCCCAATTGCGTCACACAATCAGTTTCACGCGCACACAATTCACTCTCATCCAAGCCCTAATCAACTTTTTATCGACAAATTGAAAAACCCCCAAATCAAATCATCATGTCGCACCTAACTTTTACCAAACCACACAATAATGTTGCATTTTTAGAAAAGTCCAATGAGTCTGTAGATTTTACTGAAATCATTGATTTCCTTAATGCAAGCTATATTAAGTTTGCTTTAATAGTAAAACCTAATATATACACTTCCAACATTATCCAGTTTTAGTCGACTGCTAAGTTCAAAACTAATAATGGGGAAGTACAAATACATGCCCTTGTAGATGGGCAGAAGATCCTCATTACAGAGGCATCTATTAGAAGAGATCTTCTTCTAGGAGATGTTAATGGAATTGAGAATCTTCCAAATACTACAATTTTTGAAAAACTTTCACTGATGGGATATGAGAGAAAAACTGATGCTTTAAAATTTTACAAAGGAAATTTCTCTCATCAGTGGAAATTCTTAATCCATATTGTCTTAGTTTGTCTAAGTCCAAAGATCACTGGTTGGAACGAATTTAGTAGTAATTTAGCATCAGCTATAATTTGTTTGGCTGAAAATAATCAAAGATTTAATTTTTCTAAATTAATTTTTGATAGTATGGTTAAGAACTTGGATAGTTCTTCAAGTAAATATTTTATTTATCCAAGGTTTTTGCAACTCTTTTTGGACAATCAGTTTGTAAATAAGAAAAGTAATAAAAGAGTTTATCCCACTCTCTCTTTTACTAAAAAGGTTTTTACTAATATGAGGAGGGATGGAAAAGATTTTTCAGGGAAAGTTACACCTTTGTTTCCAACAATGGTGGCACTAGCCCAAACCTAAATGCGTGAAGGTTCAGCAATCCCAGCTGTTACCCATCACACACCCACACTTTTGGTAACATCTCAACATCAACCAAAAAAGTCCTATAAACGTAGGACTCACATAAAGAACACTGAGCTACGCCAAGCTAGTGGTTCTACTCACAATGTTGTAGATGAGGCTATCACTAGTGTGGAGAGTGACATGTTGGTAAGGGCTGCCACTACTGTGACAAGCTTAGAAGTAGCACAGGCCAGTGGTAACATCAATAAGACCCAAACCAAGACAACTTCTAATGATTCAGGTCCTCATGGAACTGATTCAGGTGAAGGACCCAGTCACATGGAAACCATGGGGGGTTCAGATGCTCAACCTAGGGTTGAGACTGAGCTTAATATTTCCAATGATCCAACTCTCGGGCTAGGTAACATAAGACGAAGTGGTGAGGATAGAATTGAACTTCTCAATGAATTGATGGACACATGTACCAAACTGTCTGCACAGGTTCTTGATCTACAAAACCTAGCTGCTTCTTAAGGAGTGTAATCAAAGCTCAAGGTTGTGAAATCAAGGCTTTGAAGAGAAGGGTTGGATATTTAGAAGGTATCAAGACATCAAGAACTCCAAATAAAGGACAACATAAAGTGGGCACACCTCAAAAGGATATGTCTTCTGAAGCTCACAAGGATGCTTCCAAACGGGGGGGGGGGGGGGGGGAATGAAAGCAAAGCTTCAGGGGAGGCTAAGGATGTTGAGGGTGTTGGTGCAGAAAGTGAGGAAATGGATTTTGTGGTTGCTGACAATCAAGGGAAAGTAGTGGTGACTGATAGCTATGTGGCTAAGGTGGATAATGCTGCTAGTCAAGAACTTACTGCTGCTAGTGAGTAACTTACTACTACTAGTGCAAAGGATACTACTGCTACACCAGGAGTTACTGCTGCTAATAAAGAAGAGGTTTCTACTGCTGATGAATTGGCTCATGTACTAACAGAACTGAAGACATCCAAGCCAATAACCAAAGGTGTTGTAATAAAGGAGCCATCCTCTAAACCACAAGCTACACAATCAACTTCACAGGTTCAAGGCAAAGGCAAAGGAATACTTATTGACGAGCATGTGGAGAAGCCGCTATCCAAAGAAAAGCAATTGCAACTTGATGCTGAGGTTGCAGAGAACTTAGCAAAAGAATTTGAGGCTGAGAATAAGAAGATTTTGGAACAAAGAAGAATTGCTACGAAGAAGGATGCTAAAAATGCAGAATTGGTTGCTAAATGGGATGAAGAAAGAGCTCAAGTTAATGCTGACTGGGAGCTTGTTTAGAAACTCCAACAAGACGAGCAAGAACAGTATTCAATTGATGAAAGAGCTAGGATGTTAAAAGAACTTATTGATGAAAGAAAAAAGTTCTATGCAGCACAAAGATTAGCAGCCAAAAAGAACAAGCCACCCACTAAAGCACAAAGAATATCTTTCATGTGTGCATATTTGAAGAACATGGATAATTGGCAACAAAAGAAGTTATCACAGTTGGATGATAGCAGAATTGAAGAGTTATACAATATTGCCAAGAGACATATTGAAAGCTTTGTGAATACTGAAGTGGTGAAGGGCATTGAGGAAAGGAAAGAAGAAAGTACAAGTTCTAAGAGAGCAGGTGACAAGTTGGAAAAGAAAAGCAGTAAAAAGAAGAAGTCTGAGCATAGCAAAGAGCAAGAGCAGAGTGAGCAAGTAGATCCCAGTTGAGCTTCACGATCTTATTAACTTCCTTAGATAAATCTAAAGTAATCGGTATAGAAACTGATCTTAGGTTGTATATCAAATATTATGCGGAAACTAATATTTGATCTTAAGAAGAAAACACAAACGAATTATCCAACAACACTTCAATTATATATTAATAACGATTGCTCTGAATAGCAATAGGGTTACAAGAAACCTTGAAGTGAAAACAATAATACGTATGCTAAGATAGTTAATCAATCGACATCTAACTCTAACCCTAGAACCTCCTTTTATAGCATAAGGAGTCCTAGTCGGTTTACAAGACTTCCTATACAAGTAAAATATTCATACGTATCTTTTCTATACTTATCTTAACATACTTTACATAATTAATAAGCAATAGAGTAATCCTTCTAGCAGCAGAGTCCTCGTGAGCTAGCAGCAGAGTTACAATATGCCTATTATACCAAAACAGCAGAGTTATCAAAACAGCAGAGTTCTTATGCTAATCAGCAGAGTTACATAACTATCCAGCAGAGTTGTAATTCTCCAATCAGCAGCATTTCAGACCCAACAATCCTCCCCTAAACTTGATATTTTTCTCCAAAAATCATCAAGTTTCCTTAATCTCAGATAACCACCAGGAGGATGCTTCCAAACACCTTACTGTTTTGAAACCTGTGATACCAGCAACTGTTTGTATTTCTCAATCAATTCTTTTGCTTGATTATCTGAATCAAATGGTCTTTGAAGTGTCAACTTTCCAGGTTGCAACATTTGATACAGAATAGATGTACTGTTGTTGATGACATAATCCTTCTCCACAAGCATATACACAGTCACACCTATACAAGACAAAACATGAACTCCACAACTTTGATATAAGTACCACTTCTGAACTCTAGAGCTCAGTAACTTCCTCCATTCAATACTTTTCTCATCTGGTTCAAACATGTTCTTCAAGTAGTAATAATTTAGCCTCTCATACACTATCTCTGGTCTAGTATCTCCATACCTCATCTCGTACAAATTCCAGAGTTGAGTAATATCATCTCTATCCATATAGTGCAGCATTTGAGAAAAACTAATATACCCCACACTTGAACCATTTGATCTCTTTACTATCCAGCATACACTACTATCAGCTAAAATATCATGTGAATATGAAATTATTGGATATTTTACTGATAAAGGTACTTCATTAAGTAACTCAGGCTCTTCTTGAGGTTCGTGAACTGTGAGATCCATAACCCCTTTCATCTCATCTTCAGTCACTTCTTCATTCCCTGAATCACTATCTTCTTTCTCCTCTTCCTCAGAGTCACTCATCACTACTGACTGAATTTTTCTCTTCTTCCTACTCACCTGCTTTACTCTCCTTCTATATCTCTTTGTACCAGCAGATGATTCAGTCATTTCTTCAGTTTCAACAACAACTTCTTTCTCTTTCTCAGCATCAGATACTACAGACTTTGACACACTTCCACTCCCAGATGCTTTTAGATTGTCAGATCCCATAACTGCTGGATTTCTCTTCTTGTCAGAAACTTTTCTTGGATTAAGCTGAGCATAAGTTTCATAAAATTCCTTTTCAATTAAGTGATTTGGCTTTCCTTTGAAATCCTTCATCTGATAGTTTCTAGCATTCTTCAAATAGTATTTCATGTCAGTAACCAATGCTTTCCTTGAAGCTGACTTTGGTTTATAACCATGCTTCTGTGCTTCTGTTATCCTCTTAATCAGCTCTTCCCACTTAGCTAATCCATTCTTTTTGAGTATAAAAGCAACAAGCTCTTCTGTCTTTTCAGTACCATCCAACTGCTCATCATTTGATATCAGCCTAGCTTCACCTCTGACAATCATATCAGACTCAATGAAATATTGCAACTGCTCATCTAATTCTTCTTGACTAATCTCTTTAAATGAAGAGCTTTCCATAAGTTCAGTCTGATTTCCTTCTTCTTCAGCTGCAACTCTTCTAGCAAATTCTTCATCCTGAGCAATTTGAGCCTTTTCATCAGCCAACTTTTTCTTTCTTACAAGTTCTTCAGCAGAGTCAGCAACAGGTTGTGTTTTGTGATGGTGTAGGTGTTTTAGTTTCTTTGTGCATGTTCAGCAGCACTTGAGCTAAGGTTAACTGTTCATCATCTGAATCAGTTACTCCAACAGAGTCCTTTACACCTGCACTCTGCTCTGTATCTTCAGCAGAAACATTCAACCTATCAGCAGAGTGTTCTGCACCAGCAACTTCATCAGCAGAGTGTTCTGCACCAGCAGAGTCACCCTTTTCACCAACATTTTCAACAACAGAGTCTTTTACAACTTCAACCTCATCTGAATCTTTTACACCATCCTTTTCTACCTCCCCTGAACCTATCACATCCTCTTGATCATTTATAACAGCCTCTTCATCATTCCTCCCCTGTTTGGAAGCATCCTCTTCCAAACTTGGTTTGGACCTCCTTTTGAGCCTCCCCTCAAGATGTGTAACCCTTAATTTAAGCCTCCTAATTTCAGCACCTTGAGTAGATCTAACTGTCTTTAATTCCTTTCTTAAATCAAGCACCTCCTTTGACAATTTGGTACAAGTTTCCGTCAATTCTTTCAATTGTTTCATGATATCCTCACAACTTCGGTCTGTGTAACCTGACCCGAGAGGTTGATCATTGGAATTGTCATTTTGTACAGGTGTTTTTGCCGTCAAATCATCAGTTTCAAGTTCAATACTAGCATCAACACTTCGACCTGTGTTACCTGGTCCGAGAGGTGTATCATTTGCAATGTCAATATGTACATAAGTGTCCATCAATTCAATATGTTCATCTCTGTCCTCATCACTTCGAGATGTGTTAACTTCTCCGAGAGGTGAATCTTGGGACACAAACTCAGTCTCATCCCTAGAATGAACATCTGAGCCCCCCATAAAATCCATTTGGCTGGGGTTACCACCAGTTGTATCAAGTTCCTGAGAACCTTCTACAAATGATGTTGCCATGGTTGAGGTCTTAAGTATGTTAGCACTGTCCTGTTCAACTACTAAGTTGGAAACAGTAGTGCCAGCCTCTTCCATCATGGTACCTCCACTACCTGTACCAGCCTCATCTGCTACCATACTAACATTGGCCTGAGGGTGCACAATGTTCTCATTTTGTGAATTCCTAGGTGATTGGGTAGGTTGTGGTTCAGTGGAAGATGATTCATTTAAACTTGTTGATAAGGATGTGTGATGGGAAGCTGTGGGTGTTCCAGCCTCTTCATCCTCATGCACTTCAGCCACTACATTCAAGATATGCTCAGTTAAGGGAGTAATAACACCAGAAAATCCTTTCCCATTCTTCTTCAAAAATGCAAACATCTTGATGGCCATTCTACTACAGGGCTCAATTTGTGAATGCCTCAAAGGTTCCCTTAGCTGTTTGTTTATTATAAGTTGTAGAAACCTAGGGTGTAAGTAGAACTTCTTCTTAACAAATTTCTTCATCCCCTCAAATATCATAACAGAAAAATCATAGGGCTTCCCTGTAGCTAAACATACTAAAGCCATTGCCTGAGATGCATTAAACTCACTCCACCCACCTATCTTAGGAAACAAGCAATGCTGTAGAGTATGCAGTAAAAACTTCCAATGGGGACACATACGACCTTTCAAAAATGTTCCACTATTCTCAGGTCTCTCATAACCAAAAGTCTCAAGTTCAGCCATCACAACTTCTGGGGTGATAGTAGGGGGTGTTGGGGTGCCTGACAATCTCAAACTTCTCTTAATTGTAGTTTCACTAACTACAATGTCCTCCCCATCGACACTACCTACCAGTCGTTCCTCACCATCTAAGACATCTAATCTAACAGTTGACCAAAATTGTCTCATATGAGATTTGTAAATTGTAGGGGCAACTGTTAATGCATACCTCAACTTAGACGAACCCAGAAAATCCATAACCTCGTAAAATCCATCCGCTGCATTAACCTTACTGAGAAACGCTATCTGATTGTGTTCTTCCGGAAACGTTCTTCGAGCCATTGGATTTGGGGTTTTGGGATGAAATGATATGAATTGTTGTGTTTGAGTGAGAATTGAGTGTAAGTTTGAAGCAATTAGAGCGTAATGAAATCAATTGGGTAAAAGATACCTTTTTGATTCAATTAGGGTTAAGGACGCGCCAAAATTTTTCAGTTTGACCCTTCAACTTTCAAACTCATCAGCAGAGTTATGAAAGTATTGACCGAAAGTCAACAATCCCAAAATTGTGAAAAATCACCTCCTTAAATATCATACCAACCTCACATTAAACTCCATAAATCCTTAATCACTAAAGCAAATCCCCAATTCCAAACCCTAACTTAACATCAATCCAACATGAGTTCATCAAAAACACCAATCATAGAAATATCTTCAGAGTCATCATCGGAGGACTCAAAAGGTTGGGCTAGTTACTTTCCTAAGAATGCATCCACATCGCAAAACAAAGGAAAAGCAATCAAGGAAGATTCATACTCCGATCCACTTCCATCGACACCATCGTCAATTGAAGAATCAAGCGATGACGAAACAGCTGATTGGCCTGGGAAACAGCAAGGTTGGCCAAAACACATGACTTACTACCAAGGAGCTTGGGAGATCATCCCTCCAAAACATCCAATATCAGCTGAACTACAGAAGCAACTGGAGAAAGCCGCAGCCGACTTTGCAAAGAGTGTCCACATTCCACATCCGAAGCCAAATCCGGTTGAGAAGAAACCCTCTGTGCCAAAGAAGAACAACCAGCAGAAGAAAGCAGCTCCCTTCACCAGTCAGCAGCAAACTCCACCTCCTCGTCCAGTAGTACTTGCACTCCCCTGCCCAAAGGTTTTTGAGGCCATGGGCACTAGGGGACCACAAAGCAAGGTCATGCCTGATTTTGCTAAGATGTAGGTTGTGAATCTTTGTAGCTTGATGTCTTTGAACTTTTCTTTTGAGTGATGTTTGTAAGAAAACTGTCTCTGTACTTTGCTTATGGAATGAATGAACCTTTTAATATTCTTTGCTTTACTTGAGTATTTGTATATGTATCTGCAAAAGGTTAGTTGCAAACAACAAACACAAACAAGAATATTCCATAATAGCAGCAGAGTAGCATAGCAACAAACCAACTAAACAGCAGACTTTAACTAAACACAAGATAATGACAAATCAACAGCACAAATCCTTACAAAATTTTACAAAATCATACAGAGATAAGATAGTTAAAATAGTTAAAGATTGATCATGCCAATACTAGCAACTAGAAACTGAAATCTACTGATGTCAAAACATTTTGTAAGTAAATCAGCAACATTGTTGTCAGTATGAATTTTAACCACTTGAATTAACTTTTTCTCATAACAATCTCTAATAAAATGATGTCTTATCTCTATGTGTTTTGTTTTAGAATGAAAAACAGGATTTTTTATAATACACATTGTGCTGTTGTTGTCAATAAAAATTTTTGTGTTCATGAAATTGTACCCATAATCCAGCAGCTGGTTCTGAATCCAGAGCACCTGTCCACAGCAGCTAGAAGCAGCAACATATTCTGCTTCAGTTGTTGAATTGGCTACCACTGTTTGTTTCTTACATTGCCAAGAGATAAGCCTATGACCAAGATACTGACAGCCTCCTGTAGTTGATTTTCTATCCATAGTAGCTCCAGCATAGTCACTATCTGAGTATGCTATCAAGTCAAATGGTGAATTATTAGGATACCAAAGACCAAGTTTTGGTTGACCCTTTAGATACCTAAAAATTCTTTTGACTACTTCCAAGTGTGAAACCTTTGGGGACACTTGGAATCTAGCACAGGCACACACAGAAAACATGATATCTGGCCTTGAAGCAGTCAGATACATCAATGAGCCAATCATGGATCTATACAGATGTACATCAACCTCTACTCCATCTTCATCCTTGAGCAAAGGTTTATTCTTATCCATAGGTGTCTTGGCTGCCTTCACATCCTGGAATCCAAATTTCTTCAACATATCAGCCACATACTTGTCTTGGCTAATAAATATTCCATCTTTCATCTGCTTGACTTGAAGCCCCAAAAAGAAAGTCAACTCTCCCATAGAACTCATCTCAAACCTACTGTGCATTAGCTTCTCAAATCCGTCACATAACACCTTATTTGTAGACCCAAAAATGATATCATCTACATAAACTTGAACAAGTAGGATATCCTTTTTGTCTTTCTTAATGAACAATGTTTTATCAATGGTTCCTCTGCTAAAACCATTATTCAACAAATATTGGGATAAGGTGTCATACCAAGCTCTAGGAGCTTGATGCAATCCATACAGTGCTTTCTTCACCTTGTAGACCCTGTCAGGATACTTAGGATCTTCAAACCCAGGTGGTTGCATCACATAAACCTCTTCAGGTATCTTTCCATACAAGAAAGCACTTTTCACATCCATTTGATACACAGGAAAATTCTTGTATGAGGCATATGCCAAGAAAAGTCTGATAGCCTCCAATCTTGCAACTGGAGCAAATACCTCATCATAGTCTATACCTTCTTCCTGAGTGTATCCCTGAGCCACCAATCTAGCCTTGTTTCTGACAACAATCCCTCTTTCATCTCTCTTGCATCTGAACACCCATTTTGTACCAATTGCCCTTTTTCCATTTGGCAAAGCCACCAATGTCCAGACCTCCTGAAGCTTGAACTGCAGCAACTCCTCTTGCATAGCTTCAACCCAACTTTCATCCTTCATAGCCTTGTGAATGGTCTTGGGTTCTTCCTGAGATAAGAAACAGGCAAACATACAGTTTTGTAGATCCTTGTGGCTATTCCTCTTCTTAAGTGTCTGAGCAAATAATCCCTGATCAAGCAAATCACTCAACCCCTTTGATTTACTTCTTGTCTGTACAGCAGAGTGAACATCACCAATAATCTGCTCCTTTGGGTGAATCTTGTGGATTCTTGTTGTTGGTGTAGGACTAACAGGTATATCAGTCTCCAAGTTTGATAAATCACCTTCAGTACCAAAAACATCAACAACTTCATCATCAGTATCCACATACACTTCTTCCAATTCGGGCATATCATCAGAAGAATCATCATAAGAATCACCATCTTTATCAGTAGAGTCTTTGAGTTCAGCAGCAGAGTTACCAAGTTGAACAGCAGAGTGTTTTGCCTTAACAGCAGAGTGCTTTGGCTTAACAGCAGAGTGTTTAGACTTGGCAGCAGAGTTAAGAGAACTGCTGCTCGGTTTATTCCCTTGAATTCCATCAACTTGTGACTCTACACTTCTTTCCTTATCATCATGAGCAGGTTCATCATCACCTTCTGCATTAACCTTTGGTATTTCCTTATGTATAGCATCACCACCTGAACTTTTTCCTTCTTTAGCTGTTGGAGAGAAATACTGATCAAACTTCCACTTTTCAATCAACACAAACTCCTCTGCAGATCCATCCTTCTGTGCATGTGTACCTGTATTAGGGTTAGTTTGTGTACCTGCAGACATGTTAGTAGTACCTGCAACAACTGGTTGATAATTCATACTTTTGGTTAAAGAATCAATATCAAACATCCAGTCAGGTCCTTTTCCATCAACATTAGGTGTGGTTTCTCTAATAGTCACATGTAAATTTTCAACTACATGCCCAGTTCTTTGATTAAAAACTCTAAAAGCCTTACTTTCAGTAGAGTAACCAACAAAGAAACCTATGTCTGCTTTCTCACTAAACTTTCCTAAGTGGTCAATGGTGTTCAAAATAGTAACAGGACACCCAAATGGTCTTAAGAAACCTATCATAGGTTTTCTACCATGCAATAACTCATAGGGGGTCTTGTTATGAGGCTTAACTATCTTAGTCCTATTCTGCACATAACAAGCAGTGTTGACTGCTTCAGCCCAAAAGATAGTGGGTAACTTAGACTCTGACAACATAGTTCTGGCAGCTTCAATTAATGTCCTATTCCTTCTCTCAGCAACACCATTTTGCTGAGGAGTTCTAGCTACACTAAATTGTCTAGTTATACCCTTTTCCTCACAGAACTGATTCATCACCTTGTTCTTAAATTCAGTTCCATTATCACATCTGATGACTTTGACCTTATGATTAAATAGGTTTTCTATCCTGGTAATAAAAGCCTTAAGAATGCCTGCAGTCTCATCCTTAGAAGCTAAAAAGAATACCCAAGTGAACCTACTATAGTCATCAGTGACCACTAAACCATACATCTTTTTATTTAAACTATTCACATATGTAGGTCCAAATAAGTCCATGTGTAACATAAACAAAGGTTTAGTTATAGAATTCACCAATTTGGACTTACAGGAAGCTCTATGTTGCTTTCCCATCTGGCAAGCAACACAAACTTCAGGATTCTCAAAGACCTTTGAAGGCAATCCTCTGACCAAGTTCCCTTTCACCAACTTGTTCATAGCCTTGTAGTTCAGATGCCCAAGCCTTCTGTGCCATAGTTTGGATTCATCAACAGTGGCTTTGGCAAACAGACAAGTCAAATCTCTTTTAGGAATAATATTCTTTATATCCACACTGTATATATTGTCATGTCTAGGGACTTTAAGAAGAACCAATTTATCATCGGGTATCTTATAGTCAGGAGACAAAACAAGACACTCAGTGTCGGTAAAAAGAACAAAATTCTTCCTGTCACACATTTGTGAGACACTAAAAAGATTAAACTTGAGACC
This sequence comes from Artemisia tridentata subsp. tridentata, assembly GCA_021014915.2. Lineage (NCBI taxonomy): Eukaryota > Viridiplantae > Streptophyta > Magnoliopsida > Asterales > Asteraceae > Artemisia > Artemisia tridentata. Next base: position 351,805,430 of record CP139509.1, on the reverse strand, counting down.
ATTCACCAAATACACTTTCTCAAAATCCAACTTTCCAGTTCTTATGATGCCTTGACCAACTATTTTACCTCCTTTAGGATCATTTCCAAAGGCCACATAACCACCATCCAAAGCTTCAAAATTCTCCAAGTTGCTTTGGTCTCCAGTCATATGTGAAGAGCATCCACTATCAAAAATACATTTGTCCTTTAACTCCTTTTGTAGATTGCCCTGCACAAAAAGTAAGAGAATTAGTTTCTCTTGGGGACCCAAGCCATTACTGACTTGGATCTACCTTGTGCATCAAAGTAGTCAAATTTCTTCAACTGCATTGGTGCACTGCTGTGTCTGAGAACATGATCTAAAACTTTAACTTTTGGTTTCCAGACCCAGCAAGCTGAGGCTTTAACAGCATAAAAATGGTTGCCCACAACAGTATCAGTCACAACTTTAGGCAAAACAGCAGAGTCTGCCTGAACAGCAGAGTTTGCTGGAACAGCAGGGTTTGACTGAACAGCAGAGTTATCTATATTCTTCTTTATGGACACATTTGAGGCAATAGGAGAGATAACTCTAGAAGTACCATCTCTCATCAGAACTTCCCTAGGAACCATGTTTCTTTTGGGATGTGGGTGAGCCTTTCTACCAAAGTTTCTATGGTTCACCCTTGTATATTGGTTCCATACAGGTTTTTGATAGTAATAACACTCATCTTGCAAATGTTCAAAACTACCACAACTATAACATGCCTTTTTAAATAGTTGAAAATCAGTCCCTAATTTTTGTGAAACTAGGTTGTTCCAATTTCTCTGGTTTCCCCTAGGCAAGTTATTAGTTCTCTTAGGATATACTCTAGGTGTATTGTCAAACTCAGCCATCTTCCTAGAGATACCTTTACCTAGCTTAGGCTTAACAAACTCAACCTTTTTAGCTCTAGGTACTTGTGATTCAACAACAGCAGGAATTTCTTTCTTTTTGTTCTTAGAGGTTGAATCAGATTCTACAATCCCATCATCACTGTCAGACTCCCAATCTTCAATCAGGGGTGGTTGCTCATACTTCTTTAACTCAACCTTAGGTGACTCTTTGTTAGTTTCACTAGTTTCTTCTACAGGTTTACTAGTTTCACCTACAGGTTTATCCCCAGACTCAGATATGAAAGTCAATGTCCTAGTAGGAGGGGCATGAGCACTAAGTTTCTTAGGGTGAGCAACAGCATTGTACCCTAGTCCACTACCTGAATCAGCAAAGTGCCTTCCTATTGGTTTACTAAGAATGTCAGTAGCAAATTGTTGTTTTTCTATCCTAACAACATGTTTTTCAGTCTCATTCTTAGCTAAATCTCTAGCCTGTTCAGCCTCCTCTACTTTTCCCATAAGTACCTTAATCTCATCTTCTTTCTTAATAAGCTCATTTTTAAGAATAGTGATTTGATCAAGATATTCAATTTCAGCCTTTTTATAGAATTCCAATTTCTCTTCTAAATTCTTTAAACCATATTCATAACTGAGATTGTCTAACTTAAGTATTTCATTTTCCTTTTTAAGATTTCCATTGCTAGACTTAAGTTCATCAATTTTATCTGAACATGACTTAAAAGAACATGATGATTCATTGGATACCTCAGAGTCGGATCCAGAAGAAGAAGAAGAATAGGCCATAAGAGCAAAGTGTTGAACTTGAGATTCCTCTTCAGCTGCCAAAGCATAGTTAGGACCATCTTCAGCATGCTCACTCCAATCAAACTCTCCAAACCCATCACATGACACCATAGCAGCAGCAGCAGCATCAGGACTTGACTCTTCAACAGTAATCTTCTTGGTATCTGCAATGTTTCTTTTGGGTGCTTTGCATTCCCTTGCAAAGTGTCCCTTCTTTCGACAATTGAAACATTCAGCCTTTGACTTGTCAAATCCCACATTCCTGTTTCTTCTGAACTTCATCTCTTTACCAGTTCTCTTAAGAAACCTCCTTGCCCTCATAGTTAGCATTGCATACTGCCAATGCATATCCATTTCTTCAACATCATCAGGATCAAGTTCATCCAGATCTTGAGGCATGACTGAAGTACTAGTAGTAAGTTCAGCCAAATAAGCACAAATAGCAGCATCACTGATGGTGTTGGGGTTAGCAGAGTCAGCAGCAGAGACATGTGAACCAACAGCAGGAGCAAAAGTACCAGCAGCAGAGTGCTCTTGATGACTACCAGAAGTCTTGTTGCTTGAGGAGACAAAGGCAAGATTATTAGTGGTAGAGGATGAGCTTGAAAATCCTTTAACTTCTGATTCATACACCTTTAAGTTGTTGTATAGATCATCCAATGTCATAGTATCAAAATCTTCCTTGTGCCTCCAAACCACTGTATGAGTGTTCCACTCAGAAGATAGACTTCTCAAAAACTTTAGATTGACATCTTCTTGAGATGGTTCAATCTTCAACAGAGCCATCTGACTGGTTAACTTATGAAGTCGATCATAAGTTCCCTCAATGTTCTCAGAACTCATAGCAGAAAAAGTCTCAAACTGGTGCTTAAGGAGATTCTTTCTAGATTTCTTGGTAGCTTCATTCCCACCAAAACGAAGTTCAATAGCTTCCCACAACTCCTTAGCAGACTCAATATGATTAAAACTCAATTGATAATCATTAGGTATTCCCATCATGAGAATACTGTGAGCCTTAACCTCCAATCTTCTCTGAGCTTTCTCCTCACTAGTCTTGAGAGTCAAGACTGATCCAGTAGCAGTCTTGGTTTGCACCTTATCACCATCAAGAAAAACTTCCCAGAGAGAGTAATCAACCATTCGCATGTATTGTTGCATCCTCATCTTCCAGATCTCATACTCTCCAGTCTTGAGCATGGGAACTCTTGAAGCAGTAACCATGTGAGTCGAATCGGAATCCATTGCTTGCTTTGATGATTAAACAGATCTTTGTTTTGAATAATTCTTCTTAGTACCAGTTTCTAGATCACAAGCTTTGATACCACTTGTAGATCCCAGTTGAGCTTCACGATCTTATTAACTTCCTTAGATAAATCTAAAGTAATCGGTATAGAAACTGATCTTAGGTTGTATATCAAATATTATGCGGAAACTAATATTTGATCTTAAGAAGAAAACACAAACGAATTATCCAACAACACTTCAATTATATATTAATAACGATTGCTCTGAATAGCAATAGGGTTACAAGAAACCTTGAAGTGAAAACAATAATACGTATGCTAAGATAGTTAATCAATCGACATCTAACTCTAACCCTAGAACCTCCTTTTATAGCATAAGGAGTCCTAGTCGGTTTACAAGACTTCCTATACAAGTAAAATATTCATACGTATCTTTTCTATACTTATCTTAACATACTTTACATAATTAATAAGCAATAGAGTAATCCTTCTAGCAGCAGAGTCCTCGTGAGCTAGCAGCAGAGTTACAATATGCCTATTATACCAAAACAGCAGAGTTATCAAAACAGCAGAGTTCTTATGCTAATCAGCAGAGTTACATAACTATCCGGCAGAGTTGTAATTCTCCAATCAGCAGCATTTCAGACCCAACACAGAGTGAGAAAGTTGATGATGATGTAGAAAAGATGCAAGCTCACACAGAACTTGCATTGGTAACTAAAGAAGAAGCCATGGATGCAGAGCCTCTAAATGTCAAACAACCAATTGTTGATTTCAAGTCAGGATTACATGGGAATACAACATATTGGGATATCAAGAGGGCTGATGGTTCATCTTTGAGATTCGTGAGTTTTCTACAAATGGTTCATTACTTTGACAGAGAAGATATGGTGACTTTATGGAGGCTATACAAAGAAAAGTTTGGTTATAACAAACCAGAACAAATCTATAATAAAGTCATCTGGGATTACTTGAAAGTGATGTTTGGACCACATCATGAGGATGAAGTATGGAGAAGTCTAAGGCATAACACAGTCCTAGAATGGAAGATTTATCAGAGTTGTGGAGTTCATTATTTGGCTGCACATGGGCTAATAATCTACATGCTTGTAGAAAAGGACTATCCATTACAATATCATAAGGATATTTTACATCAGATGTTGTATGGGAAGAGAAGACTTCAACTCCAGAATCCTTATGATGAAATGCCTTATCAGTTGCTCAAAAAGATGGAAAAATATATAGGACCCAAGGACAAGCCACATAATTATTTGTTTTGGATCATCCTCTTAGTGTTTGTTCAAGCTTAAAGAGAAACTTGATGATTTTGGGAGAAAATATCAAGTTTAGGGGAGGATTGTTGGGTTTTAGAGTTGCTGCTGCTTGTTTGGTTAAGACTGCTGATGGAAATTGTTCTAAGTCATTGTTGCTGCTAGTACTAAAGGTTACAACTGCTTGTGTATTTTACTACTGCTAGTGTTGCTGAAGATGTTCAAGAAAATACACCAAGTGGTTACTACTGCTAGACAACAAGTTACAACTGCTAGTTCAAAGTTACAACTGCTTTCAGAGTTTCAACTGCTGATGAACTTGAAGAAAAATACTCTAAGTGTTTTAATGTTGCTAGAAGAAAAGTTAGTACTGCTAGTACAAACTTACTACTACTGAAGAGTTTATGCTGCTAGAGTTAGAGTTAAGACTGCTAGAGTGTATAGTTAGTACTGCTTATGAGATAAACATGTATAGTCAGTTAGATAAATATAGAAAAATTTCTTTTAAGATTTATCTTGTATAGCAAGCAATTGTAAGCCAACTAGGACTTCTTAGACTATAAAAGGAGGTCTTAGGGCATAGAGATAGATACGTGATTCTTTAGAAAACTTCAAGGTTGTAAACCCTAATACTTTAGAGTATTCATATTATTAATAATATTGAAGTGAGTTGTTTGATATTGTTTGTTAAATTCTTCTTAAGATTAAAGTTTAGATTCCGCATAAACTTTAATATAATCGAAGACAGTTTCTACATAAGTTGTATTGGATTTATTCAATATTACTTAACCGTTACAAGCTAAGGGAAATTGATCAAGTAGTCAACTGGGATCAACATTTTGGGGAGACCTGTTCTTGCCACCGCTCATGCTAAAGTTGATGTTTTTGGCAAGAAAATGACCTTAGAAGTTGGAGGGGAGGTAATAACTTTTAGAGCTAATGGAATTGTTTCAATTCCCCAATGTTTGTGTGATAAATCAGGTACAGGGGTCTAAATGTCTAATGACTTTGGAGACGATCTGGAAGCATTTATGATAAGTAACGATCAAGCTCCAAAAGATTCTATTGAGCATAATGATATTTCATCTGGCGAAGACTTCGACGTTTTTGTAGAATTCGAAGAAAATGATGAAAGAATGGGAATTGGGCCAGATGACTTCAACAATAATATGAATGTGATTCCATGGCAAGCCAGTAATGAGAACACGATCTTGCAACCAAACCGACCTCTATTCTTTGAGGTAAGCACAGGATTCATCATCGCAACCCTTATAATCTTCAGCTCACTTGTAAAATTGGGTTCATGGACTTTCATCCTTTTGTTAACACAAGCTCGCCAGTGAATATTATGTCCAAGGAATGTTATAATTAAGTTATGAAGAAAGAACTGGAGTATAAGGGAAATAACTTCCTTGGGGTAGCTAATAATATTCACGTATTTGCTGGGATCTACACATTCTTAGTAGACTTTATGGTATTTGATGATGTAAGCGAGTTTGTGGAAGACAACTTACCTGGTGTAATTATAAAAACCCTTTCAAGGCAATATCCGGACTGGGAGAAAATGCTAGCGAAGGGATTGTGAGGCTAAAAAACGGTAATGATAAGACGATCTTCAAAATGCCAAGAACTATGACCATTTTTAAACATTGGACAAAGAAGCAATTAAGCATAGCCAGACCACTACTAGAAACTAGTGATGAAGATAGAGCCAACGGGTACAAATATCCCTACCGAAAAATAAAAAATTTCTACAAGGGTTGTTTAGAACTTGGAGAAGAATACAAAAGGGATGGCAAGGTTGTCGATTGGATACAATGTGGAGATAGTCATTTCTACGAGATGACTAATAACCACTTCTAACAGTGTATTTGAGTCTAACTTAAAGACTCGTTAATAAACAAAAGTGCTTTTTCGGGAGACAACCCGAATTATCCTTTTCTTTTTCATTTTCATTAGTATAGTTTGGTTGGGTATGTTTGTTTTTACTTTTTGTAGGAATTGGAGCATGAAGGACGGTGTAATACTAACTTTGGATTGATCCTGGAATCGGTCCTCCATATGTCTTACGGCGTAACCCAGTGATATGGTTACGCTGTAACCATCGTCAGACAACAGATGTTTTTTAGGTTTCATTACTTACGGTATAGCTCCACCCATGAGTTTACGTCGTAATCTCCTTTATAACTGAACTTTAATTTCAAACAACTTACACACCATTACCTTATATTAGTAACTAAATGAACGTTGTGGGTGTGTTCCCTGTAAACCCTCATGAGACTTCACTCGTCCACTTGAGACACTGAGTGGTTTAAAAGGCTTGTTGCATACGCTAAATGCAGCCGTGATTCCTACGAAAGTGAGTTTGGTTTTTAATTGTTTTTATTTTATTTTTAGATTTATGCTTGTTGGTAGTGTCGTGATTTCAGGGATTTGAAGTTTGCTCAGGGAGGCGAAGCAAAAGCACGTCTTTTCAACATGATCCTTCTACCATGTTTGGAGCAAATTTCAGGGGAGTTCTCGTTCTAATTCTACTTTTCTCCTTTTATTATCTCATGTTTTTGTACAAAAGGGACTTTGTACATTTCAAGTGGGGGGACAGGAATAGAATTGATACTTGAACTTATTTGCTCTCGTTTTTCTAGTTTATTTTGAAAATTTTTGCCAATTTTAAAATTTTGACATGTTTTTCTTAACCTAACTAAAATAGACCTTAGCCGAGCGCACTATAACCTTTGGTGTTCTTGGTGAGATTTAGCCTTTTTGTTTCCCCATATTACTCAAATCCACCTAATATTGAGTGTGCCGGTAGTATGTAAACTTTAGAACTTGGCCTTTACATCATTTCGAGACCATAGACGAGTAGTGTGTCGAGTTAGCTTGATACATTTGGAAATGATAATTTGAGATGGCAATGTTTTAGGATTTACACCCAAATAGCCCATACGTGTGTGTTTATCGATTAGTCACCTCGACTTTTCAACCCCCGTGTAAAACCCATTTTTGTTGCACTTACCTTTAGTGCAAGATACCCATAGATACACCCTTTCGAGCCTTTCTTTTCGTTTCATAACCCATATAATATTGTTTCCTTACACCTATTCGCCTTAGCCTACCGTGTAGTCTTGGTTTTTGATTGGAAAGTCACCGTTTGCTTAAGTTTGAGGTTTGAGTTGAGAGATTCGGGTATCACGCCTACATCGAAGACACAAATTTGAAGATCATTGAAGACCCCCATATTCCTCATATATGATTCATCTCAAGTGGGGGGATAATTTATTTGTATATATTAGTTGTAAAAAAAAAAAAAGTAGTTATTTATTGTTTTAATATGGATAGGGCATCATTGTAGAGCACTTATATGTTATTGAGCTTATTGGTCTAGTATCGAGGAAGTTACCTTGATCACATTTGATTGAAGATATGAGTTGGTGGCTAATCTACACCAACTTGCTTGTTGAAGACCAAGTTTGTGCGTTCATCATGACGTCCGCTAATGGCACACTAACCTGTTGTATGATGATCCAGTTTTCGCGTCTTGAAGCTTGGACTTTGGATGGACGGTGGGCGGTGACGACTTAGTTATAGGTTAAGACTATTTTCTTGTTTTTATTTTTCACCATTTACGTGTATCCCATGTCTTATCCTACCCTTTAGTCATGAATCATACTTAGGTAAGGGAGTTGAGCAGTCATTGGTGTCTTGGCCATGGATTTGGTATGTATCAATGGTCTTTGTTTCCTTCGCCATATAATGTTAGTAATGAAATTCTTCCTAGCCTTATAATTTGTTCACCCAACATTGCCTTTAAAGATTGTCTTGACCTTAGCTCTAGTCGTGGAGATTTGTGTAACCGCCAAGCTTATGATAGAATACATGCTATGACTGAGCAATGAGTGATCACCCCGAAATTGACACTTTGATTAGGGAGAGTATGAGTGTTTTGTTTCTCATTTCGTGAGGTGTTCGGCTTTGATAAATTCTAGCATAGGAAGTTTTTAACCTCATATTTTCTAAGTTATTTGGAAGATATCTTTTTAAAAACGATTCTAATAAGGTTTACTTGAGGGCAAGTAGAGTTTAAGTTGGGGGATATTTGATGACATCAAATAGTCCTGATACTTTAGTGTCAATTTCCCCTGGGGCTAAATATAGACATAGCCCGGTCTAGTAAAGTGTTGGGCTTTTTTGGCCCCAAAAAAGTATCTTTCCCAAAATAGCCCAACACTTTAAGCGACTGAATCTGGGAGTGACATGTGGCGGAAAAAAGTCGCTTAATTCAAAAAAAGTCGCTTAAGCGACTTTTTTTTCAATCTACTGCTAGTGCATCTGTTTCTACTGTTGGGCTTAATCGAAAGTCACTTAATTTACAAAAAGTCGCTTGTGTGACTTTTTTCCGCCACATGTCACACCCAGATTTAGTCGCTTAAAGTGTTGGGCTATTTTGGGAAAATGACTTTTTTGGGGCCAAAAAAGCCCAACACTTTACTAGACCGGGCTATTTGTAGAATTACCCCTTTCCCCTATTATGCTCATAATTTGTATCATTTTACTTGAATATATGCTTTTATTTCTTTATATTTCATTTTCAGGTTATATATGAGCATAGGGACCAAGAGACACAGAATCGGAAGATTATTAACAAAGACATATACAAGTATGCTGACCATAAGGAGTTACGGCGTAACAATCACTCTCACTTACGCCGTAACTAGAAATTACACTAGAAGACCAAAGTCAACGCAACTCAAGGTTCGGCGTAACCTCGCACTAATAGTTACGCCGAAGTAATCCAATGATTTAGAAGAACTTCATGGTCAAGAAGATTACGCCGTAACCCATTTACAAGGTTACGGCGTAAATGTCACATCAAGAAGATTACGTCGTAACCCATTTAAGGTTACGACATAAATTATGTTGGATCGAGATTACGGTCGTAACCAATTTATAAGGTTACGCCGTAAACATTTATTTTGGATAAGATCTTCAGAGATATGATAGTTACCGCGTAACCAAATCTCAAGGTTACGCCGTAACTTAGTCGAGCCCTATAAATACAAACCCTAAATCCGCATTTCATTTAACTTTTACACAACACCACTTCAGAGGACGAAAAAGGGGTTCCAAGGGTCAAGTTGCAGCAGCATATCAAGCATCTTCCAAGGGAGAATTCAAGCCAATAATACATAAGTTTCAGCATTCTTCGTATCAAACATTATCATTTAATTCTATTTCTTCCATTACTATGTTAAACATTGAATTTGCTATAATGTTTATTATGATTGGCTAAACACCTTTGGTGTTAGCCTAGTTATGAAATTATTACTGTTTTGATTATGTTTTCTCGCTTTCTTTATTCCTTCTAAGTGCATGTTTTCTAGCTTTATTCGTATAACCTCTTGTTTTGGTAGCATTGATGTGTGGTAATATCTAGGAAGTTAGGAGAATTGACCAAAGGACCCTAGCTGAGTTGGTTGCGAGGATTGGTAAGAATTGACCAAAGGACTACCAAACCCCTTGTGTGCGAATTGACCAAAGGATCACCTTCCACATGGATATGCTTAAGAAGTTAGAGGGAACCTAAGTTCCTAGATGCCGGGTTTCGTTAGAATAAAGTCTAGATTGCAGTTGGTACTTAATGACTTAGCATAGATTGCCCACGATCTCTGCCGATATAAATGTCTTGACCTTTGAGCTGGAGTAGGAGTTTATGCGACATAGGCTAGATGAATTGACCAAAGGAGTCTAGTGACTTTTACCCCCACCTGAAGCATTAGAAGGCATTATTAGTAAAAATTAATCATTGCATAATAAGATTAGTAACTAGGCTAGCACATTTCTCCCTACTGATTTCATCTTATTTAATTTCGCGTTTTGTTATTTTCATTTCTTTAGTTTAAATATTAATCAACTTAAAACCCCTTAAAAACAGTGACATTAGACTTAAATTAGGATCCGCACTCATAGCTCTTGGAACGACCTCGGATTTACTGATTACTACACTATACACGACCGGGTACACTACCCGTTAGTGCATTAGGTAGACCTTAGGTAGACGAGAAAATATAAATATTAAAAACTGGTCAGAAATCCTGCATCAATACCAACAATTCAGGTGAGCCGTTGAAGTATAACGAAGTATCACTCCACGACTGTAGACCGTTTGGAACAAGTAACCACCATGAACAATAAGGATAATCCATAGAGAATTACCGAAGTGACCTGCTGTCAGTGCTGTTTGAGGTTGACACTGGCAGGAAATTTCATTCAATCACTGAGGATCACATGTGTGAATCCCCTCATAAACGTTCTGGCAAGATTGCTAATATCTACGAAGGACTCTAAAATTACACCTTGTGTTCTTATTGATGAACAACAAGTGTAGATATTGAATGTGTCCTAAGAGATTTTATTTGAGAATCTCATTTGGCTCTAGACTCAATTCGTACATTTTAGTTTTAGTGAGCGGAGGCTGGAGCAGACTGCCACCTTTTCAATATCAGCACATCTCGAAGTGAGAGGCCGATAGATTATGCAAGGTTCTCCGTGAGAAATGAAACAAGTATATGTTGAGAGAAACTTGAGTGGCTAGGAGGGGTTGTGCAGCACGTCACTAGTTCCATGACGTCTTGTCTTCAATATCGGTATCATCTTAGCGATAACCGATAACAGATGTATTGAACCGGCTTCTATTCCTAAGTTTATGGAGGTCTATTTCTTTTCACCCTTTCACAACTTTTTCTTTTTAATTCTTCAACCCCTTCTTTCTCCTTTAATCACTTTACTCCTTTTTTTCAATCATACCTAAGGACTTCTAAAAACATCAAATAGTCCTGATATTTTAGTGTCAATTTTCCCCTAATATGCTAATCATTTGTGTCATTTTATGGGAATATATACTCTTATTCGTTTATATTTCATTTTTAGGTTAATAATGAGCATTGGAATAAAGAAACACGGATTTGGAAGGTTATTAATGAATATACACAAAAGTATGCTGACCGGACAAGAGTTACAGCGTAAATCCACTCTCTACTTACACCGTAACAAGGATTTACACTAGCAGACCCAAGTCAACACTGACCAAGGTTACGGCGTAACTCCTACATAAGTTACGCTATATATATTTCTCAATGACTTAGAAGATTTCCGTAGTCCAAGAAGTTACGATGTAACTACTTGTATGGTTACGGCGTAAACCCGTGTACGAGGGTTCTACGTTCGTAACCTACTTAGGGGTTACTCCGTATATATGTCTCCAAGAGTTAGAACAATTTCGTGACCTAAAGAAGTTACGGCGTAACCATCCATATGGTTACGGCGTAAAACCATGTACGAAAGTTCTACGATCGTAACTTACCTCTAGGTTACGTCGTAGAGGCATAACTGCAGATAAGATCATCTATGATTCAAAGGTTACGGCGTAACTAACCCTAATGGTTACGCCGTATTTTAGTCGCGGCTATAAATACCAGCCCTAATTCCGCATTTTTAATATATCTTTTCACCACACAAAACTAGAGGGCGAATTAGGGGTTGAATAAGGACATTATTCAGCAGCATACAAGCCATTTCCAATGGAGAATTCACACACATAATTCATAAGTTTTAGTATTTCATATTACATTTGTGTATTTAATTCCATTTCTTCATTTATAATGTTAAACATTAAATTTACTGCATGTTTTAATATGATCGGCTAAACACCTTTGGTGTTAGCCTAATTATGAAATTGTTATTGCTATGAGTTAGTTTTCTCATTTTCATTTCGCTTTATATGTATGCTTTCTTTGTTTATTCGTGACACCTTTATTTCGGTAGTATGGATGCTTGGTAATATCTAGGACACGGGAGAATTGACCATAGGACCCTAGTGAAGTAGATTGCGAAATAGTGGTAAGAATTGACTATAGGACGCCCACTATCTTGTGTGAGACTGGACCAAAGAATCACTTACCAAGCGGAAGTACTTAAGAAGTTAAGGGGGGAGTCTAAGTGCCGACAGGCCAGGCTCCCAGTAGAATAAGTCTTAGATTGTAGCGGTGCATAATGACTCGTCCATAGGGTAAACCCACGACCTCTCGTAATCATCAGGTTACGAAATAGGACGTTATGGAAGATAGGCTAGGCGAATTACTCAATTGAGCCTAGTGACTTAAACCCCCATATGAAGCGATAAAAAACCTTAATTGGAAAACGTAATCATGGCATAACAAGATTAGTAATTAGGCTAGCACATTTCTGCTAGGATCCTAGACACACGATTAAGGTGGTTAAACCTTCTAACTTTGTGTGTATGATATGTTGTGTTAAAATGATTAAGTGCGCGGAATTCACTCAACCAAACTTAGAAGGTTGTGTATGTTATGGAAATGGAATTGTTATGTTTGTTAGTTAGCAATGAAACACATAAAGATTATCACTAAACGATTCAATATTATTAAAGATAATAATACGAGTGACCTTGAAATATCACTAGGGTTACAACCTTGAATCTTGTGTTTCTATCACTTGTGATATATTTGTGTTTGTTCTAACAGTTATGAATGTTCTAACTTATGCATGGACTAACTCTTAACACTTCTATATTTTTGACATACACACACTTTTTTTTTAAATATCACTAGTCTAAGATCTCTTTTATAGTCAAAAGATCTTTACAAATTGCTTAAAGTTTTGACCGACTTACTTGGTTAACTTATCCTATTGAGTGTCAGTACATCAGATACAACATGTATCTATGTATACAACTTGTTAACTAAGCACATGGAGTAAGATATTATCTACCGTATATTGTTGACCAAAATACAATAAATATCTTTTTGATCTTATCCTTCCATCAGCAGAGTTGTTCATTATCAGCAGGAACAATCTTTCGCTATCAGCAGAATCATTAGCAGAGTTGTTAAGCCTATCAGCAGAGTGAAATGCTCTATCAGCAGAATCAACATCATCAGCAGAAACCATTTTGCACTATCAGCAGAATTATACTTAGAGTAGAATCCGATATTAAACATCTTGAATATTTAATTCCCAACAATCCTCCCCTAAACATGTGAATCCTTTCAAACATGTTTCTAAATTAAATCTTCTGAATTAAATCTTGGATTGAAGATCTTTCAAACACTTATGTTCTTCAAGATTGAATATCTTCTCAGTAATTCATCTACTTTGCTCTTCTTTGACTTTTAGCAATATCAAAACATATTGAACCTATCTTGGACTAAAAGATGGTGCAATTTCCTTGGATGGAGGAATTATAAGAGACAATTATGCTGTGTATCTTGGATGCTTGTTTCAACAAGTGAAATCATCTAACCAGCATGTCTTTGAAGTGAAATTGAAACTTTTCTTCATTTGATCTAGATAGAACTTTCTCCTTTGGAATGTTCTTGTCATTTTCAACCTCCTCATCATCTTGTATGCTCTTGTCTTCTCCTTCCATATATTGGATTATCTTCCTTTTCTGGGCCATTATTTCCTCCCCTGAGATTGTTACCTCCCCTGAAGCAAATAACTTTTGTTTCATCCTCCCCTTGTTTAGAAGATCTCACTATGTACTAAAGAACTTCTCTTCATATCACCTGATCTATCAGTTTGAACTTGTTTTCAGACAATATTGTACATGTTGGCCATCAATTCCTCAAAAGTTTAAGTTTCTTTCCTCATCACTTATAGGTGTGTTAACTCCTATGAGAGGTGATTCATTGGACATTTGACTCTTGGTCCATCAATGGATGGTTTTTGTGAGTCCCTTGAAAAATCCTTTTTAAGAAACTTTTGCCTTAGCAGTATGTTCATGATTTTAGAATTGAAAAATCATACTGCTTCCAACCATTTTGAAAGAAATTAAGTGTATAACAGACACTTAATCAGCATTTCGGTTTAAAGCAACCTCTGGTTGTGTGAGAACCAATATTTTTCAGTTATAAATAACTGCCTGTGTAAAGATAAATCTATTCAAAAGATTTTCTTGACAGGGTTTCCAGCTCGTGGCATTTGTTACCTCTAACACAAGTGTTAGATTCACTTTTGCTCGCTGTTCTTTCTATCAGATGTCCTCAGACTTGCACATTATACTTAAAAGTATAAAATGATAGAAAGTGAGTTGCATCAGTTACTATCTGATCAACTAAGTCATCAATTCAATGTGAAATATCATAACTAGATTTCAAGAAAGAAGTTTTAAGGAGCTTTAAAGTCCCAAACTCAGTCCATCATAAACCTATTATGGTCAGCAGCTAATATCTCAATTCTGCTGTTTCCATTTCACTTGAAACATCCTTTGTGTTTACATATTCATACCTGAAATTGTTAGTCTAAAACCAAAAGAACAATGTACAAAGTACTTGTCTTGCATTAGTATAATCATAAGACCAACTATATGAATAACACAATTTTAATTTTGTACTAGCAGCACCTTGTGTGCTTTAGCAGTACCTTATGATACAGTAGCAGTACCTTATGAATCAGTAGCAACAACAAAAATTTATTTACATAAACACATCATATTGAAAATTTAAAGATTAAGCATTCCAATACTTGCTACCAAGTACTGAAACCTTGAAACATCAAAAGCTTTTGTTAGCAGATCTGCAAAATTATGTTCTGAAGCAATTTTAAGAACTTGAATTAATCTTTTCTCATTGCAGTCTCTTATAAAGTGATGTCTAATTTCAATGTGTTTTGTTTTAGAATGTTGCACTGGATTTTTAATAATACAAATTGTACTACTATTATCAATATGAATAACAGTTTTAAGAAATTGTACCCATAATCAAGGAGTTGGTTTTGAAGCCATAGAACTTGACTAGAGCAACTTGCAGCAGCTATGTATTCAGCTTCAGTTGTTGAATTTGCCACACTTGTTTGCTTCTTACACTGCCATGAGACAAGTCTACACCCAAGGAATTGACATCCTCCAGTTGTTGACTTTCTGTCCAAGCTAGCACCAGCATAATCACTATCCGAATATGCTACCAAGTCAAAAGGAGATTCTCTAGAATACCATATACCCAACCTTGGTTGACCTTTGAGATATCTAAAAATTCTCTTGACTGCAGTTAAATGAGAAACCTTTGGAGTAACTTGAAATCTTGCACAAACACAAACAGGAAACATGATATCAGGTCTAGATGATGTAAGATACATCAAAGAGCCTATCATAGATCTGTAATTGTGTACATCTACATTTTCTCCATCTTCATCTTTCAGAAGGTGCTTCTCAGAGTCCATTGGTGTGCTTGCTATTTTTGAATCAGCAAATTGAAATTTTCTAAGTATCTCTGCAACATATTTGTCTTGACTAATAAATATGCCTTCAGATGATTGCTTAACTTTCAAACCCAAAAAGAATGTAAGTTCTCTCCATAGAACTCATCTGAAACTTATCTTTCATAAGCTTCTCAAATTCTAAACACATTTCTTTCCTAGTAGATCCAAAGATAATGTCATCCACATACACCTGCACTAACAGAAGATCCTTCTTGTGCTGTTTGATGAACAGTGTCTGATCAATCTTTCCTCTTTGAAATCCATTTTCTAATAAGTAGGAAGCTAGTGTTGCATACCAAGCTCTTGGTGCCTGATGAAGGCCATAGAGAGCTTTTACTACTCTGTACACTTTGTTTGGATGTAATGGGTCAATGAAGCCTGGAGGTTGTGAAACATATACCTCTTCTCCAATTTCACCATATAAAAATGCGCTTTTGACATCCATTTGGTAGACTGTGAAGCCTAAAAATGAAGCATAAGCTAAGAAAAGCCTAATCGCCTCAATCCTTGCTATGGAGCATAAACTTCATCATAATCTATCCCTTCTTCTTGTGTGTACCCTTGCGCTACTAATCTAGCTTTGTTCTTGATCACAATTCCTCTTTCATCCCTTTTGTTCTTAAAAACCCATCTAGTGCCAATTACCTTCAGACCTGTAGGTAAATCAACTAGCACCCAAACCTTTTGAATCTTGAACTGAAGAAGCTCTTCTTGCATAGCCTCTAACCAGCTAGAATCATCTAGGGCTGTAAGAATATTCTTTGGTTCAGCTTGTGAGAGAAAACATACAAACAAGCAAGAGTTTAAAAGCTCATGCTGTTTTGAAGCATAAAGGGCATCAAGAAGCCCTTGTTGGTCTGAAGACTTCAATTGTTGTCTTGTCTTCACACCTGACTGTATATCTCCAATCACATGTTCCAGGGAATGAACTTTGTGAATTCTTGATTGTGGTGTAGTAGGAACTTGATAATTTGATGGAAGATTGTTGTAATCCACATCATTATCTGAGAATTCTGCTTCTTTTGTTTCTGAAGGGCCAGCAGCAGAGTCATTTGGCCGAACAGCAGAATCAGTAAGCTTATCAGCAGAGTCATCAGTAGAAACAGATATACTACCAGCAGCAACAGAAATACTACCAGCAGAAACACTTTGTTGTTCCTGAGTTCCATACTCTTTACTTTCATCTTCAACACTTTCTTTAGCTTTGCTAGAAGAAGGTTCATCAGTTGTCGAAGTTGATTCCACAATTGTACTTGACCATATTGGCATTATCACATAATCTTGATCTTTCTCTAACTCTGCCTCATTTGTTGTATTTGAACCTGCAAAATCATTAGTTTCTGCAACAAAAGGCACATAATTCATTGAATTTGTTAGATATTCCAGATCAAATAGCCATTTTGGTCCTTGACCTTCTACATTGGATTTGTTTTCTAAAAACTCCACATGTAGATTTTCTTCTACTATTTCTTTTCTTGTGTTGTAAACTCTAAAAGCTTTGCTATTAAGAGAATAACCAACAAAGAAACCTTCATCTGCCTTACCATCGAATTTTCCTAAATGGTCTAAGGTATTGAGAATTGTCACATGACATCCAAAAGGTCTAAGAAATCCTATTGCAGGAGTTCTACCATTAAAGAGTTCATATGATGTCTTATTTTGAGGCTGCACAACTAAAACTCTATTTTGAACATAACAAGCAGTGTTAACTGCCTCTGCTCAAAAATTTATTGGTAGCTTAGAATCAGCTAACATTGTTTCTAGCAGCTTCAATTAGTGTTCTATTCTTTCTTTCAGCTACACCATTCTGTTGTGGTGTTCTAGCAACACTAAATTCTCTCTTAATACCTTTTTCTTTGCAGAAATCATCCATAACTCTATTCTTAAACTCTGTCCCATTATCACTTCTAATGACTTTCACTTTCTTGCTTACTTGATTTTCTATCTGTGTAATGAAGTCCTTAAGGATGCTGGATGTTTCATCCTTAGTGGCTAAAAAGAAAACCCATGTAAATCTACTATAGTCATCAGTAATAACTAGACAATATCTCTTATGCATTATGCTCATCACTGAAACAGGTCCAAATAAGTCCATATGTAGCATAAACAAAGACTGATTGATAGAGTTAAAAATTTTGGGCTTACAAGTGGCTTTGTGTTGTTTGCCTTTTAGACAAGCAATGCATGTTTGATCATTTTCAAATCTTTTGTGAGGTAAACCTCTTACCAAACCATTCTTAACAATTTTATTTATGGTTTTGAAGTTAATATGACCAAGCCTTCTATGTCATTTCATTGATTCATCCAATGTGGCCTTTGCAACAAGACAAGTTAAATTCTTTTTAGGAATAATATGCTTCATGTCTACACTGTACATATTGCCCTTTCTAGGAATTCTAAGAAGTACTTGACTTTCATCAGGCATCTTAAAATCAGGAGAAAGTACAAGACATTCAGTCTCACAGAAAAGAACATTATTCTTTTTGTCACACATTTTTGAAACACTAAAAAGATTATAATTTAGCTCTTTTACATAGTACACATCTTCAAAATCTAAATTTCCGGTTTTGATTGTACCTTTACCAGAAATTTTGCCACGAACACCCCCTCCAAAGGTAACATATCCTCCATTGAAAGCTTCAAAATCTGAAAGATAAGACATGTTACCTGTCATGTGCCTAGAACATCCACTATCTGAGTATCCTTGATCCTCTTCCTGATCATTTGAATGTCCCTGCACACAAATAAGAGTGTTAGTTTCTTTTGGGGATCCAATCCATTATTGACTTGGATCTGCCTCTTGCATCAATGTAATTGAATCTTTTAAGAATAGTTGATGCAACATTGGATTTATGAATCCAACATGCTGAGGCCTTAACAGCATTTGCCCTTTTTCCCTTATCAGCAGAGTGAACCACACACTTATCAGCAGAATCTGCTAACTTTGTAGTTCTACCCTTTGGTCTCCAAATTTGTTTATGGACCACTGCCTTTGATTGAATGGGACTTACAACAGTTGTAGGTGCATGTTTGAAAAATAGTTTTTGCACCCTTAGCTGTTGATTGTGGGTTAATAGTCATAAATGGTCGAGCAGCAGAGTAAAATTTGCTATCAGCAGGATCATTTGGTCTATCAGCAGAATCAGATTTTGAGATAGACTTGATTTTGACTACTCTGGGGTTTGATTTCTTAGAACTAGAGTGAAAGTGAGATTTAGGAGTTTGCCTTTTGAGATTCACTCTATGGATTTCATACCCAGATACCCATTGGTTGCAGAAAGCTGCAAGATGGTCAAAACTACCACATGTATAACAAGCTTTGTTGTAAAAAGCAAAGTCATCACCTAATTGGTTAGACTTGAGGTTGTTCCAATTTCTTTGGTTACCTCTGGGCTTGTTGGTGGTTCTGTATTGTTCACAATATCTAACTGGTTGCCTAACATGCTTAATGTTTGTATGAGGCCTATCAGTATTGTGTTTGACTACCTTAGGAACACTTGTTCCTACTTTCTTAACCACTTCAGGTTTAGACATAACCTGTTCTATTTCATCATCACTATCAGTTGTACAATCTTCAACAACTATAGCATCTCCTTTCTTAGCAAAGGACACCTTGTCCTGATAATGTAAAGTTTTATCTAAACTTTTACTTATCTTTGCTACCTTAAGACTCTTACTAGTCTTAGAACCATATTCCATGATTGGTTCTTGGAACTCAGCTAAGCCTGTATGTGCTAGGTCAACACCTGGAGGTGAAGGAACACCTCTATATGGTGGAGGAACAGTTTTGTAACCTACACCTGAATTAGCTTTATCAATTACCTGAGCTTCCCAAATCTTATTCATTCCTTCTGAGGCATGTGCTAGAGTATCTATAGTTACCTTAACATTTTCTTTTTCAGTTTTGATTTCAGATAACTGTCTACTTTGATCATTAAGTAGTTCATCTCTAAATGCTATTCCTCTTTTTAAAGCATTTAAGTCATCAGTAAACGTAGATTCATTCTTTTTATAATGTAGAATCTGTTTTTCTAGAACTCCTACACACCTCTTGTGATTAGCTAAATTATGAAGGGCATCAATTAACTCTTCTCTAAAAGCATCAAATCTCTTTTTAATGTCTTCATAATTTTTAAGATTAGGACATGAATTAGTACAAGTAGGAATAGTATCTACCTCTGAATCAGAAGAAGCCATTAGAGCAATCTCATCGACAACAAGAGCAGCATTTGGTGGTGCATCCTCTTCAGTAGCCATAGAGCTCCAATCATATCCAATACCATCAATGGCCAGCATAGCCTTTGGCTCTTCCACCAGTACTTCCTTATTCCTTTCTTGTTTATACCAAGTGTTCCTATTATCCTGCTTCCTTGGGCTTCTACATTCTTTAGCAAAATGTCCCAACCTATGACAGTTAAAACATTCCACTTTCTTCTTATCGAACCCAGCAGTATCATTACCATTTATGGTAATTTGCTTTCCAGTTTTCTGCCAAAACTTCTTAGCCCTCATGCTAAGTAAAGCAACTTGCCACTTAATATCCATCTCTTCCAAATCATCACCATCAACCTGCTCAAGGTCTTCATGATTTAAAGGAGAACCACTAGCTTGACTGGTTATAAAGGCATAAAATGTTGGATCACCAAGTCCAGCAATATCCTTTTGTAAACTAGCAGAAGGACCACCATAAGTAACATTAGAAACACTTTCAACTTCATCTACCTCTTTTGTATGACTAACACTAGGAACTGATAGGAGTGCAGCATTCCCAGAACTAGTACTATAATTTCCACCTCTCTTTAGACTTTGTTCAACAATTTTAAAGTTGTTGTACAAATCATTAAGCTTCATAGTTTCAATTTCTGGTTTGTTCATCCAGACAATAACATGAGTATGAAAATCACCAGGTAGACTTTTCAAGAACTTCATGTTGAGATCTTCCTTCTCAGTCTCAACACCCAACACAGCTAACTGACTTACAAGCTTGTGTAGTCTTGAAAATAGCTTATCAAGAGACTCATTACTAAAAGCAGTAAAGTTTTCAAATTGGTGCTTTAGTAAAGTCTTCTGTGTCTTTTTGGTAGTTTCATTACCACCAAACCATGCATAAATCTCTTCAAAAAGAGTTTTTGCATCAAGATATTTGTTAAAAGATAGCATTTGCTCACCAGGAATGGTCATAAGCAACAGGTTTCGTGCTTTCTGATCATTTCTCTTCTGTATCTTTTCATCATTGGAGACTGGTCCAGTATTTCTTTTTCTTACTGTCTTCCCTTCAACAAGAACATCTGAATAGCCTAAAGTGAAGGAATCACCATACTGAATTATGTCCCAAAGAGCATAATCTTGAATCATGAAATATTGCTCAACTCTCATCCTCCATAACTCAAACTCATTGGGTTTGATCATGGGCAACTTTGCAGCAACATTTGTTTGAACATCTTGTACATCCATTTCTTGTTTCTTCTAAAAACAACAATATCAACCTCTAGCTCTGATACCACTTGCTAGGATCCTAGACACACGATTAAGGTGGTTAAACCTTCTAACTTTGTGTGTATGATATGTTGTGTTAAAATGATTAAGTGCGCGGAATTCACTCAACCAAACTTAGAAGGTTGTGTATGTTATGGAAATGGAATTGTTATGTTTGTTAGTTAGCAATGAAACACATAAAGATTATCACTAAACGATTCAATATTATTAAAGATAATAATACGAGTGACCTTGAAATATCACTAGGGTTACAACCTTGAATCTTGTGTTTCTATCACTTGTGATATATTTGTGTTTGTTCTAACAGTTATGCATGTTCTAACTTATGCATGGACTAACTCTTAACACTTCTATATTTTTGACACACACACACTTTTTTTTTAAATATCACTAGTCTAAGATCTCTTTTATAGTCAAAAGATCTTTACAAATTGCTTAAAGTTTTGACCGACTTACTTGGTTAACTTATCCTATTGAGTGTCAGTACATCAGATACAACATGTATCTATGTATACAACTTGTTAACTAAGCACATGGAGTAAGATATTATCTACCGTATATTGTTGACCAAAATACAATAAATATCTTTTTGATCTTATCCTTCCATCAGCAGAGTTGTTCATTATCAGCAGGAACAATCTTTCGCTATAGATCTCAGCAGAATCATCAGTAGAGTTGTTAAGCCTATCAGCAGAGTGAAATGCTCTATCAGCAGAATCAACATCATCAGCAGAAACCATTTTGCACTATCAGCAGAATTATACTTAGAGTAGAATCCGATATTAAACATCTTGAATATTTAATTCCCAACAATTTCTCTCTATTGATATCTCTTCACATTTTAATTGATTTTATTTTATTTCATTTCTTTAGTTTAATTAATCAAATTATAAAACACCCTTTAAAATCAGTGACAACTAGAACTTAGATTAGATCCGCACGCATAGCTCTTGGGACGACCTGGCTTTACTTACAACTACACTCTACACGACCGGGTACACTGCCCGTTAGTGCATTCGGTAGACCTTAGGTAGATGAGTACTTATAAATATTAAAACCTCGTTAGAAATCCTGCATCAAGTTTTTGGCGCCGCTGTCGGGGAACTATTTTAGAATTTTGTTTAAGTTTTATATTTTGTTTAATTTTCATCATCTCACGATTTCTTTTTAAGTTTCAGGTACCATGGGTGACGTTGACATAAATGAACTTACCCTCGAAGAATACCTCGCTTTGACGCAAGAGGAACAAGTGCCTGGTGTGGTTAGGCCGGTTATTAGAGCTGATGTTCAATTTGAAATCAAAAATCAGTTCATAAGGGAGTTGAGGAAAGACCCCTTTTCGGGAAACAAGACCGAAGATGCTCATGAGCATATTGACAACGTCTTGTACATCGTGAGCCTGTTCAACATTCCCGAAGTTTCTCACGATGCGATCATGCTCCGAGTGTTTCCTATGACACTCACTGGATCCGCTAAGAGATGGGATGATAGATTGCCAGCAGGAACTGTCAGCACATGGGATCTCTTAAAGAGATCATTTATCCAAAGGCATTCCCCTCCTTCGAAGAAGGCAAAGCAGCTTGAAGATATCCACAATTTCAAGCAAGATGGTGATGAGACATTGTACCAAGCTTGGGATATGTACAATGATCTCCTCTAAAGGTGCCCAACTCATGACTTCAACAAGCAGCAAGTTGTCAACATCTTCTACAAATGAATCAACATTTCCACAAGGCAAATGCTGGACTCTCAAGGGCCAATCCCTGGGATGAATCCTATTCAAGCTCTCAAAGCTATAGAATACATGGCTGACCATTCTCAAAAATGGCATAATGGGGGTAGCAGTAGAAGCATGGGAGGAACTTTGGACAATATTTTGGTTATTACTAACAAACTTGAAAGTCTTGGTAGGGATATGAAGAAGCTAAAAGAAAATGTGCATGCTATTCAAGTAGGATGCGAAATTTGTGAAGGATCTCACCTAGCTAAAGATTGCCCATTGAAGGAAGAAAAGAAAACTGAAGAGGTCAAGTATGGAGAAGGAAGACTTGTTCAAGGGAACAACAACAATGGTTATCGTGTGGGGCCACCTGGGTATAATAGAGCACCTTATGGAGAAAGAATGTCAATCTTGAGGAAATCATCAATAAGTATCTAGAGGACTCCACCAAAAAGCAGAATGAACAAGATGCATGGTTTAAGAGTTTTCAAGAGACCACTAACAAGAGCCTAATTAATCATGATGAATCTCTTAAGAATCTGGAAACCATGATAGGAAAGTTAGCTGACGAAATTCATGAGAAGAATGTGATGGAAGTAAGCAAGACAACCGTGGGATCGTGCAAAGCTATATTTGCTGACAAAGAGGTAAAAAAAACTGCAATGAAAACCATCATATTACAAATCAAATTTGTGGGGTTTCCTTTTTGCAGGACGAAACTAAGGAAGCTGTGGTATGCCAATTACCAGAAAAGGAGTCTAGCTCTGAAAGCTTCACTCTTCCTTGCACCATTGGTAATTTGGGTATAACGGCATTAGCCGATTTGGGGTCTAGAGTTAATGTTATGCCAATATCGCTATTTCGGAGTCTTGCACTATCAAATATTAAAGAAACCAAATTAATGATTGAAATGGCTGACATGACTAGGACAAATCCGGTAGGGATTATGGAAAATGTGTTAATTAAAATTGACAAATTTTTATTCCCCACCGACTTTATGGTGGTAAATGTGCCTACGGAACACATTATATTAGGGAAACCCTTCCTTGCTACTTCACAAGCCCGAATTAAAGTTTTTGAAAGAGAAATTTCATTAGGAATTAATAACGATAGGGTAGTGTTTGATATGAATGGAGGTTTATGTCAAACCAATGAGGAAGTAGCTAATGTGTATATGATTGATAGCGTGGTTGAAGAGGATCCATGGGACATGCTTGATATTTCTAATGATCTTTTTACCTATGAGACTCTTTTGTGTTTAAGATTTAAACAGGAATGTAACTCCTGGGAAAGCGATCGAGATGGATCCTTTTGGGTCAATTCAGATGAGGAAGAAGGAAACAAAAATATTGCTTCAGTTACTGCTACTGGTAAACTACACTGTTGTGCGCCTATGACTATTAGGGATGACAATGAGAAATTAACCTTGCCAACGTGCGACCCCTTGGTCGATCAATGCAATGGTGGGGGAGCAATAAGGATTAGGCAAATGGAAAAGGAAGCTAAGGGTATGGTGGTGCCTTGAGGAAGAAGAGAAAATCAAAGAAACATGGTTCCAAACACACTTCATGAGCGCAAACCTTAATGAGAAAGTCCAATGGATAGTTCAGTATTGCAAGCCCATGATAGTCAACGAGAAACGCGTAAGTCAAGCATGGCCTACCTGCAATCCCTTTCTGAAAAATTGTAATGGAGGGGAGTCGCCAGAAGAAAATATGGCTCAAAAGGTTCACAAATGAATGGGCATGCTTTAATGAGCATAAAAGGTGTGACATTGGATATCTTGGTATATCATTTGAAGATTGGGTCAAGGTAAAATTTGGAAATGCTCTGTTAAGTAAGCAAGTCGAAATTCAATTTCGAGACGATTGGGTGAAGGTGAATTTTTCACAAGAGATGCAACAATACTTCCCTTTCTCGATATATCCAAAAGGGAGAGGGAACTTTTTAGCTTTGGGTTCATTCACTACATGGAAAAGAACGCAGCTGGAAATGGACGAAGCTGGACAAGTCCATCACAAGGAACCTTGAATAACCATGGCCTTGAGTCTAACTTAAAGACTCATAAATAAATAAAAAGTGCTTTTCGGGAGACAACCCGAATTATCTTTTTCTTTTTTTCCTTTTTATTAGTGTAGAATAGTTTGGTTTGTTTTGTTATGACTTTTTGCAGGTATTAGAGAAAGAATGGTGGCTTGGAAACGCTCCATGGAGTCTTTCACTCTTAGAATTCACCTCATAGAGTTTCTACAGCGTAACTTGCTGCTATGGTTACGCCAACCATTGTCAGATATCTGGACTATTGTCAGGTGTCATTAGTTACATCTAACTCAATCCATGAGTTTACGCCGTAACTTTCTCATGTACAGAAAAATTTTAATTTTCAAAATATCATACATTCTTAAACCTTGTATTAGTTTTTAAATGAACTTTGTGGGTGTGTTTCCTGTAAACCCTCATGAGACTTCACTCATCCACTCAGGACACTGAGTGGTTCAAAAGGATTGTTGCATATGCTAAATGCAACCGTGATTACTGCGAAAGGGAGTTAGGATTTTATTTTTATTTTCTTTTTATTATTAGATTTACGCTTGTGGGTAGTGACGTGATTTCAGGGATTTGAAGTTTGCTCATTAGGCGAAGCGAAGGCACGTTTTCTCAAACATGATCCTTCTATCATTTTCAAGAGCAAATTTCAGGGGAGTTCTCGTTCTAATTATACTTTTATTGCTTATTTGCGTACAAAAGGGACTTTGTACGTTTCAAGTGGGGGGACGGGAGTAGAATTACAACTTGAATTTTATTTGCCCATTTTTCTAGTTTATTTTGAAAAATTATGCCATTTTTAAACTTTTGACATGTTTTTCTTAACCTAACCAGAATAAACCTTAGTCGAGCACACTATAACCTTTGATTTCCTTGGTGAGATTTAACCTTTCCATTTCCCCATATTACTCATGTAACACCCCAACCCGAAAAGAGTCGAAATGCCACATTATGGTGTCACATCAGAACATACTAAATAACGCAAGTGGAAGATTTATTAAATAAATACCAAAGTCATAAAAACCAAAGACTTCCAAAGTACTAAATCCAAACGATGTCTAAACCAAAGGAAAAATATCCAAAACATATGTCTAATAATCATAAGTTCGACAATGGGAAACTAAGCAAGGTAGGTCTTCTAAGCTCCTACTCTCATCACTCATGCCCAGCATCCCGCTTATTACCTGCCGCAGGGAAAAGAAAATGCGGCTGAGCTAACGCTCAGTGAACATATATAAATAATGAAAGGTAATAAGCAAACGAATGAATAAAGTAATAAACTGAATATGAATAAGTATACAAAACAAAGTCAAGGGAATCTGCTGAACAATATATCATACGTCATGAGAAATAAATGAATGAATAGGAAATTAGAAATAACAAGGAATGCCCACGAGCCCTAAACAAAATGTCTAAACATGATACATGAATAGACCCAAATCAGATAAACATAATCATAGTAGCATAATATAATGTACACATGATATGCATCTCATGATGTACCAAATGTGATATGGGGTGTATAGCACACACCATCCATTCACTAAATACCTGAACTGAACAAAGTACCTAGGATGCATCCATACGCTCCCTGCAAAATAGATATACATATACAAGTTCGAGACTGTGCATACGTATGTTAGTATAATAATAATAAATATGGCGGCCATGGTTGCTATATAGCATGAGTGTGAACGCTGTGGACTAATCACACCTCCACATAACAGTGTCATGCCATAGGTGCCTCTATGACATGGTCATGGTACCTCCATGACTAGTTCAAATAGCTCGGGCAACAAAGGTAAACAAATGATATGATCAGAATATAAAGGTAGTCATTAATCATATAATTGAAAGGGAGTCAAATCAATTGAATAGTATAAGCATAGCAAAATGGATAAGGAGCAAACAAAATAATAGAAATCAGGAAACAAGTCATGAGAGAAAACCCTTACTGAAAAAGGGCGGAATATATGTACCTTAGCAAGCAATGAAATGGAAACGAAATGAAATGAACACAGGGAAGGAGATCACTCCTTCTTCAGAGAATCTACATGAATTATGGATACACTTATTATTTATAAGCTTAGTCAGTTACCACGTCTTCGATTTATACCTTATAGAGACATAATCTTTTTGTACTTATTATTTAGTATATCTTGCATCTAACCGATTATAAAGTGAATTTTGATAATGATTCTAACATATACATATATATATATATCTCATATTAGCATATACAAAGATTTTACAACTGATATGTAATAACTAATGTGTAGTATTTGATTTTATAATTAATAGGTTCATGATCATATATTCTTAAGGCCAAACTCGAGGTCGAACACACACACGAGTACATGCTTCCAGTAACCAAAATGAGGCCCCATGTATTTTCATGTTATCATATTAGTTTGTTTTATGCATACGTAACCCAGCCCACATTTGTGTGAAAGTAACTATACATAGCCTTCTTTATGTTTTAATTCAAAAAGGGGTCATGCCATAACTTATATTTTGTACTTAACATATATATAGCATATGATTTCATGAACCATGCATGCAATTACACATGATATCATAACCACCTTTTTCCTTTACACCTGATTGCAAGCATGTACACGTATGTTTTAAACACAACTCTGACACTAAGTCACACATACCACACCAAGGACAACAAGATGCGATCAACCTCAGATTTACCATGGATTCAAACGATACCACACATACAAACGTCAAGACCTGGTCAATCTATATACAAAACCCATGCATGAAATACTGACCTATGCACTTTAATGAGACACAACTCATTCTAATCCCTCTCGCATTACAGCCCTAGCGAGACCAAAACCACAAGCAAGACAAGAATAATTTTAATGAGACAGTTTTAAGACCATAAACCTCATTATTTTACCTCATCATTCAAGCGTGTTTATACCAGATTTAGATACGATTCGACACAAGGCACACACTCCGCGAGACATGATCGACATGAAAGAAGAAGCACCATACGTACGACACACATATTTAATCGCACACACGATCAAAACATGACTCAACATCAAGTGGTTACAAAACTGTTATTCGTTTTTATGGGGCGTTTAATATTTTACCTATATGTATCTGACTGAGTTCATGCTATATCTAACGAGACAAGGAACAACAACATGATCTAGAATATGTTTTTGTATTATATATGTCGTATAGGATTTAGAGAATGAAGAGGTGAAATCATGTGTACCTTAGGCAGGTACAATGAGGTCGACACAAGGAGGGTTACAACACCAGAATTGATCACCAAAATCTGCTTACAAGGAACCCAAAGCTGCTACTCAGCTCACGCACGATCACCACACTCGTTGCCTTCCTCGATTCTTCTTACTTGGTAGCAACAATGGAACCGTATTTTAGTTTTGGTATTCAGTATTGAGAGAACATGATAAGCAGGTTTGTTTATATGAGTTACGATAGAGTGGAAGGCGTGTGATGAAAGAAGGAAAACCGTGTTATCTCTATGGAAGGTCGTATAAAGTTTTTAAGAGGAATGATATGAGTATATCTTTTAAATTAGTAGGCAGTATCTGTTTGTTCTTATCTTTTAATAGTCAAACTTGTAATTTGGTTAAGGAAAGAGTGTGTTTGTCGTATGAAATAAAGATTAGGAGGGAAAATGAACGTGTGTAGGATTGTTCATAAGAAGGAGTATCATGTGATATTTTATCAATTTAGTGTAGTTTAGGAAGGTTAACAATAACTTGTATTTATTTTATCATAACATATAGTTTTAAGTATATATTAATCTTAGTATAAACTTAGGTTAAAATTCAAATTAGACGGAAAAATGTGAAACCAAAATTTAGGGTATTACAAGAGTATGCTGACCAGCCAAGAGTTACGGCGTAAATCCACTCTCTACTTAAGACCCAAGTCAACGCTGACCAAGGTTACGGTGTAACTCCTACATAAGTTATGCCGTATATATTTCTCAATGACTTAGAAGATTTTCGTAGTCCAAGAAGTTACGACGTAACCACTGGTATTGTTTCGGCGTAAACCCGTGTACGAGGGTTCTACGTTCGTAACCTACTTAGGGGTTACGCCGTATATATGTCTCTAAGAGATAGAAGAATTTCGTGACCTAAAGAAGTT
Source organism: Artemisia tridentata subsp. tridentata (assembly GCA_021014915.2). NCBI lineage: Eukaryota > Viridiplantae > Streptophyta > Magnoliopsida > Asterales > Asteraceae > Artemisia > Artemisia tridentata. The sequence goes on along the minus strand of CP139509.1, from coordinate 351,776,593 downwards.
ACGGCGTAACCATCCACATGGTTACGGCGTAAAACCATGTACGAAAGTTCTACAATCGTAACTTACCTCTAGGTTACGCCGTAGAGGCATAACTGAGGATAAGATAGTCCATGATTCAAAGTTTACAGCGTAACTAACCCTAATGGTTACGCCATAACTTAGTCACGGCTATAAATACCAACCCTAATTCCGCATTTTTAATATATCTTTTCACCATACAAAACCAGAGGGCGAATTAGGGCTTGAAGAAGGACGTTATTCAGCAGGATACAAGCCATTTCCAAGGGAGAATTCACGCACATAATTCATAAGTTTGAGTATTTCATTTTACATTTGTGTATTTAATTCTATGTCTTCATTTATAATGTTAAACATTGAATTTACTGCATGTTTTAATATGATCGGCTAAACACCTTTGGTGTTAGCCTAATTATGAAATTTTTATTGCTATGAGTTAGTTTTCTCATTTTCATTTTGCTTTATATGTATGCTTTCTTTATTTATTCGTGACACCTTTGTTTCGCTAGTATGGATGCTTGGTAATATCTAGGACACGGGAGAATTGACCATAGGACCCTAGTGAAGTAGATTGCGAAATAGTGGTAAGAATTGACTATAGGACACCCACTATCTTGTGTGAGACTGGACCAAAGAATCACTTACCAAGCGGAAGTACTTAAGAAGTTAAGGGGGGAGTCTAAGTTCCGACAGGCCGGGCTCCCAGTAGAATAAGTCTTAGATTGTAGCGGTGCATAATTACTCGTCCATAGGGTAAACCCACGACCTCTCGTAATCATCAGGTTACGAAATAGGACATTATGGAAGATAGGCTAGGCGAATTACTCAATTGAGCCTAGTGACTTAAACCCCCATATGAAGCGATAAAAAACCTTAATTGGAAAACGTAATCATGGCATAATAAGATTAGTAATTAGGCTAGCGCATTTCTCTCTATTGATATCTCTTCACATTTTAATTGCTTTTATTTTATTTCATTTCTTTAGTTTAATTAATCAAATTATAAAACCCCCCTTAAAACCAGTGACAATTAGAACTTAGATTAGATCCGCACGCATAGCTCTTGGGAGGACCTCGGCTTTACCAACAACTACACTATGCACGACCGGGTACACTGCCCGATAGTGCATTAGGTAGACCATAGGTAGACGAGTACTTATAAATATTAAAACCTGGTCAGAAATCCTGCATCAACTTCTAATTCTAACTATGGGTATTGTCCTTGGGTAGATCCCTCCGGCTCTGGTAGATCATATAAACCTAACCATAATCACCTTATTACTCCGTGATTATCTGTAACACCTCCAAAATCTGGTATTGCGGAAGCATTCGGGTCATGGGGTGCTACTAGAATTGGTAATCACAACACAAGGTAATAAAGAACGGAATACATACTCCGTTAAAATACATTAATTCAAGATTTATAGAGTTTACAATAGAGTTTCAAGTTCTGAAAATAAGGCCCATGAGTTTAGTTGTCCCAAAAAAAAACAAGTCATAGTTATGCGTAAAAACACTTCGGGTAATAGTCTATGACCCTTGCCATGCCAATTCCTTGCAACCATCAGACAGATTAGACACCGGAGAAAAACATGTTAAAAGTCAGCAAAACGCTGGTGAGTTCATAGGTTTAAAATAAAGCAGTAAAATAATAGATTTGGACCAATAGTTTTGTGTACGAACATTACAACTCATATAATGCCATACAAAATAGTCTATCACGCTAGCACTAAGTTCATGCAACCGAGGCTCGACAGTTCAGTGCGCTAAAATATAGCGCATAATTTAATAATCAGGGCTCATAGCGAGTGTTTAAACCAATACACTCGTAGTTCGACTTGGTATACGCTCGCATTGACCTGTCTGGCCAACCGAATGGGGGAGTCACCCCAATAGATATATTTATATCAATCGCGCTTTCCAGTGGGAATTAACGTGTTGATATAAATAATGCCTAAAAACGTTATTAATATTTTTCGATACCTCTACGTTTTGATAATCACAAAATGTAAAATCATTAAACGAAAGATTATAAAGTAAACAAGTATTTAGTTGTAAATATCTATTTTAACAACTTAATCCCTTAAGGTATGAATAAATAAATGCCTAATGCATTATATGATCAAAGGAACTTTTTCTTAATCACTAGATTTTTTATAAAATGACACAAACATTTTATATCTTTTACAAAATCATTTTTGGAAATTAAAGGAAAATGTTTAATCCATAATAAATTTATGAATTCAAATTTTCAACCAAAAATGGCAAAAATATTCCAGAAAAACCTTCCCCACAAAAAGACAAAGCTGGGCAACGGATATAAGGGGCGGCCCCCTTAATTATTAAGGGGACCGGCCCCCTATTTAAGGGGACCGCCCACGCTCCTCTAGCCCCCAGCTCTGCCTATAAATACTGGTTCATTCCTGGACTTTTTCCTCACCTTTTGCACCCCAAACCTTCTGTTCTAAATCTCTTCTTATATCTTTCTAAATCCTTTGATCATATATTCTTAAGCATTGGTTTCTAAGTGATCCAAGCTTCTACCATCTAAGTGCAAAAGAAGAATACTTCTATCAATCAAGACTAGAAGTATTACAACTTAGTATCATCTTGTTACCTAAGTTGTTAGTTTAGTAAACTTTGTAAATCATTCATTCATTTGTATAAGTTGTGTATATTTGTTAGATAGGTGTGAGCATAATTGTTTAGGCTAGATTAGTAGGATAGGTGTGAGCATAATTGTTTAGGCTAGATTAGTGTGTAAGTAGTGAAGTTGTGAAGAAGTTAAGGTGTGTAAGAAGTATAGCAAAGGTGTGAAGAAGTAGAGGCGTGAAGAAGTAGTATTAGGAAGTGAAAAAGTAGTGTATAGTTGTGAACTAGATTGTAGTTGTGAAGAAATAGTAGTGTTGTAAAGAAGAAGAAGTATAGTAGAAGTTGTGAAGTAGTTGTGGTGTGTAGTAGTCGTGAGAAGTCGTGAAGAAGTTGTGAAGCCATAGTGAAGAAGTTGTGAAGAAGTCGTGAAGAAGTCGTGAAGAAGTTGTGATTGAAGTTGTGAGATTGGTTCTAGCTACGATTAGAACTCGACATTTAGCTTTGTGTCGTAAAATTGGTGTAAGCGAAAGTTGTGTAAGGTTTTCTCCGCCATAAGGGAGCTTGTTGACATAGTGAAAAAAACTCTCGAGTTAGGTGCTCGAGGAGTGGAGTAGGGCAAGGAATGTGTCCTTGTAGCCGAACCACTATAAATCCTTTGTCTCGCGGTTCGATCTTTCCATCTCTATCTTTCATTTCATTTCATTACTTTACTTGCATTGTTAATTTAGATTTACTTATATTTGTTCATATTGTTCAAGAGTTGAGTTCACATAAATTCGAATCTAAGTTTTTTAAAAGTAAACAAAGTTTTTATAATAAATTAAAAAGACGTAAAACTATTCAACCCCCCCCCCTTCTAGTTTTTCATATAACGGTTCATGAGAGTGGGCATAATAGTGGGTTCCGGGGCTTAGGCTATCTACGCAATAGTTTTGAGAAAATAAATCATCATTGTGGTCCAGAAATTGTTTTGCATGTTTCTCACCCCATAGTTGTAAAACGAGTATAAATAGAGTGGGGCTATAAACACACTGATGAAGCGAAAAGTGTACCGCTTTTAAGGGGTCATTTAAGCCCTAAAGCGTATTTATTTGATCAAATATTGCCCTAAATCGTTCCTTTTGTCATTTTAGGTACTTTTGAGAAGAAATCTGGAAAAGGAGGCATTTTGGACGTTTTTGGAGCATAAAAGTGAAGAAAACGACAAAGTCTCAAATTCATGCTGGAAATTACCTTTGACGGCGTCAGGATTACCCCTGGACGGCGTCATGGCTTGGCAAGAAAAGGTGGATGTGAGATTTACTCATGATAAGCCAGTGAAATTTGCATGAAATTCTGACGACGTCACGCTTTAATATGATCAAGGTCGTCACGGCTTAATTTAAAGAGGGACGGCGTCACGCTTCATCCTGACGGCGTCAAGCCTTGATAAGCCAGAACGGATTTTAGAGAGCTAAAGAGGGACGGCGTCAAGAAGGTCATCCGGGAACCCTAAAAGCGGCGATGTGACGGCGTCACACTCCATAACGTGACGCCGTCAGATCTGAAAGTCTATATATAGTTTTACAATTTTTTGTCATTAGTGTGGAACTTATTGGGGAACTTTGTGTGTGAAAACCCTAGGACGAATTTGGCAGCTTTTTTAAGGCTTTTTGCCTTGAGATCTTCCATGTTACATTGAAGATAAGTTATCAATTAATCATTCAATATGTCTATGTGTTGTTTGATTCTATCTTGTTCTTGTCTTTTGTTTAACATGCTAGGCTAGATTTATCTTGTGTTTGCTTAGATCTAATGAAACCTAGCTATTGATTATTGGTTATTAGTGTGTTGTTAGTTGTATTGGATGATTGTTCATCTATGTTAGGCTTAAGAAAACTGGCTAACTTCCTATTCGGTAACTTGCTTGAACGTCTTAAGAAACATGAACCAATGCGTACTAAAGGTTTTTATGGTTGTATTTAATGCACAAGCGAATTCTAGTGATCCCATGTTAGGAGCTTCCTAGCCGGCTCGACATAGGAGTGAAGTAGGAGCTTGTAGAGTTGGGGAAGTACGTACGCCACCCCACGATTGGTATTAAGGAATACACCCGTCATCCACGCAACTAATACACACTAATCAACCGGTAAAAGATAGTTAGGGAGTAAGGAAATCTAAGTAAACACATTTCCCTCCACATAAGTTTTCACCAACATTTTCATTTTCTGTTATTTTATTTTATTTGCATTTGTAGTAATTTGGGTTAGTTGACTAGCAACTAATTCCGCCCACTCTTTCAAACCCGAGATTTTACTTGCTTTCATAAAATTATAAAAAAACATAAAAAGAATCTTCTCTCACCCTTAGACCTATTAGAGTAGTTTTTCATACCTAACGAACACTATTCCCTGTGGAGAATGATCAATCCCCCGTACTTACCACTACACTATACTACATCGGTCAGGTACACTGCCTGGTGGGGTTGTAAGCCTCTTAAGATCCCTCGAGAGGTAAAACCTGTTGTAAGGTTGCAAAACCACGCATCAAGTTTTTGGCGCCGCTGCCGGGGAATAGTTATTGTTTAGGTTGAATTTTTATTTTATAGGTCTACTCACTAGATTCCTTTCTAGTGAGATTTTTATTTTATTTTTCTAGGTTTTCTTTAGTCTATCTATTTTCTTCGTTTATTTGTTCGTAACCATTACCATTAGACATCATGGAAGATGGTAATATCCTTAATCCCAACAACCCACCACCACAACAACCACCACCACCTCCTAGAGCCCGTACTTTAGGAGAGTACTCCCGTCCTAGCCACCATGGCTATCGAAACACCATTGAGCTCACTCAAGGAGCCAATGTCACTCCCTTGCGATCCGACACCATCCGGTTGGTGCAAAGCGGATGCGCATTCCATGGACTTCGTTCTGAAGATCCTAATCAACATCTCAAGGACTTTCTCAAAATCGTTGATTCTATAGACCTTGATGTTGCCACTCGAGAGACGACCCGATTGCGTCTCTTTCAATTCTCTCTGCGGGACCAAGCTAGTCAATGGCTAGAGCGTCAACCCGCAGGATCCATCACCTCTTGGGATGATCTCACCACTCGTTTCCTTGCTCAGTTTTTCCCACCGGGAAGAACTACCAAGCTAAGGAAGGATATCTTGACGTTTGAACAACGTCGAGGCGAAACCCTCTACGGGGCATGGATTCGATTCAAGGACTTACTTCAAAAAGTCCCTCACCATGGCATAAATCTCTGGCTTCAAATCCAAATCTTCTATGACCATGTTGATTACCACACCAAGCGTGCCATCGATCGAGCCGCCGGGGGCAGATTGCGCGACAAAAGCGCCGAGGAATCATGGGAGATCATTGATGAGCTTGCATCCGACGATGATGAATTGTGGCAAGTTTCCCACGACGTACGCTCGGCGGTCAAGACATATTCATCGCCCGATACAGCCAATCAAATCACTGAGGAAAGCGTAAGTGAACTTGAGAAAAGGGTTGCATATCTTATGGAAAAGCGAAAGAGACCCTTAAGTCCACAAAAAGCAACAATTAACTCGGTCTCAAGCGTTAAGCAAATACCATTATCCGAATCACCCCGTAGGGAAAATACTAAACCCTTCCATAAGCACGCTCAACCCAACTCCCCACCTCAGGAACTTAGTCCAACATTCGAAGCTCGAATGAGAGAATACATGTCAAGACACTCCGAACGGTTGGCGAAATTTGAGGAAGCCGTCTACAAACAGAAGGAGGAAATGGAAGAGAAGATGGCGGAGATGATGAACCTTTTGAAAGAATACACAAATGCAAAAGCTCCTAAAAATGTGCTAGTGCGAAAAGACGTTGAAGTTCCCAACACTAAATGTGTCAATGCCGTCTCCGTCGTCCAAGAGGGCGAAAATGATGGGAGAGAGAAGTTGATAACTATGGAAGTTAACAAAATTGACCTCGTCCCACTTAATGACGGAAACACCAATGCCTACACATGCGATTCCGACAAGGGAAAGGAGGCGCCCACTGAGGAGCGCCAATTGGAAGAACCACCAAAGTCACAACAAGTGAGGCATTACTTGAAGCACGAAATAAACAAGGAAACCCTAAACGATTGGGTAGGAAACTATCGACGTACTCATCTACCCAACAAGGAGTCAAAGAGGATGGAACCGGATGATGAATCCGACACATCACCCGGGGGGCAATTGTATGAGTGCCTCATAAGACAAAAGTTAGTGGAAAAGCAGGAATTCTACGGGGTCTTCGAAATACCATGCAGCATTGGAAAACTCAAGTATCTGGATGCGGTAGCTGACCAAGGTTCCGACGTAAATTTGATGCCTTTATCCGTTTATGTCCAGTTAACCGACGAACTGCCATCCATCACCCGTACTAAACTCTCCTTTGCAAAACATTCTTATAAGTACCCGTTAGGAATTGCGGAGGATGTGTTGGTCAACGTTGCCGGATTCCTGTATCCGGTTGACTTCATGATTATTGAAAGAAATAACATGAATATGCCAATAATCCTTGGGGCACCCTTTCTCGCGACCACTAGGGCACAAATCAATTACGAAAAAAGTACCATCCAAATGAAGAAGGGGAAGAAAACGATAAACTTCCCAACGATCCCACGTCATATACGAGATGTTGCTCTACAAAAGAAGATGGAGGCTAACCCCAATGTAATCCGTGGTAATGTTCGAGAGAAAATCCTTGCATGGGAGGCAAGGATTAAGAATTACAATGAAAATGAGATTAGAGAATGTAAGGGTGGAAATAACGATTATATTGAAACTGATGAGCAGCCCAATAACCCCGCTGAATTTACGAAAGGAGACTCAGTGCTTTTAAGGCATTCAGAAACAAAAGCACCTACCGATGAACCAAGTCCCTGGTGGTACGGACCATTCACAATTAAAAGTCTACACCAAGATGGGGTAGTAAGCTTGAACATCAAGGGAGGAGGTGATGTGACTGTGAATGTCGAGCGATTGAGACACCACCACCCTGATAACAAGGATTATATCTATCAGGGATACGTCATTATGAATGATGGAATCACGTAATGTACGTGACTTTGAGTCTAGCTACAAGACTCGTTAATAAAGAAAAGCGCTTCTTGGGAGGCAACCCAAGTTTTATTTGCTTTGTGTGTTTATTTATTTGTTTGTTTGATTTTATTTGTTTCCATATGTGTGTTTAAGTTTTATTATTATTGATTCATGTTCAAAACTAAGTTGTGAAAATGCTTTATCTTGTTTTTAACTTCGTCTTAACTACATATAAAGGTATTTTGCAAAAGTTAAGTGTAAGGGAAATCTAAATCGGTTTATTAGAACACAAATGAACATGAATCGTAATAATATTAAATGAACATACATATTAGTATTTGTTTGAGTCAAATGCTTGTATCGAGTCATAATGATGTTTTGCAGGAATTCCAGGAAGTAAGGTATAGGTTTTTCCAAAATTTTTTCCGAAAACGTAACATGAGAATTCTGTCAGATTATTTCTGACGGCGTCAGGCGTTACAACCTGACGGCGTCAGGTTTAATTTTCTGAAAATTTTTGAAAGTTTTGTTTTCATAAAAAGTTTTTATTAAATCTATAACTTATAATCTCCAGGAATCTGCAAAATTATCATCCCACAAGCATTATATCATTATATATAGAGTTTATCCCGCCGATGTTACGCAGGTTTTCGTGTTTGTTTTCTCAGGTTTAACAGGTTATTTTGGACAAGGAAATGTTTTGGATCAAGCTTATGGCGATGCATTAGTCATGGAGCTTTTACATTCTCTTGGAAGAAGATCTAGCCGTGTTACTTCATTATCCACCGAGCGAATCAGGGGAGTATTTGATTTCATTCTTTTACTTTTTGCTTTTGCATCTTGTTATTTGAACATTGGGGACAATGTTCATCTTAAGTGTAAGGGGGGGTAAAAGTACGATTAGAGAATGCTCTTACGCTTGATTTTTGTTTGTTTAATAGTAGATGTGTAATAAAACTGAGATAAATACCTGTTAGGGCAATTTTAGTGCCAAATTTAATTTTTTTTTTTTTTTACAACATTTAGGAGTGAAACTTTGATCTTAATAAGCGTCTCACGGATAGGAGTTATATGACTAGCACAAAAACCGTACCACTAAAAAAAATTTCCACCCCAAATATGTGAGGTTCGCCCCTAGAATTGGTAGGAAAAGCATTTATGCTATGATGTGTGTACCGGTAGCACTTAGATTCTAGAACTTGCGTTAGGACCATTTCGAGGCCACAAGTGAGACTACATTCGTGTAGTTAGATTTACTACATGATAAGAGGCATTAGGATTAACCCATTGTTTTACACCTGTGTTTTTGTTATAATTACGTTGGCTACATTGGTCAAGTAATTCTCCCACACCCTTTGCGTTATACTCATTTTTAGTACACGATACCCCTAGTACACCCCTCAGAGCCTATCTTTTCGTTTCGACCTTTAAGCATTTTACTTAAAGGAAGAATTTGTTACACCCCACTAAAATGTACACCCAAATCGCCTTAGCCTACCTTGTATGCACTCATTTTTAGTGCATTATTGTTACAACATTTGTTTAAACCCAAGTTAATTATCTAGTTGATTACATAGTTGCTAAGTCGAGTCATATCCTTATACATATTGTTTTGGGACGATTGGGACTCATGGGTAAAGTACTAGTGTAATGGAGTAATGGGGAAGAACATCATTTATTACCCCCATATGTGCTAAATATTTTAAAAGTACTCCAAGTTTTTCAATTATCTTAATTCGAGTCATTAGATTAGTTAATTGTAAAGTTATGTAAAAATTCAAGTGTAAGGGGAATGCAATGCCCCTATGATGTATTATTTTGGATGGTAGGGCAAGAATGTATAAAAAAAAAAAAAAAAAAAAAAAAAAAAAAAAAAAAAAAAAAAAAAATCAAGAAAAATACAAAAAAATAAGAAAAAGAAAAGTAGAAAAAACATACAGACTACCATCCCGTTTTATTTTATGTTTATTTTATGTTTTTGTTATATTTTTTTTTTTTTTTTTTTTTTTAGCTTAAGATCGAGTCGAGTCTTGGCTTAGCAACATTGTATAGTACATGTAATTGATCAAGATCTTTAACTCGCCACCAGTAAAATATCCCTTATCCAACAAATCCGTGTTTTCCTTTTCCCTACACCTAACGTTATAACCCATGTAAAAGCCCTCTTTGATAGTTTATCTTAGGTGCTTACGCCTAGTGGAGGAGGTTTTCGATCCTTTCCCAAGCCTATGGTAATCTATTTGCTATGACAGGTAGTGAGAGATATTATCCGTTTTCATTTATGAGATTTATTTTGATGACACTTGAGAGATGTGAGTATCTAAACACTACTTGTGAGGTGCTAGTTTGTAATCTCCGTGCTTATTATGATTAAAGTGGAACGATTATTTGTTGTAATTACTTTTATGTTAGCATTAAATGACCCCTAACTTGTATTTTGATTAGAATAAAAGCACATTTGCTTGAGGACAAGCAAATCTCAAGTGTAAGGGTATTTGATGAAGCGAAAAGTGTACCGCTTTTAAGGGGTCATTTAAGCCCTAAATCGTATTTATTTGATCAAATATTGCCCTAAATCGTTCCTTTTGTCATTTTAGGTACTTTTGAGAAGAAATCTGGAAAAGGAGGCATTTTGGACGTTTTTGGAGCATAAAAGTGAAGAAAACGACAAAGTCTCAAAATCATGCTGGAAATTACCTTTGACGGCGTCAGGATTATCCCTGGACGGCGTCATGGCTTGACAAGAAAAGGTGGATGTGAAAATTACTCATGATAAGCCAGTGAAATTTGCATGAAATTCTGACGGCGTCACGCTTTAATATGATCAAGGTCGTCACGGCTTAATTTAAAGAGGGACGGCGTCACGCTTCATCCTGACGGCGTCAAGCCTTGATAAGCCAGAACGGATTTTAGAGAGCTAAAGAGGGACGGCGTCAAGAAGGTCATCCGGGAACCCTAAAAGCGGCGATGTGACGGCGTCACACTCCATAACGTGACGCCGTCAGATCTGAAAGTCTATATATAGTTTTACAATTTTTTGTCATTAGTGTGGAACTTATTGGGGAACTTTGTGTGTGAAAACCCTAGGACGAATTTGGCAGCTTTTTCAAGGCTTTTTGCCTTGAGATCTTCCATGTTACATTGAAGATAAGTTATCAATTAATCATTCAATATGTCTATGTGTTGTTTGATTCTATCTTGTTCTTGTCTTTTGTTTAACATGCTAGGCTAGATTTATCTTGTGTTTGCTTAGATCTAATGAAACCTAGCTATTGATTATTGGTTATTAGTGTGTTGTTAGTTGTATTGGATGATTGTTCATCTATGTTAGGCTTAAGAAAACTGGCTAACTTCCTATTCGGTAACTTGCTTGAACGTCTTAAGAAACATGAACCAATGCTTACTAAAGGTTTTTATGGTTGTATTTAATGCACAAGCGAATTCTAGTGATCCCATGTTAGGAGTTTCCTAGCCTGCTCGACATAGGAGTGAAGTAGGAGCTTGTAGAGTTGGGGAAGTACGTACGCTACCCCACGATTGGTATTAAGGAATACACCCGTCATCCACGCAACTAATACACACTAATCAACCGGTAAAAGATAGTTAGGGAGTAAGGAAATCTAAGTAAACACATTTCCCTCCACATAAGTTTTCACCAACATTTTCATTTTCTGTTATTTTATTTTATTTGCATTTGTAGTAATTTGGGTTAGTTGACTAGCAACTAATTCCGCCCACTCTTTCAAACCCGAGATTTTACTTGCTTTCATAAAATTATAAAAAAACATAAAAAGAATCTTCTCTCACCCTTAGACCTATTAGAGTAGTTTTTCATACCTAACGAACACTATTCCCTGTGGAGAACGATCAATCCCCCGTACTTACCACTACACTATACTACATCGGTCAGGTACACTTCCTGGTGGGGTTGTAAGCCTCTTGAGATCCCTCGAGAGGTAAAACCTGTTGTAAGGTTGCAAAACCACGCATCACACACCTCGGCAAATAGTAGTCAGATAGTGCAATACTTCAGATAGTGTTCGGCACCAACACGCGACCTAGATTAGTAAGGCTTGTTTTAGATCACAGACTAAGTTTAAGACTCAACAAAAATTAAATCAAAAGTTTTAAAGTGTTTCATTATTGTTGCTCGTGTGGTAGCATTTAAGTTTGAGAAATGGTTTTCTATGTATTTGTGGGTATTGGCTCTTGGAAGTGCATAAGTGTATGACAATAAAAATATCAATGACGAATAAGGTTCCGGTTCGACAATAACCGAAAGACGATGTTCTAAAAGCAATTACGAATAATACTAGACATTGTCGGAATATGTGAACATTATTATTAAGGGTATATATAAAAATAGTGGCTATAAGGGTATATAAATAGTTATTTTTGAAATGTTTACCAAAAATATATTTGAAGTGTATGAATAATTATGATTTTATTTAAAAGATTCGCAATCTGAGAACTAGTTTATAGATGTTGTATATAAAACGTTTCGTTTGTCAATTTTTAACAAAAACATGATAAGCATATTTATTTTGACAGAAGTCGGGCATGACCCGTGCATGTGTGTTGGTTTCTCGAGGTAATTATGTGTTACAAAAATATATGTTCATGTAATAGCCGTTTTATAATTGTTATAAAACTTTAAGTAGATTTTCTAAAATACCGTTTTATGTGTTTACATTTTAGTAAGCGATATAACTAGGTTAAATATTTACAAGTTCAGTTTTGGCTAGGGTTTATAAGTTGCAATTTGTATAAAAATTTATAATCGTATGTATATATATATAGCGTCCTGTGTTGTACTATATGTTTTCAAAACTCGTTGTGATTTATGACGAAATTTGTGATTTCGTGAAAAGAAATGAGTCAGAATTGAGTTGTGAAATAAATCGAATATGAGGCTATGTCGGTACACACTTTTATACAACGGTTACGATATTAATTTTTATTTAGTCATTTATAATATTTGACTAAACTGCAAGACCGTATCATAGTTTTCAACTTTCTAAACCATTTACTTTTTGAATGGCCGTTACTTGATTTTGATCCTTTTTTGATATTGATATGATCCGAAGTTTGGTTACTTCAAAATAAATTTACATGGTTTTATTATACTCGGCCGATTAAATATAAACGCCCCCTTTACCACCCTAGTTGGGCTGTGGCCCAATTTGTAACAACAAACCTAACACAACCGATTGGGCTTTGGCCCGAAAACCAAATAAACAAGTCCCCCTTACGTGGGCTATTGAGCCCAAACTAAATCTACTCACAAAACAGTCTAACACAAATTCAGACTACAACACAAACAAAAACCAAAACGCAACCTTCTTGTCTTGACTGTTAACGCAAACACACTCTTTGTTGTTTTTGATAATACCGTGACCTAAACCAACAACAACTCACCCTACATGCGAACACGCTACGCAACCACAACACCCCTTGGTGATAAGTCAAACATGTAAATATGAAAGAGATTGAATGGGTCAAACAGTTGAAACATGCACAGGGTGTATAGCTTCTGCAAATAACTTCCATTGGAACAAAATGTGATATTAACTGCGCTAATATATTTTCACAAAACTCAAAAAAAAAATATAGAACCAAAAGTTGTTAGCAAATCAACAATCCAACCTGTCCATTTGACCCGTATTAAAGATTATTTAGTTCAACTCGTATCCAAAACGGGTATGACCCGACCCGTTTCCAACCCGACTCAACACAAACACCCATTTCCAGGTTAATACCACACGAACACAATGATATCATAATCAAAACGTTTTTAAATCCGTTTATAAACCACGAAAACATAACAGCATAATTACTACTCGGTTTGGAAAAAAATAACAACCAGTCGACTTAACAATAACTGATTAAAACATACAAGCACACCCATATTCGAATGAAACAATCATCAAGAATCATAATAAATTAAGATTTCAATAAATCACAGAAGCATATACACATCCGAATGAAAACTTCAAACAAAGGTTTGAGATTCTCACAAAAGTTAGTGTTGGTTAACAAGGAAACCAAGGAAAGATCAAAAACCCGGATCCGATTTCAAGCAAATCCACACACCACCGATTTGTAGGCCGATACTCTCGTATCCTCAGATCTTGGAAAAACTATTGTGATGTGTTTGAGTGCGTGGATCTACTGGAAATTGGTTTACAATAGAAAGAGGGAAATAAAGAAACCCTTCGACACACTTTTTGGTCTTGGGAGATGGGAAGAATCCGTTTCGAGCTAAACTCGCCCTCTTCTCCAATCTCTAAAAGTCTTCTCGCCTCGTTGACCCTAGGAGGTCGAAGGTGATAAATCAGATGGGAGGAGATAACGAGGAAGGAGAGAGAATAAGCATCTGAGTGTGTGTGTGGTGTCAAAAAAAAGTATATAAGTTTTTATTATAAGTTTTGTTTTATTAATAAAGAGTGTATCGTGTGTACCCCGTGTCCCGTTGAGCACCGGTGTAAACGTGGTACTCCGGTTTGGCGTAAATTTGAAAAAAATATAATTTCTGAGAACGTTTTATAAAATCAATATGAATACACCATTATTGACTTTTGGTATCAATTATTGAATTTATGCCGTTACTAAGTTAGTGTCGGTACGCGTGTGGTGTTGGTTTTCAGAAAAAGTGAGATGACCTCTCACTTTTATTATGTTATGGTCTGTAAATGTGAGAAAGTGGAAAATTCACTGTTTCTGGTGAGATTAAATAATTTTGGTGAGTTACTGTGTGTTACAGTGTGCGGGTTTCCTTCCCGTAATAGTTATGTAAGCTCATAAATGCTTAGTTTAACAGTTAAGTAATAATAAATTTACATTAATTATAAAAATATTATTGGGAAAATTACCGTTTGTCACATCCTTCCCGCCTTAGAAAGAAAACCATCCTCGGTTTTCACTTAGAGTTACCCGGTGGATTTGAGAAAAGGTGCGGGTATACACACTTGATCTCGTCCTCACACTCCCACGTGTATTCAGGACCTCTTCGAGAGTTCCAACGAACTTTAACAATAGGAATACGGCTTTGCTTAAGCCGTTTGATTTCGCGATCCATTATCTCGACTGGTTCTTCAATGAGATTTAGTCTCTCGTCAACTTGGATTTTCTTCGGAGAAATGGCAAGTGTTTCGTCTGAGAGACATTTCTTCAGGTTGCTCACGTGAACACATTGTACACAGAGCTGAGTTCTGGTGGTAATTCGATTCGGTAGGCTACCGGTCCGATTCTGGTGAGAATTTTGAAAGGTCCAATGTATCAGGGATTTAGTTTCCCACGCTTTCCAAAGCGAATCATGCCTTTCCATGGCGATACTTTTAACATAACCCGATCTCCACTTGGAACTCAAGTGCTTTTTGTCTCTTGTCTGCTTAGCTTTTTTGACGGTCTCGAGCCGCTTGCATCCGGCTCTTGATTTGCATAATCTTTTCAGTAGTCTCATGTACAAGTTCGGGACCAGCATATTGGTGGTCTGCATATTGGTGGTCTGCACTTTCTACCATAGAGTGCCTCATAGGGTGCAGCTTTGATGCTGGTGTGATAGCTATTATTGTAAGAAAACTCGGCTAACGGTAGATGCCTATCCCAACCGTTTCCAAAGTCTATCACACATGCTCGCAGCATGCCTTCTAAGGTTTGAATGGTTCTTTCACTTTGACCATCTGTTTATGGTTGGTACGCGGTGCTCATCTCGAGATCAATTCCTAAAGCATCCTATAGTGATCTCCAAAAGTTTGACGGCTTCCTCTACCGGAGATAATAGAGATCGGAACTCCATGTCTTGCCACGATCTCCTTTAAATACAATCATGCAAGTTTACCCATGCTGTCATTTTCCGTGATTGGTAGGAAGTCGGCGGACTTGGTGAGACGGTCGACGATTACCCAAATAGTGTCATAACCATTAGGGGTTTTGGTGGTTTTTGGGGTGAAGTCCATAGTTATATGTTTCCAAATTTCCATTCTAGAATTTCTGGTTGCACTAGTAATCGTAACGGTTTCTGCTGATCAGCCTTTACTTTGTGATGAATTACAACTTTGTTTGGGTGGACACCACTAAATTTTTCTTGGCTTTAAACCATCCCTTTGGTCTAAATCCTGGTAGCGTAAAGTTTAATCCTATTCTGATATAAGGTGGTAGGATGGCTGGTCCTTAAGGTTTGTTCCTTAATTGGGTGTCTCCCTTTTCAGAGGCAGGGGTAAAACTTTATTTGAAAACTTTATTTGTGTAGTTGTTTATACAAATTTGACCAAAAGTGTTTTCCAAGCAATAGACATTTCTTTGTTTGAAACTACTAGTTATGTAAAGTGGTATGACCTCGAAAGATTTATCATTTAGTGAAATATATTTTTAAACATGATGTAGATAAAACGATTTTTTTTTCAAAGTTGACATCTAGTTATTCCTTAATATGCCAAAAATCTTGATAAAGTTTGACCAGAAATTTTTTGACCCATCAGAATGAGTATTTCAGGAAAATGTCACTACGAGTTTTTATGATCGATATCAACGCATTTTTAAAGAACGGTCCTTAAAGCGAGAATATCGAAGGAGAAGGTGTAGTTGGGTGTATACATCTACATCTGTTTCAAGTGTCCAAAGACAGATCCTAGGTATTAAGGCTGAGTAGGGCTTGATGTTTGATATCAGGCAAAGCTTGTAGGTTTAAGTATTCGACTTACTTAAGCCGTGCTAATAGGGGTCATGACTTAAATTGTTGCACTAATGGCCTGGAATGAATAAATCGGTCGGATACTATGCAGAGAGATGTCTTACTTGTTTACAAGTGAGGACTGTGTATGAATGATTGTTCGGTATATTAAGGCTTCTTGGCATTTCGGTGTGGAAGTGATGTCAAAAATGATGGGGTTGAGTCATCTAGACTCCTAGAGTGCACAATGTTATAAGGTTAATGTTATATTGATAATCTGACTTAATGCATCCGCTACCTACAAGGAAACCTCATTATAAGGAATGAAGGGGATAGATTGTACTTTGACGAAGCAATGTTTCAATTGCATACGGGGTTATGAGTTATCCAGTAGCTATCAAATTTAAAGATTTGTCTAATTGATGATGAGGTGTGACAGAATCGGAAGGGGTAGTGTACAATGAGATGCTAATCGGTGGAGTCGTTCGATGATAGCTGGTGATGTAGCTTATTCTCTCAAATTAGAACGTGGTGTGAGATAAGGCTGATTTTTATGTGGTAAGATTGCGTTGAAGTCTATTTGGTTACTGTGCTTTTAGCACGGATGCCCAAGTCTTTCACTACTTTTATGTAACACACACGCGAGTTTTTGATTTCTCGAAATGGAAACAGAAAATTTGTCTTTTGGTAGAAATTTTAAGGCAACCATTCCTAGCATTGCATGATTCTACCAGAATTATACATAGGTGATCAGGCTTTGTATAAATAAGGTACAATGATGCAATGCTGGGTTTAGTTACTAGAATTTATATTGGTTATTTTGTTTATGAGGTAAAAGTACGAAATACTTTTCAAAGAAGTAATTAGTTTACAAGGTGATAACATGATAGTTTATAGTGCGGTTTGCAAAATAGTTTATAGGGTAGTAGGAAAAACACTTTATTCTCTACAAGTAGTAGAAAAGTTGCAGTTTGGTTTGTGATTAATAGCGGAGTAGTTTCGTAAGATAATAAACAAATGATTTGCGAGGTGACCGCAAAGTAGTTTGTAGTGTAGTTGTAAAACCCTAAAATCTGAAAGCATGTAATATGACCAAAATGCCCCTACTATTTTAAAATCTAATTAAAACTCATATAAGTGCAAAAATAATTACAAAACCTTTGTAATTAAATTATATATGATACAAAATAATTATGGGACATCATTTAAAATATTTGTACATGACTTAAAAACATTTTGGACCTCCTAAAACTTTACTAGTACCAAAAATAATTATTTGTATATATAAGTGTCATTTTAATTAATTTAAATTGTATAATTATATGGATAAGCATGTACAAATAAGGAAGGTATGTAACAAATATTCTTGATTGATTGGAAAACCGGAAATCATGCCCCCTCCCCAAAAATCTCGGTCCATTCACTCTATAATTTATACATTCCTTTTTCTTCCTTTTTCTTAATACCGATTAACCCTAAATCCCTAAACAAATGCACCATTCGACATACAAAATTTCTGGAGGCCAACCAATATTTTTCCTATGTTCTTACACGTCCTAAGAATCCTAGAAAAATAGCATCAAGATTTATAAGGGCCGGATTCAAGGAGCATCGAAAATTCTTGTTCTATTCCACTCGATAGGTATTAATTCGCCAATCTTTGTTCCACTCGTTCTAAAATTCATTTTATATTTTTCTTACATTCCTTACATCATATTAGACTCAGGAAAAATGGGAAATTCGAATCATGCAAAGTTTTTATAGCGCTTTGAATTTTGTGGGTTAAAACACACCTTAATTCCAAAATATGTGTCACGTATTTTTCTGGGTGACATGGTTAAATTATTTAGACCATATGTGATATACAAGGTCTGGTAAAAATGAGAAAACGAATTATTGAAGCCTAAACAAGTCGTGGTGAATTATGGTCTTAAAAACGTACCTAAATTATAAAATATGTGATACGATTTATTGGAGCTATGTTTATAAATTTTCTGGGTTCTAACATCATCATATAACTTGGGAAAAATATGTGTTTGATTTATGGAAGCTTAAATGATTTATTGGAGAATTAATTTAAAACCGGATTTTGTGAAAAATAGAGAAGAAATCAAATAAATTGGATCGGGCATTAGGGTTAGTATTTTTGGGCTTAGATCTGATTATTAATTGTGTATAATGATGGTACAATTATTTTTAATGATTGGTGTGGCTTAGGGCTTGAAATGGTTTTTAAAAAGTGTAATCCGATTTGTAATTAAATCACAAGGGTGTGTTTTGTAACTTTTGAAACTCGTGGGTTATTTTTAATGTGTTATTTAGGTCTGTTACAATGTGGGAAAAATATAACTTGAGGGTCCTAAGTGTAAATATTTCAAGATAATGAATTAATAGTAATTAAAGGGTATGATTTGTAATTAATTAAACTAGAGGGACTAAAAGTGTAAATTCTAGAAAGTTAAGGTTGTCCTGAGTAAATAATGATATTAAAAGTGTTTTGGGTAAATTTGAGTATTTATGGGCTTAATATGTAATTAATATGGAATTATGATTTAAATTATAAGTTTTGTAAACTTAAGGGACTAAATGTGTAATTTCTGAAACTTGAGGGGCTGGATTCGTACAATAAGAAATTCTGAAGTTATATTCTGTATTTTGATAAAATATAAGGCTTGTTTGGTAATTATGGATAAGATAAGGATTTAAAGTGTAAAATTATGAATTAAGGGGTTTAAATGGAAATTTTGTAAACTAAGGGGTATAAAATGTAATTTGGCAAACTTGAAGTATTGAAGACGTACATTCTGAATAAATGAAGGATTAAAATGAATGAATGTGATAATTGCATATTTGACCTTTAACTTTGGAAGAATTACATGTGAAACCCTAAATTATGGAAACTTGCCAAATGAGGAAACCTGCCTAAAATAGAAAGTTATTAAAAAAAAAAGTAAAGGAAAACCAAAATGGTAATCTGACTTAGAATCTTCTGTAATTCCGTCTTCTATTCCTCTAGGTGTGAAGAAGGAGAGATCCTTATCTGTTTGTGCTTTTATTTCTGTTTTTGCATTCCTAATAAGGTACAGATATTCTGCCCTTCTTTAGTAAGGTGCCTTCGTCTCATTTCTGATTTCTGATTCACTGCCATGTTCTTTGATTCTGTGAACCTTTCTTGTTCTTTCATGATATTATGAACCTTTGACATGACCTTTATAGTACTGAATCTTTTTGATACTGAACCTTTCTGATACATGACCTTTCTGTTATGAACCTTTCTGATATTAAACATTTCTGATATATGACCTTTCTGATATTGAACCCTTTGTGATTATGAACCTTTCATTCATGAACTTTTGCTTATGAGCCTTGCTTATGAACCTTGCTTATGAACCATGATTATGAACCTATGATTATGAACTTATGAAATAAGATATTGACCTATGCAAGTAAACTAAAAAAAAAAAGAACATGATTCATGATACTTGACCTTTACCCACAGTTTGATACTACGAGCCACTCACTAGGCATGAGGGTTTCATGTCCATGTCAGTCGATGCACCGATGGCATGACTCTAGGGCAGGAGAGTGATGACCTGTCCCGTCCCTCTTCTGTATTTTATTTGGTGTGTTGGGAGTTATGGCCACCAGGGGCGTATGGATGCATCCTAGATTTGTTTCTGTATTATGATCATGTTATGATATGTTATGATATGCATGGTGACTGATGGTGTGTGCGATACACGTCTTTCACAACTCTGGGAGCTGATCACTCCATATTTCTGATTTCTGGATTAGTGAGAGGAACATCTCTCTGCATGGCGGTATGATTATGATTTCATGTTCATGTTTTTGGGCTCGTAGAGGATTACTGTTTTCCATGCACTTTATAGACTTATGACCTTTACCTTTCATTACTGACACCCTATGACATGATACTGGACTTATCTCTGTACTGGGCTTGGTATGTTTGGGCTTGATGGGACCTTTTGATTACTTCACCATTACTCATGATACTACCCATACTTTCTGATATCTCTGTATAACCTTCATATTTCTTCTCATCTATTATTGCATCATGTACGATTCCTTCCATCTTCCCTATTTCATTATTATTGTTTGTTACCGTTATATCTGTTCACTGAGCTCGTGTAGCTCAGCCGTGTTTCTTTTCACACGGCAGGTAATTAAGCTAGGAGCTGGGGTATGGCTTTTGGGTGAAGAGTGTTGACTTTAGAAGACTTCATTAGCTTTTGGAAGATGACTAGAAGAACCTTATATTAGAAATAGAAATTTTGTAATGTAAAGCTTGTAGTTCTGATTTCAGTTGTAAACCTTGGATTTTCATTGTATTATTTATGTCAAATGTCTGTGTTTGTTCTGATAAGAATCCGTATATGTGACACCTTTGCCCTTGTCGGGTTGGGGTGTTACAATTATGGTATCAGAGCCCAGGCTGCGACTTGTAATACATTTACCCTTGACCTGTGAAGTTTGGACCACTAAGTTTCCACTGTAGGCGCTCATAAGATAACCTGTAAGAATTGCTCTAGGATTTCCCTATAGGAATTTAAGTTCTGACCGGTGAAGAATGGGTAGACTATAAGGCATTTATCTAAGTATCTTTGCTTCTGCTTCATACCTTGCTCTTGGTTAAAGCTGTTGAGATCAATTCTGGAAATCTAAAAGCTTATGCCTTACAAAAAAAAAAAAATTGAAACCTAATTAAGTTTGAAACACTGAAACGTGCATGGAACGTACCTCTCACTATTGAACCTTATCCTTAGATTCCGACTCTGACCTCTGATCATTTTGTTAATCATTTGATGCCTCTTCGGGCAATTCTGAGAATCTCCATAGCGATGACGTACTCGATACATTCTGTTGTTTGTCTGCATGTAGTTTGTTTTTCCCTCTTGACTATGACATCGATTTTGTTGACCTCTGAGACTATAGAAGTACTAGGTGATTAAGATAGGTTGTTTTGTTCACGACTTGAGATAAAGTATGATCATCATGAAGGCATAATTATGTGGTGCTGGTATTATTAACGTGATAATACTTACACCATATAACGTGCCCTCATTGTGGCCATAGGATATCTTGGGAAGTACCTAAGAAGTTTAAAACTTGATCTCCGTTGAATTATCCGCGATTAGTGAGACTTTAGGTTCATCCTACCTGTTCATATACTCTGCCCTTGTTCATTAAATGTCTGGATGAGTTTGGACTCTCGTGTTGCTTTCTGTTGACCTCAGTTATGAATCTTTAACTCCTTGAAGAGCTCTCTGCTGTGGATACAATTAATTTGATCTGAAATCTTGTTCGTGTTCCATATGAGCTTTCCTGAAGACCCACCTATCCTCCATTTTGTTGCATGTTCTTTTGATCAGAAACAACCTAATTTGTCTCTGTCTGAGGAAATTTGAACCCACTTTTCCTTGATTCGAGTCATGAGAAATTATTTGGTCCGAAGATCTTTTTGAAAGAACCTCCCCGGGCGTGAAAATGTTGTGACGATCTTTTGCGATTTGCTACGACTTCGTGACTTCAATTTTCGAGGACGAAAATTTTTTTTTAGGGGGGAAGAGTTGTAAAACCCTAAAATCTGAAAGCATGTAAAATGACCCAAATGCCCCTACTATTTTAAAATCTAATTAAAACTCATATAAGTGCAAAAATAATTACAAAACCTTTGTAATTAAATTATATATGATACAAAATAATTATGGGACATCATTTAAAATATTTGTACATGACTTAAAAACATTTTGGACCTCCTAAAACTTTACTAGTACCAAAAATAATTATTTGTATATATAAGTGTCATTTTAATTAATTTAAATTGTATAATTATATGGATAAGCATGTACAAATAAGGAAGGTATGTAACAAATATTCTTGATTGATTGGAAAACCGGAAATCATGCCCCCTCCCCAAAAATCTCGGTCCATTCACTCTATAATTTATACATTCCTTTTTCTTCCTTTTTCTTAATACCGATTAACCCTAAATCCCTAAACAAATGCACCATTCGACATACAAAATTTCTGGAGGCCAACCAATATTTTTCCTATGTTCTTACACGTCCTAAGAAGCCTAGAAAAATAGCATCACGATTTATAAGGGCCGGATTCAAGGAGCATCGAAAATTCTTGTTCTATTCCACTCGATAGGTATTAATTCGCCAATCTTTGTTCCACTCGTTCTAAAATTCATTTTATATTTTTCTTACATTCCTTACATCATATTAGACTCAGGAAAAATGGGAAATTCGAATCATGCAAAGTTTTTATAGCGCTTTGAATTTTGTGGGTTAAAACACACCTTAATTCCAAAATATGTGTCACGTATTTTTCTGGGTGCCATGGTTAAATTATTTAGACCATATGTGATATACAAGGTCTGGGAAAAATGAGAAAACGAATTATTGAAGCCTAAACAAGTCATGGTGAATTATGGTCTTAAAAATGTACCTAAATTATAAAATATGTGATACGATTTATTGGAGCTATGTTTATAAATTTTCTGGGTTCTAACATCATCATATAACTTGGTAAAAATAAGTTTTTGATTTATGGAAGCTTAAATGATTTATTGGAGAATTAATTTAAAACCGGATTTTATGAAAAATAGAGAAGAAATAAAATAAATTGGATCGGGCATTAGGGTTAGTATTTTTGGGCTTAGATCTGATTATTAATTGTGTATAATGATGGTACAATTATTGTTTAATGATTGGTGTGGCTTAGGGCTTGAAATGGTTTTTAAAAAGTGTAATCTGATTTGTAATTAAATCACAAGGGTGTGTTTTGTAACTTTTGAAACTCGTGGGTTATTTTTAATGTGTTATTTAGGTCTGTTACAATGTTGGAAAAATATAACTTGAGGGTCCTAAGTGTAAATATTTCAAGATAATGAATTAATAGTAATTAAAGGGTATGATTTGTAATTAATTAAACTAGAGGGACTAAAAGTGTAAATTCTGGAAAGTTAAGGTTTTCCTGAGTAAATAATGATATTAAAAGTGTTTTGGGTAAATTTGAGTATTTATGGGCTTAATATGTAATTAATATGGAATTATGATTTAAATTATAAGTTTTGTAAACTTAAGGGACTAAATGTGTAATTTCTGAAACTTGAGGGGCTGGATTCGTACAATAAGAAATTCTGAAGTTATATTCTGTATTTTGATAAAATATGATGCTTGTTTGGTAATTATGGATAAGATAAGGATTTAAAGTGTAAAATTATGAATTAAGGGGTTTAAATGGAAATTTTGTAAACTAAGGGGTATAAAATGTAATTTGGAAAACTTGAAGTATTGAAGACGTACATTCTGAATAAATGAAGGATTAAAATGAATGAATGTGATAATTTCATATTTGACCTTTAACTTTGGAAGAATTACATGTGAAACCCTAAATTATGGAAACTTGCCAAATGAGGAAACCTGCCTAAAATAGAAAGTTATTAAAAAGTAAAGGAAAACCAAAATGGTAATCTGACTTAGAATCTTCTGTAATTCCGTCTTCTATTCCTCTAGGTGTGAAGAAGGAGAGATCCTGATCTGTTTGTGCTTCTATTTCTGTTTTTGCATTCCTAATAAGGTACAGATATTCTGCCCTTCTTTAATAAGGTGCCTTCGTCTCATTTCTGATTTCTGATTCACTGCCATGTTCTTTGATTCTGTGAACCTTTCTTGTTCTTTCATGATATTATGAACCTTTGACATGACCTTTATAGTACTGAATCTTTTTGATACTGAACCTTTCTGATACATGACCTTTCTGTTATGAACCTTTCTGATATTAAACATTTCTGATATATGACCTTTCTGATATTGAACCCTTTGTGATTATGAACCTTTCATTCATGAACTTTTGCTTATGAGCCTTGCTTATGAACCTTGCTTATGAACCATGATTATGAACCTATGATTATGAACTTATGAAATAAGATATTGACCTATGCAAGTAAACTAAAAAAAAAAAGAACATGATTCATGATACTTGACCTTTACCCACAGTTTGATACTACGAGCCACTCACTAGGCATGAGGGTTTCATGTCCATGTCAGTCGATGCACCGATGGCATGACTCTAGGGCAGGAGAGTGATGACCTGTCCCGTCCCTCTTCTGTATTTTATTTGGTGTGTTGGGAGTTATGGCCACCAGGGGCGTATGGATGCATCCTAGATTTGTTTCTGTATTATGATCATGTTATGATATGTTATGATATGCATGGTGACTGATGATGTGTGCGATACACGTCTTTCACAACTCTGGGAGCTGATCACTCCATATTTCTGATTTCTGGGATTAGTGAGAGGAACATCTCTCTGCATGGCAGTATGATTATGATTTCATGTTCATGTTTTTGGGCTCGTAGAGGATTACTGTTTTCCATGCACTTTATAGACTTATGACCTTTACCTTTCATTACTGACACCCTATGACATGATACTGGACTTATCTCTGTACTGGGCTTGGTATGTTTGGGCTTGATGGGACCTTTTGATTACTTCACCATTACTCATGATACTACCCATACTTTCTGATATCTCTGTATAACCTTCATATTTCTTCTCATCTATTATTACATCATGTACGATTCCTTCCATCTTCCCTATTTCATTATTATTGTTTGTTACCGTTATATCTGTTCACTGAGCTCGTGTAGCTCAGCCGTGTTTCTTTTCACACGGCAGGTAATTAAGCTAGGAGCTGGGGTATGGCTTTTGGGTGAAGAGTGTTGACTTTAGAAGACTTCATTAGCTTTTGGAAGATGACTAGAAGAACCTTATATTAGAAATAGAAATTTTGTAATGTAAAGCTTGTAGTTCTGATTTCAGTTGTAAACCTTGGATTTTCATTGTATTATTTATGTCAAATGTCTGTGTTTGTTCTGATAAGAATCCGTATATGTGACACCTTTGCCCTTGTCGGGTTGGGGTGTTACAATTATGGTATCAGAGCCCAGGCTGCGACTTGTAATACATTTACCCTTGACCTGTGAAGTTTGGACCACTAAGTTTCCACTGTAGGCGCTCATAAGATAACCTGTAAGAATTACTCTAGGATTTCCCTATAGGAATTTAAGTTCTGACCGGTGAAGAATGGGTAGACTATAAGGCATTTATCTAAGTATCTTTGCTTCCGCATCACTCTGCTTCATACCTTGCTCTTGGTTAAAGCTGTTGAGATCAATTCTGGAAATCTAAAAGCTTATGCCTTACAAAAAAAAAAAAAAAAAAAAAAAAATATATATATATATATATATATATATATATATATATATATATATATAATATATATATATATATATATATATATATATATATTGAAACCTAATTAAGTTTGAAACACTGAAACTTGCATGGAACGTACCTCTCACTATTGAACCTTATCCTTAGATTCCGACTCTGACCTCTGATCATTTTGTTAATCATTTGATGCCTCTTCGGGCAATTCTGAGAATCTCCATAGCGATGACGTACTCGATACATTCTGTTGTTTGTCTGCATGTAGTTTGTTTTTCCCTCTTGACTATGACAGGGCAGTCGACCTTTTGACATCACGTTCAAGTCCTGTTTTCCTCTTGCTTCAAGGTTTCATGGTACTTCGGTTCCTTGCACTCATTTCTGTAGTGCCCCTTCTTTCCACACCCATAACAGGTCGCATCAGCCATCCGATTGTTTCCTGGCACTATCTTTGCTTTTGCAGAGGTTTTGGACCCACAATTTGTAGCCAGGTGTCCAACCTCCTGGCATTTGTGGCATCTCACGGTGTAAGACCCGTTGTGGTGTAGTTTGCAACGACTACACATTGGTAATTTTCCAGCATAGGCCTTTCCGTTACTAGATCCGGTAATGCAAGTTTCGATCGACTTTGACTTTCTGAGAGGTTGCAGAACCCTTTCGTTTCCTTGGTTGTTCTCCTGTTTCCTCTTGTTGTTGTTGCTGTTGTTGCGGTTGTGATTGTCGTTGTTGATACCTTGAGCAATCCTAGTTCGCACAACTTGGCCTATTACATTATGCGCCATGTGGATGGCTTCATGCATAGTAGTAGGCTTGAAGGAGGCGACATCCTTTCGAATCTCCGGGGAGAGTCCCTGGATGTACCGTTCAAGTTTCTTGTACTCGGGTTCTGTCATAGCAGGACATAGAAGTGCCAGCTCGTAAAAGCGAGTGGTATATCCGATGACATCATCACCCTTCATAGTCCAATCCCATATTTCTTGTTCCATTGCTCGTAATTCGCTCTTCGAACCGTATTCTGCAATCATCATTTTTCTCAGTTCGTCCCAAGGAATTGAGTAGGCGGTATCGACTCCTACTGATTAAACATAGGCATTCCACCATGCCAGGGCACGTCCCTGAAACGTGCAAGTAGTAAACTTGATTTTGTCTTCCTCGGAGCAGTTTCCACATCGAAGTAGTGATTCCACATCTTCGAACCATATGCACATTTCCACTGCACCTTCATTTCCACTACACCTTCATTTCCACTAAAGGTGCGGGGCTTACTGTCCATAAACTCCGTGTAAGAGCAACCACGAGTTGTGGGCTCCACTCTGACTGTAGTTCCACTGACTCGGTAGGCAGCAACTGTCTCTTCAACTTGCTGGGCTATGAGTTGTTTCATGCTTGCGGAGTGTAGGTTTTGTCTCTTAGGCGACATGTTCTTCAAAAGGAGAGAGAAAGGTGAGACGTGGTAAAAATGTGTCCTAAGAATAGACGTTCTGAGGTGACAATTAATTGGTGATAAGTTCGGGCCGTAATTAGATACGTTGGCGGGTTTCCATATGATAGCATAACAAGTGTTTCGAAGGAATGAGGCGAGCGTTCGAACTCGGTGTGGGTAGGGAAATTGTGTAGGGGAAGGTAGGTCGTGACAAATAAGGTATGTATATGTAGAAAATACTTTTGGCATATAGTACAAATCATCAAACGGTAAAACATATCATATAGTTGTGTCAAGTAAAACAGTAATTAGGGCAACAGACTTGGCAGACAAGTGGCGGTCATAGGGACTTGTTTTTGTAAAAAGCGGTTATAGTTTAGGTTTATATGTACCCATTTCTCTATAACCTAGGCTCTGATGCCAATCTGTAACACCCTCAAAATCTGGTATTGCGTAGGCATTCGGGTCATGGGGTGCTACTAGAATTAGGAAATCACAACACAAGGTAATAAAGAACGGAATACATACTCTGTTAAAATACATTAATTCAAGATTTATAGAGTTTACAATAGAGTTTCAAGTTCTGAAAATAAGGCTCATGAGTTTAGTTGTCCCCAAACAAAAGTCATAGTTATGCGTAAAAACACTTCGGGTAATAGTCTATGACCCTTGCCATGCCATTGCCTTACAACCATCAGACAGATTAGACACGTGAGAAAAATATGCTAAAAGTCAGCAAAATGCTGGTGAATTCATAGGTTTAAAATGAAGTAGTAAAATAATAGATTTAGACCACTAGTTTTGTGTACGAACATTACAACTCATATAATGCCATACAAAATAGTCTATCACGCTAGCACTAAGTTCATGCAACCGAGGCTCGATAGTTCAGTGCGCTACAATATAGCACATAATTTAATAATCAGGGCCCATAGTGAGTGTTTAACCCAATACACTCGTAGTTCGACTTGGTATACGCTCGCATTGACCTGTCTGGCCAACCAAACGGGGGAGTCACCCCAATAGATCTATTTATATCAATCGCGCTTCCCATCGGGAATTAACGGTTCATGAGAGTGGGCATAACAGTGGGTTCCGGGGCTTAGGCTATCTACGCAATAGTTTTGAGAAAATAAATCATCATTGTGGTCCAGAAATGTTTTGCATGTTTCTCACCCCATAGTTGTAAAATGAGTATAAATAGAGTGGGGCTATAAACTTACCTCGGCAAATAGCAGTTGATAGTGCAATACTTCGATAGTGTTCAGCACCAACACGCGACCTAGATTAGTAAGGCTTGTTTTAGTTCACAGACTAAGATTAAGACTCAACAAAAACTAAATCAAAAGTGATGTGTGGTTTTGTGACCTTACAACAGGTTTTACCTCTCAAGGGATCTTGAGAAGTTTGCAATCCCCACAGGCAGTGTACCTGACCGATGTAGTATAGTGAAGTGGCAAGTACCGGGGGATTGATCGTTCAACTCAAAGAATAGTGTTCGTTAGGATTGAAATTTATCTACTAGGTCTAGAGGTGAGGGATGATTCTTTTTGTATTTTTTATATTTTATGAAAAGCAAGTAAAATCTCTGGTTAGAAGGAGTGGGCGGAATTAGTTTCTAATCAACTAACCCAAAAGCTACTAATTAAGCTAATGTGCAGGAAAGTAAACTAGGGTTCTACAAGGGAAGTGAAGCATGTCTACCTATGATATGTTACTCCTTGCTAGCTATCCAGTTCTACCTATTGAATTGTCACACCTTTTTTAATTGACGGGTTGTATTCCTTAATACCAATCGTGGGAGTGTGTACGATCTTCCCCAACTCTATAAGCTCCTACTTCACTCCTATGTCGAGCCGGCTAAGAAGCTCCTAACATGGGATCACTAGAATTCGCTTATGCATTAAATACAACCAATTAACCTTAGTACACCTTGGTTCATGTTTCTTAAGACGTTCAAGCAAGTTACCGTATAGGAGGTTAGCCAGTTTTCTTAAGCCTAACATCGATATCACCCAATCAAAACAAGAAACAATAGGAAGCAAGAATTATAAACTAAACCAACTAGATCTATTGAAGTTGTCACGCCCTAATTGATGGAGATGGACACACACATCAACAAGAAATCAATAAGATCTAATTAGTTATACACAAGTTTCACACAATCATAGGTAAACACTAGGTGATTTAGTAAAACATAATCAATGAAGAACAAGCAACAATAATAATGGAAGACATAATTAAGATAGAATCAACACACCATTACAAGATGTTTATGGAGTGATTAAGACCTTCTAAGTTGCTGGAAAAACACCTACCTAAACCCTAGAATCGGACTTAGGGTTTAGGGCCTACAAATAATGAAGTTATAAGGTTATATTTATAGGTAACTTTCTGTCGGCCCGATCTGACGGCGTCAGCCCATACACTTGACGGCGTCAGATCCCCTTTTTCACCAAATTGTAGATTTCTTCGTCCCGAATCCGTGGCCTTTTGAATCACCTAAATCCGAGTTCGTATGAGGATTTTATGGCCAAAACAGTAACAGCTACTCCGCGCGCGAGTTGTGATTGTCTTGATTAACTTGTGGCGGTTTCACTAAGGTTCCTTCTCGTGTAAGAATACTTTGACGCCGTCACTCTATATCATCTGACGTCGTCAGGTCTATGATCCTGACGCCGTCACCTTCAAAAATCCTCTGGCCCGTCTCTCTTTAACTTAACACTTGACGGCCTACATCCATTAACACGTGACGCCGTCACCCTTTAATTCCACAAAACCTTCTGGCGCGTCACGTGTAAATTCATATTCATCCTTTTGCCAGTACGTGACGCCGTCACCTACAAAGCGTGACGCCGTCAAGCTCTGTTTCCAGCTTGATTTTGGAGACTTTGCCGTTTTCTTCACTTTTCGCTCCAAAAACGTCCAAAATGCTTCCTTTTCCAGATTTCTTCTCCAAAGTACCTAAAATGACAAAAGGAACGATTTAGGGCAATATTTGATCAAATAATCACGAATTAGGGCTTAAATGACCCCCTAAAAGCGGTACACTTTTCGTCTCATCAAAAAGTTTTAAATTGTTGCTCGTGTGGTAGCATTTAAGTTTGAGAAATGGTTTTCTAATTATTTGTGGGTATTAGCTCTTGGAAGTGCATAAGTGTAAGACAATAAAAATATCAAGGACGAATAAGGTTCCGGTTCGACAATAACCGAAAGACGACGTACTAAAAGCGATTACGAATAATACTAAACATTGTCGGAATATGTGAACATTATTATTAAGGGTATATATAAAAATAGTGGCTATAAGGGAATATAAATAGTTATTTTTGAAATGTTGACCAAAAATATATTTGAAGTGTATGAATAATTATGATTTTATTTAAAAGATTCGCAATCTGAGAAGTAGTTTATAGATGTTGTATATAAAACGTTTCTTTTGTCAATTTTTAACAAAAACATGATAAGCGTATTTATTCTGATAGAAGTCGGGCATGACCCGTGCATGTGTGTTGGTTTCTCGAGGTAATTATGTGTTACAAAAATATATGTTCATGTAATAGCCGTTTTATAATTGTTATAAAACTTTAAGTAGACTTTCTAAAATACCGTTTTATGTGTTTACATTTTAGTAAGCGATATAAGTTGGTTAAATATTTACAAGTTCAGTTTTGGCTAGGGTTTATAAGTTGCAATTTGTATAAAAATTTATAATCGTATGTATATATATATATATATATATATATATATATATATATATATATATATATATATATATATATATATATATATATATATATATATATAGTGTCCTGTGTTGTAATATATGTTTTCAAAACTCGTTGTGATTTATGATGAAATTTGTGATTACGTGAAAAGAAATGAGTCGGAATTGAGTTGTGAAATAAATCGAATACGAGGCTATGTCGGTACACACTTTATACAACGGTTACGATATTAATTTTTATTTAGTCGTTTATATAATTTGACAAAACTGCAAGACCGTATCATAGTTTTCAACTTTCTAAAACCGTTTACTTTTTGAATGACCGTTACTTGATTTTGATCATTTGTTGATATTGATATGATCCGAAGTTTGGTTACTTCAAAATAAATTTACGTGGTTTTATTATACTCGGCCGATTAAATATAAACGCCCCCTTTACCACCCTTGTTGGGCTGTGGCCCAATTTGTAACAACAAACCCAACACAACGATTGGGCTTTGGCCTGACAACCAAATAAACAAGTCCCCCTTAGTGGGCTATTGAGCCCAAACTAAATCTACTCACAAAACAGTCTAACACAAATTCAGACTACAACACAAACAAAAACCAAAACACACCCTTCTTGTCTTGACTATTAACGCAAACGTACTCTTTGTTGTTTTGACAATATCGTGACCTAAACCAACAACAACTCACCCTACGTGCGAACACGCTACGCAACCACAACACCCATTGGTGATAAGTCAAACAGGTAAATATGAAAGAGATTGAATGGGTCAAACAGTTGAAACATGCACAGGGTGTATAGCTTCTGCAAATAATTTCCATTGGAACAAAATCTGATATTTACTGCGCTAATATATTTTCACAAAACTCAAAAAAAATATTGAACCAAAAGTTGTTAGCAAATCAACAATCCAACCTGTCCATTTGACCCGTATTAAAGATTATTTAGTTCAACTAGTATCAAAACGGGTATGACCCGACCCGTTTCCAACCCGACTCAACACAAACACCCATTTCCAAGTTAATACCACACGAACACAATGATATCAAAATCAAAACGTTTTTAAATCCGTTTATAAACCACGAAAACATAACAGCATAATTACTACTCGGTTTGGAAAAAAATAACAACCAGTCGACTTAACAATAACTGATTAAAACATACAAGCACACCCATATTCAAATGAAACAATCATCAAGAATCATAACAAATTAAGATTTCAATAAATCACAGAAGCATATAC
Source organism: Artemisia tridentata subsp. tridentata (assembly GCA_021014915.2). NCBI lineage: Eukaryota > Viridiplantae > Streptophyta > Magnoliopsida > Asterales > Asteraceae > Artemisia > Artemisia tridentata. Next base: position 351,744,604 of record CP139509.1, on the reverse strand, counting down.
ACATCCGAATGAAAACATCAAACAAGGGTTTGAGATTCTTACAAAAGTTAGTGTCGGTTAACAAGGAAACCAAGGAAAGATCAAAAACCCGGATCCGATTTCAAGCAAATCCACACACCACCGATTTGTAGGCCGATACTCTCGTATCCTCAGATCTTGGAAAAACTGTTGTGATGTGTTTCAGTGCGTGGATCTACTGGAAATTGGTTTACAATAAAAAGAGGGAAATAAAGAAACCCTTCGACACACTTTTTGGTCTTGGGAGATGGGAAGAATCTGTTTCGACCTAAACTCGCCCTCTTCTCCAATCTCAAAAAGTCTTCTCGCCTCGTTGACCCTGGGGAGATGGGAATGAATGCGACTGTACCTCTTGGGGAGGGGATAAAGGTGTTACAGTCATATATGGTGATATATCAGGATTTGTAATTTTGTGTTTTGGAGGTGGGAGGTCGAATGTGATAGATCAGATGGGAGGAGATAACGAGGAAGGAGAGAGAATAATTATCTAAGTGTGTGTGTGTGTGGTGTCGAAAAAAAGTATATAAGTTTTTATTATAAGTTTTGTTTTATTAATAAAGAGTGTGTCGTGTGTACCCCGTGTCCCGTTGACCACCGGTGTAAACGTGGTACTCCGGCTTGGCGTAAATTTGAAAAAAATATAATTTCTGAGAACGTTTTTATAAAATTAATATGAATAAACCATTATTGACTCTGGGTATCAATTATTGAATTTATGTTGTTACTAAGGTAGTGTCAGTACGCGTGTGGTGTTGTTTTTCAGGAAAAGTGAGATAACCTCTCACTTTCATTATGTTATGTTCTGTAAATGTGAGAAAGTGGAAAATTCACTATTTCTGGTGAGATTAAATAGTTTTGGAGAGTTACTGTGTGTTACAGTGTGCGGGTTTGCTTCCCGTAATAGTTATGTAAGCTCATAAATGCTTAGTTTAACAGTTAAGTAATAATAAATTGACATTTATTATTAAAATATTATTGGGAAAATTACCGTTTGTCACATTATCCTAAATTTGGTTCAACGTCGATCGTGTTGCCATAAAACCTTTTGTGAAAATCTCTCAAAGTGTTTATGATTGTAAAACATATTTTATTAACACTTTGAGAGTTTTGCTTTTACAGACATACTCCCCCTTCACATGTGCTTATAATTTTTAAGCTAAATTTACACATGTTGGGAAGAGTTCGCACTTTTGAATTGATCGATTTCCAGTGGACAAAACCGATTCGAGATGCGTTTACATCACTAGTTAGACTAGCTTGAAATTATTACCCGTCCTGGTCAAGTCCAAAGAAAATCTCTCGAGATGGTACACTCTATTCAGACAAGTCCTATTCGAGACACGTTTACATCACTGGTTAGACCAGCTTGAAATTATTACCCGTCCAGGACAAGTCTTTTCGATTACTGACATTTAAGCTTCATCAATTCTTTGGTAATTTCTGAGACGAGCTCTTTTGAGATTCAACAACGATCTTTAAACATATTTGATTACATTTTAATCACGTCTTCTCCCCCTCAAACATAGCATATCCGTGATATTTTTTATATCAATTGATTAAAAGACATGTTTTTAGCAAGCTTATGGGGAGACAAACGGATTTGATTTATCATGAAATCGGAACATTTTGACTTTATACTCCCCCTTAATGAAAGAATATTTTCAAACAGGAAGTTTAGAATCAATTAAAGGTTTAGAGAGAGTTATCTGGAGCACTTTATGAAAGATTTTGAAAAATCGTATTGAAAAATCTTGAAGGAAATGTACTTAAGATAGAGAAGATACTGAAAATCTTTGAAGATTTTTTAGACGAATTATCTTCATTTATTTTAGAATAAATGTTTGAAAAAAGATACTTACAAGCCATTACGTTGAATACCGGGTTACAGTCTGAAGTAACTGCAAGCCATTAAGAAAATTTGAGAAACGACATGTTTTAGAAAAATATTTTGAGAAATAAGAACTCTCGCTCAAGCATCTGTACATGTTTGTATCATTGTTGGATGACATTTATCGAAACGTACATAATATCGATTATACGAGAGACATGTCGTGAGAAGAATATTTTTGGATTTTTGATTTTATATTGTTTTTGTATTTTTGAAGCTTTCTAATGTTTTTGGATTTTTGAAATTTTATATTTTTGTATTTTGTTTTTGTTGGTTTTTTCAAAAAATATTTACAAAGAAGAATCGAAGAAAAAATACTTAAGTTTGGACTAGTAAAAGTGGAGTTAAGAGTAGAATTAGATAAGGATTTCCACATGCGATATAGGCTAAAAGTTCTTCTTTACCACATCGGGTGTGTATGAACCCTCAACACTTTCACTAGTACCTTTATCCACAGAAGAAGAATTTTCACAAATAACAATGTTATAATTACATGTTTCCTCACTATGTGGGTGTGTAACTATTCTTTCATTAATAATATATTTCATTTATTCACTTCACCCTCTCTCTACTTTCTCTTAGTAGAACAATAAATCATATCATCATGTTTGATCAACCTAGACCTCCCAAACCACATAAATCTTATATATTTACCGTCCTACAATTGGTATCAAGAGCCACAAAATGATTTAGAAGTGTTTTGTTGTTTAAAATTTGTGTCTTTAATTTTTTAATTTTTTTTTGGTTACTTTTACTCTTGGTTTAGCTTATTACGAGCTAATTTTCTGCTTATTTAGAGCTTATTTGGTCAAAACAGTTGCTTTTTTACGTCTTTATTTAGTCCTTATTTCTGTCTAAACAGTTGCTTATTCTCTGCTTATCGTCGTGTTTATTTTCTGCTTATTTCTGTCTAAACAGTAGCTGTTTTTTGTCCAAAAAGTTATTTTTTTCAAGCTTATTTTATGCTTATTTCAGTCAAACAAAAACTTGTGCTTATTTTGAGTCCAAACAGTAGCTTACTTTGAGCTCTTTGTGCCTTAACGAGAGTTTTTGTGGTCAAAAAGTGGTCGGAAAAAGAGGACGGAAAACTTGGTCGGAAAAAGTACATAATAGCAAGGGTTTATCGAATTTCAAGAGGGTTTATCTAACTTACAAGGGTTTATTGAATTTGCAGAAGGGTTTATCGAATTTTCACCACCACACCTTCATTTATCGAATTTCTTGTAAAGAAATTTGATAAGTCTCATCGAATTTGAAATCGGATTTCTTGTAAAGAAATTCGATAGGTGTTATCGAAGTTTGACTTATTGAAGTTAGACTTATCAAACTTTGACTTATCGAACTTTGATCCATCGAACTTGTGTTATAAGAAAAAGAAAGAAAAAGAAAGACAAAGAGATATTACAGAAACACGATGATATGTGTTAAATTACACATACCTTTTACCTAATAAATCGGACAAAATAGACCAAAAACTAACCAAATATGCCAAATATACTGTGTTTTTGTGTTTATGCATGTGCAGATACGGATATGTAAGGAAAGGACCAAAAGAAAGAAAAAAAGGACAAAAACGGGCACGAGATTTGGAAAGAGCACAGAATTGCGAGTCTATCGTTAATTTATTTGGAGCATCGAGGCAAAAGAAGAGAATGTTGGGAATTATCACAAGATACGTGTGAAGACTTAATATGAAGACCAGAATTAAGTCTTTTAGTATTATTAGTTAAGTCTTGTCAAAGTTAAGTCTGGTCTTTATTATTAAGTCTGGTAGAGTAAATGTAAAGTTAAGTCTGTTTGACTTTAGTCATTAAGTCTGGTCATGATGTTTAGGAAGTCGGTTAGCTATAAGTTAGGAAAGGATACGAACTTATCTTTGGAGAAGATACGTATATCCTTCAGCAAGTTTTGTATCTAGGGTTTCCTTGGTGTATAAAAGGAACCCTAACACATTAGTTTAGAGATAACGACGAAGATTGTAATTCATAAAGTAATTAGTAATAATACGAAGTTAGTTATTGTTTTATTGTGTTCTTCATAGTTGATTGTTTAGATTCCGCATAAACATTCAATTCGTGTTAGAGTCTCACTTAGATTGATTTGATTTATTCAAGTCGTCTACTAAGTTGTTAAGGCTACTTTGAGATCCATAATTCGTGTGGACCAACAAGTGGTATCAGAGCCTAAAGAGACTCTGAGTTTGAAGAAACACAACAACCAAACCCTAAATTCATTCACCTAAACCCTGCAACATGTCTGGCTTAGAAAATCCCAGTAAGAATGATGGTTTCTCAGTTCACAACAGTGATGATGAAAAATCAGTCCATGATGAAGAAAAACCTGAAGCAAGCACATCTAAACAACAACAACCCATCTCTGCAACAACAACCATATCCAACATAAAACTCCCAATCCTAAAAAGAGAAGAATATGACATCTGGGCTATGGAGATGGAACATTATCTGGAGTATATTGACAGCGAAGTCTGGAAGGTCATACAGAGTGGGAATTCGAAGAAAAGGATTTCACAAGGAACAGATGGAGTAAATAGGATATTACCACCAGTATCTGCTGAAGAGATACGGGCTGTTGAAAAGGAGAAGAAGGCTAAGACTATGCTGCTAATGGCAATTCCCAAAGAACATCTGAGAAGGTTTCATGGCATGAATGATGCCAAGGAAATCTGGGAGGCTATCAAGAAAAGATTTGGAGGGAATGCTAACTCCAAGAAGATGAAAAAGGCTGTTCTTAAACAGGAATTTGAAGCTTTTACTGTATCCAGTTCAGAAGGGTTGGAAAAAGCTTATGATAGGTTTCAACATCTTCTATCACAATTGGAGGTTCATGGTGCAGCTGTTTCAGAAGAAGATGCAAACCAGAAGTTTCTTAGAGCATTACCAAAAGAATGGTCAAGTGTGACATTGACCATGAGGATGAATGGTGAAATTGACACCATGACTACTGATAACCTGTACAACAACCTCAAGGTGTTTGAACAGGAAATCCAAGGAAAAGCATCTTCAAGTTCTACAAATGTTGCTTTTGTTTCTCAAGGAAGAGCAGCACTAACAAGGTTAAGTCTGGCAGCATTAATTCTGGTGGTTATGGAAATTCTCCTAGCAGCATGAGAAAAGAGAGAGATGTTCCAGCAGGCTTAGCTGATGAAGTAATTTACTCACTTCTTGCTAAGGAACCAGAAGATCAAGATTTCATCAGTGAGGATTTTGAACAGATCAATGATGTTGAAGTTGAAGAAATGGATATCAAATGGCAAATTGCCATGATTGCTTTCAGGGTTAAGAAGTTTTACAAGCAGACTGGAAGGAACATCAAGCTTGATGGGAAGTCACCAATGGGATACAATAGAAGGACTATTGAGTGCTACAATTGTCACAAGCATGGGCACTTTGCTAGAGATTGCAAGGAACCAGCAACAACTGATAGGTACAGAAAGAAGGATTCTGACTCTAAAGATAAAGACAAGCTGGAGAAGAATCAGATGAGCTTGATGACATTGGAAGCTGGAGCAGTGAATTGGGATGAACACACACCTGAGGATGAAGAGCCAAACCATGCACTTATGGCTATTGGGTCCAGTAATGAGGTATCTTTGTGCTCAAAATTATGCATTGATTCATATAATCATCTTAAAGCTTTATGTGATGAGCAATTAACACAAATAGGTGATCAGGAAGCAAAAATTCTTGCTTATACTAAAGCTGTTAAAACTTTAGAAGCACAAATAGATAACTATCAAAACAAACAAGCTTCCTTAAACGAAAAACTCACCTTTCAAGCTAATGAGATATATGAAAAAGATGAAAAACTTAAGAGATATAGGAAAGCAGGCTTAAAAGCTGTTAAGGAAAGAGATGAATTGCGAAAGAAATTAGATAAATGGACTCATTCTGCTAAGTGTCAGGATAAGATAATAGCATCTAGTATGAGCTCTACAAGTAAGATTGGCTTAGGTTATGGAATACAGTCAGATAGTGAAGTTCTAAGCTATGAGGAAGAGATGGACAGATCTGTGTTCAAATGTAGAAAAGAGGATTCTATTGGCAAACCAGTGTACAATAGGTTTGTTAAATCTGATGACTTTAAAGGGGTGCCACCTCCATTAAGTGGAGATTACACTCCTTTACAAAAGAAAGACCTAGATGACTCCTTGTTTGTATATGGTAAAAGGGTCCTATCTATCCTGAGACAGGAAACTCAGATGACAAATCTAGTGAATACTCCACTTGTCAAACCAATGACAATGAAGGATCTACTAGAGATGTCTCTGAGCAGTCTGATTCAGAATCAGATAGTGCACCTAAAAATGTTTCTGAGTCAAAATCAGTCAAAAATAGTGAACCCAAACCTCATACAGATAAACCTAGTTGTGATACTCACATAAAAACTCCTAGGAAGTCTGTTAGAAATCAAGAGTCACCAAAAACTGATAGAATGAGAAAAGAGTACAAGGGAAACCACAATTTTGGTCCTAAAAGATGCTTTGTGTGTGGTAATCTAAGTCATTTGATTAGGGACTGTGATTTTCATGAGGTTAGGATGAAAAGAGAGGCTGAACTAAGAAAGAATAAGAATGTTAATGCTGGCCACATGAATGATAAACCAGTTTGGAATAATGCTAACAGGATTAATCATGCTAATAAGTTTATGACTAGACCAGCACAATTTAATTCTGGTGTGCCTAATGTTAATTCTGGTTGGTCATCTGTTAGTTCTGGTAGACCAAATTTTAGTTCTGGTAGACCAAATGTTAATACTGGTAGACCAAATTTTAATTCTGGTAGACCAAATGTTAGTTCTGTGGTCAAAATGTTAATTATGTGAGGCCAAGTGTTAATTCTGGGTGTTTTAATCATTCTGAACCCAGACAACCAGTAAATAGACCACAGGTGAATTCATATAATCAGAGAAACAATTTTTATAAACCTCATTCACCTGTGAGAAGTCCTTTTGTTAATAATACAGCACAAGTTTCAAGTTCAAATGCTGTAAGGGAAAATGGGGAATCTGCTGTTAAGACCCCAGCATATTGGTCTTGGGATCCTTTTAAGAACACACTTACCTATGAATCCAAGACCAAAGGTGGATCAAGCTCATATAAGACTTATAAATATGTTGATCCACAGGGCAGATCCATGTCTTCAGAGGCTTGGGTCTTAAAGAGAAACTAATTTCTCTACTTTTGTGTAGGAACATCCACTGAAGAACATGGAAGACAAAGGAATATTTGATAGTGGGTGCTCTGGGCACATGACTAGTAACAAGAATCATCTGAAGGATTTTCAAGAATTCCAATGAGGTTCTGTTACCTTTGGAGGAAGTAAAGGTCAGATAACTGGTAAAGGTAGAATTGTTGTAGGCAATTTAGAATTTGACAATGTATCTTTTGTAAAAGAACTAGGGCAGTTTAACCTTTTCTCAAAATCACAAATTTGTGATAAGCAGCATAAGGTGCTTTTTAGTGAAACTGAATGTTTTGTATTGACTTCGGACTTTAAGATGCCTGATGAAAGTCAGATCCTTTTAAAGTTCCTAGACAATACAACATGTACAGTTTTGATATGAAAGCACCTGAAGTTGCAAAAGGTTCTGCCTGTTTGCTTGCAAAAGCCACATTGGATGAATCTAAATTGTGGCATAAAAGGTTAGGTCATGTTAATTTCAAGAATATGAACAAACTTGTGAAGGGTAATTTAGTTAGAGGCTTACCTTCCAAGGTTTTTAGGAATGACCATGCCTGTGTAGCTTGTAATAAGGGCAAACAGCATAGAGCTTCTTGTAAGACTAAGTTAGATAGGATTGTTACTGAGCCTTTGCATACCTTACACATGGATCTGTTTGGCCCTACATCTGTTAGAAGTATCAACCATGCTAGCTATTGCCTTGTCATTACTGATGACTGCACCAGATATTGTTGGGTATTCTTTATGTCCACAAAAGATGAAACCCCTGATTTAATTCAAAGGTTCATTAGGCAGATAGAAAACCTACTAAATCACAAGGTTAAGATCATTAGGAGTGACAATGGCACAGAATTTAAGAATAGGAGCATGATTGAGTTTTGTGGTGAAAAAGGAATCAAGCAACAATATAGCAATGCTAGAACTCCACAGCAAAATGGAGTTGCTGAGAGAATGAACAGGACCCTGATTGAGGCAGCTAGAACCATGTTAGCAGACTCATTCTTACCCACAACCTTTTGGGCTGAAGCAGTAGCAACTGCTTGCTACATATTCAATAGGGTTAGAGTGACCAAGCCTCAGAATAAAACACCTTATGAGCTTATTTTTGGCCATAAACCAGTTGTTAGCTATATAAGGCCTTTTGGGTGTCATGTGACCATTCTTGATACCTTGAGTGTGCTTGGAAAATTTGAAGGGAAGTCTGATGAGGGGTTTCTAGTTGGGTATTCACTGAATAGTAAGGCCTTTAGGGTTTACAATTTAGTGACTAAGAAAGTAGAAGAAAATCTGCATGTTAATTTTCTTGAGGAAAAACCCAATGTGAAGGGACTAGGTCATAGATGGATGTTTGATCTTGATTATTTAACTGATTCTATGAACTATATTCCTGTCTCCAAGGAGAATCAAGCTAACCCTGATGCAGGTTCCATAGAAGTGCCTAACAATGCAGGTACTCAAGATGCAAGCACTGCTGATCAAGGCAAGGAAATTGAGGAGCTTATTGTGATTCCTACCACAGAAGTCAACCATGTTGCTGCTAATGAAGGAACAAAGAAATCTTCTACAAAAAGGAAGGAGACTGTGATCAAGCCTCAACCAAAAGAAAAAGAGGGTTCTCCTACAAAAGTTTCAGAAGAAATCTTATCCTTCAAAGAAGAAATGGATGCTTTGGCTGACAAGTATCTTGGGAAAAAGGCTACCAGCATAATTCAGTTAATTCTGGTAGTGCCTTGATTAATTCTGGTGGAGAGAAGGCTACCAGCACTAACCCTGTTATGTCTGGTAGTGATGCTGTTAATTCTGCTCAACCTGAGTCTACTCAAAATGTTGATTTTGATGATTCTGAGATGCCTGAACTTGAGGTCTTTGATAAGCCAGATGAAGGCATTTTTATGGGGCTTCTTATGATGAAGAAGGGGTAGTCACTGATTTCAACAACACTACCCACTGAAGTAGATGTAAGTCTAGCTCCAACCCTCAGAATTCACAAAGTTCATCCCAAAAGTCAGATAATTGGTGATCCTCAATCAGTTGTTCAAACCAGAAGTAAAGTGCAAAAGATTCCTACATCTCATGCACTTATCAGTCTCATTAAGAAGCAGCAAAGGGTCAACCACAAGGACCAACAACATTGCTTGTTTGCTTGTTTCCTTTCTCAAAAGGAACCCACCAACGTCTCTGAAGCACTTGAAGATGAGAGTTGGGTGGAAGCAATGCAAGAGGAGTTGTTGCAGTTCAAATTGTAGAAAGTTTGGGTTCTTGTAGATCTACCAAGTGGAGCTAAGGTGATTGGCACAAAGTGGGTCTTTAGGAACAAAAGGGATGAAAGAGGAGTAGTTGTTAGGAACAAGGCAAGATTGGTAGCACAAGGGTATAGACAAGAGGAGGGGATAGATTATGATGAGGTCTTTGCTCCTGTAGCCAGGATTGAGGCTATTAGGTTATTTTTAGCTTATGCATCATATATAGGGTTCATAGTCTATCAGATGGATGTGAAGAGTGCCTTTCTGTATGACACTATTGAGGAAGAAGTATATGTTCATCAACCTCCTGGCTTTGTTGATCCAGCAGAACCCAAGAAAGTGTACAAAGTCATCAAAGCTTTATATGGTCTCCATCAAGCTCCCAGAGCTTGGTATGCCACACTCTCAAGTTTCTAGAAGAACATGGGTACATCAGAGGTGTGATAGACAAGACCTTGTTTATAAAAAGGGACAAGAAGGATATCATTTTGGTACAAGTTTATGTGGATGATATCATTTTTGGCTCTACTAGAAGGTCTTGGTGTGAGGAGTTTGAAGCATTAATGAAAGGGAGATTTCAGATGAGTTCTATGGGTGAACTCACATTTTTCTTAGGACTGCAAGTGAAACAACAAGTAGATGGACTCTTTATCTCTCAAGACAAGTATGTCGCAGAGATCTTGAAGAAGTTTGAATTTACAACTATGAAGACTGCAGTCACTCCCATGGAGAACAAGGTGCCTTTGACAAAGGATGAAGATGCTGCTGATGTAGATGTGCATCTTTACATATCAATGATAGGTTCTCTAATGTATCTTACTGCTTCTAGACCTGACATTATGTATGCAGTCTGTGTTTGTTCACGTTTTCAGGTTAACCCAAAGACTTCACATCTTCATGCTGTGAAGAGAATCTTTAGATACCTAAAGGGTAAACCCAATTTGGGCCTTTGGTATCCTAGAGAGTCATCTTTTGACTTGGAAGCCTATTCAGATAGTGACTATGCAGGTGCAAGCCTTGATAGGAAATCCACAACTGGAGGTTGTCAATTCCTTGGAAGAAGATTAATCTCTTGGCAATGCAAGAAGCAGACAATTGTAGCTACATCAACAACTGAAGCTGAGTATGTAGCAGCTGCCAATTGCTGTGGACAAGTCTTGTGGATTCAGAATCAAATGCTGGATTATGGTTTGAACTTTATGAACACTATAATTCACATAGATAATGAAAGCACTATCTGTATAGTTAAGAACCCTGTTTATCACTCTAAAACTAAGCACATAGAAATCAGGCATCACTTTATTAGGGATTGCTATGAAAAGAAGCTAATTAGAGTGGAGAAAATACACACAGATTTCAATGTTGCAGACCTCTTAACTAAACCGTTTGATAGCCCTAGGTTTAATTACTTAGTGGTTAGCATTGGTATGATGAACCCATAGCTGGACTTAAGGGGAGATTAGACTTAAGGGGAGGCCAAAATGTAAAGTTTGTATACTAACCAGCACTTAAAAAAAAATTAATTCTGGTAGCTTTAAATTTTTTTTATTCTGGTAGTATTAGAATTTAATCAGCATAGCTGTGATTGAGGGGAGGCTTATTGTTGTCCATTAACCATTATTTGTTTAGTTTGTATATTTTGGTTAACTTTGTTTTGCAGTAGTAAGATTTTATTGTTGCTAGTATAATTGGGGCACAATAGTATCAAAGAAACATGGAGCTTTCATTCATTCATAATCCAATGATTGCATTCTCAGATGCAACTTACAAAAAAAACAAAAGTCTATACATATTCATCAGAACCAAACATCTACATCAACAACCCAGACCACTACTTCCATCTTCCTCTTTCCTTTCCCTTTGCAGTCAGGCATAGTTTTGTAGACTCCTCTGCCACCAATGGCATCAGACACCTCCTTGCAAGGGAGTCCTAGCACTACTGTTCTTGGCTTTGGCTTTAGATTTTGCTTCTTCTCAGGCACAGGGATCATTCTCATTGATGATGCACCTTTTCAAACTCATTTGTTAGTAAGACTGATAGCACTTGGAGATCGTCATCATCAGCTGAGTCAGAAGAGGAGGATGAATCATCCACATATGGTGGAAGTTCATCTGTTGAAGGTTCTTCAGAAGAGGTTGTTTCAACCTTTTTCTTTGAAGTTTTGTTTCTTGAGGTTGAGGTGTAGTTTGGTGGAAAATATCCGCTCCATCCTCCAGAAGATGAGTCCGAAGAAGAATCGGACGAAATCTCTACAATGTTTGATGGGGAAGGATTCATTGTGTTGGAAAGTTTTCTGTGGTATGTGATGAATTTGTGTTGAAGATTTGAGGCTTTTTATAGAGCCAATGGAAGCTTAAGGCAATTCAATGTTCGGTTGGTAAAGGATTTAATTACTTGCAAGCATAAATTAATTATAGTAATTATGGTACTTTTAGGAAGTTGACCAAAAACTTTTATACCTTTTTCAATTAATTATAGTAATTAGTTGCTAAAAATATATATATATATATATATATATATATATATATATATATATATATATATATATATATATATATATATATATATATATATATATATATATATATAATATATATATATTATATATAGTAGCTTACATTTAAGGGGAGGATAATGTATAGTTTGTATATTTAATTTTATTTTTTTTTTCGAGTAGCTTTAAGTTTTAAATCTGGTAGTTAATTTCTTTAAATTTTCTTGTAAATTTGTTTGTTTCTATGTTTCTCTTGGTGTTGAGACTAACATTTGCAGAAAGTATGTGGATTGGTGATGATGTGAAGCCTTGCTAACGATCTCAGTAAGTGTTTGTGTGCAAACTTGGTTAAGTCTGGTGAGTCAATGATTAAATCTGGTTGACCAATTTTAAGTCTGGTAGTGTTAAATAATTAATTTCTTACCATTAGGTCTGGTCAGTCAAATAAAGATTTTTTATCTTATTCAAAATTTGACCGTTGATATTTTTGAGAAAAGTGGTATATATGGATAAGATTTAATTCATTTTTCATCTTTATCCATTATTTACTTCTCATTTTTAAAATCTTTATACACGGCCAAGATTTACTCTGTTTTCTACTACCAGTAAAAACCCTTATTTTAATTTTCAACCAGCACTTAGTCATTCTCTCATCAATGGCTTCACTAAAGTTTGTTGACAAGCACAATCAAGTCGGTTTCTTGAAGAAACCACACCAAAGTGACGGCTTTGCGCAAATAGTAGATTTCTTGAAAGGTTCTAATCTTCGGTACGCGTTAACTCATATCCTACTATTTATGCATCTCTTGTTAGGCAATTTTGGGGGTCTGTGACTTATGAAACCCTTGTTGATGGTACACCACAGTTAAGGGCAACCATTGACACCCATGACTTTACCATTACTGAAGCCTCCATTAGGAGTAGTCTCCAATTGGGTGATGCTTCAGGGGAATACATATTGCCTAATGATGATCTTTTTGAGGGTATGAATACCATAGGATATCCCACTGATGGTACTTTTACATTTTGGAAAAGCTCTTTTACACCACAGTGGAAATTTTTAATACATCATTTGCTCCATTGCCTAAGTCCCAAGAGTGGAGGATGGGATCAGTTTGGAAGCAACATTGCTTCTGCATTGGTCTGTCTTGCACTTGGAAGGAAATTTAATTTTTCAAAAATGCTTTTTGATGGCATGGTTGCAAATGTCAAAAATGAAAAACATAAGTTCTTAATGTACCCAAGATTTCTGCAAATGATTTTAAATTTTGAACCTGAAGATAAAATGCAGATATACATAAGTGTGGCCTTTACAACCAAAATTTTTGCAAACATGAAAAGAGGTTTTGATGGGGCCCATTGGCCTTTATTGCCTGCTATGCTTGTTGGTGTTACTAAAATTGCAGGTACATCTGAGGCTGCACAAGAGCCAACTACTAAAGAGCAAGCACAGGAACAACCTAAGTCACCCACACCACAACCAAGTTTATCACCATCTCCAACCAGGCAGCTACACCTACACCATCTCCTACACCCTCACCACAACAAAACCAGGTTCCAAGTCCCATTCAGGAGGAGGAATCTACCCTAGCTCAAAGGGTGTCAGCATTGGAAAAGTCCAATCAAGCTTTGAGCAATGCTGTCATCACCTTGGTCAAGAAGGTCAAGAAATTGGAGAAGCTTTTGAAGGAAAAAGGGGTTCAATTTAGTGATGAAGAAGGGGATGAAAATTCTTCCAAACAGGGGAGGAGTTTTGGTGAAGAACAAAGTTTTAAGACACCTTCTCAAGTCAAATCTGCTGGTACTAAGGATGTAAGCCCAGAAACCATGGAAGTAGCAGAGACATTAGCTCAATCCTTTAGTAAGATTAAACAACAAAGGAAGAAGCTAAAAAGAAAGTTAAGGATTGAAGAAAGTGAAGATGAAGGAGTTAATTCTGGTGAGGAGAAAGATAAATCTGGTGCTTATGCTGGTGATAATACTGGTGATAATACTGGTGCTAATGCTGGTAATGATATTAATTCTGGTGATAAAGAAAAGACTGGTGAGGTTGATAAGTCTGTTCAAGAAGAGTCTGTTGGTGCAAAAAGAAAAGGAAAAGAGATTCTCATTGAATCTCCTAAGCTAAAGAAATCCAAAAGACAACAAAGGGAAGAACAAGCAACCTTGGCTACTATTGCAAGGCTACAAGAAGAAGATCAAGCCGAAGCTGCCAGGGAAGAAGAACAGAAAAGACAAGATGAGCTGTATGCAAGGAGATTAGCAGAAGAATCTGATGATCCAGTTATGTCCTTGATTGAAGGAGATGATGAGTTAAAAGCAAAGTTTGAGGAGATTAAGTCTATTCCTAGTTTGACTACAGATGAGAAAGCAGCAGAACTAGCTAATTTCATGAATGCTAGAAGAGCAAATGAAGCTTTGGGGGATTTCTTGTCTAAGTTTAGAGAAGCTCAAAAGCAGAAAACAAAAACCAAGGTTTCAAAGAAGATGACCAGGGCTTAACAAATAAGCTACATGAAGATTTATTTGAAGCACACAATGTACTCAGACTACAAAAGGATGCAAGGAAGACCATATGAAGACATTTTGGGAATGTTTCAAAGAGCTTATGAGAGAGATCATGGGTACAAGCCCATTGATTATGAAGATACTCTTCCTTTCAAAAGGCAAAAGACACAGTCTGAGCAAATTAAAGAAGCTGAAAAGGAGATTGAGAAAGAACCAGAGGTTGAAATGGCTTCAACTGAAGTAAAGAAAGAAGAAGAGGTGAAAAAGCCTATCATTGCATTTACGAGAAGGAAAAGTGTTGCAAGGAAAGGCAAGTATAAGAAGGTAGTAAAAGATGAGGAATCAGAAGAAGAACCTTCATCTGAGGGTTGTACTATAGGAACAATTCCTGAAAGTTCTAAGGAACCAGCTAAGATTGTCAAGTATCAAATTATTAGGACTGGACAGAGGGCTGCTTATCAAATTATAAGGGAAGATAACACTGATGTTGTTTACTTTAACTTTCCAGGAATCTTAAATGATGTGAGTAGAGAAGATCTCCAAGAGCTTTACAATTTGGTGAATATCAAGTATGGAGATAATCCACCTGAGGAAGAATTTGAGAGAGTATTTTGGGGAAATTTGAAAGTGATGTTTGAGCCATCTGCTGAGTCAGATGTAGTATGGAAACTTCCTGAGGAGCAAAGGATTGTCAGTTGGGGATATTTTCATAACTGTAGAGTACATTGTCTGTCTTTGCAGAATGCTGATGTTTATATGCTTGCAGAAGTGGAATATCCCATCTCACCTTCAGTTTGCAAAGAAATGATGAAGAAGAAGTTGTATGCAGACAAGAGGGATGAGGTATATGAACAGATTTTGGATTCAATTAAGTTACAGTCTTTGAAGGAAACATTGTTGGATTGAAGTGTTTGAAAGAATTTTCATAAGTTGATGAGTAGGACTATTGGAACTTCCTACTTGGTGAAGGTGCATAGCACTAACACAACAAAAGGTCATCAGTCCACCTTGTCTAATCCACACAAGGACTGGCTAATCCTGAGCAAACGGCTACAGGTAAAGATATTCCAAATCCGTTAATGGTTGGCAATTTACTAAAAATCATGTGGTTATCAATGTACCATGGTCTAACACACCAAACATTGGCTACTCCAGTAGTGATGGCTATTGGTAAAGAGACATCAAATCCATTAATTTTCAATGATTCACCTCTCACAGGAGTTAACACACCTGGAAGTGATGAGAATAGTATGAAACTTAACAAGAATTTGATGTACAAGTTGTCATTGTTGCTGTGAAGATCAAGTGGATTGCATATCAGATGGTTGCTGTGAAGATTAAGTTCAGATTTGCTGATACAAAGTGTTTTAAAGATCAGATTTGAAGTTTTGAAGTTCAAGATAATTCCAAGTGTTCAAGATTAAATCCTCAGAAGCTTATTCAGAAGGAACTTGAAGTTCATGAAGCATGAAGATCAAGTTAGGGGAGGATTGTTGGGAATTATCACAAGATACGTGTGAAGACTTAATATGAAGACCAGAATTAAGTCTGTTAGTATTATTAGTTAAGTCTTGTCAAAGTTAAGTCTGGTCGTTTATTGTTAAGTCTGGTAGAGTAAATGTAAAGTTAAGTCTGTTTGACTTTAGTCATTAAGTCTGGTCATGATGTTTAGGAAGTCGGTTAGCTATAAGTTAGGAAAGGATACGAACTTATCTTTGGAGAAGATACGTATATCCTTCAGCAAGTTTTGTATCTAGGGTTTCCTTGGTGTATAAAAGGAACCCTAACACATTAGTTTAGAGATAACGACGAAGATTGTAATTCATAAAGCAATTAGTAATAATACGAAGTTAGTTATTGTTTTATTGTGTTCTTCATAGTTGATTGTTTAGATTCCGCATAAACATTCAATTCGTGTTAGAGTCTCACTTAGATTGATTTGATTTATTCAAGTCGTCTACTAAGTTGTTAATGCTACTTTAAGATTCATAATTCGTGTGGACCAACAGAGAAATTTAAAGAATTATTTATTTTAAAGACCAATGAAATAAACATAAAGAATGATGAGGGACCAAAGGTGTTTAATTCATATGAAGTTTAATAAAGATAAAGACTAAAAGTGAAGCCAGGGGTATAAAGTGACAAGTGAGGCCAAGATGAAATTAATTCCATATTTTTTAGTGGTGGGTCCCACTCCATTTGATAATATTTGATTCATATG
Source organism: Artemisia tridentata subsp. tridentata (assembly GCA_021014915.2). Taxonomy (NCBI): domain Eukaryota; kingdom Viridiplantae; phylum Streptophyta; class Magnoliopsida; order Asterales; family Asteraceae; genus Artemisia; species Artemisia tridentata. Next base: position 351,728,030 of record CP139509.1, on the reverse strand, counting down.
TCACTTGTAAATGGAAGCCAGCACGTGTTCCTCAACTGCCAAAATTAATTCATACCAGACGCGTGGACCAAACAGCTTCCCCACTCTCAGCGCACTATCATTACATCAGCCAACGAAATGCCGACACGTGGCCTGTTTGTTGAAAAAAAATTGTCCACATTCAATGAATGGGAGCGTACCTTTTTCCTATTTAACCTGATCGGAGAGCAGAAATTCGAGAGCATTATTTTTCATTAGATAGATAGCATGCATTAAATGTTATTCACACATTAACTCACACATTTTTTTCTTTATTTGTAGCATTTGTAGCAGTTCGTGTTTTTTTAAAGAGTATTATTTAGTTTGAGCTCATTGTTAAGTGGTATTGTAATTTATTTTTTTAACTATCTTTTTCAAGATTTCATTTTGTAACCAACTTTTTATTAATCAATAAAGTTAATGTTGTCTTTTTTTTAACTTATTCCTTTTAGCTTATTATTTCTTATTCTAATCCTCTCTTTACTTTATTTTTCTTTATCTTTTCTTATCTATTAAGTTATATTAGCTTAATAGCTTATTATAGCTTATTAGATTAGCTTATTAATTAGATCTAGTTAGTTTTATTAATTTTTTTTCATATAAAGTTTGCAACTTTTTATGTTTTTCTTGAACAATAAGCTATTTACTAGCTTGTTTATTTAGATCTAGTCCTTAAACATACCCGATTCGCGTCTATTCTTTGTAGTGGGTAACTTAGCTTCGGGTGGATTTAGATCTAATAGTTTTTAGTTATAAAGTTTAAATCTTTTTAATTTTTAGATCACTTTTAGTTTATTTATATTTAGTAGCAGTGCTTATTATTGTTCACTAACCTTTGATAAAGTTTGTATTTTTTTTCTTTGTTTCTCATCATCTCTACCGCTAAGGCCGGAGCTTAAGGGTTTTTAAGCATTTTTTATACATAAAGTTTGAAACTTTAGTAATTTTTAAGCTTTTTAGTAAATAAAGTTTTAAACTTTACTTACTAATTAGTGGATAAGATTAATAAAGTTGTAGACTTTTGTGTTAATTAGTGCTTATTAGATCGGGTGGTGTTACTCCTCTCGTTTCTTCATCCGGGTTCTACTTTCTTTTCTTTCTAAATATTTAGTAGTTATTAATTTTAGTATAATAATTATGTTTATGGAAATATTTGATATGTGTTTGATTTGCTTAACAAGTATATATCTTTATCATATATTTCTTATTTGCTTGCTTAGTATAATCTAGTTTATTATTTTTAGTTGTTATCGTTAACTTTAGATTATTTAGCTACTACTAGTTTTATTATTATTTTTTGCTTAGCATAATTTAGTTGTTATCATATATTTCTAGGATTAGTTTTCTTCGTTTTGACGTTTTAGGCTCGGATTTCCCGGTTTAAGCGCATTTTTAGTTTCCCTTTACGTTTTTAAGATAGTTGATCTTTGCCTATTTGTTCTAATTGCTTTATTACTTGTCTTTATTTTATATTTTCATATTTGTAGTTTAAAAATCCAAAATTTCACTTATTTCACTATTCACGACACGTTTCACGAATTCAAAATCACAAAATTCCATTCATTCCTTCGTTGGGAAAACGACTCGGGTTACACATACTTCACTTGTGTTTTCTAGGAAATATTTATATGAATTGATTCTCGCGAATCAATTTTTGGCGCCGCTGCCGGGGAAGGTTTGAAGTGAATTTTTGATTCTCGTTCGACGATTCGTGTTTCGAATACCCTTCCTCGAGAAGTTATCGTTTTCTTTGTGAATATTTTTCTAAAAACCAAAAATCATAAAAATTAAAATATATATATATATATATATATATATATATATATATATATATATATATATATATATATATATATATATATATATATATATATATATATATATATATAAATAATCATAAAATTCACAACTAACACTTTTCCTAAAGTGTTTAAAATACAAAAAAAAAAGTAATATCCAACAAAACAAATCGAGAAATCAATTGTTTTCGGATTATCTTGAAATTACAACCTATACAAGTGGTTTAAGGATGGTTTGACATTAAATTGACAAACCGAAAGAGGCGGGTTTTTAATCAGCTTTCGAGCGGACCTTTGCTTCTCCGCCACTCTGCAAGTAGTTTTGAGAGAAACGAATTTCGTTTGACGAATCGATACCAAAAATATCGTGTTTTTCAAAAAAAAATTCAAAAACCCAAAAAGATTTTCTTTCCAAATTTATTTTCCTCTTTCTTTGGTGTTTTTCAAAATGTCTCTAAATTATAAAAATTCAAAAATAATCTTCTCATTCATTTACCCGTTTAATTCTTTTATGTCTTCATCTTACCATTATGGTTGTGAATGGTGTGGAGGTCCTCCAAATGGTGGAAACTGCCCCGGTTGTAACATTATGGATTCGGGAAACGGGTTTGTCTATGACCAAAATCCCTATTTCTACAATGAAACACCCGACTTTTTCAACCAGCCCCCACACCATAAGATGGAAACATATTCTTTTGAATATTGTGGAAGTTATCCTCATTCGGAATTTGATTGTCGAACGGGAGACCTGCTTGTCTATGAGCAGGACCCTTATAACAATCAGACATCATCCGGGTTTGACCAACCTTCACAATACACAACCCCTCAGCACCTTCTTCAAAGCGAGTTAACTAGAGCTGAATTGATTACTAAAATGATTATTGCTCAAGATCAACTCAACATGAACTTTCAAACTAAAATTAACGGTCTTAAGGAGATGATTCTTAGAAAACAAGATCCTCCCATTGACTTATTATACTCAGAAGAGAGTGATGAGGAGGAAGAAGAGAACTCAGAGATCAATCCTCTTATTGAAAACCCTTCAGATACCTTTTTAATGGGGGACAAGGAAGTCGAAATCAATCCTCTTAAGGAAATTGATGACCTTGTTCCAATCCCAATGGTATCCGAGGAACCTTTCGATCTTCCTGATTCTACTTCCCAAACATTCGATATGACTATCACAAATCCTTTGTTTGATTTTGATTCTGAATTTACTCTAATTTCAGACAATCAAATTTTTGATATTCATAACAAGGAAAGTGATGAGTCAGATATGGAGACATTAATGGACGAGGTGCAAACTTTTAGCATACAAAGTACAGCACATGTCCCACCTCCGTATAACCTTCCAGAGCTCAAGCTCAAAGACGTACTTCATAAAAGTGATTCTCTTCTTGAGGAGTTCGCCGATGAACTCGCTCACATTGATCCCATTCCACCTGGGGATGATGATAAAAACTTCGATTCTGAATCAGATCTGAGAGAATTGGAATTTTTGCTAAGTCATGATCCGTCAACTAATTGTGCCTCTAGTCTGGGGGAGTTCGCTGATGAACTCTCTCACATCATATCTCCGCCGGAGTATGATTACTCTAAAGACTCGGAGGGAGACGTGATCTATAGTGAGCAGTTGCTTATTAAAGACACTATCCCGAATCTCCCTCCTGAGATACTTCTAGATCATGATTTTAAAAGCTTAAATGACAAATCTAATAATGATTACGGGGTCTTTCTACCTTTCTTCACCTATAAGGTAGCTTGTCCTTTCCTTCACTCGTTTGGGAGTGAAGACACCATTTTTGACCCCGGCATCTCAATTTATCATTCTTTTGAGCCGGGTATATCTCATCGGAGTGGAACTTTCAAGTACTTCAATGTTTATCCAAACATATTGAATGAAAGTCCGATGGAGATTTTCTCTTCCACATGCTTCCCCAAGAACAAATGAATTCAGGGCGAGTCAAGCTAACGACTCGATCATAAACAAGGGCTTCTTGAGAAGCACCCCATGCTTATCCTTCTATTTTCTCTCTAATAAGTGTAACGTGAAGAGGTTCTCCTCTTCCATTTGTCGTGTTTCGTGGTTGTTTATGATGTGTCCAGGATTTGCCCGAATAATGAAGACTCTCGTGCTCGTGGTTTTGTCTTTCTCCACTCGAGTTTCATCATTCGTTGCTCATCCAATATCCTAAATCTTATCGTCTAACATTTATCTTTTGGCATAATTAATAAACGGCCTTAGATTTATGTAGGAAAACCCTTACCTTTAAGACATTGGGGACAATGTCTCGTTTTAGTCTGGGGGGGGGGGGTAATCTTTCGATTTGATTTTGCCTTGCATTTTTTGCCGTGACTCATGCAACTCCGTTTTTCCACCAAAAAATCCAAAAAAATGGGAAAATTAAAAAAAAAATTGTAAAAATATAATAAGTGTTTTGACACATTGTTGACTTTTCGTTGGCTAGTGTAGGAATAAAATTTTGACTTGACCGGGCGTGTTGAGCCCTAGCTTGTCCCCTTAACCTTTATAATCTATAAGCTTTTGCTAGTCTTTTATACAAGGAGCTAGAAAACGCGAATTCTTTTTAAGAGTTTGCAAGTTCCCATAATTGACTTTATATATGCATGGCTTGATTATTCGGCTAAGCATTCGCGGATCTTATTACTTAAGATTTTAAATTTGCGAAGAACGAGAAATGATAGAGTTGATTATAAGTTGTGATGCTAAGCAAGGATTAGTTGGTTATCCTAAAGGCTCATTAGTGTAATTTGTGGTTTTTCCTCCCAGAAGCTAAATTAGTGTTGTTTTCAAACTTTTGAACTTAGAAATCGTTTTATTATAAACTTTTATACAACTTTGATATAGAGTACGAGTTCAACTTTTTATTTAAATATTTTGAACAAGCATACTTTCTTAAAATCGGAATAATATGGCAAAAGAAAGTGAGTAAAATCACAAGTATGATGCAAGTATATATATGTGTAAAAAAAATAATAATTAAAAATAAATAAATAAATAAATAAATAAAAAGTGAAAAATATGTGTTGCATGAATAAAAATGTTGCTTATGAATAAATGTACGAAACTTGCTTTTTCCTAAATTTAAAACGGGAGTTGAACTAGTATTAGTTAATTTTGTGTTAAAAGTTTAACGGGAATTTGGTAGATTGTTGATTTCGAAAGACCCCGAAAGCTCCGATACTATTCTCGAGGGTGTAAAAACCTAGCCTCCTAAGCTTTGCTAAAAGGACAAGCTGAGAAGAAAGTCGCTACATGGAGTGATCTCATCTTTGCGTCTTTAATCTCCAAATGATCGTCGGTTATTGTCTATTTAAGTATTTAATATTAACTTAGCGGGAATTTTAGAAATCTTTGAAATCGAAATCCCGCTGATTCCGGTACTATTCTCTGTGAGGTGTCAAAAGCCTGGTCACCTAAAGCCAACTGGTTTGGGATGTGCCGAGAAGAAAGCCGCTACATGGAAAAGGCCTTTTTGATCCTTAGATTTTGAGGTTCCCGGTAAATTAGTATTTGACTTAAATAAATAACAACCATAATAATTTCGATTTCTGTGATCAAACTTTTGAAAATGAGCGCACTTACCGAACTTATAGAATAATTGGGGAGTGAAAAGTTTACAAGTTACATTCATGAGTAGCGTTAGCATCTTAACTTGTAAATAACAATGATTTCGTTTTTAAGCTTAGTTTGAGGACTTGTGAAAAATCAGGGACGATGAATTTTATCCGTATGGTCACTTCTTTATGAGATGTGTTTCCTACTCCGTGATCCTAAAAATTATTGTGAAATAATGAAAGTCAACATACCGTCACATGAAAAAGAGAAAAGTACAAAAATAGTATAAGTATGAATAAATTGGAAAAACGGGGAGTTTTTAGAACTTTGGATTTCTTAATCTCTTTTGAATATTTTGCTACTTTTCAAAGTTAGTAAAAAGAGGTTTGAAATTTTTGGTTTCAATAGCGTGAGTTGATGACATTGCGTGAGGACACAGTAATACCTTAGTCTGGGGGATTTTGATATGTGTTAAATTACACATACCTTTTACCTAATAAATCGGACAAAATAGACCAAAAACTAACCAAATATGCCAAATATATTGTGTTTTTGTGTTTATGCATGTGCAGGTACGGATATGTAAGGAAAGGACAAAAAGAAAGAAAAAAGGACAAAAACGGGCACGAGATTTGGAAAGAGCACAGAATTGCGAGTCTATCGTTAATTTTATTTGGAGCATCGAGGCAAAAGAAGAGAAATTTAAAGAATTATTTATTTTAAGGACCAATGAATTAAACATAAAGAACGATGAGGGACCAAAGGTGTTTAATTCATATGAAGTTTAATGAAGATAAGGAGTAAAAGTGAACCCAGGGGTATAAAGTGACAAGTGAGGCCAGATGAAATTAATTCCATGTTTTTTAGTTGTGGGTCCCACTCCATTTGATAATATTTGATTCATATGTCACTTGTAAATGGAAGCCAGCACGTGTTCCTCAACTGCCAAAATTAATTCATACCAGGCGCGTGGACCAAACAGCTTCCCCACTCTCAGCGCACTATCATTACATCAGCCAACGAAATGCCGACACGTGGCCTGTTTGTTGAAAAAAAAATTTATCCACATTCAATGAATGGGAGCGTACCTTTTTCCTATTTAACCTGATCGGAGAGCAGAAATTCGAGAGCATTATTTTTCATTATATAGATAGCATGCATTAAATGTTGTTCACACATTAACTCACACATTTTTTTCTTTATTTGTAGCATTTGTAGCAGTTCGTGTTTTTTTAAAGAGTATTATTTAGTTTGAGCTCATTGTTAAGTGGTATTGTAATTTATTTTTTTAACTATCTTTTTCAAGAGTTTATTTTGTAACCAACTTTTTATCAATCAATAAAGTTAATGTTGTCTTTTTTTTAACTTATTCTTTTTAGCTTATTATTTCTTATTCTAATCCTCTCTTTACTTTATTTTTCTTTATCTTTTCTTATCTATTAAGTTATATTAGCTTAATAGCTTATTGTAGCTTATTAGATTAGCTTATTAATTAGATCTAGTTAGTTTTATTAATTTTTTTTTTCATATAAAGTTTGCAACTTTTTAAGTTTTTCTTGAACAATAAGCTATTTAATAGCTTGTTCATTTAGATCTAGTCTTTAAACATACCCGATTCGCGTCTATTCTTTGTAGTGGGCAACTTAGCTTCGGGTGGACTTAGATCTAATAGTTTTTATTTATAAAGTTTAAATCTTTTTAATTTTTAGATCACTTTTAGCTTATTTATATTTAGTAGCAGTGCTTATTATTGTTCACTAACCTTTGATAAAGTTTGTATTTTTTTTCTTTGTTTCTCATCATCTCTACCGCTAAGGCCGGAGCTTAAGGGTCTTTAAACATTTTTTATACATAAAGTTTGAAACTTTAGTAATTTTTAAGCTTTTTAGTAAATAAAGTTTTAAACTTTACTTACTAATTAGTGGATAAGATTAATAAAGTTGTAGACTTTTGTGTTAATTAGTGCTTATTAGATCGGGTGGTGTTACTCCTCTCATTTCTTCATCCGGGTTCTACTTTCTTTTCTTTTTAAATATTTAGTAGTTATTAATTTTAGTATAATAATTATGTTTATGGAAATATTTGATATGTGTTTGATTTGCTTAACAAGTATATATCTTTATCATATATTTCTTATTTGCTTGCTTAGTATAATCTAGTTTATTATTTTTAGTTGTTATCGTTAACTTTAGATTATTTACCTACTACTAGTTTTATTATTATTTTTTGCTTAGCATAATTTAGTTGTTATCATATATTTCTATGATTAGTTTTCTTCGTTTTGACGTTTTAAGCTCGGATTTTCCGGTTTAAGCGCATTTTTAGTTTCCCTTTACGTTTTTAAGATAGTTGATCTTTGCCTATTTGTTCTAATTGCTTTATTACTTGGCTTTATTTTATATTTTCATATTTGTATTTTTAAAATCCAAAATTTCACTTATTTCACTATTCACGACACGTTTCACGAATTCAAAATCACAAAATTCCATTCATTCCTTCGTTGGAAAACGACTCGGGTTACACATACTTCACTTGTGTTTCCTAGGAAATATTTATATGCATTGATTCTCGCGAATCACACGACAACCCATATCTAAACCAACTATAACCTCGAGTACACGAAAAAGAAAATACAAGACCATATCTGAACCCATCGTCACTGTCCAGATTCGAACTACAAACGCAAATCCAAACCGAAGCAAAATCCAGACAACATAAGGAAAAACCTAAACTAGACACAACCAAACCCTCACTTATCACTCCCCAACACACATCTACATCTACATCTAACTACACAATAACTCGACATCAAACAAGAAAAAGAAACAAACGATCTCAGTTTAACCTTTCGTGTCCATTTAAGATATTTCTCAAGACTATTAAACATCTCTACTCACGAAAAGAAAAAACTCTTCATTGATCTTTCGAAGCAAGGCTTCTTTAAAATATCCGAATACCATTCACAAAAGATTAAAACAAACTTGTTTCATCTCCTTTTTCATTCGGTAAACAAAAACGAAAATAAAAGAAACCTACCTTAGATCTTTTCAAAGATCTGAGTTGCTATTCGTGGAGTAAAAGAAGGGACGAATTTTTGAGAGCTTTGTGTGGCTGCGTACCAAGTGAGTTTAGGGTTACAAAAAGATTAGGGTAAGTGTGTTTAGGTTAGTGTTATATAGCAGATAATTAGGGTAAGTGTTGGACCGGGTAATGTTATTTTATTGGGCTTTAGTAGCGTTGGGCTGTTGACAATCCTACAAGGAACGATTTTTTAAACTTGCTCTTGGGTTAGTGTTTGTTTTTTGCTAAACTTTGGGCTGAAAAAGAAGTTAGGCTAAATAGTTAAACTACAAGGGATGTATAGTGTTTTTTAGCAAGGAACGAAAGTTTGCATAAATTTCGGGGGTTATAAATTAGTTGAAAGGGCTGAATTATTTTTGAATATAACTTTAGACCACGATTTTAATCTGAGTTTGATTATTATTTTGAGTTGAGATTATTCAGGTTTATTGGATATAGCTACCGTGCTAGTTATTGTTTAACTCGTTTCGAAAACAAAAAATCACTTCTTTATCGTCTAAAAGATCCGTATTCATTTCACACGTTCAAAATTTCTTTTTTCAACAATCTCTTCTCATCAATTGATATGGACCCTATCGTTCAATTCTTTGCTCCATATCCTAAGACTGAGAAGACGGTGACTGAGACTGAGAAAATATTAACCGAGACTGAGAAGCCGTTGACTGATAATAAACAAGACGTTGAAGAAAATGAGCTTCCAGATTACTTAAGATCACTTGACCTGAGATTTCCAATTTCATTCGTTGAGCATATGAAGCAAAAGCAGTTTACAGAAAAGGAACGAAGTGCTGAAGCATTGTTTGAGTCAAATCCAGATGCATCTGAAAATGCTACGGGTATACAGATGGGGAATCAGATGCAAAATGCAGGGCAGTATGCTGGAAATCAAAGGGGTCGGATTGTGAATCAGGATGTGGTTAATCAAAATGGGAATGACTGTTTTATGACTACGATTCAGAAAACTACATCTGGAATTCACATTAGTGATTTAGGTCATATTGGTAGAGATTGCAATGTCAAAGCAATGACGAAGGTACAAAAGCTCAAGTACATGTTGATGCTAGCCAATAAAGAAGAGTCGGGAATACCGTTGACTACTGAGGAATACGATTTCATGATTACAGCATGTGCAGAGGAAGAGGCAGCAGATCTCGACGCGAACTTGATCTTTATGGCCTATCAACAGGAAACAACATCAAGCAGTGATTCTGATATTCCTCCTACTTATGACACAGAACCACTTCATGAGGTACCAAAGTATAGTAATGATGCTAATCCGTTTGCTCATGAGAAGCCACATTCTGTGCCTCCCGAATCTAATTATGACACATATGTGGGGGAGTAAGTTAATAGCAATGTTAACTATGAAACTCCATATATAAATCCTAATGGAGGTCAAGTTGAACAGAATGGTGCTAATGATGAGGAAACACGTACTTTATTTAAATCATTATTGAATAATTGTAGCATTGATACCAATTGTAGGACCTCAAATATTATATCATTTCACACTTATTAAGATTAAAGAAGAGATTAAGAGAGAAGTAAAAGAGAAAAGAGAATATTAGATTAAGAATGGAAGAAGATAAGATACAAGAAATGGAAGAACCTAGAAGCACCTATCTAACCTTACCCCTAGTTTTCCATACATCATAATTGAGGTCATGGGTTCCGTTTATAAATAATGAAGACTTACAAGGTTTACATGTTGGGGCGATGTGGGATAGGATAGCATAGTAGATAAAAGAGACTAACTTACGGTTTTTACATCTTACTTAAACCGTTTACAATCGCTATATGATAAGTGAAAATCACGAGTCACTAATCTAAGAACGACACTCACTTTCATTAAGTCTAACACCATGCTATGGCGCTATGCCAATATAAATTCTGTAGTTATTGAAATTTAACTTTTACAGGGTTCGAGCCTAAAGGTATACCAATTTTATGAGTAAATAGTGTTTATCGATAATCACATATACTCTACTAAGTTTTAATGTTCGTAACACTATGATTATCCATCCACCTAATAGCAACAAAAAGGGATATTTCATAATAGTTAACTTGTTATCTATGATTATGACAAGATTAGCTGATTAATGTACGAATAATAACGATCTTAAAACAACAAAGTTTTCTTTATACATCAATATCATAATTTGTGTTTATGAAATTAGAAAGTATATATGTAAATTCAATAAATTTTCTTTTTCATTTTCTTCTCTCTTTACCTTAATTCTAAGTAAACTGATTATTGGTAAATATTTCTTATAAGTTGCCTCTTTTGTGGAAAACTAAAAGGGGGGGTTGAATAGTTTTACATCTTTTTAATTTATGAAAACTTTTGTTTACTTTTTAAAACTTCGATTCTATCTTATGTGAATTCAACTCTTGATCAATATGAACAAATATAAACAAATATAGATAAGCAATGCAAGTAAAGTAAATATAATGAAATGAAAGAAAGAGATGGAAAGATCAAACCACAACACGGAGATTTATAGTGGTTCGGCTACAAGGACACCTTCCTTGCCCTATTCCACTCCTCGAGTCACCTACTCGAGAGTTTTCTTCACTATGTCAACAAACTCCCTTATGGCGGAGAAAACCTTACACAACTTTAGCTTACACCGGCTTAACGACACAAAGCTAGATGTCGAGTTCTAATCGTAGCTAGAACCAATCTCACGACTTGTACACAACTTCTACACAACTTAATCACGACTTCTTCACGACGGCTTCACGACTTCTTCACGACTTCTTCTTCACGACTACTTCACAACTACTTCTACACTACTTCTTTACAACACAACTAGTTACTTACACTTAGATCTACTTATCACAACTATACAACACTTTACACAACTACAATGATGATATGGGTTAAACTATAATACTTCTTCTCTAGTTGAAGGAGTATTCTTCTTTTGCACTTTGATGGTGGAAGCTTGGATCACTTAGAAACCAATGCTTAAGAGAATATGATCAAAGGGTTTTTGAAAGGATTTACAAGATTTAAAACAGAATGTTTGGGTGTGCAAAAGGTGAGTAAAAATCCAGGGGAAGGCTGGTATTTATAGGCAGAAAAACTGGACAGCTGGGAGCTACTGGAGCGGGGGCGGTCCCCTTAATTTTAAGGGGGCCGCCTAGTATAATTAAGGGGGCCGCCCCTCCCTAGCCGTTGCCCAGATTTGTCTTTTTGTGGGGAAGGTTTTTCTGGAACATTTTTACTGATTTTGGTTGAAAATTTGAATTCATAAATTTATAATGAATTAAACCTTTTTATTTATTACCAAAAATGTTTTTCTAAAAGATATAAAATGTTTTTGATATTTTATAAAAAATCTAGTGTTTAAGAAAATGTTCCTTTGATCATATAATGCATTAAGCATTAGTTCATTCATACCTTAAGTGATTTGAGTTGTAGAAATAGATATTAACAACTAAATACTTGTTTACGTCATAATTTTCCGATTAATGATTTTACATTTTGTGATTATCAAAACGTAGAGATATCGAAAAATATTAATAACGTGTTTAGGCATTATTTATATCAACAATCTCCCCCTTTTTTATGATTACAAAATCTAAACTCATTAAATCTAAAAATTAGTTTTTAGACAAGTATTTAGTGAGTTTACATCTATTTCTCCCCCTTTTTGTAGAATCAAAAAGGTTTAACCGACAAGTTTTAAGTATAAAAGTGTCGTATGAGAACTCCCCCTTGATGTGTACTCCCCCTCGTTTGGGGGCACCAAGGAAATGAGCTATGGAACGCTTGCAAGAAAAATGTTAGAAGCACAAGTATATGTAACAACAATAAGCAAGCATATAGAATAAGAACATTCATTTAATAAAAGTGTTGTGTATAAATACACAACCAAGAAGATTACAACATGAGGCATGCAAACATTCAAACAAAAAAAAACAACTAATGATACTACATAATCGTCCTAGGAGTACATGATCTTCCATGGAGCTTGCATACAAAAAGGTTTTGAAAATTATTTTTAAGCATTGCATATGCTTAATTGGGTGAAAATGGAGGTGGTGGTGGTGTAGTGGGTGAAGGTGGTGGAGGTGGTGGTGGTGGTGGGTTGGTAATCATGTGTTCAAGAGATGAAAACATGTAGTGTATCTCATCTCTAAGACCAAAGATTATGGTCCGGTTATGGATGCAACAAAGACAATTGTCACCATGGGCTTCAAGCAATGCCCAAGGTATAGGAAAGAATGGTTGTGGGGTTGGTGATGGTGAGAAGTGAGCATCAAGAGGTGTGATGGGTGATAAGGAAATGGCAAGTTGGGTGTATGAAGGTTCTTGAGTGGATGGTGGTGATGATGCTCTTGGTGATGATGTTAGGTGAGTGTTGATGTAGTCATTGATGGATGAAGTGGATGGTATGGAGGAAGAGGATGCTCCATGGGTAGATGGTGTTTTTTATGGAGCATTTGGTGCACTTGGGGATGAACATTGAGGTGGTGGTGATGGAGTTTTGATGTCATCTTGGGTTAGGTCTATGAAAGGTTGTTTTGGTGGTATGATGACAAGTCTTTGCTTCCTTGGAGTCTTAGAGATGGAGGATTTTGGTGATAACATGGTGGTTTTGGATGGTGAAGGGTGATAGAATGAGAGGTGATTATATGGAGGGAATTTATAATATGAAAATGTGGTTGGTTTAGGTTAATTTTTGAGGTTTTGTAGGAAGATTCCAATACCAGTTCGTCCATAAGGAGAAATGGTAGCTGGGACTAGATAAAAGGGGTCACATGATGCAAAAGAAAACAGTGAATTTTGCTTCCCAGATGGCCGGTCCCCTTAATTGCTGGCCGGCCCCCTTAAAATTAAGGGGACCGCCTAGGGAATTAAGGGGGCCGCCCATCTGCTGTTTTCCCAGGCGACCAAATTTGAAAAATTTCCAGAAAAGGGTCATTGTTAGGGTGTATTTGCAGCAAGCTTCATTTGGATCATGTACAAGAAGAATTATTATATAGTGGCATAAACATGTTTAAATAGGCATGTATACATTTAGACTAAAAATAATCTTATTATAGAATAAGCATGTTATTTAATCATTAACAAGCATATCAATTTAAGCATAGCATTTAAAAACTAATCAAGAAAATAGATACTAACATACTATAACATGCAAGAAATAAATAATTCTCAAATACAAAATAAAATGTCTAAACATAATATTGTTCAAAGAAGCCAACTTCCACATCTCATCTCTTCTTCTTTCCGAAAATATTCTTGAAAGCTTTTCCTATCGACTTGAAACCACCTCTAACTTCTTGATGCATCTGTTGAGTTGTGTTGAGTAATGCGGTTTGTCGTTCAAATAGGATTTGTTCGGTTTGTTCGGAAGGACGAGGAACTTGATAATCGGAATAGTTAAGTTCCGGGAGATTGTCCACGAACCTCGTGGGAGATGGAGTACTGACACGTGAGGTGCCTTCCTCCTCCTCATCACCATCTCCCCGATGACATGTGGAACTACGAGGTGCGTAGATATTAGGGCGTCTAGATTTGCCCTTGTCACTACGAGATCGACGAAGTTGGCTACGAGATAGAGGGCGTAGGACGGGATGAACGAATAGATAAGCATCACTCTCAAGATGAGGGAAATGTTCCATGACATAACGATAGAGACGGGTTAGGAACATGCCATAGGGAAGGTTGGCGTTGGGAGTGTTTTTGGCTGACATGATGCGATAGACAAAGAGGTAAGCCAAATTGTATTGTTCTTCTGCAACAATACAATACAACATGTGAGCAATGCTCGCCGTGAGATGATCACGGTGACCACCGGTACCAAACACATTCTCACGAATGAGTTCTTCCCAACGCTTCATGTCGAGGCTTAGCTCTTTAAGAATGATTTGGTTTTCATGAATTTCGACATTTTTTGACTTGATCCTTCGGCTAGTCGTACCACGTTCTAGCTCGAGAAGTCCACGAATCTGGTCAGGAGAAGGAATATCAGAATAGTACGGACCATTCTGAGACCGATTTTTCTCAAGAGATGAGAGATCCCATTCATTTGAGAAAACGGCTTGACCGTTGTAAGGAATTTGGAGAATTTGACCAAACTGAGCTAGATCGAGAGTGATAAATTCGTTTTGGATCATAAAGGAAATAAGAATATAGCCATATGAATCGGTTTGCACCGTCACTTGGCTATAGAAGTCTAGAACGAAGCGAGGAATGATTGGCTCGTTTATTTTGTAGAGACAATCGAGACGAACATTTGAGAACATTCGCTCAATTTGATCGGATTGATAGAAAGATGGATCGACAACTCTACCTTCGTGAATGTTTCTATTTTCGATGGGTCGATAGAAACATGCAATAGAAGGAGATATGCCGGGAGTTTCGGAGACTTTTGGAATGTAGGCCTTGGTTTTGGAAAGATCACCGACTGTAGCTTTAGGCATTTTCACAAAATGTGTTGCTAATCAAGATACAAGTGTTTGCCCCTTGCGAAATTAGTCGGAAGTGGTAGGGCTGGCAAATCGTGTCAGACACGACACGATAAAAGGCAAACACGAACACGACACGATAATTTTTCGTGTCAAATTTACAAAACACGAACACGACCTGTTTCTTAACAGGTCGACATGAAAAACCCGTTAAGACACGAAATTTAAGTAAATGCCGCCGCAATAATTGTCGGTTTATCATTCAAGTAGCATATTGGTCAGAAAATTAATTATGTTGTAGTTGTGACTTATCGCTTCAACCTCAAGGTCACATAATGTATTCACGGATCTAAAAGAAATAGTAAAATAAAACAAAGTCACAAGATCTCAGAATGTATTCACGGATCTAAAAGAAATAGTAAAATAAAACGTGTATAATCAAATTAATTACTATATATAATCTTATAATATTGATGTTAAAGGTCACATAATGTATTCACGGATCTAAAAGAAATAGTAAAATAAAACAAAGTCCCAAGATCTCAGATTTGTTCATAACACAATAGCATATTCACGGATCTAAAAGATCTTAATTGTGTGAACAATATCCATCATCGATCTATTCGAAGATTTGCTTCATAATTATATCTGAAAATTAAAGAAAACAACATAACAATCATTTTCTTTCGTGTGGAATAATTAATAATTCCATAAATCGTTATAGATCAAAAAAAGAAAGGAAAAAACATCATAGATCTTGTTGATCTATACTTCTCTATATATTCGAACATCAAAAGAAAGGAAAATAACAATTTTGTTACATCCTTCTTTTTATTCGGTTTCAACAAAACTCAAATTAAAAGGTCACTTACCTAAAGCCTTGCTACAAGATCTTAACAAAAACAATAACAAAGAGGGTATTGTGATTTGTTTTAGGTGGTTGATTATTACAAGGTATGGTTGATTATTATAAGTAATGTATAACACGGGTTGAGTTTTTTTGTCAAGAGTGTGGCTGCACCAGTAAGAAAAGAGGTGTGTTTAAACTTTAAAGTGAGATTAGAGTTTGTGTGTGTGGCAGTGTGGGTTGTTAGTTTCTTTTATATCAAAAAATTAGGTTAGGCTTAAGTGGAGATGGGCTTTGAGTACTAAAATGTGGCTGGACTAATTTGATCTTGGGCTTGATTTATTTTTAGTTCGCTTGGAGCCAACTGATTACACAATACACATTTATTTATCGTGTCTTTAACAGGTTAACTGGTTTGACCTGTTAAGACACGAAACCTGTTAAGGTCTTAACAGGTCGACCTGTTAACGACACGAAACACGTTAAGCCTAAACAGGAAACCTGTTAACAAGTCGTGTTTTCGTGTCGTGTTTTCGTGTTTGTGTCAAAATTGCCAGCCCTAGGAAGTGGTGATTTGGTGAATGGTTTTTGAGGTTTTGGTCGTTCACAGCAGAGGGAGAGAAAGAGTGTTTTGTGAAATGGGATGTTTAGCAAAAATTTTAGAAGGAAAAACCATTTTGGTAGCATCAGATGGCCGACCCCCTTAAACATTAAGGGGGCCGCCCCGTTTACTAGCCGGTCCCCTTAAACATTAAGGGGGCCGCCTGCCAAAATGGATTTTTTGTCGGGTTTAGTTTCTGATAACCAACTATTTTTATGTATATAGATAGATTTATTATATATCAAAAATACGTTGGGTTTTATTGGCACGAGGAAGGAATACTTGACATTTTATTAACATTTCGTTAAGAAAATATTTCTTGAGAATTTTGGATAAAATGATCAAGATGTCAAGTCGACAAAGGTTTTAGGGAGTGAGAGTAAATGTGTATATAAAAATTATATATATATTAATATTATATATAATATATTAATATATATATATATATATTATATATATATATATATTATATATATATATATATATATATATATATGTGTGTAAACGTGGGATGTTGAATAGAGTCGAGAAATGATGAGGTAATGACGGAGATAGGTGCTGACGGCGATGGGAGTTTGTTTCATCCATAGTTTTCTTGACTCGACGGTCGAAGTGCTACTTCTACGTTAATCCACTTAACTCACTTCTCTTCATCACCATGATTTATGTGATAGTGGACACGGAAGATTTTCGTGTTGAACGTTAAAGTTCAAAAGAGGCAAAGGGGGAAGAAAAGGTTCGAGGACGAACAATTTCTTTTAGTTCTAGATAGTCAACAAATGACGTATCTAGGTTATGTGCGGATATATTTATATATGTATATAGTATATTTATATATGTATTTATATTAGATATATGTATAAGAGATTATCTTCTAACTAACACGCAAGAACCAACTAAACTAGGCATTAAAACTTACGGGGGCATGCAATTTGCTAGTTCCTTAGTCCTAAGCATATAACATAGAGTAAGACATGAAAGAAAGGCGTACCTTTTAGTCTTCAATAAGTAGTCTTCAAGCACTTCAAAAAGTTTATGTTGACTCATAGAAGTCAATCAATGGAGAGATGCCGAAATTCCCGATGAGTGAACACTTTAGCCACTTGGTCCCCATTGTCCAATTTGTCCATAGTTGTTTGGACCGAACATGGTTTGCAATTGACTAGGATGCATGTATGGTGGAAGTATTCCCCAAGGATTGAAACTTGGTGGATTTGAATAATTCCACATTGGGTGAGTATTATTTTGACGGTTTGGTCTATTTTGGTTTCTTCTAGGTTGAGGTGTTTTAGGCCGAGGGTGAGGACTAGGTGGTCTTCTAGGAGGAGGTGTTTTTGACCTAAGCTTTGGTTTAGAGTATTCTACTTCGGTTTTTAAAGATGGTTTGTAGAAAGCTTTTATTTCCTCATTATTAGCTATGGGTATTTTTCTATCTTTTATAAGTATATATTTAGGCTTTGACTCTAATATTTTTTTTATTACTAGTTTCACTTTCAAACTTTACATTTTTAGTTTCACTAGTTGTAGCCTTAGTTGAGTTAAATCCTAATCCGGTTTTATCTCCTGATATTCTTTGAATGCTTATTATATCCCTAAGTGAATTACTACTATTTTCAAATTTGTTGAGTCTACAAATTTCTTCCTTAAGTATTTCGTTTTCATTTTTAGTTTCTTGACATGTTTTACATTCAAAGACTTCTTTGCCTTTTTTCTAATTTATGTAGTTTAATTTTTAATTATAGTATTTCTTTTTCTAATTGGTTATTTATGTGTTTTAGTGATTTATTTTTTGTCATTACTTTTTGACCTAATATACATAACCTATTATATTCGTTATCTAGGTCTTTTTCATTTAATGATAAATTTTCATCACTAAAGTATTCGGTTTCGGAACGTACCTCGCTTGATGTCTTAGCCATAAGACACTTCTCCTCTTTTGTGGTTTCTTTCTCGTCTTCGTCACTGTCACTCCATGCTCCTCCAATGAACGCCTTTTGGTTTTGCTCCTTTGACATCATAGGACATCTTCCAATGAGATGATTTGGATCACCGCATTTGAAGCACTTCCTCTCGCTCTTGCTACATTTGTCGTCTTTGTTTCTTTGGAGTGTTTTCCTTTCGTCATGTGGTTGTCTAACGAATCTTCCTCGTCTTTTGAAAAACTTCTTGAAGTCTCTTACGGCCATGGCATATTCTTCATCATCACTTTCGGAGGTTGAGCTATCCTTGTCACTTGGTGCTTTCCTAGCTTTCAACGCGATTGACTTGCTTTGCTCTTTCTTTCCTTTGATCATCTCGGAGTCTTTCTTGATTATTGCTTCGTAGACTTTCAAGTTGCCAATCAACTCGTCAAGTTGAAGAGTTGACAAGTTCTTCAATTCTTCAATCGCCGTAACTTTAGCTCGCCATTTTGGATGAAGAGCCCTAAGAAATTTCCTGACAAAATTCTTACTAGAAAAACTCTCATCAAGTGCCTTTAAACTTGTGATGATTGTGTTAAACCTAGCAAACGCATTATCAATTGATTCCTCTTCCGGAATCGTGAATTGTTCATATTGTTGAACAAGAAGATCTATTTTATTATCTTTGACTTGACTATTACCTTGGTGAGTTATTAGTAAAGAATTCCAAATTTCTTTTGCGGTTTCGCACATAAAGATTCTTTCGTATTCTTTACATGGTAACGCATTATAAATAACCATTTTAGCCTCATTATTTTTAGAAAGTTTTCTTTTTAAATCATCACTTTGTTTTTCAAAAGGTACAACTTCATCCTTTTTAGTTTCAAGATTATGTTGAATAAGTAAAAAATCACCATTAGTAATAACATGCCAAAGATCTAGATCTTTTGATTTCACATAAGTTTCGAATCGATTTTTCCAATAAAGAAATCCATCACTTTCAAATAGTGGTGGTCTTTGCATGGATTGCCCTTCTAAATATTTTTCAGATTCCATAGATTGTTTCAAGTTTTAAAATACAGTTTATTTTAAAAATCTTGTTTGACCTGTCTCTTGATACCAATTGTGGAAAACTAGAAGGGGGGAGGGGGTTGAATAGTTTTACGTCTTTTTAATTTATGAAAACTTTTGTTTACTTTTTAAAACTTCGATTCTATCTTATGTGAATTCAACTCTTGATCAATATGAACAAATATAAACAAATATAGATAAGCAATGCAAGTAAAGTAAATATAATGAAATGAAAGAAAGAGATGGAAAGATCAAACCACAACACGGAGATTTATAGTGGTTCGGCTACAAGGACACCTTCCTTGCCCTACTCCACTCCTCGAGTCACCTACTCGAGAGTTTTCTTCACTATGTCAACAAACTCCCTTATGGCGGAGAAAACCTTACACAACTTTAGCTTACACCGGCTTAACGACACAAAGCTAGATGTCGAGTTCTAATCGTAGCTAGAACCAATCTCACGACTTGTACACAACTTCTACACAACTTAATCACGACTTCTTCACGACGGCTTCACGACTTCTTCTTCACGACTACTTCACAACTATTTCTACACTACTTCTTTACAACACAACTAGTTACTTACACTTAGATCTACTTATCACAACTATACAACACTTTACACAACTACAATGATGATATGGGTTAAACTATAATACTTCTTCTCTAGTTGAAGGAGTATTTTTCTTTTGCACTTTGATGGTGGAAGCTTAGATCACTTAGAAACCAATGCTTAAGAGAATATGATCAAAGCGACTAAATGTGGGAGTGACATGTGGCGTGTACTTTTTGGCCCCTAGCAAAAAGTCGCTTAAAAAGTCAAAAAAGTCGCTTAAAATCTAGAAAAAGTCGCTTAAAAAGTTAAAAAGTCAAACTTTTTTGCTCAAAAAGACACAAATAGTAGGTCGCTTAATTGACAAAAAAGTCGCTTTAAGCGACTTTTTGGAAGTAGCCTATTCCTTGGGCCATTTTGAGAAAGCGACTTTTTTGAGACCAAAAAAGCCACTTTAAGCTACCGGGCTATATCTATATTTACCCCAAATATAAATGGGTGTTGCACGAATTTAAAATACTTAAATTTTCAAATAAATTACACCACGTGAGCTAAAATTAAATGTAGCTCATGTTACATCCGCGACTACACTAGATCCGCGACTGAGTTTGTGTGATACAATAAGGGGCATCGCTCGAGCTTTTAAACCAGAGTGTAACTGGAACATGAAAGCATTGTTTGCTTTATAGTTTAGTTACTTACATCATATTAACAATGTTATTTTACATTGTGTGTAGTTTTATAGTAACAATTTATTTTCGTTTTAAGTTCCCCCAAGTTTGCATCGTTCTAAAAATTTGTCTAAACACAACCATTCTGCAAGTAGGAGAATCGTCAAATACATTTACTCGAACATCAAATAACAAATTCAAAGACGAAACAAATAACAAATTCGACAAACGAAGCGGAAGCTTTATTCAAATTATCAAACAAAATACAAAACCAAATTCAAAGTTACCAACACAAAATTATAATTCAAAATGTACCAAGAAAACAAATGTCATTGGCCTCTATTTATAGGCAACCAATGACCTAAAATTACCACATGCTAAACTGACTCAAATTAGAAAACATACCAAAAAACTAATATCTTTCCAAAGACAAATTTACGAAACAAACATAAAAGTTTAAGGTGTCGTTTGTTTTTTCCAAATAAGCACTTTTTTCCTCTTTTAACTTCTTTTATCTGCGGGAGGGCAGAGGTTTATGTTTGTTTTTTGCAGACATAAGTGCTTTTTTTCACTTCTTTCCTCTTCTAAATTTCAGACATTATCTTTTACTTCTTACCTCTTCTTTCACAAACCCCATATCTCTTTCTTAATATCCATTTTTATACGTTTCCGTCAGTTTTTATACGTTTTCATATGTTTTTTTTACGTTTTTGTACGGTTTTATACATTTTCAACCGTTTTTTACGTTTTTGTTTTTTTTTACGTTTTCGTCCGTTTTTTACGTTTTAGTCCGTTTTCTTTCGTTTATGTCCGTTTTTTTACGTTTTTGTCATTTTTTTACGTTTTCGACCCTTTTTTTTACGTTTTCGATCATTTTTTTACGTTTTCGTCCGTTTTTTACGTTTTTTTTCATTTTTTTTACGTTTTCGTTTGTTTTTTCACGTCTTCGTCTTTTTTTTAACGTTTTCATCTATTTTTTACATTTTTTCCCTTTTTTTTTTACGTTTTCGATCCTTTTTTTACGTTTTTCGTCTTTTTTTTTTTTTTTTTTTTTCGTTTTCGTCTGTTTTTTTTACTTTTTCAACCGTTTTTTATGTTTTTTACGTTTTCGTCTGTTTTCTTATGAAAAAAGTACTTTAATAATACCAAAAAAAAAAAAAAAAAAAAAAAAAAAAACCTTCAATAGCACAAAAAAGATACTAGTTAAAAAGAAAAAAAAAATGAAGAAAAAGGAAAGAAGTACTTCAATAGCACAAAAAACAAACGGTCCTCTTTTTGTAGATGAAGAGCTTCAGATGTACCTCTTCTTCTGCAGATATGGTTTGCAGATGAAGAGGTAAAAGCTCTGAAAAAACAAATGACACCTAAGTCACTTTATAACAAATATAATTACGAATAGAATGATAATTATTTGATCGTTAAAGGTAGAAATATAGATGTAGCAAACATAGGTGAGGACGCTATACCAACCTAACTATATTAGGACAATTCTCATGTCACAAGAAAAGAAACATCTGGTAGTAACTCATAGAAATAAAAGAAAGATAATTAAGTAGCTAACCAACCTATAGATACATGATTAAATTGTAGTATTAATTTCGATAGCTACCTTTACCTATAGAGATTTGAAGATACGTCAAATCTAAGTATCTAACCACTAGAGGTTTATTGGTCAATCGGCTAAACAATTTAGATATCTTTATCATAATTTTTTAAGCCGGTTTAAAATAAGGAAAATGCTATTTCTTTATATAAATTGTTCCTACTTATTCTTCTACTCACAGAATCCTGACAAGTGTCAGAATTGACGATATAGATACAGATGAAAAATAAGTGAAAAAAGTATATATAATATTGTGAGTTAATTACATAAATGGTCACTTTGGTTTGGCGGTTTTTTCACTTTCAGTCACTGAAGTTTTTTTTTACTCGTTCAGTCACTGTGGTTCGCATATGTTACGGATCCAGTCCATATCCGAATGAAATGACCAAAAAGCCCTTGTCATCTTCTTTTCCAAATCTTTTGACAATTAAGTAACGGTCGTTAGTCCTTTATACTAACGACCGTTAGTCCTTTATATGTTTTCGTCCGTTTTTACACATTTTCGTCCGTTTTGCACGTTTTCATTCGTTTTTACACGTTTTCATCCGTATTTACACGTTTTCGTCCGTTTTTACACGTTTTCGTCCGTTTTACACATTTTCATCCGTATTTACACGTTTTCATCCGTTTTTACACGTTTTCGTCCCTATTTACACATTTTCGTCTGTTTTAACATGTTTTCGTCCGTATTTACACGTTTTCATCCGTATTTACACGTTTTCGTCTTTTTTTACACATTTTCATCCGTATTTATCATAATTTTTTCATCCGTTAGTACATATGAAAACGTTTTCGTCTTTTTTTACACATTTTCATCCGTATTTATCATAATTTTTTCATCCGTAAATACATATGAAAACGTGTAAATATGGATGAAAACGTGTAAAAATGGATGAAAACGTGTAAGAACGGACGAAAACGTGTAAATAAGGACGAAAATGTGTAAATACGGATGAAAGCGTGTAAAAGCGGACGAAAACGTGTAAATACGGATGAAAACGTGTAAGTACGGATGAAAACGTGTAAAAACGGATGAAAACGTGTAAATACGGATGAAAACGTGTAAAAATGGATGAAAACGTGTAAATACGGACGAAAACGTGTAAAACGGACAAAAACGTGTAAATACGGATGAAAATGTGTAAAACGGACGAAAACGTGTAAAAACGGATGAAAACGTGTAAAAACAAATGAAAACGTGCAAAAACGGACGAAAAGGTGTAAAAACGAAGAAAACGTATAAAGGACTAACGACCGTTAGTATAAAGGACTAACGACCGTTACTTAACTGTCAAAAGATTTGAAAAAGAATATGGCAAGGGCTTTTTAGTCATTTAAATTCGGATATGGACTGGATCCGTAACATATGAAAACCACAGTGACTGAACTAGTAAAAAAAAAACTTCAGTGAATGAAAGTGAAAAAACCGTCAAATCACAGTGACCATTTATGTAATTAACTCTAATATTGTTATGTGTTTAAGAGGATTATTAGGAAAATATTGTAGAAGTTTTTAGCAATGATTTTAAAATAAAGGTAGCGTACGACTTATTTGATGGAGACTTATTTGCAACTTGAAATTATATATGTCTAAAATTTAATGTTATTAAATTCATTTAAAACTTTTTAGACATCTAGAAGTTATACAACTTCAAGAGGTTGGATATAGATCAAGCTTTTGTCATTTTTATTTATTCAATAGGACTGTAAATGTACACAAAATATAATTGTGGTTTGTAGACTTTCATAAAATGTTTAGACCGGTGAAAATACTATGACCTCATGCACTATAATGACAAGTAGCACTTCTTTAAAAGTTTAACCTTGGACAATCAACAAGTATTTTAGTGACTTTTAGTCATTAATCGGACAATCTTATAAAACAATGAATTTCAGTTTATAAAGTTAAGAGTATAGATTGATACACCTAACTATATGTTAAACTTAAGTGGTAGCATTTTGCTGGTAACATCATGTTTATTCATTTTTTTACAAATCAGCAAAATTATTGTCACATAAAATTAATCAAATGTTCAAAGCTCTCACTCATTTTTCTAAAGTTAATATGTAAACAAATATAAACACTAAACAACCAAAAGATTTTGCTTTTTTATTTTAAAATCAAGGTGATAGGGATGTAGGATCCACATTATTTGTCCTGGTCCATGCTCAGTCATAGACGACAAATGACAGGCCTCGTCTTTGTCATTTCGTCCTAGTTATATTCACATGACATTATAATATAAGTTTACCCTAGTACGTGTGGATGAAACATCTTTTCGTATGTATATGAGAAATGATAAAGTTATACTTATCATTTTAATTGTGAGATGAAGACACATGGCAAAGGGAAGGGTTTACGAAAAGAGATTTAGGGTCCATTGAGTAAGTGGGATTGAAATTTGATTTAGATTTGGGATTAGTTTAAAAGAAATGAAAGAGAGAGAAAATTAATTAATATTTAAATTATATATTGTTTAATAAATTTTATGTATTTATTTGAAATAAAAAAAATAAAAAATAAGAAAAAAGATGAATAATATGTGGCTAAAAAAATTCATTAAATAAATAAAAAAATTTGATTGGTTGGATTCATAAAAACACACCAAAATAGGTTGGATTCAAAATTTGAATCCAAGTGTCATGTCAATAGAATTAAAACTGTACCAAACAAAAGATTCAAAAATTCTTTGATTCCAAACCCCCCTATACTCTTATACCAAACGGGCCCTTAGTGCACACATGTGAGACTAGTAGTAATGATGATCAAATGTTTTTGTCATTCCAGCACGTAACTTCTTTTATTTTAACACCAAATGCATGATCAAATGTCGTAATAAGATAATAAATCAATAAAAACATACCTCACAAAAACAATTTAATATATAAAACTCACACACAACACTCATAAACTATTCGGTTACTTGCCGACCGAATCTTCATTTTTTTGGTGAGGAACGCGTTCGATGGCACATTTGTACGTAGTTGAGAGACGAGTCTCCATGGCCGACTGACTAAAGGTCGACCATGCATTACAACTAGTCTTATAGTTTTTATGGATACAAGCATAAATAAGAAGTATTAAGTAGGATATATAGCATTGCTTTCTTTACATACCTTCTTGCACGTAAGAGGTTTTGGTATAAATCTTACTTATGTATTTTGGTACTACCTATAAGTCACAATACATTTACTTTTTATATTTTGTGCATACAATTTGTATATTATCTAACTTTAATAATATAGTTGGTTAAGAATGTAAATTTATGTCTTGTAAATTTCTATTTTGGCATAGTTAAGCTTGTTCGGTGCATATACGAAGTTGTTAAATAAATTTTTTCTATAACATTATGTAAAATCTTTTATACTTATATAATTATAATACCCGTGTGCGTGCGGGTTTTTACATAAAATTTTCATTATGTACTAGCAGGGTACCCGCGCGTTGTGGCGGCGAGTACCCTGAAATAATATTTTTCGGTGAATCATGTATTTTAGTTTATTATGTTCTTTTTAATAATAAATTTACGGATATCAAGAATTTCATGTGACGTATTTCAACTCCTTAACTGAGGAATTTATGTCGTCTTTTTGGGTCTTTTTTAAAGTCATTCGTATAACATGAGCCCGTTTGGCCCGTGCCCGTTTAGCCCGTGCCCGTTTGGCCCGTGTCCGTTCGGGTTCTAGCCCGTTTGGCCCGTGCCCGTTTGACCCGTGTCCGTTCGGGTTCTAGCCCGTTTGGCCCGTGCCCGTTCGGGCTCTAGCCCGTTTGGCCCGTTGCCTGTTCGTGCTTGAATATTTGTATAATGTGCTTTATTATTTGTATTAGTAATATTTAATGTAGGAATTGTGTTTAAGTTGGTTGTAAAATATGCTTGATAATTTGTATTTCTTATGTAAAGGATGTTTTAATAACTAAATTAATTGTATTTATTGACCAATTAATTAATTGACTACATTAAATATCTTGACCAAATTAATAGTGCTTTGTATTTTGTATATTAAGCTTTAAGACTTGTAAGTCTTAAAATTAAGATTGATGAGAAAGATCATTAATAGTGCTTTGTGTATTGTACAATAAGCATTATAGCTTGTAAGTCTTAATTTTAAGACCAAGAGGAGAGAGAGTCATTCATGCTTTATATGTAGTATAGATTAATATTGATTAATATTTTGTATATATTTTGTTGGACCAATGACATTGTCTTGAGGTTGATATTGTTTAAATTTAACTATTAATATCATATTTTAGACATTATGTGTGTCTAATAGCAGGTGATGAAAAAAATGTTTTTCTGGATATTCTTACTTAAACTTTAAAAAGTAATTACATGCGTCGTTGCTATATGCACAATATCGTATATATCTCATCTCATAGTAAGTCATCGGTTCGTGCATTTATTTTAATATTTATATTCTTGGTAATAATAGTTTTAGCCGTATTTAATTTTTTTAACTTGTGTATGTGCGACTTAAACTTATAAAAAGGAATAATATGAGTTGTTATTGAACGTAGATAGTAAAAAAATATATATACTTTTCCGGACACGTTTACTTAATTTCATAAACATAAATAACGCGTGGTTGATTTCGCGGTTCTCTGTAAATCACATCAATATATTTTTCGCGTTTCGATGTTCATGAAATAACTCATGTAAGTTTGCGTTACGCATCATATATGAATTTAGCGAAATGCACATGATCAATTTTATTCTTGAGTCTGCCGTATATTTTAAGGGTGGTCATTTCTGACTCGACGAAATCAGACCTGAAACAGATATGTAAATTAACAGATTCGTGTTGAGTCTAAATAAGTTTCGAGTCATGTTTGGGTAGACCCATCTAATCCGTTTATTAAACGGGTCAGGTTCGGGTTAGGTATAGGTTAAACGGGTCAACCTGTCAACCTGTTTAAGATTTTTTTCAAAATTTAAAAGTTATATATTCTTTATTATAAGGGTTAAATGTGTCTATCCACGAACCCGTTTAACCAATGTAATTTGCCAACTTGTTTAGATAAACATGTTAAATGGGTCAACCCGAAACCCGTTTAACTTATTCAACCTGTGTAACCTATTTAACCCGCCAACACATATATATATACGGGTTAAATGGGCCATGTTCGGGTTATGTGTAAACAAGTTAGGGTCAGCCAACCCGACTCGAACAGCCAACCCGACCCCGACCCGAATTAACTATATTTACCCCCACAAAAACCAGATTACGTAGAACAATTTTGACACCCTAAATTTGATCAAAGTTGCTAACATCTACGGCCGTTACCCGTAACATTCCCAATCATCACCATCAAAATCAAAAAATAACCCACGTACATTCCTTAAACATCACGCCTCTAAAAAAACAAATTCGCTAACCCACCATCACGTCACTCCACTTAATCATCTCCTTATAATAAAACACACACACACACACACTTTACCTTGAATTAATCTAATCTAATCATATTCAAAACAAAACATCAACAACAATGGCGTCTGAGCAAGAACTCAAAAAGTCATCGCTCTTCGACGCATCTTCAGCCGAAACGTTAGTGAAGGACATGCGAGGCACAGTTGCGACTGGAAAAACCAAAAGCTATGAATGGAGGTTTGGTCAGTTGAAAAGCTTGTTGAAAATGGTGGAGAGTAGCGAGAAGCTTATTTGTGATGCTTTGTTTTCCGACTTGGGGAAGCCTCAACATGAAGCTTTTATTCATGAGGTTGCTTTTCTATATATAACTCTTCTTCATCATGTGTTTATATATATAGTGGTATATGTATATATGATTTTTGAATTTGCTCATCATATGTGTGTGTGTGTGTTTCATATGTTTAGATTTTGATTTTCGGATCATCGAAATTAATCTTAATTTAGTTGGTAAAGAATTTTGATGGAGTTTAACATATCACAAATTTTAAAGACAAAAAATATCAATTAGTTAAAAGTAAATTGTCGTTTTGCAAAAAGTAAAGAAGAGAAAATAGTAATGATTATGATTTTTTTAAATTAATTAGTTAAAAATAAACTCTCATTTTGCAAAAAGAGAAAACAATAATGATTATGATTTTGTAAATTGAAGACAATATGTTGAGATAGAATTAGTATAGAGAAATGATGTATCTTTCTAGTACTTGTTCCTGCATATATTGCTACTCACACGATCTTGACAAGTGTCAGAAGTGACTCGGTTTAGATGTAGAAAGATGATGAGGAGAAAAAACATATAATATTGTTGTGTGTGTCGGATGATAAGTAGGAATAAAAGATAGGAGGAAATAGCAATGCTCATTAGTATATACTCCGTATTTGTTTTAGGAGTTTTGCTATATCCTCTTACATTATATTCCTACATATCATCCTACACGCACAATAATATAATATGTTTTTTCTCCACTTATTATCTCTCTGCATCCAAACCGTCTATTCTGACACTTGTCAAGATCCTGTGAGTAGGAATCATTTCTCTTGT
This sequence comes from Artemisia tridentata subsp. tridentata, assembly GCA_021014915.2. NCBI lineage: Eukaryota > Viridiplantae > Streptophyta > Magnoliopsida > Asterales > Asteraceae > Artemisia > Artemisia tridentata. Next base: position 351,699,413 of record CP139509.1, on the reverse strand, counting down.
TTTAGTGTAAAAGGTTTGTAAGACCAAGAGTAATGGCCCCGTTGTTGGGCGTTGAAGAGGGCAACGCCGCAGGGCAACGCCCATGGGGGTGGTGGGTTGGGCGTTGAAGAGGGCTTCAACGCCTGTTGTGGCAACGCTCGTTGTTTTTTTTGGGGGACAGGTGGAGGTGGTGGATTGGGCGTTGTTGTGGCAACGCTCGTTGCCACTACTCTTGGTCTAAGAAGTTATTTGTGTGACACAATTCAACTGTCTTATTAGGAGTATATATGTTGGGGGGAGTTTATACGGACCCTCCCATAGGGGGGTTTCGTGAGGCCCTGTGCATTGCGGGTTTGTACGGTGTGCATCGCGGTTTGTACATTTTGCCCAAAAACTCCTATTGTCACATCATAGGGGGGTCTTAATGTATGTTGTGATGTTGTAGGGACATGCTGATGTTCTGTTTATTCTTTTACACTTTAGGAATTTATTGCTTCATTTTGTTAGTAGGTGAATGCAATAAATGCTAAATTCTATGAAAATGTACCATGTATTTGATGATTATTTATTTGTCATACAATGTGTGTGCCAATTTATTGACTTCTATTTCTGTACTGGAACTAAAAATAGTTGCAGACGGGGTGTCTTAAACGGTGTAATTTTGTAGATGTTATTTATGATTCGACGAACAATTGAAAATTTTGAAATTAACGGAGGTGCTTATTTTAGAAAACAGAATACACAGGTAGGGATCATTTATGAGCTTATGAAAACTACATTGTCAATTATTTTTGGTCCCAAAACTATGATGTTAGTTAATCTTGAGCCTTATATGCAATCTGTTTAATTATTATAATCTGAGTCATTAAGAGAAATACGTTAGGATTTAATTGCTTTTGATGAATGTTTCCGGCGAATCTTTTGAGCAAGATCATGTTGTTACTTTGCAGGAGTTATCTTGGCTATAAACTCTGAACTGGTAGTTAAATATTTCCCAGTTCTGCTAATTAGTTTATTATCTTGTTCGTTCTTCATTTCTATAAAAACCTTTTCCTCCGCACATCATAAAATTAGATATTAAACTTGAGCTTGCAATTCCTTGATTAGTTTATTATCTTGTGGTGCATTATACCTTCTACGTATATCGAATTTTAATTACACAAGTGATTTTATCCTACAGAATTTGATCCGTTGCTTTATAATGCAGATGGCTATGATGAAGAGTTCATGCAAGTCGGCAATGAAGAACTTAAAAGGTTGGATGAAACCAGAAAAGGTAACATTGTTTGGATTTTAAGTGGGGCATAAACTTGACATGTACTTTAAGAGATGGAAGATTATATAATGCACATTTGTAATAATTCTTTGCAGGCGAAAACCAATATAGGCACTTTTCCTTCATCAGCAGAAATAGTCTCGGAACCCTTGGGTGTTGTATTGGTCATATCAGCATGGAACTACCCATTATGTATGAAAATAACCTGGTTTCCTATTACTTCTTTCGTATGAATATGTGCAGCTGAAGTTGAAACACATTTATTGGTTTACTAATCTATTTATTTGTCTGCAGTATTATCTGTTGATCCAGTCATAGGAGCAATTGCAGCAGGAAATGCTGTAGTTTTGAAGCCCTCAGAAATTTCTCCCGCCATGTCTTCATTGCTGACAAAACTTTTTGCAGAATATTTGGATAACTCGGCAATAAAAGTTGTTGAAGGTGCTGTTGCTGAAACATCTGCACTCTTGGAGCAAAAATGGGATAAAATATTCTATACAGGTCTTTTTTCTTTTCTTTTTCTTACCTTCTAAAATCCTACTGTTTTGCCCACTTTGGCCATTACAAACTGTTATTAGGTCGATGTTTTGTCATTGTTCAAAGTTATTTTTTAACATTCGACAGTCAACATGTTCTCTGAAAAATGTTTCTAGTCCAACGTTACGTTACAATGTAATTGTGGAGTATGATATAGTTAATTTAAGGGTTATTTGGCATATAGTTTTGAAACTAATTAACCCATTTCAGTGTTTGTTTTAGCCGAGTCAGTCAAACATTCTAAACAACTTAGTATCTAATTTTAAAACTTTAAAAAGAAGAAGCATATCCAGACACTAATCTTGCATCCTTGACAATCGTTGCTTAAACAATAATATTTATTGAATAACCAACACTGCAACCTTGCAGGGAACGGGAGAGTGGCGCGAGTCGTCATGGCTGCTGCTGCAAAGCATCTGACACCTGTTGTTTTGGAACTTGGAGGCAAATGTCCAGTTTTGGTTGATTCAGACATCGATCTAACAGTAAGAAGCATTTCAACCCATTCATATGATAATAGGTTAATGTGGGTTGACTTTTGTTTGGTAACGGGTCGACCTGGTTATTTTGTGTTTATAAAAAATCTGTATAGTCTTTCTTATCATATTTGATACATATATTGTTAAACAAAAAACAAAAAAGATGGTTAAAAAAATGTTGGCAGGTCATTGCAATCTGACCTGATTCATTTTGATCCCACACATAAATCATGTTACACGACCCGTCCGTTTTGCCACATATACCATCTACATGGTTCTTATGATCAGATATCATGTGTTTTATAGGTGACAGCAAGGCGTATAGTATCAGGTAAGTGGGGAACCAACAATGGACAAGCATGTGTAGCTCCTGATTACATTATAACAACGAAAAGTTATGCTCCGGTGTTGGTACGTCTTGTTTTGGTTAAGGAACTAAATCCTTGAAAAATGGATATGAATTTGAATTTTGATATCACTTCTACAGATAGACGCTATGAAACATCAGTTGGTCAAGTTTTTCGGGGAAGATCCTATAAACTCACCAGATATCTCTCGAATTGTTAACTCCAATCATTTTACACGGTTGACAAATCTATTGGATGATGATAAAGTTTCTGGAAAGATAATTCATGGAGGTCAAACAGACAAGAGCAGCCTGTAAGTTTTCTTTTTTTCATGCTAACAGCTCGTTTAATTCATTGTTCTTAGAGCAGCCAATCCAAAGCCATGTAAATGGGTCTATTCGGGCCCTATTTCATATTGGTAAATAAAAAAATAGCTAAACACGAAACGGGTCGAAACTTGCCAAAGTTTATCTTTTAGGCATATATAACCTGCAATGTCATTTTATTTATATATTTAGAAGGTTAATGAACTGTGGGGTTATTGTACTCTTCAAATATTCACTTTGTCATTCTATTTGTTCTGTTCATTTAAGTTTTGTACTTTTTTACTTCTTTTATTGGTGTCAGTGAACTCTGCATCATGTACTGTACTTTTTAAGGTCGTTTCAAGTAGTTTTCCCATCACAACTTAAACAAGAGTTTGGGATCTACCCTGCTAGTAAAAAAATAGTGACAAAAAAAATGCTGCAGGATTAGTAGAGTTAACCGTCTTACTGTTGTTTCAGAAAAATGGCTCCAACCATTGTGCTGGATGCCCCCGAAGACTCCCTGATTATGAACGAGGAGATATTTGGACCTATACTTCCTATAGTTACGGTAAATATTTACATTTGGTTCAGTATTTTACTATTTTTAAACTAAATCCCGTCACTGATCTTTCTTTTGGTTTTGTAGGTTGAAAAAGTTGAAGATGGCATAGATTTTATTAACTCAAGGCCAAAGCCACTTGCAGCATACGTGTTTACCAACAAGAAGGGGCTCAAGGAGGAGTTTGTGAGCACTATATCTGCCGGTGGTGTAGTCATAAATGATGTTACCTTACATGTACTATTCAACTTCTACCAAACAGCTTTCAGTTTCTACAGTTGTCATCAAACACTTATTCACATGCTTTTTGGCACAAATAAGAAGTGGCAATTTCAACCCCACTCAATTTAAATTGGGGTCGATTCGGGGTGTATTTTAATCTCCAACGCATCAAATGGGTAGGCAGTCATAGGGTTGGACTGAAAGCCGGCAATGTGTTTTTAGATATGCTTAAGACCTCCTATATTGCTTTCTTTAAACAAAAAAGAACAGCCATTGTGTCAGCAGTATAGTTTCTAAATTTTATCTAATAAATTAGTTATTTATAGAAAATATGAAGGTGGACAAAAAATGCTGATGGTTTGACCCTGAGCTGATCTATATATAAGTTAGCCGTTTGACCGAAACCCATTTGGATCAATTATCTAACCCGGCGCCCCATTCATTTTGCCACCTCTAACACATATATACGTTATTCACATATGGGCTCGATAACCTTACCTTTTTATGCACTTATGTAATAATTTATTTATGTATCTGGTGGCTTGAATGTGCAGCTTATGGTTGACACGTTACCATTTGGTGGGATCGGTGAAAGTGGAACGGGGGCATACCATGGGAAATTCTCATTTGATGCTTTTAGTCATAAGAAAGCCGTCCTGTACAGAAGTTTTATGGGAGATGCACCAGCAAGGTACCCACCATACACACCAGGCAAGCTTAGGCTCCTCAAGGCTCTTTTAGATGGCAGTGTATTTGGCATCATTCGCGCTCTTTTTGGCTTTTCCTAATTGTAAATCTGCAACTGGCAAAACCCTATGAACAAAGTTTCCATTAATTCTACTTCTGTACATCATGGTTACAGTTACAAACAGAAAGTGCATGAGTGCTTTAATCTACTACAAGTTTCCTGGAAAATGTTTCTTTTTGAAACTGAAGATCTAAAACAAAATTAGCATGAATTTTGTAAGATATTAAAACATTCTGTTCGTTGTTCTTCTGTCAAATGCTGTGGAAACCGAACTGAGAATTTGATATTCAAGTTTCCTCTTGTTTCTTCTTCTCTTGGCAACGTCATGCCTTGGCCTTCGATGGTTTTTGTGTAGCCAGGGGTAATTATGTCATCAATTATCAAACATGATTCGTGACCGTCTAGAAAAGGTATGGTAAGTGTGCAACCAGTCAAAGCGTCCACTAAAGGAAGTTCAACGGATACTTCCAAATCGTCCCCATTTCTTTTGAAAATAGGATGTATTTTTTCAACAATCACAAATGTAATGTCGGCTGCATAATTTCCTGGGTTCTCGTTTCCCATACCCTCAAAGGTTACCTTTGTTCCTTTCTTCCATCCTGGCTTCACATTGATCGTTAGCACTTCATCTTCTTGTATTATTTGTCTGCAAAGTATTAACAAACATGAAAATATAAGTACGTACTATGTATTGTCTTGTGATGAGAGGTGACGAGGAGTTCAGATAAGCATTTTTAAAAAAAAAGGAGACAAGTCTGTGTGATATATTGATATGGGGTAGAAGTGTCTCAGATGAGGCATGTAACTTTACTGTCTGTTAGTGAGTTTTGATGCAGCTCATATGAATTTGATTATATTGCAGCTGATACGGAACCGATTGTCTAGAACCAGTTTATTTTGCCAGTAACTGGTGACATAGTCAGAAGGGTAACATGTTTATGCAAACTATAAAGTATGATGATTAAGCCTACAAATCACATTAATTAGATCATAAGTTTCTAACCACAAATCCAAACACCCATAGTGGTCATGTGGATACATACCCGTCGCTCATAAGTACATCACGTTTGATGTTGACCTTCTTGATGCAGCCGAAGCACAATTCTTCAAGGGTGCACTCAAGCCGCTTCACCATATCGGGAGGTTTTTGGAGTCCGTTAGCATTGGAATACACGATAGTTGAACTGTTCCTTCTGGAAAGCGAAGGAGCACCATTGAAAGAATTTGAGTCCATGCTCTTCCTGCTAAAGCTTCGTAGTAGACTATTCACAGGCCTAATACGACCTGGAGTCTTGCTCCTTTTTTGGCTCGTCGATTTGGGTAGGGAGGAAGGCAAAAAACCAGTGCTTGCTGTTCTTGAAATTCTTGGAATTGTGACTTTGGGTGAAGTAACACCATCTTTTTCATCACCATTTCCATTAGCATTTGCATCAACCTATTGTATGAAATTAATCATAATTATAATGTTTTAGCAAAAGAAACAATACTAGTTTCTAAGGTAAACAAATAACAATTTGCAATGGTTATATCTATCAATTATTGGTTATGAAAATGGACGCAATTTGGCCAAGAAACAAAAGATGATTCCACAACTATGTAGCATAGCATTTGCAATATGTTATTGCATTTATTGTTCGTTTGAATCAACAGAAACCCGAAATGCTAATCTCAAAACAAATACAAATTTTGATTTACATATGTAAAGATGAAATGGGAACGGAACCTGCACGTTTTGGTGTTTGTTATGTGATTTTTTCGTGCCAATATTGTGTTTAGAGAAAAATGATTTGCATGCTTTTCTAACTCTTCCCATCCTCATGCAAGCCAATCTCATGCAATGCACCATTCATCACATGATCAGATTGAATATAAACACCAAAAAGAAAAGGGATCGAAGTTAATATGATCCCGAAAATTAGTTGTTTGCCTTTCCCATAGAGTTGGTTTTTGTTGCGACAAACACAAGAGATCCATGTATGTCTTTGTTTTTTTTTTTTTTGAAGTTTTTGTTACCCTAAATGAACGCAATTTCATCACCGTAAAGTCATTTTCAAAAACACAAACATGACCCATTACTAAATATAGACTATCTACCCATTTTGGAAAACAATGCCCTTCATCACAACCATCCATGTTGGTTTTACTCTTTATAAAAAATATATACCTCGTGATTGGGACGTCTGTTTATAAAATGATCAACGAAATATGTTCTGTCATTTGAGATTCCACCGATGTTTTCAAGTTTGCATTGAAGGAGAGGGCTTCGTCGACACTTTGCTCAGTGTCTTTGGATTTTAAATGTCCATCGTGTAAACCTAGTTAGAAAGGCAAAGTTCTGTTCGTTTCAATTTTTTTGCAGGTGTTCAGATGTGTTGTTTTGCCAATTAGTTTGTTGGTTTGGAGTCTGTTAAGGCGATGGGTAAGCGCTTGACTCTTTGCCATAGTCGATCACATCAAGTGGTAGGCAGTAGTAGTACATATTCAGTGTAATTACATGCTCTAAGTTTCACCATAAAGCTTGTGAGTCTTAGAACTTCACAAAAAATTGAAGTTTCTAAAATAATTACAAGAAAAATCTATTACCAAGAGACAATCTTTTGTCAAGAAATTTGATTTCATGGTTTTAGATTCATGAATTGCGTGAAGGGTACAAAAAAGAATCAATGAGACAGCAAAATGAACTCATCCTCAACCTCTATATGCAGCACCTCAATGGTTGACTTTTAACTCTCCCACAGGTTGACTTTGACTTTCTTTTTACATTATGTCATTGCCCTTGGTGTGTTTAATTACAGAAGAAATGTAAAAAGAAGTTGAAAAATAGATTTCGATACTCCCACGTTCTTTGGAGGCTCAGATTGTTCCATATTACCAGCCAATAAACCTTGTATCTGATCCCCTACTCGTCCCTGAACATTAAATTTCACGGATATTATAACTATCTGCTCGTATTTGAAGGCCAAATTGTATGTAAAAAGAAAGGACTTTCAGTACTTTCCATTTTTAGAAAACGTACTTTCCAGCGGATATATTATAAACTACGTATTATCTTATAAGAGACCATGTTAATGGTATAACCCTTGACCAGGTAACTGATAATTGATTGTGAATTTATAACATACACCTTTAAGCAGTGATTGAACCTATGTTCCCTAAAACAGAAATCAACTAAAAGAACGCTTCTTTTTATGAGCAATTTGGTCGTATTTGAATCATCATAAGTTCAAGATTGTGTATTATACCTTAGCAGCGTCCTTAAGAGGACCCCAACACTCTACTCTGTTGTATTTCCTTATGCTAGAGTGGAAAAAGACGCGAACAAAAGCATCCATTAGTTCTTTATGTTCACTAAATAGTAAACGGTCCCCATACAACACTGCTGAAAGCACCTGCATCATTAACCAATAATCTTATACTTTTTCTTTAATAACTTAATGCCAATCTATGCACGATCGTCACAATGATATAATTGACTCATCATACCAATGGCAATTCCTTTGAGAAAATGTAGTATCTGAACTCTGCGGCGATGTCAAGTAATGAATTAGGTCCACTAACATAGCAATGTACATCAAGACACATATGTCCCTTCACTTCAGCCCATTGAGCTACTACATCGTCCTTATTATACCACCCTTTCAACTACCATCAAATTAAAAGTACGAATGTTCAATGTAGGAAACTTTAGAAGGTATTAATGTTAAAAAAGAACAGAAGAAAATAGGCACCTGGTCATGGTCAATAACATTGGAGATGGTTAATGTGAGATCAGCGGTAAAGTCGCAATGCGAAAGGTTGTAGGTCCTTGGGATAATTCTTGTGTACTGATCTTTTTCTTCTCCCTTGAAGATAACTTCAAGTTTTGAGGCATCAAATGTTGCTGGAGGGCCTATAAGTTTCGCTGCCTGTTCATAGTAAATTTCCAAAAAAAACCCAAATTAGCTTTATGCATATAAACAAACTGTAAATCATTTATTAATACACTTTGTATCCCCACATGACCCATATAGCAAAACTTATTAATTTTAGGCATGCTCACCTGTTAGACATTATAACCTCAGATTTGCCTGTTATCAGCATCTCGCAAGACATTATAACCCAAGCCAATAAGTACAAGTATCATGTTTGAAAAAGCAACCAAGTAACAAAATTTAAAAAGCGATCATGGTCTCTGACCTTTGGTGGTCTATCTAAATCCATGGGGTCTGAATCCAGTGCCACACAAACTTGAAGTGGGTGAAGCTCTCCCAAAGGGAGACTGGCGTGACCACACGATGGTTGTTTTAATTCTTTCTTTGTACTAGCCAAGTTTTCAACCTTGGACCTACCATTCCCCGGTCTTTTACCCCATGTAGATAACCAACTTCACACCCCTTGAAGGTTAACTTTTCACGAAATTGATCACATCATATTGTTAGTTGCAGTTGCAGATATGCGTTTCTAATTAAACTAAAAAAGCCACCACCAATCCAAAATCACAAACTCAATCAATTATTCGGAGAGTAACTTGCTAAAAGTAACCAACTAACCACTTAAAGTATCACTATCTTAGGGGGTGTTTGGCATTGTGTTTCATAATGTTTGCATAGTGCTAAAGTAATATCGATTATCTAACCATACAGGGTCAAATAATCAGATTTAGATTGTTAGTTTTGCAGTAGCCCGCTAGCCGCAACAATACTAATCTTGTTTTTCGGATTATTGGGAGGCCATTTTTACATATAAATCCTTAAATATGACTCAATACTATCAATATAACTTCAAATAGCATAAGCACATTCAACCACTATTTATGAACCTCAGTTTGGATATTACAGCTGGTTCTCTTATATTTCCATATAGCATAATTAATCATGTATGGAATGCAATCCTATCTCTTAGTCAATTCACAACCACAATGTAACAAAACATATAAAATCTCAAACCTGGAAAACAAGGTTATTGTAAGAAGGTCCAGCAGTATCAGAAACCAAAACAGAATCAGGAGGTAATTGTCTTCTTGAAGGATTATTTAAACTGCAACTAAAACACTTATAAATATTTCTTTGAGAACTAGATGATGATAATGAAATATTTCTTATTATTGCCATAGACAACATTGCATAATCATCTCTATCTATCTCTCTTTAGCAATTTCTTGATATTTGCCTTACATAATTCATCACCAACAAAAAAAATTTTAAAAGAAAGAACTAGTATTTTATGTTTTTGGTTGGTTGGTCTGTATTTGTGCGTTATGTTTTTGTGGGGCCTAGTGAAAATCTATAAGCATGCAAAAGTAACCAATCGTTTAAGTGAAGTGGAAGCTCATATGTCATAGATAATGTGATGACGTGGCCACTCATTGTTTTCATGTTTTTTCTCTTTATTTTATATTTTTCATGTTTTATTGTGGTGCCTGTTTTTGTAACCAACAGGGAGTCATTTTTATTTATAAGGTACACAAAATAAAACGAGATATGATTGCTACTAAAATGCTTTGTGATTTATGTGCTTAAAAGTAGTGTGCAAATTACTATTTGCAGTAAATTACATTTTTCGTCCCCATAGTTATAGTGAAAACCATGCATAGTTCTTTAGTTTCCGAAACTACGCTTACCGTCCTTCGAGCAAAGAGTATGGTAGCATGCCGTTGTGCATGCCGTTTTGCTAAATGAGCGTCACCTCAGCATTTCACATTTCACATTCACACACCAAAAATACCCCTTATCATGACTCAAGCCGTTTGCATGTTGTTTCGCAGTTTTTGAGCCCCACCAAATTTTTTTTCATTTTTCAAAAAACTAAATTTACATTCATTCAAATAAAAATAAAAATAACATTTTTTTTTTATTACAAAATAAAATACGAAAGTCAGGTAAATATAAAAGACATAACCATTTACGAGCAATGACTAAAAACCAAAATCTAAAATATGGTAACTGGACATAGAGGTGCATATTTCGGTTTTTAAAAAAAACCGAACCGGTTTAAAAACCGGTTTTGGTTTTAGTCAAATAGTAAAAAACCGGTTCTACGTAAAACCGGTTCGGTTTGAAACCGATTTTGGGAGAGAAAATGTCCGGTTTAAATCAAGAACCGGTTCGGTTTAAACCGGTTGTCAAACCAGTTGAGAACAAATAATGCAAATCGGTTTCTAAACCGGTGGTTCGGTTTTCCCTAAACCATTTTTCCAAAAACCGGTTTTTTGGAAAAAAAATTTCGGTTTTTTTTCCGGTTCGGTTTATGAACCGGTTTTTTTGTGCATCTCTAACTGGACATGTGAAATAATTTAATGTGTCGTATAAACGGCTGAATGTTTATAACCGGACATGTGAAATACGTTAACTATTCTTTCAAAAGCACACATTCATCAATAATTACTAAGCCCAAATATTTGCAAACTTTTAAGTTTGAGAAATGTTAGAATAGTTAGCTAAACACATTTATTATACAACTTCATCTTCACCACACAAAACAACAACCTGCACGCGCACACACATTTCACGCACCAAATAAAAATACAACACAAATAAAACTCACAGAAAAAAAAAAGGATTTTCTTCCAATGGCGTTGCGCCAGTCAACTCGCATTTCAAATGGCGTCAGTTGGGGCGGTGCAGTGGAGCCAAAACGGCGACGCCGTTTGGCGTGCCATGTCGGATTTGGCGAGGGTGTATGCCACCATACCCATTGCTCTTAATACACACAAACACCATCACCCGTATACCCCGGCATGGTTGTTAGTAAAGTGGTAGTTGTTTAAGAAAATATTTTGGCTCAATTACATATATTTTAAGTATGATGAATTTAATATCTCCTCTTCTTTCATAATTAGTTTTATATATACTCAAAGTACAATCATTAAATGATACGTAATATATAATGTTTTTAAAACATCTTTGGATAGATATGAAATTTTCAAAACTTGGCCAACTTTGACAAAACGAAAAACATATACCTCGCAACATTTTGAAGATAACCAAAAAAATACAAAACATGTTTGGCAAGGGTAGTACCGTGTAGCATTTTTGATTGCAATTAAACGCTAATATATAATAGTTTTACAGATGCTACTTAAAAAAGCTTTAAAATTAGTAAATGCCCCTATTATTTTTTGCTACCGCTAGCTTTGTCATACACATTACACACCCACATCATGTGTCTTAGGCCCTTATTTTAAATACAGATTTGTTGATAAGTCTAGAATAGGTCTTTGGGTGAGATACAAGTAATCAAGTGTCCTATTTTCCATACCTTAAGTTTTGGAAAATGATTTATACACTCCAAAATTTGATTGGCACACTTCAATTATTGCAGTAAATAGTTGTAGATATATTACAGGATACTTATTGTACTTGTACATTGTAGTGTGTCAATCAAATTTTAGAGTGTGCAAATCACCTCCCATAAGTTTTACATCTGAATTTGAAGCATATGCTTTATAGCTGTAGTTCATGTTTAGAGCACTGGCCGTACAGTGGTGCCGTGGCTCTCGTGCCATAGACAAAAAGTACTGTCACGTCAGCAAAACTCTCTATGGCACCAGAAATCCCATGACATCACATTCTGGCCGTTAGAGTCCATAGATTTTTTATTTATTTTTAACATAAAATAAAACATACACAAAATTCCTAATTTCCGATCTGACTTGTTTTTTGTAAGAGATGGATATTACCATAGATACAAAGATGGTCATATACTATTGGGTGTAAAATAAAAAAGTGATGAAACAAAAGAGTGTAAAATGAAAAAGTAAAGAAATAAAAGGGTGTAAACTGAAAAATTACAAATATACATTTCATCTTCTTTCTTCTAATCTATCGCACCTGCAAAAAAAAAAAAAAAAAAAAAAAAAAAAAAAAAAAAAAAAAAAACACCGCCGCGTGGGCTGGCCACCAAGGCGCGAGCAGCCATGGCGCCACCCATGATGTGGTGCGCTGTCGCAAAAAGTAGGGTGGTGGCCATGGCACCACCGTGCCTGATACTCTTACAAGTGCATGTTTCAACTTTCAATATACAAGCTCTAAAGTTCACACTTCAAGTCTCGAGATTCATGATCACGTTTAGAATTCATCACAAGTTGCACAAGATCATCATGATGTCTAGCCATTGTTTATTTAAAAGTCTCAACATCAACGTCCCATAGATCTTCAAGAGTTTAAATTTTGAATTTTGCTATTGTATATAGATTACTCTCTTTTTTTTGTATCCATATTCGAGAATGAAGAAAACAAGATGCTTGAAGTTGGCGTAACTCTACTTACAAGGGATACAAATCACCAATCAGCATCTAAAAAAGGAAGCCACGACATTTCCCTTTCACCAATTGTTCACCCTCCCAAAGCAACCAAGGTTAGGTCTCTTTACAAACCGTTCATTCAGAAAATTATTCACAATGAATTTAACAACGATGTGAAATACAAAACATTATTTGAAGTTTTAAGCATCGCATGTTTTGTTATAAATGACAGTAGCGTAGTTTGCAATTGTTGCTTCTGGTGACTGGCGGAGTCGTCCAATTACTGGGTAGAGAGCTGACGAACGAAGAAACTGTCTACAAGGTGAATGTGCACACATCTTCGCTAATGAAAAAAGAGCTATTTTTAGAGGTGACTCATTAATAGCATCTCTTCTGCTTGGGTTTAGAGCAACAACAGAATAATCGGCCACCAACTTCAACAAAGCCTGCAAAAAGCCAATTACTTGTAAATACACTAAGAATTATTTTGTAATACATCAAAGCTAAAATGTTAAAACTAGTATTATTATTTATTTTTTTCTTTATGTGATAGATATACAATTATACATGCAAATAATCTACCTGCATTGCTCCTTTTGATACAATATCATCACAAAGCTTATTGGAGTTGCGAACGAGATTGCTAAGAGCACCAGATGCATTCGCCTTAGTTTTATCTTCCTCAGCCGAAAGCAGCAACTTTGCAAGTTGTGGTATACATCTTCTCAGCTCTTCATAAAAGAAGTCATTATGGTATGCTGCATTACCAATCTATGAAACAAAAAGTCAGGCATCTGAGCAAATCATATTATTGGAGAAAAACTGGGAAATACACAATCGCGTCTTACTGCAAAACAAGAAAATTTCCGAGTGCGTTTGTCTTCATCTGAACACCGATCAACCAAAAGAGTAATAATATTGTGCTTTGCCTATAAGAAAAGAAGATTAAAAGTCTTGATTATGATTACTAGTTCAATAATCATCTTGCAATATGCTGTAACATAAGTATTTGTTAGTAAATAATGGTTGACGCTTACCAACAAACCATAAAAGTATGAGCTATGCCGGCACATATTGCCTATAGCACTGCATGCCTTAGCACGCACGTTAGGATCTTCGTGAGTGAGAAATCTTTTCAAGAGTTCTAAGATGTCTGCTCCTTTTATGTGCTCATAGAAATTCTGCATCAAAATATGTTTGATTTATTAAGTATCGATGGCAAAATTGGGGGCCTGAATTGGGTTTGGGTCAGAGCGGGTACTAGTGAAAACATGTTGTGTTAGATCACATTGACCTCTTAATTGTGTGTTTAATTTTCAGAACCAATGAATGAATATAATAATAAAAAACTATATTTTTTTTTAACATAAAATTTTCAAAATATTTGTGTATTCAGTTAGAAAAACTGGGAAACAACCACCACTTGCCAATTCCTTTATCCAGATCATGGTCCATCATGATCCTACTTCCAACCCAATTTGACTGGTTTGGTTTCTTAGATATGCCTTCTACCCATTCAAACTCCTTTTTCGTTGTCCAAAGTTACCCAAACACTTGCACCAAACAGGTCAATTAGGCAGAATTGTATTAATTTTAGGCAGAAATCTTAAACTAATCAACAATAACTGACCTTATCCATACGAGCCAAATCTGAAACTATTGACAGAACATCCAGTATGACTTCTCTTGGTGATGAATTATCAAGTAACCTTCTCATAATATTTGGATTTAGGAGACCTTTGCCAAGGAGTTGAACAACCAGTGATCGATGACCTGTCATTTTGGCTAGAAAGGCAACCAGTCTTGCAGCATCCTTTAATTCCACATGTCTCAAACACTGAATTGTTTGGCCTGGAATTCCTACCTGAAGATTCAAAGACAGTATATGCAAAATGAGTGAAACTTGCACACCTGCATTGGTTTTACGGCCTGATATATGTTACAACACCCCAGTACATTTGAATAAAAGCTTGGAAGATCACTAAGATGTAATTATACACAAGAAAGCCATTTTTTGCCAAAAAAAAGAGATGAAAACTGGTTGAGTAACAGGTCAAAACTCCTGTGTATAGGTCATAACAGGCAGAGACAGGCTGGGTGAGATGTATCACTTTTTGTTCAAAAATTTATACACATTTTATAGATTATTAGTGTCGAATTTGAATATAGTAACCATATCACTCAACTATGGTCTATATTCTAATTGTAGGTTTATGTGTAAACATAAAAGGTGGTCGAATTTTGACCTGTTTCCTTTAAACCTATTTTTTTATTATCCATTAATGGGTCAAAATTATCATCTCTAAAAAATGCCAACATCATCCAAACAGTACAAAGATAATAAGGGTACAACCTGAAATAAATCCCAGAAATGAAAAAAGTGGAAATGCTTACCTCCAAAAGAATTTGAAGATACTTTCCCATACTTGCTTCAATTGCTCGAACCATGTCCTTGTCATCAGCAGAAACCTTCCCACCAGGAGACCCCATGTTTAAAAGAAAACCACTATTTACTGAAGCTGCCGCAGCAGCGGCATTAGATGGAGAACTAGGTACATTTTGCACCGCCACAAATGGAAATGCTAATAGATTAATAACAGCATTGACTGTATCTTTGACTCCGTTTTTCCCTCCACCAGGTCCACTCCAACACATTATAAGTTTAAGATGTACATCAGATACCAAATCAGAAACAAGTTTCACATGTTCCCTTCTAAGCAACACCTGGCGAAAAGTTGAAGCACCGCCTGGAAGACACTGACATAACGAGGAAACTGTCCATACAACCCCTACAGGTGATAGTCCAATTTGATCTGAGTGGTTGTTTCCTAGCAAATCAATAAGTGTTTGAGGGATACCACTTGCACACAATTGCTGAATAGCTAAAGGCCCACCCCATTTCAGTCTGGCATCTAACAAACCGACACAACCATCTCTAAGCCCGTGCCAATATGAAAGCTTGCTTCCATTGCCATCATCTATTGAAATCCTAAGATAATCACAAAGTGTGGCACTTCGTGGAATTAGAGGAACCGCAATTTCAGAAATTGATGTTTCAACTGAAGGATTACTTTCAAGGGACAAAATGGATGCAAATGCCAGCATGGCAGACATAGAATGAGGCTGAAATGAATTCTGGATTCTATCACATAAAGAATAATGGTGGGCAAGGTCAGAGAGACGAGAGCGTTGCTTATTTGGTGATGATGTAAGCATAAATATTGCAGAATTTCTTCCAGCTGACTTTAAGGATTGTGCAACTGCAGCCAGTAGGAGGCACGAATGACATATTAGGGCACATGGATTGGCTAGTTTGCTTTTTAGGTTGTTTGTGTCTCCTGTTTGCTGACCTCTGTCAAAGGAAGCACACAGAGATAGTAATGAAAAAATCTCTGAAATGATTGTATTATCACCACCTCCACTAACGACTGTGGTAACTGGTAAAGAACTGGGAAGACCACATAAAACACCAGTAACTGAGCTATTGTGCAGGCAACACCTTAATATGATCTGAAACATGAGTGATTAACAATAAACAATCATCACAAAGATCTGTATTGTAAACAAAGAGAAGTCAAGTGTGGGATAAAAATAGATCAATTTGATAATTACCTGAATAACAGAAGACCATGCAGCCTCTAAGCGCTGGCGAAGACAGTAGTAAAAAGCAATCTGTACAGCTTTGGATCTGAGAAACACTCGTGTAACCAATTCAACAATTTTTAGAGAATCTATACCAATCAATGGTTCAGATTCATCTCCCTTAATGTTAAGTCGATCAAGCGAGGGGGAATGCATTGAGCTTAGTGGAAATACGTGAGTGATTTCTTTTGTAGATTGAATCTCATATGCATCTATAAATGACCAAATTGCTCTGCATGTTTCACAAGCAGCGCGTAAAAAATTAGATGAGCCAGACATGAGGCTTGTGCCGCAAGTTACTAACTGTGAAAGCAAAGTGTCTGTTACACCTGCTGTTCTAGCATGATCCAGTATCTCTTTAAGACCATTTATTGACACATCAGCATGTTTGGTGGCCAGAGATGCTTTCAGACCCTGTGCCACTCGAGATACAATGGCTGTAATGCAGGCAATGGACTCAAACAGAACTCTTCCAGAAGCATCATCAGTGCAACTAGAAACCTAAAAAATAGAAATACCAGAGTTTGAGAAATAAAAGCAAAGCTGAAAAACTTCTGCATTTATTATGTATCTTTAGGCGAGAGTAGAACCTTCATATAGAGCTCCAATATGGTAACCCAGTGTTTGATATATGAATCCCCAGACCCACTTCCACAGTAATCCAACAACTTCTTTATAAGTGAGAAACACTGCATACAAGATGTATTAAAAAAAATGAGCACTAAATGCACTTTGTAAACCAACCTAAAATGTGCACTTTGCAATTTTCAACAACTAGTAACATACCTTTACCAGCAAGTCAATATAATCTGACTTTTTTATATCAAGAAGATGAGCAGTAAAGCCTGTGAGTTCCCGATAAATTTCATTGAGCACTCCAGTAGAATTGATGGCACCAGCAACAACTAAATTGGAAAGAATTTTCAAAGACTGAATTGAAGTAAGAACATCTTGATCCCTGCACAATTTTGTGATCATAAAACCTCAGGATAACAACTAGACATATGAGAATAAAGATTCAAAAAACCAAGATGCAGCAGTATGAATGTTTTCTTCCTAAAACGTCTTTTTCACTAGACAAAATATTAAGAAAAATTTCAAATACCATACCTGTTCAACCGATTCTTGAGAGGCAGCATAATAACTGATAGTGCTTCATTATCTTGGCCAATTAACTTGGCACCCTTAGCAGTGCGAGAGTTATTTTCCAGTTTGTCCAGTATCTGGCAACCTGATGAGAGAATAGAGCCTATCATTCGTTTTTAATGTGACATTTGTATAAACATGCCCAAAAGTGTTCCGAACTATTTGTCTAACAGAATATAATTGATCTATAGAGCATAAAACCTATCATTCATCTTTCACACTGCCCTGTTACTAAATGGTATATTTGAGTAACAAACTATTAATAGTAATGGAGAGTCAATTTTGTCTCAAATACACAAAAAGGTTTCTTAAATATGACTTGCATCTGAGGGTTTCAAAATATATAATGAAAACCAAGTTTTAATACAATTAAATATTAGGCAGACAGCAAACTGTAACAGTGCTCTCTAAATAGTTGTGCACTTAGATAATTGCTTAAATAATATGTCCAATCACAAGCAGCATAACAGGATGTGTGCAAAAATCAAGTATTTAAAATATTGTATTCATGGAGCATAAACTTCACTCAATGAATTAGACATAGTCAAGAGAGGAAACTTCAATACATAATAAAATTGGCATAAATTGAAAAGTAAAAGATATTTTACAAGGTCATAATTCATAAGAATGTAGACTTGCTTTGAAATCTACCTGATTGAATATTGTCATTTTCTGTGACCCTTTGAGACTCTGGCTGTGGTGATGTAATAACTGGTTGTTGACCATTGCCTTGAGGATGATCCATAATTGTGGGAGATGGACTTTTACCTGCACCAATATCTCTTAAGCTACTTATGCTCATTCAAGCTCGGCCAGATAATTTGGTAAACGTTCATTAGAGGCCTACCTTCTGGGGCATAGGCCATACCAGTTGTCTGTACATGTTGTTCTCCTTTTGGGGCACAGGTCAGACCAGTTGTCTGTACATGTTGTTCGCCTTTCCAAGCAGCATCGCATCCTCTAGAAGCAGCAGTGTTGGCACGAAGCTCCTGGTAAGTAATCACCATGCTCTAAATGTCTTTTTTTTCTAAATAATATCTTAAAGGATCAAATTTTAGAAAATTACCCTGGCCTCAACATCTTCAAAAGTTTCAGCAACAAATGGATGATCAAGCAGTTTGGGCCATGTCAGTCTGCTATGAGGATCCTGCTCTCATGATTTTGATAAACAGTTAGCAATTGACACTAATTGAATATAAAGCATAGAAAACAGATTATTACATAGACCAATAGATATACCTTATTGAGCAAACCCCTAAGGAAGCTTCTGAAGTTGGAACTCATGCTGTCAGGGTATTTCACTGGATCCTGGAAATAGGAAATAAATGAGCGTGAATCACTAAAATATATTTGATAACCTCAATTTCATGTAAACTTTAAATATGCATACCTTAATGATATGTCGAATTAGTGCATAAACTGAATTAGTGTAGAACGGAGGCTGGCCAACAAATAACTCATACCTGAATTAACATCAGGTGTTATATTATTTATCTTGAATTCATTTCAACAGTCATAATTTCAGGGATTAACTTACAAAATGACACCAGTGGACCACAAATCAGCAGTATGATTGTAAGGTTGTTCTCGTACTAGTTCTGGAGCCATGTACAAAGGAGTACCTGAAACAAATTAATACATGAATGATTAGAGAAACATGACATAACTCAGAACCAATGAACTATGCCTGAAAATGGTGTGGCAGAAACTGTAGTATTGCTGCCAAGATGGTAATCAAAACTAACTGTACCTTTTATTGACCGTAAAACAACTGTATTTGTAGACATTGCCCTTGCAAACCCAAAATCACAAAGCTGTTCCATTTGAAAGAGAGGATGATCATTTCCAGTTGGTTAACAACAGACTATCTATGTGCTGAATGAAAAAGTATATGATACAATTGCTGCAACGGTGCATGTGACCTTCAAAACAATGACACTAAAGAAACAAGAAAACTAGATGTGTACTTTTACTTGAGGATCTTATCGAAGATTACAAAAAATGCAATGCGTGGCTTAAATGCGTAATGAGTAGAATTCAAAATTCCACTCTTATTGCAGTCGCTAGTTGTGTGAACACAATATTAGCACAAAATACACGACTCTTACAGTCTTTAATGAATTTCAGGTTAAGTGTGGTGCTGGATAAGAAGGATGCAATGATAGATAAGCTGACTTCTACAGTTTTACTAACAGCAAATATCTTGATACAAATAAATTATAAATGACTCATGGAATTTATGTATCCAACCAACCTTAACAACACCCCCAGCACAAATTAAGATGTTCTGTGGCTTCATATCACGGTGAATAATACGATTAGAATGTAAGTAGTGCAACGCTCTCACCTGAAAAAATTAAAGATGTTAACATCATACAGTTAATAAATAGAAACATTTAATATTTAATATGTAAAATCTTTTATAAAAGCGTCACTAGAAATTTGATAATATCCATCCAAAAATTAGTGCACGGATGAACACATATTAGTCTTTTACAGCCAACTATGCAAAGAGAGTTTTAGTTCACTTTAATCTATAGATATGAAACTTAAAAATAAAAATTAAAAGCTCAGTTAATAAAAGTACCAACTGCTTTGCGATTTTCTGAACTTCATCTTCAGGAAGACATTTATCATCTTCTAGAATCTCAAACAATTCACCCTGAATGGAATCGCATTCAATCAAAATAAGGTAAAATCTTACCGCCATTAACAGATTTATTAATTTATGACAGACAGTAAAGATATGTATACTGCAAATCAAAAGAGAGTCACGTGATAGAGTTAGTTACTTGGGCAAATTCGGTGACAACACAAAACTCCTGCGGACTCTCAAAAGAGTCGAGCATCTGGATGATATTTTCATGCTTCAGCTTTCTCAAGATCTGCAGAAATTTGCACCATCATATAGCAGCAAATGCAGCATATGGTATAAATTATCCTAACAGACTAAGCAAAAGCCTCTGACTTGCGTTCAAGTTTCCAACACAATAGCACAAAGTAAATACATTAGGAATAAAGTACATACCTCAATTTCTTGTCGCAAATTCTGGATGTCCTTTTCGCTTTTACCATGCTTAAGGATAAATTTCATTGCAACAGTCTACAACAGATGGACCAAAATAAAAATAAAACGTAACTTTTAAAACTATCATTTCAATAATACAAAGAAAATCAAAAGAAGAATACCTGTCCAGTGAACTTTCTTCTTCCCTTGTATACTTTACCAAATGATCCTTCCCCCACAAGCTCGATCACGTGATAATTCTCCACACCCATCTCTAAATCTTTGACTTCTACTGTTAAGAAAAGTTACTAATATATTAATCATCAGATACTTACAAACGCCTATAATTGTGTTGAACATGATATCAAATTAAAGTGGGCGCAACTGATAGATCACCTAATCATACAAGAAACAGGTCGCAGCATTTTTTTCCTGTAAGATAGGCTCTAATGTGCAGAAAATGTGATATAATTGTTATTCACATTTTGAGCGTAATAACTATCCAAATTTGTTATTCATGTTGAAAGCAATCACAGTGCTCTAACCTTTTTCTGATTGGTATAATCACAATCTATGGCAGTTTATAGGACGATAATTGATCCCTTTTCATGTTTTGTTAGGCTACGGCGCAATGCAAGGATTCCAGTAGCCATGTGCTTAACAGAGGCTATAAACGATGTTTTTGGCATGTTGCTCTTGCAAACATATTCATCCAACATTCAACAATAGATTCTATTATTAGAAACGTCGATATCCATATAAGCATTGACACAACTTTATAATACAAAATTATATCAGCGTTTTAAACACTAACACAGCCTATCTAACCACGGTTCCAGATGTCGACAAATATCACTAACATAAACAACTAATCACGAATACTAACACCGCAGCAAACAGTTTACAAATATTTGACATGTCTACATCAATATAATCATTCACTAGACAATACAGTAAAATTAAACAACCAGATCGTGTCCGTCATGATTTACGCCTACAAACACTTTGAACGTAAACCAATATTAACAGTAAGAGACATCAAAATGCCGAAATTACGCATAAAAACAGTTTAAACTGTCAACAAGCTACCGTATTCATTATTTAGGTTAAACACGCATCTATCAAACAATTAGCTACCAAAATGCCTAAATTACACATCAAAGCAGCTTAGACTGTCAACAGGCTACCATATTCATTATTCAGGTTAAACACGCATCTACCAAACAATTAGCAACCAAAACGCCTAACTTACGCAATCGAAACAGTTTAGACTCTCATAAACTATCGTATTCATTATTCAGGTTAAACACGCATCTATCGAACAATTAGCTACCAAAACGCCTAAATTACGCAATCGAAACAGTTTAGACTCTCATAAACTATCGTATTCAGTATTTAGGTTAAACACGCAGCAATCGAACACTTAGTTAACAAAACGCCTAAATTACGCAGTCAAAACAGTTGAACTAAAAAAACTGATTTTAACAGTAAGAGACATCAAAACGCCTAAATTACGCAATAGAAACAGTTTAAACTGTGAATAATTAGCTACCAAAACGCCTAAATTACGCAATCGAAACAGTTTAAACTATGAATAAACTATAGTATTCATATTTAGGTTAAACACGCAGCAATCGAACAATTAGCTACCAAAACGCCTAAATTACGTAATCGTGACAGTCTAAACCGTATAATAACACTAAAAAAAGGAGATTAACTACACTAACCTATAGTAACAGTAACCGACATCAAAACAGTCAAATTAACTAATAATTAGGCTTAAACACAAATGAATCAAGCAATTAGATATCAGTAAGCTATAATAAAGATGTAAACGAAGTGTAATATGACCTAAAATGAGTAGTTATAATTAGGAATTAGGGTTTGAAGATGTATAGTGAAATTAAAAGCTTAAAAAGAAGGAAAATAAAGTACCAATGAGATGGAGATGAAGATGAAGGTGAATCTGAAGTGAAGAAGAAGAAGAATGGGATTGGAGTGGGCGGATGAGATTTTGAAATGATATTTGTTTTCCCGCTCGTTGGGTATTAAATAAGTCCAAATTGGAAATGCTAGTGTGGACTTTTGAGGGTGCCTTTCTAAGGGTACTCGGAGTGGATTCGGTTTGGCTGGGCGGTATGAATCACACCGACGGTAATATCACCGCCGGTGTTGATTTTATGACAAAACTTTGTGATAGCCGGTATCAATCCCCGCTGAGCATAAAATCATTTTGAGGCAAAAATGTGTACGTTGAAAGCAAAAATGTTGGAAGCATGTATATTAAATTCAAAAAAAAGGAACGTTGGAAGCAAAAATGTGTACGTTCAAAGTGTATTAAATCCAAAAAAAAATAGACGTTAGAGTGTTTAAAAAAATAAAATTCCCAATATATATATATTCCCTATATATATTTTCAACCCCATTTACACACAAAAACTTAACTATCTTCAACCTAAAACACACACAAAAACCATGGATTCAAGAAAACAAAAAAATGTTTCATCCGGGTCGAAAGGTCGAGGCCGAGGTGTTCGAGGTTCCCATGCTTACTACTCGCGACAACCGACTCCCCAACCTTACTACCCGCAACAACCGACTCCCCAACCTTACTACCCGCAACCATCGACTCCCCATGGTTACTACCCTCCACCGATGCACCCAAGGGACTACGTGATCGATCAAACGGCGGAGCTTGACTTTGATCCGATGCTTAACTATCGAGATGAAGTGGTTCCCGAAACACAAGAACTTCCTAACGGTAAATTTTGTTTTTTTTTTTACAATCGTTATTTTTAATATTTTTTTTTTTCATTCGGTTGTATTTTGATTTTTATTATTTTATTCGAACTGTTTTTTCTTTTTTTTCATTACATTCAAGCTTTTTTTTTTTTTTAGATGATGATGATGTTCAAGAAGTACACGATTTGGGAACAAACAAAGCGAAGAGCAAAGCGGATAAAATCGCTTGGAGTCAAGAGGAAGAAGAAGCTTTGGCGAAGGCATGGGTTCATGTCTCGACATGTAGAGTAGTCGGGAATGAACAATCTAGAGACAAATTTTGGAAACGGATTTTAGAGCATTTCGGGTCTCTCTTGGGCGGAACAACTCGATCTCATCATAGTTTAAACACGAAGTGGCATACGATGAACACAAACATGGGTGTATTTAACGGCTTTTACCACCAATCGGTATATATATATTTTTTTTTGTCATTCGGTATTTTTTTTTTTTTACATTCGGTATATATATATTTTTTTCATTAGGTATATATATATTTTTTTTCATTTGGTTCTTTTTTTTTTTTTTTTTTCATTCGGTATATATTTTTTTGTAGACTCGTCTACGGGAGAGCGGATGTGGTGATATGGATGTTATGAAAAACGCTATGACCGATTATAGCACAAAAACGCGAAAAACGTTTACTCACCAAGCGGCATGGTTGGTGGTCAAAGATGAAGCTAAATGGATAGAACAAAAATGTGTTATCGGGACATCTTCAACAAAATCCGACAAACGAAGAAAGTCATCGGAGGGGGGGAACTCTGAGTCGGGTAGCAACAATCCAAATAATGTCATCCTGGATTTGAATGAGGACTCAACCCCCAAACGTTCAAGAAAAGGGGAAAAAAAGTTGATGAAATGTCGTCAAAGGCGGAGAGTCTTGTTGATTCCGTCAACTCACATTTTGAAGCGAAGAACAAACTGATGGCAAATATGGCGGAGAAGACACAACAACTTTTGGACCTCCAAATAGAAGAAGCTAAAGACAGGAAGGAGAGGCAAGACTTGAAGTTCTATGACAGGAGTAAAGCAGTATCTGCACAGATACACTGAAAAACTAGGTCTAACAGTGGTCTTTGGGGACAACTCTACAGGGAACACTGAAGGATTTGGTTCAGTTAACTACAATGGTATAAGTTTCGCAAAAGTTGCCCATGTTAACGGACTTAAACACAATCTCATCAGCATTAGTCAGCTGTGTGATGATAACTTTAAAGTTCTGTTCACCAAGAAACAAGGCATGATTTTCAATCAAAGAAATGAAGTTGTTTTAATCTCTCCAAGAATCAGGGATGTATATGTTATCAACATGACATCTGCTCAAGCAAGTTCAAAGACTTGCTTCCATGCCAAAGCCTCAATTAGTGAAAACTGGCTCTGGCACAAGAGACTATCATATCTCAACTTCAAAAACATCAACATCTTAGCCAAACACAACCTGGTTGCTGGTCTTACTTCACTCACATACTCAAAGGACAAATTGTGCTCAGCCCATGAGAAAGGAAAACATAAAAGAGCCTCATTTAGACCCAAGCAATCATTTTCTATAAACAAATCTCTTCACATTCTTCACATGGACTTGTTTGGTCCTGTCACACCCCAAACAATCAATTACAACAAATACACCCTGGTCATTGTCGATGAGTACTAAAGGTACACTTGGGTGTTCTATGTAAAGAAGAAAACTGATGCAACTGAGTATATCATGTCATTTATCAGACGAATGGAAAACCTCAATGATGAAAAGGTGAAACAATTGAGAAGTGATAATGGGACGGAATTCTGAAACAGCAAGCTTGAGAATTTTTGTGATGAAAAGGGAATATCACAAAACTTTTCTTGCCCATGTACTCCTGAACAAAATGGAGTGGCAGAAAGAAGAAACAAAACACTGATTGAAGCAGCCAAAACCATGATCAATGGATCATCTCTCCCTAAACAGTTCTGGGGAGAAGCTATCAACACTGCCTGTTACACTCAAAACAGATCTATCATTATTAAGCGACACATGAAGACAGCTTATGAAGTGGTTTTTGGAAGAAAGCATGACATAAGTTACTTTCATGTATTTGGTTGCCCTGTCTTCATTCATAATCATCAAGATCATTTGGGAAAGTTTGATGAGAAAGCAGATGATGAATTCTTTCTAGGGTATTCCTTGGACTCAAAGGCATTCAGAGTATTCAACATCAGGAGACAAGAAATTGAAGAGACATTTCATGTTACCTTTGAAGAAGGTGAAGAAATTGTTAATTGATCAGGAACTGAAGCTGATGACATGCACTTCAGTGAAGCAAAACAAGTTCCTGCTGATGAGTACTCACCAAATAAAATCAAAAATACCCATCCAGTCTATACTGAAACCATGCCATATATCCTTGCCTATGATCCTATGTCAACATTATATCAGGGAGAGATCTCAAAAGAAATAGATGGTAATCTTGAATCAAATATTGCTAATCCTTCTTAACAAGAAACCCTCTTTGCTCCAAATCAACACATCACAATATCACTCCCTGATACTCATACAGGCAATCATATGGAATCCATACCCAAATCTAACCCAATTCTATTTCACATCCATCATCCTTCAATCACTCCACTCCCTTAAGACAGGTGGTCCAAAGAAAAAGGCATTGAATTAGTCAATATTCTAGGAGACCAACTACTGGAATAACCATCAGAAGTCAGCTTAAAGCAATTAAAGCAGCTTCAGCAAATGAATGTCTTTATGCTGATTTCTTATCAGAGATTAAACCAAAAAGATTCACAGAAGCTCTTGAAGAAGAAGGATGGATTTCAGCTATGCAAGAAGAACTTAATTAATTTGAACGAAACAAAGTGTAGAAATTGGTTCCTACTCCTAAAGGAAAAATGATAATTCAGTTAAAATAGATCTTCAGGAACAAGCGAGATGAAAATGGGTTGATCATAAAAAATAAAGCAAGACTGGTAGCTCAGGGTTACAGACAAGAAGAGGGAATAGACTATGACGAGATGTTTGCTCCTGTCGCAAGAATTGAAGCAATAAGGATCTTCCTAGCTTATGGAGCTTACAGAGACTTCAAGATCTATCAGATGGATGTCAAGAGTGCATTCCTAAATGGAAAGCTTTAAGAAGAAGTCTACGTCAAGCAACCACCAGGGTTTGAGTGTAGTGATCATCCTGAGCACGTCTACAAATTAGATAAAGCTCTTTATGGTCTGAAACAAGCACCTAGAGCTTGGTATCTCTAAAGGACTCCACGCTTGGGAATATGGAATCCTAAAGGATCAGGATTTGATCTCAAGGCATATTCAAACTCTGACTATGCAGGCTGCAAAACAGATCGAAAGAGTACACCAGGGAGCTGTCAAATGCTTGGTGGAAAGTTAGTATGTTGGAGTGCAAAGAAACAAAATTCAGTTGCAATGTCATCAGCTGAAGCTAAACATGTGGCTGCTGCTGGTTGTTGTGCTCAAGTCCTCTGGATGAAAAGTCAGCTAGCTGACTATGAAATCCTTTATAACAAAGTTCCAATATTCTGTGACAACACCAGCGCGATCGCCATCTCCAACAACCTTGTCCTCCACTCCAGAACCAAGAACATTGATGTCAGGTACCATTTCATCAGGGACCACATCATGAAAGGTGACATTGAACTTTATTTCATTCCAACAAAATGTCAACTTGCTGATATCTTCACCAAACCTCTGCCTGAGCCAAGTTTCACTAGATTATTGACTGAGCTAGGTATGTTGGATATCTCTCAAGTGGTCCCTGATAAACAAATCCCTCACTCTTACACTGATCAATAATAATTTATAGTAAATGGGTAACTAAATGATGACCATAGTTAATATGGAACAAACATTCCTTCATTTACTATAGAATATTTTCTGCCAAGTGTTATCTGTCTAGGGATATGGTGTAAAACTGCAACATGAAAGGTTGTGGGTCACCACTTTGGGGAGAAATATGCCACTTGATATTTAAGGCGGATATGAATAAGTTTATGTTTTCAACATAATAATGCTTTGAAAATTGCACAAGGTCCCAACGTTTCACCTTCGTCTATCTCACCAAAACCCTAAACCTTGTTTTTAAAAAAAAATATCTCATTATCTCACAACTCCTCCAAATCCTCACCTCTGATTATTTTAGCTTAAACATTGATCTCTGATACCAATTCATAGATCGTTATAGCTCGAGGTTTATTAGACCTCATATTATCTAGGAGCAATAATAACGAAAGCAGAATATTCAAAACAAGAATTAACGTTATTATGAACAAGGTTTTTCTTCATAATCTTTCATACACGATAAGGCCCAATTCTACTTGATCAAGTGTACAACGGTTACTAATCTAACAGGAATCATAAGATCCTTGAGCCTTTAGCAAAACACTAACCCCTAGTCTAGGCGTTTACAAAACCTACGCTCTAGACACACACACACACACACACATTTTTAGTTGACTACATCCTGTCTAGACTTAATAAACTCAACGCCCCTATGTCTCTTTATATACTAGAGACATCTAGGGTTTACAAAGGAAAACATTCCTAATACAATAAGGAAACTATTTTAAGCATATCTTCTAAGAATCCTCTAAAAGCTCCATCTTTTTGTAGTTTCCCTTCTTGTCACTTTAAGTCCTTCATGTTTCATTCTTCATGTTTTGTATCTTCAAATCTTTTTGACCCAACAATCTGAAATCTCAAACACTGAAACATCCTCACACATTCATCATTCACTGGATTCTGATAAATCCATGTCTAAAAGGAAGGCAAAAAGGGCAAAGAATGTTAATTTCCTTAAGAAGGATTGTAAGATCTCTTCTTGCAATTACTTTGCTAGACTTGAACATCCTCATCCATTTTATCATCCTATGATACAGTTCTGAAAGAACTGTGACATTGCCAAAGCCTTGTTCAGAAAACCCATTGAGTTCTATACAAAATATCTACAAGAATTTTGGTACACTGCCAAAGTAGATCCTAGCCTCAAAACCATCACCTTCACAGTTCTCAATGGAACCAAACCATTCACATTTGACATCACTGAGTTTGCCCTCGTCACTGGCCTAGGCACTGACGGACCATTTATTGAAAAGGAGCCCTCAATGGAAACCGTGAAAGAAAAACTAGCCTCTCTAGGACTAGTTGATCTGGAAGAGCCAGAGGATAGGAGATCAGATTCCACCACATTGAGTAAATCCAATCCTGTTGAAATTAGATACTTCTCTCCTACTTGTAAAGTATTAATTGCACACATTGTCAGGGGGTTGGGAGGAAAGCAGGGATCACATGATCCACTAAACAATGATCATCAACTCATGGCCTACTGCTTGATTTGGGGGGGTTAAAGCTGAACTTTGCACAACATGTGTTTAATGATCTTTGTGACAAACTCACTCAGGAGCCAAGAAGCCAGAATGTCTTGTACATTAGGTATATATTGCTGATGGTTGAACACTTCCTAGGAGACAAGTATGTAAATTTGGAACTGCACACATTCACTGGAGCTCAATAGGTATTACCACCTATGAAAAGAACCCTAGGGCTGAGAGGTACCACTAACCTCACATATGTGTGCCATTGCGAGAATCCCTGAGGACTACTGGCACGCATTTGCAAACATGGATGTCTCTAAGGAATCCTTAAGAAAACCCACTCGAAGACTCACCATCAAGAAAACCACAGCCGGCTCACTCTCATCCTCTCCAAAAGCTCAAAGGAAAAGGAGATTGGTAAATAAAATTGCAACATACCAGGCATCAGGGGTTGAAAATCCCACTGTTTTGGAGAAAACAAGTAGTTCACCAATATCAGGAAGTGACAACCAAAATTGTCACAAGGATGACTCGGCCAACCTAGATGATGATAACATAGTTCAAAGGAACTAGGAGATGCAGATCATCAGGGAATCAGATGAAATTGATATGACTGCATGTCTTAACCTTAAGTCATCAGATGCAGATATTGCACTCTCCTTCATAGATATTGACACTAATTCAGAACCAATAGACACATATGTCTATGAATCAGGAAAGGATGATATTGAAGAACACACTACTTCTGTTCCCTCATTTCCCAATTGGATGATACATCCACGCATTTAGAACATATGGAAATTGCAGCTGAGACCGACCGCTATGATCCCATGAATGATGAAGCTGCTCAAACCTGGCCTACCATTTCTGCTTCTGCTCAATGTACTATTTCTCTAGAAGAGACACTGAGTTCACTCCTATCTGATCTCATCACATCTGTGCTTAACAGGGCACTTCCAGTCCTGATGAAACCTTATGTAGCTGACCTGGAGACTCAGGCTTCTAAGGTAATCAAAGAAGTTCTTAAACCGGCACGCCTCACCAAAATAATCAAACCACTTATCAGGGAAATACATTTGAGTAACTCGCTCAACTCTCAAAGGTTTCACACTCTGGAGAATCGACTCACTACCTTTGCCATCAAGGCCTTATATGAACGATTGCTCAGTTTCTATGAGTCACTTTTTCTGTAAGATCACTCAAGCATGCGATGTCACGTGCTGTTTGAGCAGTATAATGCCTATCTTAATGTGTCTTTAAAATTTTATTTAGCGACTTATCATAACTACCTCACATTGAAGACATGTACTCCCGTCTATAGTCATAATGGTAAGTAGAGTGTCGATCACTAAGAGTGGAACGTATTATCTCGTTATTCTAATCAGTATTTTAATATATTAAGTTAGCTATACAACCTAATCTAACGCAAGGGGGTTCAGCCTGAGAGACTGGCACGATTTGGTTGCAATTAAATAATAAACTAAACCAATAGGCACGAATCAGCAAGTAGCACACACGCACACAGATAAATACTCGAGACAATAAGAAGGTTGTCCTGATAGATAAGTAGTTTGTCACTTGTTTTATTGCTAGTTTTATATGAAGTGTATAGTTCGATGCAACGCACCGAGATTAAGTCCTTTCTCGTTGGTTTCTAATCTTATCGGCGAGTAAACCCTTAATGATTACTTATGACTATCCTATTTATCTTTCTTCCTACTTTTCTACAGACCATAGAATGCATAGGCGATCTAATAAATAGGCGAGGGCAGAGGCATGGCGACCCGATCAACGCTCAGCTAGACACAGAGGTTATCAATGCACTAATAAAAGTCACCAATGACATCAACATATAAACTTTAATTAATGAGAAAGCAGTTTTAAGGGAGTGCAATCTTTCCGTTGTCACATTACACAAGCCACCAATCTTGATGAATTAAAGTTTACTAACACAATAAAACAAAACTACTTAATGAATTAAACACATGCAGCACCTTCTTACAACTCTTTTATCTTCGTTTGGGTGTGTCTTGTGCTGCCTTAATCGACTGAATTCGTCCTAGGTTTTTGTGCTTCGGTCTTCGGATATAATATATGTCACCTCGAAATTTGTCTGGTCTTGGGGTATTTATAGTTTCTGTCTGAGGGTAGGATGCGGCGCATGTAGTAAGTAGATGCGGCGCATTGACTTAACTTCGCGTGGGGTCCAAGATTAATATATTCAGGAATATTCATACACCGCCAGAAGATGCGGCGTAACTCCATTCTAGGATGCGGCGCATGTCCTCTTGTATCTTGGATCGTATCTGGTGAAATATTGATAGTGATGCGCCGTATGTAATGAGTGAGATGCGGCGCATCTGGAGCAGATTCGTCTTGATCTTGTCCATTTCAGTAGACTATTTCAGTAGACTCTTAACTTCTTGCATGTTTTGCTCCATAATTAGTCCAAAATCGCTAAGTTTCACCAAATGCTTGTTTTTACCTGAGAATTACAAAAGTAAACGATTAAGTATCAATCCTCATACATAATATAATAAAACAAGTCAAATTAATAGGATAAATGATGGTAATATTATGTACTTATTTGAGTTCATCAAATATCCCTCCACTTGAACTTTACTTGTCCCCAAGTAAACCTTAGAATTAATCTTATGAAAATGTATCCTAAAAGATATTAGGATTTATTTTTATATTTAAGCATGTATTCGTTTTTGTCATAATCACACAACCAAACACTTAACGAATTAGAAGTAAAATAAAATATTTCGATAAAAGCAAACTAATCGTTTAAACTGTCCAGTCGTGACGAATATTCTATCATAAGCTTGGCAAGTATACATATCTCCCCCACTAAAGCCAAGGAACAACAAGTCTAAAGCGGTAAAAAAGGGTTTTGAGGTTTAAGGGTTAATCATTCTTAATCACTATCGATCTCAAATTCCAGAAAAGGCGACAAAATCACAAATACATGATCGAATCCACGAACACGATACTTGCAATTGCTCAAATCCTTAACTCGAATAGGCTAAAGATAGGTCCAAACTTCACCAATAATAATATATCAAAAAGGGCGACAAAATCATAAATACATAGCCGAATCCACGACTACGATACTTAAGATTGCTCAAATCCCTAATCTCAATAAATCAAAGGTTTGTTTGGATAAAGAATAATACAGGGTATGGATAATATTTGGGATATAAATTGGTGTAAAATGAAAGTAAACAAAACAAATAAATTAAAATCCTAAGTGTGGTTAATCACTATCCCAACCATCCCATGAATAAGACTCATATCATAGAATAACTCACGCTTTAACACTTGAAACACACGCTTTAGGTAGACACGAATTATACTCAACAAGATCTTAATCAAAGAATAAACCTTAATTGGCGTTCCCATAACTGCCAATTCCCATTCAATCCATAGATATAGTATACAACAACTAGTGGTGATATCGACCACTTACATAACTTTACATCGTTGGTTAAAAACAAACATCCAACTTTCTTCTTTTTTTTTTCTTTTTCTTTTCTTATTTTTTCGAATATATTTTTTTTTTTTTTTTTTTTTTTTTTTTTTTTTTTTTTTTATAACTATTAACATAAACATAGATGTGTAAAATTTCACCACATCACTATAATGATAATTCTGGATAATTTTTCCATACTTTTCATGACTTCAGAAATAACGGTAATAGTGAAAGTAGTAAACACACGAAAAATAAACTCAAAGATATACAATATTTACTTTCACTCCAATTGCATTGTGCAATTTCCCGACCTAACCATAGATAATGAATTACGCACGCGAACACAGGTAATGTAAGGAAACACACTTTGCCTATAGCAATTAACCAACCACGGATTCTAATCTACAGGGTAGGCTAAGGTGTAAGGGTGTAACGAAACATTTTAACAAAGGTGTAAGAAACGAAAGGAATGGCTCTGAGTGTTTTTCTAGGGGTATCTTACTCTAAAAGTGAGAGTAACAAAAGGGTTTATACGGGGGTTAACTAACCAGTGTAGTTAGCTGATAACACATAACATATAAAGCTATTTGGGTGTAATCCTAGAAATTTACCAATTTAGACAAGTCATTCCAATTATATAAATAATACTTATTATGGTGGTCTCGAATAGTATACAAGCCAAGTTCTAAAGTTTACAAGTCACCGGCACACTCATAGATTTGTGAGTTTTGAAAAATCACAATTTTTGAAAATAACGTCATGTGTGCAGCTATGCAACTTAGACTTTAAACAAAAACATGCTAAAAAAAATTTAAAATTTTTATATATTAAGCACATTTTAAGCATATTTTGAAAAGTTTAGGACAAGTAAGTGTTAAGTGTTCTAATTCTCCAATCCCCCCACTTAAGTTAAACAACGTCCTCGTTGTTTATATCAAAGGTTAAAAACTGGAAAATAAAAGAATTAGAACAGAAAAACTCCCCTGAGATTTGCTCGGTATGATCCTCCATTTGTATAAGAGCAAAAATCATCTTTCTTGTGGATTAGAACGTTTAAGCTTCATAATAGATGTATCCACAGGAAATGCAGGAATCTATAATACCACCATGGCTTTAAAAGCACACCTAAGTTAAGAAAGGTTCAACTTGCATAATACATTAGTAGTTAGGTAAAATAAAACATAAAAAATAAAAATGAAAATCATCAGGTCAGTCGATGCGCCGTATCTTATGGAAGAAGATACGCCGTATCTTATGGAAGAAGATACGCCGTATCGAGCCTGGAATAAGTACGGATCAGAATAGAAGATGCGTCGCATCCTTAACCAGGGATGCGCCGCATTAAAATAAACTGATAAAAAGTTTTAAAGTCGAAAATAAAAAATGCAGAAAAATAAAGATATGACCATTGCAGGAGATGCGTCGCATCTCAGGATTGAGATGCGCCGTATCCTCTGCGGCCTGACTGACACAGAACAGAAAATAAAAGATAAATCCGGGTTGTCTCCCGGTAAGCACTTGTCTTTATTCCAGAGTCTTCAAGTTAGACTCACGTTCAGCTCCTCAATATCGATCGTTGGTTCCCACATTGCCATGTAGGATCCATTTAGCAACTAATTCGTCACGTATATATTCAGGTCCCAAATTCAAAACTCCTTTATAGAATCCTTCCATCATTTGATATGGGTACTCAATTCCTCTCTTCATGTCATCATTACTAATAAAAAGGAATGGAGAGAATTTGTAGCAGAACCTATTAGTAGCATGTTTAAACCCAGGGTGAGTTCGGGGCATCATATAAGTGATAATGTCGCTTCCACATTGAAAGGTGATATTTCCTTCAAATCGTTTTGCATTAATAGTGATCTCCCTACAAAATGGTTTTCCAACAATCACGTCACCCATATCGCTGTCACGATAGGTATTCATGTCTTCAACAACGGCGAACTCAGTAACAACGGTAAAACGTCCAATGAAGATCGGGACATTAATGAAGGCCCCAACTACATTCTTTCCCTTGTGCTCCACTTTATTTCTCATAATAGAATTGTAAAAGCTTCTTGACATGACATTGATTGGTAAAATAGGAAAGAAATTGGCGTCAATGCATTTGTACCCAATCATGCATGGGAATTGCAGATTGTAAGCACAATCGGCGTGGATTCTTCTACCGTAATCCCAAGAATCATCATATCCCTCAAATTTATCGTAATTCCTAGTATTAATAACGTTGACCTTTGGACTATCCAGAATTTCTCCATCTTCTAACTCAGATTCCACATCATCTATGAACAGGTCATTGGATGCTAATGGTCCATCAAGGTCATTAAGTTCAATGTAGTCCCCATCGTAACGTTCGGGTGATTTATCTTGCACCAATACTCCATCCATAAAATTGGCTTCGAAGTCGTAGTCAATCAGTTCTCCGAATCCTTCCATTATTCTTCTGAAATAATCATGAAAGCATCAGTAGGATTTGTTCGCTAGAAGAAAGATTAATGAATATAGAAACGGATATAAGAATAAAAATAGCTGATATCTGAAGACGATGCGCCGTATCCAAAAAGTTGGATACGCCGTATCTTATAATCGTTAAAATTAAATCAGCCTTTTATTCAGAAAATAGATACGCCGCTTAGAAAATCGAATGCGCCGTATCAATTTTAATTATCAAAAATCGATATTTATTTTAAAATTAAATGCGTCGTATTAACAGAAGTTAATGCGCCGTATTTTCGTTACGTTTCAAAATATAAGATTTTTGATTCAGAAGATGCGCCGTATCGATAGAGATCGATGCGCCGTATCTGTTTAATAATTCGAAAACTGTTTTTAATTAAAATAATAGATACGCCGTATCTACTAAAGCAGATGCGTCGTATGGCGTTAACGTTTAGAAATTTTTTTATCAAAAACAGATACGCCGTATCTTGGGGAAAAGATGCGTCGTATCGAATTAATTAAACGCGTTGTATTTTATAAAAATTGAACGCAATACGCCGTATCTGAGATATCAGATACGCCGTATCGTTCGATTTGGCTCAGTACAACGATAGCAGTATGCAGAAAATACGAAAAATTAAAAACAAATAAAACACACGAACAAAAATAAACACAAAGAAAACAAACAAATAACACTCAAAAACAGAAAATATGCAAAATAGTACAATGAATGCAAATTAATCTAATACACAACAGAATTAGCGGTTAGATTAAAAAATTAAAAACCTAATTAAAATACTAATCAAATTAACAGATAATAACAATTCACTCCCCGGCAACGGCGCCAAAAACTTGATGCGTGCGATGTGTCGTTGCGGTTTAGCTGTATTAATGCCTACTCAAGTTTTAAATCTATATTTAGCCGACTTATCAATAACACACACACTTAACGAGCAGTGTACCCGGTCAGTATGAATATAATGGTAAGTAGAGTGTCGATCACTAAGAGTGGAACGTATTATCTCGTTATTCTAATCAGTATTTTAATATATTAAGTTAGCTATACAACCTAATCTAACGCAAGGGGGTTCAGCCTGAGAGACTGGCACGATTTGGTTGCAATTAAATAATAAACTAAACCAATAGGCACGAATCAGCAAGTAGCACACACGTACACAGATAAATACTCGAGACAATAAGAAGGCTGTCCTGATAGATAAGTAGTTTGTCACTTGTTTTATTGCTAGTTTTATATGAAGTGTATAGTTCGATGCAACGCACCGAGATTAAGTCCTTTCTCGTTGGTTCTAATCTTATCGGCGAGTAAACCCTTAATGATTACTTATGACTATCCTATTTATCTTTCTTCCTACTTTTCTACAGACCATAGAATGCATAGGCGATCTAATAAATAGGCGAGGGCAGAGGCATGGCGACCCGATCAACGCTCAGCTAGACACAGAGGTTATCAATGCACTAATAAAAGTCACCAATGACATCAACATATAAACTTTAATTAATGAGAAAGCAGTTTTAAAGGAGTGCAATCTTTCCGTTGTCACATTACACAAGCCACCAATCTTGATGAATTAAAGTTTACTAACACAATAAAACAAAACTACTTAATGAATTAAACACATGCACCACCTTCTTACAGCTCTTGTATCTTCGTTTGGGTGTGTCTTGTGCTGCCTTAATCGACTGAATTCGTCCTAGGTTTCTGTACTTCGGTCTTCGGATATAATATATGTCACCTCGAAATTCGTCTGGTCTTGGGGTATTTATAGTTTCTGTCTGAGGGTAGGATGCGGCGCATCTAGTAAGTAGATGCGGCGCATTGACTTAACTTCGCTTGGGGTCCAAGATTAATATATTCAGGAATATTCGTACACCGCCAGAAGATGCGGCGTAACTCCATTCTAGGATGCGGCGCATGTCCTCTTGTATCTTGGATCGTATCTGGTGAAATATTGATAGTGATGCGCCGTATGTAATGAGTGAGATGCGGCGCATCTGGAGCAGATTCGTCTTGATCTTGTCCATTTCAGTAGACTATTTCAGTAGACTCTTAACTTCTTGCATGTTTTGCTCCATAATTAGTCCAAAATCGCTAAGTTTCACCAAATGCTTGTTTTTACCTGAGAATTACAAAAGTAAACGATTAAGTATCAATCCTCATACATAATATAATAAAACAAGTCAAATTAATAGGATAAATGATGGTAATAATATGTACTTATTTGAGTTCATCAAGATCACTCCAAATGGAATAAAGCCATCAACACCATGATTGAACAGAACACCCTGATCCTTAAAGTGGTGGTCCTTCTCGACAAACTTCTTGGTGAACAGGTCGATCTACCTCAACAGGTGAAGGATCTCTACTCTGCTCTCTATAGGTCCTGTAAAGTCTTCTCTGATACTTCGGAACATCTGGCTACCCTCTCTAAGACGGTTCTAACAGCAGCAACTCCTTCCACAATTTTTGTTGAGGGGGAGATACACTCAGATGATGCTCCACCTTAGATCAAGAAGACTGATTCTTATGCTTCCACAATCATCTCAACCAAGCCCTCATCAACTGGGGGATCATAAACACAAAATGGATGCAGCCACCATTGAAGAACCTGCATCAAAGAAATAAAAAACAACAGCTTCTACATTCACTGGTACAATTCAAATATAAGAACCAACCAGTTCAATGTCTCCTCCACCAACATATATGTCAACAGTTATAGCTCAAACTGAAGGACAAAGACTGAACAAAGGCAAAATCAAAGAATATGAAGGAGAATAAAATGTGGCCGCTCTATTGCAAGAAGGGGGCTCTAACCTGAAACTCCCTAAGATCAAAGGAGTACCACAAGAAATGTTGATTGAAGGACAGAAGGCTGAAAAATTCGAAGCAAATGAAGAAGCAGCAAGAAAAGCCACTGAAAGTCTGAAACATTCTTGCCAAAACTTGATGCTGACAAAGTGGCAGCTCAAAAGAAAGCTTTATAGTTTCATGGAGCCAAAACGACCAGGGAAAGACAACTTCTCTCTGAAAAGTCAATGAAGTCATGAACAAAAGAGTCAGTAAAGTAAGAATCACTAGTGTCAAGTGCAGACTGAAGAAAATCAGACTTGACCAAGAAATCTTCCGAGACAACCAGGAACTCCATTACGATGCCCATGAAGAATTCAAGATAATGGAGTTGGGGTTCTCAGAATGGCTTGAATGCCATGATGCTATAAAAAAACATGACATCTAGCGCTGCAATGCAACTTAAGAAGAATCTAGCAGAAAGGTTCAAATGGGTCAGTAAGTCAGCAGAAAAATTTGGTCAGTCTCCTCCAACCAAACTCAGTGAGTTAGAGATGCCACCTACCAAGCCAGTCCAGAATAAACGAAAAAGAATACACCTTGGAAATGGAACATTAAGAAATCTAACTCTACCAGAGGGAAGAAGTGTAGAAAATGGATAAGTCATTGATCAACCTGAGTCAGGAATGTTCTTTAGAAACATCAAAGGGAAAGTGAATTCAACTTGGCCTCAACCAAGCAGCTGATCTACTTGTACAAAGATGTCATTGAAGAAACTGATACTGCAAGACGGTTTAGAGACAGGCTAGCTTTTGAAATATCAATTCGACCTGACTACGATGAAGCTGTTAAACAAGTAAGAAGAGGAGTGCGCTAAATTTCACCTTTTGTAATATGACATTATCTTATCTCTCAACTTCTGTTATAAACGTTGTCAATTATAAGTAAGAAGAACTTGTTTTGCTCACTTACAATAATTTCAGACTTAGCATTATTTTTATTAAAATAGGGGGAGATTGTTGGGCAAAAGATATTCCCACTGGTCCCTGACTAGGATTTGAACATAAATCAAGCTAAGTAAAGAAGTCTCCCTGATAGGGACCACAGAGAGCAAGTCAAGAAGACTCACTGATATCAATATCAGTAAGCCACTCCAGCAGAAGTTCAAGTCACAAGACATCGTCAAGTTTACTTGAAGTCGTACTCTCTAGCTGATGCGGGTCAGTCAGTATGCACAAGGGACTCTAGCTAAATTGTAAGGATTATCAGGGGTGGCAATACCCTGATAATTCTTCAACTCCCTAATCAGACCAACAAAGCATAGCTCATGTCCACTGAGATTTAGGCGGGACTTTTCACTAATGTGTTTGAGCGGGATAAAGTAAACTTAGTGATAAGTCTAATCAAGTACGAGTTGGTGACAAAAGTAGTGATCAGTTGTCTGCACTGTTCACTAAAGCAAAGAAAAGAGCGTTTCCTAATGTTGATGCATTTAATGGAAGATGTACCCCTTTGTACCTTATCCATTGGAATCGTGACACGCACTTACCTAACCCCACTCGGATCCACCTCGTACTAGTATAAATTGGATTGTTGGTTGGAGTGAAAAGTTGTTGCTTCAGACTACATTGTTGTAATCCTTGAAGCACAAACTCCCTGATTGAACTTACAAGAATCTCCTAAGAGATTATAAGTTCACAAGCAAACTTAGAATCCTACTATTCTAAGTTTGCTGGATTCTAAGTTTGCTTGTTTAGAGAGTTGGTTTTACATTGTCATTCAATTTAGTGCTTTCCGCACAACACTTTGTAATTCTTTGATTCTTATCAATAAAGAATTATACATTGAGAAAAATTGCATTCTAGTGTTGTTACTTAAATTGATATAACTCATTATTTTCGATAGAAGACATTATCTTGGGAACAACATCCAACAAGGTCTTTGTTGCTCTCTTCCAACAAATTGAGGAGGAAGATAAACCTTAACAATGGGGGATATGAGGGGGGGGGGGTATAAGTATTTGGTTTGTTGTTTTCTTTTTGGTTCGGTGGTTAATTGTTGGCTAAGTTGTTGGAGGTAGTCCTGTAAAGGGAGATCTACATATTGGACCAGGCATACGTAACCTATCAGGTCTAGCCTGATTGGGGTGTTGCTAAAAAACAATAAAAATAATTATAAAAAATAGTTGGTGGGTATATAATAAGAAGAATAGTTAAAATAAAAAAGAATACCGATTGCAGAACGACTGGTGAAAAAAAAACAGGCTGCTAAACGACAAGAGAGCAAAATGTGGGATCCAGGACATGAGAATTAATAGTTGAGGCCTTTTGGACATTGGGTGCCTGTAAAGATAAACAATAAATTACGTTAAGAAAGATATAATATATTTTAAAGACAAATATAAATCCGTAATAGCTAGGGCTGAGCAAAATCGACCAAAACCGAAAAATCCTGAAAAACCGACCGAAACCGAGTGTCCCGAAACTGAACCGACAGCCGTCGGGTCGATTCTCGGTTCTAGGTTTTAGGAAAAGTCGGTATCGGTATCGGGTCGGGACAAAAACCAAAGAAATAAGTGCAGTTTTGGGAAATACAACCGAAACCGAAATCGAAACCGATTGAGACAAACCGAACCGACCCGAGTCCCATTCGGTTCGGTTTCACGATAGTATCTTCACCCTTTTCGGGATCGGGCTGGGTCGGGACGGGTCGGGTCGGGTCGGGATTCGGGTCGGTATTCGGCCCTAGCAATAGCTACAATAAAAAAACATACTGCTGGTTGAACGATGGGGGAGCAAAATGTGAGGTCCTGGATGGCTGTAAATGTAAATAATAGATTAAAAATATATTACGTTATTAATAATAGATTAAAATTTAGTATATTACCATATGAGACATTTGTACATCTCCTCCAAAATCCGCCATTTGAGCAAGGGTGTGATGAGAATTCACCCATGGCGCATTGGAATAATCAAATAAATGATCCTCATGACGTTGAGACATATTTAAAGACGACTTTAAATCTGAATCTCCTCCAATAGTATCCTTTTCAGCTTCCTGGCGAGTATCCATCGGAACATCATCGTTTGTATGATTTCGAGCACCAAATAGTTCTTCATTAATTGCTTTAACACGTTTATTCATTTCTCGAACCTCTCTCACAAATTGAGGTATATTGCTGAATTCCTGTCATGAAAAATATATAACAATTAAGAATGTAATAAAAAAAATTCATTTTACTGTCATTGTATACATGGTAAAAACTACTAATGATTTGCCTTCAACTTATACTCGATGTGATTTTAATACAAATTATTGGTTGGACATTAGTATACTAATTTCTTTCTAACTAATACTCATTGTATACATTGTAAAAAAATATACATATTTATTTCTAATTATTATTATACATTGTATTCTAATAATAATACAAAATAAAAATAAGATATGACAAGTAATGAAACTAAGAATAACTAAAATTACCTCATATGTCTGAATCTTTGCATTCAACTCTCGCAACTCATGCTCAATGGCATTCAATCTACTACTATCACCATGGGAGGACTTAGATGCCTTAGGCCGTGGTGGTTTAATTGTATGATTCCTATTCCTATTAGTGACAGGTTTGGGAATACCAATTGCTTGCGGATCATTAAAATAACTACGGCTTTGTAGCCAAAAATAACATTCTTTATCTCGTTCTGTTGGAGCAAAGGGGAGCTCAGTTTGTTGAAACTATAAAATAAAACAACTATTAGTAAAAGTATATGCAAAAAAATGAAAACAATCATTATATATAACTTACGTCAAGATCGGAATCTAGAAATAGAGTCCTACAATCACGTTTCTCAAACTTCTCTTTCACCGACCAACCAAGGCCTCTAGGAATAGTACCAGGCTCCTTTATCCACCACTCACTAGTGCCTGGTAAAGTCTCTTTTATCCGCGTCTAAAAATAAATACAATAAAATTAATAATGGCTAATAATATATGAATAATATATTAGTTAATATAAAACATACCTTAAAACCCCATACAAATCCATAAAGGTTATACACAGGAAATTCGCCACGTTTCTCAGAAACCGCCTTGCCTTTAGTTTTACTAATAACCTTATTGGTCATCTTACCCAACTTACCCTTACCTTGACTGTCAACAACATCTTTGGTTTTGTCTGGCGCAACATCTTTGGTTTTGTCTAGCGCATATGTAAGAGCAACATTCTTAATAGTAGTATAAACGACAGGCCAACACCAAGAACCCCACGAAAAATCATTAAATCTATTCAAATCAACAGCCAAACTCAAAACAAGCTCACTAACCAAAAACTTACCTTCCCGCCCGGCTAATATATATTCAGCAAAAATAATCAAACAAACGCGTAACGCATCTTTATCAGTAATTGTATCCCACGTGTCACCATTTTATATCTCCCTAATTTGCTCAAGTAAAACACCATTTCTACCACATTGCAATCCTAGACGACGTAACATTGGCCGATAATCTATTTGTGATATTTCCTTTACATTAAAATGACCAAACTTTAAACCGGTACATAAACAAAACTCTTCGCGATCAAATTTGCAAAAGTGATTTATCAATATTATATTGAAATTGGTCAGCTTCGGTGTGTGTGTTCGGGAATACATATTCTTGCCTTAGGAGCATTCCGTGAAGTAAAGATGGATCGTGGTCAATATAGGGAACGTTCAACCAATCACCAAAACAACTATCCGAAAACAACTGATATCGTGGAGTACTTGTAGAATATTCAAGTCCGGATAATAGTTCACGCATATCATTTATAAGTGTCATCTTGCTACGTACAGTGACTTTTGCATCATAAATCTACAAAATATATACATGATCTTAAATAAATATACATACATAAATGTAAAAACATTAACAAGTAAAAACATTAACTTATACATACATACATGTAAAAACATTAACAAAAAATTAACGACTAAAAACATTAATTTATACATACATACATACATACATACATACATACATACATGTAAAAACATTTTAAAAGTCAATACCTTACAAGGTCCTTCACTATCATCAACCATTTGCTCGTGTGTATTGAACAAAAACAAAACAAAACAGGATGAGACAAGATCTAGATGGGGACCAATCCACTAATCTCACTAACCCAACATTGCTCGAACAAAAAAAAGACAAACCGGATGGGGACCAATCAAATTGGGACGAATCAAAACTCTCAATTTATTAGTAATATTCATATGGGGACCAATATGGGACAACAAAATTTATTCGTTTGAATGGGAAGATATCAAATGTTGGAGGAGAACATCATTTTTACGCTA
This sequence comes from Artemisia tridentata subsp. tridentata, assembly GCA_021014915.2. Taxonomy (NCBI): domain Eukaryota; kingdom Viridiplantae; phylum Streptophyta; class Magnoliopsida; order Asterales; family Asteraceae; genus Artemisia; species Artemisia tridentata. The sequence continues at coordinate 351,656,787 of CP139509.1, read as the reverse complement.
AGTTTTAGATGAAAATGGGGACTGGACCACTTCTTTTTGCGCTCAATAAGATGAAAATGGGGTATATGAATATTGAATGAGATATTAAATGAGTTAGATATGAAAAAAAAGAGATATACCAGTTACAATTTAATTTTGGCCACAAAATACAGATTTTCTTTCTTTTTTAATGTGGGAGCGCAAAACTAATCGGGAGAGCAAGTAATTTGCGCTCCGTTTTTTTTATTAATATGAGTTGGGGCCACATGGAGCGCAAAATTGAACGGAGAGCAAAACAAAATCGCACTCTTGGTAGTTTTGGTAATTGGAAATAAAAGTGTAATTTTTGGTTAATGTATTCTTTCTTTTCCTTCAATTCAATAACACAAATATTTTTACTACACTTTTTAATCTTTTCTTTTCTTCTTTTTTACTTTCTTTTCTTTTGGTTTAAAACTCAAGAACACGACGTTGATGTGATAGAAAAAATAATATTTTAATAAAGTTACTTTTTAATGATATAAGGATGCTTGTGGTATGTAAGTGGATTTGAAATAGGATTTGGATTTGGATTTATTTTAGGGGTGTGTTTATTTTTTTAGATATTTGGATTAGGATTTGGATTTGATTTAGATTTGGTTTGGATTAGGATATGTAATTGTATAAAGGGTGCCTTTGGTATGTAGTTGGGTTTAGAATAAGATTTGGATTTGATGTAAGATTTAGGGTGCGGTTGGTTGCCTACTTTAGGTTGGGTTTATATTTGATGTGACCCGTATAATTTGTTTGGATGAATAGTTGGGGTTTAAAAATTGGATTCAACCCCATATACAAGGGGGGGGGGATAGAGAATTCCAGACATGTGAGACTACTTTTGGTCTAACACCACAAGTAATTAATTTTCTTTTTCCCTTTTTATTTTTTTCTCATATATTTGTTTTTTACATTTATTTATGTCCACACAATTATGTATTGGTGGGCTCTTTTATTATTTTAATATTTAAACAAAATTTTACACAAATAGAATTATATAAATTATATATTTTCTCTCTCCAACATCAAATCCAAATCTTAATCTAAATCTTAAATCCAAATCCTAAAACCGTCTACAAACCAAACCGGCCCTAAGAATAAGAAAGATATTTGGCTGCATGTGACAACATAAAATTGGTACACTCTGCTCACATAGCTAAAAAGAATCTTATCATTACAATTTATTAGATTTGATTTTATTTTGATCATTTGGACAAAACCATTTTACTCTCCACTATTTTTATATGGAGTACTCCTTTCATATTATACTAGCGGCATATCTGCGCATTGCATCAACGGATAACATGCAATTAAATTATTTTTTTTTGGTAAAAGATTTCTCTGGTGAAATATATTAAAAAAAAAAAAAAAAAAAAAAAAACCCCTAGTTAAGTACAATGGTTGAGGGTAAGTCTCACAACTCAACCCAAAAAGGCTAAACAAACACTCCTAAAGAGAATAAGACCTATCCTAGCATAAGAATGACATGTCATACTTATGCATAACAAGAAAGAAACGTATCTAATTTGACCATGAAGATGAATGTCATATGCATTAGCATACTCCCATTGTGCACTAGTCAAACCACAATCATCAAGATCTTCATCATCATACGGGCTTTAATCATAGTTATCCTCTTTCCATCTTTCAAATAAGCTCTTCTTACTAGCTCCACCACCACTTTTAGGACCATCATTCGTCATGTAACTAGAAGTTTTTTTTCTAACTTCAAAAACTTCATCATCATCACTTTCCAAATTACCAAAATCAAATTTCAAATAATCATCCTTTTTCCCAACACGTTCCATACCTGAATCACGACCCACACTAACAGAAGACGTGCTGGTCGAAATGTGAAAAGGAGCAGTAGAAGCCACATAAGGGCTGGTAACATTAGGCAAAGTTTGCACCATACTAGAAATGTCAACATGAGTTGCATTGGAATTACCGGTTGGTTGAACATTTTCCATAGTGGAATCATCTATCCCATCGAGAGCAGCAAACACATTAGAAGTACTAACCACATTAGGATCATTTGAAGGTGTTGTAGAAGTGGTCCCCACATTAGCAGCCGTCTTAGGTTGCTTAGATGTAGACGCCTCGTTATTGTTCCCTGTAGGAGGAGACCCCTTGGTATCTTTAGGCCGATACTCAATCTTCTTCCCTTTCCGCTTCACAACCGTAAATCCATCATCAGATACTTTTTAGGAACACCCGAATGAATTACTTTGCTTTTACCCGTACCATTCACCATACGTTTAGGAGCGCCTTTAGGACAATCATCATTCAAATGACCATAAAGCAAACACGCACTACACCGAGGAGGTACCCACTCGTATTCAATACGGATAGTTTCCTTAGTATACCCTTCCCCTACGAGTTTGGGAACCGCCAAAACTTGATAGTCACGAAAGTCATTGGACGCATTGATTTCAATCAAAACTCTTGCATAACTACTAGGTCCCTGTGACTCCAAACAAATGGTATTAGTATAGGAATTAAGCATCATAGGAGAACCAATTTTAGAGGCAATCAAACTCAATCCATCTGAGTGTATGCAACCATGGGGACATCGTGAAACTTCACCCATACCGGAACACAGGACAGATCTTCCTTAAGAAGACTTATCGATGAAGACCACTTGTTGAGAAAGATGGGATCCATAAATTATCCAAGGACCATCACGAAGAATAGCCTCAGCATCCTTTGTAGACGAGAACTTGAAGAAGAAGAAATTGTTCGCATTCATTGTAACTTTCTTAATACCATATTTACCCCAATGTAATTAAAATTTACAGTGAGAAATGTTTTTAAAGTTATATATTTATGATACAATAACTTTACGGATGACGACAATTTTAGCTTTGAATAATTTTAATCAATAACAAATTAACTCATATAAAAATTGTAAATTACGCATGTGATATTGTGGCAATACATAGACGGTAGCTGGTATATTATGGAGATATGAGGTTAAAATAAATGACAATGGCCCGTACTCGTAAGTTATTTTTAAATAAAAACACAATATCGAATTTTAAAAAAAATCATTTTCATCATGTTAAGAAAATTTTCATCATGTTAACAAAATCATGTTAAGGGATTTTGTCTTGGATAAGGTCGACCACCATCCTCTGCAATACATTAATTCTGAAAATAAAAATCAGATAAACAAACATGAGCCTAATACCCAAAGATATTAAAACAATCAAAGCCTCAAAAAAGTGCATAAACCCAAATCATGTAACAACCTTACATTTAACGTTTCCCTTATAAAACATTTAATTACTAAACATGGACCCTTGCAATCATCATCTATTAATACAAACTTGCAAAACATTAATATGACATACGTAAATTCAATGGACCTTTTTAAAATAAAAATAAAAATAGGTGTACAGTTAAAAAAAATAAAAAGTAAAAAATAATAAAAATAAAAATTAAACTACCTTAAATACGATTGAATTTAATGGACCCTTTTAAACTTTGTTGAACCTCCTACGACACATGTCTTTCCCTTATTACTTCCTACACTTCCTACTTTAATCGACTATCTTATGATAACCTCTATCTCTCTCTCTCTCTCTCTCTCATATATATATATATATATATATATATATATAATTGAGATCAAATAAGATCAAAGTTAAAGTTGTAAAAATAAGATCAATTGAAGAACCAATAGGAGGAGAGCAAGTGGCAATATATTTAAAACACAAAAAAGAAAAACTGAAAATTAATAATATAACTAAAAGGGTAAATTGGGTATTTTCACTCCCTTATCTCTTCAACCTAATAAAAATCTTCTCCACCTTTTTTCACAGATTATAACGCCACAATATTATCTTTTCTCCTCATTTGCAACTGCTCTTCCACCCTATACTCTAACTGGCCGTAAAAAACCCACCAGCGACCCACCGTTACTGGATCTTCCAAGCCGACTAAAACCCTATCCCGAGACACTAGCCATTGTCAAATAACCAAGAAAAAATTAACCAAGATGTGTTGTTTATGTGGGTCTCGAACGGAATCTGCTCTCCTTCCACCCATATCACTGGAATCATAAACCACCATATCTCATGTGTCGTATTTTTAAACCAGATCTATTTTGTGTTCGAATCTTGATGTAGTTAGTTGTTTTTTGAAGAGGTTAAAATTTTGGAGATATGATTAGGATAGAAAAGATGTTTGTGGTTGTTGGTGGTGTTGTTTAAGGATGAAAGCTTGTAAGTTTCGAATAAGGTTTTTGGGGTTGAAACCTTAGCCATCTTTTTGTTTAATGACACTTGATGCACCAGTTTTATTTTTTTTCATTTTGTTTGAAGTACAAATCTAGTTATTTAGTACGGCTCTGGTTATTTAGAAAAGATCCGGTTATTTAGTTTTTACAAATATGGTCATATCGTTTGAAGTATCAGTCATTTTGTTTGAAGGACACTGATGCATCAGTTTGCCACGCCGTCGGTTGCCGTTGTGTCCATGCAGTCGCCTGTACACCGGATACATCGTTGGTACACCGGTACACCAGATATCTGTTTCAATGTGTATCTGGGGTTTCGATCTGTTTATATACCAGGTTTGATACACATTTGTTTGAATGTGTATCTAGGGTTTCAATATGTTTATGTACCGGATTTGATACGCTAGATATGTTTAAATGTGTATTAGTGTACCAGATTTGATACACAGGTCGATAAACAGATTTGTGCATAAGATGGGTATTAGTGACAACGGCAAGTTTTTATTTGGATTTTCCGATCAGTTTGTGTATTAGTGATGGCGGCGAGTTTGTGAGATGTGTTCCGACCAGTTTGGATATTAGTAACGGGGCGAGTTTTTGAGATGTGTTTAGATCATATTATAAAGGTGAGCAGTTAGTTGAATTTTGAGATGGGTTTTCCGATCAGTTTGTACCAAGTTAGTATATATCAATTTGTATGTATTAGTTTGGACTAGTGTGTATTAGTTTGTACACGAGACATTTTAGTTGGTCTTTTCTATTCTAGATGAAAATAACGTTCTGGAAACATGTTGATGTGTATTAGTGTTTATGAAGTTTATTTTTTTAAATATTTTGAATATAAATATGTTTGTAATGTTTTTGTATCAGTGTTTGTGTTTGTTAATAATGATCATAATTTACTTTTGTGTATCACTATTTAACAAAAAATCGCTAGTGAAATATGTATAAAAAACAAAATGGTTGGTGAAAAGAAAATGTATCAAAAATTAATTCAAAAAACGTAATTTGAATTCCCCAAAATACCCTTGACACCCTATTTAATTATAATAAAGTCACTCATTTAAGGTTAATTTCATCTAACACAAATACAATGATCTAACGGTCCATATTGGGTCTTACTTTTAGAACTTTAAGGTTGATCTCACATTAACCCTCCCCTATATATATATAACATATAATATATAAATATATATATAATATACCCTCCCCTATATATATATATATATATAACATATATATAACAAGATAACATGACTAGATAAAGCCACATCATCATAAATAAGTCCACGTCAAAGGCCGCGTAGGCAATACTCCGCACGTCAAATTCCACGTATGCAATAATACAGTTGTTAATTTATTTGTCAAAAAATCACATGCATGGATTCGAACTCAATACCATGTTCATATTATGTGGTGTGTTACCCACTGAACCACCTAAATTTTTTTGTTAGATTATGTAGCCGAATTTCTATAAAGGATACTACACAATCATCATATTTTAAGTATTTGATAAGTATGGAAAATATTCATTGTGATCTTAGCCCCATTCGGATTGGATATGTATGTTTTTAAACCTAATTGTACATTATATATATGGCTTATTATGTCATATCATAACCCATTCACAAACATACATTATAGACGATCCATATATCAATATGCAACCACAAAGACATTCAGCAAGGCTGTCAAGATCAAACGTTAAAAGGATGTCTGAAACTGGAACCAAAAAGAAGAAAAACAAAAACACTATAGTTGATTCATCGGGTAATTTTTAGAATAAACAATTAAACATTGATTATCTGGTTACGAATATGAATTGCTTATATACTTTTGAATTGTGTGTTACTAAAAAATGTTAGCAGTACTAAGTTTAAAGGAGCAGTACTAACTTGAAAAAGAAAAACAAAAACACTATAGTTGATTCATCAGGTAATTTTTAGAATAAACAGTTAAACATTGATTGTTTGGTTATGAATATGAATCGTATTATGAACTGCTTATATACTTTTGAATTGTGTGTTACTAAAAAATGTTAGCAGTACTAAGCTTAAAGGAGCAGTACTAACTTGAAAGTTAGTACTACTGGAACCTAATTGCTATATTATGTATGATTAGGTTTTCTGATGTAATTAAGAATTGTTTGTGTACAAATTTTCAGCAGCAACTGAGGAGGCAAACAACAACATTATACTGGCTTCAGCAGGTGGTTTGTTTATTAATAATTAAACATGCATGGTTTTAAACATTCATTATGTATTTAATATTTTCTATTGTCATGATTTATATATGTTGGTGTATGTTGGTTAATAGAATGCATATTAAACATTCATTAGATAACTCATATTTTTAATCAGCATGATTCATATATATTTATTAGATTAACAGTGACATCGTCTTTAATTTACAACGTTGAATGAAGCACCAAGTGATAATCAGGAGAATAAAAGCCTACAAGGTATTTTATCAGTTAACACAATTTATTAATTACTTTGTATTCTTAAAATCACGTAAAAATAAAGACTATTTAATAGATGCATGTATGTTTGAGAGTGACACACCTGGAAGAAGATCTAAAACTCATATTCTCAATTTAGAAAACCCTCCGAAAGGTAGTTATGTTATAAACAAATATAGTTTTTAATATTATTATAACTATTGATATAAAGAGTTATAGTAATAATATAGTGAGTGATCGACAGGATGCAATAAACTTGCATTGGAAAATACTCATAAGATGTATGGTAAACATGCTTCCAATCTAGATATCCAGTCAACAAGTAATTTGTCAAAACATCATGAAGAAACAAGTGTTGCAGGTTTGTTTGTTGTTTGTTTTTTATATTTTAACATACTCAGTTATAAAAATTCACGAGATAATGTAATGTATTTATTTATCTCATGTAATAGATGCATGCATGTTTGAAAGTGATACTCCTTGAAGGAACTCTAGATCTCATATGTTGAATTTAGGAGGGCAACAGAGGCTAGAATATGAAAAGATGTCCTATATCAGAAGTCGTAAAAAAGATTTGAGAGCTCCAATAAGAGGTATTATAGTTACACAATTAAATAATTTTGCATGGTTACATAATATTAATAATATATGAGCATTATAATGAAATCTTTACTGTTTGACAGTAGTGAATGTATTTCCGAAGAGAACACAAGAACAGACATCCTCAAAGCAAAGTTTTGGATATCGGACATCCTCTTTTGACTGCCATTTAGATCATGAAAACTCAGAAACAAACTCTGAGGATTTTTCATCAGGTGGTTTAATTGTTATAAATTTAATATACAATGTTTATTAAAAATTTTAAATTAACATATGGTCCATAACATAACAAGAATATGTTAAAAATTTTATAGGTATGAAGGTGCATAAACATTTGAGGTTCCAGAATCATTCTTCCAGTTTTAAAAACCCATCAATAGGTATTTTGATTATACATAAAGGAATGTATATATATTTAAAAATGAATTACAACACAAGTTTATACTCATTAAATTGCAGGAGTTAAGCCACAACAAACAAGGAACAGTAGATTACATTCTGCCAGTTTTGGAAACACCACATCAGGTTTATATTAATAAAGAACACATTGTACATTATAATTATGTGTTACATATTAAATTTATATTATAATTTTAAAACATTTTATGTTTTATGTATTATTTTTTAGTGCCTAAATCACATTATCAGAAAAACAATGGAATGCACAATTCTAGCTCTCAGCGTGTTTCACCAGGTATTTAGATATCAAGAGTTTCGCATTGACATTATTGTTTTAAATCATTATATAACTATATTATGTATGGCTTACTTTAATAGCAACTAAGATCAAGGAACGAATAATAACTGCCGTTAGTTGTATCAATCCAATGGTTGATAGTATGGCAATAAAAGCAAGATGTATTTCTCTATGGCATTCCCACAAGTTGAATGAAGAACACAATCCATATAGTTTGGATTGTGTCTTCCAAGATAAAGAGGTGATTTTACATTTATAACGAATAACATGTATTTTTTTTGGTTTTTTTAATAAAGTATATTTGGAAAAATTGTATAAACAGGGCGACCGAATTCAGATTTACATAAAAAAAGAATTGATGTTTAAGTTTGAACCCCTTCTTCAAGAGGGTCAGTGTTATATCATCTCTGATTTCGATGTGGCGGAAAACAGTGGAAGATTGCCGTTGCTTCCCAATAGGTGGAAAATTTCCTTTTACAAAGGAACAGAAGTGACTAGAACATATCAAATTGATAATAACTTTGTTGGATTTATAAATGAACCATTCACACGTATCTTAGACAGCAACAATGAGTATCATGAACATGAATGTGTCGGTATGTATTTTATGTTTTCCTTCATTAGAAAACTTTTTGAGTTTAAGATTTTATTAACAGTGACATTTTTATAAATTTGTTGCAGACGTGATTGGAACAGTTGTTTCTATTGGAAACATTGTAATTGTCAACAGCGCTGGTGGTCCTAAAATTCGTAGGATAGTTGTTATAGAAGATGCTGAGTGAGTACATATATATACAGTTTTTAATAATAAATATAAAACACAAGATTCATGTAATAATATTTTAAAATGGCAATATACAGATCTTACAGACTTGATTGTACTTTCTGGGATAATTGGGCGCAAATGTGGAGTGCATATGATGAGAAACTTGAAGAAGTTGGGCATTTAGACATCCTTTTGATGTTAGTGAAAGTTAAATACTGGGATAGTAAGTTTAAAATATATTTATTGTGAATAGAATACATTAAATTATGTTATATATAGTTGATACAATTGTTAATGTAACTTCATTATTAAATACAGACAAGCCTGTAATACACAATGCTCTATTCGGATCAAAGATCTATATTAATAGAAGAATACCCCAGCTAATGTCTTTCCGAGAGCGGTAATATTTTTAATACATGTATATTTGATTTTAAATGTACATGTAATTACATGTGAAATACTAAATGTCTAAAATGTTCACAGGTTGCAGGTATGAGACACAGGATGATTATGATGCGAGTCAGTTCCGTATTGAAACCTATTCTCAGGGTGTGGGTGTTGTTACACCTGCAGAGTTTATGCACGGCTGCTTAAAGAAAATGGTTGGTATGATTCAAAGCATTGAACCGGTAAGAAATCATTGATTTATGAAGATCTGATACATGAAATTGTTGCATTCAACTTTGTATTAATACTGCATAAAAAAATGATAACCAATCAATTTAACCAAAATGCAGAAAACACATTGTGTTGTTTATGCAACTGTGCACGCATACAATATGAAAACGGATGGGCTTATACAGCTTGCAAGGCATGCAATAGTAGAGTTTCTGCAATTACGTCAGAAGGAAACAATTTTTCAAGAAACAAGAAACAATAGTGGTACTGTAAGAAACATGGAAAAACATACGCAGTTGCATCAAGGTATGAAACTCATACTTCTAATAAAAAATAAAAAACTTAATCATCCGTACCGAATATAAAAATACAAAACTGAATATTCTTTATGTTTCATGTGTAGGTTCAAAATCATTGTTCGTATAGTTGATGAAACTGGTACTGCACAGATTGTGCTTTTTGACAACAATGTGCATAAGATGACTAATTTGATCGCGTTTGAAATCATGCAACAACATGGCATGGATACTGATCAATATTTTCCAGATGAGCTTGATCAAATCATTGGAAAACAATATCTTTTTTAAGATTCTGTATTTTGAGTTTAACCACAACAATAACAACCACATATATCGAGGTGAAAAAGTTACTGAAGATGTTGATACAATCAACTACTTTAAGAACGACTTCCTAGAGGATGAGGTTTTGACACTGAATTATTGTGTTATTTGTTAATCCATATACCCCAAGTTGTTACAAATTGAACTTTTCGTTGTCAAATAAAACAGGAAGCCGAAGATTACTTACTAGATGACGAAGATGATTTTGAAGATGATGAAAATGTTCCAGATGATGCTGACAATGAGTTATATGAAGATGAGGATGGCAATGCAAAATTATCTACAAATATGAATGAGGTATTATATGCGTATTTTAAAGACAATAACGCAATATCTTTATTTGAAAACATTTTTGTATTACTACTTTTTGTATTAAACATTGTAGCCTGTTGAAGATGGCTTTACAAACACATCATATGGTATCGATGAGGTAGTATAATATTTAATAGTTAAATTCATTCAACATGAAAACATGCATAAAAATGAAACTTAGTTTTCACCCTTTCTTGAAATCACCACAGGAAAACAATTTAAATCAAACCAGATGTGGTACCTTGGATGACACTACAACATTGTCGACCGATATGAATGAGGTATTATTCACTACCTTAATAAATAGATGTTTACTCATATTCTTAAATCCATTTAACTCTGTTACATGTTTAAAATGAAAAACTTATATTATTAACCATGTTTTAATAAAACATAGGAAGGAGATGTTAACAACGGTGTCCCTACCATGGCCTAACCCCATGGATGTGATAAAAAAGAAGCCGTGAAATGGTTGAGCAACCAAATTATGGAACACAAGATGAAGAGGAGGATACATATCAGAATAAAAAAATGAGTACAAGCATCATTGAAAAAGATGTGTGATATGAAACAGAATGCACTTAGTTGTATCCTTCCACATTTAATTTACATTGAACAATTGTTTTTCGTTTAGCAGTTATTTTATGAATGGATTTTTATTTGGCTTTTTATTTTACAAATTACATATAATGTTTGTTTAGTTGTATTTCATTTTGACTTAATGAGGATTCTTAGTGGTTTTTAGGTGTAGTATATTAGAATTGATTAGTTTGTTAGCTTTTAGAGTGCTTACTAAGTTTACATGGGCAATAATAACTTTCAAGTTAGTACTGCTCCTTTAAACTTAGTACTGCTAAAGGTTTTATCAACAATGATGTTCCAACAGTACTAACTTTAAAGTTTTAGAAAAAGTGCCTTCATAAAAAATGCGTACTAAGTTTACATGGGTAGTACTAACTTTCAAGTTAGTACTGCTCCTTTAAACTTAGTACTGCTAAAGGTTTTATCAAAAATGATGTTCCAGCAGTACTAATTTTCAAGTTTTAGAAAAAGTGCCTTCATAAAAATTTACTTATGTCAACATTTTAAGTGGTCATTCATTTATTTGACTTAGTTTTATTGAACTGCTTTTGTTAGATAATCAAAAAGGAATATGATATGTGGTTTTATTATGAAAATTCTTTTGGGTTTATAAGCTTGGTGTAAATAAATACATGATGTCCCACATAGATAGCTTTTAGAGTGCTTATTCAGTTGTTAAAAAACTTTAGCAGTACTAAGTTTAAAGGAGCAATACTAACGTAAAAGTTAGTACTGCTGGAACCTCATTGTTGCTAGAAACCTTTAGCAGTACTAAGTTTAAAGGAGCAGTATTAACTTAAAAGTTAGTACTGCTGGTTCTGTTTGGCTTATTTCCGGCTTAGTTAAAAAGTTTTAGAAAAAAGTCCATTCATAAAAATTTGCTTATCTCAGCTTTTTAAGTGGGCATTCGTTTATTTGACTTACTTTTATTGAACTACTTTTGTTAGACAATCAAAAAGGAATATGATATGTGGTGTTATTATGAAACTTCTATTGGGTTTATAAGCTTGATGTAAATAAATATATGATGTCCCACATAGATGAAACAGTAAAATTGAAACCACTTTATAGAATATTATGTGCATAAGAGGTATTGTTGGGTTTAGCTTAGTATGGAGTTCTATTATATCTTGGGAGTTAAATGTTATTATACATCTAGCTACACAAGTTATAATGCAACTTTATATGAATGCTTAATTTAAAATAAAATAAAATAATAGTGTATGTTTTTCATGTTTTCCTATTTTTATTCACAGCTTATATGTTAATGACTTATGTTATTCATGTTTCCCCCATAGACAGTATATTTACATGGATAAGTTTTGTTTTTAAATAGCAATTGCCATAATTTAGTAGTTTCTGTTTTTATTTTTTAAAAATTAAAGATATCCAAAATCGTTTAAATTTACAAAAGATATCCAACAGCGAAATTTGTGTTTATCTGAATTTAAGTGTCATAAAACCTATTCAACGATTAGAAAATATATGAAACAATTTGTAAAATTTTAAAATTGAAAACTCTTTAACTTCCACATTGTTACTTTAAAAACTGCATTATAACTTGTATAGCTAGATGTATAACTTCTTGAAAAATGTCTTCTAATTACAAACGTCCAATATCTGAAGAAGATGAAGAGTTTGTAGTTGCCGAATCATCAAAGTAAGCTAAGTAATAATATTTTTTAAAATGTAATTATGATTCAAAACTACCAAAATAGATTAACAAATTCATTTGAGTGACAGGAAAATGTGTGTTCGAGTAAATGACACAAAAGAAGATATTGCAAGGAAAAGTATGTTAATGGTTAATTATAAGTTGTGAATTTTAAAATAAAAGCATGATTTACAGTGTTATTAATCAGTTGAATTAATATTTCATGTTTATAACCATTGAGATAATGACCAAGTGTATGAAAACAAAATTGCGACAGATAAAATACAATGTTTTTATGATTGGTGGTGTGCTCAAAAGGCAATAAAAAAGAAAACAGCATGGAAGGAAAAAGAAGATAGAGATGAAAAAAATAGAATACGAAGGATTGCTGCTAAAAAACACATTAGAGAGGTCGCATCATTCCGTAAATTAAAAAAAAAAAACTATTCAAGAGTTTAATACTGAAGAAACACAAGGAGATGATGATGATGCGGATTTAGAATGTTATTCTTATGATGAATTACATTTGACATATTCATCATAGTTTATTGAATATAATGTATTAGTTTTTATAGATGTATTTGGATTTTAAAATTTTAATGAGAATATTTTGTTTGGTATTACTGATTTATATGAATATCCAAAATACACAAATAGATAGAATATAAACACATAATCAACAAAATTCTTTATTGCTCTCAGTCAGATTTGTCATTGCAGTATGGTTCGACATTTATCAATATAATCAAATTCAAAATTCCACATACATGTTTATATAAAAAATATTTTTGAGAAAAACTTTGTCAAAATTTTGCTTTATGTATGATTCAAGGTTTGTGCTCAATCAGATCCAAAGTTAAACAAATATCAATAAAGTACTTTGCATGCATGGTCTAATAATGCAAAAAATAAAATAAAAATAGAGTGATACTTTGCTAATATGTACTAATAATGCAGTTATGGTTTTGTTGGTATTAGGTCATGACCGCCTTATGACTCTAGCACTGCCTTATGACTGCCTTATTAGTCTCATTCATTACACTATTTTTTTCCTCATCTAGCACTGCACATTGAATGCCTTTTGACTCTTGCACCAACCAACCCTTCATATATTATTTATATAAAGGCATAAACAAAACCTCATTTTCATCTTACATTTGAAACAAAACTTACAACCGGAAAAAATGAGCAAAAACAAGAAACCAGGTATTGTCTTCAACTGCACAACCTCATTTCTCATATCTTAAATTTACAATTTTTGTGTGTGTGTGTGTGTGTGCAGAAATCATAACCATAAGCAGTGATTCTTCTGAAGCATCCTACCCAATGCCATGGTCTAAGTATTTTCCACAGCAAGATGAACATTCAAGCAGTGATTCAGGATATGCTGAGCTGCAAATGTATCAACAAAAAAATGGTTCAAGATCAAAGATGGTTTATACTAGCATGAATCCAACCCCCAACCACACTGCAAAGCAAGCTTTTGCTGATAGGATTAAGGTGCTAGGCATGGCAAATAAGGAAACATGTGATTTACTTTGTATCAAGCCATTTGCTCCCAAAAATCGCACAGATGTAAGTGCCAGTCAAAAAGGGAAGGGAAAAAAAATAGATGGTTTAGTATGTATGGTGTAGCATCATGGTTTATTATGTATGGCTTAAATATGGCTTAAATGCCCTTAAATAACTCTGTTGTAACCTGTTACAACTATTATGAATGCAATGCTTATGTATGGTTTAATATCATGCGTATGTTTTAATGTAAAAAAAAATAAAAAAATAAAAATACAGCTGATATGGACCATAAGAGTATTAATCATATGGACCATAAGAGTATTAATCAAATGTACTTTTCATATATACCAAACTGATGCCAAAGTTTGCATACAAACCAAAATACTCATATGTTCTTACATAAAATATGTAACTGATATGCCATATTACATAGTAACTACTTCAAACAAAAGAGGTGCTCACATACTATTGAGTGAATGTGCTTTCTAATCTATAACCCATGCATGCATGCAAATGCAATCACAACTAACTCTCCTCGCAAACACATTTATTGAACTGACATATGGTTTAAGTGTTCAATTCGTATACCATTCATATAAATCAACTTATTATCAATGCAAATAATTAAGAATAATATTTATTTTGGTATACAAAATTAAAATATGATATATATCAATATATAAATTATATATGACATATCAAATTATGATTTAATGGTTGCTTCACAAAACATCAATGCATAAAATTAGGAAAAATATAAGGAATAAAAGTATAATATATCAATACCCAAATTATGCATAATTAATTTGTAATTGAAGATAAACATGTACATATAATATAAATTTATATTTTATATTTAGTATCAAAACATATCTGTTCCAAAAATATATTCGACAATGCAGCCTATAAATAAAGGTATATTGAATGTAAATCATTAAACCAAAACATAATATTCAGCGAATCAACAAACACGAACGATGTTGACACCTAAATCAACGAATGATAAGTTCAACAGAGATGTAACAGTAATCACTATATCAGACGATGAAGAGGTATGATATGTGTTTTAATTAAGACTAATTTGTTTATAATTGTATTAATCTAGGTTCATGTTATATTAACTTGATACTTTTGAATGTCAAAAATATGCAGAATAGCGAAATTTCAAAAACTCATACTCAACCTTTTTCTCCAGATGTGAACAAAAACGACATACCAATTATTGTTTTATCAAATGATGACGAGGTAAAATTACTGATTTAACATTGATTTAAACATGTCACCAAAGACATATGTCTTACTTATTGTTTCACATTTACAGCCTGTTTCAAAATCACGCAAACAACGTAGGTTGTTCAAGAACAACAAAAGTGTCAACACCAATGATTTTGTTATTATTTCATCAGACGATGAACAAGTACCAAAATTTGACACAGTTAAAAAAAATTAATCACAATCAAGCAGAAGAAACAATGGTATGAATTTATATTACAATATCATAAATTATCTTTGATCATGTATACATTATAACTTACACGATGTTTTTATATTATGAATTTGGAATTGTATAAGTCTGATGATGAAGAACACGTTGTGATAAAAAGTTCTAAAACATCACATAAGTCAAAAACCACATTACATAGCAAATATATGCTGTTACACGAAAATATAGATGATGAATTTGATAACATCAAGAGCAACAGTGATGATGGCGTTTGGACAAACATCAACGATTTGGAAGAACCGTTTTATGCTTTAGATGAATATAAGCCCAAATATAATATCCTTGATGAAGAAATCATTGAAGACTTCCCAACAGGTTGTTTGTTCTAAAATAATTCTATAAACATTTATAGTTGTAAAGTGTTTTAAATGCCGGAACTTTATACTTACATATTTTATTTTTGGATTTACGCAGATGATTACAAATATATTGTTTCTGATGAGGAATATGATAGAGAGAATTTACGCAAGCATAACATGAGTGACAATGACATGTGGGATGATATGGGATACTGATGGTAAAGTGCATGGTCAACATGGTAGAAAAAACTACATAGATGAAGAAGCTTGGGAAGTCGACTCCAATGCGTATAGTGTGACATCGGTACCTGATGACGATGATTTAGCCAGTTTTATTAATGACGGCTCAACTGATTATGAAACCACTGATGATGAGAATAGTGATGATGAATTTTGATCAAGCATGCCAAGATTTTCTAAAAATTATGTTTTTATTTGTGACAATTATTATTTTATGACAAGTACTATTTTATTAGGAAGATTTGTTAGGGTCTATATGATTTATAATTCATGATTTTTGTCCAATTACTATGATATATTTTTAATGATTATTTTGATGCTTTAATCTTGGTAATTATTTTTTCACACCAAATATATCAATACAACATTTATGAGTATTTTAACGATAATTACAACTCAAAAATATGAAATATACACATACTAAGTTTACACATGATTAAAAAATGCACGTATTGAACGTATATTTTTTTTAAAAAGATATGTTAACATCTAAGTTACATACTAATAATAAAGATTATTAGATTTAACTAACAATTTGACCATTTATATGACTAATAGCATATAAGATTTGAAAATATAAACAGTTGCAACTTAAAGAGCATTTTTGAAACGTTGTACCCTTCCACTGTGTATAAATACATACATATAAAAAATAATATATTGCATAATTTCATCCTGTATTATACTCTTTAGTATATAACTTCAATAGCTTCATCATCTTCTAATCCTGATTCAAAGAAGAATAAACGTAGCAGAGATACTTCTCCTCCTCCAATCCCTTCAAAATATAAAATTTTTGACGTACCCCAAGATATTTGGGACAAATGTCATTCCGGCAAATATGCCACCGAGAAAACATTGGTTGAACTTTTTAACAAGCGTATCAAAAGGCTTCAAGAACAGAACAATGAAGATCAGAAGATCATATTGGCGCACCAGAGGAAAATTGATGTTCGAAAACAAGAAATAGAAGATACCCAACAGAAAATTGTTTGAGTTTACAAGGGTATTCAAGATAATTTATATATTTCTTAATTTGTCATTTTGTTTTGTTGTTTTATGGTTTTTAAATGGTTCAGCATGTTATTTGAATACTTAAAAAACGAATCTGATATGTGGTGTTATTATGAAACTTCTATTGGGTTTATAAGCTTGATGTAAACAAATACATGATGTCCCACATAGATAGCTTTTATAGTGCTTATTCAGTTGCTAAAAAACGGTAGCAGTACTAAGTTTAAAGAAGCAGTACTAATTTTCAAGTTAGTACTACTCATGTAAACTTAGTACTGCTAAAGCTTTTTAGCAACTAAATAAGCACTCTAAAAGCTAACAAACTAATCAAGTCTAATATACTACACCTACCCTAATGTATGTTTAAATAACAATATGTTATTTCAATGCATTCAAATAAAAAAAAACAATTAACACCTTTTAAACATATAAGTTTAAATCGGATGAAATTTACATAAAGTTGAGAATACTGCTGTTAGTACTGCTCAAGTTTAAAGGAGCAGTACTAACTTTCACGTTAGTACTGCGCATGTAAACTTAGAATTGCTAAAACTTTTTAGCACTAAATAATACATATATTACCCTTTTATCATAAAGTAAAAAAATAAATGTAAGTTATAAATGTAATAAAAACTTGATTAAAACTAAAAAGACAGATCATTGATCAGTTACTTCCATTAGATAGCATCATAGTATTTACAACAAAGTTCCATAACAAAGTTCATAAACTAAACACATGATAACATCAAAACAAAAAAGAAAACCATAAACACATCTTAAACATCTTCGGAGTCTTCATCATTCTCCATCTGCTCCACATGATCTTCCTTCTCATCGATTCCTTCGTGAGCCAACACCAGGAGTTGATACATTGAATCAAGTTTTCGACGGTCCCTCATTTGAGATTCAAACAGGCAATCATGTCCAGTTGTAGCAACCTCATGAAAAGGGCCAAATGAATCAACCTCATTCATGGTTTGCTCACGTTTTTAGATCTTCGCCTTCAGATGGGTGCATTCATCCCCCATCCGGATGAGAAATCCCTCCTCTTCTGTTATGTCTTGAGAGAACAAAAACTTCAATGCATCGACTAGATTGTCTCAGCTTATCCTCTTAAGTTTTTATTCATAATCAGTTATTTCCACTTCAAATTAACATATTAAGTATTGCAGTTAAATCATTTAAAGTGTTAAAGTTAGCAACTTTCATTAAGTTTTAGTTTTTTTAAACTTAGTAGGCAGACCTTGGTGTGCAATCCTGTAAATGTAGAGAATACCGTATTATTAAGTATGATATAAAACTGCTAAACAAAAGGCAGACATAAAAAGTATATAAATGGAAACTCGCTAACAGTCGAGTTCGATCTGAATTGAAGCATAATGTGCTGAGGTAGGTGAACATGAAAACTCGGGTGCCACAAAAATATTGACAAAGTATCAAAGATGGATGCACAGACCATGCGAATTTTGTAATAGCTGGGCTTGGTCTCCGTACATCCATCATTGATATTCAGTCTATTTTTGATATTTAACTTGTGCCCATAGTATGCAATCAGGTTGTTCAATATAAAAACCCCGTTGCCAGAAAAAAACAAATATAAGCAGAGTCATCTACCACAGCGGATTAAGCCTGTAAATTTAAGATATCATAAACATGCATATACAAATACAGCAGTTTGATATTCAAATATGGCATAAAAAAAGTTCAAGCAATACTTATTTTTTCTTTGTTCCAGCTATGTAGTAACATGTCAAATGTACAGATGCAATAAGCAGATAACCAATGCTATCCAAACACTTAAACCTTCAGATTGTATCATAGGACTACAAACCTGTTTAAGCGATTTCCAAGAGTTATATTGGTCTAGCGCAAGTGTGTAGACCGCATCTACTTCGAACAATCCTCCACCATATCATAACAATCCAGCCCGGCTTAACCGACCTTCAAATGTTGTATTACATTATACACAGGTTGCAGGCTGCACCTAATACCAAATGTACACATAAATATAAGACTTTTAACTACCTAAACATGGACACCATAACCTAGAATGTGTACATTAATTGCTATAATCAGTTTAGTGTATAATTTACCAAAACTGTCCATTTTTTGACTACATTACACAAGAATTTCTTGACATTTTAACCAATCTATGGAGGATATTCAACTCTAATTAAACTGTCAATCTTTTAAGCATCACACATGTTGTAAAGGAAAGGGCAAGTTATTCCAAACATCATACTTAACCGTACCTAAATGAGCTGATAGATAGATATGATAAACCCATGATCTCGACAGAATTGAAAGTAACAAAGTAGCAATAATTCAGTGGAAACCTACAACTGCTATAATACTTCCATATATAGCATATACATATTTTACTCCTGTAGTTAACACATTGCCACTATCCAAATAATGTGAAATAAAAAAATCAAAATGGATAATGTACTCACCTAAAGTCTAATCAGATAATCACATCCAACACCGATTATCCGATAATCCATAAAAACCACAAAACATCATAAAGTAACCAACTTTAAACGAACGAACACATTATGTCCAAATCACTACACCTAAAGAGTAATCAGATAATCACATACAACACCGATAATCAGATAATCCCTACAAACCACAAAACATCATAAAGTAACCAACTTTAAACGAATTAACATATTCTGAAACACAACCATTAAACTAATGAGGCTAAAATCCAAATCCCAGTTACAAAATCAAACGAGCATACGAATAAAAAAAATAATACCTTAATGACTTAAGCAACTCCGAAATCCATATTGAGATTTGTTTGATTACATTTTTGTGGCTTGGAACTCAAACCCCTAAAATCGCTATAGCGATCTATTTCACCAAGATCCATTTATATATGTGCTTTGTGGATGAGTGTGTGAGAGAAAAATTCAAACACACAATAAAGTCTAAATATGTTACCATTTTCAATAATAAATATTAAAAATAAATGTAAAAAATAATAATAATAATAATAAACATAAATAAAAAAGATCAAATAGAGTAGTAGAAACTGATCATTGATCAGTTAAACTACTTATATACATTCATTGATGTCAAAGTTCATTACAAAACAACCATTAATATCATCATCTACGTGAAACCTACATAAACCCATACATATCAATCAAAAACCCATAACAGACAACCAAAAGAACGTAATCAACCATGAGCTAATCAAACAGATCCATGATGCTAATATGATCATCCTTCTCAGACAAACCAGCACGGACTTCAATCAAGATAGCTGTTAAGGCCTCCAACCTCCTTCGCTCCCTGATTTGAGCCTTCCTCAAGCACTCATAGGTATCCCAACCAGCTTCTTCATCATCGTGGTTAAGAGACCACACCTCCACCATTCTCTCAGTGCATTTTTGAATCTTCCTTTCCAACTCATTGCAGCGCTCCCCAACCCACCTAATAAAAGCTTCATCTTCTGTGTGTTCTTGAACGAATAGAAACTTGAAGCATTCGTGAAGCTTTTGTGACCCAGAAACTGCTTTCAGTTCATCGATGAGAGGAGTATCGGCAACCATTATTTGATTGTTAGGTCAGAGAGGATTTTTTGGTTTATAGAAATTAATAGAGATTATTAAATATGAAACAAGTACTAATGCAATGTATATAACTAAACTAGATTGGAACTGAACAGGTTTCATCATTACAAATATCAAATACGTTTTTGTCAAATTTTTTTGGAATAAAACATAAAACACTTCCACTTATGATAAAAGATGCATAAACACATAAAATTTGGCAATATAACATAACTAACCCTCAAAGTTTGCCAAATATGATACTCAAGAGGCATGATTGCAAGACTTAACTCTGGTGTTAATTCAGCCTTTGCACCTTCTCCCATGCAGAAATATCAAATCAGTATTTAACAAAATGTTTGGCAGTGTAAGATAAACCCCTCATTTATCCATTTTCTATAAAAGAAACCCTCAATGTAAACTAAATATTGCATCAAAAGATACGGTTACGTAAATGCATGCAACATGTGCATTCGGAAATGTTATATAAAAAACCAAACAAAACTTCAATTCTTTCAAACCAGTCCTTTTGGTCGGAATATAGAAACAAACTATACAACTAGACATTTAAGTAAAATCTATACACTCTAATATGTACATTAATGAATACATATTTTAAACATACAACACATAAAAAATTAGTTACCATGTATTTTAAACATATAAAATATGTATTATAAAGCAACTCATACTAAATAGTACATAAATAACAATACCATAACCCTATTTACGTAAATTACAAGTCATGCCCGCCAATCGGGCGGGATTTGAAACTAGTATATATATATTTATGATGTACCCTCCGAACGGGTCGAAGGACTCCCTTTTGAGCCTGTGCGAAGCCCTCTCTTTGGAGTTCCAGGTTAATCTCCTAAAACGTTTCATTAGCGTAAAACCATTCATCTATAAAGTGGTTACCATGTGAGAATCCACCAATCGAAGCCTTAAGCCCTTCGGGGTATCTCCTTCGAAGGAACTAGGACGGAGAACCATTCTGACCTGGTCATACCCACGTCCCTTCTTCCCTTAGGCTTTCCCGCCAAAAGGGAGAACGTGGGTCACAAAGCCCTAGCGGTTACCACATTTCATGGGACGCCCCCATGATCTCCGAATCAAGTGCAACCGCCCTCTAAGGCCTATTTCTCCCCTATAAATAGCTTAGACGGGCCATAACCATGGTAATGTCAACTTAACTCTCTCAACTTACTACAAACTTACCATATCACATACTTACTCGCACGCCGAAGGTAGTTCGCAGGGTCCAACCCCTGCGCAATCACTTAACGTAGTGTTTTAGTATTTCTTATTTCAGGTTAAAGACAAGCTTGGCGCAACCTCAACACCCCTTAAATCCTTTGATCATCATCGAAGGCATGGTCGTGCAATTTATTGTACAATCAGTGGCGCCATCCGTGGGACCGCTACAATTGGTCTCGTTATTTCCAAACTTATAACTAACCAACTACTTTCACTATATATCCGGCATGGATCAAGGGAGAGAAGATACTCCCCCACCGGGTTTCTCGACCTTGGCGCCAATTCCAATCAATGACTCCAACAACCTTCCCCCAATAACCGCCTCCACGTTCACAACACGCTTTCACCCAGAAGTAACACCCAACCATCATGCTTTGACATCAGCCAATCCGGAGCCTATTAGCAGTCCAGCCTTTGTCGAAGCCAACCACGAAGCATTGGAATCTCTCTTAAGGGCTCGCAAAAGGCAAGTTAGGAATACTGAGATGTGAAGGGAGTTGGAATACTCAAGCGATGAGTATGACGAAGAGATGGAAATGGAGCCTAGGCCTCTGGCCAAAGGAGCAACACTCTCAGCCCTAAGGATTGGGTCACCAGTGGGTCGAAGGCTAAGCAGAAGGTCCGTTGGGTTTGAGGGAGTCCCGGAGAGGGCTCCGACTAGGAGAGAAGGAGCGGTTGTCGAAGGTTCCAACGGGAGGAGCCAACGAAGGGAAGAGACGGAGGTGAACTTGCCTCGATTGTTAGCAGCTCATCTTAGAAGGACTGAAGCAGGGGTTCCGTTGCAGCCTTCTCACGCATCAGGCGTAGAAGGGAATCCGCCTACAATTAATATGGGAGGAAATTGATAGGTTGATCGATCGATACACTGGAAGGTGGTTAAACCTTTGTTGCTTTGTGTAAGTGATAAGTTGAGTTAATATGATCAAGTACGCAGAATTTACTTAATCACACTTAGAAGGTTATTTGTGCTATGGAAATGGAACGGTTATGCTTGTGTATATAGAACAAATAACATGCAATGTGTGAGATCCTGTAAAAATCCCTCGTAATAAATCTCAGTGATTAATGATAATCACAACTTACGGTTTAATAAAACCCATTTTTATGGAAAATTTAAACTTTTCTATCATCGCTATTGTTATCACGAAATGTTTTCGTGATATATATATAAATTAAATAGCAACCTCTACTCGAGACACAAGTAAACTCACGAGATTTCATTCTCACTAAATTCGAAACCTTGCAAATAATAATAGTTAGTGATGATAAAATCCTTATCCAAGCACTCTTACTAATTATCCCTAATTATTCAAATTAGTAACACTAATAATTACTACATTCTCTACTAATTCATCTCAAGCCAAATGGGCTGTTTAAGACTCTCGGCCCAACTCATACTCCATCAGCCCATCATCACTTCGACCCAAGCCACAGCCACACTTCTTGTTATTCATGAAATTCGACCAACCATAGCTACTCCAAAACGCCTTAGTACTTTTCGATTTTTCGAACACAACAAGTGTATATTATTTTACCTCTTATTTACTCTCCCAGCCAACGATTAGGACGTCGAATATTAGCCCAAGATATGAACACTTGATACGTTTAAATAAGCCCAAATGATCGTCCCATTTTATCAAATCAATCGTATACATTTTGGCAAACTCGTCCGATTTTATCCAAACATGTTTTAATTCCATTGCAACATTTTACTTGATCAAATGTGAATTATCAGGAATGTTTAGCATTAAGAATATCAAGTTCGACATTAAAACCTGATTCGTTTACACCCTAACAATACATGTCGACATAGAAAGGAGTAAATCAAGTTCTATTTGATATCTTTTAAATCTATCACATGCCACTAAGTCTTCGATGGCAGTAAGATTCATTCCAGTTCATGTCCAACATTCACAAATTTCCAATGATAAAGCAAGTAATTATTTCTCCCTAAAATCCACTTGCCCCAAAACAAATGTACAAAAGCGAATAGATATATATGCCAACAACTATAAACAAAACTCAGCCAAGTAGCAGTAGGCATGTGTAGATTACTTAACTCACTTGACACTCATCCAATGATACAACCGAATATACACTCATGCCAACCACTAAAAACCAACATATCCTTAAACTTTGCCTACACTCTTTCACTCGGTTGGTCACTGCTATACACAACCAAAATATCTAAAGAATATACACATGAACCAAACGAATAGAAACAAGCTAATAATGAATTGACTTCTTAGCCTAACCTTCACTCACTCACAAGTATAGACACTGTCACACTCAAACTAAAAATATCTATAGAACATGTACATGCCAACAACATAGGACAAAGCATATCATATCTCTTAATGAATTCCAAATCAGACGCATGCTCAAATCATGAGTACTCGAACAGTAGCCATGTGATTGAACTTGGGGATAATATAGTCAAAACAATGGTATAATTCTTCTATAAAAACCTACTCGATCTTCACTGCCAAAGTCACCCACACAATTCATTTTCACTTATCTCACTCGCTCACATTGGCATTCTTATACTCACCCAAACCTATGCAAACTTCACTGCCAAATCCATACGCATCTCATTCTCACTTCTCACTTGTATAACTCTCACTAAGCAACCTTAAAAGCTCAGCAAACTCTTATCACTCGAAAGGGGAAGCCAACTGAGTAAAGAAACCACGATATAAAAACATACTTCGAACCCTGTAAGCAAACTGCCTACTTCATTCTTATGCTAGCAGTCGAACACCACAACCCCTTACACACCCACAGCCCTCTCGCACCATTTAAACTCAAGTGGGTTGTTCACTCTTGTAACCAGTCGATCACATGCAAGTCGCTACCACCCTCAAAAGGTGTGGTAAGTATCATGTAACCTTTTGCCTTCACCTCTCACGCACACACTTCATCATGCATACTTATTTATTCCAGCGTATAACATGTTTATATCTTACTTGCATTTTAGTTAAAAACCCCACTGATATAGGCATGCATGCAATCTCTTTGGTCTTGTTTTCCAAACCGAACGTATCATTTATTTTTGCAAAGGTTGTATATGTTTCTTTATTCGAGTAGAGTGCATGAAAAATCCAGTAGATTATAGCCCACAATGAAGACAAATCTGTTATAATACACGTTATAACTGCATGCACATACTCTTTTGTCTTGCACTCAAACGTATACCATCTTTATATCGCTCGCTAAGACTAAACCTAAAAACACTTGGATTTATTATAAGAAGCTTACACTAAAACATTTACAAGCCGTTCCATATACAACACCATAACACACGAGCACCTAAAAATGCTACACGTTAACATATAAGTACTCGGAACTAGAAATTTAACCAAGTTTTTCCTACACTAAAATATGCCCAATTCGCACAGAAAACCTGTAAACATTTTGTAAATTGACATGCGACCCATGTTCTATTTCTACAAGATCTACTTCTCAACGTAAATAGCTACATTTTCGTATAAACGTCTTACAAAAATACTCAAGTCTCGACCTCTTAAAACAGCCCAAGTAAAGTGTGTAACTCATATTTTGAAAAATAAATAAAAACGAATTTGGGCTTAGATTTGTAAACCGATAAGGGCCCAATAGTGTAAAATTTAGCTACTGATCGAATAAGCTAGTAAAATAAGCTTCGGTTATCTTAAAAATAACTTATAAAAAGTCGCACACTTTTTTCGTTATCATTTTAACATTTTTGGACTAAAAACGTAACGCATTTTAACTATAAGGACTAAAACTGTCAAATTGTGAAACCTGGGTACTGAAACTGTGAAAACAGGTTATAAAGGACCTAAAATGACTTTTAAATAAATTTCAAGTCTTATATTTACATTTAAACTATTTTTGGAATATTATCGAACTTTATATTTAACTAAGGACTAACTACGTAATGTAACTACGGTTAGGGTGAAAAGTATAAAATTGGGAAAGGACAAGGACCAACTATTTTTCACTTAACATCCTCATTCTCATCACCACATCACTTCACATGCATTCATTACATTCTAGTTGCATATATTTAACTTTCGTTAAACGATTTCACTCGCATATCATTTCATCATAATTTGAGGAGATAATACCTCGAGTCAAGTGACATAAGAATTATGATAATATCATTGTATGATATTATATTTTCTTAACTTGAGGCATTTTAGGCATATCACACTCAAATCGTTATACGATTTCTCACGTTCACACTCATCGTTAGTACAAGTCGAATACTTAGATATTCCTCATATTCAGGTCTCGTATCGAAGACGTTTCCGTGAATCATTTCCATAGATCTTATAATTCTATCTTGTCAGCTACACTCCAGGTGAGTCGTGGTCCCCCTACTTTTATTAATTGTTTTAATAACTCTTTTGGGGGAGATACATGCTTCAACTGTTTTAAATTACTTTTATACTCTGAGAAACTCTTATGAATTATTCGAAACCACCAACTGTGTTTTACATGTCTTAAACCCCTCTTGAAAGGGATATGTGCTTGTATACTTGCCAATCACTTACCTAGCTAAACATTGTATTGAAACATAACATTTTCAAACTACGTGTTGTAACACGATACTCATTATATGTGTACGATTAACAACTGAATGTACTGTTAAACTTTACTATGATATTGCTACATTCCAATCAGGAAAAGTAACCAAAAACTAAAGTACATATATGCTATGAACCCCTGAACTCTATATTGTCTAAGTTTACCTAAGTTGCCATAAAGTCCCTCGATCATGAGCCATTAATCACTACGGTGAGCGCGAATATAGTGGACAGCTTCGAAACCTGTAGAGGCTGACGACCTATCCCACTAAGTATGGACGGAATGCCTTAGGGCTAGTCGTATTTAGTCGCGATACACTATATTTGAATAAATAGTAGGATGAGGCAATCACCTATTACCTGGGGGCA
The DNA here is from genome assembly GCA_021014915.2 of Artemisia tridentata subsp. tridentata. Taxonomy (NCBI): domain Eukaryota; kingdom Viridiplantae; phylum Streptophyta; class Magnoliopsida; order Asterales; family Asteraceae; genus Artemisia; species Artemisia tridentata. The sequence goes on along the minus strand of CP139509.1, from coordinate 351,629,893 downwards.
ACCCATCATAACCTGATGTGACCTTACCGTTTTTACGGAACCTTTGTTAATGCTTTGCGCGTCATGAGGCTTAGGACAATATAACTTTATGAATATATATGTCTTCCTATATATATTTGGATACAGCTGTAGACCACCACTCCTTACTGATAGATATCAGACCTTATACTATTATTTTCACTATGTGTTATAAATATGTATCATATACTCGAAACCTAACTGATAGAACAAAATAATGCTCGACATATCGTTACTTTTGAAAGTTGAACCATTATTTCATTGCAAGTATATAACGACAATACTCCTTTTTACTCAAACTTGGACCTATGATCGTCAGAGATCATAAATGATTTACTCTTGGACTTTTACCCAAAAGTTGCAAACTTGCTAGTTACTTTCATAAGAACTAGCCTTTATTTCAACAATTACTTTATAACTCTCTACATTTTTGAAAGCAAATTATTTTTTTAAAAACCCCACGAACTCACCAACCATTGTGTTGACGTTTTAAGCATGTGTCTTTCAGGTAACTAACGGAGCAGGACAAGACACGGAGCGGGCATCTTATATACTCTGATAACTTAAATGGTGTGAAAATCAAATATGTCATTCTTTTCCAAATCATTATAATTTTTGGAGTTTTCAAATCAGATCTTACCAACTTTTACTGAAACCATTCTTTTGAATAACATATAACTTTTAAAACGCCTTTCCCGAGCCGTTTTCTAAAATTTTGACTTCGATCCTCAGTGTAACACCCTAATATTTTCCGCTGCCACAAAACCAAATTTGGGGGTGTTACACAATGTTATCACCAAAACGATTCAATATTATTCAAGATAATACGAGTGATCTTCAATATCACTAGGGTTACAAAGACCTTGAATCTTATGTTTTCTATGACTTGTGATATTTGTTCTATGTTCTTGAGAGTTATTTTCTAAGCACTTAATAATTCACACACTTTTGTTATATGTCACTCTTTAATATCTAGTCTAAGATCTTTCTTTTATAACACAAGAAAGATCTTTACAATATTGTTAAGTCTAATCGAACACTTGCTTTGAGAGTGTCAGTCATTAAGATACAACATGTATCTATGTTTACAACTTGTTCTGAGAATATAACATAATGACTGATCACATGGGGTAAGATATTATCTACCGTATATTGTTGACTTTAATACACATAATATCTTTTCATACTTATCCACTCAGCAGCAGAAAGTTCTTCACCAGTAGCAGAATCATAATGCTAGCAGCAGAATCACTCAGCAGTAGAATGTTAACGCTAGCAGCAGAATCAAATGCTCTAGCAGCAGAATCATACTTAGAGTATTTCTTTGAGTAGAACCCGATATTAAACTTCTTGAATATTTAATTCCCAACAATCCTCCCCTAAACATGTGAATCCATTTCAACATGTTTCTGAATTAAATTATGGATTGTGAAGATCTTTCAAACACTTCTGTTCTTCAAGATTAAATATCTTTCTCAGTAACTCATCTGCTTTCTGTTCTTTGACTTTAACAATATCAATACACATCTTCAGGCTTCAAATATTGACCTAAAGGATGGTACAATTTCCTTGGATGGAGGAATTATAAGAGGCAATGATGCTGTATATGTTGGATGCTTGTTTCAACAAGTGAAATCATCTATCAGCATGCCTTTGCAAGTGATGAACAAACGTGGTGAACTGAAATTGAAACTTTTCTTCGTTTGACCTAGATAGAACTTTCTCCTTTGGAATGCTTCATCCCTTCTGAATATATATAATAAGCTCTGTTCTTGTCATTTTTAACCTCCATGTCATCATCTTGTATGCTTTTGTCTTTTCCTCCCTTTCATTGGATAATCTTCCTTCTTTGGGCTTTATTTCCTCTCCTGAGATATTACCTCCCCTGAGATGCAAATAACATTTTATCCTCCCCTGTTTGGAAGATCTCTCACTATGTACCAAAATATTTCTCTCCATCATCTGAGCTATCCATCAGAACATGTTATCAGACAATGTTGTACATGTAGCCATCAATTCCTTAAGAGTTTAATTTGCTGCCCTCATCACTTCTAGGTGTGTTAACTCCTATGAGAGGTAATTCATGGGGTGTTTGACTCATGGTCCATCATTTGATGGTTTTTGTGAGTCTCTTTGAAAATCCTTTTAAGAAACTTTTGCCTTAGCAGTATGTACTTGATTTTATTATGAAAAACCATACTGCTTTCAACCATTTTGAAGGGATTAAGTGTATAACAGACACTTAATCATAATTTCGGTTTAAAGCAACCTCTGGTTGTGTGAGAACCAATGTTTATCAGTTATAAATAACTGCCTGTGTAAAGATAAACCTATTCAAAAGGCTTTCTTGACAGGGTTTCCAGCTCATAGTAATTGTTGCCTCTAACACAAGTGTTTAGATTCACTTTTACTAGCTTTTCTTTCTCTCAGATGTCCTTAGACTTGCTCATTATACTTAAAAGTATAAAATGATAGAAAGTGAGTTGTATCAGTTACTTTCTGATCAACTAAGTCATCAATTCAATGTGAAACATCATAATCAAGCTTCAAGAAAGAAGTTTTAAGGAGGTTTGAAATTCCCAAACTCTTTCTATCATAAACCTATTATGTCAGCAACTAGTATTATCATTCTGTTGCTTCCATTTCACTTGAAACATCCTTTGTGTTTATTTGTTCATACCTGAAATTGTTAGTCTAAAACCAAAAGAACAATGTACAAAGTACTTGTCTTGTATTAGAATAATCATAGGACTAACTGTATGAATAACACAATTTAAATTTGTACTAGCAACACAAACTTTTGTAATAGCAGTAGTATCTTTTAAAGTCAGCAGCACAAACAAAAATTTATTTATAAAAACACAAAGTTTAAAATCATTGAGGATTAAGCATTCCAATACTTGCTACCAAGTACTGAAACCTTCCAACATCAAAAGCTTTTGTTAGCAGATCTGCAAAGTTGAATTCTGAAGCAATTTTAAGAACTTGAATTAATCTTTTCTCATTGCAGTCTCTTATAAAGTGATGTCTAATTTCAATGTGTTTTGTTTTAGAATGTTGCACTGGATTTTTAATTATGCAAATAGTACTACTATTATCAATATGAATAACAGCGTTCATGAAATTGTACCCATAGTCAAGAAGTTGGTTTTGAAGCCATAAGACTTGAGCACAGCAACTTGCAGCAGCTACATATGCAGCTTCAGTTGTTGAAGTAGCCACAGTTATTTGCTTCTTACACTGCCATGAGATAAGTCTACACCCAAGGAATTGACATCCTCCAGTTGTTGACTTTCTGTCCAAGCTAGCACCAGCATAATCACTATCCAAAAATGCTACCAAATCAAAAAGTGACTCTCTAGAATACCATAGTCCCAACCTAGGTTGACCCTTGAGATATCTAAAAATTCTCTTGACTGCTGTTAAATGAGAAACCTTTGGAGTTACTTGAAATCTTGCACAAACACAAACAGAGAACATGATGTCAGGTCTTGATGATGTGAGATACATCAAAGAGCCTATCATAGATCTGTAAGTGTGTACATCTACATTTTCTACATCTAAGTCTTTAGGAAGTGGTTTCTCAGAGTCCATTGGTGTGCTTGCCATTTTTGAATCAGCAAAGTTGAACTTCCTTAGTATCTCAACAACATATTTATCTTGACTAATAAATATGCCTTCATAGGACTGTTTAACTTGCAAACCCAAAAAGAATGTAAGTTCCCCCATGGAACTCATCTAAAACTTATTATGCATAAGCTTCTCGAACTCCAAACACATCTCCTTCCTTGTAGACCCAAAGATAATGTCATCCACATACACCTGCACTAACAGAAGATCCTTCTTGTGCTGTTTGATGAAAAGTGTCTGATCAATCTTTCCTCTTTGAAATCCATTTTCTTTTAAATAGGAAGCCAGTGTTTCATACCATGCTCTAGGTGCCTGATGAAGGCCATAAAGAGCCTTAACAACTCTGTACACTTTGTCTGGATGATCAGGATCAATGAACCTTGGAGGTTGTGAGACATACACCTCTTCTTCAATTGTGCCATATAAAAATGCACTCTTGACATCCATTTGGTAAACTGTGAAGCCTAAAAATGAAGCATAAGCTAAGAAAAGCCTAATTGCCTCAAGTCTTGCTACTGGAGCAAAAACCTCATCATAGTCTATCCCTTCTTGTTGTGTGTACCCTTGGGCTACTAATCTAGCCTTATTCCTAATCACTATGCCCATTTCATCCCTTTTATTCTTGAAAACCCATCTAGTGCCAATTACCTTTGCATCCTTAGGTAAATCAACTAGCACCCATACCTTCTGAATCTTGAACTGAAGAAGCTCCTCTTGCATAGCCTCTACCCAGCTTGAATCATCTAAGGCTTTCAGAATGTTCTTTGGTTCAACTTGTGAAAGAAAACATACAAACAAGCAAGAGTTTAAAAACTCATGCTGCTTTGAAGCATAAAGGGCATCAAGAAGCCCTTGTTGGTCTGAAGACATCAGTTGTTGTCTTGTCTTCACACCTGATTGTACATCTCCAATTACATTTTCTAGGGAGTGGACTTTGTGAATCCTTGTGTGTGGGGTTGAAGGAACTTGATAGTTAGGTGTGATATTGCTTAAATCCACCTCATTATCTGAGAAATCTGCTTCATTTGAGTCTGAAGGGCCAGCAGTAGAATCATTTGGCCTAGCAGCAGAAAAATTAAGCCTAGCAGTAGAATGCTCTGTCTCAGCAGTACTATCATCAGTAGAAACATTTGGTTGTTCCTTTGTTCCATCTTCCTTGTGTTCACTTTCAACATCTTCTTTAGATTTACCAGAAGAAGATTCATCATTTGTTGAAGTTGAACCCACACTGGTACTTATTGGCATCCATATATGATCTTGATTTGTCTCCTTGTCTAACCCTGCCTCATTTGTTGTTTGTGGACCTGAAAAATTATTAGTTTCTGCAACAACAGGCACATAATTCATAGAATGGGTTAATGACTCTAGATCAAATAGCCAATTCGGACCTTCACCTACTACATTGGATTTATGCTCTAAAAATTTCACATGTAGGTTTTCCTCTACTTTCTTAGTTCTTAAGTTGTATACTCTAAAAGCTTTGCTATTGAAAGAATATCCAACTAAGAAACCTTCATCTGCTTTGCCATCAAACTTTCCAAGATGGTCTAAGGTATTGAGAATTGTCACATGACATCCAAAAGGTCTAAGAAATCCTATTGCAGGAGTTCTGCCTCTAAAAAGTTCATATGATGTCTTATTGTGAGGCTTAACAACTAAAACTCTATTATGGATATAGCAAGCAGTGTTGACTGCTTCAGCCCAAAAAGTTATAGGTAGCTTAGAGTCAGCTAACATAGTTCTAGCAGGTTCTATTAGTGTTCTATTTTTCCTTTCAGCAACTCCATTCTGTTGTGGAGTTCTAGCAACACTAAATTCTCTCCTAATATCCTTTTCTTTGCAGAATTCATCCATAACTCTATTTTTGAACTTTGTCCCATTATCACATCTAATGACTTTTACTCTCTTGTCTACTAGGTTTTCTATCTCAGTAATGAAAGTCTTAAGGATGCTAGGTGTCTCATCCTTAGTAACTAAAAAGAAAACCCATGTAAATCTACTATAGTCATCAGTAATAACTGGACAATATCTCTTATGTTGCATACTTCTAACATTTGTAGGACCAAACAAGTCCATATGAAGCATAAACAATGATTGATTGATAGAGTTAAAAAGTTTGGGCTTACAAGTGGCTTTGTGTTGTTTGCCTTTAAGACAAGCAATGCATGTTTGATCATTTTCAAATCGTTTTTGAGGTAAACCTCTTACCAAACCATTCTTAACAATCTGATTTATGGTTTTGAAATTAATATGACCAAGCCTCCTATGCCATAACATTGATTCATCCAATGTGGCCTTTGCAATAAGACAAGTTAAATCCTTTTTAGGAACAATGTTCTTCATGTCTACACTGTACATATTGCCCTTTCTAGGAATTTTAAGAAGCACTTGACTTTCATCAGGCATCTTAAAATCAGGAGAAAGTACAAGACATTCAGTGTCACAGAAAAGAACTTTGTTCTTTTTGTCACACATTTTTGAGACACTAAAAAGATTATAATTTAGCTCTTGTACATAGTATACATCTTCAAAATCTAAATTTCCAGTTTTGATTGTACCTTTACCGAAAATTTTGCCACCAACACCTCCTCCAAAGGTAACATAGCCTCCATCTATTGATTGAAAATCTGAGAGATAAGACTTGTTGCCTGTCATGTGCCTTGAACATCCACTATCTGAGTATCCTTGATCCTCTTGTTTATCAATTGAATGTTCCTGCACAGAAATGAGAAGTATTAGTTTCTTTTGGGGACCCAAGCCATTACTGACTTGGATCTGCCTCTTGCATCAATGAAATTTAATCTCTTAAGAACAGTTGATGCAACATTGGATTTAAGAATCCAACATGCTGAGGCCTTAACAGCATTTGCCCTGTTTTCCCTAGTAGCAGAATAAATTACATGCTTAGCAGCAGAAACTGCTAGCTTTGTAATTGTTCCCTTAATTTTCAAAACTTGTTTTTGGACCACTGCTTTTGTTTGAATGGGCCTTTGAACAGTCTTTGATGCATTTGTATAAAAAAGATTTTGCATTTTTAACTGTTGGTCTTGGGTTAACAGTCATGAATGGTCTAGCAGCAGAAACTGCTTTGGTAACTGCTCTGGGTTTTGTTCTCTTAGACTTAGAGTGAAAGTGAGTTTGAGGAGTTTGCCTTTTGAAATTCACCCTATTGTTTTCATACCCAGATACCCATTTGTTACAGAAAGCTGCAAGATGATCAAAACTACCACATGTGTAACAAGCTTTATTATAAAAGAAAAAAGTCATCACCTAATTGGTTAGACTTGAGGCCATTCCAATTTCTTTGGTTACCTCTGGGCTTGCTAGTTGATCTATATTGTTCACAATATTTAACTGGTTGCCTAACATGTTTAATGTTTGAACTAGGCTTAACAGTATCCTTTTTGATCACTTTAGGAACCCTTGTTCCTGCTTTCTTAACTACTTCAGGTCTAGACATAACCTATTTTCTCTTCTTCATCATCAGATACCCAGTCTTCAGTGACTACTTTATCTGATCTTCTATCAGAGGAAACCTTGTCCTCAGAAAGTGAAGTTTTACTTAAACTTTCACTTACTTTCTTAGGTTCATCAACAACTAGCTTGGTCTTTGGTTGTACACCATATTGTAGCTCAGGTTGTTGAAATTCAGGACACCTGAATTTTCTAGGTCAATCCCTGGGGGTTTAGGGATACCTCTGTATGGAGGTGGGGCACTCTTATAACCTACTCCTGACTTAGCTCTATTAATCACTTGACATTCTATCATGTTGGTCACACCTCTAGAAGCATGTTCTATCAAAAGCCGGCAAGTTCATTTTCTTTGTAGTATAAGATCTGCTTTTCTGTTGATTCCAAACCACACTTATAATTAATGTAGTTTTGATGAGTTTTGCTTAGCTCTTTCGTTTGTTCATCATAATGTTTGATTAAAGTTTGTAATTCTTTAAGAGCAGTACAAGCATTTGAACAAGCTTTATGAGATTGTACCTCAGAAGTAGAAAAAGCCATGAGTCCCATCTGTGAAGAATCTTCTTCTTCATCAGCCATGAAACTCCAATCAAAACCTAGCCCATCAATAGCTACCATAGCTTTTGAATTTGGCTCAGAAACCTCCCTTGTTTTGGATGTGCTTCCAAAACCTTTGTTCTTGCTATCCTGCTGACTTGGCCTTCTACAATCTCTTGAGAAGTGCCCCATCATGTGGCAGTTATGGCACTCTATCTTTGACTTATCAAAACCAGCAGTATCAGTGTTGCTGATTAAGAGCTTCTTCCCCGTCCTTTGATAGAACTTCTTGGCTCTCATGCTAAGAAGAGAAATTTTCCATTTTAGGTCCATTTCCTCCAGATCATCATCATTGATCTCTTGGAGGTCTTCATAGGTGAGCATGGACCCATTATTTTGACTTGTAAGAAATGCACAACAAGTCTTTTCATCCAAATTACCCATGGTACTACTTGATGAACTAGCAGCACCAACACCATCAACAACTTTCACATCTTCACTTGATTTTGAGGTACTAGGAGTTGACATAAATGCCATGTTCCCAGTATTAGAACTAGTACCTCCATTCTTCTTCAAATCTTGCTCCACAATCTTAAAGTTGCTATACAAATCAATCAATTCCATTGTATCAAGGTCTGGCTTATTCTTCCAGACAACAACATGCATAGCCCACTCTTTTGGTAAGCTTCTCAGAAATTTTGAGTTCAAATCTTCTTGAGGTATTTCAACCCCAAGAATAGCAAGTTGGCTCACAATATTCTGAAGCCTATTAAACATATGGTCAAGAGATTCATTGTATGTAGAGGAGAAGTTTTCAAACTGCTACTTGAGCAGTGTCTTGTGGGTTTTCTTGGTGGCTTCATTTCCACCATATCTGGCAATAATAGCTTCAAATAATGACTTGGCATCTTTGAACTTGCTGAAGTTTAGAAGTTGATCATTGGGAATGGTCATCATCAGCATGCTTCTTGCCTTTAAGTCATTTTTCTTCTTTATTCTATCTTTTGCAGATATTGGCTTTGTCTGCAGAGATGTCACCACTTTGCCGTCCACTGTTGATGAAATGGTTGTAGGCTGGTAAGAGTTTCCATCTTCAATGATTTCCCAAAGTGCATAGTCTTGCACTTGAAAATATTGCTCTATCCTCAGCCTCCACATCTCAAACTCATTCTGTTTGAGCATGGGTATTTTTGCAGCAACATTGGTCTGAATTGATTCAACGTCCATTTCTTCTTCTTCTAAATCAACTATATCAGCCTTGCTTTGATACCAATTGTGTAACACCCCAACCCGATAAGGGTAAAGATGTCACAACGATGGTTTCATATCAGAACAAACACAAGCATTTGACATTAATAATACAATAGAATCCAATGGTTTACAATGAAAAATCCGAAACTACAAGGTTATAAAACAATAATTTTATGTCTAACTATAACTTCTTCTAATCCTCTTCAATAGCTATTAAGGTCTTCTAGTTCCAAGGTAAACTCTTCACTCAAATACCCAGCTTCCAAACTAAAACCTGCCGCAGGAAAAGAAATGCGGCTGAGCTACGAGAGCTCAGTGAACAGATATAACGATAACAAAGCAGTAATAAAAGGTAGTGAAGTAAGTGGAATAATACAAGGTGTAACAAGAGTAGAAAGGACAATGGAAAGGTTATCAAGAAATAGTTACAATAGGTAGGTGTAAAGTCAACCATAACCCACCACCAGCCCAAGTTCAATTCAAGTCAAGTCAAATCAAGTCATAGGGTAACAGAAACAGAAACAGAAATCCTCTACGAGCCCAGAACATATCATATCAAGTCAAGTAAATAAGTATACATGTATACGGAGGGGTGACCTCGGTATGCCAAGTATAATATGAGGGGATACCTCCAAGGGTTGGAGTCGCGTGCTCCCAAGAGTGAATGACGTGTATCGCACACACCCATCATGTCACTAAGTAATACAAGTAATCAAGTCAAGTCAAGTCAAGTACAAATCTAGGATGCATCCATGCGCCCCTGTAGGCTGCCACAATGTCTTCATCTACGTGTACAAGTAAAATATCAAGTCATGGCAGGGACGAGATAGGTAATCACTTTCCTACCCAAAAGTCAAGTCATTGGTGCATCAATGACAAGGACATGAAACCCTCATGCCTAGTATGGCTCGTAGTCTCAAACTGTGGGTCAAGGTCAAGTGTACAAGTCAAGTTCAAGTATCAAGTGGTTCAAGTATCAGGTTTCAAGTTTCATGTTTCAAGTACAAGTTCAAGTTTATCAATGGGTTCAAGTCAAATGGTCAAGACAAGAGATCGTAGCAAATGTTCATAGTAAAGGTTCAATCTAAAAGTTCATTTGAAAACAATCCTTTTAAAATAGTTTCCATAAAATAATCTTTTAAAATGGCTTTTCATAAAAATAGTCTTTTAAAATGGTTTTCATAAAATAGTCTTTAAAATAGTTTTCAATAAGATAGTTGTAATACCTGAAATGCAGATAACGCATAAAATTACCAAATTACCCCTGATAATATAAAACCTTATAAAACAACTTATAAAATTCCGAAACAATTCCAAATCATCTGAAATCGAATTATATCTGAAACAAAATAATCTCTGGGACAATGTTCAGCATTTTAAATGTTAAAAAAAATAAAAATAAATAATCATACACATTATTTATAAAATTTCGAAATACATAATTAAAGTAAATATAATTAAATCATTTATATTAGGTATTATGTAAAGTAAATAAAGAAAAGGTCAAATAAGATTAAACCAAATCAATTTGTGATTCTAAATCCAGAATTTTCTGATCTCAGGCCCCCCTTGGTCGGTTCTACAACATATAAACAAATATTATCTCTTTTCTTCAATAAAACCAAATCGCTAAAACAAATAAAGGACCCTAGCGATCTAAATAATTCTACCAAATCAAGCACACGATTTCTGGACTTGATCAAGTAATTTTCTGGTGTTCTTGGAGGTGCAAGGGAGCTAGGAAAATTAAGAGTTGCTGCGTTTTCTCCTTGGTTCGTGCTTGTTCTTAATTTCTTGTCGAGTAGATCAAAATCAAGGTAATAATCCATACGACTTAACCAAACGTGTTAAAATTAATATGGCATTTTTACAGTGATATTTAGATGTTATATAACTCATATAAAATATCAAAATCGATCCATGCATGCTAATTCTATGCGTATGATAATATAATGGCTGTAGAACACGTAAATCACAAATATATGAAATCCGAATTTCTGGGCATGATGGCTATTTTATTTAGACCTCTTATGATGTATTAGACCTGGGAAAAATGATAGATCGAATTATGGTGGCCTAAATCAAGTCGTTGTAATTTTAGTGTCTAAAACATACGTAAATATGCAATATATGTTAAACGAATTTTCTGGGCATGTTCACTATTTTTCGTGGGTTCCTTATAAGTTATATGATCTGGGAAAAATATGGTTTTGATTTTTAGAAGCTTAAATTTAACGTGGTTAATTATTGTAAAAACCGGATTTTAGAAAAACAAAGAAACAAATAAAATAAAAATCGTGGGTTCTAGGGTTTGTTTTCTTGGGCATGAATCTGAGCATTTAATGTGTTTTAAGGATAAATAAATTATGGTCCAATGATTGGTGAAAATTAGGGTTGGTAATTGTTTATAAAAAGTGTTACCGATTTGAAGTTAATTGCATAAGGACCTGTTTTGCCAAGTTTGAAACTTCTGGGATATTTTTGTAAGATCATATACATCTGTAAGAATGTGGGAAAAATATAATTTTGGGGTCCTAAGTGTAAATTTTGCATAATAATGAATTAATGGGAAATTAGGGTTTCGTTTGGAAATTAATTAAAAGTGAGGGACCAAAAGTGTAAATCTGGAATTCTAAAGTTGTTTTGTGTTAATACTGATATAAAAAGGTTGTTGGGTAATTTTGAGGATTTTTGGGCTAATTATGTAATTGTTGTGTAATTATGATTTAATATATATGTTTTGTAAACTTAAAGGGCTAAATATGTAAATTCTGAATTCTGAGGGGTCAAATATGTAAAGTACTGAATTCTGATGATATATTCTGTAAATTTGATATATAATATGTTTGGTTGGAAATTATGGATGTTGTAGGGCTTAAATTATAAAATGTGTAATTATAAGGTTGATTTTGTAAATTATGAAATTAAAGGGGTGTAATCTGTAAATTATGAAACTTAAGGGAATGAAGGTAATTCTGAATAAAGTGAGCATTTAATTCTGTAATTTAAAGTATTTTCACTAATGACCTTGTAAATTAATGAAATTGCATTTAAAACCCTAAACTTTGTATAATTGTCATTTAAAACCCTAAACTTCTGTAACCTGATAAAATGTACTGATATTCCATAATAATCTCTGAGTAAGGGTTTAACCTAATCTGAAATGATAATATCTGATTAATCTGGAAACCTGCTAATTATGGGAACTTACTGAATCTGGAAAGTTACTAAAAATAGAAAGTACATAAAATGAAGAGATTAACTAAAGGAATAATCTGAATAAGGAACTTTAGTAATTCTGTCTTCCTCTTCCTTAGGTGTGAAGAAGGAGAAGTCTTGGTCATCTGATTTCTGTGTTTGTCTGTTTGATTTCTGCTGTGCTAATAAGGTACAGATATTCTGCCCTATTTCAGTAAGGGTGTTTCTTTCCCTTTTCTCTCAGTATTTCATGTTCCTTGTTAGGATTCCCTATACCACTGCTATGTTCCCTTCTGTTGTGAATCTTTGTTGTGATCTGTTTGTCTTGACCTTTTTGTTTGAACTTCTGCTATGATTCTTGTATTCTGAACCTTTTTCCTGAACTCTGATTGATCTCTTGTTCTGAACCCTGAATTTGTGAGTCTTAATTGAATCTGATCTGTGAACCTTGTTCTGAACCTTAACCTGATATATCTGTTGTAAATTCTGATTTGATTTTGGTAAACCTTAACCTGTTAAATCCTTATCTGAACCTAATTGATTTTGAACCTTTATTAAAAGCTATTTTAAAAAGGAAGCGATACCACTTAGAAATGGAAGTTACTAAACGTTTTGGAAGACTATTTTTATGAAAACTATTTCGTAAGATCATTTCAATGAAAACCATCATTAAAGGATTGATTTAAATGAACTTTTGACAGAAACTTCTGAAATGGATTATTGCTATAAATTTGTAATCATTAACCTTTGATATACTCTTTTGGACTATTGAAAATAAACCTTTTAATCTGAACTTAAGCTTTGATATTAAACTTAATCTGATAAACTCTGATTTAAACCTTATTATCTTAATCTGAATTGTTGACATGACCCTTCTGCCATGAACCCTTAGATGTGACTCTGTTTATTATATGACATCTGACCTTGACCACAGTCTGATATCCGAGCCAATCACTAGGCATGAGGGTTTCATGTCCATGTCATTGATGCACCGATGGCATGACTCTAGGGCAGGAGAGTGATGACCTGTCCCGTCCCTGATTTATTTTATCTGGTGTGTTCTGAGGAGTTTCTGGCCACAGGGGGCGCATGGATGCATCCTAGTTCTGACTCTGTTATATGTTATCTGTTATCTGTTTATGTTATATGTTTGTTATTATATCTGGTGACTGATGGTGTGTGCGATGCACGTCTTTCACATATATATCTGGGAGTTGATCACTCCGATTTGATACATGAGGTCACCCCTCATATTATCTGTTACTTGAGAGGCATCCCCTCTGGATTATTATATGATTATTCTGTTATGATATTATCTGTTATTTCTGGGCTCGTGATAGATTTCTGTATTTCCCTAAACCTGGTTTGTACATTATCCCTTTCTCATTTCTTTCCTTTCACCCTTATTCCTTTTCCTATTCTTTCACTTTAGTTCAGTATCTGTATAATCTGTATTTCTGATTTGTTTCTGTATTGTTCTCTGCCATTGTTTCTGTATTGCTATCCGTTATCGTTTCTGTCATCTATATATCTGTTCACTGGGCTTTTTAAGCTCAGCCGCACGTTTCTTTTCGTGTGCGGCAGGTTTTAGTAGGAAGCTGGGAATGAGTGGAGAGCATACCTTTGGACTTAGAAGGCTTGGTAGCTATTCTGGATTAGAGTTGGATGGAAGATATTATGTTGTAGAATTAGTTTTGAAAGTTTTCATTGTAACCTTGTAGATTCAGTATTTCACTTGTAATCCTTTGAGATTTTTGTATTACTGTAGATGTATGCTCTGTTTTGATCTGATATGAATCCATTATTGTGATATCTTTACCCTTGTCGGGTTGGGGTGTTACAATAGTTGTAAAAATTGATTTTCTTAAAACATTTTCATAAATAATTAAAAAGGTTTTCTCATCCCGCTAAAATCCCAAGTATATCAAAGTTCAAGGTAAGGTGTATGGCAAGGTTCATATCAAGGTTCATAGCAGGGTTCAATGCAAAGTTCAAGACAAAAGGTCAAGGCAAGGGTTCAAAGCAAAAGGTTCAAAACAAGGGTTCACAATACAAGGGAACATAGCAATGGCTTGGGGAAATCCTAAACGAATCAAAACAAGAGATCAAGAGAATGAAGGCTCCTTACAAGAAGGGCAGAATATCTGTACCTTAGCGAGTGAATGGAAGCAAACAAATGGATGAACACAAGTACACACTGTCACACCTCTTCAACGAATCTACATATATGATGATTCATAATATACTTATTAGCTCATTTAATTTCATAACGGATTTTAAATACTTGTTACTAATCACATTCTTATAGTTAGGGTTTATTAAGTAATTATAAATAGTTTAGGGATTATAGTGAAACTATCGTAAGATTAGGGTATGAAATATAAATATCATAAAGTTACATGTTTTAACAAGTTAAACCATTTTAGTTTGAATAATGATAAGTTCCACCCTTAAGTTACACAATTTATCCTTATTTAGCCCTAATTAACTTCTTATCAGCTTTTAACCCTAAACAGACCACACTTGATCGAATTTATGAACCATATTAGAACTTAGAGATAAAATCTACAAAAATTCCCAGAGCTACCTCAATGTCTTGACAACCCACACTAATTTTCCCAGAATTTATTAATTTGTTTAACCCCACATGAAAAATACCACAACTCGGACTACTCAGAAAACATGTCTGCTGTAACACTCAGAAAGTAACCACTTCATTTACCCACCAATACCTCCAGGAAAAATCTACAAAACTTCATGACACTACTATACATATTGAAGTTACATACTGGAGAATTTCATGACCTAACTCCTCATGGTTTGAAAATGAAAAATCGTCAAAACGGACTGATTTCCATACATCCGAATTCAGGTTTGACACTTAATTTTCTAAAAATCAAAAAGTGGTCTTCCAGGCCTCTAAAAATTACAAGGTTAATTTCTACAGAAAGATATTTATTTGAATTTAATTTTAGACTCAAGAAATACCCAAATACCCTTTGTTATCATCAAGATTCAATCGATTAAAGTCGGATAAATTTTCTGATCAGAAACTGTTTCATTAATTAATGTGATCCTTTAGGGTTTTGCTATTCCAAAGATTAATTCATGATAACAAACACTTATAATTGACATCAAAACTTCCCTAGGTCACTTCCTACACGTTTTTAACATAATCATATCAATCATAATAATAATTCATGGATTGATTCACACTAGGGTTTTCATATTCATGATTTTATGTTATGATTTTATGTGATACTTTTCTTATGTTCTTATACTTATTTAATTGCCATAACATTAAGGAAACAAGAACAAGAATTAATGAGAAGGGATGATACAAATACCCTTGATGATCACGAACACAAGACCTAGCTTTCTTCTTCTTCCTTGGTGCCTTCTTTGGATCGATTGGGAGAGACTAGAGAGAGAGGGAGAATGCCGATCTTTTTAGAGAGAGGAGATTAGGGTTTTTTTTTTTCTTTTTTTTTTGAGAAATTCGGTATGTAGGGGATGGGGAATACCGAATATTTGTTTTGGCCTAAATAGGGAATGGATAAGTGTTATTTTGGGCTTGTGATCAATTAAAATAAATGTATGATTATCCTCTTAATTTTGGGCCGAAAATTCTAGAATTATGGCACATCAAATGGGTCGATTTTTTTTAGGGCTAGGTACATAGGATTTTTATTTTGAACAATTATTTATAATATAATGTTTTATTGGTAGCTTAATTTATTTTGTAACTTAGGATATAATTTACATTAGGTTAAAGTACAAATTAATGTTACTTATATGATTTTCATAAGTTCTTACAATTCTTAAATTTCAAGGGTAATTTGGTCATTTTACAAGTTTTAAAATTTCAGGTATTACAACTTCTTCCCCTCTAAAAAAAATTTCGTCCTCGAAATTTGCAGGGAAACGGAAAGGAAATAGAACGGAATGCGAACAAGATTTCAAATAAATCTAACTGTATTAACAGCAGAGAGCTCTATAAGAGTTCAAGATTTACAACTGAAATCAACATAACGCCAAAAAGAGAGTCTAAACTTGTCCAGACATCTAATGAACAAGGGCAGAGTATACGAACAGGTAGGATGAACCTAAGGTCTCACTAATCACGGATAAACCAGCGGAGGTCAAATTCTAAACTTCTTATGTACTTCCCAAGACATCCTATGGCCACAATGAGGGCACGTTATATGGTGTAAGTATTATCACGTTGATCAGGCGTCATAATACCAGCACCACATAAATATGCCTTCATGATGATCATACTTTATCTCGAGTCATAAATAGGACAATCTATCTTAATCCACCTAATGCTTCTACAGTCTTAAAGGTCAACAAAAGCAATGTCATATCAAAGCACGAATCAGAGTAATGCGGAAGTAGTGATGCTTAAACAAATACCTTATAGTCTACCCATTCCTCACTGGTCAAAACTTAAGTTCATATCAGGGAATCCTAAAGCAAGTCCTCAAGGTGTTCTCCAATGTTCTTACAGTCGAAGCCTAATGGTCCAAACGCACAGGTCAAGGGTAAATGTATTACGAGTCGCAGCCTGCTCTCTGATACCATAAATTGTAACACCCCAACCCGATAAGGGTAAAGATGTCACAACGATGGTTTCATATCAGAACAAACACAAGCATTTGACATTAATAATACAATAGAATCCAATGGTTTACAATGAAAAATCCGAAACTACAAGGTTATAAAACAATAATTTTATGTCTAACTATAACTTCTTCTAATCCTCTTCAATAGCTATTAAGGTCTTCTAGTTCCAAGGTAAACTCTTCACTCAAATACCCAGCTTCCAAACTAAAACCTGCCGCAGGAAAAGAAATGCGGCTGAGCTACGAGAGCTCAGTGAACAGATATAACGATAACAAAGCAGTAATAAAAGGTAGTGAAGTAAGTGGAATAATACAAGGTGTAACAAGAGTAGAAAGGACAATGGAAAGGTTATCAAGAAATAGTTACAATAGGTAGGTGTAAAGTCAACCATAACCCACCACCAGCCCAAGTTCAATTCAAGTCAAGTCAAATCAAGTCATAGGGTAACAGAAACAGAAACAGAAATCCTCTACGAGCCCAGAACATATCATATCAAGTCAAGTAAACAAGTATACATGTATACGGAGGGGTGACCTCGGTATGCCAAGTATAATATGAGGGGATACCTCCAAGGGTTGGAGTCATGAGCTCCCAAGAGTGAATGACGTGTATCGCACACACCCATCATGTCACTAAGTAATACAAGTAAACAAGTCAAGTCAAGTCAAGTACAAATCTAGGATGCATCCATGCGCCCCTGTAGGCTGCCACAATGTCTTCATCTACGTGTACAAGTAAAATATCAAGTCATGGCAGGGACGGGATAGGTAATCACTTTCCTACCCAAAAGTCAAGTCATTGGTGCATCAATGACAAGGACATGAAACCCTCATGCCTAGTATGGCTCGTAGTCTCAAACTGTGGGTCAAGGTCAAGGTCAAGTGTACAAGTCAAGTTCAAGTATCAAGTGGTTCAAGTATCAGGTTTCAAGTTTCATGTTTCAAGTACAAGTTCAAGTTTATCAATGGGTTCAAGTCAAATGGTCAAGACAAGAGATCGTAGCAAATGTTCATAGTAAAGGTTCAATCTAAAAGTTCATTTGAAAACAATCCTTTTAAAATAGTTTCCATAAAATAATCTTTTAAAATGGCTTTTCATAAAAATAGTCTTTTAAAATGGTTTTCATAAAATAGTCTTTAAAATAGTTTTCAATAAGATAGTTGTAAAAATTGATTTTCTTAAAACATTTTCATAAATAATTAAAAAGGTTTTCTCATCCCGCTAAAATCCCAAGTATATCAAAGTTCAAGGTAAGGTGTATGGCAAGGTTCATATCAAGGTTCATAGCAGGGTTCAATGCAAAGTTCAAGACAAAAGGTCAAGGCAAGGGTTCAAAGCAAAAGGTTCAAAACAAGGGTTCACAATACAAGGGAACATAGCAATGGCTTGGGGAAATCCTAAACGAATCAAAACAAGAGATCAAGAGAATGAAGGCTCCTTACAAGAAGGGCAGAATATCTGTACCTTAGCGAGTGAATGGAAGCAAACAAATGGATGAACACAAGGACACACTGTCACACCTCTTCAACGAATCTACATATATGATGATTCATAATATACTTATTAGCTCATTTAATTTCATAACGGATTTTAAATACTTGTTACTAATCACATTCTTATAGTTAGGGTTTATTAAGTAATTATAAATAGTTTAGGGATTATAGTGAAACTATCGTAAGATTAGGGTATGAAATATAAATATCATAAAGTTACATGTTTTAACAAGTTAAACCATTTTAGTTTGAATAATGATAAGTTCCACCCTTAAGTTACACAATTTATCCTTATTTAGCCCTAATTAACTTCTTATCAGCTTTTAACCCTAAACAGACCACACTTGATCGAATTTATGAACCATATTAGAACTTAGAGATAAAATCTACAAAAATTCCCAGAGCTACCTCAATGTCTTGAAAACCCACACTAATTTTCCCAGAATTTATTAATTTGTTTAACCCTACATGAAAAATACCACAACTCGGACTACTCAGAAAACATGTCTGCTGTAACACTCAGAAAGTAACCACTTCATTTACCCACCAATACCTCCAGGAAAAATCTACAAAAATTCATGACACTACTATACATATTGAAGTTACATACTGGAGAATTTCATGACCTAAATCCTCATGGTTTGAAAATGAAAAATCGTCAAAACGGACTGATTTCCATACATCCGAATTCAGGTTTGACACTTAATTTTCTAAAAATCAAAAAGTGGTCTTCCAGGCCTCTAAAAATTACAAGGTTAATTTCTACAGAAAGATATTTATTTGAATTTAATTTTAGACTCAAGAAATACCCAAATACCCTTTGTTATCATTAAGATTCAATCGATTAAAGTCGGATAAATTTTCTGATCAGAAACTGTTTCATTAATTAATGTGATCCTTTAGGGTTTTGCTATTCCAAAGATTAATTCATGATAACAAACACTTATAATTGACATCAAAACTTCCCTAGGTCACTTCCTACACGTTTTTAACATAATCATATCAATCATAATAATAATTCATGGATTGATTCACACTAGGGTTTTCATATTCATGATTTTATGTTATGATTTTATGTGATACTTTTCTTATGTTCTTATACTTATTTAATTGCCATAACATTAAGGAAACAAGAACAAGAATTAATGAGAAGGGATGATACAAATACCCTTGATGATCACGAACACAAGACCTAGCTTTCTTCTTCTTCCTTGGTGCCTTCTTTGGATCGATTGGGAGAGACTAGAGAGAGAGGGAGAATGCCGATCTTTTTAGAGAGAGGAGATTAGGGTTTTTTTTTTCTTTTTTTTTTGAGAAATTCGGTATGTAGGGGATGGGGAAATACCGAATATTTGTTTTGGCCTAAATAGGGAATGGATAAGTGTTATTTTGGGCTTGTGATCAATTAAAATAAATGTATGATTATCCTCTTAATTTTGGGCCAAAAATTCTAGAATTATGGCACATCAAATGGGTCGATTTTTTTAGGGCTAGGTACATAGGATTTTTATTTTGAACAATTATTTATAATATAATGTTTTATTGGTAGCTTAATTTATTTTGTAACTTAGGATATAATTTACATTAGGTTAAAGTACAAATTAATGTTACTTATATGATTTTCATAAGTTCTTACAATTCTTAAATTTCAAGGGTAATTTGGTCATTTTACAAGTTTTAAAATTTCAGGTATGCTTTGATACAAATTGATAGGTTGATCGATCGATACACTGGAAGGTGGTTAAACCTTTGTTGCTTTGTGTATGTGATAAGTTGAGTTAATATGATCAAGTACGCGGAATTTACTTAATCACACTTAGAAGGTTATTTGTGTTATGGAAATGGAACGGTTATGCTTGTGTATATAGAACAAAGAACATGCAATGTTATCACCAAAACGATTCAATATTATTCAAGATAATACGAGTGATCTTCAATATCACTAGGGTTACAAAGACCTTGAATCTTATGTTTTCTATGACTTGTGATATTTGTTCTATGTTCTTGAGAGTTATTTTCTAAGCACTTAATAATTCACACACTTTTGTTATATGTCACTCTTTAATATCTAGTCTAAGATCTTTCTTTTATAACACAAGAAAGATCTTTACAATATTGTTAAGTCTAATCGAACACTTGCTTTGAGAGTGTCAGTCATTAAGATACAACATGTATCTATGTTTACAACTTGTTCTGAGAATATAACATAATGACTGATCACATGGGGTAAGATATTATCTACCGTATATTGTTGACTTTAATACACATAATATCTTTTCATACTTATCCACTCAGCAGCAGAAAGTTCTTCACCAGCAGCAGAATCATAACGCTAGCAGCAGAATCACTCAGCAGTAGAATGTTAACGCTAGCAGCAGAATCAAATGCTCTAGCAGCAGAATCATACTTAGAGTATTTCTTTGAGTAGAATCCGATATTAAACTTCTTGAATATTTAATTCCCGACAGAAATCTTCCTCCCAATGGTATGTACCCCTCGTTCCAAACTCAGTCTTATCCTCAAGGTTTATATCCTCCAGTAAATGGGCAGCCTAATAACCCAAATCTCCCTCAACCTTATGGGAGCATACCCTTCGGGCATCCTATGGCATACCCTCCGTACACCATGGGAAATGATTATCCGTTCGCCATGAACACACCTTATCAGTCCTACCCCAGCCAAACTCCTATGGGGATGCCCCCAAACAACAATCCATATAATACTGTACCCATGTATGCACCACCTTATAATTGTCTATACTCAGACCCTATGGGTTCAGCTACACCCTTCGTTAGGTGGATAGAAGACTACCCATTGCCTGATGGGTTGAAAATGCCTTCGCATATTGGGACTTATGATGGGAAGGGGGATCAGGACAATTTCCTACATTTGTTCGAAGGGGCTATTAGGATGCAAAAGTGGGTTATGCCTGTGGCCTGTCACATGTTTACTTATACCCTACGGGATTCTGCCCGTATTTGGTGGAATGGGCAAAAGCCTGGCAGCATTGTCAATCTTGATGATCTCAAGGCTAAGTTCCGATCACACTTCAGTTAGCAAAAAAAGTTTACAAGGACCCATCTAACGGTGCAGAAAATTAAACAAAAAGAAAAAGAAAGCACAAGGGCCTTCGTTACTAGGTACATCGATGAAACTTTATAGATCTTAGTTCTACATGAAGATCAGCGCATTTCGGGTTTCGTACATGGTCTTCGAAATCGGAGTTTGGTGGAATTCTTATCCACTGACCTTCCGACAACATACAAAGGGTTAATGGAAAAGACGTATACTTGGATTGAAGCAAAAGAGGTATCTACTAACGGTGCTCCGATCGACAGAGACAACAACAGCAAGTTCTCAAAGCATTCTGTATGGGAAGGGTCAAAGAACAAGAACAAAAACAGAGACAAGTTTTCTCCGTACAAAGGTCCTAACCATGGTTTGCTGGGAAGCTTAACTAAGTCTCCGAAGGAAATACTTGCAACAGAGAGGGCTGCTAAGGCTTTCGAAGCACCCCCTCGTATGACAAGCAAGGGCAAAAACAGGGATACCAGCAAGTATTGTTACTTTCATGAAGATTACGGTCATGATACAAACAGTTGTAGGGAGCTAAAGAAACAGATAGAAGAAGCTGTGAAGTCCGGGCAATTGGCACATTTGGTGAAGGGTATAAAGAAGGGAAATGAAAAAATGTCCGACACTCAATTGGCTAAGGATACTACTCCTCTCGAAGCTCCAATACTTATGGTTCGTTGGGGCGAAGCAAACTTAAAAAGAAAGGTAGCAGAGCCGCAGATAAGCGAAGTAGGGGAAGTAACATTTCCTCCTATCACATGCCAAGTCCCTTCGAATGATCCAGTGGTCATCAAAGTTCTAATCTTCAATCGAAAAGTAAACAGAGCCTACATGGGCTGCGGAAGCTCCTGCAAAATCATATACGAGCATTGTTTTCTTAAGCTCAAGCCTTCGATTAGATCGCAACGGGTTAACTCGAAGATACCTTTGGTAGGGTTCTCTGGTGAGCATTCTTGGCCTCTGGGAGAAGTACCATTGGACATAACAATTGGAGAAGGCAAGTTCGCAAGGACAGAAACCCTCACGTTTGCTATCGTAAGGTCCGATTCTCCATACAATCTACAGATAGGAAGGACCGCCATGCAAAAGATGGGTATTGTAGTTTCCACCATACACGCCGCGGTGAAATTCCATACACCTTATGGGATAGGAACCGTATTCTCTAGTTACAATCAGGGGAAGACTGGAGATATTGGCAAAAAGATCAAAGAAAGTCCCGAAGAACCTCCAAAGGCCATTCTAAGTTGTACAGATGCCGAAGAACGTATTGTGGTAAATGAGCTCTATCCAGAGCAAACGGTGGTAATCGGAAAGCAACTCCCTGCCAACTTCAAGGCAGAATTGGAGAAGCTACTCAAAGCCAACAAGGATGTTTTCGCATGGACATACTCAGACATGACAAGGGTTCCTCGGACTCTTATGATCGATGACAAGCCCTTCGGCACAGAGCATAAGCTTAATGAGTTCAAGCACATAGAACCAATTAAGCAGAAGCGACGAAGCCTGGCACCTGAAAGGAACGCAGCCGCTTGCAAAGAGGTGGATGAACTTGTACGAGCAGGAATTCTAAGAGAAGTAAAATACCAAACCTGGGTTGCTAATCCAGTTATGGTAAAGAAAAGTGACGTAGGGTGGCGAATGTGTGTTGATTTCACCGACATCAACAAAGCTTGCCCTAAGGACTGCTACCCTCTACCAGAAATTGATTGGAAGGTCGAATCCCTCTCGGGGTTCCGTTTGAAATGTTTTCTGGATGCCTACAAAGGATATCACCAAATACAAATGGCGGAGGAAGATGAGGAGAAGACAGCCTTCTACACAGGAAAAGGGTGTCTACTACTACAAGAAAATGCCCTTCGGTCTAAAGAACGCAGGGGCAACTTGTCAAAGATTGGTAGACAAAATCTTCCACAAACAGATAGGAAGGAACCTGGAAGCCTACGTTGATGACATGGTAATAAAAAGTAGGATTGAGGAAGACCTAATCTCCGACATTCAAGAAACCTTCGAGCAATTGAGGGCAATCAACATGAAGCTTAACCCAAAGAAGTGTTCCTTTGGCGTGGAAGAAGGACAATTCTTGGGGCATCTGATTACAAAGCAAGGGATTAAAGCTAAACCTTCGAAGGTCAAAGCCATCACTGCTCTACAAGTTCCAAAGTCATTAAAAGAGGTACAAAGCCTAAATGGGAAGCTCGCAGCACTTAGCAGATTCCTGTCGAAAGGGGCGGATCGTTCTTTACCATTTTTCAAAACACTTAAGGGGTGTACAGATAAAAAGACTTTCCAATGGAGTTGTGACGCAGAAGCTGCTTTCCAAAAGCTGAAAGAGTTCATGGAAATCTTACCAACACTTATGGCCCCAATCAAAGGCGAAGTGTTGTTCATGTATATTGCGGCATCTTTCGAAAGCATTAGTGCTGTCCTTCTGGCAGAAAGGGATAAGAAGCAAGTCCCGATTTACTTTGTTAGCAGGGTCCTGCAAGGGGCTGAATTGAACTATCCGGAGTTAGAAAAGCTAGTCCTAGCATTGGTTTACACCGCAAGGCGTCTTCGAAGGTACTTCCAATCTCATCCCATCACAATATTGACCGATAAGCCAATTAAGCAGATACTGTCGAAGCCTGAGAAATCGGGTAGAGTGGCCAAATGGGCCATCGAACTGGGAGAACATAACATAGAGTACAAGGCTCGAAACTCCGTCAAAGGCCAAATACTTGCAAATTTTCTCGCTGAAATACCCTCCGGACCTAGCCAAGACAGAGAAATCCCGAAGGAAAAGCCCCCAAAGACGAATGAGGGGTGAAAACTATACACAGACAGAGCCTCAAGCTCTGATGGTTCGGGAGCAGGTCTAATGCTGGTTAGTCCGGAGAAGAAAGAGTACACTTATGCATTACATTTTGAGTTCGAAGCTACGAACAATGAAGCAGAGTACGAAGCTTTGCTAGCTGGCCTCCGACTCGCAAAGGACATGGAGGTTCGTGACCTTTCCATTTTTGTGGACTCGCAACTAGTAGCCAACCAAATCAAGGGCTCTTACGAAGCAAGGCATCCCACCAATAAACAATATTTGGATAAAGCTAAAGAACTTCTTCAGGGGTTCGAATCCTATGAGATAGCACATGTTCGCAGAAACCAAAACAAGAAAGCAGATGCTTTAAGCAAGCTAGCTTCGATGGCATTTGCTCATCTAACGAAGGAGGTTTTGGTAGAAGTATTGGCTGATAGGTTAATAAAACGAGGCGAAGTATCTGATGTCTTACTCGAAGAAGGCCCAAATTGGATGACTCCAATAAGGGAATACTTGATCAGTGGTATCCTTCCCGAAGACCCAAAACTAGCGCGAAAGGTCAGGGTCAAAGCTCCCTAATATAGGCTTATTGGGGATAATCTCTACAGGAGATCTTTCTTGTCTCCATGGCTTTGTTGTGTGGGGCCAAAGCAGGCTTCGAACATCATCCGTGAGGTACATGAAGGATCCTGCGGTTTGCACGCAGGCCCTTGCTCCGTTGTCTCAAAAATAATGAAGCTTGGGTATTATTGGCCGTCCATGCACAGGGACGCAATAGAGATAATACAAAGGTGCGAAGCATGTCAGATCCACTCCAAAGTTCCAAGAATGCCTAAGCAAGACATGACCTCTGTCACTTCAGCATGGCCTTTCTGTCAGTGGGGAATTGATATAGTCGGACCCTTACCAGTGGCTCCAGGAGGAGTCAAGTTCTTGGTCGTAGCCATAGACTATTTCACCAAATGGGTTGAAGCAAATCATTTGGCATCAGTAACAGGAAGGCATATGGAAAAGTTTGTGTGGAAACACATAATCTATTGATTTAGGGTTCCTCACATTATCATATCTGACAACGGAAAGCAATTCACCGAAGGGGTGTTCCCGGTCTTTTGTGAAGGTTTGAAGATCAAACAGTCATTTACTTCCGTATACCATCCTCAGGGTAATGGGCATGTTGAAGTCACCAATAGGGACATCGTTAATGAAATCAAAAGGAGGTTAGGACGAAGCCATCATGGGTGGGTAGACGAACTACCCCAGGTTCTGTGGGCGCATCGGACGCACCCCAAGTCAAGCCATGGGGAGACTCCTTTTAGCCTTACTTATGGAACAGAGGCTGTTATACCTTCCGAAATAAGCATCGAAACAGAGCGCATTCAGAACTTTGAGGAAAAGATGAATGAAGAAAGGCTTCAGGAAAACCTTGATCTTCTTGAAGAAAGAAGAGAAATAGCCTCAGTAAGATAGGCTATCTACAAACAAAAGTTTGAAAAGTACTACAACAACCGAGTTCGACCCTCCACTTTCAAGCCAGGTGAATATGTCCTTCAATTAAACAGTGCTAGCAAGGCCGAGTATGAAGGAAAGCTAGGGCCCACATGGGAAGGACCCTACATCATATCTGAAGCCTATGACAATGGAGCCTACAAGCTCGCAATGCTTAAAGGAGAGGTCATGGATAGGACTTGGAATGGTACCAATCTTCGTAAGTTTTACATATAAGACTTACTATTATTAAAAGCACTCAGTTTATTTTTTCAAATTCATGTAACGCATTCTTCTCACTTGGGGAAAGAAATATTAATGGTAGGTGTCTTAGTGTTCATTTCTTAAAATGATGCAATCCTCCCTACCCACTTAATGATATAACGCATTTTCCTCAAATCTCTTGTTTCGTTATTTAAAACAAAGATTTGTTCAGCCAAGTACTTTACAAGTTTCAATGTCGAAGGATGAAGCAGGACACATGTCTTGTATACAAATAACATCCATTACAATTCACATTAACTTTCCTATGAAGTCTTAGGGTATTCTAAGCCCTTTGTAACTTAAGGATGAAGACATAGTGGGTCGCGACCCTCTGTTGTAGTCAAATTATACGATTGCTAAAAATCTTGGTTCAAAATACACACAATAAGGTTATAACCTTAGGTTGTATGTGTACATTTGATATAAGCGTAAGAGAAGAAAAGCATGACATTCAAAGAGGGACATTGTCCCCTAAATGGTATTACCAAGACCAAGCATGGTCAAAGCCATCAAAAAATACTTAAGCAATTGTTCGAAGCACGGGCCGAAGCCCAGCATGATGCAAAGAAGAATTGTCAAAACATATAGGCACAAGCCTAACAAGCATAATGGGACATTGTTTAACAGGGTACATGCCACCCTTACAACTAAATTACTGCCAAACACGGCAGCCCTCATGCATTTTTAAAAAAATTGAGATTCTTTGATGGAGACGGAGGCCTCACGGATGCAGTCTTCTTGGTTGGAGAGGGAGGCTGAACCTTCCTCGGTTTCTTTGCCATGAGATCTTTTACTAAAGCTGAAGGGTTTTTGGTTGCTTCGGCGAGGAAAGGGTATTCTGCTGAAGTGAACGCATTGCCAGCATTATTATATTCTTGCTCAGAATTCGGAAGATAGTAGGGTATCTTCGACAAGACCACAGGTTTCCTTGTCTGGGCAATTTCTTCCATTGTCGTACACGTACCATAGAAAATGGCCGCGTTCACCAGCCTCCCAATAACTTCCCCCACCTCATCACTATGGTACAACTCCATTGCAACATGAGGAACAACCTTCGAAACCACCTCAGCTCTGTCCTTCTTCAAGTTTTTGCATTGGATTTTAAGTTCATCAATCTCATCGCAAAGCTTGATCTCCTGCTCAACCAACCTGGCCTTTTTGGCTTCAAGACCTGCACATGTGGATTTGAGTGCCGTAATCTGTGACCTATAATCAGACAACTTAGCCTCCTCCACCCTCAATTTGTCACGTTCTGCTTGGGATTCCCTCAACTGTCCTTCGAGACTATTGATTCTTATTCGCATGTCTTGGACAATAGGATTTTCTCCAAATCCTCCATTGCTTCCTTACATTTGGCTTCCAACTCGGCATACTCATTATCCCTGACCTTCTCTTTGGCTAAGATAGCGTCCATTTTCCCCCTCACAGCCAATACTATCTGAGCCAATTCCCTTGTTTAAAAATTAAGATGATTATCCAAAACAGTCTGTCTAGCATAACTCTTGGAATGAAAGTTGCAAAGCTCTTCCATTGAAAAATTATCTAAAATCCCTCTCCAACTGGGTGGTGTCATCTTGTCAATTAATTGGTGACACGCAAGGGCATTCGGAAGCTCCTTCACGTCAGGAAGACCTACGAAAGATAGAACAGTCAATTATATGAAGTACGGTATTCCTTTTGCATGAAAGATTTCCACTTACTCGGAGTTTCATCTTCGGGAATCTTCAAGGTAGTAGGTACGAAGGTTTTAGCATGGGAGCCTTTGGGTTTCACCGTTCTTGTCGAAGGGGTTGGAAGGGATAACTTCCTTTTTGGAGGAGTTTTCACAGACATAGCAACCCTTCCTTTCTTACTTTTCTTCTTGTCTGATGGGCCGGAGGACTTTGCGAGCCTCGCTTGAAATTCCTTGATAAGGGGATCATCAGAATCTGCTACATTTTCCACGAAGTGCGGGGTTTCTTCATTGTTGACTGATATTGATGGAGAGCCTACTCTGTAGCTCACATTATTTTGATCTTGGGGATGAAACTAACTTCTCTGGTACTATGGGCCACAACAAAATTTCTAAATGCCATTCCTGCAACAACAAAGAAGAAAAGATAAATATCAGCAGATAAGTAATTTACTTTATTTTGAATGGGTATATACATACTTTTCCCGTCACACATTATCTCAGGTTTCAATGGAGAGTGTTGGTCACCACTTTTTAGATCAAACCACACACATATAAATCTAGAGAGAGAAAGATTATTCTAGAGAGAGAAAGAGCTAGAGAGAATAATGAGAGAATTTCTCATTCCATACATGAACCATCACCTCTTAAATGAGAGGTTTACACCATTTATAGTCTCCAATCATATGAGAATAGGGAAGTGTGCCGTCTTTACATTTTTCACTAATTCAACATTAACATAAATACTATGACTAAACTAGACGACACACTTCTACTATCATGTAGAGTATATTTTTCCAATTCTAACGTGCTATTACATGACCATATTACAAGACTCATTGACTCGATAATGATCGTCACTTTAAGCATTCCCAACAATCTCCCCCTAAGGGACGATAATTGAGATCTCTCTTTGATTACATTTATGATCATCACTTTTGCATTTCCAACAATCTCCCCCTAAGGGGTGATCATTGAGATCTCATTCTGTGACATGTGGGTTATGGGTCCATCAATAGAAATGGATGTTCATTAATCTTCTTTGATGCTTGTTGTCTTGAACTTTGAGTCTTCGTGTAATAGCTTTGCTAGATTCTTTGTTCCAATCATGCTTTGTGATTTTACAACCTTAAATTGATCAATACTTGAAATACTAATGACGTGTTCCCAACAATCTCCCCCTAAGTATTGGTCATCAAGGTTGCTTGACGTCGTCTTTGCTTCTTTAGCTTTAGACGTCTCTTGCATATTTGTTCCTTAGTTCTTGGTGTGATATGATATGGTATGGTAATGATCTGCTGTCCTCCAATGGTCTTCAATTCTGGTGTCTTTACGTATTTTCCACCATGTCATATGTCTTTGACTTTTATTCTTCATCTGGTTCTCACTTCTTCAATCCTTGACTTATGAAAGGTTGTAGTGCTCGAACTTTGACTATTCTTTAACATCTTTGAACTTTTGTTATTTCTTAGTCTTTATGAGAACATTTCCTCAGGATATGAGCATGATGAAAGGTGATGGAACTCCAGGTATTCATGATTCGCTGCAGGTAAACAGTTAGCAATAAATCATCTGGCACTTACAGATTTGGACTTCGAGATCATCAACAGCATAGTGTGAAGACTTTCTCTAATCCAAACCCAGGCCGTTTTGAACCGGATACCCCTTAAAGGGCTTACACGAACACACCGAAGTCCACCCACGATTCAGTGAGTCACTGGAGATCACCCCACGACTATAGACCATTTTGGAGCAAACACTAAGCGTAATCCACAAGGGATTACCAAAGTGACCTGCTGTCAGGGCTGTTTGATGTTGACCCTGGCAGGATTTCCATTCAATCACTAAGAATCACACTTGTGGTTTCTCTCATGAATGTTCTCGACAGATTGCTAAGATCTGCGAAGGACACTCCTATAATTTACAACTGGTGTTCTTTTTGTTGAACATCCAGTGTATACTAAGTGTACCTAAGAGATCTTTGATGTATCTCATGGCTCTAGACTCGATTAGTGCACATTTGTTTGGTCGTCAGAGGCATGGAGCAGAGTGCCTCCTTTTCAATATCAACACATCTCATAGTGAGAGGTCGATAGATAATGAAGGGTTCTCCGTGTGAAATGAAACAAGTGCCTTTTGAGAGACACCTGAGTGGCTAGAAGGTTAGTGCAGTGCGTCACTGGGTCCATGATGACTTTGATCTTCAATACCGGTGATGCCCAATCAACCAGTAGATTATGTATTGAACCCAGTGTCTGCCCTAAGGTTGAACAAATGGAGGGCTATTTCTTTTCACCCTTTTCTTTACTTTTCTTTTTCATTCTTCAACCCCTTCTTTCTCCTTACATTTCATATCTCCTTTTTTTTCAATCATACCTAGGACTTTCTAGTTATAAACTATTGGTATTGTCCTTGGGTAGATCCCTCCGGCTCTGGCGGATCATAGGAAGGTTATTCCTAACCTTAGTCACCTTATAACTCCATGACTATCCTATTGATGCCATAAACCAAACCTTTTGAAAATCTCTCAAAGTGTTTATGATTATGAAAACATATTTTGTTAACACTTTGAGAGTTTTGTGATTTTCAGAAAGACTCCCCCTTAACATGTGCTCATAAGTGATTAAGGTAAATTTGCACATGTCGGGTAGAGTAGGCACTTTTTGAATTGATTGATTTTCAATGAATATGATCGTCGCGAGACATGCTTACATCACTAGTAGAACTAGCTTGAAATTATTACCCGTCCAGATCACGTTCAAGAAAAATCGCTCGAAATCGGTACATTCTACTCAAACACATCCTTTGCGAGACACGCTTACATCACTAGATAAACTGGCTTGAAATTATTACCCATCCAGGATATGTATTTTCGACTACTGACTTTTGCTATCGTTAATTTGAGGGTCAATTCTGAGCCTAGCTCACATGAGATTTCATCTTGCGAGTTACCATATTTTGATCATATCGTTATTCTCCCCCTCAAGATAGCATACTTATGATGTTTTTGATAAACGTTTGATAAAAATATGCCATTTGAGTTTTGTGGGAAGAATTTCAAGAACTTTTCATTTATGGAACAAAGATTATTTTTCAAATACTCCCCCTTGACGAGGGAATACTTGTCCTTATGAGCAGAATTTTGAAAAACTTAAAAAAAATTCTGGTTTAATTCTACTCATAAGTAAGAAGCTTTCGCTCCTTTGATCAACATTGAGGCACTGAAGCGTACCTCAGGGTCCTTTCTTTACAGGTACGGGTTGTGCACTGTTATGTGTGCACAAGCCATTAAGCATGATCTTGACGGAACAATTTTGTTTTGGAAATACTCCCCCTCAAAACTAGCATTTGTTTTGAGAATTTTAAACTTTTTAAAGTTTGAGGGAAGGAGACTTCTTGAAGCAAAATTCTGAAAGATTTAGAAATTTCAGTTTGAAAAATTCTTGAGTGAATTTTGCTTCAAGGTAACAAAACCGTTATACTCTGAAATACTACCCTTCAAAACAAGCATATGTTTTGACATTTTGAAACTTTGGAGCGAATTGGGGAGTAAAGATTTGAAAAATCTTGAGCAAAATTTTGAAAAGTTTTGAAAATAACCTTTTGAAAATTTTTGAATAAATTTTGCTCAAGATTAAAAAGATTTTAGGATAAGTGCATGCTTGGTTTTAAGGAATGGTTTAGCAAGGCACTTTCCTTTCTTTGAAACCCGAATTGTACATTGTAATGTGTGTACAAGTCATAATGTTGAAGTTCGAGTCCTTAGCTGAAGTACTAAGAAGTCATAAAAAGTTTAGATTAGACAACAACCTTGGGAACCCATTTAAGCACGACGCTAACGGGTTTACTAAATTTTGAAATTCATTTGTACGTTGTGTCAATCTGATTTAAAGATGTTGAATTCCAATGAGGGCTGAAAACCGGTGTTTCATTTTGAAATAGCACTCGTGGAATCAATGGAGATTTAAAACTCTTTTTTCGTTGAAAATTGTTTGAGAAACCTGGTGTTTCTCTTGGAGTTTTAAAATCTGAAGAATAAAATTTCCATCTAGAGTTGAACCTCATGGGTTCTCTTTGAAGATTTGTTTTTGTGATAAATGGAAACCTTCCGTTATTTGGAATGTTCAAAGCAGAGTCATTCTTATGTTGCATCGAAAGCAATTCTGATATTGAATATTTGAAAACTTTTGAACGACTTTGCTTTGGTCTCCACACTTGCTTTACCGGTGTAAAACGAGAGCGTGGAGTTTGAAAAACTTGAGTCTTTTCTTTTGAAGCATTTGGATTTAAAAACTTTCGAGAAGTAAGTGTTTCATAAAAACTTGGTTTCTTTGAAAACTTCCTTCCTTTTTGCAAAGAATAGGTTGTAAACTGGGAAACCTTTTTCAAAAATGGTTTTGAAGATTCACCCGTGTAAACCTTCTTTGAAACACTCACTTCTGTTGTTGAAAAATCTGAAATAGGAGCTTTTCCCTTTGATCGGTTAAGAGATTCAAACTTCTCTTTTAAAGCATTGTATGAAGTTCTCAAATCACTGTATTCTTTTTGAAGAGAAAGATGATCTTAGGATGCCAATTTTGATTCTAAAGAGACAATTTGTTTCAAAAGTTGATCTTTTTCGGCTTTAGAATCATCTGTTTTACGAGCCAATTTCCTTTCGAACTCAACATTTTCTTTTTCAAGTCTTTCAAAATAATTTTCGAATTTTTTCGTTTTGTTGAAAAAGTCAGTTTTGGCATCCTCAAAATCGTTTGTTTGTTGAACTAAAAGCATTTCAAGCTCAACCACTTTTGTTTGAACCACATGATTTTTATTTTCAAAAAGATGCATTTTCTCCCTCGTTTCCTTTTCAAAATTTGGAGTTTTAGAATCGAACAGGGGATTTAGAGAGGAAACTTTTGTGATTTGAGACTCAACCTTATTCATCTTCATTGATTCAATCTTTTGCAAAACATTTTCAAACTTTTTATCTGCGAATTCAGACAATTGAGACTTCAAATCTTCGGTCTCTTTTTGTTTCATGTTTGATTTTTGTGTCTGAACTCGTGAACTTTTGATTGAATCAAACAGATTTTTGTAAATCAATTTCAAATGCTCAATTTCTTTTTCGTATTTTGAAATTTGACACTTCATTGACGCTTTTTCATCATCACGTTGCTCAAGTTTTGACATCCAAGGGTTTTCAAAAGATTGCTTTTCCAGATTGTGTTGTAAAGCTAGCTCAAAGTCAATGCTTTGTGCTTGACATCTTTGAAATTTTTTTTAAGAGAGAATATTTGACATTTCAGTTTCTCTTGGATGTCGCTTGACTCTTTTAAAATTCTCTCATTTTCGTGTCTCAACATCTCATTTTCCACTTCAAGGCAGTATTCACGATTAGTTCGTGTTTCAAAAGCATTTATACGTTTACTATAATTCTCGAGCTTTTCAGTTAACGACGTATTTTGTGCTTTTAGTTCACGATTAAGTTCATTACATCGAACAACTTCGTTTTGAATATTTTTGATTAATAAAACATTTGAAGCACATTCTTGATCATGATTCACATTGTCATGTTCAACCTTACCTCCATTAGGATCCATATGTGGAATGTCAGGAGTAATATTTCTATTATCCTGATTCACCACATATGTGTCGTTAATGTACTCAGGTTATCCATGACGTTGTGTCTCATAAGCAAACACATTATCAAATATCTTGATATGATCAGTTGATTGATGTACCGTAACCAATGTATCTGTATAATGTGAAGGTCCGACATCAGCAGCTGCAGTCTTCAAATCATTCATACAGTTGAGTTTCCCGTCAATATCTGAACCATTCCCTTGACTCGTGAAACCCAAATTATCATCTGATGTCCCTTTCTCATTGGCCGTTCCCGCTTGTATCTGTATCTCCATTTCAGTTCTTTCTCGTGCTTTTTCTTTTAACCCTTTTCCATGCAATACTTTTCCATTTGACTCTTTTGCTTATCCAGCATCTCCCTCAGATGAAGTGATCTTGTGGTAAGCACCAGTTCCAGTATGTTCATTAGTTTAAGCAACTGATCTCTAAAAGATTCAACTTCAAGGTAACTAATGATGCATTCTCTCCATATTTTGCTTGTAAATACATAATCTGAAGAATTTTTGAGCACTCTAGAATCTAAGTAGAGAAACCATTTTAGCTGCGTCTTGAGTGCTCGATATGCTACTATGCAGTCACTTCCTTGTACAATTTGCTTCTCTATTAGAGATATGTTGTGCAAGAGTTTCCGTTTGAAGGCTGTAAAGTCCATTTCAGATCCGAAGAGTGTGTCAAAAGCTCAATGACATGATCTATCCCATGATGGTAACGTTGCTTCTGAGAGGGTCATACATTTAAGCTTGACTAATTCAAAATGTGCTAAACAATTTTCCTTCGAATGAATAGCTTTTTGCACAACTTGAGGCATCTTTCCCTCTTGAGAACTTGATTCCATTTAATTTCGGTGTGTGATAAGGTTGATCTTGGATCGTTGCAAAGATCTAGGAGTTGTGTTTGATGTTGGTTTAAGGTTCAAGAGTCGTGATCGTTTGAAGTTAAGTCCTTTCCCGAGTTTTCTAAGTTGAAGGATTTATTAATGGTGAATTCTGATTTCCCTCCAAAAATTGAACTTGAAAAATTTTCCTACCAGAATTTGAAAGTCACCATAAAATGCAATTATAATGATGCTAGAAAAAAATTTGAGTTTAAAAAATTTTTACGCCAAATTTCATCGAAAAAATTCGAATTTTGACCTAAAAATTTGAATTTTGGGCCAAAATTTTCACCGTTATACCAAAAGTTGAGCACACTTAGAAACTTGGGTATGTCAAGAAAGTTGAGCAATTTTACCAAACTTTGGTATGTTGAGAATGTCGAGCAAAATTACCAAATTTTGGTATGTAGAGAAGTCGATCAAAATCTCCAAACTTTGGTATGTTGAAAAAGTTGAGCAAAATTTCACAAACTTTGGTAAATCAAGAAACTCGGTTAAGCTTGAAGAAACTCGACTAGGCTATTAGAAACTCGACTAAATGTAGAAACTTGAGTATGTAGAAACTCGAGCACACCTTGATAAACTCGACTAGGCTATTAGAAACTCGACTAATGTAGAAACTTGACTATGTAGAAACTCGAGCACACCTAGGCTATTAGAAACTCGACTAAATGTAGAAACTTGACTATGTAGAAACTCGAGCACACCTTGATAAACTCGACTAAGAAACTCGACTAGGCTATTAGAAACTCGACTAAATGTAGAAACTTGACTATGTAGAAACTCGATCACACCTTGATAAACTCGACTAAGCAGAAAGTCGATTAATCCTTAGAAACTTGACTAATTCATCAAACTCGATGAATTAGTCAGAAACTCGATTAAGCTTGAGAAACTTGAACAATCTCGACTAAGCCTGAAGAAACTCGAGCAACAAATTTGAGAAACTCGAGTAGAACCACAGAAACTCGAGTCAATGTCCAGAAACTCGACTAGACTAGAAGAAAACTCGACTAGACTAGAAGAAACTCGAGTATCTTTCTAGCCACCAACTTTCTAACTCGAAAGCTAATGACATAAACTCGGTTATTGAATCTGATGAACAGTAACTCGCCCAAAAAAAATTCCTAAATCTTTGTTTGGATCTCTGATACCACTTGTTGGTCACCACTTTTTAGATCAAATTTGTGTTTCCAACAGAGAGCCTTCCCAATGATCAACAATACCCGCCATATACAGAATCGGCTCCGGAAAAGTCTGAACATCAAAAGGGTGGCGAGCAAGACGCTGGTATAGGGTATTGCTCCTTATATGATACGACAAAGGATCATCAAAGCATTTCTCGTCAAACCCGAATGCTTTATCTAGTAAGGCTGGATATTCTGGAGGTATGTTTGTGTTTTGTACATAAAAGAACAAACCTTTCCATTTTCTTATATTGGCAAAGGGTTTAGCAATTAAACAAGGCACATCATACTCACATCTCTTGGCCAAGGTTATCCAATCACCACCTGGGCAAAGGTTAATGAAGCCTCTAAGCACAGTTAGTGTGGGCTCATAACCATAAGCTTTGCACACAACAATGTAGGTGGTCAACTTGGCTAGGCCAAAAGGATTCAACCTCGAAATATGTACTTGATAATATTGTAAGAACTCTAGGATTAAGGGATGAATGGGAATTCTAAAGTTGGATTCTGTAAATGCATGAACATAAAGCCCCACATACCCAGTTGGAGCATCAAAAATATTTTGGTTTTTATTTGGAAGCATAACTTTAAACTCCTTAGGTATGGGGTATTTGCCAAGAAATTCTGTCAAAGCCTGCTCTGATAGTGTACATTTTTGCTGCCTAATAATTCTTTTCGCTGCCATGCTCATCTCGAATTAGAAACAATGAGAGCAAAGGGTCAAAGAATTGGAAAAGAAAAATTACCTTTAAGCTCAACCGAAGCACGAAGCACAGTGTCGTGTATGTGTATTTTGGGCGCAAAAGAAAAGTGATCTAGGGTTAGGATTATGCAGGGTTTATGTATATCCTTTGTGGTTTTATCCTAGCCATCCACATGCAATCATAATCCTTTTTCATATGAATTTGTGACGAAAGGGATAGAGTGCAGCATGTTTTTTGAGTCGAATGCAATATAAACTCGTACGTATATATCACTTTCGACTGGGGGGCTTGATGATGTTCCCTCCGAACGGGTCGAAGGACTCCCCTTCGAGCCTGTGCGAAGCCCACTCTTCGGAGGCCCAGGTTAATCTCCTAAAACGTTTCATTGGCGTAAAACCATTCATCTATGAAGTGGTTACCATGTGGGAATCCGCCAATCGAAGCCTTAAGCCCTTCGGGGTATCTCCTTCGAAGGAACTAGGACGGAGAACCATTCTGACCTGGTCATACCCATGTCCCTTCTTCCCTTAGGCTTTCCCGCCAAAAGGGATAACGTGGGTCACAAAGCCCTAGCGGTTACCACATTTCATGGGACGCCCCCATGATCTCCGAATCAAGTGCAACCGCCCTCTAAGGCCTATTTCTCCCCTATAAATAGCTTAGACGGGCCATAACCATGGTAATGTCAACTTAACTCTCTCAACTTACTACAAACTTACAATATCACATACTTACTCGCACGCCGAAGGTGGTTCGCAGGGTCCAACCCCTGCGCAATCACTTATGTAGTGTTTTAGTATTTCTTATTTCAGGTTAAAGACAAGCTTGGCGCAACCTCAACACTCCTTAAATCCTTTGATCATCATCGAAGGCCTGGTCGTGCAATTTATTGTACAATCATATATATATATATATATATATATATATATATATATATATATATAATATATATATATATATATATATATACTAGTTGTCGAAGCCCGCCCAATGGGCGGGCACGCTTTGTGATTTTACTTTTTGTAATTTACACGCTCTTTATTACATTTGTTAATGTCATATAAAAGGGCATGACATTTAATTGTTATTTGGATGGTATTAGGTAACTTATTATTATTTATGATTTATAAATTGTTATTCGGGTAAAAAAAAATATACAATAATTAGCTATGATTTAAAAATTGTTATCCGGATAAAAAAAAAAAGAAAAAATACAATATTGAACTTATAATTTTTGTTACGATATATTGATGTTTCTTATACGTTTAACTTATTTGGAATGTATATTATTTTATGTAAGTCTATTTTTCAGCAAGCAATTCTTGGTTGTTTTATTTTGTTATGGTATTAGGTTGTGTTTGTTTAATATTAAGGCAAAATATTTGAGTAGCATGCAAGTGGTATAGCTTACTCATGAAAGTTAGCCTACCCTTGATCATTTCATGCATTTCATTTTCTTACTCTCTTCAAAGTAGGCATGATTACTTTTCAATGCATTTAAAATATGTATAGAGTGTTGCATTAACAAATTAGGTAATCATTACATCTAACTATTTATAAGTTGCTTTAATTTATAATGAGTAACCATTTAATAAGACAATGTATATTGGGTTTTAATCTCCCAGTTAGTTAAAAAAAACAAACACACACATCACCTTCACCCGATAATTGCCTGCATTCATAAAAGGTATTTTTTTTCCGAACATTTATAAACATAGTATGAATATTGAGTTACTTTAAGAGTATGTGTCTGTATATTATTGATTTAAGTTTTAAGTTGTTAGTTAATATAATATAATAATGTAATTAAAATAAGGTTTTTTTGCAGATCAAGTACTGGTTGTAATTAGATTTAATGTTTAATTGTAAGATTTTAATATTGCATGTTGGATACGTTGCTTAGTTTAAAAAACCCCAAATGTTGTAGTGGGGCAGTTAAACCTGAAATTAAGCATTTTTTATACATGATAAGTGGTTTGTTTATGCATTTAAGTCATTTTTTATATGTGATTGATAGATTGTGGTAGGCATCATTTTATTTCTGTATTTTTAATTATCTTTTGTATATCACAAAGTAAAGATAGTATTCGTTTAGTTGTATTTCATTCTGGTATAATGAGGATCTCTAGCGTTTTTTATGTGTGGCATATTAGTTGATTAGTTTGTTAGGTTTATAGTGGTTATTCGGTTTTTAAAAGGCTTTAAGAGTACTAAGTTAAAAAGCGCAGTACTAACGTGACAATTAGTATTGATGGAATTTGAATGTTGCTAAAAAGCTTTAACAGTACTAAGTTAAAAGGATTCAAAAGAAAATGGCTTATTGATGGAATTTGATTGTTGCTAAAAAGCTTTAACAGTACTAAGTTAAAAGGATTCAAAGTAGAATGGCTTCATCATCTTCAAATACTGATTCAAAGAAACAAAAACATGAAAAAGATCCTCCTCCTCCTTCTATGCCTTCAAAATACCAAATCTTTGGCATCTCCGAAGCTATTTGGAAAAAATGTAGGTCTGGTCAATTTGGAACAAAAAAAACTCTTATTGAACTTTATAATAACCGTATAAAAAAGCTTGAAAAAAAAAACAAAGAAGATGAAGCGATTATATTGATGCATCAAAAGAAGATTGAAGATCGTAATAAAGTGATAGAAGAAAACCGACAGAAAATTGTTGAAGTTTATAAAAGTATTGAAGATTACTAATCTATTTAAAATGTATGTACTATGAGATATGACAATATGTAATGTTGGAATATTTTGTAAGTTTGATTTCTGCTACTATAATGCAATATTATGTTGGTTTGTAAAGTTATTTAATTTTCTTTTCATAGAAAGTTTGCACTCAAGGGTCATGTTATTCAGAAATTGAAAGGGGACACAAGGGTCCTTTGTACTGATATCAACAATACATATATTTTGTTTACGTTTGATATTACATAAAAATGAAAAAATGAGGGGAGTAATTTTGGTTCAGCTCATGCCGGTTCAGCATGTTTTGTTTCCGTTTGATAGTTTTTGATCGTCACTATTTCCTCCTTTCTTATTCACATGAATATGAAGCATTTTATCTTCTTTCACGCAAGAAGCACACAAGTGTCTCTAACTTCAACATGAATAGCTTTTATTAATTCATACCAATTTATTTTTAGCTATGGTATTGGTTTTCAATCTTGAAAAGTTACCTGCAATACCATACCTAATAAAAGAGTGGTTTGAATTTATAAAGGCAAGTATTGTTTGAAGATAGAGATATTTTACAAAATGCTTCATGCTCATGTAAAGAAGAATTGAGGGAGTGAGAAGAAAGGAAATAAAAAGGAATTGAGACAGAGTAAGGAGGTAATTAAAGTCTGTTATGAGTTACTGTGGATCAAGGTAATTTTTAGTTGTTTTGAATTATCTTAATCCTCTGGTGGGGTTGATAATTGTTTTAGTGTATAATGAATCAACCCTGTTACCATGACATGTTGCGAAAGTGATGTTTGTTAGATGCAGATGTTTTGTTTGGCTGTTATTTCATACATGTTGTACTGGTGTTCGTTATTACAATAGTTTTTGAGTGTGTATTTGAAGGACTGGTTCGTGTTTTCATCTTTGCTAAATGTTTCGTGTTTTTGGAATGGTTTCAGAACAATGACAACACAACTCATCAAGGATTATAATCATGTGGAAAATATGGGAACATTGGTAGGTATTTATGGAATTATATTCCCATAATAATCTTCTTATACACGTTCTTTGAGTTTGTTTGTTCATGTGTTTGTTTGTTTTTTGTAAAACCATAGGTACTGCCTGATTACTATCATATTAACTACTACAACAAGAATGACTATGTGTACCTGATTAATAATAATCGGGTTAAAAGGAAAGTTTTTATTTTTCGGGAAAGAGGTAGCAAAAAATGGAGTATATCTGGTGCAAGGTGGGATAATTTCATAGAGCAAAGCGGCTATTTGAATATTAGGACTTTGCATTTCATAAAGGAGGCTGCAGACACCTTTTTTGTTACAGCGTATGATGCAGATGGATGGGAGAGCGGTGGTTATGGGAGAATTCATACACGGAACAGGCTGGTTAGGTGCATTGCTGAAGTTGGGGTTGATCGAAGTTCATCACCGGTAAAGTTATGTTATAATTGTATATATGTAAAATTTATGGAATTTATAAAGCTTGTTTTAATACTTTTAAATTTTGTTTTATTAGTGGTTTCCTGTGGAGTTCCTTCAAGGCGTTGAACACAATGATTTTGTGATTGAATTTTTCGATTCTGAAATATATGTGGTTGCAAACCGGAGTGTTATTCCTGGGACTTGGGATAGCGCTGGTTTCCAGTTTAATGTTCACTGGAATACGGTTGTTCATCGTACAAATCTAATGGTTGGTGAGCGAGTTGTGTTGACCAAAAAGACTGATATGCGATTGGCGTTGATGAGGTTTGATAATGATGGTTTTCAGCTCATACATGAACATCATTACCCCACACATCTTGCATTTGTTCAAGGGCATGATGCAAATGAGCCAGGTAGTACTACGTTTTTTTAAAATATATATATTCAATTTTACGTGTTAATTTGACGTGACTCAGTTGTATCTGTTTGTGAATATGTAACGTTTACTTTGTTTTTGATATTCGTTAGATGTAAGGTTGGTACACGGGTGTAATTGGTTCCAACATGGAGTGCATTTGTCTGAAGAGAATACTTTCTACCGAAGGCTTTTCCCGTTTGTGGTTGATTCCGGAAGAATGGTAAGGGTTGTCTCTTTATATACATTATGTAGTTTGAAATTTTTAATAGATATTTAATAGTAAAAGAGTTGAGGTTATTAATTTGTCGTAATTGCTTTCAGACTATACCAAGTGGTTTTGTTTCTGATAACAATTTGAAACAATTTACCCATGCGCTTCTAAGGAGGATGGACAGTGAACGCCGTGTAGTCATAAAAATTGAGCGTCATGCTGATAGGCCATGGAGAAACGATCATATGAACTTTAGAACAAATTGGAGGACCTTGGCCGAAGATTTCCAGTTTCCAATGAACAAAATGATCAGATTCCAGATGGTTGGAACAACAGTCGATCCGGCCTTTGAAGTTCAGTTGTTTAATGGGCCTATTCCGTTGGTGGCTGTGTTTGATGTATGTTGAAGTGCAGTTGT
Organism: Artemisia tridentata subsp. tridentata; assembly: GCA_021014915.2. Classification (NCBI taxonomy): domain Eukaryota; kingdom Viridiplantae; phylum Streptophyta; class Magnoliopsida; order Asterales; family Asteraceae; genus Artemisia; species Artemisia tridentata. The sequence goes on along the minus strand of CP139509.1, from coordinate 351,588,834 downwards.
TACTTAAGTAGTGTTTGATGGACTTATTTTGAATTTGGGGTAAATTGATTGTAATTACATGCTTCAGGATTGTATGGCTTTTGTAGACAATATGGTTATGTCCGTGTAAAACCGCATCAAGGTTGGCTCGATAACCCCGTTTTCTGTGTATGATATTTCTTTTTTGTGTAACTGTGCATGTTCAAGTCGTCACGGATTCTTGATTCATATAAACTTCCATTATACCTTTGGCTGCTAAATATATAATAACACCTTCAACACTGGCAGTACCTTCAACACTGGCAGTACGTTTTATCAAGTTAGAGTGTTTTTTTGATTTTGAACACTGGTTTTCTGTAATGACATTAAAACATTAAAATCAAGTATGCTATTGTAACGTAACAAATTAAAAGTTTTATCAGGTTAGGATGTACTTTGATTTTGAACATTGGTTTTCTGTAATGACGGTAAAAAATTACAATCAAGTATGCTTAATTTTGGACAGATTGATTATAAGGTTCATAAAGTTAAGATGTAAGTATCCTACTTCCAAAAAATCAAAATACAAATGTTTCTAATTTCTTTGTGGTGTCATAAGCTGATACCCTGTGATAGAATATTAACAAACATGGAATATTGGGAATCGTTGTAGTTGGCCTTCGTCTGAATGAACCTCATAACGCACCAACTTTATACGCATCATTTTTTATTGTTGAAAGCCACAGTCTTGTCCAAACTGATACCAGTTCCCTGCCATCACAATGGATTTGATCTTAAAAGGGTTATCTGTGTGTAAAACCTGATACAGGGTGATTGAGTAAGCCCATTTCCTGTGTATGATGATTGCTTTCCTGTACTTGTGTAACTTCAAGTTGTCCCAGATCTCTGATTCGATCTCCTGTGTTGTAAGACAGATAATGGGGTTACTTTCGTTTTTTCAAAACATATACTCGACGTGTTTTGGTTTGCTCGTTTATTGTTTCTATCTTACCAGTGGATAGTAATATCCAACTTCTGGGTGGAACCGTGTGTAAACGACCATAACTTCATTTACATGAGCATTGTGATGGTACCATTTGCAAATGTGATGCATTCTCGGGTCTGCAATAATATTCTGATTGCGTTGTTACGCAGTTTGACAATAGATGTTTAGGATAGTTTGATTTGTATTTGAATTATAAGAAAAACTAAAAACCATATACTTTGACTTACCATTACGATCTCGATAAAGAATTGGTCTAGGTGGTTTCTTTAGCAAAGTAGTTCGTATGTCTTCCTTGCTAAGTCCAAGACCATCATAGCCTCCTATGACCACAACTGATAATGTGTATCTCTCTAGGTTTGTAAAGACAAGTTGTTGACCCCACTCTATCCCCACCGTCACAACGAAGTCATCCCACCCGTAACCTGTTAACCCATTCATCCTGACGGCCTATCATCCCAAGGTTTAACCCTCTTGTGGCGAACATGGAATGCCATTCCTGCGTACATGAGGGTGAAATTGTCTTGCCAGATATCTTGTATGAAATCGCCTGGTAGTAACTACACATAGAAAAACGGATTTCATAAATAAGGTATACATTGATAACAATATATATTTTAGTTTTGAATCGAGAGTATGATTAAAATATATATATTTGATTACCGTGATTCCTGGAGCATACGTTGCCAAACACCTGGTCATTCTTGGTCCTATTTTTCGCCTATCGTAACCCGCACACTCTGATCCACTAATGTCGTAGACTGTCACGTAGTAGTCGTCTTGTCCGATATTAACAAAATGCATTGTAGCTGCAGTGCGAGGAACATTTGCTACAACAAACGCAGACCACTCTTTGTCACATAGCACCCATTTTCCGTCTCCGTCTATGTTTTTGAGTTCTGTTTTGTATCGGTACCTGTCAGTGCCGTTCAGGTAAACCATGTTGCTTTCATTCTTGAAGTAGTCGGCAAAAACAACCGGCAAGACCTATCGTTGTGAATCGTAACAAAACCCAATTTTTTTTTATCCATCGACTTAATTTTCATAACTGTATATTCATTAATATGTAACATAAATATGTATCAATAAAATTTACCTGCTGATTTTCAAATGTGTCGTGCGTGTATTGGAACAGAAATTGCTGAGCCATCTTGTTTGAAGTGAATCTGGTATGTAAACTGATGTGAATCATGTATTTTTAAAAATTAATACTTGAATGTTGTGAAAATCTTTAGACAACATTACCATCTAGTGAGTGTCATAAGAATATCAAAAAACACCAAGTATAAGTAACGGTTTAAACGTTATGCGTCTTGGTTATCAGATCATTGTTCTCACTACTATGGAACAATAAATAACGATTAAAAACCTTCGACTAACATCAAAGTAACTCTGGCATAATACCAACAAATTCATTAACAGTATTTATCAGTGTAACTGTTGGTCAGGTAACTGTTTAAGTAATTGTCAACTATAACACACTATGATTAACCTAAGTTTAATATGAATATAGGTTTAATGCACATCTAAAAGAAAAATATGTCAATTATGACAGGGGTAAAATTGGGTGTTAACCTATCTTAAACATAAATCCCAAAACACATATATATTTAGTGCATGTATGAATCATAACCAATATGTTACATGGTACGAACTTTGCAACATAAAACATGTAGTGACTGTGATAATAATATTAAAAAACACAAAGTATAAGTAACAGGTAAAACATTGTGAGGGTTGATTATCATATAATCGTCACCACTACGATTGAACAGTAAATTACGATTGTAAACCTTTTGTCAACATTAAAGTAACTGTGGCATAATACTAATAAACCCAGTATATAAAGCGAAAAAGTTGTTGCACTGATAATGGGTGAGTTGTTAGATCATGATCAGATTTACAAATTGTTATAAAATTAAATATCGTGCTTACCCGAAGATTTTTTAAAGAGTTGTTGATTTTCCAAGATTTGATAGAAGCTTAATGAAGAAGGAGATTTAGTCGAATAATTATGATGGGATGGGATATAGGGAGAGTTGGTTTGCATGTTTTATTGTTAACCCAAAGTCCCAAACCGACTTTGTGGTTGACTTGTATGTTTGTTTTGTTTTTTTTTCCCCTTAATATGAAAAAATATAAATTCATATAATGTTGCATAACACAATGTGTATCAACCCGAGTATATTTACATATATCGGGTTTTCAAACATGGTGTATGGAACATTATACTTAATCCAACACAAGCAACTAATGGATCATGTGTTTTATTAAGTAGAACCAATTCTATTGTTTAACCAATGTGGGATAATAAGTTACTTATTAGACACATGAGTTATTCCACTTTCTTCAGCGGAATCAACTATCGGGTCAATATTATTAACGCCTAATGTGTTTACATCATATTCTTAAACATAAATCCCAAAACAATAAAAGAGACCTTAAATCATCAGCAGCTAAAATGAAATCCTGATAATGAACTTTACAAACCTATTCAATTTCTGATTCATTAGATCTACAAAAGCGACGAAGATGATGTAGTGGCATATGTACAAAAGTGCCTAACATGTGGCATGCCAATATAAACCAAATCTAACTACTAATCTAATTTAGGGTGTTGAAGCAAAAGAGTATGCCAAATGCAAGTCATCATAAGTGAAAGTTTCAAAGTCTTCAGAGTCAATGTCGTCTTCGTCTCGAGCAACATCAACTTCTTCATTCCTGGCATTTGATTTCTTAAATCCACCATCTTCTTCCAAAAGTTTCTTAGCAGCTTGTCTTTCTTTTTTCACCTTTTCATCTCGTTCCTCTTTCCGTTGCCAGTTTCTCATTCTCTTGGCTAATTGCTCAGAAATCAACCAATCATAAACAGAACTTATAATCTCTGTTTCATCATCATTTTCAGAATCCTCAACTTCTAATAAATGAATAAATATAAATCAAACATAGTGGTTAGATACCATATCAGTTTAATGAGATCATTTTTACCATTAATTTCACTATGTTAACAAAATACCTTCAGATGTTTCTTCTGATTGAAATATTTGTGCAAGTGATTGGTTTTCAGTGGACAACACATCATTTCCTTCTTGTTTGGGTGCTTGCTACAAAAAAATCAAACACACTCAGTTGCTAAATATATAGGATAACACATACTGTAAAGATTTTAACATACCTTGGTTGATCTTGTTGATTGTCTTCAATATCTGCAACTTGTAGTGTTCTTTTCTTTGGAAACGACATTTTTTTTATCAACAGTACCTTCAGTTTAGGATTGTTTTTTTAAAATAAATTTACAAATATGATTATCAAATGGTGTTTATATAAAAATTTATAACCGATATGACATATGAACAGTGCAGCCGTATTTCACATTGGAAAGTGTATATATGAAGAGTCAAGTTGGGAATATAATGATGATCCTTTAACTTCTTTTGTAATTATGATAAGTATTTATTTTTTTAAAATAGTAAACTTTTACGATTATCATTAATATCGAATGAAATATTTAAAAGTTTGATATCTTTCAATCTTCTAAATATATAGAATGATTTTTGTTTGAATTAGATTTTTATCTGTTATGAAATTGTAAATCAAAATAAGCACTCGTTTGTGTATAAACATTTAAAAATGTTGTTAGAATTGATGATGTATAAAAACAATGGACTACGTATATTTAAAGTGATAATGCGTTTTAATAGAACTCTTATGAACTGGTTATAATATCAGTACCAAGTCGGGAGCGTAGCAGTACGCAATTAAAATACAATTTGGCGACAACTCAGCAGTACAACTTAATATATACGTATTGTTGATACCAATACAAAGGACTCTTGTGTCCCCTTTTAATTTCCGAATAACATTACCCTTGTGTGCAAACTCTCTATGAAAAGAAAATTAGATAACTTTATAAATCAACATAATATTGCATTATAGTAGCAAAAATCAGACTTGCAAAATATTCCAACATTACATATTGTCATATCTCATAGTACATACATTTTAAATAGATTAGCAATCTTCAATACTTCTGTTAGGTTGATCGATACACTATTAAGGTGGTTAAACCTTTGTCGCTTTGTGTATGTGACACTTGAGTTAATATGATCAAGTACGCGGAATTTACTTAATCACACTTAGAAGGTAATTTGTTGTATGGAAATGGAACAGTGATGCTTATGAGATTAACAAAGAACACAAAAAGTATTTCACCGAACGATTAATATTATTGATAATGATACAAAGGTTTGATGTTGTTTTTGTTGTAAGTTTTAGAAAAGTTCTATCAAGTTCTAAGTAAGCACACTTGACTACTAAGCTAAGATCTTCTTTTATAGAACAAGAAGATCTTTACAATATATTGTTAAGTCACATCAAATCTAATCGAACTACTTGCTATCTTATCTTATGTGTGTAAGTAACTAAGATACAACATGTATCTATGTTTACAACTTGTTCTGTTAGTATAAGATAAGGACTGAGCACATGGGATAAGATATTATCTACCGTGCATATTTGACTTTAGTCAACCAGACTTAACCTTGAACGAGCAGACTTAATTCTGTATTCACCAGAATTAACACTAGCAGACTTAATCTTCAACGACCAGACTTAACCACTATTAACACTAGCAGACTTAACCACCAGACTTAATCACTTAGAGAATTTCCCGATACTTAATCTTCAGAATATTTAATTCCCAACAACTTCTATAAACTTCAACAATTTTCTGTCGGTTTTCTTCTATCGCTTTATTACGATCTTCAATCTTTTTCTGATGCATCAATATAATCGCTTCATCTTCTTTGTTTTTTTCTTCAAGGTTTTTTATACGGTTATTATAAAGTTCAATAAGAGTTTTTTCTGTTCCAAACTGACCAGACTTACATTTTTTCCAAATAGCTTCGGAGATGCCAAAGATTTGGTATTTTGAAGGCATAGAAGGAGGAGGAGTATCTCTTTCACGTTTTTGTTTCTTTGAATCAGTATTTGAAGATGATGAAGTCATTCTAATTTGAAATAAGAATATAATTAAAGAGTGAAAATATGATGGAAGTTGTTTGTTAAAGGATTGTATTTATAATCAATTATGTAACTATTTAACACGTACATTTAATGCAAAGCAATAAATTGATAATAATTTCAAATGTAAATGAAAATTCTATGGATGTATTTACAAATCTACCAACATTAAACGTAAAAAAAAATAAAAAAAATAATAGAAACATTAAGAAATATTATTGTATACGAATGAAACTACAAACAACAATAATTATCCACTTGTTTATTAACATCGTTTAGCCTCTCTTGATACTCTAATATTTTTTTCCTTCGTTGATCAATAGCCTCTTCACATTTCAATACTGTTTCTTCGTTCCTCACAATTTCTGCTTCCATCACTGCTATTAATCGCCTAAGCTGAGCAATATATCGTATTGGTAGAAAATACCTCACAACCCCTTGGTTCCTTTTTGAATCTGATGAGGGTTCCTTTGGTGGGGAAACACTTCTTGGGCGTTTGTTTGGCGACCTTGACGGGGTAAAAAACTCACGACCCATTGGATTTTTTTTCTTTGTTTTTTTATTCTTTGTTAAACGAAAGTAGAAGAGGGTTGTATATGTTTAATTGTTTGTGAGATCGAATTAGCATTTATAGATGGTGAAAAGTTGTATAATCTATAATGAATATATTCTAAATTTAAAAAAAATTCGGTATACCATATTTATCTATTACTATATAATAGCAAATATGTTAAAAAAATATTAGCATTCGATAAGTAAGAAACGAATTTTAATTATTTGATTTAAATATAAGCTTATATTCGGGAATGATGTGCGCATATCATATATTTATAGTATAAAATAATGTAATTATTTGCATTTATTCAAATGGTGAAACAAGATATAGGAAAAAATAAAACAAATGAGAAAAAAAAGTAGTATATATCGTAAACAAAATTTATAGGAAATTCATTAGTTTAGTCAAAGCGGTTATTAAGGGATATACATAATTTTATAAATTATGTGAAATCTTATTGTATTAACACTAATATTGATTCACAATTGTGAGTTAACCGATTTTGTTTTTATTCATAATGATAAACGTTATCAATTATTCAAGATTCGCAAACAGCAGAAATACATTTTATACCATAAACGTTTCATGGACTAACTAACCAAAAATTATTGAAAATCATGAAAATCAAAGTAATTCATTTATTATTTAAACTGAAAGAAACTAAACTTGTAAACAAGGACTACTAATAAGATGATGAAATTTCAATCTTCATCACTGAAGAAGTTTAAATCCACCAAGTAATCACCAGTTACCTCATGACCCATCTCGCGTAGTTCGTTAATCATTGCTTCTACTTTTAGGACCTTCGACTTAACGCCATTGAGAACTTTTTGAGACTCGTGAGGATCTCTGACATTTAGTTTAAGCCAGTCGAGGAGAATAGATTCGTCTAACTCATCTATTAAATTAAAAGTACATGGATTAATAAACTTAATATGAAAACATAAATCTATTTAAAAAATATTTGAAAACTTATATGCGATACCTTTATTACTTTGAGAAGGTCCACCTTCTTCAAAGACTGATGCAAGAAATCTCAATGCATCGTCCACCTTGGTATTTGGCTCTTCATTGTGTTGATCACGTATTCCATCTTCCATCTTTGGTTGTGTCCCTTTTTTTTTTAGGAACGGTTTTATCTTTGCAATTTGAATCATTGTGAGGCGCACGTGAGTTTGTATCTTGAAAGGTTTTGGGGTTTGATGATGCCATGGGAGGAATATATGTCGATGGATGTTATTCTCTTACCCATTATATAGTTTTTTCATTGATTCCTAATGTTTATTACTGGATTGCTTTTCTTGGGCCATAAGTTTTTTTATATGTATTAAAACAGATATATGGTATTTATTAAACCATACAGAAATAACCATGATGTTATTTTCAAATTTAACATACATGAAGTATAAATATATTTGTACACAATATATGGTGTTTATTAAACAATTCAGAAATACCAACAATATTATTTAAAATTTTAACATACATGTAGTATAAATATATTTGTACACAATAAAAACATGTAGCCAAAGGAGTTGCTCACATGTTACATGCTGCAAAATGAAGGGGTTGGGTAACGGAACTGGAGTTTTTCTACAAATTGTTCCAAATTGGTGCAATTAATCACACTCATGCTTCATTAGGTTTCCCCATTCAATCGGTACACATTCATATACATTGTTTTAATTCACATCGTCACAGTCCTTTTCCACCAGTATGTGAATTCCAGTTCCTCTCATCAATACTGAATGAATGCCACATGTCTCGAATTAAACTCCAGTTTTGATGATGAGGGGATACTTCCAAACAATTCATCTTCTTTTCTTCTTCAGGGATTGTGTCTCTTCCTTTCAAACTGATCATATATCCTCTGTGTTAGATTTTGAACTATTTCAGAATTTTCTTCATATCTGAGCTTTACAGAAATCATCATTGCAAGTACTTCATAACTTAATGAATATTCTAGTTCAGCTAACATAAATATATCAATGCCACCTTGCGTCGACAAATGATGAACATTGCAGGTACCATAGAACTCCCATACAGTAGATAGCTCATACCAAGGAAAATCCCAATGAACATCTGTAGGATCTGGTTCATATAACCTCTTTAATTCAACCCAAAGCTCTTGCTCTTTCACATCAGACTTCTTCTTTGTTTTGAGCTTATTTTGAACTAACCTCCATAAAGTATCCAGATCTTCTCTATCAAAAGCTCTCAGCAAATTTTCAAAATTCTTGTACACTGCTGTCTCTCCACCAAATCTAGTAACCTTCCAAGCTTTCCCATATTTGTCTATGTAAATCTCTCAATCAATTATTGGATGTCTAGATTGAAGTGGATCAACATGTAGAATTTCTGGCACTTTAACTAACATTTTGCTCATCTTCTCTTGTGATAATTCTACTCTTTCCGTATGTGCGTCCACCTTCCCAGGTTGTGCTTTCTTAGCAGTCTTGAGCCTTTTTGGTAATCTTTCATGTTGGTCCATAGGAATTTTCATTCGAGCAATTTTGTATGCATTGTAATACAGAGATTCAATTTCTGCATCTGATTTTCCCTTCAACTGAACTGCCGTCAACCCAGCTTGATTCCTAAGATACATCTTCATCTCTCTGATGACTTGTGCCTTTGTTGGGTTTTTCTTTCTCTTCTGACCTTGATTCTTACCAATAGTCTGTGTTATCTGACTATAGGCTTCTTCATAACTCTTTAAGTTAATAAAATCATCAAGCAGGTCTGACTTTTCTTCAACAGTTAGGTTTTCATCTGCTAATAGTTCTATACTCTTCTTCCTCACAACTGTATCAGAAGCAATTAGTAGTTGTATTTTCTCTTGTTCTGTCACAATAGCATCTGAAGCTACTCTATTCCTTTGCAATCTCGGAGTCTCCATAAAGTTTGTAACTTCATTTTCCCGGACCTTTCTTGCTAATTGTTCATCCAAGTCAATTTGAACTTGTGTTTTTGGATTAACTTTATTTTTTTTCTCAGCTTCTTGCTCAGCTTCCTCTACTGTCATAGGTGCCTTTCCAATTTTTGCCCTTTTTATTTCATAATCTGAAACATTAACAGCACGTTCTTCCATGCAAACATCTTGTACTGTTAACTTTGTACTGTCACCACCATTTCCACAACCAATACCCTCTTCATCAATATCTATTTGCCTCCCTTGAATTCCATGAACTTGACCGGTCTTTATTTGCTCTTGATCATCACCAACTGTTAATGGAACTGATTCATCCTGTTTTTCTCCTTCAATTTCTTGCTTCTTAAATTCATTGGACTCCAGCAACTCTGATCCTCTTGTAACACTTTTGTTGGTTTCAGTTTGAATCACAAACCCTAGGCCAAAAGGCTTGTGAACCAAATCATCATCCAATGCTATTCGTGCTTTTTCCTTCGTCGTCAATTTCCTTGATGGTTCTTGCTCAGTCATTATACCTTTTCCCTAGTATGCCTTTGATTTTCTTGGTGTCCTTGTATAAAATGCACTGGCAGAACCTTGATACCCAGCATCCATTAAACTCTGCAGGATAGTAGCACCTTCAACACTGGCAGTACCATGCTCTGTCTCATCATTACCTTCATCAAATCCACCAGTTCCTTCATCAAACTGTGCAGCATCATAATCCATATGCTCTTCTTGCCTCTCCTGGGTCCCATACTGCTCTTGAACAATACAAACATATGGATCTTGGTCAATCTGGGCAATCTTCCCTCCATGTTTGGAAGATCCCTCACCTTTATCTACACCCTCACCATCCGATGAACTCGATGAAGAAGATGATTCAATAGATGCTACCATGTAAGCTGACCTATTTCTTTTAAGTGTCTTGACTTGTTGTTCCAATTTTTTTATTTTACGCACCAGCTTTTTATACACCTTGCTAAACATCCTCTTGTGAGAAGTGAGATCAGCCTCCAAAGTAGTAAACTTCTCAGTTATTTTTGAATTCTGAGAATTGAGATCAGACTCCAACGCAGTAACCTTCTGAGACAATTTTGTACATGTTTCCATCAATACCTTAAGTGGCTGTCTGCCCTCAGCACTCCCTAATGTGTTACCTTCATAGACAGGTGCATCATGGGGCACAGACTCATAGTCCACCATGTGGTGAGTTTCTGAGCCAACAAATATTTCGCGTTGGCCTGGGATTCCACCAATAGTACTGGGTTCATAGGAACTTGGTACTGTTGGTGTTGCCATATGTGCAACCCTTTCTATACTGACAAAGCCAGCCTCATCTGCTACATGGGGAGTTGTAGGGTCTCCGTGCTGAGGAACAACAGAGCCCTCTATGGATATAGACCTATCTGGTGTGTGATGGGGATCAACTGGACATGCTGATCCTTCACCATGTACTTGTAGCATAGAATCAAATAAAGGAACCTCTTCCTCATTATACCATTTTGAGGACATCTTCATATTACTGAAAACTTTTTGGGAAAGCTTGGGAGTGAGATAAACATTTTTATGAGGAAGAAGTTGATGTTTAGATTTGTTCAAAATAATTTGTATGAACCTGGGATACATCAAAAAATTTGATTTGATATCAACATTTTTAAGCATGGCTTCAAAGATAAGTTTAGAAAAATTGAAAGTTCTGTCAGTAGCCAAGCAGATGAGAGCGGTCGCGATATTGCTACTGAACTGTTCCCACGAGGTTTTCTTAGGACTGGGACAGTGAAGGATGGTGTGAATTAAAAACCTTCATTGTGGGGCAAACCCCCCTTTTTGGAAAGTTAAAGATTCTGATTGAATATTGTAACCCATTCTGGTTAAAGTTTCAAAAATTTCTGTGTTTGGCATAGAACTAATACCGTTTGAATCATCCAATCGGAGATGCCGCCTGATTGATGATTCAGTAAGAGTGATAGATTTACCATCAACTGTTGCAATTAATTCGGTGTCACCATCTTCAAATGTTTTGACAGTGGCAATCTGCCAAAACTCTTTGATTTGGGAAACATATATAGTAGGATTTAATGTTAAAGAATACCTTATGTGAGAAGCATTTAAAAAGTCGACTATCTGATGGTATTTGGTGTCATCATCTGCTTTTTCCAAATAAGCTACCATGTTGTGCTTGTTGGCAAAGGTTAAAGTAGCCATGACTGTTGGTAAATTATTGATTTGACTGCTGGGATTAAAGTAATTTGGGTTAGAAAGTAAGCTGAAGAAAGTGAATTGAAATATTATGAAATAATTATTAGGGTTTCTATTGGAGCACCTTCAAGTAAAAGATAACTTTTCATTCAACAAAGGTGAGCCGAATATATTAAAAGTAAAAATATACAAAAAGTAACCCCTTAAAGATAAATAAATATTAATAATAATATCAACATAGTCCTCAACGGATATTTTAATAAAGCCGTAAATTCGACCCAGTACCAACATCTATCTAGCAGTACAAATATATTGTGGAAACCGTAGGGGGGGGGGTGAATACGTTTCCATTTAAAACTTAAAACTTTTGTATCAAACTCCCGATCAAGTGTGATGTGATATGAGAAGTGTCAACTATGATCATATAGCATCAAGAGATGAATATTGTAAACTACAACATATGCACAATCAAACTACGACACATAGATAATCAACATAACATAAGCAACTAGCCACACAAGCAAAAACGCAATGCAAATATAAAGCGATAAAGAATGAAATGAAAGTAAAGAGACAAGTAAGAAGGTGCAAACCGGACACGGTGATTTATAGTGGTTCGGACATGAAGCTCCTCTTCGCCCTACTCCACTCCCCGAGTACCCAACTCGAGAGTTACTTCACTAATCAACAAACTCCCTTCAGGCGGAGAAAACCGTACACGTCGCTTAACTTGTTTTCCGACACTAAGCTAGATGTCGAGTGCTAATCTTAGCTAGCACCAATCTACCACGATCTACCCGATCTACACCGTACACGTCGCTTATCCTATTTTCGAAACTAAGCTAGATGTCGAGTGCTAATCTTAGCTAGCACCAATCTACCACGATCTACCCGATCTACCCTTGATCTACTTGATCAATACACACAAGCCCAATGGCTTCAAGAGATCTCCAAGATCTCGACAAGATCACAATGATCTTCCCTCACAAACTCTCAAAAGAAAAATGATCTTGATGTATGCTATGATACAATCAAGAGTGTAACAAAAGTTACAAGACCTAACAACTACAACTCTTGTATCTTCTTGGATACCTTGAGTTCTTCTCTTGCAAATGAAGAGGAATGATAACACTTTGTATCTACTTGGATACTTTGTGTTCTTCTCTTGCTAATCAAGAGGGATGACAACACTTTGTATCTACTTGGATACTTTGTGTTCTTCTCTTGCTAATCAAGAGGAATGAAGAGGATCACTTGAATGGAGGATTGGATCACTCTTAAACAAACTAAGACTCTCCAAATGATCAAAGAAAGTCATCTAAGTGAGGAGGGATTAGACCAGAGAAAAGTGACTAGAAAAATCAAGTTGGAAGTGTGAAATGGTCCACTATTTATAGGCAAGAAAAATCTGAACATTACAGAAAATTTTGTACGGACGGCTCCACTAAATTTAGTGGAACCGTGGAGCCGTCCCAGACAAGGACGCTCCAAATTTTGTCTTTTCTGGTGAAAACTTATTTGGGGAAGGTTGGAGCTGATTTTGGGGGGAAATTTGACTGTTGGGATTTTTAAACATATTTTTCAAAATAAAACATTTCTTTTTAATTCAAAAATAATTTGTGAAATATATTTTTGAAAAAATGTTTTGTCACATTAAAAATGTGAAGTTTAGAAAAATAAAATCCTTTGATCATTTGTCAAGTAGTAGATTTGTTTGTCCATACCTTGAGTGATTTATGTCGGGATGGAAATCGACGACTTCGCTGAAGCATACTTGAGATGTCGGGAGGTGTTGATGTAAGTATGCATTGATGATTTTGTGTTTACAAGTAACTTGCACATTTTACATTATGTATTACAAGTTACATGTTTGTCATTATTAAAACCGAAGAAATCATTTAGTTTAAATATCGTAATATTTGCACTAACAATCTCCCCCTTTTTGATGATGACAAATATGTAAACCGTAAGACATAGTAAAATGTAAAAGTTACCTGTTTACACTCCCCTTGTCCCCCTTTTGTCAAATCAAAAAGGTAGTTTCCTCGAGCGCTCCCTTGAATTTACTCCCTACTCCCCCTTATTGCACTACTATCCTTTCTCCCCCGAAAGGCGAGCTTGCAACATCCTAGTGAAGCCTTCTATCAACACTTGTGAAGACGACTCCATGCTATGTATTCAAATACTCCCGAGCTCCCCCTAGCTCAATGCTCCCCTATGGTGACTTAATCCCCTTGTTTATTTACCTTAGTATCTAGCGGATCCATGGATCAAATTCTTACAAAGGCTTTTCCTACATCAAGGGTTAGCTTCGTGCAGCATAATATATAATAGTATAGGAGCAACATTATAGGGATAGAATACACATAGTAAGACATGCATGGGTTAAACTATGTTAACACGTAAGTGTCACAACCCGACCGAAAACCTAAGGTGTAATTGTTCACTCAATCACACTAATCAAGAACGAGATTCGTTCATTGACTGACGCACTAAATGACTTATTCCAAGTTGTCATTGGAAGGAAAGTTCTAACAAACCTTTTGAACAACATAATCATCTACCTAAGATGATTGATGTTAAGGATAGTTTGTTGATAAGACATACTCTAAATGATTACTATTATGACAAGTTGTGCCATAAAGTAGACTCGATAGAGGTTATACCTAAATGATTTCATAAGGTGGGAGAGTGTTGGTTGTGGTGACAACAAGGACAACTTGGGTTATGTGGTTGTAGAGGATAAATAATGGGATGACCCATTAGTGTTTGTGGTGATGGTGATAGTGATAAGGATAATGTGTTAGTGCCAAGTTCAAAAGGTGATGTAGGTGACAAGGTTAGTGTGAGAGCTAAAGGTTGTGGTGATGGTGATGGTGATAAGGATGATGTGTTGGTGCCAAGTCCAGAGAGGTTTGATGGTGATAGAGTTAGTGTGATAGCTAAAGGTTGTGGTGGACTTGGTGGAGGTAAGGGTGTAGGAATCCTAAAAGTGGAGGATGATGATGATGTGGTTGGAGATGTTGGTTTTTCCCTTTGAGGAAAGGTAGGAAAGGATGGTTTAGGTTAATATATCGTTTGCACTGACAATGAGATGCATGATATATTTCAAAAGGGAAAAAGAAAAGGTGCATGTGATCCTAACAGGATTGTTGGTGGATATCTCTAACGGGGTTAAGGTAATGAAGTTCTAGGTTTCTAGGTTGGATGATCCTAGTTGTGTGTTAGAGATAATTTGGTGCATGAAGGGTTTCGTGTGTTTGTGAGGATTGAAGGTTGTTGAGCTAACTGTCACTTATCCAAAGTGAGGAGTAGCTGTAAGGTTTGAGTGTAATGAGTTGAAGGTTATAAGGTTTGAGTGTGATGATCTATGGGTTGAAGGTACTTAGACTAACTATCACTGTCAAGAGTGAAGTGTAGCTAAAAGGTTTTAGTGTGATGATGAAAGATGTTAATGTGAGGTTTGAAGATGAAATGCAAGATAAGCTTGCAGTAGTGAGGCCTTATATAGGCAAGGGTTGTGGGATTCAAACTAAAATTGATGATGGTGTCCTATGGTGTAGTGAGGAAATCTTAGGGTGTATGTGAGTTTGCAAGATTTTGCAGGTTTGAGGTTAGGGATGCTGGGATCAGGAGGGAACAGTGAAAATTCATCAAACATAGGCACGGTAACACTAAATACCACACGGTACCGTTAAATTTAATGGTACCGTGGCCTATTTAACGTACCGTGACCTGGAAGTCACGAATTTTCCTGTGCAGCCTAGTTCTGGGCAGCTAAAGGGTAGTTTCCTAGGGAATAAGAACCACATTTGTGTGTTCTTGAGAGTGTTTGGTGAAAGACAGTATGAGTGTGTTTTCGCTCCCCCTTTAATCTATTACCATCCGGACAAGATGTAGAAGATAAAGAGGAAAACGAACGATGACGGAAGCGATGAGCTTAGTAACGTCATGACAGGTGGTGGATAGCATACGATAAACTTCACCTTTGAAGTCACGTAGCTCTTCTCAATCATTGTGAATATTCATAGAATATTATGATGAGGCAAGTGATCACGTGGAGATATCCTAGGGGTTAAGAAGATAAAATCTTCAAGGTTGTGAGGTTAGTGATAAGGTTCTAGTGGGTTATCTATGTTGATGAGGAAGGGTTATCTCAACGTATCCTAGCGATTCTTCGTTTGAAGTGTGTGGAAGATGAGTGGGATGCGGAAGCATTGGTAGTGTTTAATACCATGCGGAAGTGAAAGGGAAAAGGCTAAGGAATCAAATGATAGATAGAATCTATTCTGATAGGAGACGGTTTTGGTTCAAGACTACATCGAGTGGGTTTTGATGGTGTTGGTGAGAATTGAAAGGAAGATTTTTGACAAAGAAATTTCACATATGTTGTGACTTTTCTGGACTTTGGATTAAAAGAATTTATACCAAATAAATTCCTTTATGAATGAACCCAACGGGATTCGGTGAACGTTAATTGAGAACGAGAAATGACATTTAATTGCATTTAGCAAATTAAATATACTTTAAATATTTCGGATGAAATATTTAAGTTGTCATTGGAATTTAATAGGATTTCACGAATAAATCTCGCTGATTTAGTGAGACTTTTCGACACGAGGAGAGAACTTATACCTAATAAATTCTTTCAACGGTACTGGACGAGAAGAGATGACTTTTATATTTCCGAGGAAATACATAGGTAGTCATTAGAGCGATGTGAAGGATGACTTAATATTTCCAGTGAAATATTTAAGAAGTCATTAGACGAGACACAAGATATGACTTGACATTTCCAGTGAAATATCTAAAAGTCATGACACGAGAGATGATCTCAATATTTCCAGTGAAATATTCAAGTGATCATACGACGAACATGAGAGATGACTTAATATTTCCAGTGAAATATTTAGATAGTCATGAGAGGGATTTAAAGAATGACTCAATATTTCCAGTGAAATATTTAAGGAGTCATGAGACGAGACACACGAGATGACTAAAATATTTCCAGTGAAATATTCAAGTAGTCATAAGAGGGGTACGAGGGATGACTTTAATATTTCCAGTGAAATATTTAAATAGTCATAAGATTTATGGAAACTGTTCCATCATTCATAGACCTAGATGGAGATGGTTAGGGGATTCTTGGTTGGGTGGTTTGGTTGATTTACGGATTTTTCACGGGGTTTTGAAAGACGTAAAGCTAGGCCTATGGTGCTGATTCGCAGTAGGGTTTGGGATCTCAAGACGTGTATATTCACGCGAGGATGAAAGGAACTACTAATCACTTATATAGTTACTTGAGAGTCCTTTGTCACCCGAAGGTTGACATTAGCTTTTAGCTTTTGGATGAGCGTTTTAACATATGTTGTTAAAAGGCTTGAATATGATGTTTCGGATATGACATTTAACAATTGCGATCGCAAGTTAAACTTACTTGAATATTTCGGATGAAATATTTAAGTTGTCAACCCTACTCCGAGTTCTACTAGGTTTGTATCTAATCTTCCCATGACAAAAGGGTGTATTACTTAGAAGAAGACGAAGTGATAACTAGGGAATTAGCGCAACTTCGCGACTACTCTAACTTATGGGTTTTGACACTAGTGTATGGCTCTATGACTTCTAAGGGTTCATAGTGATGGGCATACCTAATTCCTAATGTGTCAAAAGGACATAGTGTGGGTGCAAACTTTACAAGTAAATCATGTAAAATGCACATAAGGAATAAATGCAAGCATCATGCAAAACATGATAATCATTTAGCATTTAAGATCATGAAGACATTTAACCATATCTTACGAGAACATGTTATCATTTTGAAACATGTATGTGGGATGCAAGCAATCTAGGTTTGCTAAGGCAGATCCTAATTGCTACTTGTTCAAGATGAAATCCTAATGGGAGACATAGTTCACCGATGTAAACTATCTCTAGTCAAATGTAGGAATGAAAAATTTTCAAGTTAGAGAATGAGTATGAGACTATCACCAGTGGTGCTCAATTAAGGCTAAACACGACCATTTTTACGGGTTATACACGAACCCAACTTCTCTCCTGGAAGCAATTCAACCGTTAGGTCAAATTGAATTTCTAGTGCGATAGGTTCTCCAGTAGTCATTCTCATGTTAGAAAAATTCAAATTCCTATATTTGCCTATCGAAATATAGCAAAGATGATATTAGCTTATTTCGCTAATACATGGCCTAATATGACTCAACTAACCATACTTTGAAAGTCGGTTAAGAGAATGACATGTCTTACACAACTCCTAACAAAGACAAGCGAAATGTTTTAATTTCGTGTTTGAGATTTAGAGGTTATTTGATGGAGATGGTGTATTTTATGATCTCTTGGACAACATCTTTGTTTGTTGAGTTGTTACATGTTATTTTAACATGATTTGGTTTCCTGAACCAAGAGACACTCTAATGTGATACAATGTAGAATCTACTACATCGTGTGTGTTTCAAGAATGCTCCTTTGCATATCTTGAGAAAGAATCTAGTGAAGGTTACATACCTCAATAGATCTTGTGAGCATTATATTAAAAATGAGACATATTGTATATTTCAACAAATATGCTTTTCTAAGAGGAAACTTATCACTCTTACGAATGCTTTGTGAAACAAGTATTTTAGTGTATGACCAATTTTACTTGTTTATGCAATGACACATGTTGTATTAGGTTATTATTCAACTCTAATATCCTATATTTGTTAACAGGATGCAATGTATTCTCTTGTAACATAACCATTCATGTTACAAAGAAAATAAGATGCATGAGATATAGGTTATCTTTTGTCAATCTTTTGATAAGAGAAATACATGTGATATTCTCAAAGATTGATGACTTACATAATAGTTAATAACATATTATGCGTGACACTTTTACTAGACATGTGGCTTTGAGTGTTGAGTTGTTCATGAGCAAAGTTTACATATGTTGTTTGTTTGCTCGTGTTTGGTTTTTCGGAAATGACACATTTACCAATTGCATTGCAATGTAAATTACTTGTATATTTCGGATGAAGCATCCAAGTTGTCAATCCTACTTAGTTGTGTATTTTATGTATCTTTTAAACATGTTAGTTTAAAGTTTGGAACACAACCATTGGACAAGAAGACTTAATATGGCATCTTCAACACAAGTGTGAGTTATGATCCGATGCATATTATATTCGTCTTGAGTGGACGTCATTATTTTCATAACAATCGAGTGTAATTGAGTATGTAGATTCAAGATAATATGTTTCATCATGTTTTGATGTTATCTTGAAGCTAAACAAATAATGACTCCAATTTCATGTCCACACTCGAAAACTTGTCAATTAGATTCGATGATGATATCAGTCATAATTTGAATAATGAATTGATATGTACTCGAAATCTTTCTTGACCCTCACGATCACTCCTTTTAAAAAGAAAATAAAAATTTAAGGAGTGTGTTCCATTTATTCTAATACTAGTTGTATGTGTGAGGTTAATGACATATTAAGTTGCTACTTTAATACTGTCATTTATTTTTATTCGAGAAAAACTATTTATATTATTAAGTATAATATTCTTAGTTTTTCGACACCTCATTAGTATAAAAATAATTATCTTAACTATTTTTATACAACATACGTAAAATACTAAATGTTTAAAACATTTTGTATGTGTGTTAAATCAATGCAAGTTTAATACATTTTCTTTTACTTAAATACTAATGTATTAAAATGACCTTTTATCTTGTTTAGACAACCCATGGTCAAACAAGACAAAATGATGTAATGTTTTAAAGATCATGTTACGGATTTTATGAAAGTGTTAAGCATTTTGGGGTGATATACTTTTTACACTTAAACCTTTGGAAAAATAATTGTGTAAGACAATATCTTTCGACACACATGATCTACCAACTTAGTTTCTATTCCTAAGAAAGTTACTACACCATTTTAAGAACTTGCAACAAATGCAAGAAAAATGGTTGATGCCTATATGCAATGCAAACTAATTATTTAACATAGTGCAAGTGATTTAGCATGAGCCTTATAAATGCATAAACCGGAAAACTATAATAAACAAATAGCAATTTAGCTTAACACACAAAAATACCTATCGTCATTTTGTGCATTAGGTATAGCAATGTATACTAAGCTTGATTTTATTTGAAAACAAATTGATTTCCTCCCCATTTCAAAGATTTTTGCTAAGTCACTTTGAAAACACGTCAAGGTTTAAAAGTTGAATCGCCCTTTTTCAGTTTGACCAAAAATTTACGCAAACTGCATGACCAGAAGACCTTTAGTTGAAAATCAAGGACTTTGACATACTTTCATTTAGAACTAATTCATAAAAATATTTCTCAAATGAAAGTAAAATCAACTACGTTTAAAATGATGAGCGACATGACTCCTACGAACTTATGGTTGATTTTAAAAGAATTTCAGAAAATGACCCAATACTGAAAACTGACAGACAGAGGCACGGTACCATTAAATAACCCACGGTACTGATGAGTGTCTAAATACTCATCATTTCTGTCACATTTTATCTGCAAAAACATTTAAAAACATGCAGATATGCTTCAAAATACTGAAAATATCATAAAATGTGTTTTTATATGACTCAGGAACAAAAAGATTGAAAACAAGTGAAAAACGAACAAAGTTTGCATAATTGTCACTTTCAGTCCCTGGAGTTTCACAAATTGGCAGATTTAGTCCCTGAAGGTTTAAAATGAAAGAAAAGTCAACTTTAGTCCTTGGGATATCAAACATATTCACTTTTAATCCCTGGATGAAAGTTTTCTAAAAATGACAACTTTTACCCCTCAAGTTTCAAAATTGGCAAATCTAGTCCTCGGGTATTTAAAAATTGGAATTTATCAAATATTACCCTTGTGCTATTTATAATTGGCAAAATAAACTCTTTTGATAACTTTGGAAAGTTGTCAACTCACACCCTTCAAAATTCAGAAATTACAAGATTGGTCCTTGTGTTTAACTAAAACCAAAATCCGGACCCTATCTATAAACTAAACCCAACTATAAA
This sequence comes from Artemisia tridentata subsp. tridentata, assembly GCA_021014915.2. Taxonomy (NCBI): domain Eukaryota; kingdom Viridiplantae; phylum Streptophyta; class Magnoliopsida; order Asterales; family Asteraceae; genus Artemisia; species Artemisia tridentata. The sequence continues at coordinate 351,568,146 of CP139509.1, read as the reverse complement.
CTAAACCCAACCCTTTAATAAAATAACCCAAGCCCAATCCCAAAACTAATAACCCGGCCCACTCACCCTTAGTTAATATCAGGGTCAAACTCATGTTTGACCCGTCTCCTTCCTCACAACCCCGCCAAAACCACCATCACCCACAGTTCTCTGCAATACCACCCCCCATCCTATCCCACTTACCTAACAAAACAAGGAACATTAAATGCTTCTTCTCCACCTCCCCAAAATGCATTAAATGCAAAAACCTGCTCGAATCCACTATCTCTATTTTGGCGCCAATTTTCATTTGAATGGCTGAGATTGATTTGAAGCAATCCAAGGGTGCAGAAGAGCTCAGAGATGTCGACTAAGGATTTCCCAGCATAATTTAGTATATATAGATCAATGTAATAGGAAAGAAGGGTAGTTAATTTTTATTATAATCGTTTTTATTTCCAAGTCTTTTAATTATTGTAATTTTACATTTCCAGTATCAATCCAAGTTATTTACAGTCATTTTGATCTTTTTAATACATCTTGCATTAACTTTCAGTGTTCTTTATCAATTTCAAGTTTTATTGTAATTCGTGTTTAATTGTTTAAGTTATTAAGAATCAAACAAACACTCCATACCTTTCCTATAAGCTTACATAAGCTCTGAATAGCTTTTGATAAGCTTATATTAGTTTAATGCTGCTCTAATTCAAGATTTGAAAAAAAGTCAACCAAAGTCAAACTGGGAGCTAATAAGCTGTTCTGGGTGGTTTAAGCTATTCAGGAATGCTTTTCTGGGGTATCTAGCTTGTGTGAACAAGCTAGGTGTGGTTCTGGTTCTTGTTCTTTATTCCATTAGCTCAATCAGTTGTAAGCCTTTTCTATAGTTTTTGCATTATTGTTTACTTCACTGTGCAATAGCTTAAATAGTGCTTATTCTGATTATATTCTGCTTAATTGTTTGTAATATTGTTATTTTAGTATAAGTTGTTAGGTTTTATAAGCTATTTTCTGTTTTGAGTTAATAATCATAAATAGCCTAAAAATAGTCAAAATCAGTCAAATCTAGTATAGCTTAATTTACTGCTTATTTCTGTTATAAAAGTTGCTTATTATAGTTTATATAAGTTAGTCAATCAATAATAATCAGACTTATAGTTTAGAATATTGTGTTTCATTTGCTAAATCCAAAACAGGCACCAATAAGGGGTGTTTGGTAATAGCAGTCAACTGATCAAAAACCTTGTTTACTGTACATTGGCCAATATCCCAACTTTGGATCAGCTTAACTTAGCCATAATAAGCTGTTTTTAAGTTGTGACAAGTTCATTTGATTGGTTGTGTGGTTTTGTACCATTTGTGGGATTTTGAGAAGCTCAACTGCTCCAATAAGCCATATATAGCCACAAGCTTATTTTGGCCTGTTCTTTGGCTTCTCTGAGCTTCATTTAGTCCAATTAGTGTAAACAATAAGAGTTGGTTTAGTATCCATTGTGTTGTGCACTTCTGCACAGCAAACAGACAAACAGACCATAGCAGCCTGCTCAGTTGCTGAACTACCTGATCTAGTGACCAATTGGACTTCAATTGGTGTGATTGTGATAGGGCTTTTAGTGTTTTTATATAGCCAATAGTATAGGGTAGCTTTTGCCCCCTTTATATTCTGCTTTTCAGCTTATTTAGACTGCTTAATTTGCCCTACAATTTGGCCTAATTTCCTGAGTTTCTGTGAAAATTGTGCAACTGCCATTGTACTTAATTGGCTTATTTTGTGGATTGGCTGTTTGAATTAAGTTGTTTTGTGCTTATTTAAGTTGGTTTAACTTGTCCTGAGCCTTTGGTAAACTTTTGTGCTTATTAGCTTATTTTTGGCTTATTTGCCAAACTGCTTATTGGCCAAACTGCTTATCTGGGTTTAGTAGACTTTTGATTTTAATTTTCCTAGCTTTTAAATATTAAATTAGACTTATCCTGAATTTTTCAGATTTTTCTAAAGTCATTTGATATTTTTAATCTTTTTAAGTAGTTTCTATTAGTAATTAAATCATAATAAATAAAATAATAATCAGAAAAATATAAATCTAATTTTCATAATTTTCTTTTGTCATTTTTAATCTAGGAAAAATATAATTACATTTTTAGACCTTAAGAAAATCAAAAATAGAAAAATAGTGATAGCTTCTATTTAATAGAATTTATCTTTTTAAATTTTAATTAAGTAATTTTCATTTTTATAATTTTATTAGTTTCTTTTCATCTTATAATATTTTTAGAAAAAGTTTTAGAATTTTCTTTGTTCATTTAGTATTTTTTATAAATTTAAATAGTTTAATAAGTTATTAAATAATAAATAATTAATAATAATTAAATAAAAAGTGTAAAAATATATAATTTAAGTTTTTAAATAAGTTTTAAGTCATTTTACATTTTTAGTTTTTAAATTTCATAAATTTCAGTTTTTGTCCCATTTTAGATTCCCCGTTACGTATTTTTCTATTTAGTATAATTCGCGTTTAATTTTCTTGTGCATATTTGTTTTAATTTGTTATTTAGAATTATTAAAAAAGCAAAATCAATATCTAATCACATCAGTCACTCTAATCCTAGCTTTTCACAGTTTGCCCATTCACACCTTGTTGGAAAACGATTCGGGTAATTATTTACCTGTCTTCACACTACACACGAACGTGAGTTTTTGCAAGTATCCTTTTTCACAAAGGGGTAATTTGTAATTATTCATGAGCATCCGTTGTTGCATAATATTTATATCTATTTAGCACGGATCAGTACCGCTAAATATAGCGGTACCGTCCTCTATTTAGTGGTACCGTGTTCTCTTTTCTGATTCAGTTTACAGTTTTAGTGTGGCGACTCAACAGAAAACATGACCAGACACTTAAGACTCTATTCTTTTATTGGTTTAAGAAAACCTTCAAGCTAGTATGACAAAGTATACTTAACAACAAAACTTGTAAGTATTAGACAACTAATTACTTATCAAATTTTCATCACATTCATAGGTAATTTGATACATGGATCGTACTCAGTTTTGAAAACCATTTGTTTTAAAAATTTGAGCGACCTGACTCTGGTACCAATTGTGGAAACCGTAGAGGGGAGGGGGGGGGGGTGAATACGTTTCCATTTAAAACTTAAAACTTTTGTATCAAACTCCCGATCAAGTGTGATGTGATATGAGAAGTGTCAACTATGATCATATAGCATCAAGAGATGAATATTGTAAACTACAACATATGCACAATCAAACCACGACACATAGATAATCAACATAACATAAGCAACTAGCCACACAAGCAAAAACGCAATGCAAATATAAAGCGATAAAGAATGAAATGAAAGTAAAGAGACAAGTAAGAAGGCGCAAACCGGACACGGTGATTTATAGTGGTTCGGTCACGAAGCTCCTCTTCGCCCTACTCCACTCCCCGAGTACCCAACTCGAGAGTTACTTCACTAATCAACAAACTCCCTTCAGGCGGAGAAAACCGTACACGTCGCTTAACTTGTTTTCCGACACTAAGCTAGATGTCGAGTGCTAATCTTAGCTAGCACCAATCTACCACGATCTACCCGATCTACACCGTACACGTCGCTTATCCTATTTCTGACACTAAGCTAGATGTCGAGTGCTAATCTTAGCTAGCACCAATCTATCACGATCTACCCTTGATCCACTTGATCAATACACACAAGCCCAATGGCTTCAAGAGATCTCCAAGATCTCGACAAGATCACAATGATCTTCCCTCACAAACTCTCAAAAGAAAAATGATCTTGATGTATGCTATGATACAATCAAGAGTGTAACAAATGTTACAAGACCTAACAACTGCAACTCTTGTATCATCTTGGATACCTTGAGTTCTTCTCTTGCAAATGAAGAGGAATGATAACACTTTGTATCTACTTGGATACTTTGTGTTCTTCTCTTGCTAATCAAGAGGGATGACAACACTTTGTATCTACTTGGATACTTTGTGTTCTTCTCTTGCTAATCAAGAGGAATGAAGAGGATCACTTGAATGGAGGATTGGATCACTCTTAAACAAACTAAGACTCTCCAAATGATCAAAGAAAGTCATCTAAGTGAGGAGGGATTAGACCAGAGAAAAGTGACTAGAAAAATCAAGTTGGAAGTGTGAAATGGTCCACTATTTATAGGCAAGAAAAATCTGAACATTACAGAAAATTTTGTACGGACGGTTCCACTAAATGTCCCACGGCTCCACTAAATTTAGTGGAACCGTGGAGCCACCTCAGACAAGGACGCTCCAAATTTTGTCTTTTCTAGTGAAAACTTATTTAGGGAAGGTTGGAGCTGATTTTGGGGGGAAATTTGACTGTTGGGATTTTTAAACATATTTTTTAAAATAAAACATTTCTTTTTAATTCAAAAATAATTTGTGAAATATATTTTTGAAAAAATGTTTTGTCACATTAAAAATGTGAAGTTTAGAAAAATAAAATCCTTTGATCATTTGTCAAGTAGTAGCTTTGTTTGTCCATACCTTGAGTGATTTATGTCGGGATGGAAATCTACGACTTCGTTGAAACATACTTGAGATGTCGGGAGGTGTTGATGTAAGTATGCATTGATGATTTGTGTTTACAAATAACTTGCACATTTTACGTTATGTATTACAAGTTACATGTTTGTCATTATTAAAACTGAAGAAATCGTTTAGTTTAAATATCGTAATATTTACACTAACATATATTCATACCAGTACTAAACTTTTAACTGACAGTACTAACCTTTTGAAATTTTTTTGCCATAGCAGTATGGAGTCTCAACCATGACTTTTAGATCTACTTCCATGTATGCCACTCTCAAACATTCATCTGTTAAAGAGAATTTTTTTTCATGTGATTTTAAAAATACAAAGTAATTAATAAATTATATTAGCTGATAAAATACCTTGCAGGCTTTTATCCTACTGAATATTCCTTGCTGATACAATAAATATGAGTTATGCAATGAATGTTTAATATGTTTAAAACCATGCATATTTAACTGTTAATAAACAAACTACCTGTTTAATAAATATGTCATACCAGTACTAACTTTAAAGTTAGCAATGTTCCTTTAAACTCATTATAGCAGTGTAAAGCTTTTTAATATTCAACAACATACATGCAGTTCATAATACGGTTCATATTCATGCAAAAATATTCAATGTTTAATTCATAATACGATTCATACTCATAACCGTATCATTAATTAAATACAAACTATATGCAATGAAATTACTCAATAACACAATAATCAAAATACTCAATAACATAATTAGAGGTGGCAATTTCCGACACGACACGAAACCCGACCTGAGACCGACATGAAAATTAGCAGGTTAGGTTGAGGCTAAATTAGTTTCGGGTCATTTTTGGGTCGACCTGATTGACCCGTTTATTAAACGGGTCAGGTTCAGGTCGAGTATAATTAAATCGGGTCGACCTGATAACCCGTTTAACTTTTAAAAAAAATAATTTATTAGTAATTTAGTATATTACTTGAAAACTGAAAAAGTCAAATCTTGAGATGCCAAATTTTGTCTTGAGAAGGCAAATCATTAATATATTACTTTTGCTTTTGAACGGTCATAAACTCATAATGTCATATTACTTTAGTTTAGTACTCTGTATATTACTAGTTTAGTGTTTACTACTTTAACTTTACTAAAACTTTATCTCTTTATATGGTTTCTCTTTTTTTCTTTTCACATATCAGTCACTTCAAGAGCCTATTTCATCAATTCGTAAAATTCTTAACAGTTTATGCCAGCTCATGAAGCGAAGTATGGCTACTTATGGTAAAGTAAGTTATCTATTATTTTCTTTCTGTTACTCCTTTCATTCAATTAAAACTGCAACAAAGATTGTTATTCTTATTGGCCAGTGTAGCCTTTTGTTTGAATCAAGTGGTTGTGTTCACGTGTAACTAATTGTCTCTTTTGGTTAATCAGGAACCCAAGTCGGAAGCAGATCTTCTCCAAATAGTCATTTCAGGTTGAAATTAACCCGTTTGACCTGACTAACCCATTTGACCCATTTAATTAAACGGGTTATATGGGTCGGTTCAGGTTGAAACCCGATCAGGTTAGGGTCGAGATTACTGACCCGTTTATATAAACAGGTCAGGTTCGGGTTGAAGGTTTCTGACCCGCGAACCCACGAACCCGAACCCGGACCCGACCCGAATTGCCACCCCTAAACACAATACCTTTCAAACAACTTTGAAAACTTTTGTTTTGATTACATTTTGAAAGCCTTTCAGGATGTCTTTGCCGCTGCATCTTTGATTAGAGTTGCTATGTAGATCCGAAGTTAATGAGGTATATACAGTGCAAAATTTAGGGCTACAATTATGTGAATTATAGATATCTATAAACTATTTTTGGAGATAAAAGATATCACAAAATCTATTCTAAACTTATCCTCATACGAATCAAACTGCAATAGGTATTGTATTCGGATTAAGCTTCCCAAATAAGTGTATATCCTTCCCTGCGTTTATAGATTTTAGTTTGCAAAACAAATACAAAACATTGTGTTAGTGCAGTGGTTAAGATGTGATTAGCACTTATTCACAAACCCATGTTCGAATCCATGATAATGAATTTTTTAACAAACAAATTCCGGAATTCACAATGCATAACACTGCTTACGTGGACTCATTGTGATGATGTGGAATAAAAATATGATGAGGTGGTATTCCATGTCATTGATGATGTCATACACATTCTGTTATATATATATATATATATATATATATATATATATATATATAGTATATTATATATATACATCTTTTTATTTCAAATTGACATGCTTCATATTTCATGGCCTTTGGAAATGAAAGTCAATTATAAATTTAATTATTTCAACTAAATAAGTAACGTTAATTTTTGTTTTTCTCTATGGGGTTCATGTTTTGATTTTAGTTTTTAAGGGTTCTTATTTTTGGTTTTCAGTTTTCTTCGATCGATATGGCATGTTTGAGCATTTGACCATATTGATAGCTAACTCAAACCAAGATACAACCCGAACAATATTTTTCAATTCATTAACCCATTCACATTCCACCCAACTATTATGAGGCATTTTGTATGGGTGTTTTACATATAAAGAATGGGATCAATCCAATATACAAATGTTTTAACCCATAGCGTATGATATCACCAAGCCAATGACATATTCAGGGGCTCACATGGTGGAGATTTGACATATGTCGTTTTAAGTTCTGATAATGGTTATACAAATACTTCCCTTTTTTTATGTCTAGAAGTTATGATGGAGAGTAATATGTCCTTTTTTTTTTTAAAACACAAAGTATCTCCAACTTATTGTTTTCTCGAGATGTATAGAATAAGAAATAAAGTACTGTAATGAAGTTAACATATTAGGGAAGATTGAGGATGACCCTACTTATTCCCTTTTTTATGTCTAAAAGTTATAATGGGGTGTAATGTCCTTTTTGATGTCAGAGGGTACTGCAAAAGTGTTAGTAATATGTTTTTACTTTTCGAAAACCAAGTAAATTACCCAATCGAAAATATTTAAACTGTGAATAAACAATATATATTCATATTTAGATTAAACACGCACCAATCGAACAACTAGCTACCAAAATGCCTAAATTACACTATAGAAACAATTTAAACCGTATAATAACACTAACACAAACTAAAAAACGAGATTAAATACACTGACCTATATTAACATTAACTAACATCAAAACAATTTAATATGTCGATAAACTATCAAATTAACTAATAATTAGGTTTAAACACAAATCAATCAAGCAATTAGATATCAATGAGCTATAATACATATGTAAATGAAGTTTAATTTGTGTAATATGACCTCAAAATGAGAGGAATAAGGGCCTTTTAAAAAGTATAATGACTTTGAGCAACAATTAACAAATTAAAAACTTGAAAATGGGGAAATAAGGTACCGACAAGTTGAAGGTGAATCCGAAGTGAAGAAGAAGAATGGGATTGAGTGGATGAGATTTTGAAATGATATTTGTTTTCCCGCTCGTTGGGTGTTCAATAAGTCAAAATTGGTTATGCTAGTGTTGACTTTTGATATATTTTAGTTTTATTGGTTTCAAAATTATTTAGGGTGTGTTTATTTTACTGTGGATGTAGGATTAAGGTGTCGTTTGGTTTGCAAAAGGTTTTAGAACTGAAATAGGATTTGGTTTTAGTATGAAATCAATTTGACGTGATAGGAAAAAAATAGTATTTGAGCTCTTTGATTCAAATGCTTTTTTTGAATTTTTTAAAGAATCATGAAATTGCAATTAAGGGCCCCTTGGTTGATGGGTTTAGGCATGGTTTTAGGAGATAATGGTAAAAATCTGGTCCATATGTTATGAAAGGTTAGGCTTCAAAGATTGGACTAAAAGTAAAATACTAATGTTTGATTGCATGTACTTAATATTAAGATTAAGACTTAAACCAACATGGTAGGGCATCTAGAAAAGTCACCTATATGAGCGAGGTTAACACAAGTTTGCAGTTTTTTTTATTTTCCCATGAGTCGATATGTAACACTTGCCTCTCATTCATTTTTGTACTATTATTTTAGAAATACTATTTTTTATATTTAATTGTATACTACGCTATAAATAAGTTATTATTTTATATTACATTTTATATTTCCTACTTTAAATCATAATCCTGATCCCAAACCCATCTAAACCCATCTATAAACCAAACGGACCCTTAGGGTGTATTTGGTTGAGGGGTTTGGCTTGGGTTTTGGGACTCAAAAGAAAAAATAATTGTTTGGTTAAATATTTGGGATTAGGATCTTGGCATGAGTTATAAACTTTTGAACTATTTATAAGCCAGGCAGGGCTGAGTTTAAATAAAGGTGTGGTCCCATTTGAACTATTCCATTGTACTTAACATTTCTATGATTAATATACTTCACCGGGGTAACCCTTTACCCAAAAAGCATTAGGGTTATGAGTCTTATAAGTGTTATATACCGATGTTTATTGGTTTAGTTTATAATCTTTTGTGGGCCTAGTAGTATCATTGGAGGATTTGGGTTCCATTTCTCTTATGAAACGAAATTGGGTTTAATAAATTTGCTTTGGTTACCTTTAGTTAATTCATTAGGTTGAAATATTAGGTTGTTTTGCTATAAGTGGCCTGTAAAAACGTGATTCTAAGTAAGAATTTTCGATGGTAACACATTACCAGAAAGGAAGAATTGCATATATATCCCTACAAACACTCATAATTACGTATATCCAAGTTGAAATCATAATTGCATATATGTCCTTCTCAAGTTTTAATATTTCACATATATCCAAAGAATTGTTTTATATATATTTTAAAACAAAAAAACTAAGAAATAATAATTTACATACAAAATCATGATTATACCCTTTGTTCTACAATCTTATACTCTACACCATCATTTCTTCTTCCGGTGATTGTGGTCACAAAATTTGGAGAAAAAAAAAGAAGAAATTATTGAATCTTCATTTATTTCTCTTCATTTGCCCATATTCTAAAAAAAAAGTAAGTTGGACATGTGATGCATCTTATTGATAAAAAAAACTACCGCTATAACCCAAGGACAAATTTTGATGCAATTAATTACATAGATATAACCAACTATGAATCTGGTAATAAGAAATTAAATAATTATCGATTCAACTGCATCCACTTATCATTGAGTACTAGACACTTAAATTTGTAACAATTGAATGTATAAAAATCCAACCAATTATAATATGGTAAAATAGGAAATCAAATAAATTTGTTGTTGTACAAGGTTATAATGGACATTTTATATTTAAATTAGATTTATCATTTTTTTTTTGGTTTTAAATGTATATAAAATAATTATTGGGAGATATATATATATATATATATATATATATATATATGAAATAATTAAGGTTTAGTAAGGATATATATGCAATTATTAGTTTATCTTTGATATATATGTTTAATTATGAGTTTTTACAGGAACATATATGCAATTGCCAAAAAAAAAAATTTTAGAAGATACATATTTTGTTAAAATTAATTTCAAAAACGCAATGCTCATTTAAAAAACTCCATTGCATTATGACCCTGTTTAAAGATTTTTGTTATAGAACACTAGATGAATACTCTTGCAAAGCGATTGCGTATAGCGGCTAATAATTATACTTTACGGAAAAATAGTGTATGGATTATAAATGAAAAATGTAAGAGGATTAAACAATATATAAAATATTAATTTAATGGTAGATGTTATTATCATTTTTAATCAAATTTGCTTTATAAGTAGTAAAATACATGTGAGACTATAAGTAGTAAAATACATGTGAGACCTGTGAATATTACGGTACTAAATGATATTTTATATTAGTAGTTGACGTATATAAAAATTGCGTGCATTCCTTTGCATTTCACAATAACCTGGGGCTACATCTGTAGTGGTCACTTTTGGGTATTTGTCAAACGACTTGGTAGCAATTAAATGTGTTAAATTGTAGAATAGAAAATTATTACACATCGCTTGTATTATCTCAAGGTTACAAGACATTCTGAATAATGAAAATACTTGCAACCATTGAGCAACAACAAAGGAGAAAATCGCACGCCTTTTGGATTCTGTTACCTATACACTTGACAACTATTTTGACACTCTCTTGAGCAATGATACAATAACAAGCACCCCGCTAAAATTCATACATACCGACCTCAGCTCCTCCAGTTATGAGGAGAAGCAGGATTCCTATGGTTTATAGTTGTAAATACAAACAAGAAGCCCTAGATATTTATTGTTGCATCCCACAATCTGAGCAGTCCATTACGGCCACCACTGCATATCCTTTTCCGTTCAAGATCTGAAGCCACGCATCTTACCTGAAAAAGTACATGATAGTATGATACTACCCACAATAACACTCACAAGGCCTTAAATACAAACAGACTGGCTCTTTAGCAACAGTTAATGTTACCCCGTCATGTTTACAAAATTAAACGTGACTAAACTTTTATTCACTTGACGATATGCTAATATTGGGAAATTATGTGTATTAGTGTATGTGAAATCTAACAACTCATAATGCTTTGAAGTGTTCATGAACTGCTGTCACGACACCAACCTTAGTATTAAGATTCAAAACATACATGATACATGAGCATATTGGGGGAAATATGTGATTTGCTAGAAGCAAAATTTAGTGGTTCAAGTTACTCCCTCTGTAGCAAACTAAAAGCAAAAATTGTGTATATGCTAAAGATGGGAATAAATGTACTTATTTCAAGACGGAACATGCAAGATGAATAAAAATGACAATTTTGGATGATAACTAACAAATGGTAATCTTGATTTAACTATACAAAAAATTAGCAAAGTTGAACATGCAAAAGAAAGTGTTTTCAAAATGCTTCTGGTAAACTACACAAATTCATGTACATAGCCAAGACACTCCTTTACTCTAGGGTAAAGGTAGCGGTTTCTACTCATTTGTGGGTGAATGGGTTGATATGGATTATATTTTTTTCTCTAGTGGTCACGTCGGTGGAGTCAAAAAATTCAATCAAACAGACATGGTCAGACACGTCAAAATCCGCTCAAAGGTTATTCAAAAAGAATGTATTAAGTCTCCTAATCGTTTTATTCAAAGAACTTAGATAAGAATGTGTTTATGGGTGAATCCCACCCGTTGTGAACGAAACTTGTTTTAACCAGTTACCTAAAGGCCCAATTCACTACCTCTAGTCGTTCAGAGAGACAAGGAAATACATACCATTGCTACGGTTTTTTGGGGTGTTCTGTAGAGCTGCCAGCTAGAGGTCTTAGAAACAGTGCCAGAGAATTGAGGACGATGGAAGAGAGACATTGTATTATCAGCAGCTCCAATTCCCAACCAATTCTCCCCAGCATTAATGGAAAGAACTGCGCCACTATGGATCGTTACATTTTTTGAGCTTTTCAATCCTCCTGCAAATAACAATAATCGAAAATCTTGAGTTTGCCATCCTAATAAGAAGTCCATTATTTCCAAAAATGTAACAGATGTATACTCAACATTTAATGTGTCTGAAACTTAATTTCTTAAGATTATGATATCCTAGAATTCTCCATGCTCCAATAACAGATGGACTTCCATATATCCTTTAAGGATGGCTCAGGGGTGTTTGGATATGCCTTCTAAAAGTTATCCGAAGATCATATGGTCAGTTGCTTAATGCTAGTGACAGTTAGGTAATACATGTCAATAATCAAATTTTCTCCCACTAACTCCTTACATGATTATCTAAACCTGATTATTTTGACAGCTAGTAATCAGCTTGCCCAAACACTTCAAACTACAAATTGTAACATTTACACAGAAGTTTCAGTTTAAAAGCACATCCAAACACCCCCATCAAATTTCACATCCAACTTGATGGTTAAGTGATTCATTTTACTATATCTGTTTCCTTCCATCAAGAAAATTACTAAGAGTAATAATAAATGCAGTTGGAAGGTTTTTGCTGTTCTCACCGTCCTCGTTTTCCCAAAACTTGACCAAACCATCACTTGAACCTGAAAAGATATATGTTATACTTCAGAAGGGTGACGTGCGGATTCAAATTTTTTTTTTAAAAAAACCACAATTTATAGGAATGGCAATTTTGATCCATTTACTTATGAATGGGTTGACTCAGGTATGTTTATTCCAAGCCGTTAAATAGGTCAGATACTTTTTGTTTAGAAAAAATGGAACCTGATGAAAATATCCCCAATGCAGTTTCAATGCATATAACATCCATTTGCTTTATTCAGATTTTTTGGGTAGTTACTGTCACTGAAACAAAAGGTCTTTGTAATTAAAGTAGCACATTGATTATAGAAAAATACAATTAAGAGTTTCAAGCTCACACGACCTCTTTCAACCAGTACCGCCAAGTGGCCTTTTTCGACAAGGCTGTTTCGAAAAGTTACCATCTTGTGACATAATAATTTGACTTGAGAGGTATCAATAAAAAAGGTTGAACAATGTAATACAGAAATCACAAACCCGTTATAACTCCTCTATCTGACTTTGAGTACTCAACACAAAGAACTGGGCCAGCATGGCAAGCCAGTACAGCATCACACGTTCCTCGAGAAATGGACCACATTCGAGCAGTCCAGTCATCACTACCAGTTATTACAGTATCCCCAACCATTCTTATTGATCTGCACGCCAACCAATAATCATTAACTCATGAGTCCAGAGACCAACAATACACAGAATATCAGTCCATAATAATGTTTAAACTCACCTGATCCATTTAGAGTGTCCTAAGAGTTTGTGCATTTGTCGACCAGATCGAATGTCCCATATGTTTGCAACCCTGTTAATGGAAACCAACATTATGATTACTGTTCTGGAGAACACATTACTATGATAGTGTAGGTGCTCTTTAAATAAAGATTCCATTTCAAGTTTTAGATTAGAAAAATATATCTAGGAGCAAAAGAGGTAATTTTGGCCCATTTACTTGTAAATATGTTGATTTGGGTTGTGTTTAATCAAATTCCGGATAAATGGTTCAAATATAAAAAAATAGTCCAAGGAACAGGTCAAACGAATTGAAAGGCGCCAAAATATATTTGTTAAGGCATACAAATATACACTCTCCAAGAAAATTATACAAATTTCTAGATTAGTATTGTAACAGCATTATTATATTGTTACGATCAACAAGTTGATAAATTACAAAGAAAAGTAACGAATGGAGAAAAGAGTGTTTGTGGTCAACCCAATATGGCCTGCGCCGCGTTCTTTCAAATGGCAACTCACACACCCATTACCCAACTGTAATTCATAACATAAATTTGCATACCCGTCTCTTCCAGCAGCAGCCAGGACTCCAGTAGAGTCATCATATTCCATGCAAAGGACAGCACTGGAGCAACGACCCACAGTAGCAACACACATATCAGTTCTTACATCCCACATTTTTACTGTTCCGTCATATGCTGCAGTCAACACACGCTCCCCAGATAGCATGCGAGCACAGCTTACCTACAATGATGAATGAAGGGTTCAGGAATGCTGAAATTTATGAGATTTAGAACCTACCACGCGAATTCAATAATAGTTTCACATGTTCAAAGAGCTTATCAGTATTTTTGAATATATCTAGTAGATGTAAGTAATCGTAGCATGCATACTGGTGTATAAATGGAAGACATCAGCCTAAAGTACAAGAAATAGCAACATAATTCCCACCCTTGCTTCCTTTGTGATGCAGGATGGAAATAACAGTGTTTACACTCACCAAATTTTTTATAAATTTTTGAACTATCAAAATGACATAAATGGTCCTTTGTGGGACTTTCAGACTTCAGAACTTCGTGCGCACTACAAATTGATAAAAAAAAAAAAAAAAAAAAGTTCTTTTGTACTGTGAAAAAAAAAAAAAAAAAAAAAATTGATAAAAAAAAAGAGTTCTTTTGTACTGTGTGTATTCCGACTAATCTATGTACAATGGTGCTATTTGGAACTCATCACGATGTTCTGGAAATAGGTTTGTGTTTTGCCCGGTCCTCTTTGGATACTGATCGCGCATATATAAAAAATGTCTTTACAAAACATTATCTCTTTTAAATTGATCTAGACGCAAAGATGGTTTCAGAATATTAAAATGCAATCTGATAAAGGTTGTGTAAAGATTTTGGAGGTATCTGGTATCATTTGTAAATGAATGCTATGTATTAAAAGCAAAAGGCATTTCTTTTAACCAATTTCATATTCAATGAATTTGACAGTCAGCCAGGGACAAAAGGATCAGAGAACAAACAATTTGATGACAAGAAGAATAATCATCTCAGCAATTAATATACTTATAAGAGAATAAGTTAAGGAGTTAGCGAAAACCTCAGCATCATGGCCCTTCAGCTCTTCTAGAAGCTGTGTGGTCTGTTTATCCCATACAAGCACATAGTGATCATCAGATCCTGATACAATTTTTCCTCGATCAGAACTAATTGCCCTCACAGTCCTGTATACCATGGAAAAAATTAATGTGAGAACTTCTTAGACCCAGTATCAAACTAATGCACCTCATTTGACAGGTTTTATACTTCAAAAGCATCATCACCTTGTATGCCCTTTTAGAGTTGCTCTGAGTTCATTGCCACGAAGACTTGGATCCCAAATCTTAACCTGCATTGCATCAAATTTAGGTCAAATACCATAAAGGTGGAAATATTGAAGAATGTACTTATACATGGATAAATTCGTGTGATTTAGCATAAAAGAGGTCAAATAAAAGATAGTTAAAATGGTAAGGGGATAAGACTGGTCAATTGGATTGAAATCTTCCAAAGAATACTTTTATACGACCCACTAAATTGTTGTTATATTATGAAACCAATTTTGCATCAACACCTAATAAAATAATTTGAGAAATGGACAAGAAACTGTTTCCAGAACCCCCGACCCAGTCTGGCATTAAGAAGTGACCCGTTTGACCCATTAACTTTTTAACCAGCCGGAGCCACCATCTACAATCTACATGCAGTCTTAAGTCAATGACTGAAAGACAATGTGACTACTAATCGTAGTCTATAAGAATAACACCTAGATCTTACCGTGCAGTCTGTACTTCCACTTATAAAAAATCCTGCATCTTCACGGTCGCCTACAAGGTCCCAAACTTCTCTCTGTGTCACACAATGCAGTGCTGTAATTGCACCATTGTGACCTCTAAGTGTTCGGATGCTAGATTGTAGTTTAGGCTGCCCAGTAGTACCGTTCTCACTTTTAGCTATCCTCGTACCAGATACGAAAACAAGTTAAAAAAAACATACACTTAATTATAAAAATCAAACAAATATTGGTCCAAAGGATGCTATACCCACCTTGATCAGACGTCCCTTTACGGACACGAGTGAATGAGTTGGCCCTTAAAGTAGTATCTCTGGTAAACATGCTCTGGACCCAACTCCTACCAGAAGCCTCGGCAGGTTGTTGAGTGTCGGTGGTAACATCTTGTGGGCGTGGGGAGGGTAATGCCAAAGAAGTCATAGCCTGGGACTTGACTGAATATACTCCCCAATAACCAACACATAATTGTTGGATATGCGACATATATCCCCTAAGTTTTATCTGGTGGAAGTTAAAAAAGGAAAGATTCAGAAAAATCTGTTTCGAATTTAAACAAGCTTATTTTTCAGGAGCATCTCACGAAATGCACTAATTAAGTAGTGCATGACATGCAGCAAAGTGAGCAAGATACGTCCATTTAGATGGAATCCTGCCTGGTACACCAATTGTACAATCATAATTTGAAATCTGTGCGATAGCATATGTTTTCTAGAGAATATTTAATATCCAAAAAACTAAAATTAGGACAGATGTATAAAGCGAATGCCTACATTTATATAATTACAATTTTTTAGAAAATCGCTTAAATTAGTGAATAATTATGGAGAATTTATTCCATTTCTGGAAACTAATTAGCGGAAATACCAAGCAGTATTAATTAATACTTTATTTGTACAGGAAATACAAAACTACTTCTACTAAAAAAATTATAATGGATAAAAGTAGTTTTTGGGATTAAAAAAGTAAACTGGAACATCCTAGAAGGACAAGTTACTGCAAAGTGTTCACCAGAAAACATAAAACAGAAGGTTTCGTGTGACTGATATTTCCAGCATGCCATAAGTTATGAGCTCATAATGTACACCATACCATGCTGGTAATAATGAAATTGTAAATTACATCATAACATTGTGTTTCATGATTAAGTATAAACTAGAAAGAAAGTTTCAGTGGTGTGACTGTCAATTGTCTACCACACCCATACTAAAACCTAGTCCAAATCACCAGGGACGTGGAGTGATGGAAGAAGGAACTAGGTCATGAATGAGAATTGAAAATTTTAGATGATTTTTAATATTAAATATTAACTTCACGAATGTATAATTTTAGAAATATAAATCTCAAAATGTTTAACTTACAATATGACTGTAACCAATGTTGTTCTTCCCTGCAATTGTTTCGATGATATACCAAGAATCCGTATCAGGAAGACCTAACCCAGCCTTTATAAAAACAAGAACTAAATCAGTATAAAAATATGCTAACCATAAAATAGTGACACAATAGTTTTTCTGTTGAGACATCAGGAAAAAAATATACCATGTGTGTGGCCAAAATGATTAATTGTGCAGTCACCAATGCCGCATAGTTAGTTGACCTGACAAATTGTTATACAATAATAAAGTTCATGAATCATGATATTACTTTTCTGTTCAAGATTTGTGGTTTAATTGGGTTTTACTTGAAATACATCATTTTAAAGGAAAAGTGGGATGCCATAAACAACAGATCGTTACTTACTTGTTTGAAAAGCATTCCATTAGATACTCAAAGTATACATCCCAGAAGCTGCAATAGATTCATAGATATAAAGAACATTGACATACAAAAAGATGCAAACACTTAAAAAAATTGATATATACATAGTTACTTCCCTTGAGCTACACAGTGAATAAATATTATCACTAGCCAGAACTAGTAACATATAATGACTTTGAGTAGTAATAATTCATCATCATAGTTGTACGTGTTGAAAGCAATTATGCTATACATAATTCAAATCTTGCACGAGATCACTATAAGTTTTTGACACATGTTTCACTTCATAGGTACTATCAGTCAATTATTTTGTTTGCTCTTATAAAAAGTGGTCATTCGCATAAACAAGCACATACAAGGTGCATTTAATTCAAATTTAATGACGAAAACAAGACACGTGCAGTTAACTTAGGTAACTATCAGTAGATCTAAGTTGCATGCCAATTTAGTATAAAAAAAACATACCGTAACTCCTCCCAGATGGAGAGGGAACGCAAATGTCTCTGAACATAATCTGCAACATTGTTCCTATCTTTCTTGTACATTTCAGCTGAAACTTCAAGGGCATCTCTAATAGTTGCTATATCATTACGCGATGTAGCACGAGTGATTGCTGTTTTTAGCTGTGTAACATAAAAAAGATTTAAAAATGAGATTTTCCATAGTAAAGTTGAAAAAACAATACATTGTACTCCGTGTTAGTGACCGGGGGCAAACAGATAGAATACAAAAAGAAACATGCAGCCTACAGCAAATAGACTGTTTAATACATGTCATACTAAACTGAAATTAGATAGGAGCACTAACCCAACAAATACTCCTATAGCTGGAGCATAGGTATACTATGTCAAAAGAGTGTTTAGTACATAATATCATAAGGGAAATGTAACAATGGATAAAACATAACACTAAAACCAAGAACAATAAATCATTTCACAAGAATAACACATATGCCTTCATATACAAAAGAAACAAATACTTGAGCATAAATTACATTAAGTCTATACCTTGTGATAAAACCATAATAATCAAACTTAGACCAAGACACTAAGAGCACACGGTATGGTGTGCGTTAAGGTGTGTTGAAGTTTGACATTTTGGTGTGTTAAGGTGTGTTAACCATACCGTGGAAGTGAGTTAAGGTGAGTTAAGTTAAGGTGAGTTAACCCCTTAACGTGCGTTAAGGTGTGTACTTTTTTGTGAGTTAAGGTGTGTTAACCATACCGCCCATGTGAGTTAAGGTGAGTTAAGGGTGAGTTATGATAAGGGGTGTTTTTTTTTGAGTTAAGGTTAAAGCTGATGTGGCAGTGTGTTAAAGTTTAACACGGGTTAACCATACCGAGTGCTCTAAGAGATGGCAAGACAGAATTAACTGCAATAAAACATTATAAGTTTCCAAAAAATTTGATGTTACTTAATTTTTTAAATTGATAGAAGCAGCTAAGGGGTTAATCAACGCTACATCAAAGAAAAGTCAAGATTTACAGAAGTAATGACAAGTCAGTCATCAACCATGTCGCTGTTTGGACCACTAACTAGTACTTATCAGATCATACACACTTTTTTAGGTTTGAGGGTTTTATGGGAGAATGCACTGTTGGTCATCTGAAATAGAAACTGGACCACTCAAAAGATAGAAAAGTATCTACAGGAGTTGTAAGTAATATCTGACACAATTTCAAACTCGACAAAGAAGAAAGAGTATTGATAAGATGAAGACTAAAATCATACTTTATCTCTCTCACAAGCAAAAGACAGTATTATTATTATTTTTTATTGTAAACGAGGGAAACCCAAGAGTATTGATAAGATGAAGACTAAAATCATACTTTATCTCTCTCACAAGCAAAAGACAGTATTATTATTATTTTTTATTGTAAACGAGGGAAACCCAACCCAAGCCACCTTTGGTCAGTGGTGACCTGGCAAAGTGTCAAGTAAGCTGATACCACACGCCACCCCATATGACCCATGGAACCTAAAGCCCTCCACAATTTTCGATTATTAGGTTGGGCAACTTAGCCCCCAAGACCTTACCGCTAGGCCACCCCTTGGAGTCTGATTTTTAATGTTCATATATCACTAATTTTATAAAATATTTTGCAAATTTTCTTCCCTTTTTACAATCGCAAGACAAAAAATCAATCATAAATAACATCATATGAAACCACATCCAGGTCAGAATCACAATGTATCTACACTATTGACTGACAATAAAATAAATAACTAGTTATTAAATCAAGAATGGCATAAAGGAGACATACCAGTTCTTTCACGGCAATAAATTGTTCTTCCGTCAAATGACCTTTCCAACCCTGACAACACAAAGAGTGTATATAAGCTCCCAATCATGAGCACTAATTTTAATGCATGTACTGTCCACAATATTGCGTACCGAGTGAATATGTTCCCTTATACATTCAACAAAACCACTACCACCAATCCCCTCGGCATCAATTTCTATTAAAGCTGCAACATTATGTGTGGCAGAGCCAAAACGAATTAGCATTATTTCCTCTATAGAAAATGAAGGAATAGCTTACTGCATAAATACAATTTTGAGCGGCGTACCAAGTATTGTTCCATATTCAAACGATGAAAGAGGATCATCAGTGGCTCCCAGTTTCAAAAGACGTAGCCATAGACCCTGTTTCACCACACCATTGATTATCAAGTTGGGAATGCTAAACAAGATCAACATATAATTTAGATGTTTAAATATATATAGGGGATCTTTTCTAGAACATAGAACAAATGCCAGATTAGCACCTCTTAGTCAAAATGACACCAGAAAAGAGCATATACATATATGTAGAAGCCAAACTATACCTGTCGTTTGCATACCAGTCAACCAATGGTGCAAATGTGGAAAAGAAAATGAGAACCCAAAACAATTTATATACAGGCACCACGTAATCTAGAACTAAGGCCATTACAGTTTTCAGTGATATTTCATGCATTGTTTTCTGGAGATAGAACGTTATAGAAGTTTCTATGAAGGTGAAACAAAATATGGCAATCCTTATATTCAAGAACTTGATTTCCTTCGGATCCATATGAATGGAAAGAGACACAAAAGCTAAGTGTGATGCCCATGTGGTAAAAGCATACACATTCATCCATATAAATGCATGGATGTGCATGCATCGTAGGTACACAATACACATGGGTGAATTCATATTCATTCCCATAGACATACAATGTGACAGCAGATGTGAAGAGCAAGAGAGGTTCTGTATGAACAGGCCCTTTCCTCACCTGAAGCTTGACTTTTATATCCAAGACCATGCGCTCCCGTTCAGCCTGTATTTTAAAGATGTTTAGATTGAATCACAAAATCAAACACTATAAAATTACCAGGAATAGAGGGGGTTAAATGAGCGGTACAGGCGGGTTAGACAACTTGTTCGGACCAACATAAGTATGAATTTCACGGGCCTGGTTGGTTTGGGTTGGGTTGCCAGGAACTCTGTCCAGTTTTTGCTAGAAAATGGTGCGTTACAATGTGATTACAAAAACTATGTAATACAAAATGAATTTAATTATCAAAGGGCATGTGTCCCAATGGTACCCCATGTTGTGTGAGAATCTCCCAACCAAATGGTTGCGGGTTCAAGTCTTGCTTAAGACATGTGAGTTAGTTAAAAATTGCCGTTCTAAAAAAAATGAATTTAATATTTTCATAAAACAGTTGGAGGTTGTATGCATATGAACGACTTTCGACTGTTTCTTCTCAACTATTTTCTTTATTTTACATATTTGACCTTTTAGAGAAAACATAACCCAAATCGACCCATTCATAAGTAAATGATTTAAGATCGTTTGAGGACCAAACTTTTTTTACATACCAAGGGATTAATCTCCATCCTCCATTTTTATTTGATCTAATGGATGAGATTAATTCCAACAATTTAAAAAAACCCACTTTCATCCTTTTTTTCTTCAAATATTAATATCTTTCAAACTGTTAATCGTTAAGCGAAAAAAAATATACCATTACGACGAGAATTTAATTATCTTTCTATAGATAGGCACTTCTATATACTTTCGACAAAATTATTTTTTTCGTGTTTTTCACCATTTTTTTTTACTTTTTTTCGTCACTGAAATTCGCATGAAAAAATCATATGTGATTTTAACACTACTATATATCATATATGATTTAACACTAATATCACATGTGATATTACATATCATATGTGATTTAACACTAATATCACATGTGATTTTTCATGCAAATTTCAATAATGAAAAAAAAAAAAAAAAAGGAGAAAAAACGTAAAAAAAAGGAAATTTTTTTGTCGAAAGTATATCAAAGTGCCTGTCTATAGAAAGATAATTAAATGCTGGTCGCGATGGTGTAATTATTTTTGCTTAACGATTAACGGTTTAAGAGATTTAAATTATAAAAAATAGGTGAAATATTAAAATGTTTTTAATCTCAACCATTGATTTCATTTTAAATGGATGGTAGGGATGAGTCCCTTGGTATGTAAAATAACTCTCCTCTAAGTAAAACAGGTTGAAATTGCAACTTGTAATAGTGATCAATGTAACTTACAGCTCTCTCTCTAGGACTTAGACTTCCTCCTTTAGAGTCTCCATTGTACATTGAAGGTGAACTGATATAAAGCAAGTAAAAATGTTTAGCAAAATAGATCAGTGAAGAATATTTATGAATATGTTTCTCACTTAATTACACAATTTTCACCTAGGAGTATGCTTCACAGAGTATTCAAGAGCTCCACTAGCTGCAGATAGTATCTGCTTCCTTTTTTCCTCTTGCTCTTCTGATCTATAGTTGGCAGGAAACCTGTCATAAGTGTGTCTGGCACCAGATCCTGGTCATACAACAAACTGTTATTAGTATGGTTACAAATTAAACTAAGATGCATGACTCTACTTGGTGATAGTAAACTAAGATGCATATATATATATATATATATATATATATATATATAGTGAGACTTTCTTGCGAGAACTGAGAGAACCACCAAAAACATACATGCACGCCTTCAATAATTGTATTTTTGCACATATGTTCTAAAAACAACATATATGTTTTAAAAAAAACATAGTTGTTCTAAAGAATTTGATAAGAAATTGGAAATACAACATTTTTCTTTGAAGGTGTGCATGTATGTTCTTATAAGGCGTGCAACGACAATATTGCGGCCTTGTGTAAGGTTTTTGTGAAAAAAGAGGATGAGTTCATGATGATATTGAAGAACATAGGTGGATACTTACGATTATTGATGATTTGCATGTATTTTTATTTTATTTTAAAAGGCGTGCATGTATGTTTTTGGTGGTTCTGTCAGTTCTCGCAGATAAAATGGTTCTCGTAAGAAAGTCCCCTATATATATATATATATATATATATATATATATATATATATATATATATAGTGGGACTTTCATTTCAGAACCATCTTATCTGCGAGAACTGACAGAACCACCAAAAACATACATGCACGCCTTCAATTATTGTATTTTTGCACATATGTTCTAAAAACAACATATATGCTTTAAAAAAAACATGGTTGTTCTAAAGAATTTGATAAGAAATTGGAAATATAAAATTTTTCTTTGAAGGTGTGCATGTATGTTTTTATAAGGCGTGCAACGACAATATTGCAGCCGTGTGTAAGGTTTTTGTGAAAAAAAGGATGAGTTCATGATGATATTGAAGAACATATGGGGATACTTACGATTATTGATGATTTGCGTGTATTTTTATTTTATTTTAAAAGACGTGCATGTATGTTTTTTGTGGTTCTGTCAGTTCTCGCAGATAAGATGGTTCTGAAATGAAAGTCCTGAAATGAAAGTCCCCCTATATATATATATATATATATATATATATGTATGTATATATATAAAAGGTATAATAAGGGTAACTTTTTGGTACAGCTCAAATCAGGTTGGGTTGACAAAATTTCCACTAACACGTTTATCTAATGAGTATAAATGTTTACACAAGGTATCTTATTGCCACAAAAAAAAAAAAAAAAAAAAAAAAAAACTAAATATTTAACATAATTGGTTTTATAGAGTAGAGCATCTCCAATTATTCACTAAAAATTTGCATATAAAATAGTGCAAATGCAAATTAGGAACCTTTTTAAAAACATATTCGCACTAAAGAAAACTTGCTCCAATGTGTACACTATATCTTGGCACAAAATCTATTTTAATCAATTTAATATCCAATGAAAAATGAATAAAGAAATAGATAAAACAAGATATATCAATATTGGGTGCATATTGATGGTATTAAAGACGTATAATACATATCCTGTATAGAATTATTTGTGTTAAAGATTAAGAATAAGTGAAAATCTTGAATTTTTAACGCAGTGAATATTGTTTCATGCATTTTGCTTAATGCTAAATTCAGCTCTAACATTGGAGAGCTTTTTAATTACTTGTTGCACAATTACAGTGCAAAAGGTACATTTAGTACCAACAGCGTGCTTCTCCTCCATTTACCCATTTATTGGAGATGTTCACGGCTGGACTTTTGACAGCTTACGACCTGTTTCCCATTTAGCTAATCTTTTTATACTTTATCCATTTAATCCGTTTGAGATACAAGATAACCAAGATCAACACATTCATGAATAAACATGTCCAAATTGTCACCTTTAGTAAAAAGGAAGACCTGATAAAACTACACATATGATGGATATAAAAAATATAAAAAGTACTGGCTAGTTCCACGAAAAATTTATCTACTTTTATTGTCACTCGAAGATGGATATAGTATGACCAGGCATGATTCTTATGTATTATTATATTTTTATATATGTTTCAGTAACATAGAAATTTGCACATAACATGCCATGGCCTACGAAATAATTTTATTTTCCCCAAACCTAATGAAGTGAACAGAAACATGAGAAGTACCTGATATTCCGAGACCAGGGTCTGATATAGTTAAAATCTCAGGCTCTGCAGAGGCTGAGGGTAAAATAGAAAGAAGATTTTGACCTCGTCCCATTGCGTCTTGCAACTTATCAAGTAGATTGTTACCATTTTCACTAGAGCCTAAACCTCTTTCTAAGTAATCCAAGAATCCTTGAGACTCTAAAAACTGAGTTACCTGTGCAACAGCAAAAAAAATGCAGTTAGAGAGTTGCAAAAGCCTCACTAGAAATGTCAAAATAGGCAGATCAGGCGGTCAAAGCGGGTATTTTTGTGCAAATCAAAATAGGTCCGAGCAGAGTTGGCCCAAGAACACTTATTTATACAGATTGTTACCTTTTTTGATGAACAGCTGGTGTAATGTATGATTACAAAATCATATTACTTCAATAATAATCTATTCTCTGAAGAATATGAGTTTAAAGGTTGTATGCATTTGAAATACAATTTGGTGGACTTTGTACAAGTTCCATCCATTTGACCCTTCCCTTCTAAACTGTGATTCTTTGTTTTAAATTTACCCATGCGACGCGTTAGAAATAAAAGAAAAACCCAAAATCAATCACTAAAGTAAATGGGTCAAAATTGCCACCTTGGTAAGCAATATATAAATAAATTTAAAGGAACAGCACTTATTTTGACCCAAAACAAATGATCTCTCATATAACTAAAGAGCATGTCCAGAAGTGATAATTGTAGCTTAAAGCATTGTATTCTTGTCCATTACCATATCATCTATAGGTTGTTGAGTTGCCCGGGAGCGCTTCTTCAAAAATGCTTGAGTATTGAACACTTGATTTCCAGTATTTTCCTAGAGATGTTATGATTCTATCAAATGAGTTCCCACATTTAAATAGCATATCCACTTTGTAAACAATAAGGTTGCAGTTCTTACTATGAAATTGCGGTAGCCTCCCAAGATCGAAGCAAAAAACTTAAGAAATATCATCCTGAGATAGAAGGGGAATTTTTTCAAATGATTAGCATCTATTTGAGGATTAAAGATAGTCTGCTTTACCATACTACACATTATATAGCTTAAAGAGCAGTGCATTGCACTCTCCCTAACAAAAGTTCTTGAACAATGCCACAATGGAGTGAGTCATTATGAAAGAATGGAAAAGATGTTTCGGGGTTCAGTGACTCATCCCATCAAACCTCTCCTTTCACTTCCTTTTACACGGTATATTTACATCCAGTAGAGGAATGCTTGTTAGGATTTAGAAACCTAACTTCTTGTGGCTTCATTTACTAATTTGCTCTTGAATTTTTTAATATCCTAGGTGGTAAATTTTAAGAGTAAAGTAATTCTCATTTTTTAATTTTCCATTGCATGTTCTAATCTAGATATAATATTGCTAGAAACTAAGAGTGGCTTCTTCAAAAAGATGGTCACCCTTCTCAGGACATATTGTAATGGACAACACCAAAGGCCTTTGGCCTAGCGGTATGTGAGTGGCCAATCAACCAAAAGATCGTGGGCTCAAGTCTCGTGTGAGAAAAATGTTAGGTGTATCCGTGTATATACTAAGTTGTTGCCTTGCAGAAAAATTGTAATGAATAACATGACAAAACACACTTTCAGTCTTAACTCAAAACATAAGTATATAATAAGTTTGATTGGATTCCATGTACTACCTGAGCTGGACATCATTCTCTGGTGACCAAGCCTTGCTATTGAATCTTGCATATTGCTCATGCGAATCAAGATCAACCTTCATTGAGTCTATCCAAACAACATTTGGATGCAATAATTTCATAATCTCATTACGTAGTGAACTCATTTCTGGCTCTGGTATAGAAGGAATGTCCTCAGACGTGGTGATCAAATTATGTTCAAGATCAACAACCACTACCTACAAAAATATATAGTCAGCAAAAGATTTGATGCTCAACTATCAAATGACGCAACACATTAACAAATCAGTTTTGAAATTGGATTTCCAACTAAGGATTTGGATCAGCATTCTGAAATATTCCATGTAATTAGACAACGTAACTAGCCTACATCAAAACTGTATACTAGTGGCAGACCCCATCTCAAAAAAGCCACTGGTCCTTTAATGAAGACCACCTCAACAGTATTATAAATTTGTACTTGACAGCTTTGACTAGTATGCTCTTACACGTTAGTAAATACTACAACCGTACATAACTTAATAAACTCATAATTAAATACATGCATACATTACTTTCTGTAAAAAGTTGTAATTATGAGGGAATTTTGCTACTTCTCGTCCAATATTGTAGCTTTAAAAAATATCAGCTTGATGGGCTTTGTTACTTTTGATTAGTGTTTGTATATTCCGAAATTTCCATCTTCAATTAGACTTCAATCAAACTGTTCACTTCTGTCAAGCACCCCACAAAGTTTTATAATACTGTATTAATTAGCAAGAAGAGAATAAAAGCAAGATTTAACAATGGTTTAATTTAATCAAGTGGGAAATATAAGAACTTACACCATCCATTGACAGACCAGTAGTATCAACACCTGAATGAAGTCCCATCATATATGGTGTAGGAGCGTCAATATAGTCAACTCCACTGAAAAATAGCAATGGAATGTAGACATGCTTCAGCACACAAACAAAACAATCATCAGATACCAATCTAAGAAAACATCGCATAATTGTTCCGGTATGCAAACATATCAAATATGATTTTGTGTAGCTGCACAGAAAAGATAGCTCAGACCCAAACATATTGAGATAAAGCATTCTAACATTCTAAAAAACTCTACCTGCCACCGGAAGGGATAGATCAAATGGCATATAGCTTCGGAAGCAAGTGTTAGTAAAGAGTATCTGCATAAACCAAAGAAATTGGTAATTATTACATGCACTCACAATCATAAAGTAACCACTTGATTTGAGGTATCTTCAAACCATGGCGTTATAAGGTTCGATTGCGGTTCGGATGGCCAAAAAGGCTGTTTCGGCCAAAAGAAACCATATTTAAAGAAGTTAATATCATGAAGAGGAATCAGAAGACATAGGTTCGACACCCATGTCTTCCCTATTTGACTTCTGCTTCAAAGCTTTCTGAGTCCTAAGTGACAACAGAGATTCCAAAAATCAAAAAACTCTATTTTCTACGAAAAAAAAAAAAAAAATAAAATAAAAAAATGCTGATACGAAAATTGTTCTTTCTTATTTATTTTTTATTTTTTATTTTTATTTATTTTTTCATACAAAAATGCTGAAACGAATTGTTCTTTACTATTGATCATTAGATGTTGGTAACTGAGCATAACTAGTTAGGTATTTTAGTCTGCTGATGAAGTAAAAAAAAAAAGGCTTAAATCGTCAAACTGGAACCAAACAAATTTTTCATGGTTCAGTTCAGCCGATATCACTGATTCAGCCACAGTTTGGTTTGAAAAAAAATGCGAAACCGAGTTTACTGGCCAGACAAACTGAACCATGCACAATCTTATGGTGTCAACTCTAGATCAGAAAGCGAAGATTCATAACTTTGATTAGTCAATATAGCTTCAAGTGAAAGAAATACTTGTTTGATCGAAGCAAAACCCTCCTCTCAATTAACACGGCTGTAAACAGTTTAATGAAATTGTCAACATCCAGGCACTGAACCAGCGGTTGAAAGGATATCTGTTCAAGTAAATAGGCAATAATTAAAAAGCATAAAAGCCAATGTTTAATAAGCACAGATTTACCATCAATTATGTCAGAAAATGTTGATGCACTTACATCGGCGTGAGGAAGCCCATCCTTTGGCGGAAAGTCAACCGAAAGCAAGCTATTTTCAATGGCAAAGAGAACACGTTCTTTTCCAGGAGTAGGCAAAAGTACGTTGGACACAGTATAGGCAATAACATCCCATAATGGCTTGCTGCAATGGTTTCAGAACTCAATACATTATATAGAATAAAAGATGGACATGGGCATTTAGCATCTCCTAACAGAATATACAGCTCTTTATGGCAAAACTCAAATACTAAAACTCTACAAAGATAACTATGATGTCTCATAATTTACAAGATATAAATATTTAGATAATCAGATATTAAGATAGTAAAAATAGTTAGAGGTCATAGTTTTGACCCATTTAGTCAATAGCGACAATAGCGGTCGCTATAGCGCGCTACGTAGCGTCGCGGTCAACTGCCGCTATTTGCATTTAGCGACAAAATAGCGAAGGTCAACGCCGGTCAATGACGGTCAACGCCGGTCAACGACGGTTTATAGATGCAATTGATTGGTGGGATTTAGTCGGAATTAGTCCCTTAACATGTTGTGTATGTTTAATTGAAACCAGAAACACGATTGATGCATGATTGAATTTAGGGTTCATACGTCGAATTGGGGAAAATCGTATAAGTGTGTTGTAGTGTAATTAAGTTGTTGGGATATGGTTTATATGTGTCTAATTACATGATTTAACTCTTGAATCGAACTAAGAAACACAAATGAAGCGATTTAGATAATTAGGGTTTAAGCAAGACTCGTATGAGTGCTATCTGTTGATTTATCGCTAAACACAAATAGCGGTCGCTATTTATCGCTATTCGCTACGTAGCATATAGGTGGCTCGTCGCTATTTATCGCTATTCGCTATTGACAACTATAAATAGTTAGAGGTGGTAAATTTGACCCATTTAGTCATAAATTGGTCAAACCATTTAGTCTTGGTTGGTGCAAACGGGTAAAATAAACCATTTAGTTTTTGTTGGTTGGTTCAAACGGGCTACGTTATGTCATATTGGGTCAAACGCAAATAAAAAAGCTTAGAAGGAAACGAGTCAAACAGGTCAAAAGTTGCCCAGTGTTTACTTCAATACACAAAACCTCCTAAATCCTTTTTATCAAATACAAACTAACAAAAAATACAGACTTCGCAAATCATAGTTGATACGCTAATGGATTTTTCAAAACTAAAAGGTTTGAACTATCCAATGTTTGCGATCAACATGACCTGACCCATTACCCAATCACCTCGACCCGCCCAATTCGCCACCTCTAAAAATATTTTTCACCTGTATATCGCATTGCCTATGTTCCATCAGTATATACAGATATGAATCAGTGCATGCATTTGCAAGAAAGCATCTAAACACCAGACAGAAACTGACAGGTATGAGCATAGAAAGAACAAACTTGATAGTCGAATCACTTAACACACTCAGGTTATCAATTTGGTTAACCATAAAAAAGATCTTACCTACTTCCATGTGTTGAAAAGCAAAGAAGATATATTTCCTCTAATACTTCCCTAAGAATGTGAAAACTCGGAGCACGTGAAACCAGACAGATACATTTGTCAGCAAATGAATTCGCAGGAATGTGATAAGCTTCAGCAATATCCTCACAAACATGGTCACGAAATGCAATGCAACTGACATATATTTTAGAACCGTCACCCTCTGCACCAATATTACATTAAAACATAATGAAACGTTAGGAAGTGTTTCCTACATAGCTTCAACTACGTAACCAAAACAATACTTCAAATAGGAAAATGATGTCATGCATAGGCACCCATACAAAGGGAAAGAAGAATGTGTGCCCACCATTCATTTCAGTGAAACAAAGACTTTATACACTGAATAGATAGATCTACATGTCTACGAAGTGTATTACATAAAAGAAAAATAATAATAATAATAATAATAAAATAACATATTAATAAGCCATTATAACATATACTCGTAAGAAGTAGGCAAATGTTGAAAATCTTTACAACTCACAAAGATGTGAGCACAAACAAGAAATTCCATTTGATAGATTTCATATCCTAGTTGATTACATCTGATAATGGAATTGAATTCTGGCAGGCTCCATTTAGTTCCCATAAGCTAAATCATTTGACATTCCGTTATGTTGTCGATGGAAAGCCCAATTTATTGAAACTAAATACAAATGAAGTTTATTATTTATCATTATGATCTATTTTTTATAGCTATAACTATTCAATACATTCTAATTCATATCTACAAGCCAAGCATGAACTCACAAGAAACTAAATTGCAGTTGTATTTCAACCAAGCAGATAGGTTTTTAAAACAAAATTATGTGAACCACACAGCCTCTAAGGAAAGAAGATAGAATTGTGAGGGACAACACTGCATGTAGCCAACTTATGTGAGAGACAGGAACGGTAAAGGTGCCAAAACTGATCAAAGGATATGGCCAGCTATTGTTCAGCAAATGGAGCTTTTTGTAGATCTATATGGTGGCATAGGAAGCGTGAGTTGCAAAAAAAAAAGTGCAACTTTCTAATTCACGCAGACTTCAAATAAGTTTTAGCTCTCAAGATTCAAATGACTAAGGGATTATCCCACTTTAAAATACCTTTCCAACAACCTCCATTTACCTACATTTCTTTGTCTCATCTTTGTTGTCTAATTCCTAAGTAATAGCATAGTTCTGAACATGGTATTTTTAGCATTTACTTATTTAGTATGCCTATCTATCATCGAAAGCTACTTTTTAGTATGGACAATCCTATCATAGAAAATTACTTGTTTAGTATGGACAATCCATTCATGTAGCGATGTAGCAATGAATGGAACGTATTTCAATTTCAATCATTTCGTTTGTCATTCTAGTATTTAATTATATCAGCTTCTACTTAATTGTATTATAAGATTATCAGTGTTTTCTTTCAATGCTTGTTTTCTAAGTGATATCTAAATCTTCCTTATGCTGAGGCATATGACAATGATAAGCTAGGGTAGATTTTTCCTGAATTATTGTGATCATTCATGCTAGCACATATGGTCAGTTTCCATGATTGTGTCTATTGATATATTGCATGTATACGCAAAAGAAGAATAATAAAGCAAAGAGGCAAAAAAAAGGAGTGTGTAGTGAAAAAATCCAGACTCCACGCCTTTACATTATAAAATTGACTGCATATCTCCATCATACATTTATATTTGCATGTACAAACGTTTATCAGTAGACTAGCTAGTAGCATGCTTGCTTTGTTACCCTACAGGTTATATTTCAATAACCGCCAATAACTTAATTTACCTATATCCACAACAATATGCCATTTTTTATAAAATTTTGAATAGCTTGCATATTTCACGTGTTGCCATTTTTATGCTTGTATTCCTTTAACTGGATTGCTTGGATCCATATCCTTGCAAAAAAGAGGACTCCTAGACATTACCACTCATAGATAGACCTCCTGTTTCCTAGTAAAAGTAACAAGCATTCATACTTGTTGGTTCATACTACCATAACAAAAACCTCGATAACATTAAGATTCCCACCTACAAATGTATCATCAAATAACTTTATCACGCCAGCAAAACTAGTTAGTAAGCATTCTAAAATCAAAGGCTAAGCTAGATATACACCAACCACTAATTTTTTTTCTGTTCAAATACCCCCTCCCTATTATCATAAAAGGATCATACGGTATCTCCTAGACAAATAGTAATGACAATGCATAAAAAAAAAACCCATGATTTGTGTTGAATAGTAGCAAGTGGCGTACCTGTTAAAACAATAGGATAACTACGTGGGAAAGATAACGGATTACTGGAATCAAACCCTGTCGTGTAGAATTCAATACCAGCTGGTAAAACACACTGCAATTACAAACCAAACTTAATTCAATACTAACGAGTAGTATAAACGTAAACGTAAATGAAGATACAAACTTACAGTGGGAAGCTGGGGAGGCGGAGGGGGATAGAGGGTGTGAGTAGGAGGCGGGTATTGATCGAGAAGTGAAGCTAAATAGAAAACACCAGTTCCGTGAAACCCTTTTTCACCGTCAAGTGTACGGATCTCGGGTCCAATTCCACATACCACGAAATACTCAAACAATTGACTCATTTCTCCCTGTTACAATATATCATTTGTTATTAGTTAGCCAAGTCGGTTAGTCTTCTAATTAGCTACTCTAAATCTCTTATCTTTCTAATTCATAACTTATTATAAACAGAATATACAATTCTTTCTGCCTATATTTTACTTACGGGGTGTTTGTTTCAGCCTATTTCCGTGCTTATGAGCTTATTTAATTCGTCTCATTCATATGGGGGCGTTTGTTTAAGCCTATTTGTGGGCTTATGAGCTTATTTGATTTCGGCTTATATTCCATAAGCTCGGATTTGCCGGCTTGTTTTGAGACTTATATCATGATAAGCTTATATAAGCCTATAAATCTCAAAATTAGCCGGAAAAGTTAGGGTTATGAAACATAAGCTTATTCGATTCTGGAGAAGCTCGTAACCCTACTTTTTTGGCTTATGACGTTATCAAGCTGACGTTATCGACTTAAATAAGTCATAAGCTCAAGTTAAGCCAAAAAGGTGAGGTAATGAGCTTTTTCAAACTCAAATAAGCTCTTAAGCCGGCAAAATAAGCTAATAAAAACACCCTTTATGCCGAAATCAAATAAGCATAAACAAACACCCCCCTAAGATACTTTTTGGGCTTATGGTGAGTTGTAAAATAAGGTCATAAGGTGAATTACAAGGCAAAGATAATGAGGTTATAAAAAATAAGCCAAACAAACACTGTACATAAACATAAATACATATACAATATCAGATCGGAATAAACATTTTATAAAATAAGTTGAAATGTGAGTTACCTTTAATTAAAGTTGGAGATTAATTGATCATTAGAAACGCAATGTGAGTGAAAAATGGTTGCTGAAAATGGATCTGATGAATGATCAATCAGAAACTAGTTTGACGCCGGTCTACTGTTATGAATCACTTTCTACTTTCTTTTTTTATTAAAAAAACGAATAGTTTATAAATGCTTCAACCAGATATTTGTTTATGTTTGTTTGGTTTGGATCACTTGTTTAGTTTATCTTTTTATATAATTGTACTTTTGATGAATATTTATCTTTTGATGCAACACTTACTAGTTTAATTTGTACTCATTGTGAAAAAAAAAATTATGAGTTACAAACAAAAAATAATAAAAGTTTGAAGTTTAAACAATATTTGAAATAAGAAATTAAAATAGTAAAACTTGTCATTTAATTATTTAAGTTTAAGGGTATTATGTTACTCATATTTTAAGCGTTTAAAGAATGCATATGCATGCGTAATAAGTAGTAGAGAGATATACGTCAAATAATGTTTTAAAATCAAAACGCTTATGAATTCTCATATTGGCTATAAGTTTTTTCAACGATGATATTAAACTTAACTCGATTATTCATTTTCTATTCTTACAAAATCACACAATAAGAAAAAAAAATCAAGATGAATCCCAACTTGTATAAAAGAGTGTTTTGGTAAATGTGACATGGAATGATAGACATAGCAAAAAAATATGACTTATACATGTGGCAATATCATGTTTAATGTATTTGGTTCTTATTTTGGAAAAAATTGTATTTACCTTTCAATCCTCACATTCATTATTCACAAAACCTAAATTCTAAAACATATCGCCTAAATCATTCATCAGTCAATTATTAAATAAACCTTAACAAAGATTTCGTGTAACTGCGGTTAATTCATGGGTGCGATTACCCACATACATATTACTTGTAAAAATCATGGGTGCGATTACAAACGGCTATTGATGTATCGGGTTGCAACACATAATTTTTATAACCCTCCTAGGCAGTGTACATAATCATTGTAGTGTAGTATAGATAAGTCTTGAGGGTTAATTGTTCTCTAGAGAATAGTGAGGTAGGCTCGAAGTATATTTCGGGATATGTCTAAAGGTTGAAGGGAGAGTCTTTTTGGTGTTTTTATATTTTTTAGAAACCAAATAAACAATCGGGCCTGGGGGAGTTTGTATTTCAACTAATATTAACCTAAAAATGCGATAAACGTAAATGACAACATAAAAAAAGTAATTTGGTAGGGACTTCTTATGTGAGGAAAAACGTATTTACCTAGGTTTGCATTACTTCCTACTCGTTTATCACTTAATCTATTGAATTGTCACTACCTTGTCTAATGCAATGCGGAGTATTCCTTATTACCTATTGCGAGTTGGTCAGTCCCACATCTATGAACTAGCCTAAGTGAGTGATGCCTATCTGAATGTCAATAACCCACCCAATAACTCATTCACGCAATAAATATCCATCATAGTTAATAAACTAATACATAAGCACTAACTAGACGTGTTTTAGTAGACGTTCAAACTAAGATACGAGATATAGCCAGTTTTTCAACTCCTAACACACAAACACACCATCAACAAAAGACAATAGATAAGGATAAACATGATTGATTGATTGATTGATTGATGAATATAGCTCCTATAGCAACACACATATAGCACAAAAGGTCATATATGCACATCCCTATCTAATAGAAAATAATTTTTTTGGACCCACTTTATTATAAGTGAAAATTACCTGTTAGGACCGTTAGAGAGGGCATTATCAAAAAAAAGGAAATGCTACACCCACAAAAACAAATCCACAAAACCAGCCACAAAATAACATGTCAGAAAGTGAGTGGCTGAATCAGAGAGAAGGGAGAGAAACTATCACAAATTACACCAATCAGAGGGTGACACCTCATTTTTTGGACCATTTTGTAGATCTTTTTTTGTGAGTGTACCTCATCAAAATGAGGACCACTTTTTGCCATTTATCTAAAATGAGCCTGACAACTCGTGTAAAACTTTGGGTGGGTTTAACGAGTACATGTGTATGGCCAAGAAGGATTCTTACACAAAATAAACAAAGATGGCCCCACCCCCTGTAACTCGTGTAAAATTGTTCACGAGTTATGTGAGTATACATCGGGAAATAGCTACTATCACGTGGTTTTGCATGTCTTGGGAAAGAGTAAAATCGTTAGGAATGACCGGAGAATCCATATGAATGAAAATTAAATCGGAAAATTGAGTATAATAAACACAAGCAGTTAGCATGTATTAGTCACAAACATATCAAGCTCTCAGTTCATCTTTAAAAAAATATCAACAATTCATAAGTTTTTATACTTTGTGGTGTTGTGGTGGTGGCTTTGTATTAACATTTGGTGGTGGTGGCAGTATAAAACCCAAACATGTCGAGCATGCAAGGAACATTGGACTTCGACTAGCTAGTAGTTTTATGTAGATATGTTTTTTAGTATTTGAATAACTAAAATGTTAAACGGTTTTTATTTCACAATGAATTGATGTAGTTGGTATGATCTTTTTCATTCATATCAACTGTATTCTATATTTGCATGCTTAATCCATGAATAATTTATTTATTCTAAATTGTCCATTTTCGATTGACAATATGAGAGTATCATCGAACTAAGACAAATGTGAGAGCATTGGTCATATTCATTAAAAATGAATATTAAGTGATGATGCTACCAGTGGCGGAGCTAGGATACGTAATCACGGGGGGGCATCAAGCGAAGGGTTAAGTAACATGTCAAAAAAATCAAATTTTAGTGTAATTTGAAACAAATCGGGTCGGGTCGACTATGATGCAATTAACACTATTTGTAAGTTTAGGTGTCGATAAAATAAGATCCACTTGATGATTTCAAGTAGTTTATCTAGAAATAAACTCATTTAAGCAGTATAATATATATTTACGAATCAAATGCAAAAACTTAACCAAGAGATATAACATATACCAAATGTAGTAAAAGTTGTATTAAAGTGCTCGTGGTGAATATTTTAACCATAAGGATTGATTATCGTATTAAAACCATAAATATAAAAAGATATTTGAGAAAATATGTAATGCTAACAAATTAACATTAAATTACCAACAATCATGCTAAATGTTAGGAATTAAATGTTCAAGTACTTAATTTGTCAAAGAAGAGTTAGTACTGCTGAAGAATAACACTAACAGTACTAATGGAGTTAGTACTGCTAGTGTAAATATTAGTACTGTCAGAGTTAAAGTTGAAGACTGCTGAAGATATAACTAACAGTACTAACTGACTGAGTTAGTACTGTTAGTATAGAAGTTGATACTGCTGGACTACTTGAAGACTGAAGATGGTACTGCTTAATGAAGACATGTAAGAAGATAAGTATAGAATAGATTTTGTGTATATCTTATATAGTTAGAATTATACGAATATTCGGCATGTTTAGAATATTATACTTATCTTGTAAAGGACTCTTTGTGCTATAAAAGGAGGTCCTAGGTTAGATGATTTTGTACGTATGTTTTGTTAAGCTTCAAGGTTTGTAAACCTTAGTGATAAGTAAGATCACTCGTATTATACTTAATAATATTGAAGCGTTTGGTGAAATCATAAACTGTTCATATGGTTCATTACTGTTACATTGCATAATCTTCTAAGTATCAAGTAGTAGATTTTGCATACTATTTGGTATATACTCAAAATATCCTCAACACAACTCACGTGTGTTTAGATCCTCTCAAGTGGTATCAGAGACAGGTTTCTGATACTTTGATTTAGAAGATACTTTTCAGAAGAACTCTTTATTCCCTATGAAGACGATGGACATTGAGACTACTCAGACCAACACCGCTGCCAAGTTGCCTATGCTCAAACAGAATGACTTCGAGAAATGGAGGCTAAGGATTGAATAGTACTTCCAAGTGCAGGATTATGCACTTTGGGAAATCATAGAGGATGGGAACTCCTTCAAACCATCAACAACTGAGACAACAGTTGATGGTCAGAAAGTCACAACTGTGAACACTTCTCCTGTTACTGCAGTAGAAAAGCTACAGAAAAAGAATGATGTTAAAGCAAGGAGCTTGTTGCTAATGACCATCCCTAATGATCATCCTCTGACATTCAGCAAATACAAGGATG
Source organism: Artemisia tridentata subsp. tridentata (assembly GCA_021014915.2). NCBI lineage: Eukaryota > Viridiplantae > Streptophyta > Magnoliopsida > Asterales > Asteraceae > Artemisia > Artemisia tridentata. The sequence goes on along the minus strand of CP139509.1, from coordinate 351,531,133 downwards.
CCAAATCCTTGTTTGAAGCAATAACTACCAGGTTTGGTGGTAATGAGGCCACCAAAAAGACACAGAAGACCTTGCTGAAGCAGAGTTTTGAGAACTTCAGTGCTACTAGCAATGAATCTCTTGATCATATGTTCAACAGGCTGCAGAAGATAATCAGCCAACTGGCTGTATTAGGTGTTGAGATCCCCCAAGAAGATCTGAATTCCAAATTCCTAAGAAGTTTGCCTGCTGATTGGTACACTCATGTGGTTGTCTGGAAAAACAAGCCAGAAATTGATACAATGAGTCTTAATGATCAGTACAACAATTTTAAAATTATTGAACAGGAGGTAAAGAAGGCTGGAAGTTCAAGTTCAAGTTCTGGGAACATGGAATTTGTGTCATTTCTCAGCAATATCAGTCCAGAAGAGGTTAATGTGGCTTCAGGAGTTAGTACTGCTAACCCTAATGTTAGTACTGCTAGTTCACAAACTAGTACTGCTGGCATAAGTGATACTACATTCTATGCTTTCCTGACCAGTCAAGCCAATGGGTCTCTGCTATCCCATGAAGATCTTGAACAGATAAATGAAGTCATAGAGATGAACAAAAAAACCGGTTAACCGAACCGTAACCGAAAACAACCCGAAAAATTGAACCAGTCCAAACCGGTTTTGACCCAAACCGGTCCCCTTTTTTTGGAAACCGCCGGTTAGTAACCGGTTTTTATTATTCGGGTTGTGACCGGTTTTTAGACCGGTTTTTTTGAACCGGTTAGCCGAACCGGTCCGGTTAACCGGTTAGGAACCGGTTATGCTTTTTTTTTTATATAGTTTTGTCGACATTTGGTCTACCCCTGCAACTTACAGTCTTGCATTATTTATATATCTTCACTTTTTGATGAAAGTAGACAAGACACTTGCAGAGTTGCAGTCTTGCATTATCAATATGCCATTATTGTTTCTAAATTTTTTTATTATTTGTTCAAAATTTCCATTATAAATAGATAGGTTAGGTTGTGTTTTATTTACAACATTTCAATTACCAAAATACACTCTAAAAAATCAAAACCGAATCACTAATGGCCGGTTCTTCAAACACCACCCCCACCACCAACACCACCGAAGCTGGTTCATCAAGTGAACCTACGATTGTCAAAGTTTTAGCCCACAATCGTGTAAAAGATGTTTGGGATCACTACAACTACGTCCTATTGTCGGATGGAAAGAAAAAGGCTCAATGTAAGCATTGCTTGGATTTATTGTCTTCCGATTCCAACTCGACGTTGAGGGCTCAACCAAAAGTATTGCAAGGCACTCAAAAAGGTACCAGAATCGGGTCAATCGTCTATGTCTCGAGACGGGAGTATTTTCAAATACGATCATGAAGTAGTTCGTCAACAATTTGCCGGGTTGGTGATTAAACGAGGTTTGCCGTTCAACCATTGGGACGACGAGGATACGACCGAAGTGATGCAGAATCATGTCCAACCAATGTACAATCATGTAAGTCGTATGACTCTAAAACGCGATGCTATGAAACTGTGGAAAACGGCCAAACAAGAATTAAAAATGTTTTTTTTTTTTTTTTTTTTTTTTTTTAAATTTAGATGCTTGTGTTAACATAACAACGGATGTTTGGTCCGCTCCTCATGGTTCGCCATATTCGTACCTTTGTGTTACCGCACATTGGGTTGATCCCGAAAATTGGCTCATGATGAAGCGGGTCATATCATTTGAAGAGTTTCCGGTTCCTCACACGGGAATTGCTTTATTTAAAATGTTGAGAAAAGTGTTTAACAAATTCCACTTGCAAGAAAAAGTTTTTTCAATTACGTTGGATAATGCTAGTAACAACACCGCTGCATTGGGTAGACTAAAATTGGAATACGAGCCACCTTTAGGTGGTGAATTTTTTCATTCTCGATGTGTTGCACACATCATTAACTTGGCTGTGCAAGCGGGATTAGCCGAACCCACAATGCGTCAAATGAAAGATCGTTTTAAACAAATGTTGCACGATATTTTCAAAAAGGGTACTAATAGATATAATAGATACGTTAGGATGTGTGTTGATGCGGGGAAACATTGGTTGTCACCTAATTTAGATTGTGATACAAGATGGAATTCCACTTATCTTATGTTTCTAAGTGGTATAAAACAAAAGGTGACTTTACAATATTTTCATGACTTGTTGGCACAAAAGGGTAGGGTTGTTCCATTTGAATCTGAAAATTGGGATACTATTGAAAAACTAACCCGATTACTTGAAGTTTTTTTCAACGCAACAAAAAAATTGTCGGGAGTTTACTATCCAACATCCCATTTGGTACTTGAGCAACTATACTTAATGTGTTCAAGCATTTCCTCTTTTGAATTAAATGGTGGTGTGTATACAAATATGGTTTACCCAATGAAAGATAAGCTTAAGAAATATTTTGAAAGTTTGCCACCAGTAATTACTTGTGCGGCCGCATTAAATCCATGTTACAATGTAAGCGGGGTAGCGTTACTTATCGACTCGATTACAACTGATTTGGGGTTATTTGAGAATAACGTGAACTATGCTGAAGATGCAAAAATATCTTTTAACAATTCTTTTCAAGCTTTGTGGGAATATTATTTTGACAAATTTGGTAACCCACCTAATTCTGTGAATGAGACTTCTTCTTCATCATCGAGGTCCGCGCATAGAGCGAATCCGATACAAGGCTTGCTACAAAAGTTAAGAGAAAATCCCAACAAAAGGGCAAAGAGTGATCGGGCAAACAATGAATATGCAAGGTATACCGGAACCGATTTTATCTCACATGTTCCGGCCGACCAAGTTGAAAACTTTGATGTTTTGGCGTTTTGGAAAGCCAAGGAAACAATGTTTCCCGTTCTATCCCGAATGGCTAGAGATCTCCTAAGTGTACAAGCTACTTCGGTTGCTTCTGAATCCGCTTTTTCAACAAGTGGAAGGGTTTTATCAAACAGAAGATGCAGGCTCACACCGGCTTCTTTGGAAATGTGTATGTGTTTGAAAGATCATTTGGACGCACTCAAGCGAAGACAAAACACAACAAGTCTTGAAGACCCCATAGACATCGAACAAGGGGTCTACGAGGTAGAGGTGCAAGAGGGTACAACCGAGTTGCTTTCCGATGAAGAAATAAGAGAAGATGAAGCTGCTAACGAAGCTAGGTCCGTCAGATCCGATGAAGACACTTACGAGTAGCTTTTCGATGTATTTCCGATGAAGACACTTATTATGTTTATGTATTATGTTTTAAGTTTATGTATTATGTTTGATGCATTTCCTTTCATGATGTATTTCCTTTGAGTTGTATTTCCGTTGTATTAAATAAAAGTTGAAGTTTATTCAGTTTACTTTATATAAACGACGAAAAATGACGAAAAAAAAAAAAAAAAACAATAACCGGTCCAAACCGCCAAATAACCAGAACCTAACCGGTTAGGGTCGGTTTGGGTTTTCCACCCTCGAAGCCGGTTCGGAACCGAACCGATTAACCGGCCCGACCGGTTTTTTTGGGGGGTTGACCCAAACCGGTCCGGGTTTGACCCGGATCCAAACCGAACCGGTTAACCGGTTTTGTTCATCTCTAAATGAAGATGATTTGGAAGAGATGGACTTGAAGTGGCAGGTTGCACTGCTAAGCATGAGAGAAAAGAAATTCTGGCAGAGAACAGGGAAGAAAATCACAATCAGTGGTAATGATACAACTGATTTTGATAAATCCAAGGTGGAATGTTTCAACTGCCACAAGCTGTGACATTTTGCTAGAGAATGCAGAAGAGTAAGGCAGCAGGACAACAAAAGCAAGGGGTATGGGAACAAGCAGGAAACTAGGAAGGCTATGGAAGTGGAAAAGCCTTCTTCCAAGGTAATGGTTGCTATTTATGGTCTCGGTTATGAATGAAGCTTCATGGCTGATGAGGAAGAAGCACCAACTGAGATGGCACTGATGGCATTTTCTGACTCAGAGGTACATTCAGTAAAAAGTTGTTCAAAATCTTGTTCTGCTTTAAAAGATTATGAAACACTTAAAAAGCACTATGACGAGCAAAGAGTAGAGCTAAACCAAACTAACTATAATTTAGCAAATTATAAAAGAGGTTTAGCTGTCTTAGAAGAACAAATTTTGTTTTATAAGAAAAATGAGTCTGTCTTTTCTGAAGATATTGTTGTGCTTAAAAGAGACATGGTTCATAAAGATGCTGAGATAAGTGTGCTTAGAGTTGAGTTGGAAAAGATTAAGAAAGCAAAAGATAACATACAGTTAAGTGTAAACACTCTAGAATATGCATCTAAAGGAGTTAATAAGATCATTGAGTGCCAACTGGTTAATAAAGCTAAGTCAGGGTTAGGATACAAAACATGTTTAGAACACACAGGTTTAGATGAATTTCAAGAGCCTAAATTTGAATATGGATCTAAGGCTAAAGAAAGTGTTTGTATTGATAAACCTAAAATTGTTAATGAGTCTTTTGAGAGTGCCAATGACACCTCTCTTGTTGAGGAAAAGGTGTCAGATGATAAGAGGAACTCAGATGCACCAATTATTGAAGATCGGGAATCTGATGATGAGGATCAGGTTGAGTCTAAACCTGAAGTAGAAAAGCAAAAAGAAATTGTTGTTCCTAAGGTGGTTAAGATAGAAACTGTAACACCTAGAAAACAAGTTAGGCAACAGTTAGATATGCTAAGTTGTATAGGTCTATAAACAGGTCTCAATGCCGTAGGAGAAACCAGAGAAACTGGAACAATCTTAAGTCCCAACAACTAGGCAATGAGTTTGTTATGTACAATAAGGCTTGGTATTCTTGTGGTAGCTTTGATCACTTGCAGGCTTTTTGCAACAACCATCAAGGGAAAAGGATGGTTAATGGGAATACAAGGGTGCATGGGAATACAAATGAAAGGGTGAACATAAACAGTTTTTCAAGAAAAACTCACCCTAAAGTTAACAGTAATATGACTCCAAGAGCAATTTTGATGAATTCTAGCCTTAAACCAGTTTGCACTGCTAGACCAGCAGTTAGTACTGCCAGACCAATTCAGACTGTTTACCCCAAACAAACAGTTTCAAGTGCTAAATCAACTTCAAGTTTTTCTAAAATAGCACAAGAAACTATTCACAGGCCTCTTTCATAACAAATTTTGGAATCAAAAAGTTAAAACTGCTAGGCCAGCAGTTTGTACTGCTAGACTAGCAGTTAGTACTGCTAGGCCAAGAAACACTGCTAGGGCAAATGGGGGAAATGCTGTTAAGGCCTCAGCATGTTGGGTATGGAGACCTATCAAACCCAATGGCCCATCAACCACAATGAAGAAATATGATTACATTGATGCACGAGGCAGATCCAAGTCAGTAATGGCTTGGGTCCCCAAAGGAAACTAATTTCCTTATTGTATGTGCAGGGAAATCCACAAGAAGATGATGAAGAAGATCAAGGATATGCTGATAGTGGATGCTCTAGGCACATGACTAGGAACATGTCCTACCTCTCAGACTTTACACCTATGGATGGAGGATATGTTACCTTTAGGGGAGGAATTGGTGGCAGAATTACTGGTAAAGGTACTTTAAAAACTGGTAAACTTGACTTTGAAGATGTGTATTTTGTGCAGGAACTCAAGTATAATACCTTTAGTGTCTCACAAATGTGTGACAAAAAGAACAAAGTTCTTTTTACAGACACTGAATGTCTTTTTCTTTCTCTTGACTTTAAGTTACCTGATGAAATTCAAGTGCTACTTAAAGTTCCTAGAAAGGGTAATATGTACAGTGTTGTCATGAAGAAAATTGTTTATAAAGATGTAACAATTCACATTTCAGGTTAATTTCTATTTCCGAAAATTTTATTATTCATTTTACTATTCATTTTTACTATTCACTTGCACTATTCATTCCCGAAATTTTTATTTCATATTCTCGTAAGTTAAATTATTTCCATGATAAAGTGAAAGTTTGACGCTCATCGGGTCATTTTCGCAAAAGTTAATAAGAAACTATACTTTTGGTTTAAACATCATTTAAACATCCAACGCATAACGAAAACCAACTGCGACAATTTTCCTCGCATTAGATTAATTTTTAGTACACTCACAATCAATTAGGGAAATTTTGATAATTAAGTTAAAATGTTACCAAACAGACCCTGTGTCTTACAGAACTAAACTTGCGTTTTAAGCACTTTTACTTATCCGCAACCTTAGCCTATACCTGCACCATATTTTCTAAGGCATTTAGAAGCTTTTATATTATTGGAAAATTTAACATATTTTTCCCTCCTCCTTTGACCAAAAATCATTCCTTGATTTTATAAATCATTCCTTGATTTTTAACACTTACGGTTTTAGATCTAAAGAACGTTTAACACCAACCGACACTAGACTAAGCCTAGCCTAGATATTTTAAGTCTTTTAAGTTCATTATAATCATATTAGAAAAGTTACATTTTACTTTTCTCAGTTTTACGCAACTTTCGTACGTTTTACGTTTTTACGCGTTTTAAACCTACGTTTCCAGCGTTAACAGCGTTTTCGCGACCCATTAAATTTATCACTCATTTTTATAAGATAATAATGAGTATATTGATAAGTTTGATCATTTCTACAAGTTTCGTATTTTTACGATACCTGATTTTACATTTTGTGATTTAAATACTTACCGTTAGAAATTACCAGGACCAAAACTCACTCCGTAAAGGCAAGATAAAAACTCAAAACTCTTAACCTCCTCATTTTAGCCATATGTGGCGTTTTTGATGTGCCATCAAGCTTGTTGGCTTGATCTTGACCATTGATCTCTAGTATGTTTACAAGTGTAAACTTAACCATGGTTAAATATTAACCTAATATATAGTTAACTCCTAAAATTTTTCCTATAAATACCAAGCTAAAACTTCATAACTTCTTGCACCACACCTTCTTATATCTTCAAAGACCTAAAACCAAAGGCACTTCTCTTATATTTTGTAAGAAAGTTCATGTGTTCTTGAGAAAAGTTAGCATTTGATCTTATTTTCTCCGAGTTTTCAAGAAAGAGTCGTTATAATCTTCAAATAACTTCAAGTCTCCAAAAAGACTTTGTTATTATCTTCAAATAGCTTCGGGTTTTCAATAAGGCGATGTTATAATCTTCAAGTAGCCTCGGGTTTACGAAGATTAAAAATTTCACGTCGAAGCTCCGCTTATATTCCCTTTTTCTATAATACTCAAGCATTCTAAATAAAGGTAAGTAATTATAAGACTCAAAATTATTTAAATACTTATAAACTTTGTTAGTTTATTTATTGTATTCATAAACTCTTAATATGTCATATAATCAAGTAAGCAAAATATATGTTTCACATATAAATACTATGTTAGTAGGGAGCTTCATGTGAGGGGTTTCATTTGGGTGAACGTATCGACGAGTTGCTGGATTTACGAATTAAAGTGTCCTAGCTCATCGAACGTTTACTGCATGACCTCTGGATTATGATGGCCTGAACAGTAGTACGAGATATAGAAACTATATATGGCATGTTTAAATATTCACTTCGTTGTTTTAGAACCTAAGACACGATATCATATTTCTAGGTTGCTCGTAGAGATTCTCCCGGCTTATCCGGCAATTTCATTATATCCTTAACATCATTTACTCTGAGGTGAGTTCATAGCCCCACTTCCTATTACTTAATTGTTTTACAAACCCTTGGGGGGAATACATGCTATTTTTTTTACCGAACACAATGCTTTGAAATTGTATGTTATATGATTGTTTTATTATCACTAAGTACCATCCTTGCCAATCCAAGACCCCATATCATGAACCATTTAATCACTAGGAATAGTGAGCGCGAGTATTGTGAATAGGCCTATTGGGATTGACGAATCCCGTTTGTATTGACCAGTTAGGCAAACAAACGCACTATATTTGAGACTTAGGTATGACGGCAAAGTACCTACCGGGGTAACAAATCCACCGATTGATATTGGTACACGTTAACGTATTGGTTGCATGAGCTTAGTGAATAATAATAACCATTTTGTTTTCCAACCATGAGTGTGAGTTGCAACTCACACTACCAACATATTGTGTTCAACTACATAACAAACTCTATGAATATCACTCAACCTTTGTGTTGACAGTTTTAAGCATGTATTTCAGGTGCATAATGATCAAGGATGGCACGAAGGGGCACGGACTCAATCAAGAAGGCTATAACTTATTTTATCATCCAAAAAGACATCAAACGACTTTATATTGATGTATTTTGTAAACATGGAACCTTTTGGGACCTATCTTGTAAACTCTGATATATTATAATAATTTGAATGACAAATCCTTTTTAAAATGACTTAGTTAGAGATCGTTTTCTATTATTATGACTGTTGTGCCGTCGAGTAACACCCAGTTTAAATTCCGCTGCATCATTGAATTGGGGGTGTTACAGATTGGTATCAGAGCCATGGTTATAGAGAAACGGGTCTGAATGAGACCTAAACTATAACCACCTTTACAAACAAAAACATTTTATAGCCTTCCGCTCTTCGTGCCTTCCATCCTCCAGATGATCATGGACTTATTAAGCATTTTATTACTACACAAACATGTTAACATATGAATATATGTACCCTTACTTGAGCATTTCCCCGTAGACATTATATACCTCACAAACATGTTAGCATATTGATATATGTACCCTTAGCACATTTGAGCATTTTCACGTAAGCATGTTATGCTACGCAAACATATTAGTATATTGATATATACACACCTTCCATACTATGATCATTTTATGTAAACACTTGGATTGTTTTGACATTGTATAAACTTCTTATAGAAATCATGTGCGCACCCACTTCTCCTAGTGATATTCTTGCTCTACCTAATCATCTCCCTGTTTTACCACCCTCACCCGAGCCTGGGTTTGACTTCTTAAATGCCTTCGTTTCTGATAACGAAGAAGAACCTTACGAAGATTCAGCCGATGATGAAGGGGAGGAACCACTACCGGCTAATGTTGTACCACCTTCCCCTGAGTATTTTGTATCTGATTGGGTTGAGCCACACCCTGAAGAGGATGATGGATATGATATTGCATATGATGTAGCACCATTATCACCACCTCTCAACTCACAAACCTCTCCCGAATCTGACTAAAAATCACAGTAGACCTATATAGTAGTAGTTCCTTTGTAATCACTAAACTGAGAGTCTCAGTTAGTAACATCGTAGAAACTTGTAATAGGTTTCAATTTTGTAATCGATGTAACAAGTATGTAATCTACTTTGTATAAAGGTTTATGTTTCAATAAAATGTTATCTTAAATCCTTATGGTTGTACCATTTTTTTAGGTATGTGATTTTTATGTCATACGAATATTCATTATGTTGTACATTTTTATATTTGATAGAATCATGGCACCAAAGAAGAATACACCACCAACAATGACTCAAACCGCCATCAACAAACTAGTTAAAGATAGTGTGAAAGTCGCACTCGAAGCTGAACGCGCAGCCGTAGCTGCAGCAGCTGCTCTGAATAACACAGCCAACCCTAACACTGAAGGACCAAACCCAACTGGCCTTCCAGTGATAAATGTGGATTCGGTACCTAAGGGCTGCACATTCAAGGACTATTTGAACTGCAGACCCACTAATTTCAAGGGTACTGAAGGAGCCGTAGGTTTGACCCGCTGGTTTGAAAAATGCGAGTCAGTATTTTCAATCAGCAAATGTATCGAGGAGGATAAAGTTAAATTTGCCACCAGTACTCTGCTGGATGAGGCATTATCATGGTGGAACTCGGTATCTCAACCAATAGGCATCGAAACTGCTTATAAGATTTCTTGGGATAATTTGAAGAACATGATGATCAAAGAGTACTGCCCCCGCAGTGAAATTCAGAAGTTAGAAGTGGAATTCTGGAATCTTGTTGTTAACGGAAATGACATCCTAACTTACAATCGTCGATTCCAAGAATTGAGGATACTATGTCCAACAATGGTTTCAACAATTGAGAAACTATTGGAAAGATATATCTGGGGACTCCCACCAAGCACACAAGGGATCGTGACTGCATCCGCTCCCAAGGCACTTGATGAAGCTATGCGATTGGCTCGCAATCTCACGGATCAAGTGGTGCGAACGGGAGCTACCCAAAAGCAAAACCTCAACAACAACACCACTACCACCAACAACTCCAACTACCATAACAACAATAACAATAGAAACAACAACAATAAGCGACCATGGGATGGTAACCGTAGAGGTAACAACAACAACAACAACCCAAATCGAAACAACAATCATCATAACCAGCAAAACAAAAGACAAGAAGCCACAACGGCTTATGTTGCTGCACCAACCAGAGGTAGATATACTGGGACCCAACCACAGTGCACTCAATGTAACTATCATCATGTAGGTCCCTGCCCCGCCAAGTGCAACAAGTGTCAAAAGCCGGGACATCTTGCCAAGGATTGTAAAAGCAGGGCCACTGGAGCTAACACTCAGCCAATAGTTACATGTTTTGGGTGTGGCGAAAAAGGACACTTCAGGAACAATTGTCCTCAAAACCATGGTCAACAAGGCGGAGGTGCTCGTGGTAGAGCCTACGTCATGGGCAACGGTGAACCACAACAGGACCCGAATATGGTTACTGCTACGTTCTCACTCAATAACATTCTTGTTAAAGTCTTATTCGATTCTGGTGCTGATATGAGCTTTTTATCTACTAAAATTGCGCCTTTACTTGGTATCACACCAATCACTCTAAACACAAATTACAGTATTGAACTAGCTAACGGTAACTTAGTAAATACTAATACCGTAATCCTAGGTTGTACCCTTAATCTCCTAGACCACCCATTTAACATCTACCTTATGCCAATCGAACTTGGAAGTTTTGATGTAGTCATCGGCATGGATTGGCTATCTAAAAATCAAGCTAACATCATCTGTGGTGAAAAGGTTGTTCACATTCCTTGTGACAATGAGACTTTGGTCATCCGTAGTGATCAAAGTGGAACTCGATTAAATATCATCTCATGTATCAAAACCTTGAAATACATTGAGAGAGGATGTTATGCCTTCCTAGCTCACGTAACCGAAAAGAAATCCGAAGAAAGACATCTTGAAGATGTTCCCATCGCACGTGAATTTCCCAAAGTCTTTCCCGAAGACTTACCCGGACTTTCACCAAATCGTCAAATAGAATTCCAAATTGATTTAATACCAGGAGCGGCGCCAGTAGCCCGCGCACCTTACAGGCTAGCACCGCCAGAGATGCAAGAGCTATCAAATCAATTACAAGAACTTTCGGACAAGGGATTTATTCGACCTAGTTCCTCACCTTGGGGAGCTCCCGTCTTGTTCGTAAAGAATAAAGATGGATCATTACGAATGTGTATTGATTATCGTGAACTAAACAAGTTAACAATAAAGAACCGATACCCATTACCAAGAATTGATGATTTATTCGATCAGTTACAAGGTTCCACCTATTACTCAAAAATTGACCTACGATCAGGTTACCATCAAGTTAAGGTTCGTGAGGAAGATATTCCAAAAACAGCCTTTAGGACACGATATGGTCACCACGAATTCCAAGTAATGTCATTCGGGTTGACTAACGCACCGGCAGTATTCATGGATCTCATGAATCGAGTGTGTAAGCCATACCTAGACAAATTTGTGATTGTATTCATCGACGATATTCTTATCTACTCCAAAAACGAAGAAGAATACAAACAACATCTAAGAACAATTTTAGGGTTACTCAAGGAAGAGAAATTGTATGCGAAATTTTCAAAATGTGAATTTTGGATTCGTTCGGTACAATTCCTTGGGCATGTGATTGACAACACTGGTTTACACGTCGATCCCGCTAAAATTGAAGCTATCAAAGATTGGCCAACACCTACCACACCTACAGAAATTCATCAATTTCTAGGACTAGCTGGGTATTACCGAAGGTTTATCGAAGGATTTTCCTCAATAGCAAAATCTTTGACCAAGCTAACCCAGAAAAACAAGAAGTACATTTGGAACGAAGATGAAGAAGAAGCCTTCCAAACCCTCAAACAAAAACTTTGTAGTGTCCCTATTCTAGCATTTCCAGATGGGATCGAAGATTTTGTAGTCTACTGTGATGCATCGCACCAAGGTTTGGGTGCCGTGTTGATGCAACGTGAGAAAGTCATCGCTTACGCTTCACGACAACTCAAGAAACATGAAGAAAACTACACCACTCATGACTTAGAGTTAGGAGCTGTAATCTTTGCACTAAAAATCTGGAGACACTATCTATACGGTACTAGATGTACTGTGTTCACCGATCACAAAAGTCTTCAACACATCTTGAATCAAAAAGAACTAAACATGAGGCAACGTCGATGGTTGGAATTACTAAGTGATTACGACTGCAACATTCGCTACCACCCAGGAAAGGCAAACGTAGTAGCCGACGCCCTGAGCCAAAAGGAACGGGTTAAACCATTACGAGTCCGAGCCTTAGTCTTTACCATAAATTCCAATTTTCCGGCTCAAATTCTTCACGCTCAAGCTGAAGCGGTGAAACAAGAAGACATCAAGAAGGAAAAGTTGGACGGTATGATACAAAAGAAATTCGAAACCCGTTCAGACGGAACTCTATGCTTTGAAGGTCGAAGTTGGTTACCACTTTATGGTGGCCTACGAGACTTGATCATGCACGAATCCCATAAATCTAAATATTCCGTACATCCAGGATCTGATAAGATGTATCAGGATCTTAAACAACTCTATTGGTGGCCAACCATGAAAGCCGATATTGCAACATACGTTGGCAAATGTCTTACATGCTCCAAAGTAAAAGCCGAACATCAAAAACCATCCGGTCCATTACAACAACCAGAGATTCCTATGTGGAAATGGGAACGAATTACAATGGACTTCATTACCAAGCTTCCAAAGACATCAAGCAGTTATGACTCCATCTGGGTCATAGTTGATCGTCTCACAAAGTTCGCACACTTTTTACCAATTAAAGAGACATACAAAATGGATCAGTTAACCAGACTGTACATTAAGGAAGTAGTCTCAAGACATGGTGCACCAATATCTATCATATCTGACCGAGATGGCAGATTCATCTCAAACTTCTGGCAGTCACTCCAAGACGCCTTTGGAACAAAACTAGACATGAGTACATCGTATCACCCTCAGACCGATGGTCAGAGTGAACGAACCATTCAAACGCTGGAAGACATGCTTCGAGCTTGTATAATCGACTTTGGAAAAGGATGGGATACTCACCTGCCATTAGTCGAATTCTCCTACAACAACAGTTATCACACAAGTATCAAGGCAGCACCATTTGAGGCGCTGTTAGGATTTATTTTAAAGTGATGGTCATTCATCATTGTAATAGTTTAATTAAGTGTGTCATTGTTTGAGTTAGTTTAGTTAATTTAGTCAATGGGCTTGGATTAACCTTATAGATTAAATGTATGATTATAGTCCATGTAAAAGGCCCAAGCTTAATCCAAGCCCACCCAAGCCTTCCATCCTTGAAGCCTATAAATAGCCTTCACCCTTCCACTCACTTGGAAGGGTTGGATGTGTGTGTTGCTTCTAGGGGTATTCTCTCTTGTATCTCTCATTCTTTCTCTCTTAATCTAATCTCTAGAAGTTGCCATCTACATCTTTCTCTCTTCTAATTCTCTTATTCTAATATATTGTGTATGATAAAGGATTAATATTAAGCTATAACAAGTGGTATCAAGAGCATAAAAAATTAAAGTCTAGGATTAAATTCGGTTTTTTCTTTCAATACGTTACTGTTACATTATAGTTTATTAGGATAGTTGTTTTTAACGCTACTGTTCATCAGAGGGAAAGTGATCGAGCAACTTTACATTTAGTCGAGCTTGGTAATCGAACAATTCATATTTCATCGAACGATTTATCATCGAACAAAGAGTAGTCGAGCTAGACTTTCTCTTCGGCTGATCGAACGATTTCATCGAACGATTACATCGAACGATTTCATCGAACGATTTCATCGAACGATTACATCGAACGATTTCATCGAACGATTACTTCGAACGATTTCATCGAACGATTACATCGAACGATTTAGTCGAATGATTTGGTCGAACGATTTGGTCGAACGATTTGGTCGAACGATTTGGTCGAACGATTTGGTCGAACGATTTAGTCGAACGATTCGTTTGGTCGAACGATTCGTTTGGTCGAACGATTTGGTCGAACGATTTGGTCGAACGATTTAGTTGAACGATTTAGTCGAACGATTTCATTTGATCGAACGATTTGTTTTTGATCGAACGATTTGTTTTGTGATCGAACGATTTGTTTTTGATCGAACAATTTTCTTTGATCGAATTTTTTTTGATTGAACGAGTTACCTTCATCGAACCAAGTTGTCGAATCAGAAAACTCATTGAAATAAGTTCTCAACGACTATTCAAGGACATCGACAAAGGACTTAAACCAATCATAACTTGTGAACCGTATCAAACCCAATCCTAGTTCTTTAACCGATCCATCACCATCTTTATCATATAACTTCATCAATGGCAGCTCACCAAAACAAAATCACAACTGATTTGGCACATGCGTTTGCATTAATCACCAAAGCATTAAACATCCCACCACATAACAACAACCAATGGAATTCACCGTACACTGACAACATGCAGTCATATATAGGACAAGAAGGCCAAATGGTTGAGGTTATTGAGCATCAGCAAGGAAACGCTACGGGTATTCAAATGGGGAATCAAATGCAATATGCTGGGCAGTATACGAGAAATCAAATGGATCAGTTTGTGAATCAGAATGGGGTCAATCATAATGAGAATTATTGTTTCATGACTTCTTCCGCAACCCAAAGGAGTGATATAGGTAGAGCTGGAAATGTCAATGCAATGGATAAAGTAGAAAAGCTCAAGTACATGTTGATGCTAGAAAAAAAGGATGATTCGGGAATACCATTGACTAATGAAGAATATGACTTCATGGTTGCAAACTATTCAGCAGAAGTCACTGGAATCTCCGACCCTATGCCTAATCAGCAAGAATCAACATCATGCAGCAGCGATTCTGACATTCCTCCTACTTATGACAAAGAACCACTCCATGAGACATCAATTTCAAGTAATGAGGTTAGTCCGTTTACTCAACAAAAGCCACATTCTGTGCCTCTCGAACCAACTTATGATACATATATGGACTTGCCAAATTGTAGCAATATTAATTTGGTATCTCCAGATATGAATCCTAACGAAGTTCAAGTTGCACAAAATAACGCTAATGATGAGGAAACTCGTGCTTTATTTGAATCATTACTGAATAATTGTCGTATTGAGATTGAAAAAATGAAAAAGGTCAATAGCGATCTTAAGACCGCGAATGAGAAATTGACCGCTGAGCTTGCGAGATACAAGGTGAACGAAAAAGCTTTTGAATTTCACCACAAACGACTGTCAGAACTTGAAAATGGTTACAGTGATTCTGTTTCAAGGGAGAAACATTTGCAAATCAAATACGACACTCTTGATGTTAAATTGAACATGCAAATTAAATCCCTAAAAGCAGAAATTTCTGATCTAACCAACCAACTTTCTAAACAAAAATCAATTTGTTCTGATCTTGAAAAAGATAAGAACGAGTTGCATTCAAAGTTTTCAAAACGAGAAGATGAACTTCTTGATGAAGTACTTGACAAACAGGAAACTATTAAAAAGTTGGAAGAATTGCTTGTAAAAACGGGTCATTCAACTCAAACGATTAATATGTTAATTAACGACAAAAACCCAATTTTATATACAAGAAAGAAAATGGCTCTCGGTTGTGAAAACCCTTGTTATTTCAAGAAAGCTCAGCAAAAACAGAATGTGCTATTTAATGGTAATCTTATAAATGATGTGCATGATCCACCTACTTGTTATGATTCGCATGAAACGATTGAGCTTACGAAAGAGAGTCGAAACAAAATGAGACAATTGAACAGAGAAATCAAACCAATTAATTATAATGAAGCTAACAAACTTGCTGGTGTTCATCTTGTTAAAAAAGAGTCACCTTTGTTTTTCAAAAAACCAGTGGCTGCCTCAAAATTCAAAGTTGTTTCAAAACACCTTTCTAACATCGAACAAATGTACTCTACCGACACTTCCGCAAGTGAAGCTAGAATACTATTGGCCGATCTTAAAAGGAGAGTTGAAATGCTTCAAGATGTTGTGGCAACCAAAACAAATGCTAAAATCAACGATTGGTTCAAAAGTTTTGAAACTGAACAGAAAAAGATGTTCGAAACAGAGATTACTCCCATTGTATCTGGCATACATGCAAGAGCAATTCATGTTGAGAACGCAATTATCAAAGAAGTAACTGAATTTGTCAAGGACCACACATCCTTGGTAATTGAAGCCAATGAAAACATTGAAAAAATCAAAGTTTTGGAAAAACAAAATGACGCACTCTCTGAAGAAGCTCTTTCAACTGATATTATGTCCATTATTTATCAAATGTATTCTGTCGAAGATGATGAAAGACTTCGAGCTGAGACTTCCGAAATTGTTTCAAAATATGAAAAGGCGCTTATTAAGATTGAAAAACAAAATGTAACATATTTTAAACAACTTGATCATCAAAATGAGACTTCCGCTGTATCTGAAAAGAAAACAACTCCTAGATCCTGCCTTAGGTGGATTCCCACGGGAAAAGTTTTTAAAACAGTCGGTCTTAGATGGATTCCCACAGGAAAGATTCTTGATAGTTGCACCACAACAAGTAGTAGTGAAAATCATCAGGATAAGGATGAAGAAACTGTGGAAAACTAGAAGGGGGGTTGAATAGTTTTTACCGTTTTAAAGTTTTATTTGCTTTGTTACTATATGTTAATTTCAAAGGAAACAATCACAAATAAATAATCACACAATGTAAACAAAAGATAAAGAGAGGAAAGATCAAACCACACGACACTGTTGTTTATAGTGGTTCGGCTACGAGGACTCTCTTCCTTGCCCTACTCCACTCCTCGAGTTTCCTACTCGAGAGTTTATCTTTCACTAAGAAACAAACTCCTTTGCTAGGCGGAGAAAACCTTTACACGTCGCTTACTTCCTTTTCCGGTACTAAGCTAAACACCGGGTTCTTTCACAAGGTAGAACCAACCTGACGTCGCCTATTTACTTTACCGACACTAAGCTAGATGTCGAGTTCTTTACACGGGTACAACTACTCCCTACACTCTTTGTGCTTTAAGGACTAAAGCACTAACCACACTCACTGATTACAAATGATAGATATGATGTGTGAAACAAACTACAATATCACACAGTAATGCAACTAAAGGATTACGGTTCTGTAGATCCTTGAATGCTTGATCTCTTTTCTACAAAATGAAAGATCAAAGTGAAATGCAACTATGAATGATGTTAGTAAGATATGTACTGAATGAATATGTGTGTTAAAGCTATATGAGTGATGAGAGAGCCAAATGATCAGCTTCCTATTTATAGGCAAGCTGATCTTCAGCTCACGGATCCCTCACAAGGGATCCGTCCTTCATATGATTTGGATCCGTGGGATGTGACAGCTAAGGTTTAGTTGTCTCTTACCATATCTTAGTTGTATCTTACCAAATCATCCAAGATCTTCAAATGTCAACTATGTATCTTGCAAATCTAACCAAGATATATCAAAGATATTGTATGTGATGCATGCAATGATGTCATGGAATGGTTTTAGAATTAAAGTTTCCTTTTAAGGAAACAAGTTACTAAATAAGCAAACTTGTAATTATTGGTTAATATGTGAAGTGTAAAATGTGTACTTAAGAGACTTAAGCTAGTATTTATTATTTGCTAAAAGATATTCCTTTTATTTGTCATTTACAAAACTAATGAAAGATCAAAGAATATAAATAACGTTTTTGAGACGCTATTTGTATTAACAGAAACCACTACAACCATTGATAGTGAACACCCTCAGAGTGATGATTCATGTGCTGCTAACACTACTATTTGTGCATATTCTTCTTTTGTGGATTTTGTGAATGCAGGAACTTGTGAAAGTGCAGATGGTTCATACAACCAATGTGGAAAAGAAGAACTCTATGCCAACATCGCATTTGGAAATCCTGGTCTTATTCCTCTCTTAACTCCACTTCTACTTGTTCATACTTGATTCTTCTTTGTGAATACATTTTTTTCGAAAAAATCAAAAACAAAATACAAAATTTGAAAAACCAACAAAAGCAAAATATAAAAATAGAAAATTTCCAAAAAGACAAAAACAATATAAAATATAAAATTCAAAAATATTCTTCTCCGGCATGTCTCTCGTATAATCGATATTCTGTACGTACCTAGAAATGTCATTCAACAATGATACGGGCATGTACAGATGCTTGAGCGAGAGTTCATTTAAATGTTTTCAAAACATGTCGTTTCTCAAAATTTCTTCTCAAAATGGCTTCTGAGAGACTCACTCCAGAACCCGCGCTTAACCCAATGGCTTCTGAGAGACTCGCTCTAGAACCCGCGCTTAACCCAATGGCTTCTAATCATATCGGATTAGGTCCCGTGCTTAACTGAATGGCTTCGGAACATCTCAGTTTCGGACCCGAACTTCAAATAAAGGAAAGTGTTGTGCAAAACCAATTTCTTTTTCTAACACTTATCCTAAAAACAAATGAAGATATTTCTCCTTACATATCTTCAAAAATTTTCAAAATCTTTTCTATCTTGAGCACATTTTCTTCAAGATTTTTCAATAAGATTTTTCCAAATCTTTCATAAAGTGCTCAAGATAACTCCCTCCTAAACCCTTAAAACTGCTTTTAAACTAAAATGTTTAACCATATGCTTTGTTTAAGGGGGAGTAGAAAAACAAAAATGTTCCAATTTCATGCTAAATTCCGTCCTTCTCTCCAAAAGGTTTCATTTTAATCAGTTGATATCAAAAATATCAATTCATGCTATTTTTGAGGGGGAGAAGACGTGATTAAAATATGATCAAAAGGTTTAAAGTTCGTGGAATCTCAAAGTATGCTCACCAGACAGACTCAGTTCTAACCCTCGAATTGACGAAATCTAAATGTCCGTTATCGAAAAGACTTGTCCTGGACGGGTAATAATTTCAAGCTGGTTTTCTAGTGATGTAAGCGTGTCTCGCAAAGGACTTGTCTGAGTAGAATGTACCAATTCGAGAGATAATCAATGAATATGACCGGGACGGGTAATAATTTCAAGCTAGTCCATCTAGTGATGTAAATGTGTCTCGTGAAGGTCATGTTCAATGAAAATCGATCATTTCAAATGTGCGAACTCTACCCAACATGTGCAATTCTTTCTTAAATCTCATGAGCACATGTGAAGGGGGAGTATTTCAAAAATGCAAAACTCTCAAAGTGTTATCTAAATGTGCTTTTATTCATAAACACTTTGAGAGATTTTCAAAAGGTTTATGGAATGTGATCAACTAATCTAGGATAATCATGAAGTTATAAGGTGATTATGGTTAGGTTATGTCCTATGATCCGCCAGAGCTGGAGGGATCTACCCAAGGACAATTCCAATAGATTAGAATTAGAAGTCCTTAGGTGAGATTGAAAAAAGGAGTAAATGAGAAAGGGAAAGAAGGGGTTGAAGAATGAAAAAGAAAAGTTGATTGAAAGGGTGAAAAGAAATAGCCCTCCATGAAAACTTAGGGCAGAAACCGGGTCAATACATCTGCTATCGGTATTCACTAAGGTGATACTGATATTGAAGACAAGACGTCATGGACCCAGTGACGCGCTGCACCACCCCTCCTAGCCACTCAGATATCTCTTAAAAGATATTTGTTTCATTTCTCACGGAGAACACTACATAATCTATCGGCCTCTCATTCCGAGATGTGTTGATATTGAAAAGGTGGCACTCTGCTCCATGCCTCCGACGACTAAAACCAAAACGCACAATAGAGTCTAGATCCATGAGATTCATCAAAATATCTCGTTAGGAACACTTCCAAAATGATACACTTGTGTTCGCCAAAAAGGACACAAGTTGTAAGAGTCTTAATGAGATCTACAGATCTTGCCACTTATATCATGATGGTTACGTGCTTCAATCGGTCTACAGTCGTGGGGTGATCTCCAGCGACTCACTGAATCGTGGGTGCACTTCGGTGTGTCCGTGTAAGCCCTCTCGGGGGTATCCGGTTCAGAACGGCCTAGGGAAGGATTAGAGAAAGTCTTCACACTATGCTGTTGACAATCTCAAAATCCCAACCTGTAAGCGCTGGATGATTATTACTAACGGTTTTATGCAGCTACCTATAAACATCCATTAACCATCACCACATACATCAATCATCTTCACCTCAGCATACGCATACTTATGAAGAACATCTCCAACAAAGCTCAAGTGTAAAAGTTCAAGACAAAAGGATCAAGTTAAAGACAGAGTGTAACGACAAAGTCAAAAGGCTAATCAAGATGTCAAGAACAAGTTCATATATCAAATGATGAAAGAAAAGGGGAGATTGTTAGCATAAGTATAAAGTCCAAGATGTATGAGTATGTTGGAGGTCATGACGTCATAATCACATGAAGATGCTGATCGAAGGCAAGAACAACCTCAAAGATGATACTTTGAAGATCACATAGCATGAAGGAATCAAAAACAAAGACTACTATACAACGACACTCAAAGCTCAAAGACATTGAAGACGAAAGACCATCTCACACGGAGCATCATTTGAATGACCATCCCTTAGGGGGAGATTGTTAGGATTTATTTTAAAGTGATGGTCATTCATCATTGTAATAGTTTAATTAAGTGTGTCATTGTTTAGTTTAGTTAATTTAGTCAATGGGCTTGGATTAACCTTATAGATTAAATGTATGATTATAGTCCATGTAAAAGGCCCAAGCTTAATCCAAGCCCACCCAAGCCTTCCATCCTTGAAGCCTATAAATAGCACCCTTCCACTCACTTGGAAGGGTTGGATGTGTGTGTTGCTTCTAGGGGTATTCTTCTTGTATCTCATTCTTTCTCTCTTAATCTAATCTCTAAGAAGTGACCATCTCTCTCTTTCTATCTTCTAATCTTCTCTTATTCTCATATTGTTGTTGTGTGATAAAGAGTATTATTAAGCTTAACAGGTGCTTTATGGATGAAAGTGTCGTTCACCTGCCTGTTGGGCCGAAGTGGGAGATGTTCAACTCACTGGTCTAGAACTCATTCGTGAAACAACGGAGAAGATTGTGCAAATCAGAAATCGACTTCAAGCCGCAAGAGATCGACAGAAAAGTTATGCCGACATACGACGCAGACCCCTAGAATTCCAAGTCGGAGATAGGGTTATGCTAAAAGTATCGCCTTGGAAAGGCTTAATACGATTCGGTAAACGAGGAAAACTAAACCCAAGATACATCGGACCATTCAAAATCCTAGCCAGGGTTGGTCCAGTGGCGTACAGACTTGAGCTTCCATCAGAACTCAGTAGTATACACCCCACTTTTCATGTATCTAATCTAAAGAAATGCTTATCAGACGAATCACTCGTCATTCCACTCGATGAAATCCAACTCAATGACGATCTACAATTCATCGAGGAACCAGTAGAAATCATGGACCGAGAGGTCAAACAACTTAAACAAAGCCGAATTCCAATTGTCAAGGTTCGTTGGAACTCACGACGTGGTCCAGAATACACATGGGAACGAGAGGACCAGATACGTCAAAAATACCCACATCTTTTTACCAACAATGCTCCTACACCCAACACAAATTGATCTCCAGGACGAAGCTCTCTTAAGGGGTGGAGACTGTAACAATTCACATTTCAGGTTAATTTCTATTCCCGAAATTTTTACTATTCATTTTACTATTCATTTTTACTATTCACTTACACTATTCATTCCCGAAATTTTTATTTCATATTCTTGTAAGTTAAATTATTTCCATGATAAAGTGAAAGTTTGACGCTCATCGGGTCATTTTCGCAAAAGTTAATAAGAAACTATACGTTTAGTTTAAACGTCATTTAAACATCCTGCGCATAACGAAAACCAACTGCGAAAATTTTCCTCGCATCAGATTAATTTTTAGTACACTCACAATCAATTAGGGAAATTTTGATAATTAAGTTAAAATGTTACCAAACAGACCCTGTGTCTTACAGAACTAAACTTGCGTTTTAAGCACTTTTACTTATCCGCAACCTTAGCCTATACCTGTACCATATTCTCTAAGGCATTTAGAAGCTTTTATATTATTGGAAAAGTCAACATATTTTTCCCTCCTCCTTTGACCAAAAATCATTCATTGATTTTATAAATCATTCATTGATTTTTAACACTTACGGTTTTAGATCTAAAGAACGTTTAACACTAGGGCTGTAAACGAACTGAACGTTCAGTGAACATTTCATGAACCGTTTGGTAAAAAGTTCGTTTATTTATTAAATGAACGAACATGAACAATATTTTACGTTCGTTTAGTTAAATGAACGAACATGAACAAAATTCGCGTCCGTTCATTTATGTTCGTGAACGTCCGATTATGCGTTCATTTATGTTCATTTATTTATTTATGTTCGTATATCATATATTTTAATTGTATAATTTTAAAATTGGTTTGTTTAAACAAAACAACACTTATAAAACAATATATTGTACATAATTTAATAAAGTTTATATTTGTTTGTCTATGTTCATTCATGTTCGATCGTTTATATTCGTTTAGTATCTTAATGAACGAACATAAATGAACATGAACAACTCATTTTCTTAATAAACGAACATGAACAAGAAAATCCGTCCGTTTAAGTGTTCGTGTCCATTTATTTGTCCGGTTAAAATTAAACGAACGAACATGAACAAGGCTCCGTTCGTGTTCGTCCGGTTCGTTTACAGCCCTATTTAACACAAACCGACACTAGACTAAGCATAGCCTAGACATTTTAAGTCTTTTAAGTTCATTATAATCATATTAGAAAAGTTACATTTTACTTTTCTCAGTTTTACGCAACTTTCGTACGTTTTACGTTTTTACGCGTTTTAAACCTACGTTTCCAGCGTTAACAGCATTTTCGCGACCCATAAAATTTATCACTCATTTTTATAAGATAATAATGAGTATATTGATAAGTTTGATCATTTCTACAAGTTTCGTATTTTTACGATACCTGATTTTACGTTTTGTGATTTAAACACTTACCGTTAAAAATTACCGGGACCAAAACTCACTCCGTAAAGGCAAGATAAAAACTCAAAACTCTTAACCTCCTCATTTTATCCATATGTGGCATTTTTGATGTGTCATCAAGCTTGTTGGCTTGATCTTGACCATTGATCTCTAGTATGTTTACAAGTGTAAACTTAACCATGGTTAAATATTAACCTAATATATAGTTAACTCCTAAAATTTTTCCTATAAATACAAAGCTAAAACTTCATAACTTCTTGCACCACACCTTCTTATATCTTCAAAGACCTAAAACCAAAGACACTTCTCTTATATTTTGTAAGAAAGTTCATGTGTTCTTGAGAAAAGTTAGCATTTGATCTTATTTTCTCCGAGTTTTCAAGAAAGAGTCGTTATAATCTTCAAATAACTTCAAGTCTCCAAAAAGACTTTGTTATTATCTTCAAATAGCTTCAGGTTTTCAAGAAGGCGATGTTATAATCTTCAAGTAGCCTCGGGTTTACGAAGATTACAAATTTCACGTCGAAGCTCCGCTTATATTCCCTTTTTCTATAATACTCAAGCATTCTAAATAAAGGTAAGTAATTATAAGTCTCAAAATTATTTAAATACTTATAAACTTTGTTAGTTTATTTATTGTATTCATAAACACTTAATATGTCATATAATCAAGTAAGCAAAATATATGTTTCACATATAAATACTATGTTAGTAGGGAGCTTCATGTGAGGGGTTTCATTTGGGTGAACGTATCGACGAGTTGCTGGATTTACGAATTAAAGTGTCCTAGCTCCTCGAACGTTTACTGCATGACCTCTGGATTATGATGGCCTGAACAGTAGTACGAGATATAGAAACTATATATGGCATGTTTAAATATTCACTTCGTTGTTTTAGAACCTAAGACACGATATCATATTTCTAGGTTGCTCGTAGAGATTCTCCTGGCTTATCCAGCAATTTCATTATATCCTTAACATCATTTACTCTGAGGTGAGTTCATAGCCTCACTTCCTATTACTTAATTGTTTTACAAACCCTTGGGGGAATACATGCTATTTTTTTTTACCGAACACAATGCTTTGAAATTGTATGTTATATGATTGTTTTATTATCACTAAGTACCATCCTTGCCAATCCAAGACCCCATATCATGAACCATTTAATCACTAGGAATAGTGAGCGCGAGTATTGTGAATAGGCCTATTGGGATTGACGAATCCCGTTTGTATTGACCGGTTAGGCAAACAAACGCACTATATTTGAGACTTAGGTATGACGGCAAAGTACCTACCGGGGTAACAAATCCACCGATTGATATTGGTACACGTTAACGTATTGGTTGCATGAGCTTAGTGAATAATAATAACCATTTTATTTTCCAACCATGAGTGTGAGTTGCAACTCACACTACCAACATATTGTGTTCAACTACATAACAAACTCTATGAATATCACTCAACCTTTGTGTTGACAGTTTTAAGCATGTATTTCAGGTGCATAATGATCAAGGATGGCACGAAGGGGCACGAACTCAATCAAGAAGGCTATAACTTATTTTATCATCCAAAAAGACATCAAATGACTTTATATTGATGTATTTTGTAAACATGGAACCTTTTGGGACCTATCTTGTAAACTCTGATATATTATAATAATTTGAATGATAAATCCTTTTTAAAACGACTTAGTTAGAAATCGTTTTCTATTATTATGACTGTTGTGCCGTCATGTAACACCCAGTTTGAATTCCGCTGCATCATTGAATTGGGGGTGTTATAAAAGAGGCTCTAACTTGTCTTGTAGCAAAAGCCACATTGGATGAGTCAATGCTTTGGAATAGGAGACTTGGTCATGTTAACTTTAAAACCATAAATAAGTTTGTTAAAGATGGTTTGGTAAGAGGCTTGCTTCAAAAACATTTTGAAAATGACCAAACTTGTGTTGCCTGTCTCAAAGGCAAACAACACAAAGCTTCTTGTAAGCCCAATACCCAGAACTTTATTACTCAACCATTATTTATGCTTCATATGGACTTGTTTGGTCCTACTTTTGTGAGTAGTATACATCATAAGAAATACTATCTTGTGGTAACTGATGATTATAGTTGGTTCACATGGGTTTTCTTTCTAGAATCTAAGGATGAAACAAGTAGCATTCTTAAGACTTTTATAACTGAAATAGAAAACCTAGTTGATAAGAAAGTGAAAATCATCAGGTATGACAATGGGACAGAATTTAAAAATAGAGTTATGGATGAATTTTGTAGAGAAAAAGGTATTAAGAGAGAGTTTAGTGTAGCTAGAACTCCTCAGCAGAATGGGGTTGCTGAAAGGAGGAATAAGACTCTAATAGAGGCTGCTAGGACCATGTTAGCTGATTCTAAGCTGCCCATTACTTTTTGGGCTTAAGCAGTTAATACTGATTGTTATGTGCAAAACAGGGTTTTAGTGGTCAAATCTCACAACAAGACACCATATGAACTATTTAGAGGTAGAACACCTGCTTTAGGTTTTCTAAGACCATTTGGATGTCATGTCACTATTCTCAATACCTTAGATTATTTGGGAAAATTTGATGAAAAGTCAGATGAGGGTTTATTTGTTGGGTACTCATTAAACAGCAAAGCATTTAGGGTATACAACATAAGAACAAGGAAAGTAGAAGAAAACCTGCATGTTCAGTTTTTAGAGAATAAGTCTAATGTTGCAGGTGAAGGTCCAAAATGGCTGTTTGATCTTGATACTCTAACACAATCTATGAACTATGTACCAGTTGTTGCAGGAACAAATTCTAATGATTTTGCAGGTTCAGAAGATAGTATTGATACAGGTGAACCAAGCATGGAAAAAGAGAATGATCAAGATCACATTCTGATGCCAATTTGAAATAGTGTTGATTCATCTTTAAAGGATGATGAACCTTCTGATGATACAAAAAAGAAGGGCTCTGAAGATGGAAACAAAGAAAGTGGTGTTGAAGAACAAGAGAATCCTGAAGACAGTACAAATGGTGTTTGTACTGCTGAGCCAAATGTTAGTACTGTTGGGCAAAATGATAATACTGCCAGCTCACCAGTTACTACTGCTGATGATTTCTCTGAGGATGAAGTGGATCTTAATAACATGCCACTCACTTATCCAGTTCCTACAACTCCACACACAAGAGTTCACAAGAATCACTCCCTGGAGAATGTGATTGGAGATATACAGTATGGTGTTAAGACAAGAAGGCAGACAATGAATTCAGATCAACAAGGCTTTCTCAGTGCAGTTTATGAAGAGAAAAAGCATGAGGATGCCAATACATGTCTATTTGTATGTTTTCTTTCACAAGAAGAACCCAAGAACATTCTTAAGGCCCTACAGGATTCAAGCTGGGTGGAAGCTATGCAAGAAGAGCTTATACAGTTCAAGATTCAAAAGGTTTGGGTACTGGTAGATTTGCCTAAGGGTATGAGGGTTATTGGTACAAAGTGGGTTTTCAGGAATAAGAAAGATGAAAGAGGGATAATGATCAGGAATAAAGCAAGACTTGTAGCTCAGGGTTACACTCAAGAGGAAGGAATTGATTATGAAGAGGTTTTTGCACCTGTAGCTAGGATTGAAGCCATAATATTATTCTTAGCTTATGCTTCATTCATGGGGTTTATGGTATATCAGATGGATGTCAAAAGTACCTTTCTTTATGGTACTATTGAAGAAGAGGTTTATGTTTCTCAACCTCCAGGTTTTGAAGATCCTGAACATCCAGACAAGGTATACAAGGTGGTAAAAGCTCTTTATGGCTTGCATCAAGCTCCTAGAGCCTGGTATGGAACTTTAGCTACTTATCTATTAGAAAATGGGTTTCATAGAGGCAAGATAGATTAGACCTTATTTATCAAGAAGCAAAAGGGAGACATTTTGTGTAAAACCCAAAATTTACATAATCCGAAATGACTAAAATACCCCTCTAATTTTGAAATTTTAAAGAAGTTAGAAAATTATACAAAAGACATATTATTTGAACCCAACCTAAATTATTAAAATCCTAAGTTGCCTAATAATTTAAGTTAATTAAACTTTACCTTATAAATTAAAATCACAAATTAAATGGTTTCCCTAAATCACAAAATAAATAGGCGAACTATTTTTTTCAATAAAATGTCTCGTATTCAAACTTGAGACCCAATCTGATCACAGCAAATATGAATGATCATATCACATAATCATTTCCAGTAGCTAATATTAGATGCTTAAACCAAAAAGGTATCATTTACATATTAATGATTGTGCTCATTTACTTGATTATAATACTCCTATACTCTCTTAATTACCAAACTGTTCACGTGAAATCCTAGCGACATAGATAAAGTATCTACATAATGGAGCACGCGTTGGGATTCTCATCGCTTAAGATCTCTGTTGCGTAAACCAAATAATCAAAATATTCGGCTAGTAAAAAAAAAAAAAAGGAGAAGATAAACATGCATCTTTGATTGATATCAAATCCCTCAAAATAAGGTCTTTCTTTGTTTAGTCCAAATCACAAAACACGTTCCTATTATCTTTTATATACCGGTCTTTTTCTTTTCTCTCATTGTAAACTCTAAACCCTACATCAAACAAAAACTTCGACCTACTGCTGCTATTTTTCTGCACCTGCTGATCGATTCAAAGGGCAAACAAAAAGGGGTTCTTGTGTGACTTTAAAGTGGTGATTAGACGTGCATTATTCCTGGTTCGATGTGGTGTTCACTCGTGGTTGTTGGGCTGTTGTCAAATATTGATTCGTGGGGTTGTGATCGTTGTCTCGTTTACTTGCTCTCGTTTTCTTTGTCTCGTATATCATCAAGGTACCACCAACATCGCCTTTGTTTCCTTTCAATCTTTTCGACACACTAACATGTATGTTAAGATAAATGTATAGCGACCAAAACCTAATCAAATGACATGTTGAGTCTAATCTGCTTATATTGTTCATGAACGATAACATTTGAACACCATGAATTCAACACATGAGTATTATAATCATACAATGAAACATATACTTATATATATACGGTTATAACAAGTAGAACAACTCGTTGTTGGTTGATCATAAGCATACGAATAACATTAATATGTAAGCTGGAATATATCTTTGACCTTTCCAATTCGTAACGCATCAGTTTGTGTGTGTATCATATGAGTCGAAGAGTAGAGTTGTTTTGTTTTCACTATATCATGATCTGTCACGATATGTTGGCTGTCAAATGATGGGTCGAATGAGGTCTAAGTTTTGTTGACAAACTGGTAGAACGAGGGTCTAGAGTCGTGGGTGTAGGTTCGGTTAAGGTTGAGTCGTTTGGGTGATTTTGGGCTCGGTATCAGTTTGTAAGCTGGAGGTTGTTGTTCGTTGTTGAGGATGGGTCTCGAATCAGACGTTGGTACACAATCGTAGTAGTGTTAGTATTCGGGTTCGGTTTCGCTCTTTTGCCCGTTCGAAGGTATAGCTCATACTACAGATACTATAAGTGACATTTCAATACATGGTTATAAAATATTGTTATACTATGATTAGAGCTTGTAAGTGAGAAACATGAAACATGTCATGTTATATTTAAAAAAAAATACGAATGAACATGCATGCGTGTCTGTGACATAGCGATTTAAGAAGAATCAAAATTAGGATGCATGAAGTAGGAACGCATGACCAAATTATAAAATATATGACTAAATGCATGGTGTGTGGGGTCGTTCATGTCCATGCGTTAGTATTTGTGTCCATGTCAAATATATCAAATATTCGAAACATATTTAAAACTTGTATACAAACTTACACTTGGATTACACGTTAAGTTGTTGTAAAAATATTAGTGTGAATGAATCACGAGTCATATGCACATAGTAACTTGTGGGATGCATATGCTCGTAATTTCTGGATTTAAAAGTATAGGGTGGTGGTTTGATCTAAACCCGTTAACTCTTATGTTCGTCTTGTTTTGTGTCCTTTAACTCAAGAGGGAGTTAAGTCTCGGTAATTTGGTCTCGAGAGTTGTTTTGAGAAATGGTCCTTAATCCAAATTTCAGTATACATTAATTCTAATTTGGTCTAACCCTTAATGTTTAATTCGGTAATTTCGTTAATATAGAATACATTTAACCTAAGCAAAACCTAAATACGTTAATGTGATTAATAAAAAAATACTAAAATCAGTTATGACATTGTAAATGTACTGATAAATAATAAATGATTATTAAATTCAGGAAGATCATTTGTTGAAGGAGTGATTATGTTTTCCGAGTGTTCTCTCGTTGCTTGAGGTACAGATATTCTGACCTTCTCACAGGTTTCTCATGATCTCTTTCATCTTTCTGATCTGTCAGTTTCTGTATTAATGCCATTGCTATGATTCCCTTTACTTGAACCTTTCATATGATTCCCTTGCCTATAAATCCCTGATTAGAACCTTGTTATAAGAATTGGATTATGAACCCTTCTGACATGTTATCTGATTCTGAGTCCCCTTGATAAACTGAACCCTGTTTTATTCCTTGATACTTGACATGATTCGTTCTTCACCTTGTGACCTGAATATGCAAACCTCTGAATACCCTGAAGATTCATTTTGACATTTTAACTGAAATTGGAAACTTTCCTTAATGATATGAAAATGTTTTTGAAAAGCTTTTGAGTACGATGTTATAAACAGCACTAAAGGTTTTATAAAAATTTCTTTTAAAGACTATATGTATAAAAAGGTTTTACTAAACACCATTTTATGAAAGTCACTGGAAGATTATTTAAATACAAGTTAAATATGAAACCTTTGAATTAAAATCTTTTCTATGAACCTATAAACCTTTTTGATTATGAACTTTTGATATGACCTATTGAATCTTGATTTAAACCTTATTCTAAACCTGGTTATAAACTCTTGTTTTGAAACTTAATTTGAACTTTGATATAAGCATTAATCTGGTATACTATTTCTGAACCTGGACTTGAACATTGTTATAAACTCCGATATAAACCTATCTGATTTCTGAACCTCTGATATACACTTCTATAACATCTGACATGGACCTTATAATCTAAACCTTTTGACATTACCCTCTGTTTATGACATGATACTTGACCTTTGACCCACGGTTTGATACCCGAGCCACCTCACTAGGCATGAGGGTTTCATGTCCATGTCATTGATGCACCGATGGCATGACTCTAGGGCAGGAGAGTGATGACCTGTCCCGTCCCTGACTTTATTTTATCTGGCGTGTATTGGTAGACTCTGGCCACCTGGGGTGTATGGATGCATCCTAGATTTGTTCTGTTTCTGTTATCTGTTTATATTATCTGTTATATCTCTGGTGACTGATGGTGTGTGCGATACACGTCTTTCACAACCTCTGGGAGCTAGCTACTCCATATATATTTGATACATGAGGACACCCCTCATATTATCTGGTTACTGAGAGGATACCCCTCTGATTGATGATGATGGCATGGTTATATATATTATATCTCTGTTTCTAGGCTCGTGGTGAATTACTGTTTACCTTTACCATATACATTACTTACCTTTGACCATTATTATACCTTGCACTATTTCCTTTTACCTTTACCTACTCATTATTCCCTATCCTTTATCCTTACTCCTTTATTTATCCTTTGATTCTGATTATATCTGCATGACATATATTTCTGACACTCTGTACTATTCTTTATTACTGCTTTGTTACCGTTATATCTGTTCACTGAGCTCTCGTAGCTCAGCCGCATTTCTTTTCCTGCGGCAGGTTTTAGTAGGAAGCTGGGTATGAGTGGAGAGTACCATTGGACTTAGAAGACTACATTGTGATAGTTATTTTGTTATAGAGATGACTAGGAGAATTTATATTTTCAGACTCAGTATTTATTCCTTTGTAAATTTTGTATTTCCTTGTAATTTCTTGTAACCTTTGTATTCCTTTGTATTATTGAAGATGTATGCTTGTGTATGTTTCTGATATGTCACCATTGTTGTGACACTTCTACCCTTGTCGGGTCGGGGTGTTACATTTTGCTTGTACAGGTCTATGTGGATGACATCATTTTTGGATCCACAAAGAAGGAAATGTGCATTGAATTTGAGAAGCTTATGCATGATAATTTCAAATGAGTTCCATGGGTGAGCTCACCTTCTTTTTGGGGCTGCAAGTGAAACAAAAAGCTGAAGGAATATTTATCAGTCAAGATAAATATGTAACTGAGATATTGAGAAAGTTTCAGTTTACAGATGCAAAAGTAGCAAGTACTCCTGTTGATCCAGAGAAACCTTTTCTCAAAGATTCAAATGGTGAAAATGTTGATGTACACACCTAAAGGTCCATGATTGGGTCCTTGATGTACGTTACTTCATCATGACCAGATATTATGTTTGTTGTGTGTGCATGTGCAAGGTTTCAAGTTACTCCAAAAGCCTCACATTTAATTGCTGTGAAGAGAATCTTTAGGTACCTCAAGGGTCAACCTAAATTGGGTCTATGGTATCCTAGAGAATCTCCTTTTGATCTGGTGCCATACTCAGACAGTGACTATGTTGGTGCTAGTTTGGATAGGAAATCAACAACAGGTGGTTGTCAATTCCTAGGTTGCAGGCTGATATCATGGCAATGCAAGAAGCAGACTATTATGGCCACTTCTACAACTGAAGCTGAATATGTGGCTGCTGCTAGTTGCCGTGGTCAAGTTCTATGGATTCAGAATCAGATGCTTGACTATGGATACAACTTTATGAATACCATGATTTTCATAGATAATAGCAGTACAATTTGTATTATTAAAAATCCAGTTCAACACTCTAAAACAAAACACATAGAGATTAGGAATCATTTTATAAGAGACTGCAATGAGAAAAAGCTAGTTCAGGTTCTTAAAATTCACACTGATAACAATTTTGCAGATCTACTTACTAAAGCTTTTGATATTGGAAGGTTTCAATACTTGGTTGCAAGTATTGGAATGCTTAATCCCTAAAGTTATTAATCTTGGTGTTTTTGTAATTGAAAAGGATTTGTACTGCTAGTTGTGTCAATTAGTACTGCTATGTATAATTTGTACTGCTAGTGCAAATTAAGTCTGTTGTGTTTGAACTGTTAGTCATACTTTATACTGCTATGAAGCAAATGCTTTGCACTGTGTTTTCTTGGTTTTGGACTAACATTTGCAGGTTATGAAGCTAAGGATATGGTCAGCTTGTGATGAATGGTCAGTATGTACTGATGTGCTGTTACTTATATGGTTTCTACTGCTATTGGAGTTTGTAATGTGTGAGAAGCAAAGTGGTGGATTGTTTGCTGCCCTGATGTTGCTCAATGTTGGTGCAACATATTCATGATAGAAGGAATTTGGGGATCACTTGACAAAGGTTTTACACCTGAGTTGGGAGGTTCTTTAAAATCTCCTTCTTGAAATCAAACTGATGGTAGTTTTGAACATGAATTGATGGCAGAGTTAGTTAGATAGTAACTGATCTAACTCACTCTTTACCATTTTATACTTTTATTAGTATAATGAGTTAGTCCAAGGACATCTGGTAAAGAGAACAGCGAGCAAAAGTGAATCTAACACATTTGTGTTAGAGGCAACACCTGCCACGAGCTAGACACCCTGTCAAGAAAGCTCTTTGAATGAGTTTATCTGATCACAGGCAGTTTTTATAACTGAAATTATTGGTTATCACACAACTAGAGGTTAAATTCAACCGCAATTTGATTAAGTGTCTTCCTTTACACTTAATCCTTTCAAAATGTTTGAATACAGTATGGTTTTTAAATAAAAATTGAGTTTATACTACTGAGTAAAAGTTTTTCCAAAACTTAGTACTGCTAGGCAAAAGTTAGTACATCTAGGCAAAACTTTATACTGCTGGATAGCCGTTTGTACTGTTGAGTCATAATCGTTTTTTGAATATAGCCGTTGAGAAAATTTTGGTCAATCACTTTACTTAAGGGTTTCCTAAATTGGATAATTTTTACTTTTTATCTACTTTATTCACTTTCTTCAATCTAAAGAAATCTTTTATTGAGGTCGGTCCAATAGAAACCCTAAGTATTCTTTATAACATCTCAATTTGCTTTACTCAACCTACTTTCTTTCATAATCAATTATATCCCAGCAGTCAAAGCAAACTTTTACTGATCATAATGGCGAATTTAGCTTTTGTCGACAAACACAACATGGTGGCTGTGACATTTCGTAATTTCATGTCATTAATTTCTCTATTTTAATTACCTAACTATTCTATTTTTAAATAATTAACTTCGTCGGAAGTTATCCGCGTACGTCATGACACGTACAATTAATTCAACCGACACTAGACTATGTCAAGTCTACACTTTTTATGCACTTTTGGTTCCTTACAATCCTATTTTAAAAGTCACTTTTCACTTTTTCCATTTTTACGTAAACCTTGTACCTTTTACGTTTACGCGATTTAAATTCACGTTTTTATGTTCTAACCACATTTAAACCTTCCGATGAACTCACCACTCATCTAAATTACTAAAATATATTATGAAAACAAGTTTTAATATTTTTGGAAGTTTTTATATTTTTACACTACCCGGTATTATGTTACGCTTCTTAAAAACCCTACGTTTAATTACCGGGAGTAAAATACACTACACAATACACTCAATACTATTATTAATATCAAAAATTCTGCACACCTTGCCCTTCCCTCTTGTTTGTCACGCCCCATGTCATCCAACTCACCCCAACACTTGTCTAAAGTGAGGACAAGTGTAGAGATCTCTCTTCCAAGGATAGATAACTCCCAAAATCTCACCAAACATCATTTTTACATGCAATCTACTCCAAAAATCTGCTCTTATCCTCCTCCTTGTGTCGTCCCCCTCCTATTCACTATAAGCATCCAT
The DNA here is from genome assembly GCA_021014915.2 of Artemisia tridentata subsp. tridentata. NCBI lineage: Eukaryota > Viridiplantae > Streptophyta > Magnoliopsida > Asterales > Asteraceae > Artemisia > Artemisia tridentata. The sequence continues at coordinate 351,497,063 of CP139509.1, read as the reverse complement.
CACTTTGATTCAAGTTACAAAATATACTAAGAAGATGAAGACCATGGTGTGTTCTACCTAGATCAAGAGTTGTTTTAGAGATTTCTAAGCTAGTTTAAGAGTGACACAAGAAGATTAGGGGCTGAAGTAAGGTAACATTTGAAGTAACTAGCTCAAGGTTATATAAGTTTGCAAGAGTGCAAGTGGTAGAAGGCTTGAAGATTTAGGGTAGTTGTCCTTGTGTTCTTGTTGTTTTTCATCAAACCTTTGTAAGATTTTAATTAAATCTTTATGTTCTTCCTTCATTTTTGTATTTTTCATGTTTTGTATAAGTTGTATATGTTGTTAAGAATTGATTTGATGTTGTACATGGCTAAACATAAGTCAAAACATAGGTAATACTTGTTAAAAATCAGTTTTGGAACAACTAGTGAATAACTAGTGATTTTGTTAAGAATTGATACTAGATCATGAACCATGTGATAGAATTAACTTAAAGAATCTGGAAGAGGAAGTAAAAACAAGAATTTAGGCTTTTGAATCAATAAAAAAGGTCTTGTGGATCAAAAGATATAGCAAAATGATGATTTATATAAGAAAAGTTGATGCTGGGCAAAATAGCATTCTGATCAGAACTTAAAACGTAATTTACACCCTTTTTCTGATTCGAATCACTGAAAATATAAAACACAAAAGTTGCCTAGAATGATGTTTTCTTCAAAAACTTACGTGCACGTTCAATAAAAATGAAAAATGAAGGCTGTAGACCTTAAAAGTCAACTGAACCTGTTTTAACCCAAAAACTTGTCATGACCTAAGCACCTTTGTAATAATTTTGACCACTTAAGACTAAAACACAGCCAAGGATCATGTCTCAAGGCCTTCTAGCCGAGACATAGCCATGGCTATAACCTTGGTTGTTGTCTTCAAGTTATAAGTTGTTGATCCCAGTTGAGCTTAATCGATCTTGTTAATTATCCTAGATATAGATCTAAGACAATAGGTATAGAGACTGTTCTTGAACAAGCTATTAATCACTATGCGGAATTTATTAATTAATCTTAAGAAGAATTAACAATCGAACACTCAATAATTCTCTCAACTATCACCTCAATATATTAAATACGGTTACTCAAAAGTAACAGGGTTACAATGAACCTTGAAGTGAATACAATACGTATGCTAACAATCCGTGTACTAGCCCTAACCCTAGATCCTCCTTTTATAGACTTAAGGAGTCCTAGTCGGTTACAAAACTTTCTATACAAGAATAATATCTATTCGTATCTTTACCATAATTATCTAACAAGCTATACATATCTAATAAGCAGCAGAATCATTACTCTAGCAGCAGGATCTTCTTAGGCTAGCAGTAGAATGACACTTAGCTTATTTCACAATTCATCAGTTTTCATCTAGCAGTAGAATGTATACACTAGCAGTAGGATGATTCAGCCTAGCAGCAGAATCATACTTAGTGTATTTTCCTTAAATTCCATGAGCAGCAACATAACATAAAAAGCAGCATTATCTTCAAAGTAGCAGCAGCTTCTTTTAAACCCAACAATCCTCCCTTAAACTTGATATTTTCTCCCAAAATATACAAGTTTCTTCTAAGCACAGATATACACAAAGAGGATGCTTCCAAACACTTTCTACTGCTTTGAAGACTTAGATTTCAGCACCTGTTTATACTTCTCTACTAACTCATAGGCTTGATGATCTGAAAGAAATGCTCTCTGTAACTTTAACTTCCCAGGTTGTAGCATCTGAGTAATAATGGCAGTATTGTTGGTGAAGGGGTAGTCTTTTTCCACCAGCATGTATACACTTACACCTCTACCAACCAATTCATGTACTCCACAAGATTGATATAGATACCATTTATGAACCTTGTTAGAATTTAGCAAATCCTTCCACTCAAGATCTCTCTCATTTGGCTCAAACATATTCCTTAAATAGTAATAGTGCAGCCTTTCATAGATCACATCTGGTCTTCTATCACCATAATTTTCCTTATAGAGCTTCCAGAGTTGTACCACATCATTCCTATCCATGTAATGTAACATTTGTGAAAATCTAATAAACTTCTGACATAAGCCATCAGATCTCTTGATTTCCCACCATGCTTCACTTCCATCTTGAACATCATGTGAATAAGAAATGATTGGGTACTTTGTTGTTAAGGGAACTACATTGGCTATCTCAGGTTCTTTTTGTGGTGCTAGAACTGTGAGATCCATTATTCTCTTCATATCATCTGCAGTTACCTCTTCAGTTCTATACTCATTAGCATTTGATTCCTTCTCACCTTTAGAACTGCTTTCTGAATCACTCATTACTACAGATTTAGATCTTTTCTTCTTCCTTCCAATAGATTTTAACCTTCTTCCATACCTCTTTACACCAATTGTAGAACTTTCTTTTATCTCTTCTTTCACAACCTCTGATTCTTTCTCCTTCTCTTCAACAACCTTCTCTTTTTCACTTACAACCTTTTCTTCTTCAATTTCAGACACCTTCTTTGTAACCTTTGCATCTGGATTCATGTAAAAATTTGTAGGCATCTGTCTTGTGAGCTGTGCAACTTCAGCATCTGACAAAGGTTTAATAGGTCTATTAAGCCTTGCATGAGTCTCAAAATATGCCTTCTCAATAGCAGCTCTAGTCATCCCTCTGAATGAACTAGTTTTCTAATAAGCTTGATTCTTGAGATAGTTCTTCATATAAGTTATCTGTTCTGCTCTTGTAGGCTTTTTCATTTTAGGAACCTTCTTTTGACTCTGCTTCTTCTTAAACTCTCCTATCAGATCATCAATGGCACATTGTCTTTCAACAGGAGTGTATCTTTCACTTTCTTCTTTCTGAGCCTTTTTAGCCAATTCCCAATCTTCTTGTTCTTGCTTTTTCCTTTCAATTTCATCTTCTGCATCCATTTGTGCTTTCAATCTTCTGGCAACTTCTGCATCAGACTCACTTTGTTGTTCTTTTGAAGCAGCATCTAGAAATTTGAATTTCTGTTTGGGCTCTTCAACTAGAATTCCTTTTCCCTTGTCTGTTGATGCAATAGCTGGTTGTGCAGGTTTTGGAATTGGTACAGGTTCTTCAATGACAACTCCTTTAGCTGGTTTTCTTGAAGGTTTTGGGATTGGTGTTGGTTTAGTTGATGTTGGTTTAGATTGTTTTGTTGGTGTGGGAACTTTGCTCTTCATATTTATCATAACTTGAGCCAAACTAATTGTATCATCATCTGACTCTTCTCCATCTTCAGCAACAAAATGTTCTATACCAGCAACAAACACAACTTCCTTGTCCTTTTTAGCAGTAGAACCCTGTTCTATCCCAGCAGTAGAATCATCTACCTTATTAACAGCAGAATCTTCATGTACCATTTTGCTTGTAGCAGTTTCATCCAGATCTTACAATATTAGCTCCTCTGTAGCAGCATATAAGTCAACTTCCTCTGTATGTTCCTGCTGAACTCCCATATCCATATCAGTTTGAGTCCCTTCATGTTCAACATTACCAGCAACATTTTCATCTTCATCCATCTCCACCTCCCCTGAACCCTTTACTTCATCTTCTTGCACATTCCTCCCCTGTTTGGGAGCATCCTCCCCCAAACTTGGTTTGGAATTCACTTTCTTGACCCTTTTGATGACCTTAGCTCTTGACCTTTCCTTTCTTTCCAAAAAGCTGACCCTTAACTTCAAACTTTTGACTATTTTAGTGAGGTCAAGAACTTGAGCTTCCAACTTGGTACATCTATCCTTCAATTCATTTATTTGTTCCATACTAGCCTCACCACTTCGGTCTGTGTGACCTGACCCGAGAGGTGGATCACTGGCATTGACTTTTTTTACATTAGCCATCAATGTCTCTGATTCAGTTTCAAGTCTAGCCTCAACACTTCGACCTGTGTTACCTGGTCCGAGAGGTGTATCATAGGCATTGTCATTTTGTACATTTTCATCCATCAATTCATTTGTTTCATCTCTGTCCTCATCACTTCGGGATGTGTTACCTTCCCTGAGAGGTGAATCTTTGGACTGAAACTCAGTCTCAATCCTAGATTGAGCAGCTGAGCCCCCCCTTTTTAGCCATGTGGCTGGAGTTACCATCATGTGCATCAGGTTCATGAGAACCCTCAGCAGTAGATGTTTCCAAGGTTGGGGTCTTAGCTATGTTGACACTGGCCTGCCCAGTTACTAAACCAGAAACAGTAGTGTCAGCCCCTTCCTTCATGCCATCTCCATCACCTATGGCAGCCTCATCTGCTTCCATACTAGCACTAGTATGAGGTAACTCAGTGCTCTTTTCATGTGAAGACCTAGGTGATTGGGTATTTTGGGGTTCATTTTGGGATGATTCACTTGTAGATTCAGAAGTGGGTGTGTGATGGGAAGTTGTTGGGTTTTCAGCTTCTTCACCCTCAGCAACAGCAGCAGCAATGTTCAAAATATGTTGGGACAAAGGAGTTATTCTCCCAGAAAAGCCAGTCCCATTTTTCTTTAAATAAGTAAACATTTTGCTTGTCAGTTTAGGACTTGGTTCAGTCCCTCTATGTTCCAAAGGTTCTTTTAATTGACTATTTATGATAAGTTGTAAAAACCTTGGGTAAATAAAATGTTTGCCAGAAATATTCTTTTTCAACCCTTCAAAAATCATAGCCGAAAAATTAAATGGTTGGCCTGTAGCTAGACAAATCAAAGCTGAAGCTTGAGTTGTACTAAACTCATTCCACCCAGTTGTTTTAGGGCTAAGACAATGTAGAAGAGTGTGAATAAGGAATTTCTAGTGTGGGCATAGGAGGCGTTTGAAAAATTTTAAATTATTATTTGGCCTCTCAAACCCAATGTTTTCAAGACCCTCAAAAATAGTAGAAGTAGGAAGACAAGTGGTTGCCTCATCATCTGCAAGATGAAGTATTCTTCTTACAGATGTCTCAGTAACAACTATTCTTTCTTCATCTACTATGGCAGTTAATCTTTTTTCCCCATGTTTAGTTTCGGCCTTGACAGTAGACCAAAACTCTTTCATGTGGGATTTAAATATAGTGGGAGTCACTGTTAATGCATACCTTAATTGTGATGCATTAAGAAAGTCGATGACTTCAGTGAAACCCTCAGCTTCAGGGACCTTTTGAAGAAATGCAATTTGATTGTGGTCGGCGGAGTATTCGCGTCTCGTCATTGTAAATTAGGGTTTTGATTTTGGGGGTTTTTGATCGGATGATATAAAGATGTGTTAGGGTTTGAATGGGGTTTAATTTTGGGCGCATAAAGTTATTGGTGAGATCGAATTGGGTTTTTATACCGTTTAGATCCAATTAGGGCTTTATTCGCGCCAATTTGCAAAATAGTCCCTTTACTTTCAAACCGAGCAGCAGAATCCTAAAAGTTTCAACTTGAGCAGCATAACTTTCAGCAGCAGAATGTTATGCCTAGCAGCAGAAACTTTTGAACCAGCAGCAGAATGTTCTCTGAACATTTTAAACATCTTTTTCTCATCAATCAAGCATTCCCTTGAGACTTATCCTGCAAAAGATTAGTCCAAAACCACAAAAACACAAGAAACAAGATACCACAATAATCACAAGCATTTATAATACATAGCAGTAGAATAACCAACTAGCAGCTGACAACATACAAATAGAGCAAGCAATAGAAACAACTTATTTGATCAATAACAACACAAATCCTTACACACTATCACAAAAACACACAGAGATAAGATTTTTGATTTTCAAAGATTGATCATTCCTATACTAGCAATTAAAAATTGAAATCTACCCACATCAAAACCTTTAGTGAGTGAATCTGCAACATTATTGTCAGTATGTATTTTAACTATTTGAATTAGCTTTTTCTCATAACAATCTCTTATAAAATGTTGTCTTATCTCTATATGCTTTGTTTTAGAGTGAAAAACAGGATTTTTGATGATACACATGGTACTGTTATTATCAATATAAATTTTGGTGTTCATAAAGTTGTACCCATAATCCAGCAATTGGTTTTGGATCCAGAGCACTTGTCCACAGCAACTAGAAGCAGCCACATACTCAGCTTCAGTTGTTGAATTGGCCACCACAGTCTGTTTCTTGCATTGCCAAGAGATCAACCTATGTCCAAGGTATTGACATCCTCCAGTGGTTGAATTTCTATCCATACTTGCTCCAGCATAGTCACTATCTGAGTATGTTGCCAAATCAAAAGGTGAATCCTTAGGATACCAAAGGCCTAACCTAGGTTGACTCCTCAAGTACCTAAAAATCCTCTTAACAGCATTCAAGTGTGAGACTTTTGGGGACACTTGAAATCTGGCACAAGCACACACAACAAACATGATGTCTGGCCTTGAAGCAGTTAGATACATCAATGAACCAATCATTGATCTATACAGATGAACATCAACCACTTCCCCATCTTCATCCTTGAGCAAAGGCTTGTTGGTCTCCATTGTTGTCTTAGCTGGTTTCCCATCAGTAAAGCTAAATTTCTTCAAAATATCAGCCACATACTTGTCTTGGCTGATGAATATCCCATCTTTCATCTGTTTAACTTGAAGCCCTAAAAAGAAAGTGAGTTCCCCCATAGAACTCATCTCAAATTTACTATGCATGAGCTTCTCAAATTCTTCACATAACACCTTGTTTGTAGACCCAAAAATGATATCATCTACATAAACTTGGACTAGTAGAATATCCTTTTTGTCTTTCTTAATGAACAATGTCTTATCAATGGTTCCCCTGTTGAATCCATTAGATAACAAATACTTGGACAAGGTGTCATACCAAGCTCTTGGAGCCTGATGTAAACCATATAGTGCTTTCTCCACCCTATAAACCTTATATGGATAATCAGGGTCTTCAAAACCAGGTGGTTGCATCACATAAACTTCTTCATCAATCTTTCCATACAAGAAAGCACTTTTTACATCCATCTGATACACTGGGAAGTTCTTGAATGAAGCATAAGCCAAGAATAGTCTGATAGCCTCTATTCTAGCTACTGGAGCAAACACCTCATCATAATCAATGCCCTCTTCCTGAGTGTATCCCTGAGCCACCAATCTTGCCTTGTTTCTGATCACAATTCCTCTTTCATCTCTTTTGCATCTGAACACCCATTTTGTACCAATTGCCCTCTTCCCATTAGGCAAATCAACTAATGTCCAGACTTCTTGAAGCTTGAACTGCAACAACTCCTCTTGCATAGCTTCAACCCAACTTGAATCTTTCATAGCTTTATGAGCATTCTTGGGTTCCACTTGTGACAGAAAACAAGCAAACTTACAATTTTGTAGATCTTTGTGGCTATTCCTCTGATGTAGTGATTGGGCAAATAATCCTTGATGAAGCAAATCACTCAACCCCTTTGTTTTACTTCTTGTCTGAACAGCAGATTGAACATCACCAATTATCTGCTCTTTTGGATGATTCTTATGTATCCTTGTTGTTGGAGTAGGACTAACAGATATATGAGTCTCCATATTTGACAAATCAGCTCCAGCTCTAAATACATCCACAACATCATCATCAGTGTCTTCATACACTTCCTATAATTCAGGCAACTCATCAGAAGAATCATCAAAGAAATTTCCATCTTTGTCAGCAGTAGAAGACTTGGGTATAGCAGCAGAACCACTATGCTTAGCAGCAGAATGTTCTGTACTACTGCTGGGCATAGCAGCAGGATATTTTGGCTTAGCAGCAGAATGAGAAGTACTGCTGCTAGCTTTAGTTCCTTGGCTTCCTTGATCTGCTGACCTTTCATTCCTTACATCATCATCATTCTTGCCATCAATTGAAGGTTTATCACCACCTTCTGCATCATCCTTTGGTACTTCTTCATAAACAACATCATCCTTTGAACTCTTGCCCTCTTTTTCTTTTGGTGTGATAAGCTGATTAAGCTTCCATTTCTCAATCAAGACAAACTCCTGAGCAGATTCATCCTTCTTAGCTTGTGTACCTGCATTAGAGTTAGCTTGTATACCTGTAGACATGTTAGTTGTACCTGCAATCACTGGTTGATAATTCATACTCTTGGTTAGGGAATCAATATCAAACAGCCATCCAGGTCCTTTTCCAGCAACACTAGGTGTGGTTTCACTAAACCTAACATGTAAGTTTTCTTCCACATGCCTAGTTCTTTGATTAAATACCCTCAAAGCCTTACTATTTGTAGAGTATCCAACAAAGAAACCTTGGTCTGCTTTCTCATCAAACTTGCCTAGTGAATCAATGATATTTAAGATAGTAACAGGATACCCAAATGGTTTCAAGAAATCTATCATAGGTTTCCTACCATGAAATAATTCATAAGGGGTCTTGTTATGAGGCTTCACTACCTTACTCCTATTTTGCACAAAGCAAGCAGTGTTAATTGCTTCAGCCCAAAAAGAAGTGGGTAATTTTGACTCTGACAACATTGTCCTAGCAGCCTCAATTAATGTCCTATTCCTCCTCTCGGCCACACCATTTTGCTGAGGAGTTCTAGCCACACTAAACTGTCTTAAGATACCTTTTTCAACACAGAACTGATTCATCACATTATTCTTAAATTTAGTTCCATTGTCATATCTGATTATCTTAACTTTGTGATTAACTAGGTTTTCTACTCTTGTTATGAAAGCCTTAAGAATGCTAGATGTCTCATCTTTAGTTCCTAAGAAGAAAACCCAAGTAAATATGCTAAAATCATCAGTGACCACTAAACAATACATTTTCTTATTCAAGCTTTTCACAAAAGTTGGACCAAACAGATCCATATGTAACATATGCAAGGGCTCAGAAATAGAGTTCATCACTTTGGACTTACAAGAAGCTCTGTGTTGCTTTCCCATCTGACAAGCAACACAGGTTTCAAGATTTTTAAAATTTTTTGAAGGTAAACCTCTTACAAGGTTGCCCTTAACCAATTTATTTATTGTTTTGAAATTCAAATGGCCCAATCTTCTATGCCAAAGTTTGGATTCATCAATTGTGGCTTTGGCAAACAGACAAGTTAAATCTCTTTTGGGAAGAATGTTCTTTATGTCCACACTGTATATATTATCTTTTCTAGGGACTCTAAGTTGCACTAATTTATCATCAGGCAACTTGTAGTCAGGAGACAAGACAAGACACTCAGTGTCTGTAAAAAGAACAAAATTCTTTTTGTCACACATCTGTGAGACACTAAAAAGATTGAACTTAAGTCCATTGACCAAATACACTTTTTCAAAATCCAAGGTGCCTGTTTTAATAGTACATTTCCCAACAATTTTACCTCCTTTGGGGTCATTCCCAAAGGCAACATAGCTACCATCCAAAGCTTCAAAATTTTCCAAGTTGCTTTGGTCTCCAGTCATATGTGAAGAGCATCCACTATCAAAAATGCATTTGTCCTTTAGCTCATCCTGTAGATTGCCCTGCACAAAAAGTAAGAGAATTAGTTTCTCTTCGGGACCCAAGCCATTACTGACTTGGATCTGCCTTGTGCATCAAAGTAATCAAATTTCTTGAAGTTCATTGATGCACTGCTGTGTCTGGTTTTAGGTTTCCAGACCCAGCAAGCTGAGGCCTTAACAACATAGAAATGAGTGCCCACAACAGTATCAGTAACCACTTTTGGCTTAGCAGCAGAAACTGCTTTTGCCTTAGCAGTAGAAAACTCTGTTTTCTTTGGTATGGGCCTTGATGGTGCAACAGCAGAAATAGTCCTAGAAACACCATCTCTTAACAAAATTTCCCTAGGAACCATATTTCTTTTGGGATGTGGGTGAGTCTTTCTAGAAAAGTTCCTATGGTTCACCCTAGTATGTTGGTTCCAAACAGGTTTTTGAGCACTAGTTCTAACAGGTATTGAGTAATAACAATCTTCTTGCAAGTGCTCAAAACTACCACAGCTGTGACATGCCTTCTTAACCAGTTCAAAGTCACTACCTAACTTGTGTGAGATCAGCTGGTGCAAGTTTCTCTGGTTTCCTCTAGGCAAGTCACTAGTCTTCCTAGGATAATCTCTAGGTTTATCATCATACTCAGCCACTTTCCTAGAGATTCTACTTCCTAGCACAGGTTTTACAAATTCAACATTTTTAGCTTTAGTTTCAGCTATGTTAACCTGTGTGACTTTTGGTTCAACAGTCCTAAAAATTTCTCTCTTCTCAGTTTTGGGTGTTGAATCAGTCTCATCATCCTCACTATCTGACACCCAATCTTCAATGATCACGGTATCAGACTTCTTTTCAACCTTAGGTGCATTTGCTCTATCAGATTTTTCATTACTTGACTCACCTACAGGTTTTGCTTCTACCTCAGTTAAGAATGACAATTCCTTTTTGGGAGGTGCAAAAGCACTTTTGACTGGGGGTGGTACTTCAGCAAATCCTAAACCACTCCCTCTTCTAAGTATTTGACTTCCAATAGACTTGTTGATAAGGTCAGTTGCTAGCTGTTGTTTTTCAACCAAAGTGACATGTTTTTCCTTTGCAGATAAGGCTACATCTCTAGCCTTTTTAGCTTCTTCTACTCTTTTATTAAGAACACTAATTTCAGCATTTTTCTTAATAATTTCAACTTCTAGACCATTAATCTTATCAACATACTCTACTTCATTTTGTTTAAGAAAGTCAAGTTTTGCTTCTACTGATTTTAGGCCATATTCATAACCTAAATTGTCAAGTTTTAACTTATCAACTTCCATTCTTAAACTTTCATTCCTAGATTTTAATTCCTCAACAGTATCTAGGCATGATTTAAAAGAACAAGATGACTCATTGGATACCTCAGAGTCTGAACCAGAGGATGAAGAAGCATAGGCCATTAGAGCAAAATTGTGTCCCTTCTTTTCTTCTTCAGCCATGAAAGCAGCATTTGGTCCATCCTCTGCTTGATCACTCCAGTCATAGTCACCTAAGCCATCACATGAAACCAGAGCAGCAGTAGTCTTGGTTTCTTCAATGGGAACTATCCTTGCAGGCTCTTTGTTCTTCTTTGGTGCTCTACACTCCCTAGCAAAGTGTCCCTTTCTTTTACAATTATAGCACTCAATTTTTGACTTATCAAACCCCACATTGGTTTGTCTGTACTTGAGTGCTCTTCTAGTTTTCTTAAGAAATCTCCTTGCCCTCATAGTAAGCATGGCCATCTGCCATTTCAAGTTAATCTCTTCTAGATCATCAGGGTCTATCTGCTCCAGATCCTGATCAGTGACAGTTATGCTTGTAGTGAGATCAGCCAAAAATGCACATATAGCTGCATCACTGATGTTATCAGTATTTGAACTAGCAGCAGAAACAGGTTCCCTAATAGCAGAAACAACATGAGCAACAGCAGAATGGTTGTCATGAGAGCTTCCAGATCCCTTGTTGTTAGAAGACATAAAAGCAAGGTTGCTTGAACTAGAAGATGAGCTGGATGTACCTTTGACTTCAGATTCATATACCTTTAAGTTGTTGTACAAATCATCCAAAGTCATTGTTTCAAAGTCTGCCTTATTCCTCCAGACCACTGTATGAGTAATTGAGTATTCTATTTAGATGGTAAGCTCCTTAAAAACTTGAGATTGATGTCTTCTTGAAGAATTGAGACCTTCATAAGTTGTAATTGACTCACCAACCTCTGAAGTCTATCATAGGTAGCATCAATGTTTTCTGAACTTGAAGCAGTAAATGTTTCAAATTGATGCTTGAGCAGATTCTTCCTAGACTTTTTGGTGGCCTCATTCCCACCAAATCTGAGTTCAACAACATCCATCAATTCTTTAGCAGACTGAGTGTTACCAAAACTCAATTGGTATTCATTGGGAATACCCATCAATAGCATATTGTGAGTTTTGATTTCCAGCTTCCTTTGTGCCTTCTCCTCATTAGTTTTAATAGGTACATCTTTCCCATCAGCAGTCTTAGCAGGAAGAGTGTCTCCATTCTGAATGACTTCCCACATGGAGAAATCAAGCATCTTCATGTATTGCTCAATCCTCATCTTCCAGAGTTCATATTCACCAGCCTTCAACATTGGTACCTTTGAAGCAGTCACCATATGAGTAGTATCGAAATCCATTGCTTAAGAGGATGATGAACAGATCTGATTATACGAAATTCTTCTTGATAGCAGTCTCTAGATCACAAGCTCTGATACCACTTGTTGATCCCAGTTGAGCTTAATCGATCTTGTTAATTATCCTAGATATAGATCTAAGACAATAGGTATAGAGACTGTTCTTGAACAAGCTATTAATCACTACGCGTAATTTAGTAATTAATCTTAAAAAGAATTAACAATCGAACACTCAATAATTCTCTCAACTATCACCTCAATATATTAAATACGGTTACTCAAAAGTAACAGGGTTACAATGAACCTTGAATTGAATACAATACGTATGCTAACAATCCGTGTACTAGCCCTAACCCTAGATCCTCCTTTTATAGACTTAAGGAGTCCTAGTCGGTTACAAAACTTTCTATACAAGAATAATATCTATTCGTATCTTTACCATAATTATCTAACAAACTATACATATCTAATAAGCAGCAGAATCATTACTCTAGCAGCAGGATCTTCTTAGGCTAGCAGTAGAATGACACTTAGCTTATTTCACCATTCATCAGTTTTCATCTAGCAGCAGAATGTATACACTAACAGTAGGGTGATTCAGCCTAGCAGCAGAATCATACTTAGTGTATTTTCCTTAAATTCCATGAGCAGCAGCATAACATACAAAGCAGCATTATTGTTAGGAATTATTAGAATAATATTTATTTCATTGCTGCTGTTAGTATTAGTGGTTCCTGCTGGCAGGTATGTAGTTCCTGCTGGTAGTGGTTCCTGCTGGTAGTATGTTTTGTTTCTGCTGTTAGTTGTCATTGCTGCGGGTAATACCGTATGTTTAGAAAGTTTGTTAGAGTTAATTTAGGAAGAGATAGTGTATATCTCTTTACACGTTTTCTTAGTAATGCTGCATTAGGGTTTCTTGTAGTATAAAAGAAACATGCGGTTATGAGTTTTGCAATGAATTGTAATCGAATTCTTAATATCTTTAGTGAATAAAAGATCCATAGAGGATCAAAGTCTTTATAGTTACTTCTTCTTCTTCATTAGTTTATTTTCAGAGATTCTCTTATAGCGTGCTTGTGATTACATAGGCATTCTACCGATCCACAAAGGCTCAAAGATCTATCAAGGAGGCCGAGATCCAACAAATGGTATCAGAGCCTGGTGAGGATCTCTGTCAAAGAAGAAAACTTCTCTAAACAAATCTCTTGAACACTTACACAATGTCTTCATCAGAAGATAAATATGAAATGTGGGCCATGAAGATTAAAGCCTTGCTACCTTTTGATTCTATGGTAAATTGGACTGGAAATGATGAAGCTGATAAAGAAAGTGTCAATCAAACAGTCAGTATGGTTGATGAAGCAAAGGATGATGTGGAAGAATTTGCGTTGATGGGATGTTCATCTCAGGTACAAAAATGTCCTTTTGGCTGTCATGAAATGTATGCTGAACTTAAGAAAGAGTTTGATGACATAGAGCCTCAATATAAAGAATTGTTTGTTAAAGTTCAAGCTTATGAAAATGCTCTTAAAACTTTAGAAAAACAAAAAGATTGGTACCAAAAGAATCAATTAGCATATGAAGAAAAGATTAGGGTGTTAGAAAGAGATTTAGTAAATACTACTAATTTGCTAAAACATTCTGAAAGAGAACATGATAAAGTGGTTTTAGAGAAACAGGAAGTACAGGCTAAATTAGAAAGTGAGGAGGCTAAGTGTAATTCTTTGAAAGAATCATCTAAACTTGTAGATAAGATAAATAATTGCACTCAGTCTGTAAAGTCAAAGAAAGGTTTGGGGTATCATAAAATTGATGACACTATTGAGCCAAAATGGTTTGACCCTACCCCTAAGGAGGTTAATTACCAAATCCCCGTTAAGTTTGTAAAAGAAGGAGAAATGAATGCAGTTCCTCCACTTATCAGAGGAGTTTTTAAGCCTGTCCCTATCCACTCAGACCTTGACATAGACTTAGATGAATCACACCTGTCCTATGGGAAGAAGTCCAATGACTTGCCTACTTCAGACAATGAATCTACTGACTTTGTCTCTTGTGTTAACAGTGACAAGTCCTCTGAATCCAAGTCTGATGACTATACCTCATGTGATTCAAGTGATAAGTCTGTCATACACAGGGCTGATGATTTATCCACAAGAGTGGCTGATGATGAATCTATTTCTAAAACAGCTTCTTTTGACAATAGTTCTCTTAATTCTGTTAAAATCAATTCTCCTTCAAGTATTGGTTGTGATACTTTTGTGTGTAATAAAAGAAGACATGAAAAGAACAAAGTTTTTAAAAGGAAATCATGTTTTGTTTGTGGTAGTTACTCTCACCTCATTAAAGATTGTAATTTTTATGAGAGTAAAATGCATGTTTGTGTTGAACAACAGCAACCTAGATCAGTGTGGAAAGATGTGGAGAATATACCCCCATTTGTCCCTAGAGCAAATGCATTTCCTGCTGGTAATGCAAAACAACCAGCACCTGTTGCTGCTGGTAGGCATTTCAGACCTGCAGCTGTTCCTGCTGGTAAGCCTGTTCCAGCTGGTACATCCAATTCTGCTGGTTGGAAAAGGAATGCTGCAAGACCCTACATCAGACCTACAAGCAGTTACCTTCAAAATGATTATTGGCCTGTTTGTTATGACCCAATGTATATGGGAGGGACAAGATGGGAAACTGATCTTCAGTACTCAAAAGGTTGTTCTTGGAGACACAATGGTCATTATTTGAGAAAGGGATCCAAGAGAAATGGTGGATCCCATCATTACTGTGTTTGAGGGGAGGCATAAGCCTAAGGGGAGGTTTATGCTTGTATATTGTGTATTATCTAATTATTTCATTTCACTAACTTTGTCTTGCAGATGGTATTTGTGTGTGTTTTCTTTGTATATTGTGTCTTCTAACCTTTTTGCAGGTAGTTAATTCAAGTTCAAATAATAAGTCTACAATTTCATATAAAACAAGTAAAATAAAGTTTATTCATCATTCAGAAAGTGAAGTTTACAGACACATCATCTATTCAGATCATAAGCAACCAGACAAATATCCTTCAGACACCAGACAACAACAACAAAAAAAAACATCTAACACCTACTCCTCAGAACCTCATCACTGACCCAACCACCTACTCCAACTTTCCTTTACCCTTGCCCTTGACATCTGGCATGGTTTTGTGGATTCCTCTTCCTTCAATGGCCTCACTCAACCTCTTGCACACAAGTCCCAGCACCTGTTGCCTTGGCTGTGGGAGTGGTTGATTTTTTGAAAAAACTGGAATTTGGCTCATGGCTGCCACAGCCTTCTCCATCTCTCATGTAAGCATGGCTGAAAGTGGATGATGTGGTGGATCTGTTTCCCAAGAACCTTGATAGTAGGTCAGAGACTTTGGCCAGGATGAGGGCTCATCATCTGAGGATTCAGATGATGGAGGAGTTGGAATGTCTTCAGAGGAAACCTCCTCAGCCTTTTCCTTGCCTTTTTGGTTACTACTGGCCTGAGAGGAGTAATTGGGAGGAAAGTAGTTTGCCCAACCAGAGGATTCAGATGATGAATCAGAGGAACTATCTACCATTATTGGTTTTGAGGAGCTCATAATGGGTGGATAGGTTGATTTGGGGTTTTGATGTAATTGAGTCCTTTTATAATGCCAATAGAGGATTAAAGGCAATTAAATGTTGGGTTGGTTTTGAAATAAATTTCTTTCAGGAATGGCGTTAATTAAGGATTTGACTGTCTGGAGTTAATTATGAGTTTTGGTCAAACAGCAGTTTGTTCCTGCTGGTTGACCTTCTGTTTCTACTGGTTGACTTGTGGTTGCTGCTGGTATTGAAGATTTGGGTTTAATTATCGTGGCGATTGAGAAATTGATCAGATCCAGTGCATAAGTTTGACTCATGGTCAAAACCACTTCATTCCTGCTGGTTGACCAACTATTCCAGCTGTTTGACCAATGGTTGCTGCTGGTTTCGTTATAATTAGGGAAGTTATTTTGGGATTGAATTTAAGTCAAATTGGTCAAAGATACGTTCGCAAGATACTTGCAATTTAAATTGCTAAGTTTGGTAACCATATAAATGACCTAAATTGTTCATCCCAATCTCCAAATCATCATTTTCCTCTAAACATTCATTTCATCACTTCTCATTCACCCAACTCGTCAATCGATTCATCACTATGGCAGCATTACAGTACAAAGATGATCACAACAAAGTGGGGTATCTTGAAATCTCTAAACGAAGTATAGGGTATGATGAGGTACTCACCTTCCTGAGTGGGTCCTCTATTCAGTTTGCAGTGACTCATTGTCCGGTGGTGGTGTATGACTCGTTGGTGAGACAATTTTGGGCTACTGCTGCTGTACGAACGGTTGTGGGTAGACCTCAGGAGATAGTAGCAACAATTGATGGGCATGAATACATCATCACTGAGGAGTCCATTCGCACTCATCTTCAACTGAATGATGAGGAAGGGTTGTCTAACTTAACAGAGCAAGAAATTCTGGATGGTATGGCGACCATTGGATATCCTGTCACTGGTACTTTTACCTTTTATAAGAATAAGCTTTCTCCTCAATGGAGGTTTCTCATTCACACCCTTTTACAATGCATTAGTATCAAGTTAGGAGGTTGGGATCAATTCTCAAGTCCTCTTGCCTCTGTTCTTATTTGTTTGTCTGATGGGAGGGTGTATAACTGGTCTAAGTATATCTTTGAGGGGATGGTTGGGAACTTAGTACATGCTAAACACAAATTCCTTATGTACCCTAGATTTTTGCAAATTGTCTTAGGTGTTCAGACCACTGACCCCACACCTAGGATCATGGCTAGGTTGACTGGTAAACTGTTTGCTACCATGAAGTTTAGATTTGAGGGGGAACATCAACCTCTATTGCCAGCTATGTTGCCAAGGGGCAATGATTCTGCTGGGACAACTGATGCTGCTGGTGGTAACATACCACCTGTTGCTGCTGATGTTGGAACTTCTAATGCTGCTGGTGCAAGTGCACCAGTTGCTGCTGATGCCCAACAACCACCCTCTCCTAGGCCCAATACCCCAGTTGCCCCTAGTAGTGAGCCAGTAAGCAATGTTGAGCCTAATGTTGACCAAGCCACCACTGTTGAACAAAATGTTGACCCATCTGTTGACCAACCATCAACTGCAGTTGAGCCTTCTATTGATATACCCACATCCTCAAGGCTATCCACTCCTAGTCCATCTAGGCAGCCTTTTGGTTTTGACACCAATATTGGA
Source organism: Artemisia tridentata subsp. tridentata (assembly GCA_021014915.2). Taxonomy (NCBI): domain Eukaryota; kingdom Viridiplantae; phylum Streptophyta; class Magnoliopsida; order Asterales; family Asteraceae; genus Artemisia; species Artemisia tridentata. The sequence goes on along the minus strand of CP139509.1, from coordinate 351,479,782 downwards.
GGAGATTCTTCTGTCTCTCCATCCAGATCCAATGAGGCTGTTCACACCACAGGTATTCCTGCTGGTGTAGCTGAGGATCCTGATGCTCTCACTTCTATGTCCACTTTACTTGACAGGTATATGAAGAAAGTTGAAGCATTGGAGTCTGAACTAAAGGACATCAAAAGGAATCTGGGTAAAAAGGTGGATTCATTGGAGACTGAGCTCAAAGAAACAAAAGAGACTTTTGGTGAGACTATCCAGAAGCTAACTGAAAGAGTCAACACTTTGGAAGCTTAACTTCAGCAAAAGAAAAGAAGGGGTGTGCTCTCTGATTCATAAGATGATCAGGCAGATATGGAATTTGATGGACTCAATGTATTGGCTTCTGCTTCCATGGATAGTGCAAACATTGAAGTACCTACCTTTTCTGTGCCTCTTACAACTACCAAGTCTCAAGCTTTCAGTAGGAGAAGGAACAAGCAGTCCTCAGGAATATCAGCTTTTGAAAAATTCCAATCCACTGTTGCTGCTGACAGCAAAGCAGATGAAGATGTTTCAGAAGACATTCCTGCTGCTACAGATGTTCCTGCTGGAGGTAAAGGTGTTTCAGCTAATTCTAAGTCTCAGGGTGATCCTGCTGATAGCTCATCCCTTGCTACTGGTAGTGGCACCATTGCCCTTGACAGTGTTCCTGCTAGTGACACAACTGTTCCTGCTGATAGCATGGATGCTGCTACTACAGCTCCCCAAGAAGTTCCTGCTGCTCAAGCTGTTCCCTCTGCTAATACAGCTGTTCCTGCTGTTTCTAATCCTGCTGCTATTCCCTCTGGAGTTTATTCTGCTGCAACAAAGAGAAAAGGAAAGGAGATTCTCATTGAAACTCCTCCATCAAAGAAGTCAAAGGAACAACAAAGACAAGAGGAAGCATCCTTGGCTGAGATAGCAGGGTTACAAGCACAAGAACAGGCTGAGAAAGAAAGGGAAGAAGAACAGCAAAGACAAGATGAGTTGTATGCAAGGAGCTTAGCAGAAGAGTCTGATGATCCAGTTATGTCATTCATTAATGCTGATTCTGAGCTGAGAGCAAAGTTTGAGGAAATTAAGACCATTCCAGGTTTGACTGTATTAGAATTCTTAAATGCTAGAAGAGATGAAGACACTTTGGGGGATTTTATGTCTTTGGTACGAAAGAGGAGTCAGGCAGCTGCAGAAAAGAAAGCAAAGGAGAAAAGAGATAAACCTCCTACACAGGCACAACAAAGAAATTATATGATGAATGTTGTCAAGAACCAGAGTTCTGCACTCTATACTATTGGGTGGAGCATGGCTCAAGTGAAGAAATTGTCAGATGAAGAACTCAAGATGCACTATGACAGGATCATGAAACAAATTTTAGCCCGAACTACACCTGCATTGGAAGATCCTTCTTCTAAGAGGGTTAAGCTTACTGATTCTGCTGAGTATACTGGTAATGCCTCTGCTCTTGAGACTTCCCCACAATCACCTAAGGAGTCCTCTATTCCTGCTGATCCACCAACTTCCATTCCTTCTGAAGCTGCTCAGGGAACAACATCCATTTCCACTAAAGTTCCACCTTCTCCAACTTCTATTGTTGTTGCTCCTGGTGTAACAAAAGAGGTTTCTATTCCTGAGGTGACACCTTCTACAGATCACTCATCTTCTTCCACTCCAAGAATCAGGAAGAAGAGTCACGCTAAGAAGTCTTCATCAAAGCCTCTTGCAGACATGGATGATCAGGAATTACTTCAGTTTGATTCTGAAAGTGACTCTGAAGATGATTCTCCTCATCCTTGGTCTCATATTGCTGCTTGGGAGGTTCTTCCTATTCCTCAAGGAGAAATCCATGCCTTGTACACACTTGATGGGAAAACCAAATATTTTACATTTCTTAGGGAGATTTTGAATCGGGTGGACAAGCAAGACTTGATAAACCTATATGGTATGGTGGTGAAGTATTATGAAACCCATAAGGCTACTGGGATTGGACTTATTCTCTGGGGGGATTTGAAAGTGTTGATGGATTCTTTTGAGGGAGGAGATGCTTATAATGTGTGGGCTAATCAACAGTCATGGAGAGTACACAGTTGGAGATTATATACTTCTTCAAATGTTCATGTCTTGGAGTGTTCTGTATGTTTGTGGATGTTCCATATCCTTTATCAGTAGAGCTTATGGAAAGGATGTTAAAGCATAAGTTGAAGGTTGGCAAAATGGCAGTGGGAAATGACTTGACCATAGCTGGGCAATTAGTCAGGTTTATCCGGAATCAACTTGCTGCTGCCAAAGTATCTTCTGCTTGATCATGGCACTCTGTATGCTTATTGTTGTATATTTTTCATTTGTTTGTTTTCTTTCTTTACTTTCTTTATGTTTCTTTTATTTTGTTTCTTTATTAGTTATAAAAAAAAATGCTTGTATATTGTCTACTAACTTGTTTGTTTGTGTAACACCGGTTGCAGGTACAGTGTTGGTTTCTTACCACACATCGAATGGTAATCCACTCACCATGTCTTACAGACAAGAAAGAGTTGACTCACCATGAGGGTACGGCTCTGGTGTGATAATCAAATCCGTTGACAGCTTTAATAGTTTGCTCAAAACTATAGGGTCTTCAACTCACCCATGTTTCATTACTGAGAGTTGAATGGTTTTCAATTCACCATGGATTTTTCCCTTTGTGGTTTCCAAATAATTGGCTAGCCCACAAGAATATGGCTTGTGGTAAAGGCAGTGGAAAACCATATTTGGTAATCAATTCACCAAAGGTTCTCTTGACCATAAGAATTGGCTAGTCCTGAGCAAACGACTACAGGTAAAGACAACTCAAATCCGTTTATAGTTGATGATTTACTAAAAATCATATGGTTATCAATGTACCATGGTCTTACACACCAAAACATTGGCTACTCCAGTAGTGATGGCTATTGGTAAAGAGACATCAAATCCATTAATTTTCAATGATTCACCTCTCACAGGAGTTAACACACCTGGAAGTGATGAGAATAGTATGAAACTTAAAAGATTTGATGTACAATAAGTCATGGTTGCTGTGAAGATCAAGTACATTGTCTTTCAGATGGTGACCAGCTTAAGATGATGTATTTTCCTGTTGCTGCTGATACATAGAGCTTGCTGCTGGAAGTTTGTGCTTAAAGATGATGTTGTTGCTGGTTACTTTCTGATGTTGCTGCTGATTCAATCCTCTATCCCTGGACGTCAAAGCTCTATCAAGAAACTTGAAGTTAACCAAGTCAAATTCAAGTTTAGGGGAGGATTGTTAGGAATTATTAGAATAATATTTATTTCATTGCTGCTGTTAGTATTAGTGGTTCCTGCTGGCAGGTATGTAGTTCCTGCTGGTAGTATGTTTTGTTTCTGCTGTTAGTTGTCATTGCTGCGGGTAATACCGTATGTTTAGAAAGTTTGTTAGAGTTAATTTAGGAAGAGATTGTGTATATCTCTTTACACGTTTTCTTAGTAATGCTGCATTAGGGTTTCTTGTAGTATAAAAGAAACATGCGGCTATGAGTTTTGCAATGAATTGTAATCGAATTCTTATTATCTTTAGTGAATAAAAGATCCATAGAGGATCAAATTCTTTATAGTTACTTCTTCTTCTTCATTAGTTTATTTTCAGAGATTCTCTTGTAGCGTGCTTGTGATTACATAGGCATTCTACCGATCCACAAAGGCTCAAAGATCTATCAAGGAGGCCGAGATCCAACAATTATCTTCAAAGCAGCAGCATCTTCTTTTAAACCCAACATAAGTCTACCTGCACGGCTAGTTTGGGTCCTTTAACCCGAAACTTATTATTGAAGATTGACCATTTATTTAACTCGTTTTCTTAACCCCGAAAACTTATGAAAATTGACTATATCACATATATAATTATCACTAGGTCACAACTTACACTTGATCCGCGAAATTATAACAACTAATATGATGTTTAAACCTTTTTCACGATGCACAACTTACATTATCACGTCACCACTAGTTCAACCAATAGTCATTGACGTAACACGACAAATATTTTTATACAACATTTGTCTCGTCAAATACTTTTTTTATAAAAGATATGTACAACATCTTAATCAAATCAATGACATTACATATACTTGTATACTACTATCATGCTCTATACTAAGACACACGTATATATATCTAGGTTGCTCGTAGGATTCTTGCGGGTTATTCTTCGCTATTTCACTTTGATCGTTCACTTTGCTATCGGTGAGTTCATAGCCCCACTTCAACTCTTAAACTGTTTATAAACCCATTGGGGGAGATACATGCTAGTTTCACAAACTGAATTCAAGTAGTTTTTGGTATGCTTGATCTGATTACATGATTATAGTTATTGAGTAACCTTTGCCATTCAAGTCCCTAATTTCATGAACTGTTAATTCCGTGGGACACGCTAGTATTATGAATATGCATATTTGGCTTGACAAGCCTGTCCGGATGAGTAGCGCTCATATTGAAACGGGTAGCATAATATTGAGAAATTCCTGGTAAATTGGCAAACTTACCTCTTAAAGGGCATTATTAAATTTAAGTCAAGGTTCGGTTTCATGAGCTCGATGCTATAATCTTATTTCCCGACTTGTATTCGTTACATGTCAATTTATGAATAATGCTTGTATTCAACTTATTACTTATTAAACTCTATGAATTCACTCAACCATTGTGTTGACTTTTTAGCATGTTTATCTCAGGTTCGTAGGTGTTTAATGCTTGGATGGGCGGCGCAAGGATATGGATATCAACAAGAATAGAATATGTTTTAAAATTTACATTCGATAAAAATTTAAAAACTTGTGTTATGATTAAACTTAGATTGTTTTTGAACACTTGTGTCGTGTAAAACTTTTGGGACCTTGTTTTGTTAGACTCTGATATTATCGAATGTGAAAATTTATTACAAACGTCTCTATTTTGAGTTCGTTTACTATACTTGTACTATGTGACTAATAAATAGCACCCCATGTTGTATTCCGATACGTTCCGAAAATGAGGGTGTTATAGTGGCGTACTTGGAGAAAACAGAGGAAGGTGTACACTTCCATCAGATACTAGATTTTCTAAACTCTACCCATATAAGGTATGCTTTAACTCTCAAACCTACTATCTATGTCTCTCAAATCAAACAGTTTTGGCAGACTGTCATTGTCAATACTATTGAGAATGGAGACAAAGAGTTAGTTGCATCAGTTGATGGCAAGACCATCACTCTTACTGAATCATCTGTTAGGAGGCATCTCCATCTAGCAGATGACCATGGTATTAGTGATTTTCCTAACACTGAAATTTTTCAAAATCTATCCAGAATGGGGTATAACACAACTTCTCAAACATTGACTTTTCAAAAAGGATGTTTTGCCCCACAATGGAGGTTTTTCATACATACCATTCTTCATTTTATGAGTTCAAAGAAAACCTCATGGGAACAGTTCAGTAGCAATATTGCAACTGCTCTCATTTGCTTATCAACAAATAGGACTTATAATTTTTCAAAACTTATTTTTGTTGGTATGGTCAAAAATGTGGATAGCAAATCCAAATTTTTAATGTATCCACATTTTATCCAAATGATTTTGAATATGAGAAAAAGCTTGCTTCTACCTCATCAAAATATTTATCCAACTCCAACCCTTTCACAAAAATTATTTAGTAACATGAGGATGGCCTCAAAGGGTTATAGTGGGGTAGAAGTTCCACTTTTTGATACTATGTTGCAGATACAGGGTGAAGGATCAACTACCCCAGTTGAATCCCAACACACACCCACAAGTTCATCAACATCAGCCTCACAACCAATTTCATCACCAACTAGGAGTACATCCAGAGAGGGCTCTAGTGTACCTCAGCATAGAGTTCCTACTACATCCCTAGTAGCAGATGAGGCTGTCTATGACAGAATAGGAAGGGCTGCTCCTACTGTCTCAGGCTTAGAAGCTGGGCAGGACAGGGGTAACATACCTAAGACCCAACCTATGGCAACACCTACTGTATCTAGCTCTCACGGACTTGATGCAGGTGGTGGAATCCCAAGCCACATGGAAACCATGGGTGGCTCAAATACTCATCCTTTGGTTGAGCCTGAGTCTTTTCCCCATGATGCACCTCTCCCAGAAGGTCACACATTTAGAAGTGCTGAGGGTAGTATGAAAATTCAAGAATTGATGGAACTATGTACCAGGTTGAATGAAAAAGTGACTGGCCTAGAAGATGATCTGAAGGCAACCAAGAAGGTCTTTGGAAGGGTATCCACAAAGCTGATTTTGAAGGTGAAAAAGTTGGAGCAACAAGTCAAGTTACTCAAAGGCAAGAGAAAAGCACTGGTGGTAGAATCTTCAAGTTCTTCAAGCTCTGATGATCAAGCCTCGGATGATATGGGTGATGATTCTTCCAAACAGGGGAGGAAGATTGCCAAGCTTGATGAAGACCCCAATGTTTCATTAACTCAAGAGAGTACTAACATTCAGGGGAGGCAAGGTGAAGATATAGGAGAAAGAAGCTGATGACCAGATCAAGGAAGGAACCTTGAGTATTGATAATGGCACTGATGCCATGACAGTTGTCTTTGGTAAGAAAAAGGGTGGTTATGCAAGAGGAGTGGGAGGTGGAGTAACATACAAGAAGTATTTTGGTCTACCTCGGAGAAAACAAGAAACCGATGAAAGAATTGAGTTACTTCAAACTCAACTGGATAATGAGAGACGCAAGCGTCAAGAAAAAGATAAATTGGTCAAGAAATTATCCACCGAGATGACCGAAAAAGATGTGATGGTCAAGAAATTATCCAGTGAGATGGAAGAAACAAAGGGAATGCTTAAACTAATGATGGCACAGTTGAGTAAACAAGGGATGCATATAAATTTGGCATCTGATCAATTGCCATTAGCCTCGGATGTAAGCCATTTTTTATGTTGTTAACAATTTCATTTTCTAATGCTAACACCACTAATGCTAATGATACCAGGCATTGAACATAAACTGATGAGTCAATGTATTTATTAATTTATATTGCAGGTGACTCCAATGGCCATTGACAATATAGAGAGCAGCGCTAATGAGGTGACGATACTCAGCCAAGTAATGGTGTAAGTGCTAAAGATGTGAGAATTCAGAAGAAGTCCAATGGCCTTGTAACTTCGGAAAAGGTAACGGAAACAATGGTAAGTAATAAAACATCCGCCTTTGATTTTTAAATTTTACATACATGACTAATGTACCGTGTTTTATATATACGTATAGGAACCTGCTAACACTGTCAGGCCTAAGCAAAAGCCTAAGTCATGACGAAACGGGTCTCGAGATTCCCAATCGCAACAAAATGTGTCGTCTCCAACAGAAGCACTGCCAACAATATGTATTTCAACATGTTTCTTGTTATTCTTTTGTTTAAATAATGTAACGTGTTTTATATATACATATAGGAACTTGCTAAAACAGTCGGACCTAAGAAAAAGCCTAAGTCACGACAAAACGGGTCTCCAGATTCCCAATCGCAACAAAATGTGTCTCCAACACAAGCACTGCCAACAGTATGTATTTCAACATGTTTCTTGTTATTCTTTTGTTTAAATAATTTCTGATATATACATGCAAAAATTCTTTTTTTTAGACATTTAAGTGCAAACTGTGGCACCTAAAGAAAGCAAATATTGTTGCTTTGGGTACCGTATACAAAGTCCATGGAAAACAAATGCTGCATAACCAACCACTCCCAAATGATTGCTACAGAGTGTCAATTGATTCATCGTTAGTGGATGCAGCAATCATACCGGACGTAGGAAATAATGGTTTTAAAACAGTTAAGGAGCGCGTAGGTGGTTTCGTTGCATGGCCAAAGGATCAAGTTATTCTTGAAGAGGAGGTACATACATATGTTTTTTCAACCTACATATATATAATTCTTCATATTTAATTCAATGTTTGATACAAGCGTCTTTTGTTTACTACAGGTTACACCAACAAACCCTGTGACTAAATGTGGACCACCAGTACCATCGAAGCGCAAATATGTATTTGTTAAAGACTTAAAGCAGCAAATGCAAGCTAAGCCGGTGAAGATTCAAAAGTCTTTAGATTATGGTACTTGAGAATTTGATTATGTAAGACATTACAATTGTATATTCTGTTCAGTTATATACATTCGAGTTTAATTCAATTTGAAATTTTTTTTTGTTTTTAATTATGTTATATATATATATATACTCATTCCAGCAGCACTAGCATAGTACTAGCAGTATTAACTCTGCTTCAGCAGGACTAACTTGGTACTAGTAGTAGCAACTCTGCTCCAACAGTACTAACGTAGTAATAGCAGTAGTAACCATGTGACTAAAAGATTCACTCACATAATATGGTCACGCTTATCAACATTATTGGTCACTCTTTGTTTAATTCGATGTGTGACTAAATATTACAAAATGTCACACAAACTAAAAATTCATGTGACCATTGGATGAACAATAGTCACGCAAAATACACATTTCTTTACATTAAACAGCATATGGTCACACTTATTAACACGTTTGGCCACTGTTTTTTAAATTGTATATGACTAAATACCCAAAACAAACATGCTTTGTGTGACTAAATATTACAAAAGGCCACACAAACATAAAATTCAAGTGGCCATTGGATGATCAATAGTCACACAAAATACACATTTCTTTACTTTAAACAGCATATGGTCACACTTATTAACACTTTTGGCCACTTTTTGCTTAATTGTATGTGACTAAATTCCCAAAACTAACATGCTTTGTGTGACTAAATATTACAAAAGACCACACAAACATAAAATTCAAGTGGCCATTGGATGATCAATAGTCACATAAAATACACATTTCTTCACTTTGAACAACATATGGTCACACTTATTAACACTTTTGGCCACTTTTTGCTTAATTGTATGTGACTAAATACCCAAAACAAACATGCTTTGTGTGACTAAATACTATAAAAGGCCACACAAACATAAAATTCAAGTGGCTATTGGATGATCAATAGTCACACAAAATACACATTTCTTCACTTTAAACAGCATATGGTCACACTTATTAACACTTTTGGCCACTTTCTGCTTTTTTGTATGTGACTAAATACCCAAAACAAACATGCTTTGTGTGACTAAATATTACAAAAGGCCACACAAACATAAAATTTAAGTGGCCATTGGATGAACAATAGTCACATAAAATACACATTTCTTCACTTTAAACAGCATATGGTCACACTTATTAACAATTTTGGCCACTGTTTTTTAAATTGTATGTGACTAACTCCAAAAAAACAACACACGTTGTGTGACTAAATCATCACAAACGTCTCATTTATTATATATTCATGTGGCCATAAGACGGGAAATAGTCACACAAAATACACATTTACTTGAATAATCATCTCAAATGTCATATATATTATATATTTATGTGGCCAAAGGACGAACAATAGTTACTCTAAAAAAATATTTGTGTGACTATAAAGTGTTTACGGTCACACAAAATGTAACACCCCCAAAACGGGTCCAGCGGAAGCATACATGTCACTGGGGTGCTACTAAATTGGATCACAACACAAAGCAAAGAGAACGGATTTACCTTATATATTTAGAAAAAATCAGTTACAATATCATAGTATATAAGTTTACAACATTTAATTTGAAGCGGAAATATGACCCATATAAATAAACAGTTGTCCCAAATATATCAGAATAACCCATGACTGTGCCCTTGCCAAGCGCCTCCAACAATAGATTGTGCTGTAGTAAAGATCTACACCTGAGAATACACACTAAAAGGTTCAGCATAAAGCTGGTGAGTTCATAGGTTTAAGTAAAAAAGTTATGCATGGACCACAAGATTTTAAAGACAATATGTTAAAACATGTTCATGAAAAAGACTACTGTTGCACTAAGCTCATGACACCGAAACCTTAACAGTTTAGTTCATATTATCACCCCAAACAGGTGCTTTGCCAAACACCTGTACCACATCAAATGAAATGCGTCCGTTTGACCAGTTGGAGCGACCAACCCGGACGGGGGAGTTTACCCCCAATAGATCTATTCACAACATTCGCGCTTACAACGTAATTAACGGTTCATGATAGTGGGGAATTTATGGCAAACGACAACAACTTAGGCAATCAATAAATTTTTAATACACTTGTGTCCATATAAAAACAAGCGATGTATTCCCACCCCAAGTATTTCAAATCGAATAGTAAAACAGTAAAAAGTGGGGCTATGAAACTCACCTCAGTAAAGCAAATCTCGGATGGTAAATTGATAAACGGTAATTTTAGTCCGATAACTCTAATCGCGACCTAAATATTACATATGTCTTAGGTTCGAAAACAAGGCCATGCACGCAAGTTCATACTTTACTTTATCACTTGTACATGTTGTTGTAATATTTGTCGTCAAAATATAGTTGCGTCAATTTGATCATTTATTTAGAAAATTACCACTTTAAAAAATGTAACTTGTTTATTTTGCGACCAAATTTTAGTCGTCATGTTAATGGCTATCTCAAAAGTCTCTAACGCGCCTAATAAGTATATGTAATGTTCTACCATTTCCGTTTACCTCATTTTAGCCAAAACGTACACTAAAAGGTCCAAAATCCATTTCTAAAAATCCTAACAGCTTTCTATTAGCAAAAATAGAAGCTGTCAAAACTATATGTTGACGTAAATCTTTATTAGGCCATAACTTTTGCGTCGTAGCTTCGTTTCTTAAGTTTGACCTATCCCCGCGAAGGTATTTAAGTATACTATCGGCTTTTCAAGGTCTCGGCTATTCTAGATACCATTTATCATCAGTTTTTATTCTTTCAAAATTCTGGACAGATTCTTTTATTTTCTGAAAATAATATTTTCGTCGTAAAAATTGAAACTAGTGTATCTTTTTCGTTACAAGCCCGTTTTAACTCATTCAAGCGTAAGCTACGTTTTCGTTATTAAGTCTATTTTCTATGTTTCTAGCCTAAAATAGTTACCAAGTTACCGAGCTTGCTATATTTATCAAAATGGGACAGAATCTATTTTTAAGAATGCTAAACTATTTTTTTACACATCTTCTAGTCATTTTAACCACATAACCACAACTTCAATTCTAGTCCGAGTTCCTCCATCAACTTCTCAACACAATAACAATAATCTAACCATAAGCTTAATCAATATTCTAAGGTCCATGTAATACTCGTCAAGAATGTTTAAATATACAAGTTTACTAACACACATGTTTATAAGGTTTATTACCACTTTCTTATGAAGAGTTTTACTAATTAGTTTTCTTTTAACCAAAACTTTTTAAAAACATAATCTTTGTTAAAGGATCATTGTATATTTAAAAATTTATCAACATGTACCAAGTGATATGACCGGATCTAAACACACTCCTTGTGTTAGATAGATACTTTGAATAATGTTAACTAGCACGCGGAATTTACTAGCAAACACTTAGAAGATTGTGTATGTATGTTCAATGAATGAAACAGTGTGTGTATATATGAACAAGATACAATTGATTAACTTCAACGATTCAATATTATTAAAATAATAATACGAGTGATCTCCTATCACTAGGGTTTACAACCTTGAATCTTTTCTAAGAACTTACGTATATCTGTTTTAACCTAGGCAATCCTTTTATAGACCAAGGATTCCTTTACAAGATAACTATCATCTATATTAATAAGATATACACAAAATCTTTTCTATATTTATCTTCTATACGATTACAAAAATTATAAGCAGTACTAACTTTCTAATGCTGACCGTACTAACTGACTTTGTACTGTCAGTTATATCTTCAATCTCTTTAGCAGTACTAACTTATATATTAACAGTTCCAACTGTTAACCTTAATTCCTAACAATCCTCCCCTAAATTTATGATTTCTGTGTAAATCACTAAGTTTCTTCGAATTAAGCTTCATCTCCTATGATGAGGGGGGATTCTTCCAAACATCTATCATGTCTGTCTCTTGTTTCTGGCTTTCTTTTGCTCTGCAAGGTTAAATATCTTTGTTACTAACATATCTGCCATCTCAGAATCTTCTTTAACCTTGAGTGTCACTGATAGCATAGCCTTTAAAATAACTAATCTGAGTGGATATTCTTTTTCCACCAACATATAAATTTCAATTCCATCTTTGGTAGAAACTCTGTGCACTCCACATGTCTCAAATAATTTCCAATTAACATCCTTGACTTCAGCTTGAAACCTCCACATTGATTCTCCATCATCAGGTTCATAAATCCTCTTCAATTGAACCCATAGTTCTTTATCTTTGTCTTCAAGTGGATCTTCAATTCTGAAATTTTCTTTTACTAATGTCCACAACTGATTAAGATCTTCTCTGTCAAATCCTTTGAGTAAATCTTCAAACAGCTTGTATCTTTCAGTAATTCCACTAAGTCTCATAATCTTCCACCCTTTCATCCTACCTTCTGTGAATACTTCCCAGCCAATGATGGGATGTTTTACTTGCAAAGGCTTGATGTTTGTGGATTCAGGGACTATCACCATCATACTCTTGAGTTGTTCATCAGTCAATCCTTCAGCTTCCTTATTTTGTTTCTTTGTTGCATCAGATTCTAACAACTCTGCATCTCTTTTTCTTCCTTTTGTGGTATCCCTTTCAATTGGTGTATTCAAACTTGCATAAGATTCATAATAAGCTTTTTCAATTTCAGCATCTGATTTTCCTTTAAAATAACTTGTCTTCCAAAGAGCTTGATTCTTTAAATAGCTTTTCATAAAACTGGTCTGTTCTTTCTTTGTAGGCATCTTTGTCTTGTAACCTTCTTTTTGCCTATCTCTAATCTTCTGCATAAGATCATTCCATGCTACTTCTCTATTCTTTGTTAGTATAAAACTTTTAAGCTTCTCTGATTTCTCTTCTTCACTCAAATCCTTGTCTCTAAGAATCATCACTGCTTGAGCTCTCACAATTAAATTTGAATCTAACAAATATCGTAACTGTTCACTGAAGTGTTCTTGATCAACCTCAGTATTTGAAGCTACCTTTTCCAACCTTGTTCTCTCCATGAATTCAGCTATATTCTGTACATCATCCTCAGCCATCTTTCTTGCTAATTCTGCATCAAGATTTATCTGAGCTTGTTCTTCTGCTTGATCTTTTTCTTGAAGTTTCCTTGCTACTTCTTCATCAAATTCTAACTGTGCTTGAGTTCTTGGTTTTACTTTCTTGAGTCTTTCTTGTTCTTGTTCAGCTTCTTCAGGAGTCATTGGCTTCTTTCCCTTTGCTAATCTTTTTCTTTCATACTCTGCCTCAGCAGTACCTGGAAGTGAACTAGCAGTTTGTACGATTTCATGTTCTGTCTCAGCAGTTTGAACTGCTTCAGCCGTTTGAACTGTTTCTTTATTCTCAGCAGTTACTTGAGTTTCTTGATCTTCAACATCCATATCAGCAACATTACCAGTATCCATACCAATCTGTTCACTAGCACCTTCATCTTGCCTCCCCTGAACTTTTGATTTACCCCCTTGCCTTTATCTGATTTCCTCCCCTGTTTGGGAGAATCACCATCATCATCATTATCTGAATCATCTAAATAATCACCATCTGAAGAATCTTCATCCAGTATAGCTCTAGCCCTTTTCCTCTTGAGATGATCTTCCAACTTCTTTACTCTACGAGTCAACCTTGAGTAGACTTTGGCAAAATTTTCTTTATGACTTTTAAGCTCCTCCTCTAAAGAATCTACCTTAGCAGTTAACTTGGTACATAAAGCCATCAATTCAGTTTGTGTAGAGCTACCCTCATCACTTCTAGCTGTGTTACCTGCTAGGAGAGGTGAATCATGGGGCAAGGATCCAGTTGCAACTCTAGTTTGACTAGGTTTAGACCTTCTCCTATAAGTTGTGATGGTTGGGGGTGTTTGGGTTATTTTAGGAATTTGATTGAGTGTGTGATGGGGATCAGTTAGGTTGACTGACCCTTCTCCCAATTCAACTTGAAGCATTACAGGAAACAAAGGTATTTCTATCCCTTTGAAAAGTCTACTAGCCATAGCCATATTTTGAAAAACCTTTGATTGTAGGCTAGGAGTAGGAAAAGTTTCTGTTGGTTTCTTAAGCAAATTCTTTTTCTTATTTAAAAGAGTTTGAACAAATCTTGGGTACATAAGAAACTTGGTTTGGCTGTTAACATTTGCTGCCATACTCTCAAAAATAAACTTTGAAAAGTTAAAAACCTTATTTGTAGACAAGCAAATGAGAGCAATAGCAATATTGCTACTGAATTGCTCCCATGCCGTCTTCTTGGGACTTAAGCAATGTAAGAGAGTATGTATCAAAAATCTCCATTGTGGGGAGAAACATCCCTTTTGAAAAGTGAGTTTTTGGTTGGATGTGTCATACCCCATTCTGGCAAGTTCTTGCCAAATCTCAGTGTTTAGCATATTGATGATACCATCTGAATCTTGCAGCTTAAGATGTCTCCTAAGTGCAGACTCGATAACAACAAAAAGTATGCCATCCACTTCAGAATGGATTTCTAAGTCTCCATCTTCACTAGTCAAGACAGTTGCATTCTGCCAGAACTATGTGATGTGCGAGACATAAAGAGTAGGAGAGACAGTTAGAGCATACCTTATGTGAGAGTGGTTGAGGAAATCCACAATCTCATAAAATTTCGGTCCATCTCCTTCCTCTGTTTTCTCTAGAAAAGCGACTTGGTTGTGCATCTTGACAAAATCCAAATTAACCATGATATTCTTAGTAAAGTTTGATTTTAACTGTGGTGAATAATAAAGATTTAGGTTAGAAAGTAGAAGATGAAAGTTAGATGAGATATTATTGAGAGAATTAGGATTTTTAATTTGACCGACTTAAAGAATATGGTAACTTTTATTTTAGAATAAGAATATAATAGAATAAAAGTTAAAATATCTTGAAGAGGATCCCTCAAAAATCGTAATTCAATCAGTAAAAATCGCAACAAACCACCAACGGCTAGTTTTTAACCGAACATTAATTACTGACACATCAGTTATAACGGCTAGTTCAGCAGTACTAAATTTACACTAGCAGTATAAACTTTGCACTAGCAGCACAAACCTTTATCAAAATTTTCAAAGAATAGTATGAACTTATATTGATTTCAAAGACATTATTGCACATATATAGTTTTTAGCAAACTATCAGCTATCAACGGATTTGATATGTCTTTACCAATAGCCGTTTGCTTTGGATTAGCCAACTCTTCACAATTATATATGGTGAGTTGATAACCATACAATTTTTGGTAAATTGTCAACCATTAACGGATTTGATTAGTCTTTACCAGAAACCGTTTGCTCTGGACTAGTTGGTTCTTATGTGGGTTAGACATGGTGAACCAATAACCATTTGTTGTGTGCACAGATAACACACTGAGCTCCAAATCACCATATAGTCCAAAACAAAAGCATTCAAAACTCCAATCATCCTGCAATTGTTAGTCCAACAATAGAAAAAAAAGTGCAAAGCACTTTGATGCGTGGTTTTGTAACCTTACAACAGGTTTTACCTCTCGAGGGATCTCAAGAGGCTTACAACCCCACCAGGCAGTGTACCTGACCGATGTAGTATAGTGTAGTGGTAAGTACGGGGGATTGATCGTTCTCCACAGGGAATAGTGTTCGTTAGGCGTGAAAGACTACTCTAATTAGGTCTAAGGGTTGAGGAAGATTCTTTTTATGTTTTTATATTTTTATGAAAGCAAGTAAAATCTCGGGTTTGAAGGAGTGGGCGGAATTAGTTGCTAGTCAACTAACCCAAATTACTACGAATGCAAATAACATAAAATAACAGAAAATGAAAATGTTGGTGAGAAACTTATGTGTAGAGAAATGTGTTTACTTAGATTTCCTTACTCCCTAACTATCTTTTACCGGTTGATTAGTGTGTATTAGTCGCGTGGATGACGGGTGTATTCCTTAATACCATTCGTGGGTGGCGTACTTACTTCCCCAACTCTACAAGCTCCTACTTCACTCCTATGTCGAGCCGGCTAGGAAGCTCCTAACATGGGATCACTAGAATTCGCTTGTGCATTAAATACAACCATAAAAACCTTTAGTACGCATTTGGTTCATGTTTCTTAAGACGTTCAAGCAAGTTACCGAATAGGAAGTTAGCCATTTTTCTTAAGCCTAACATAGATAAACAAATATCCAATACAACTAATAACACACTAACAACCAATAATCAATAGCTAGGTTTCATTAGATCTAAGCAAACACAAGATAAATTTAGCCTAACATGTTAATCAAAAGACAAGAATAAGATAAAATCAAACAACACATAGACATATTGAATGATTAATTGATAACTTATCTTCAATGTAACATGGAAGATCTCAAGGCAAAAAGCCTTGAAAAAGTAGCTAAAATCGTCTTAGGGTTTTCTCCCAAAATTCCACACACTCAGCTCTCCCTCATGACAATAATTTAGAAAACTATATATAGATTTTTACATCTGACGGCGTCACCTTATGGAGTGTGACGCCGTCACCTAGCCGCTTTTAGGGTTCCCGGATGACCTTCTTGACGCCGTCCCTCTTTAGCTCTTCAAAAATCCATTCTGGCTTATCAAGGCTTGACGCCGTCGAACCTTGAACGTGACGCCGTCCCCTTTTGATTTAAGCCGTGACGCCCTTGATCAAGTTAAAGCGTGACGCCGTCAGAATTCACATGCTATTTTCACTGGCTCATCATGAGTAAATTTCAGGTCCACTTTTTCTTGCCAAGGCATGACGCCGTCCAGAGTAAATTGTGACGCCGTCAAGAGTAACTTTTAGCCGATTTTTGAGACTTTGCCGTTTTCTTCACTTTTATGCTCCAAAAACGTCCAAAATGCCTCCTTTTCCAGATTTCTCCTCAAAAGTACCTAAAATGACAAAAGGAACGATTTAGGGCAATATTTGATCAAATAAATACGATTTAGGGCTTAAATGACCCCTTAAAAGCGGTACACTTTTCGCTTCATCAAATACCCTTACACTTGAGATTTGCTTGTCCTCAAGCAAATGCGCTTTTATTCTAATCAAAATACAAGTTAGGGGTCATTTAATGCAAACATAAAAGTAATTACAACAAATAATCGTTCCACTTCAATCATAATAAGCATGGAGATTACATACTAGCACCTCACAAGTAGTGTTTAGATACTCACATCTCTCAAGTGTCATCAAAATAAATCTCATAAATGAAAACGGATAATATCTCTCACTACCTGTCATAGCAAATAGATTACCATAGGCTTGGGAAAGGATCGAAAACCTCCTCCACTAGGCGTAAGCACCAAAGATAAACTATCAAAGAGGGCTTTTAAATGGGTTATAACGTTAGGTGTAGGGAAAAGGAAAACACGGTTTGGTTGGATAAGGGATATTTTACTGGTGGCGAGTTAAAAATCTTGATCAATTACATGTACTATACAATGTTGCTAAGCCAAGACTCGACTCGATCTTAAGCTAGAAACAAAATAACAAAATAACATAAAATAAACATAAAATGAAACGGGATGGTAGTCCGTATGTTTTTTCTACTTTTCATTTTCTCATTTTTTTGTGTTTTTCTTGATTTTTTTTTTTTTTTTTTTTTTTTTTTTTTTTGCATACACTTTTGCCCTACCATCCAAAATAATACATCATAGGGGCATTGCATTCCCCTTACACTTGAATTTTTACATAACTTTACAAATACTATTCTAATGACTCGAATTAAGATAATCAAAACACTTGGAGTACTTTTAAAACATTTAGCACATATGGGGGTAATAAATGATGTTCTTCCCCATTACTCCATTACACTAGTACTTTACCCATGAGTCCCAATCGTCCCAAAACAATATGTACAAGGATATGACTCGACTTAGCAACCATGTAATCAACTAGATAATTAACTTGGGTTTAAACAAATGTTGTAACAATAATGCACTAAAGATGAGTGCATACAAGGTAGGCTAAGGCGATTTGGGTGTACATTTAAGTGGGGTGTAACAAATTCTTCCTTTAAGTAAAATGCTTAAAGGTCGAAAAGAAAAGATAGGCTCTGAGGGGTGTACTAGGGGTATCGTGTACTAAAAATGAGTACAACGCAAAGGGTGTGGGAGAATTACTTGACCAATGTAGCCAATGTAATTATAACAAAAACACAGGTGTAAAACAATGGGTTAATCCTAATGCCTCTTATCATGTAGCAAATCTAACTACACGAATGTAGTCTCACTTGTGGCCTCGGAATGGTCCTAACGCAAGTTCTAGAATCTAAGTGCTACCGGTACACACATCATAGCATAAATGCTTTTCCTACCAATTCTAGGGGTGAACCTCACATATTTGGGGTGGAAATTTTTTTTTGTGGTACAGTTTTTGTGCTAGTCATATAACTCCTATCCGTGAGACGCTCATTAAGATCAAAGTTTCACTCCTATATGTTGTAAAAAATTTTAAATTTGGCACTAAAATTACCCTAACAAGTATTTCTCTTAGTTTTATTACACGTCTACTATTAAACAAACAAAAATCAAGCGCAATGGCATTCTCTAAAATCGTACTTTTACCCCCCCTTACACTTAAGATGAACATTGTCCCCAATGTTCAAATAACAAGATGTAAAAGTAAATAAGGTAAAAGAATGAAATCAAATACTCCCCTGATTCGCTCGGTGGATAATGAAATTACACGGTTAAATCTTCCTCCAAAGTAATGTAGAAGCTCCATGACTAATGCATCGCCACAAGCTTGATCCAAAAACATCTCCTTGTCCAAAATAACCTGTTAAACCTGAGAAAACAAACACGAAAACCTGCATAACATCGGCGGGAAAAAATCTATATATAAGGATATAATGCTTGTGGAATGATAACTTTGCAGATTCCTGGAGATTATAAGTTGGAGATTTTAATAAAAACTTTTTTAAAAACAAAACTTTCAAAATTTCTGAAAATTAAATCTGACGCCGTCAGGTTATAAACCATGACGCCGTCAGAAATGACCTGACAAAAATTTTCATTTTAAGTTTCCGGAAAATTTCTGGAAAAACCTTTACCTTACTTCCTGGAAATCCTGCAAAACATCATTATGACTCGATACAAGCATTTGACTCAAACAAATACTAATATGTATGCTAATTTAGTATTATTACGATTCATGTTCATTTGTGTTCTAATAAACCGATTTAGATTTCCCTTACACTTATCTTTTGCAAAATACCTTTATATGTAGTTAAGACGAAGTTAAAAACAACATAAAGCATTTTCACAATTTACTTTTGAACATGAATCAATACTAATAAAAATTAAACACACATACGGAAAATAAAATCAAACAAACAAATAAATAAACACACAAAGCAAATAAAACAAATAAAGCTTGGGTTGCCTCCCAAGAAGCGCTTTTCTTTATTAACGAGTCTTGTAGCTAGACTCAAAGTCACATACATTACGTGACTCCATCATCGGTCACGGTTCCTAGGCCATTCTCCTTCGATCCTTTATCAGAATCACTTTCATAGTAAAGGTATTTCGGGTCCACGTGATCAAAAGGATTGTTTCGGTATTTAGAACTAAGTTCCTTATCGTGCTTAAAGAATCCGCTTGACAGGTCAAAAGTGTCCTTACATCCCCTTCTCACATCATCATCACATAACACGAGTTGGGAACTTAACCCATCGAGCCCTTTATAATCATTCTCCATGAATTCTCTCATCTTGTAAGGCGTTTGGTATGAGATTTCCCTAATCCCATCGGTGAAAGTCATGATCCCATTGAGCTCGTCCACAACCAAGCTTGTGGCCTGGCAAAAAGGTGCCCCAAAAACAACTTGTGATAACCTGGGATCGATGTACTCTTCGATATTATCGACGATTGCGAAGCTCATAGTGAATGTCATATTTCATACAAACACCTGTATATCATCATCTATGCCGATGTCGTCCTTCCCTTTATGAATCATCCCCCATCTGCAAATGTTGTTATAATGAAACAAGGACATCACATTTTTGGGTAAACATGTGTCAATGTAGACATTAAAAAAATGCTTGTGACCAATCATGCAAGGTATTTTGAGATTATTTGGATCATGTCGCTTAATTCGGCCAGGCCTTCTACCGTGTAACCCCCATGTGTTGCCACTTGTTGATGGTTGATACTCATACACTTCTTCACAGCCATCCCGAAAAATCACTTTCCTGACACCATCGGTAAATAATGCACTCCTATCATCCTCATCGAGTATCACTCCCGTTGCTTTTATGAATGGTTTGCCTAGAACAAGGCCAGTTAAGGATGGGCTGATGATAGAGTTCATGTTATTAATTACGGTTAACTCGATATGAAAGAGGAACTTTTCTATCACAATTGGTACCCTCCTTATTACCCCGATGATATTAGACCCTTCATATTTGACTTGTTCAGTGAAGGCTTCGTTATATAGAGAGAGGGATATTGCGCTCATAGAAGAGTTGGGGTTTATGTAGGCATCTTTTATAAACTTTTTCCTAGTGGTGCAAGATATCTTAAAGACCCTAGGAGTGCCATCCTCTATTCTCTCTCCGAATCCCATAGGCGACCTTGCTGTGCCCCTCTCAAGTTCCTCTACCCGGGGGCGGTCCAGCAGTCCTGGGAGCCCATGAGGCATTTCGGATTTCTCTTCCGAGCCCTCCTCATCACTCACCTCTATTGTACTCGAGTTCTTTGGTGAGTCTAGATAGTCGTCGGGCGCCTCGGGTTTCTTTTCGGGAACTTCACCCTCCATTTCATTGTCCACATTCTTGGCTGTTTGTTGGTCCAAATTTGGTTTAGGAACAGGTATTGTTGTAATGGTGTTCACGAAGTGGAGAGGTTTCGAAGGGGTATGAGTATCTCCTGTTTTTTTTCGTTTTGTGATATGTATTTGAAGAGTTTACTAGGGTGCTTGATTTTTACAGGAGGGGGTGTTTGGTGGGTCACCGTAACAGATTTGATCTCAATAACTCGTGCCAACTCACAAGTTGACCTGCCAGCAAGGCAATCATTGATAACCTTTAACAGGTCATCAACCTTGTTGTTTATATCAACTTGCTGTTGTCTGAATTGATTCTCAAGTTTGGAGAGCTGTGTTTCTTGAGAGAGAATAAATTTTTGCAGTGATTCCTCGCGATTTTGTTGTTTATGCGTGTGTCGCTGAGGATAATGTTTAGACCAGGTGAGTGGGGTAGAGTCATTGAATGATACGCTACGAGTTTGGTTCCAACTAAAATTTGGCTTATTCTTCCATGCCTCATACCCATCTTCGGAATTTTTGGGCCCATAATTAGTGGCGAGCCACTTATCTCCCGCCTTATCGATTCGCGAGGATGCGAATTCTTTGAAAGCCTGTTTGGGAAGTTCCATGCAATCATGAGTGTCGTGGGGACCACTACACAATTTACACGAAGAAGTGATTTTGTTCACTTGGCTTGAAGGTTTAGGAGCCTCGTAGGATTTCATGAGAAACTTGACTTGGTCTTCAAGTTCTATGATCCTACGGTCGGAAGTGCTTGAATTGTTAGAAGGCAAAGATATTGCCTTGACCGTTTTATTCAAATCACGGGGATCACTCCAACTTTCGTTGTCATAAAGAGCAAGATCCTCTAGGAGAGCCCATGATTGTTCCGCACTTAGATCACGTAGCTTGCCACCGGCCGATTGGTCAATGGTTTGCCTCGTGGAGAGATTGATATGGTCATAGAAGATTTGGACTTGGAGCCAAAGTTCTATGCCATGGTGAGGGACTTTTTGGAGTAAGTCCTTGAATCGAGTCCATGCCTCGTAGAGAGTTTCGCCTTGACGTTGTTGGAACATCAAGATATCATTCCTTAGCTTGGTAGTTCTTCCCGGTGGGAAAAACTGAGCAAGGAAACGAGTGGTGAGATCATCCCAAGAGGTAATGGATCCTGCGGGTTGACGTTCTAGCCACTGACTAGCTTGGTCCCGCAAAGAGAATTGGAAGAGACGCAATCGGGTCGTCTCTCGAGTGGCAACATCAAGGTCTATAGAATCAACGATTTTAAGAAAGTCCTTGAGATGTTGATTAGGATCTTCAGAACGAAGTCCATGAAATGCGCATCCGCTTTGCACCAACCGGATGGTGTCGGATCGCAAGGGTGTGATATTGGCTCCTTGAGTGAGCTCAATGGTGTTTCGATAGCCATGGTGGCTAGGACGGGAATACTCTCCTAAAGTACGGGCTCTAGGAGGTGGTGGTGGTTGTTGTGGTGGTGGGTTGTGGGGGTTAAGGATATTACCATCTTCCATGATGTCGGATGGTATGGTTACGAACAAAGACACGAAGAAAATAGATAGACTAAAGAAAACCTAGAAAAAATAAAATAAAAATCTCACTAGAAAGGAATCTAGTGAGTAGACCTAATAGAAATAAAAATTCAACCTAAACAATAACTATTCCCCGCGCAGCGGCACCAAAAACTTGATGCGTGGTTTTGTAACCTTACAACAGGTTTTACCTCTCGAGGGATCTCAAGAGGCTTACAACCCCACCAGGCAGTGTACCTGACCGATGTAGTATAGTGTAGTGGTAAGTACGGGGGATTGATCGTTCTCCACAGGGAATAGTGTTCGTTAGGCATGAAAGACTACTCTAATTAGGTCTAAGGGTTGAGGAAGATTCTTTTTATGTTTTTATATTTTTATGAAAGCAAGTAAAATCTCGGGTTTGAAGGAGTGGGCGGAATTAGTTGCTAGTCAACTAACCCAAATTACTACGAATGCAAATAACATAAAATAACAGAAAATGAAAATGTTGGTGAGAAACTTATGTGTAGAGAAATGTGTTTACTTAGATTTCCTTACTCCCTAACTATCTTTTACCGGTTGATTAGTGTGTATTAGTCACGTGGATGACGGGTGTATTCCTTAATACCATTCGTGGGGTGGCGTACTTACTTCCCCAACTCTACAAGCTCCTACTTCACTCCTATGTCGAGCCGGCTAGGAAGCTCCTAACATGGGATCACTAGAATTCGCTTGTGCATTAAATACAACCATAAAAACCTTTAGTACGCATTTGGTTCATGTTTCTTAAGACGTTCAAGCAAGTTACCGAATAGGAAGTTAGCCAGTTTTCTTAAGCCTAACATAGATAAACAATCATCCAATACAACTAATAACACACTAACAACCAATAATCAATAGCTAGGTTTCATTAGATCTAAGCAAACACAAGATAAATTTAGCCTAACATGTTAATCAAAAGACAAGAATAAGATAAAATCAAACAACACATAGACATATTGAATGATTAATTGATAACTTATCTTCAATGTAACATGGAAGATCTCAAGGCAAAAAGCCTTGAAAAAGTAGCTAAAATTGTCTTAGGGTTTTCTCCCAAAATTCCACACACTAAGCTCTCCCTCATGACAATAATTTAGAAAACTATATATAGATTTTTACATCTGACGGCGTCACCTTATGGAGTGTGACGCCGTCACCTCGCCGCTTTTAGGGTTCCCGGATGACCTTCTTGACGCCGTCCCTCTTTAGCTCTTCAAAAATCCATTCTGGCTTATCAAGGCTTGACGCCGTCGAACCTTGAACGTGACGCCGTCCCCTTTTGATTTAAGCCGTGACGCCCTTGATCAAGTTAAAGCGTGACGCCGTCAGAATTCACATGCTATTTTCACTGGCTCATCATGAGTAAATTTCACGTCCACTTTTTCTTGCCAAGGCATGACGCCGTCCAGAGTAAATTGTGACGCCGTCAAGAGTAACTTTTAGCCGATTTTTGAGACTTTGCCGTTTTCTTCACTTTTATGCTCCAAAAACGTCCAAAATGCCTCCTTTTCCAGATTTCTCCTCAAAAGTACCTAAAATGACAAAAGGAACGATTTAGGGCAATATTTGATCAAATAAATACGATTTAGGGCTTAAATGACCCCTTAAAAGCGGTACACTTTTCGCTTCATCACACTTGTTTCATAATATACAAGCATATGACTAACATTGCACATAAAAAGAAAAATTAATTCCTTTGGTGTACCCAAGCCATTACAGACTTAGGCTTTCCTCTTGCATAAATATAATTAAACCTTTTTAAAACAGCTGGAGTACCATTGGATTGAAGTGGTCTCCAAACCCATGATGCAGATGCATTAACACCACTTCCTAAATTTCCCTTAGCATTGTTTTTAAAACTGCCAGTATTAACTGCTTTCCTAACAGTATTAACTGTTGGGTTTGCAGTTGCAACCTTAGGTTTCCAAACTTGTTTGTTTACAACTGCTATGTTTTGAAATGGTCTTCTCACAGTTGTTGGTGCTGATTTAGAAAGAGTTTTTGCACCTTGAACTGTTTGTCTAGGGTAAAAAGGTCTATTTGGTCTAACAGTATGAACTGCTGGTATAGCAGTGTTAACTGTTTGTCCAACAGTATGAACTGTTCTTGTTCCAGACCTTAACAGAACTGATCTAGGTATCATTCTAGTATTTGTTGGGTAAAGTAGGAGGTTTTACTGAGTTCACCCTAGGACTTGAATACCTAGTTACCCTATTGTTGCAATAAAATGCAAGATGGTCAAAGCTACCACATGTGAAACAAGCTTTCCTATAACAGACAAAGTCATCACCTAGTTGGTGAGACTTGAGGTTGTTCCAATTCCTTTGGTTACCTCTTGGCTTGGTTGTGGTCCTATACATTTCTGCATACCTAACTGTTGGTCTAAAAGGTTTTGCATTAGCTCTAGGCCTAACAGTCTCAGTCTTAACCATCTTTGGAACTTTTGGTTCCTCTATCTTAACACTAACAGGCTTAACCACAGCCTGATCATCCTCATCATCAGAAGTCCAGTCCTCTATGGTTGGAGCATCTGAGTCCTTAGCTGAGGACACCTTATCCTCAGAAAGTGAGGCATCACTTGCACTCTCATACACAGGTTTATCAACTACATTTTCTTTAGGTTGAGGACCATATTTAAGCTCAGGTTGTTGAAATTCAGGTAGTCCTGTGTGTTCTAGGTCAATGCCTGGAGGTGTTGGAATTCCCCTATATGGAGGTGGAACTGATTTGTATCCTAGGCCTGACTTAGCTTTATTAAGGATTTGACACTCAACTATCTTACTAACACCCTTAGATGCAAACTCTAATGTGTCTACACTCATCTGAATGTTTTCCTTTGCCTGTTTTATCTTTTCCAATTCATTTTTCAACACACTAATTTCAGCATCCCTAAACATTATATCTCTCTTAAGTATAGATATAGTATCACTAAAAGTAGATTCATTTTCCTTATATTGAACTGTCTATTCTTCTAATACAGCCAAACCTCTCTTATGATTTCCAAAATTAAAAGCAGTCTTGTTTAGCTCTATTCTCTGATTATCATACAGTTTTCTAAGTGTTTCTAATTCTTTTAATGCATCACATGATTTAGAACATTTAGAAATTTGTACCTCAGAGTCTGAGAAAGCCATAAGTGCCATCTCTGTAGGTGCTTCTGCTTCTTCCTCTGCAATGTAGCTCCAGTCAAACCCTAAGCCATCAATGGCAACCATAGCCTCTGAGCTTGAATCTGACACTTCCACAACCCTTGATTTGCTTCCAAATCCTCTGCTCTTGCCATCTTGTTGTCTTGGCATTCTGCACTCCCTTGAATAATGACCTTTCTTGTGGCAATTATAACATTCAATCTTTGACTTTTCATACCTAGCAACATCATTGCTGTTTATGATTATCTTATTGCCAGTCTTCTTCAAGAATCTTCTAGCTCTCAAGCTGAGAAGAGAGAGTTGCCACTTGATATCCATCTCTTCAATATCATCTTCATCAATCTCTTGAAGATCTGCATGAGTCAACATACTTCCATTGTGCTGAGTAGTCAAGAAAGCACAATATGTATTCTCATCCAAAAGTCCATTAGTACTGCTTGAGGTACTAGCAGTACCAATATTAGAACTAGCAGTTCCAACTGCTCCAGCAACTTGAACTTCTTCTTCTGGATTAGAGGTACTGGGAGTTGACACAAAGGCCAAATTTCCAGAACTTGAGCTTGAACTTGATCCAGCAGACTTCTTCACTTCATGTTCTACTATCTTGAAGTTGCTATAGAGATCCATCAGACTCATAGAATCAATGTCTGGTTTATTCTTCCAGACAACTACATGCATGGCCCATTCTGATGGTAGACTCCTTAGGAATTTTGAGTTGAGATCTTCCTGAGGCATCTCAATTCCTAGAACAGCAAGTTGACTCACTAGTTTTTGAAGCCTATTAAACATATGATCTAGTGACTCATTGCTTGTTGTTGTGAAGTTCTCAAACTGTTGCTTGAGAAGGGTCTTCTGAGTTTTCTTGGTGGCTTCATTCCCACCATACCTTGCAACAATAGCTTCAAAAAGAGTTTTAGCACACTTGTATTTACTGAAGTTCAGTAATTGATCATTGGGGATTGTCATCAGCAGCATGCTCCTTGCTTTAACATCATTCTTGTGCTGAGCCTTCTCATCAGTAGTCAATGGCTTGGTCTGCACAGTTGTTTCAGTCTTGCCCTCAACAACAGTAGTAGTGGTTGTAGGCTTAAAAGAGTTCCCATCTTCTATAATCTCCCAAAGTGCATAATCTTGCACTTGAAAGAATTGTTCAACTCTTAGTCTCCACATATCGAACTCATTGGGTTTAAGCATTGGTAACTTAGCAGCAATATTGGTTTGGGTTGTTGTCTCCATGTCCATCTTCTTCTTAATAAAATTCGTCTGGATCTTCTAAATCAAAGTATCAGTAACCTGGCTCTGATACCGCTTGACCGGATCTACTAGCAAACACTTAGAAGATTGTGTATGTATGTTCAATGAATGAAACAGTGTGTATATATGAACAAGAGACAATTGATTAACTTCAACGATTCAATATTATTAAAACAATAATACGAGTGATCTCCTATCACTAGGGTTTACAACCTTGAATCTTTTCTAAGAACTTACGTATATACGCTTTAACCTAGGCAATCCTTTTATAGATCAAGGATTCCTTTACAAGATAACTATCATCTATATTAATAAGATATACACAAAATCTTTTCTATATTTATCTTCTATACGATTACAAAAATTATAAGCAGTACTAACTTTCTAATGCTGACCGTACTAACTGACTTTGTACTGTCAGTTATATCTTCAATCTCTTCAGCAGTACTAACTTATATATTAACAGTTCCAACTGTTAACCTTAATTCCTAACATGATATCTAAGTATATCTACTTGACTAGCAATATGACATAAAGAAAACATGAAATTTTTGTAGGATTACTTACAAAAGTAATTAGTGAGATGAGAGTTGTAAGACACTTGATTAACCCCAAGATTAGTGTTTCAAACCCTTGCTAAAGTGCCCTAAGTATTCTTGATCTTAACCACAAACAATACTTCTCCTTCCTTGCTCCTTAGAGTAGGTCGAATTTTATGTATAGATGTGAGGTGATATATATATATATATATATATATATATATATATATATTCACTTGAGCTAGTAGATGCAAAAATGAAGGTTACTTGATCTATTTATACTACAAGTGTTTCAAACTTTGTATAGTTGAGTCAAAAATATCTCTTGGCCTAGGTGAAGGAGGGTGGCCAATTAGGGGGGGGGGGGAGCCAAGTCTTGAAGTCAAGCCACCAAGGAAGTTTACAACTCCATGTTTCAAGCTAATGTGTTGGCTAATAAATGATATGGAAATCTTGTCTAGCAATTGATAATTAGGACATTGGGGGGGGGGGGGAGGGGGCGGCATTGTACACAAAAATGGAATTAGATGAGTAGTTTTGATACAAAAGAGTATTTGTTGTATGTATTGGGTGTTAAAAATAGGTATTGGTTGGTGATTCGGCGACTAACGAAAGTTGTACGTAATTAAACGTAAGATATAAAGAAACTACTTTAGGCGTCAGGAAATATTTTTAGAACTTTGGTAATAATTTTGGAAGTATAAAAATACTTTAGAAACAATCGTTGGGAGAATTGGGTGTATCGGGTGTTAAATCTTAAATAGCGAATAGCGTTTGTTGAATTGACAACCGTAAGTATTTAAAGAATAGGAAATTGTTTTATGGTTTAAAATTGTGAACCGGAGTAGGAGCAAGGTACAGGAGCATTGCGGACTAAATATAACCTAAGTCCTAGTGTATATGGAATTTATTCTAGGTTTTCACGTTGGTTCAAGTAAAAATTATATGTAAATTGTTTTCGAATAAATGTCAAGAAAATAAATTCTAGTTTGGAAATAAATGTTGACATGGAAAATTACGGGTTGTTACAGTCTGCCACCCTTAAAGGAATCTCGTCCGCGAGATTCAGTCAGTGTTGGTCAATGGAGTGATGTAAGCGAAGAGGTGCGGATACTTTTGACGGATCTGGTCTTCTCATTCCCAAGTGAATTCGGGACCTCGTTGAGAATTTCAGCGAATCTTGACGATAGAAATTCGACTTTGTTGGCTCGGAACATGGTATGAAATGGGGCTAGCTTTTCAAGACAGGGTTGAGTTAAAAGTTTCCTCGGTTACGGTGCTTCTTGAGGCGTGTGCCAATGAATGGCTTATAAGTTTTTGCCCATAAAAAGTTTATTTTTAGGTAAGGTTTAAGGGTGACTATTCCAATCATAACATGATTCTTCCGGAATTAGACATAGGTGGCCAGTCTATGTATAATTGAGGACTAATGATGTAATGCTTGGTTTAGTCAAAACAACATTATGCTTCTTAAAGTTTAATAGTATTAATCATTTTGTTTATAAAATGACGGTCAAGATAGTTTTCAAAGGAGTAATACAGTTTGTGGGGCGATAGCAAAAGTAGTTTACAGGATAGTTGTAAAGTAGATAGTGAAATGGTAATAAAATAGATTTATACGGTAATTTGCAAAACATTTCATAAGGTGGCAAGAGTCTATAGGATAAAATTTAGACATTTTACAAGATATAAATAAATTTGTTTATAGCAGAGTAGTATCGTATTATCGTAAAACAATTGAAGAAAGGTAGTGAAATTAAGAGTGTAATGGACGAGAGTTGTCGTATCGCGGCGATAATAAAAGATAGAACATTCATTAGACAGAAATTCGTAATAATACATGAAACTTAGACGAAAGTACTTAATGTAAAACGCAAAAGAAATACAACCCAAGAGGGTTTAGACTTCGGTTTTTATTATACAAGCATAAACTTTTCCTTAAGAATCATCCTCGCTCATAACGTCGACAGGATCCTGGCAAGCTTCTCCTCCGATTGATGCGTATGCTCCCACACGAGTTCTTCCTCCATTTTGATTCCTCAACTTTGGGCAATCACTCCTAAGGTGTCCTTTTTCACCACATTCAAAGCAAGTTATCGGGGTATGGACCCTACAAATTTTAGCTTGATGACCAGCCCTTTTGCACTTCCAACATGTAGCGGGGCAAGGTCCAGTGTGGTGATACTTACATTTCTTGCACTCAGGTAGGGTTCCATCATACCTTTTCTGATTACCTGGCCCAGCAGCATAGGCTTTCACCACTTCTTGTCTCATATCTTGTTGTAGAGTATGCTTCTCTCCCTGGTCATCATACCTCTTTCTTTTGTTGCTATTGTTGTCGTTGACATCTCGAGCAGCCATTGCTCGAACAACTTGGTCCATCAGATTGTGAGACATTCGGATTGTCTTATCCAGAGTACTTGGCTTAGAAGATGTGACATTTCCTTGAATATTAGATGGAAGTCCCCAGATGTACCTTTCAATCTTTTTCTGTGTAGTAGAAACCATCTCAGGACAGAGAGTAGCCAATTCATGGTATCGTTTAGTATAAGCTGCAATATCATACCCTTTCACTGTTAAGTTCCAAAATTCAACTTCCAACTTTTGAACCTCATTCCTCGGACAATACTCAGTTGTTACCATCTCCTTGAATTCAGCCCATGGTAATTCAAAAGCAGCATCGATTCCCACTGATTGGGCATAAGCATTCCACCATGATAAGGCACCATCCAACAAGGTACCTGTAGCATATTTCACCTTACAGTTCTCCGCGCAGTTGCACATACGGAAAGTCGATTCCAACTTTTCAAACCATCGTACCAAACCGACAGCTCCTTCCGCGCCACTGAAAGTCTGCGGCTTGCAACCCGAAAATTCCTTGTAAGTACACCCACGAGCCGCGGGTTCAACCCTGGTTTCCGTTCCACTAGCTTCTCCGCCATTACCACTGTTGCGTTGGGTCTCGTATTCAGCCATAGCAGCAGCAACTTGTGCAGCGACTTGTTGAGCAACAAGTCGATCGATAGCAGCTGCACTCATGCTTTGTTTCTTTGGTGGCATTTTTCTTCAAAATAAGAAAAGAAGAGTGAGACGTAATAAAGACGTTTCCTAAAAGTAGGTGCTCTAAGATGACATGTCATAAGATGAAAGCTTGAGGTCGTGTTATTATTAATTGGCGTACTTCTAGACGGTGGTTTACGAGATGATGTAGATGTTCTGAAGTATGGGGCGAGCGTTCAAACTAGTTTTCAGAAACGGTTAATAAGGTGATCAAGGAAATTGGCAGACTAAAACGGAAGATTTAGGGAAATTGGCAGGCTATCACGGGAGATTTAGGGAAATTGGCAGACTATAACGGGTTTTAATGTTACGTAAAACGATGTCACATATGATTGTAAAATTTTTTAGAGACCATTTGTATTAATTATGATATCTCGGAAGGTTTAGAGGATATTCAAAAAGTACTAGTGTGTATGTTAGTTCAGTTATACTAGTAATACGTCTCTAGCTTTTAAAAGTTGTTTTGAAAGACCTAGATGAGTGGTCCTAACTCGAAGTCAAATCAATTTAAGCGATCAAATAGTAACATATAATGCATAGTTATGACAAGCAAACAGTAGTGAGGCAGAAGGCTTGGCAGGCGAGCACGTGGCGGTCATAGGGTTTTGTTTTTGTAAAAAGTGGTTATAGTCTAGGTTTTAAAAATATACCCAGTTCTCTATAACCAAGGCTCTGGTACCAATCTGTAACACCCCAAAACGGGTCCAGCGGAAGCATACATGTCGCTGGGGTGCTACTAAATTGGATCACAACACAAAGCAAAGAGAACGGATTTACCTTATATATTTAGAAAAAATCAGTTACAATATCATAGTATATAAGTTTACAACATTTAATTTGAAGCGAAAATATGGCCCATATAAATAAACAGTTGTCCCAAATATATCAGAGTAACCCATGACTGTGCCCTTGCCAAGCGCCTCCAACAATAGATTGTGCTGTAGTAAAGATCTACACCTGAGAATACACGCTAAAAGGGTCAGCATAAAGCTGGTGAGTTCATAGGTTTAAGTAAACAAGTTATGCATGGACCACAAGATTTCAAAGACAATATGTTAAAACATGTTCATGAAAAAGACTACTGTTGCACTAAGCTCATGACACCGAAGCCTTAACAGTTTAGTTCATATTATCACCCCAAACAGGTGCTTTGCCAAACACCTGTACCACATCAAATGAAATGTGTCCGTTTGACCAGTTGGAGCGACCAACCCGGACGGGGGAGTTTACCCCCAATAGATTTATTCACAACATTCGCGCTTACAACGTAATTAACGGTTCATGATAGTGGAGAATTTATGGCAAACGACAATAACTTAGGCAATCAATAAATGTTTAATACACTTGTGTCCATATAAAAACAAGCGATGTATTCCCACCCCAAGTATTTCAAATCGAATAGTAAAACAGTAAAAAGTGGGGCTATGAAACTCACCTCAGTAAAGCAAATCTCGGATGGTAAATTGGTAAACGGTAATTTTAGTCCGATAACTCTAATCGCGACCTAAATATTACATATGTCTTAGGTTCGAAAACAAGGCCATGCACGCAAGTTCATACTTTACTTTATCACTTGTACATGTTGTTGTAATATTTGTCGTCAAAATATAGTTGCGTCAATTTGATCATTTATTTAGAAAATTACCACTTTAAAAAATGTAACTTGTTTATTTTGCGACCAAATTTTAGTCGTCATGTTAATGGCTATCTCAAAAGTCTCTAACGCGCCTAATAAGTATATGTAATGTTCTACCATTTCCGTTTACCTCATTTTAGCCAAAACGTACACTAAAAGGTCCAAAATCCATTTCTAAAAATCCTAACAGCTTTCTATTAGCAAAAATAGAAGCTGTCAAAACTATATGTTGACGTAAATCTTTATTAGGCCATAACTTTTGCGTCGTAGCTTCGTTTCTTAAGTTTGACCTATCCCCGCGAAGGTATTTAAGTATACTATCGGCTTTTTAGGGTCTCAGCTATTCTAGATACCATTTTTCATCAGTTTATATTCTTTCAAAATTCTGGACATATTCTTTTATTTTCTGAAAATAATGTTTTCGTCGTAAAAATTGAGACTAGTGTATCTTTTTCGTTACAAGCCCGTTTTAAACTCATTCAAGCGGCTACGTTTTCGTTATTGAGTCTATTTTCTATATTTCTAGCCTAAAATGGTTACTAAGTTACTGAGTTTGCTGTATTTATCAAAATGGGACAGAATCTATTTTTAAGAATGCTAAACTATTTTTTTACACATCTTCTAGTCATTTTAACCACAACTTCAATTCTAGTCCTAGTTCCTCCATCAACTTCTCAACACAATAAAAACAATCTAACCATAAGCTTAATCAATATTCTATGGTCCATGTAATACTCGTCAAGAATGTTTAAATATACAAGTTTACTAACACACATGTTTATAAGGTTTATTACCACTTTCTTATGAAGAGTTTTATTAATTAGTTTTCTTGTAACCAAAACTTGTTAAAAACATAATCTTTGTTAAAGGATAATTGTAAATGTAAAACTTTATCAACATGTACCAAGTGATAACTAAGTATACCTACTTGACTAGCAATATGACATAAAGAAAACATGAAATTTTTTTAGGATTACTTACAAAAGTAATTAGTGAGATGAGAGTTGTAAGACACTTGATTAACCCCAAGATTAATGTTCCAAACCCTTGCTAAAGTGCCCTAAGTATTCTTGATCTTAACCACAAACAAGACTTCTCCTTCCTTGCTCCTTAGAGTGGGTCGAATTTTATGTATAGATGTGAGGTGATATATATATATATATATATATATATATATATATATATATATATATATATATATATATATATATATATATATATTCACTTGAGCTAGTAGATGCAATTGATAATTAAGACATGGGGGGGGGGGGGGGGGGGGGGCGGCATTGTACACAAAAATGGAATTAGATGAGTTGTTTTGATACAAAAGAGTATCTGTTGTATGTATTGGGTGTTAAAAATAGGTATTGGTTGGTGATTCGGCGACTAACGAAAGTTGTACGTAATTAAACGTAAGATATAAAGAAATTACTTTAGGAGCCAGAAATTATTTTTGAAACTTTGGTAATAATTTTGGAAGTATAAAAATACTTTAGAAACGATCGTTGGGAGAATTGGGTATATCGGGTGTTAAATCTTAAATAGCGAATAGCGTTTGTTGAATTGACAACCGTAAGTATTTAAAGAATAGGAAATTGTTTTATGGTTTAAAATTGTGAACCGGAGTAGGAGCAAGGCATAGGAGCATTGTGGACTAAATATAACCTAAGTCCTAGTGTATTTGGAATTTATTCTAGGTTTTCACGTTGGTTCAAGTAAAAATTATATGTAAATTATTTTCGAATAAATGTCAAGAAAATAAATTCAAGTTTGGAAATAAATGTTGACATGGAAAATTACGGGTTGTTACACAAAACTGATTAATCCAACAAAAATTGTGCCTAATTTGTCACACATATTCGGGTTTTGGTCACTCTTTTTCAATGAAAATGGCCACAAACTAAACAATGTGACCATATGCCACCTACGATGGCGTGACCTTTGGTGACACACAAAAAAAAAACGTGTGTGACTATATGCATATCGTCACACATTTTTTGTGTGACGAAAACCCAAATCTGTACCAGTGGGTAGATCAGTCTAAAAAGTTTGTGTACATATTCTGAGCAAGTATCACATTGGTTTTGAGTCCCATTGCCCATAATTCAAGTCTGTGTCATAAGTTTTTAAAAAATCCATAAACAGTCTGAGTTGGCCTTTTCTTAGGGCATTTTTAGTGCTTATTTGTGGTTTAAAGTATGTGAAATTTATTTTACTAGTTTTTCAGTTGGTGTTAAATGATGTTTTCCAATTTCCATCTTAATTCTCAGCTTTTGTTAGCTTATTTGTAACCTCAAAAGTAGTAGATCAGACATAGCATACTGGTACATCAGTTTGCTATTTGTTTGAACATCCTCTTTATAAGTTGATTTATAAGCTCTATATAAGCTCATAAAAGTCTGAAATTTATTATATAAGCTCTTTGGTTGACAAGCTAGATCTATTTTGAGTTTTTGTGCTATAGCTTATTGCTTAAGTGGCTCATTTCTAAGCTCAAAGCTGCCTCTTCAGGCTGTTTGGGATAACATTTAGGCCTTATTTGCTTATTTTGAAAGCTGAGCTTATTGGTTGTTTAGAACTGCTTATTTAGCTTAGATCTGCTTTTTTTAGGTTTGATTTTAGTGATTAGAAGCTTATTTCAAGTACACACAATCTTATAGAAGCTTGTGTGTATGCACATTTGTACCAGACTTAGCATTGTTAGTCATTTCAGAACTGTTTGCTTATTATCTGTTTTTCCAGCTTATTTCTTCATTAGCACTGCTTATTTAGGTTTAGATTTGCTTATTAGGATAGACTTTAGGATCTAGAAGTCTTTTAGTTTACACATAAGCTTTTAGAAGCTTGTGTGATCATTTCAGTTAGTGTTTGGCATTATTTAGTTCTTTTAAGCTGTCTACTCATTAAGCCCTTTTCCAGCTTATTCTTTGAGTTTTAAAAATTTTGTTTTCACAAAAAGTTTATATTTTTAGCTTATTTATAAGTTCCAAAAAGAATTTTTGCCAAAAAAAAAAAAAAAAAAAAAAAAAAAAAAAAAAAGAAGGGAAGTTGGGAAGCCCAGGGTGAGCCTAGGCTCGAACCCTAGACCTCTACCAACCTCAACCTTAACACACACACACCATAACCATCTGCGCTCTTAGATCTTTTCTTACCAAGGTTGCAGTGGTTATTTATTTAACCACTTTTTTAAATTTTAGCTTATTTTCTTATTTGCTTAATAACTGCTTATCCTATTAAGCTGTTACCTTGCTTTTATTTTTCCTAGATTCTTAATAACTTTAATTAGTTTTCCAGAAATTTTTATAATTTTTCACATTAATTTAGTATTTTTTATATTATTTTTAATCTAAAAGTGTTTTTAATTCATAAAAAATAAAATAAAAATAAAAAAAATACAAATCTTTTTTCTAAAAATCTTTTTTATCATTTAGGACTTTTAAGAACCAAATTTGCACATCTAGTGTAGATTTTTGAGTTTTAGGTTTTCTTAGGCCGTTTTTAGACCCGCAAAAGCCCGCTTTTTAGTTTTAATTGCGTTTTTGATTATTTGTGCTTTGCTTATTCATTTTATATGCTTTTTAGTTACTTTTTTAGTTTATGTTTTATATTTTTAGATATAATCCCAAAATTCCTCACTTAATCAAATCATTCGATCACGAACGAGATTCACAGTTCCATTCATACTTCATTCGGAACCTCACGACCCGGGAAAAATCAAAACTTCCGGATTTATATTTTGTTTGAAATTCTTAGACGTCTCGGTTTATTCAATCTTGGTTAGAGATAGAATTTACCCTTTGGTCGGGTTTTTCCTACACTAATATATATATATATATATATATATATATATATATATATATATATATATATATATATATATATATATATATATATATATATATATATATATATATATATATATATATATATATATATATATACTTGTGTGCACACACCAGTACTTGTTACAAAACAAGGTTAGATGACACATATACAATATCTAACATGTAGCAACCAAGACAAATATCCAACCATAAAATAAAAGGGCTAAGTAGCCAAGACATGAAAATATAAGCCAACCATAAAATAAGCCCATGCATTCATAGAGGATCACACATAGAAGCCAAACATGAAATAAGCCCATGCTCATTGATTTAAGCCAACCATAAATTTATCTTTAGTGACTTGAGAAGCCCTAAGATTTGCTTCTAGTCCAAAAGGGATTCTTAATAATTTATTCTTGAAAACTAAACATCAATATGTTTAGTTGAATGGGCTATTGGTTGGTGGAGATGGTGACATGATTAGAGGTTGTAGGTGTGTTAAGAGATGTTCAACATAAGAGAACATGAAGAGAAGTTCATCTCTCAAAGAGAAGATGAGGTTACGGTTATGAAGACAACATAGGTAATTTGCACTATGTATATCAACCGGGTGAAGTTGAATAGGTTGGCCCATGATTGGAGATCGAGGTGGTGGTGAGTATGGTGGTGATGGAGTTGGCATAGCATAATCTAACGGAGTAATAGGTGATAGGGTGAATGACATATCCATAGAGGATAGACGAGTGCCAAAGGATGAGGAGGAAGATGAGGTAGTTCAATTGGAAGAAGTCTTTGATGGAGCATTTGGTGGTGTGGGAGAGCAAGGAGTGCTTTGGGAAGGTGGTGTGCTAGCTTCCTCATCATCATTTTCATTGGCTAAATCAATGAACATGGCGGCTTGTGGTTGTGGTGGTTTAAATGTTATTTTGTTTGGTGGTCTAACGGTGATCCTAGGTTTCTTGGAGATGTGAGTTGGTGAAGCTTGAGTGGAAGACATGGTGAATGTGTAATGAAAGGTTGAAGATGAGATGCAAGAGATGCTTGCAATGGTGAGGCTTTAAATAGGCAAGAGTTGTGGGATTTGAATTAAAGTTGGTGGAAGTGTCATATGGTGTAGTGAGGGAATCTTAGGGTGCATGAGAGTTTGCAAAATATTGTAGGTTTAAGGTTAGGGATGCAGGGATCTAGAGGAAACAGTGAAAATTCATCAAACATGGGCACGGTACCACTAAATACCACATGGTACTGTTAAATTTAACGGTACCGTGACCTATTTAACGGTACCGTGACCTGGGAGTCACGAATTTTCCTGTGCTGCCTAGTTCTGGGCAGCTAAAAGGAGTTTTCTAGGGGGAATATTTGCAGAAAATGTTAGTGCCTCAAACCACTAAAGATTAATTTGCCAAATATATCCCATATTTAGCTATTCCTAGCAATTAAATATTAACATGCAACTATCTAAAATAAGCTATAAGCATGCAATCAAAAAGGGCAAAATAAGCTATCATCCAAGAATCACATAATTTAAAATCATGCAAGGTGATAGAACAATAGTCAAGCATGCAAGATAGTTAGGAGTATTAAGCCCTAATATAATTCACCATAGATAAATCCTAATATAAGACAGAGGTTCCTATTCAAAGAAGATAATAATTGTTCTAAGGAAAATGACTTCATAGACTTGAGCGCACCCACATTGTTAGGTGTGTGTTGATGATTCCTCATTCATCATCACTAGACGAGACATCATAGCAAGATGCCGAGCTATCATCATGATTCCCTTGAGATGATGTACATTCCTAATAGAGAGAGGTGTAGGTGTTTTGAGTTAGAGGAGCCATGGCGGGATTGACAAGAAGGTATTGATTGTTTTGGAGGTGAGGAAACGAGTGCATGACAAACGGTATAAACGAGTTAATAATATGCCATAGGGTATCGCCTTATTTAGTCGGCCCTTGACATTGACAATTCTTTTTGCCACAAAGTAGGCAAGATTGTAGGGTTGTTCGGTGCCAAGACAATACAAAATATGAGCACAACATGCCGGAAGTTGCTTACGATTTCCTTTTAGACTGAGAACGTTTTCTCGCAGGATGACTGCCCAAGAGATTAGTTCATAACGAACCTCTTCCAAACGAATTTTCGTTGGATCTGGGTAAGGAAAGTACTTATGAGTACGGATGAGTTTGGTAAGTTCAGTTGGAGAGGGTATGTAGGAACAATACAGACTATTCTCTTCTCGATAGTTGAAGAGAGACTCAAGACACCAATTTTCTGTATAGGCACATTGCCCATGATTGGGCATTCAGAGAATTTGAGCAAATTGCTCAAGAGTTAAGACAAACTTGAAGTTTTGGACCCAAAACCAAAGTGACAAAGATTGATCCTCGTTACATACGAGTTCAATTTGTGAGAAGAATTCTAAGACAAAACGAGGACAAATGTTCTCGTCGATGTGAAGCAAGCAATCGAATCCGATAGCATGAAATGTGGTGTTGATATCCCTATGATAAATTAAAGAGGGGTCAACAATTCGACCTTCATGAAAATGACGAGTTTCAAGGTTAACATAGGCACGAATGTGACTTCCGGGTGTGGTTGGTTCACAAGAAATATCGGGAGTGTAGGATTCGGTTAGAAGATGATCAAAATCATACTCGTGAGACATTTTGTTACCTATGAAAAATTTATTAAAAATTAATATTGAGAATAATTGTTTTAAAGATATGTGCCTAGTGCGTGTCTATATGCAAACAATGTGGAGGTGCGATAATCTCGACTCCAAAGTAAACATAATGAGATTACCCAAACGCTCCTAACTTTACTTTTGCTCAAACGAATATGTCAAAAAATACATATAAGTTATGTAATTCGATCAATATACGTGAGATCATGTATGCATGGGAAAACGTTTTTAGTTTGTATCAACAATGTACGAAAAATGTTTCATGATCCTAGTTTCGTGAAAATTTTCGAAAGTAGTGGAATTGGGGTGTTTGGCGACTTCAATGTTTTGGAACCAAGAGTGTTAAGTTTGAAGAATTTGAGTGTTAATGACTCCTAATCCAATTTCAAGTATTCTAGACATGATTCCTCTTAAACATACTTAATCTAATTATAAAAACAAAGTTTGGACCAAAATATATGATTTAAGTGGGTTTATGCAAATCCTAGAGGGAATCGTGATTGTTATACTTTGTCTAATCTTAGTTCTAATTTCATAAATACTCAATCAAAATTGAAAAGCCCCAATTCAATTTTTATGTATGAACAAACCCTAGACTCAAGATTAAAGAAAATTAGAGTGCCTCCTATGAAAGCTCGTTGGTTGTTGGTTTTCGGTGGTTTGGGACATTCTCCTATGAGGTGATTAGGATCTCCGCATCTAAAGAATTTCCTATCACTTGTCCCTTTCTTTTTAACTCGGTTCTTTTGTGATGTCTTCTTGTCATCACAAGGTTGTCTAACGAACCTACCTCTTCTTCTAAAGAACTTTTTAAAGTCTCTCACGGCTAATGCATACTCTTCATCTTCACTATCGGAACTCGAAGATTCCTCATCACTAGACTCCTTCTTGGCTTTCAATGCTAGAGATCTAACTCTCTCATTTATCGAGTGATAATGTCGCCAAGTCTTTTGACTCTTCAATGGCGGTGACCTTTGCTCTCCATTTAGGATGTAGAGCCCTAAGAAACTTCCTAACATAATTCTTGCTAGAGTAACTTTCATCAAGAGCTTTAAGACTAGTGATAATAGTATTAAATCTAGCAAAAGCATTATCTATTGATTCATCTTCCGAAATGGAAAATTGTTCATATTGATGAACAAGAAGATCTATCTTGTTTTCTTTGACTTGATTATTACCTTGGTGAGTGACTAACAAAGTTTTCCAAATATCTTTTGCCGTATTACACATGAAAATTCTTTCAAATTCCTTTTTAGGCAAAGCATTGTAAATCATCATTTTAGCATCATCATTTTTGGCTAATTTTCTTTTAAGTTCATCACTTTGTTTATTATAAGGAACTATTTGTTGGGTCCGTCAGTACCCAAGCATCTTGAAAACAGGATTTGGACACAAATTAGCCAAGTGTTAATCAACCTTAAACACTCTCAAGTCACTTCAAGATGCTTAGGACGAGTTTAAGAAGAAAGATTCACCATTCAGTGAGGCGGAACTCCCTGAGTGTCACTTAAGCCAAAGAAGAAGGTAATGGGTTCAGTGAGTATTGGACAAGAACTCACTGAACCCCCAGTCTCCTCAACAACAATAAATGATTGAAGACTGAAGACCTAGACTGAAGAATCAGAAGTCTGAAAGAAAGGCAGAATTAAGCGGGAAGAGTTTGAGAAGATAAGGAGAAGTCTTATCGGGCCAGAAACAAACCTTCCCTAAAACGTCTTAAAGTGAAGAAGTGTCAGACCTGACACTCGGAAAGACTTTTAGCCTATTCCTATTGGTTCTTGGAAATGACAAATACTATTGTAGTTGTCAGACACGCTAGGTTATTCTTTTTGTATTTTTTAATCATAGGTGCTCCTTTATACTTGTGTATAAATAGGAACAGATAGGAGAAAAGTGGGTTAAGTTTTGTGCATTAAAAGCTTAGACTTTCACAAAACCACTTTTCTCCTACAAAGAGTAACCAAGTCCCTGAGATAGCTCAGTGGATCGATATTGTTACCACTAAAGAATATCTTGAGTTTAGATAGGAGACAAACCATACCTTGTCTATTCAATCCCAAGTGTTTTTCCGCAAACACTTGGGTAATAGATTCTTTTGATTGATTTCTAATAAGAATTTAAACGTTGAAAAACTTGTGTATTATCTTTACGTTTTATTTATCTGTTATAATTAATCAATACATTAATCTCAGTCATAAACACAATTAGATTAACTTTGTAGTTACTTCTAAGTGTGTAAAGGGAACAACAAGTGGTATTAGAGCCATAAAATCTTTAAAAAAAACTAAGAGTGCTCAAGGTTTTTAAAACCAAGATCCTCCTATGGCTGATATTAATGTGCCTCAGCTCATCGATAAAAAGGGAGGAAGCTATTCAGCTGTTGCTCCCCGACTCGAAGCTAGAAAATTTAGCAAGTGGAAAAAGTGCATGCTTTGCTACTTGACTGGTATGGAACCATACTACATCACTTGTATCAATGAAGGTCCTTATGTCCCTAAGACTGCTGAGGGGTTAAACAAACCTGAAGCTCAGTGGACTATAGATGAGAGAAGGGTGGTCAATCAAGACCAACGCCTGAAAAGCATAATTATATCTTGTCTTCCTGACGATATAATGGAATCAGTCATTAACTGTACTACAGCCAAACAAACTTGGGTTGACTTGATTAATAGCTTTGAAGGTCCCTCAGATACCAAGGAAAATAGGATCATAGACCTGAAACTTGAGTATAACACTTTCAGGGCAAAGGACTCTGAAAGTCTCTCTCAGACATATACCAGATACAAGACCCTGATAAATGAATTGTCAAATGATGGTGTAGTTTTGTCTAAGCATGAGATCAATGTTGGCTTTGTCAAAAGTCTCCCTGAGAAGTGGCTAAACTTCTCACAGGGCCTCAGGAATGCTAATCACATTCAGACCCTTGAGCTCCCTGAGATCTATGGGAAGTTTGTCTATGAAGATAATTGAATCTCTAGGAGATACCCAGACTCTAAGAAAGCTCTTGAGACCAAAAAGGCCCTGACCCCCTCACCCATATCAACTGCCTTTTATTCTAATGGTATTGTACAGGATTTTCAAGAGGATTCTGATGATGAGATTGATGAAAGAACTGGTGATGAGTACCTAAATGACCTAAACTTGGAATTCCAAGAAAGGGCACTCCTTGCTAATTCAAAACGTTTTATCAAAAGAAATCAGTCAAACTTTTCAAAAGCTAAAGCAAATGAAATCACTGAATGCTTCAAATGTGGTAAAAAGGGCCATTTTGCTAGAGACTGTTATTCAAAAACCATCTCAGAACCCTCTTATAAATTTTATAGAAACAGTTCCTCAGGAACTAGCAATTTTTACCTAGAATGCTTCAGTCGACCCAATATTTTCAAAAAAATAATGTTCAAAAGGGTCAAAAGGACTTTGAGGCTAAATATTGGAAAGCTAAGGCTAAACTTGCCCTTCTTGAAACTAGTCCCTCAATGTCTCTGGCTGCTCAAACTTCCAAACCTGTTCAGACAAAAAACAAGGTTCTTGTAGCAGAAGCTTATGACTGGGATGAAGAAGAGGTCTCCTCAGAAGATGAGGAAATTAGAGTGAGTGCACTGATGGCACTTTCTGAAGGTGATCAGGTGGCTGTTGGAAAAAGCCATGCAAGGAATGGAGAATGGGTGAACATAACCATGAAGAAGGTA
Source organism: Artemisia tridentata subsp. tridentata (assembly GCA_021014915.2). Lineage (NCBI taxonomy): Eukaryota > Viridiplantae > Streptophyta > Magnoliopsida > Asterales > Asteraceae > Artemisia > Artemisia tridentata. Next base: position 351,437,595 of record CP139509.1, on the reverse strand, counting down.
AATATTTTACTTTCAATGGATAATGATTCTGATTGGCAGTCCTATATGAATTATATTTGTGTAGATCTTAAGTTTGTAGAAGAACAAAGGCTTAACTTGCTTTCAAAATATAACAATCTTGTGTTAGAATTGAATAAGTGTAGAGATGAATTGCTTGTATTAAAACAAGCCAAGTTAGAAATTGTTACACTACAAATTCAAAACACTGAGATTTTGAATCAAAATCAAGCTCTTCAAAATGAACTTAACAAAGAAAAGGCTGTCATTAATTGCTGGACTAAAAAGAACCCTAAAGTCTATGAAACTGTGAGTCTAATTCCTAATGAAAATAAGAAAGTTATAGGAATAGATCAACTCACTGAAACCCCCAGTGAAAGTCACAAAGAAAAGGCTTTTATTCCAGCTGGCATATCTTTTGAGCAGGAAATGGAACCCAAGTCAAATAACTAGATTGTTAGGGACAACCCAGTCAGTAAGTTACCAAACTTTGAGACTGGAAAAATCTTGCTTCCTGAAAGTCAGGCTCTGAAAAATATGCTTGGACTCACTGACCAACCCAGTAGTACTGAGTCAGTCAATGAGTCTGAATCAGAATCATTCACACCACTCCCACTTCTGAAAGTCCTTCAGGGAGCTGCACCAAGCTCAGACCTCACACCATTGGTCTACTCTCAGCATTCTCCAAAGGAGAAGCCAGGAATGGAAAAAATCATCCTGAAAAGGAAAACCCCTGAAGTCTCAGTTTATACTGATGACTCATCAACTTCAGTCCCTTCTGAAGTAAAAACAGAAAGCCCTGACTCAAAAATTAATCAATTGGCTGAGCTTGTCAGGAAGCTGAGTGAGAAGATTGAATCTTCTGAGAAGCCTTCTCAATCTAAGATGAAGGAACCCAAATCAGCTTCCTCAAGCACCAAACCAAAACCCTCCAAACCTCTACAAAGGTATGAGCTATGTCACTATACCAATCATTACACTGATGATTGTTTTCGAATAATTTATTGCATGATATGCAAAAAGAAAGATCACAGGACCTCTGATCACCAATCATACACAGCCACATCAAAGACTGCAAACTTTAAAGCACAGGCTTTAAAGTATCCTTCTGATTCTAAGCAGAAACAGAAACAAAAGGCAAAGCCTTTTGCACCTTGTCCTCACTGTGTGTCACACCTCGCCAATGGCGGAAACGCGAGTGTAACATCATGGATATCATCACAACACTTGGCGTCTAATTAGAGAAATACTACATGCAACTTAATAGAGCAAAGTACAAACACAAAGTGTCGTAACGATACCCCAAAATAAATAACCAAAACAATCTCCAAGGTATCTTCATTAAAACGTAAAGTAAAAATGAAAGACAATCAAGTATCTCAACAAATCCAACTTAATCAAATTAAAACTTAAAGTTATTCATCCTCAAATGCAAACTAGTCTCTTCTAGTCACGCCCTTCTATCTTAGCCTTAGAATGCTCACCTGAAAATGATGCTTAAAAACGTCAACATAATGTTGGTGAGATTCATAGGTTTAAGACACACAATACACCTCGATTATCAGTTCACTGTGATTATAAAACATAGCAGGACAGCAAAAATATAGTTATTATACAACTAACATGCAATCATAGCTTACGGGACGGAACGTGCCCACCGATCCAAGTATAAATTGGGACGGAACGTGCCCACCGATCCAAATACCACCACAATTGGGACAGAACGCGCCCACCGATCCAATATAATGGGTAAATTAATACCCTCCGGCCGGACCACACAGAATAATAATGAGTAGAGCCACTAGGACTTTCCCACTCAAATAATCACCACACAGAAACACCACAATAACATGCAGTATACATATAATAACCATTACAAGTCCATGCTTTTTATTAAACACATAATCACAGTAACTCAAAACATTTAAACAAGCATCATCTCCATCCCAAGTTTAAAACAAAGTAAAAATTGGGACTATGAAACTCACCTCAACCTTGCAGCTTCCAAATTATCCACACACAAATCTAACCAAACAAAACATTACCACATTACACGCGACCAAGCTAAAAGCTATAGTCCATGTAACACATATATGATGGATGTCTAAGGTTCATGTAACCCACTACGGATCACCTAGACTCCATACTAATCATCACCCAATACCTAACACTCACTAAATCCCTTAATTAAAACATTCAGAAAACGCAGATTTTTAGGGCACTTTCACCCACATAAAATCACAGCGAATAAAGCTTCACAACTCACACAAAAAATTCACCATGATCCTTCATAAGCATACAAGCTTTTCCCAGAAGGCCATGCACTAAAAACACACACAAGTACTCAATGAAAAATGAAACATGTCAACTATCCAGATTCGGATCAGATCGGACATCAAAAAGTATTGACCTCGTAGACCTACTCGCACAACTTATTATCGCCTAATTTTCGCGTGGAAGTCAAATATAATATAGAAATAAATTCCCACAGAAGGCCTAACCCTAATAATACTTTTAAAGCCATCGTTGACCTCAATACTTTTACCCTAATTCTGTCCCGGTTTAACAGTTTTGAAACCTTAACTCATAAAATTCGTTTGACTGACTTCCTGACCTCGAAAACACTCGTGGCCGGAATTTTTGGAAAACTCTTTTTCTGTACTACAATATAGACATAAAATTCATGATCTAACTCATCTCCATCTGTTAAACACAATCGAATCTTTACAGCCTTATAAATCTGTCAAAACCCTAACTCATTAATTAACATGTTTTAAACCCTAATCTTTACACCAATCACCATAATATTATTAATTAATGATCCCAACATGTTCAATATCATTAATTTACTGAAACCCATAAACCCTAGATCCATCACAATTTGTATTACATGAATCATAAAAGTTTAATTAACATAAGTATGATAAATTTACCTTGATTAATGGAAGATGAAAACCCTAAAAAAAATTCTTCTCCTCTTCTCCTTTAGGTTTGGCCGAAAATTTCAATAGGAGTGGAATGAGGGTTTTGGTTTTGTATTTATAGTGGTCTAAAGATTATTCTAGATATCTTTTCCTCCAAGTTTTGCAATTAGAATACAATTTGGTTTCCTTTTTTTCTCCTTAACCCTAATCGGCCGAATTTATATATATATATATATATATATATATATATATATATATATATATATATATATATATATATATATATATATATATATATATATATATATATATATATATATATATATTATTAAATTTAATTATTACACTAAAAACTTTGTACTCTTTATATTTTATAAAAACCCTATACTTAAATTAACACCTTACGCGATAAACTCCTGATTTTATGACAACCCGAAAAAATATCATTTTCAAAATAAAGTTTCCAAAAATAGAAATTTCACACTTAACATTAATATACTCCATAAAAATAACCTCCACGTAACTTACTAACGCTCAAATAATTGAACGGAGACTTGTTACGCAAAACCACAAAACATCAAAATTACACAAGTCATTTCTACACCACCAAGGCGATCAAAATGAACTTCTCCCAAAATTCACACTACCAATCTCATGAAGAAAACATCACACCAAGGGATTTAGTGCTAACACACGTACCTATTACCCATAAACCGCACATATACCACATCTAAGCACATAGTACACACCACATAAAAGTTAAATAGGTTGAGACTTATTAGTCAAACTAACCTGCTAAAATCACGGTTGTTACATTATCCCCCACTTAGGGAAATCGCGTCCCGAGATTTATTAGCTTGTCTCATCAACCTCCTCAGCAAATAACTTCGGGTACTTGGACCTCATCTGATCCTCACGTTCCCAAGTAAACTCAGGACCACGTTTGGAATTCCAACGTACCTTCACCAACGCTATCTTACCACGCTTCATACTCTTGTCCTCTCGATCCATAATCTCAACAGGTTCCTCAATAAAATGAAGAGTCTTATCTACCTTAATCTCATCTAATGGCACATGCAAACTAGCATCCGCCAAACATTTCTTCAGATTAGATACGTGGAACGTATCATGCACACTACTTAATTCCTCAGGCAATCTCAACCGATATGCCACAAGTCCAATCCTCTCTGTAATTTCAAACGGTCCTACATACCTTGGTGTTAATTTGCCTTTCTTACCGAAACGCACAACACCTTTCCAAGGAGACACTTTCAACATTACAAGATCACCAACACTAAACTCCAAGGGCTTACGGCGATTATCCGCATAACTCTTTTGGCAATCTCTTGCTGCCTTAAGTCTTTCTTTAATCTGAAACACCTTATCCGTAGTCTCTTGCACTAATTCAGGACCAATCAGTTGGCTTGTTCCAACCTCTGCCCATAGAATAGGTGATCTACACTTCCTCCATATAACATTTCAAATGTGCACATCTAATACTGGAATGATAGCTGTTGTTATAGGAAAACTCAGCCAAAGCAAATGAGTATCTCAGCTCCTCCAAAATCATAGCACATCGCTCTAAGTTCTCCAAGGTCTGAATCGTCGTCACTTTGCCATCAGTCTGCGGTGATAAGCAGTGCTCATATCCAATTGTGTATTCACGCCTTTTGCACGATTGCAAATGCAGTAACCTACTTGTGATCAGAGATAATCGACACAGGCACACCATGTCCGCTACAATCTCATTAATATAATTCTCGCCAGCTTTTCCATCTTATATCTTCACGATGGCAGAAAATGTGCAGACTTCGTCAGCTGTCCACTATGACCCATTCGTGTCATGTCCATTACTTGTTCTAGGCAACTTAGTATAAAATCCAATGTATTCTCTCCATTTCCACTCAGAATCGGCGGCTGTTGTAACAATCCTGTTGGAATTATAATACGAATCAAGAGAAGACATACTTAGGTCTGTAGTATATCGGAGTTAGGTCTTCTTTGTAATTAGGTCTGGTAATGCAAAGTTAAGTCTGGTAGTATGTTTAAGTCTGGTTGACTTATAAAGTTAAGTCTGGTCGTAAAGTTAGGAAAGTTTGTTAGAGATAAGTTAGGAAAAGATACAAAACGTGTAAGTATCTTTATAGAAGATTTGTGAATATCTTCTGAGTCGGTTAGTATTAGGGTTTCCTTGTGTTATAAAAGGATCCCTAAAGGTTGTTAGTAAAGTTGTGTGTTGTACGAGTTCACTATTGTGATTTTACTCAATATATGAAGTTAGTGATATTCCGTGTGTTCTTCATTGTTCTTGTTAAGATTCCGCATTAAAAAACAACAATCACCTAGGGTTTCTCACTTAGATTGGTTCGGATTTATCCTAACCATCTACTAGGTATTCAAGACTACTTAGTGATCCACATACAATTCGTGGACCAACAAGTGGTATCAGAGCAAGGCGAGAGACTCTGAATTCGAAGAACACTAAAACCTAATTCTCACTCAAATCACCCTACACAATGTCTGAATTCGATAAGCCTGAAACTTTCTCAATCCATAACAGTGAGGATGAGAAGTCAAACCATGAAGATGAAGGAAAAACCAAAACCAGTAACTCCCAAACACAACAACAACCCATCCCTTCCATAACCACAATCTCAAACATAAAACTTCCATTACTGAAAAGAGAAGAGTATGATATATGGGCCATGGAGATGGAACATTATCTGGAATACATTGATAGTGATGTATGGAAGGTTATTCAAAAGGGAAATTCTAAGAAAAGAATTTCACAAGGGAATGATGGGCAGATCAGAATAATGCCACCAGTATCTGCTGAAGAGATTAGGGCTGTGGAGAAGGAAAAGAAGGCCAGAACCTTGCTTCTTATGGCTATTCCTAAGGAGCATCTACAAAGGTTTCATGGCATCCTTGATGCTAAGGAGATGTGGGAGGCTATCTAGAAACGATTTGGAGGCAATGCAAACTCCAAGAAGATGCAAAAGGCTGTTCTTAAACAGCAATTTGAAACATTCAGTGTTTCAAAGACTGAAGGTTTGGAGAAGGGCTATGATAGATTTCAACATCTGTTGACACAACTGGAAGTTCATGGTGCAGCAGTTTCAAATGAGGATGCAAATCACAAGTTCCTTAGATCTTTACCATCAGAATGGGGCAATGTATCTGTGGCGATGAGGATTAAGGAGGAAGTAGATTCAATGACACCTGATGACCTATACAATAATCTCAGGATGTTTGAAAGGGACATCAGTAACAATACTCAGGCTTCAACCAGTTCATCAAACGTTGCTTTTGTGTCACAAAACAAAAGCAGTACTTACAAGGTTAAATCTGGTAATGTTAGGTCTGGTATCTATGAAACTCCTTCAAGTGAAAGGTCTGCTTCAAGTTTTACTGATGAGGTGATACATTCTTTCTTTGCCAATCAAACGGAAGATTAAAGCTTTATTAGTGAAGACCTAGAACAGATTAATGATGCTGAAGTTGAGGAGATGGACATAAAATGGCACATTGCCATGGTTGCTTTAAGGGTCAAACGATTTCAGAAGCAATATGGAAGGACCATCAACTTCAATAACAAATCACCAGTGGGATACACAAAGAGGACAGTTGAATGCTACAACTGTCACAAGCATGGACATTTTTCAAGAGATTGTCCAGAGAAGAAGTCTGCTGATGGGAAAAGAGATGATGATGGGAAGATGGAAAAGAATCAGATGAGCCTGCTGACAATAGAAGCTGGAGGAGTCAACTGGGGTGAGCATCCAAGAGTAAATGAGGAGTCTGATCATGCTCTCATGGCCATTGGTAATGAGGTATCATTATGCTCTAAATTATGCACTGACTCATATAATCATGTTAAGGCTTTGTGTGATGAGCAGCTAGAACAAATAGTTGACCTAGAAGTAAATCTATTAGCACATAAAAATGCTGTAAAAACACTAGAGGCACAAAAGGTCACCCTTCAAAACCAACATGCTACTTTAAATGAAAAACTATACTTTCAAGCTAATAAAATATATGAACAAGATGAAAAGCTTAAAAGGTATAGACAGTTGGGCCTTAAAATTCAGAAGGAGAGGGACGAGTTGAGAAAAAGGGTAGATCAGTGGAACAATTCAAATAATAACTTGTTTAAGTGTTGGGATTCTCAAATTAAGTCAAATAAAAAATGTGGCTTAGGATATGAGGAAAATGAGAATAAGGCTATATTTAAGAATAAAGAAGAGGACTATACTGATAAGCCTTTGTATAATAGGTTTGTTAAGACTGGTGACTTTAAGGGAGTACCACCACCTTTGAGTGATGACTATACTCCTCTTGAAAAAGAAGAGTTAGATGATTCACTCTTTGTGTATGGTAAGAAAGGTCCTCAAGTACCTGAACCAACCACCTCAGAGGATAAATCCAGTAGGTATTCTTCTTGTCAATCCAATGACTCTGAAGGATCTATTGATGGTTCCTCTGATCACTCTAAGTCTGAGTCAAAAAGTGAGATAAAAGAGAATCCTGAACCTAAGGTTATTAAGAAGTGTGAACCTGTTGTTACTAAACCTATAGTGACTGAACCAAAGGCTAAGACAGTCAAACCTAGTTGTGTTAATCACATAAAAACTCCTAGGGAATCTGTTAAAATGAGTGAGTCACCTAGAAGCAATAGTGTTCACAGAGAAAGTAGGAGTAGTTATACTTATGCTCCTAAAAGATGCTTTGTGTGTGGAAGTTTGAGTCACTTAATAAGAGATTGTGACTTCCATGAAAAGAGAATGAAAAGAGAGGCTGAGCAAAAGAGAAGGAATGTTAATATGGGTCATGGTTCAAATAAACCAGTTTGGAATAATGCTAGTAGAATTAATCATGCCAACCAGTTTGTTCCCAGACCTGTCCAACTCAATAACTCTACCAGACCTAACTCTTATGTTAATTCTGGTAGACAAAATCTTAGGTCTGGCTACAGGAACTTTAATGTGAATAGGCAAAATGTTAATTCTATGAGGCCTAATGTGAATACTGGCTATGTTAATTCTTTGAGATCTAATGTGAACACTGGTTTTGTGAGACCCAAACAACCTTTTCAAAAACCTCAGGTGAATGCAAATTTTCAAAGAAATAATTTTTATAAAACTCATTCACCTGTGAGAAGACAAGCTGTAAAGCAAAAAGCAAAACCTTTAAAGGGGAATGGGGGGTCTGCTGTTAAGACCTCAGCATGTATGTCTTGGGATTCAAACAAAAATAAATCAATGTACAAATCCCAAAACAACAGTGGATCAGGTTCAATTAAGAAATTTAAGCATGTTGATCCACAAGGCGGACCCAAGCCTACTCAGGCCTGGGTTCCTAAGAGAAATTAATTTCTCTTCTTTTTGTGCAGGATCATCCACTTTGCTATATGGAAGATAGAGGAATTCTTGACAGTGGATGCTTTGGGCACATGACTGGTAACAAGAACTATCTAAATGATTTTCATGAATTCGAAGGAGGTTCTGTTACTTTTGGAGGAAGCAAGGGATAGATAACTGGTAAAGGAAGAATTATTGTGGGCAACATAGAATTTGACAATGTATCCTTTGTGAAAGAACTTGGGCAGTTCAACCTTTTCTCAATATCACAAATTTGTGATACTCAGCATAAGGTGCTTTTTACTGAAACTGATTGTCTTATGTTGACTCCGGACTTTAAGATGCCTGAAGAACATCAGATTCTTCTTAAAGTTCCCAGACAACACAAAATGTACAGTTTTGATATGAAAGCATCTAATTCTGCAAAAGGTGCTACCTGTTTGATTGCAAAAGCTTCTTTGGATGAATCTAAGTTGTGGCACAGAAGGTTAGGCCATGTGAATTTCAAAAACATGAATAAACTTGTGAAGAATAACCTTGTGAGAGGTTTGCCTTCAAAACTGTTTAAAAATGATCATACTTGTGTGGCTTGCAACAAGGGAAAACAACATAGGGCATCATGTAAGGTTAAATTAGAAAGATTAATCACTGAACCTTTACATACCTTACATATGGATCTTTTTGGCCCTACATCTGTCCATAGTATAAATCATGCATGCTATTGCCTTGTCATTACAGATGATTGTACTAGATATTGTTGGGTGTTCTTTATGTCTAGGAAGGATGAAGCTACTCCTTTGATTCAAACTTTCATTAGGCAGATTGAAAACCTTCTTGATAAAAGAGTTAAGATCATTAGGAGTGATAATGGCACTGAGTTTAAAAACAAGAGCATGCTAGACTTCTGTGGTAATAAAGGAATTAAGCAACAATTCAGTAATGCAAGAACTCCTCAGCAAAATGGAGTTGCTGAAAGAATGAACAGGACACTTATTGAGGCAGCTAGGACTATGCTAGCAGATTCTCTCTTACCTACAACATTTTGGGCTGAAGCAGTCAGTAATGCCTGTTACATCTTTAATAGGGTTAGAGTGACCAAGCCTCAAAATAAAACCCCTTATGAACTTATGTTTGGCCATAAACCTGTTGTTAGCCATATAAGACCTTTTGGGTGTCATGTTACCATTCTTGATACTTTAAGTGTTCTTGGAAAATTTGAAGGAAAGTCTGATGAAGGGTTTTTACTTGGGTATGCATTAAACAGTAAAGCCTTTAGGGTTTACAATCTAGTATCCAAGAAAGTAGAAGAAAATCTGCATGTAAACTTTCTTGAAGAAAAACCCAATGTCAAGGGAATTGGTCATAGATGGATGTTTGATATTGATTATTTAACTGATTCTATGAATTATATTCCTGTCTCCAAGGAGAATCAAATTAACCCTATTGCAGGTACCAAAGAAGTTACTAACAATGCAGGTACCAAAGATCCTTCTAATGCAGGGAACACTGATGATGTGGCTGAGCTTGTTGTGATTCCATCTACAGAGACCAAGTCTGTTGCAGCTGAAGCAGAAATCAAGACTTCTTCTTCTCAAGAAAAGGATTGTGAATTCAAATCTCAAGTTTCTGGCAAAGTAGTATCCCCTAACCTTACCAGTACTTCTCATTTTAAGTCTGGTAGTAGTGCTCAACCAGACCTTTCTTCAAGTACTGCTTGTGCTGATTCTGAGATGCCAGAACTTGAAGTATTTCCAAATCCTAATGAAGGTATCTTTGAAGGGGCTTCATATGATGAAGGAGGCATTGTCACTGATTTCAACAACTTACCCACTGAAGTGGAGGTCAGTCCAACTCCCACTCTCAGGATTCACACCATTCATCCCAAGAGTCAAATAATTGGTAATCCCAAATCTGCTGTTCAAACAAGAAGTAGGGTGCAACATCAGTCTGATTCACTTGCACTCATTAGCCTGATTAAGAAACAACAAAGGGTCAATCATAAGGACCAGCAACATTGCTTATTTGCTTGCTTTCTTGATCCTCTATGGATCTTTGCTTGCTTTCTTTCTCAAAGTGAACCCACTACAGTTTCAGAAGCTTTAGGGGAGGAAAGTTGGGTAGAAGCTATGCAAGAAGAGTTATTACAGTTCAAGCTACAGAAAGTATGGGTTCTTGTAGACCTACCCAATGGAGCTAAAGTTATTGGTACTAAATGGGTCTTCAGGAATAAAAGGGATGAAAGAGGGGTAGTTGTAAGGAACAAAGCAAGGTTGGTAGCACAAGGATACAAACAGGAGGAGGGCATAGATTATGATGAGGTTTTTGCTCCTGTAGCAAGAATTGAGGCTATCAGATTATTTTTGGCCTATGCATCATACATGGGATTCAAGGTGTATCAGATGGATGTCAAAAGTGCCTTCCTTTATGGCACTATCGAAGAAGATGTGTATGTACATCAACCTCCTGGTTTTGAGGATCCTGCTAACCCCAATCAAGTGTATAAGGTTATTAAAGCTTTATATGGTCTTCATCAAGCTCCTAGAGCTTGGTATGAAACTCTTTCACAGTTTCTTGAAGAACATGGATACATCAGGGGTGTAATTGATAAGACTTTATTCATTAAGAGAGATCAGAAGGATATCATTCTTGTTCAAATTTATGTGGATGATATCATTTTTGGATCAACAAGAAAGTCTTGGTGTGATGAATTTGAAGGTTTAATGAAGAGCAGGTTTGAAATGAGCTCAATGGGAGAACTTACATTTTTCTTGGGACTGCAAGTTAGACAAAAGGATGATGGACTTTTTATTTCTCAAGACAAGTATGTTGCAGAAATTTTGAGAAAGTTTGAGTTCTCAAATGTGAAGACAGCAGTCACTCCCATGGAGAACAAGGTGCCTTTAACAAAGGATGAAGATGCTGCTGATGTGAATGTGCATCTCTACAGATCCATGATAGGTTCCCTCATGTATCTTACTGCTTCTAGACCTGACATTATGTATGCAGTTTGTATCTGTTCACGTTTTCAGGTTCAACCAAAGACTTCACATCTTCATGCTGTGAAGAGAATCTTTAGGTACTTAAAGGGTAAACCAAATTTGGGCCTTTGGTATCCTAAGGAGTCATCTTTTGACCTGACAGCTTATTCAGACAGTGACTATGCTGGTGCAAGCCTGGATAGGAAATCCACAACAGGAGGTTGTCAATTCCTTGGAAGGAGGTTGATATCTTGGCAATGCAAGAAGCAGACAATTGTGGCCAATTCAACTACTGAGGCTGAGTATGTAGCAGCTGCACATTGCTGTGGACAAGTTTTGTGGATTCAGAATCAGATGCTGGACTATGGTTTGAATTTTATGAATACTGTTATCCACATAGATAATAAGAGTACTATCTGTATTGTTAAGAACCCAGTATATCACTCTAAAACTAAGCATATAGAAATCAGGCATCACTTCATTAGAGATTGCTTTGAAAAGAAGTTGATTAGAGTGGAGAAAATACATACAGATTTTAATGTTGCTGACCTGTTAACTAAGGCATTTGATGGTCCTAGATTCAATTATCTGGTAGTTAACATTGGTATGATGAACCCCTAGTTTGAGTTAAGGGGAGGTTTGACTTAAGGGGAGGTCAATCTGTAAAGTATGTTAAGTATGAGTACTTACCAGCATTTAGGTTATTTTTAAGTCTTGTAGTTTTGTTTTTAGGTCTGTTTGTGATTAAAAAAAATAATAATAAAAAAAAAAATTGATTTTTGTCTTCTATTTCTTGTATAGATAATGCTGGATTAAGTAAATTTTCACAAGTTATTAAGTGAGACTATTGGAACTTCTCACTTGGTGGAGGTGCTTTGCACTAACACATCAAAAGGTTATCAGTCCACCTTGTCTCATCAACACAAGGACTGGCTAATCCTGAGCAAACGGCTAACAGGTAAAGATTGCTCAAATCCGTTTCTGGCTGACAATTTGCCAAAAATTGTATGGTATTCAACTCACCATATCTAAGATAAGTGAAGAGTTGGCTAGCCCACAAGGTTATGGCTTGTGGTAAAGGCTGTGGAAAACCATAAATGGTAATCAATTCACCATGATGAGGTGCTTTTCCATCAAAGAATTGACTAGTCCAGAAGCAAACGGCTTTTGGTAAAGACTTAACAAATCCGTTGATAAGCTGATGATTTGCTAAAAATCATATGGTTATTAATGTACCATGGTCTTACACACCAAAACATTGGCTACTCTAGTGGTAATGGCTATTGGTAAAGAGATTTAAAATCCATTACATTTTCAATGATTCACCTCTCACAGATGGTAACACATTTGGAAGTGATGAGAATAGTCTGGAACTTAAATGAATTTGATGTACATATAGTCAATGTTGCTGCAAAGACCCTATCAGAAGAGCTTATCAAGATTCAAGCTGCTAGAAGGGATCAAGACCTAAATACAGTTCAAAGTGTTCAAGATTCAATCCTCAGAAGGCTTAATCAGAAGAACTTGAAGTTCATGAAGCATGAAGATCAAGTTAGGGGAGGATTGTTGGGAATTATAATAAGAATCAAGAGAAGACAACTTAGGTCTGGTAGTATATCGGAGTTAGGTCTGTCTTTGTAATTAGGTCTGGTAATGTAAAGTTAAGTCTGGTAGTATGTTTAAGTCTGGTTGACTTATAAAGTTAAGTCTGGTCGTGAAGATAGGAAAGTCTGTTAGAGATAAGTTAGGAAAAGATACAAAACGTGTAAGTATCTTTATAGAAGATTTGTGAATATCTTCTGAGTCGGTTAGTATTAGGGTTTCCTTGTGTTATAAAAGGATCCCTAAAGGTTGTTAGTAAAGTGTGTGAGTTGTACGAGTTCACTATTGTGATTATATTCAATATACGAAGTTAGTGATATTCCTGTGTGTTCTTCATTGTTCTTGTTAAGATTCCGCATTAACAACAACAATCACCTAGGGTTTCTCACTTAGATTGGTTCAGATTTATCCTAACCATCTACTAGGTATTCAAGACTACTTAGTGATCCACATACAATTCATGGACCAACAAATCCTGAGGGTTTCTGATGCTCAGCCTTAACTTTCAAACATTGGCTAACATATTCAGCTATTTCCCTCTTCATTCCCGGCCACCAGTAAGCATCTCTAAGATCATAATACATCTTATCCGATCCTGGATGAATCGAATATCTCGATTTATGAGCCTCATCCATGATCAACTTTCTTACACCTCCTACCGATGAAACCCATATTCTATCTAAGAAATACAGCCCACCATCCTCCTTTTTCTCCATTTGTTGATCTAAGCCACGCAGCATCTCAGAGGTCGCATTCTCATCCTTAAGAGCTTCTTCTTGTGCTGCCAATATCTTACCCTTAATTCCCGACTGTAACGTCATACACATTGCTCGCACACGCTTAGGCTTAATCTGCTCCTTTCTACTTAAAGCATCAGCTACCACATTCGCCTTTCCAGGATGGTAGCGAATCTCGCAATCATAATCACTAAATAACTCAATCCACCTTCTTTGTCGCATATTCAGCTCCTTCTGACTGAAAATATGCTGAAGACTCTTATGATCTGTATAAACAACACTCTTTGTGCTATACAGATAATGTCTCCAATTCTTAAGAGCAAATACTATCGCACCAAGCTCCAAATCATGAGTGGTATAATTCTTCTCATGAATCTTGAGTTGTCGGGATGCATAAGCTATCACCTTACCCCTTTGCATTAATACACACCCAAATCCTTGATTCGACGCATCACAATACACAACGAAATCATCTGGCCCATCAGGTAACGTCAAAATAGGTGCATTACACAAACTATCCTTTAGTGACTGAAAAGCCACCTCCTGCTCTTCTCCCCAAACATACTTCTTGTTCTTCTGAGTCAACAAAGTAAGGGGTTTAGCAATCTTCAAAAAATTCGCTATAAATCTTCGGTAATATCCTGCCAATCCTAAGAATGAACGTATTTCGGACGGCGTCGTAGGAGCCTTCCAGTTCTTGACCGCTTCTATCTTACTAGGGTCCACATGTATTCCTTCACTATTCACCACATGTCCAAGAAAATGTACTTCCTCAAGCCAAAACTCACATTTTGAGAACTTGGCATACAACTTCTCTTTCTCCAGTAATCCAAGTATCGACTTCAAATGTTCTCTATGCTCCTCCTTCGACTTAGAATAAATTAGGATGTCGTCTATGAACACAATCACGAATTTATCCAAGTAAGGCTTACAAACGCAATTCATCAAATCCATGAATACCGCGGGTGCATTTGTCAACCCGAATGGCATAACCGTGAACTCAAAGTGTCCGTAACGAGTCCTAAAAGCAGTCTTCGGTATATCCTCCTCATGCACTCTCAGCTGATGATACCCAGAACGTAGATCTATCTTTGAGAAAAATCGAGCACCTTGTAGTTGGTCAAACAGATCATCAATTCTAGGAAGAGGATACCGATTCTTCACAGTTAACTTGTTCAATTCCCGATAATCAATACACATCCGGAACGAACCATCCTTCTTCTTAACGAATAACACAGGTGCTACCCACGGAGAATGACTAGGTCGAATAAACCCCTTATCCTGAAGTTCTTGCAGCTGCTCAGCCAACTCCTGCATCTCAGAAGGTGCCAAACGATATGGGGACTTTGCCACAGGTGCCGCTCCAGGAATCAACTCGATACGGAATTCAACTTGACGAATTTGAGGCAATCCAGACAAGTCTTCAGGAAAAATGCCTGGAAACTCACATACCACAAGAATCTCTTCTATTCTACGTTCCTTAGCCTTTGCAGTCTTAAAGGTTTTCAAGTCCTTCCCTAAGCATTCTCCTTGAATCCGAAGGATACCACCATTCTCTAAAGGTATACGAACTACCTTTTCATGGCATATAACCTCGGCCCTATGCTTAGACAACCAGCTCATCCCTATCACCACATTGAAACTCCCATGCCCAAAAGGTATCAAATCAATAGTAAACGGGATACCCTCTAACACTATTGTACACCCACGAATAACCTTATCAACTTCTACTTCCCTACCGCTAGCTATTTCAATCACAATACTAGGCCTAAGCTCACTAGGTTCAACATTCAGCAACTTAGCAAATTCAGTGGACACAAAAAAAATAATCCGCACCCGTATCAAATAAAGTAGTAGCATAATGACCATTAAGAGAAAATGTACCAGTAATGACGTTCGGATCTTGCCGCGCCTCATTTGCAGTCATGGTGTACATCCTTCCTCTAGCTACATCCTTGTTGTGTCCTTGCCCTTGACCTCCTTCAATAGCCAACCTATTTCCTGCCTGCCCGGGTGCCCTATTCAGCTTGGGACACACATTTTGGAGATGCTCCGTACTTCCACATTCATAACACGCCTTACGGCCATACCCTGCACCAACCGAATTGATTGGAGTCGCTTGAGTAATCACCGCACGACACTCCTTAGCAAAATGTCCAGGTTTATTACACCTGAAACACGTACGGCATCCAGCTTGCTCATGATGATAACCGTTACATTTCACACATTTGGGAGCAAGATTATTGTACCCCCTTCTGTCGGCATTTCCAGTCCCCACCGGTGTAACTGCCATTGCAGGACTCGCGGCCCCCATAGGATTCACCGCCACGAACCCTTATTCATGCCTCGCTCTCTTATTATCAGTCCCAGAACTACCCTGTTTACCCGCTTCCGTTTCCTCTTTCCTTCTCTCACTCGTCTTCGCGAGTACCCCACTCCTAACCGCTTCATCAGTTAGTGCCCCAGCCTTCTGAATAGCACTCTGAAGTGTCGTGGGTTCCGTAGCCCTAACCATGCTTCGAATTTGTGGAACCAACCCACGAATGTATTTATCAATACACTTCGATTCGGGAGAGTAACCAAGTGAGGGACCAACTTAGCTAACTCGTGAAACTTATCAGTATATCCCGCGTGATTAGCTCCAACCATTGCATGATTCCAAAATTCCTCCTCCAACTTCTGCATCTCGTTACTTGGGCAAAACGCCTCCATCATCAGGGCCTTGAAATCCTCCCAAGTCATGCCCATTGCAGCAATCCTACCCCTAGCTTGGATTTGCGTATTCCACCAAGTCAAGGCCTTATTGTTTAGTGAACTTGCTGCATACTTAACTTTCTGATTCTCAGCACAACCGCTAATATCCATCACAGATTCCATCTTTTCTAACCATCGAGTGAGTACCAACGCACCACCCTTACTATCGTACTCCTTGGGCTTACACGCCATAAATTCTTTGTAGGAGCATCCATTGTTGCCACCCCTACTACTTCCAGCACCATTAGATTGAGCACCATCATCCCTCTGTGCGTTCACATGGTTAACAATCTCTGGCAATAAGGCTTCCAGTTGTTGATTGATCATCTGCTGAAAGATGGGGTTACTCTCTCCAGCAGTGGGCTCCGGCCTTCGCCTCTTTGGCGTCCGCTTCTTCGGCGTCCAGTAAGATCCACTCATTGGTGACTTAAATAGGCGTCTTGGTCTTTTTGGTGCCATTTCCTGGACACACAAATCATTAATACCATTAGGCGCCATTCACGACATTCGCGAATATACATAGTCATAAGTATCCCCATCGAATGGGACAATTAACACAAATATCACAGTTAAATCAAATCCTACTACACGTAAGCATGTCATCATTGGTCAACGTAGCATTGGTCGTAAGTCCACATGTGTCGTGATACATGTATAATTATGTTGGCCACCCATAATTATAGATGTATCCTTTCACATGTGTACTCGCTTCCAATACCACACCTAACAATAATAACACCTTACAATAACACATACACAAACTTAGAATAATCACATATCACACCCATAAAATATATTCCAAAAACCGCTCAAGCTTTATTATTAAATACTTGGGTAAAATCCCAAAATCCAACGGAATCCATATTCCAACACAATACCAAACATCTAACGTCACTAACAAACATCCCAAAACATAATACTAAATAAAACAAAATCACACACGGCTCGAGCTCCATCCTAGCGTTCGTCTATCTTGAAATAATTCAACTACTCGCCGTAGACTCCAGGTCCGAATCCACTTCGTCTTCCTCACTTAGCCATCCATTTCGGTTTCCCTCGGGCTGTGTCAGTGGACGACTAGCAAAGCCACTCTCGGGATTCCTTCCTTCCTCCTTTATGCGATCCACAAACCCATACAATTCACGAGGCTCAGCCCGAACTGCTCCCCCATCTTCTATGAATTTGGGACATTTCCCAGGGTACCTAGTCGTGGAGCCGTCTTTATTGGTTACCTCCATCTCGTACACTTCTACCTCCGTTCCACCTACGTTCACTAAGGTCAGCTTTTCCTCGATCAGACATGGCCACATGCTTGCAGGAATCAAAATCCTCATGCTAGCTCGCCTCAAGCTACCGATCCTCTTGCAACCAGTAGCGACAACAATTGCCCAACGAAGCTTGCTACGCGCGAGAGGTGCCATGCTAAAAATGACACATAAGATACTAAGTACGAGGGTCCAATAGACGTCCAAAACTCAACATAACTACCCATAAACTCAAGAAGGACAAGCACGTAAAATACCATATTCACACATAGGCCCTAAATGCAACTATATGAGGGACTCCTAGGTTATAGTCTAGGTTCAACCACCTACTTCTCTATAACCAAGGCTCTGATACCAATCTGTCATACCTCGCCAATGACGGAAACGCGAGTGTAACATCATGGATATCATCACAACACTTGGCGTCTAAATAGAGAAATACTACATGCAATTTAATAGAGCAAAGTACAAACACAAAGTGTCGTAACGATACCCCAAAATAAATAACCAAAACAATCTCCAAGGTATCTTCATTAAAACGTAAAGTAAAAATGAAAGACAATCAAGTATCTCAACAAATCCAATTTAATCAAATTAAAACTTAAAGTTATTCATCCTCAAATGCAAACTAGTCTCTTCTAGTCACGCCCTTCTATCTTAGCCTTAGAATGCTCACCTGAAAATGATGCTTAAAAACGTCAACATAATGTTGGTGAGATTCATAGGTTTAAGACACACAATACACCTCAATTATCAGTTCACTGTGATTATAAAACATAGCAGGACAGCAAAAATATAGTTATTATACAACTAACATGCAATCACAGCTTACGGGACGGAACGTGCCCACCGATCCAAGTACAAATTGGGACGGAACGTGCCCACCGATCCAAATATCACCACAATTGGGACGGAACGCGCCCATCGATCCAATATAATGGGTAAATTAATACCCTCCGGCTGAACCACACAGAATAATAATGAGTAGAGCCACTAGGACTTTCCCACTCAAATAATCACCACACAGAAACACCACAATAACATGCAGTATACATATAATAACCATTACAAGTCCATGCTTTTTATTAAACACATAATCACAGTAACTCAAAACATTTAAACAAGCATCATCTCCATCCCAAGTTTAAAACAAAGTAAAAATTGGTACTATGAAACTCACCTCAACCTTGCAGCTTCCAAATTATCCACACACAAATCTAACCAAACAAAACATTACCACATTACACGCGACCAAGCTAAAAGCTATAGTCCATGTAACACATATATGATAGATGTCTAAGGTTCATGTAACCCACTACGGATCACCTAGACTCCATACTAATCATCACCCAATACCTAACACTCACTAAATCCCTTAATTAAAACTTTCAGAAAACGCAGATTTTTAGGGCACTTTCACCCACATAAAATCACAGCGAATAAAGCTTCAAAACTCATACAAAAAATTCACCATGATCCTTCATAAGCATAAAAGCTTTTCCCAGAAGGCCATGCACTAAAAACATACACAAGTACTCAATGAAAAATCAAACATGTCAACTATCCAGATTCGGATCTGATCTGACATCAAAAAGTATTGACCTCGTAGACCTACTCGCACAACTTATTATCTCCTAATTTTCACGTGGAAGTCAAATATAATATAGAACTCAATTCCCACTGAAGGCCTAACCCTAATAACACTTTTAAAGCCATAGTTGACCTCAATACTTTTACCCTAATTCTGTCCCGGTTTAACAGTTTTGGCACCTTAACTCATAAAATTCGTTTGACTGACTTCCCGACCTCAAAAACACTTGTGGCTGGACTTTTTGGAAAGCTCTTTATCTGTACTACAATCTAGACATAAAATTCATGATCTAACTCATCTCCATCTGTTAAACACAATCGAATCTTTACAGCCTTATAAATCTGTCAAAACCCTAACTCATTAATTAACATGTTTTAAACTCTAATCTTTACACCAATCACCATAATATTATTAATTAATGATCCCAACATGTTTAATATCATTAATTTACAGAAACCCATAAACTCTAGATCCATCATAATTTTTATTACATGAATCATAAAAATTTAATTAACATAAGTATGATAAATTTACCTTGATTAATGGAAGATGAAAACCCTAAAAAAAAATATTCTCCTCTTCTCCTTTAGGTTTGGCCGAAAATTTCAATAGGAGAGGAATGAGGGTTTTGGTTTTGTATTTATAGTGGTCTAAAGATTATTCTAGATATCTTTTCCTCCAAGTTTTGCAATTAGAATACAATTTGGTTTCCTTTTTTTTTCCTTAACCATAATCGGCCGAATTTAATATATATATATATATATATATATATATATATATATATATATATATATATATATATATATATATATATATATATATATATATATATATATATTAAATTTAATTATTACACTAAAAACCTTGTACTCTTTATATTTTATAAAAACCCTATACTTAAATTAACACCTTATGCGATAAACTCCTGATTTTATGACAACCCGGAAAAATATCATTTTCAAAATAAAGTTTCCAAAAATAGAAATTTCACACTTAACATTAATATACTCCATAAAAATAACCTCCACGTAACTTACTAACGCTCAAATAATTGAACGGAAACTTGTTATGCAAAACCACAAAACATCAAAATTACACAAGTCATTTCTACACCACCAAGGCGATCAAAATGAACTTCTCCCAAAATTCACACTACCAATCTCATGAAGAAAACATCACACCAAGGGATTTAGTGCTAACACACGTACCTATTACCCATAAACCGCACATATACCACATCTAAGCACATAGTACACACCACATAAAAGTTAAATAGGTTGAGACTTATTCGTCAAACTAACCTGCTAAAATCACGGTTGTTACACTGTGGCTTCATTGACCACCTTCCTAAGGATTGTCTAATGGACAACAGTTGTGAAATTTGTGGAGATCCCACTCATGACACTTCAGGACATGAGAAGGTCATTCAGACCAAAAGAGGTATGACCAAGTCATCCTCTCAATCTACTGAGTCTACCTCTGCAATTAAATGCAAAATCTGTGGTAGCTCAGTCCACTCAACCTCTGACCATGAATCAATTGCTACTTTTAAGAAGGCTACAAAAGTCAAGCCCTCCAAGAAGAGGGGTCCTAGAAAGAACTAACTCAGTTTACCATTTGTGCAGAAACATACCAGGGAGCCAGTTTGGCATCTAGATAGTGGATGTTCAAGGAGCATGAGTGGTGTGAAAGAGTATCTGCACAAATATGTAGAAGAACCAGGACCCAAGGTAGTATTTGCTGATAATTCATCATGTCTCACTGAAGGTTATGGTTCAGTAAACTGTAGTGGTATAGTCTTTACTAGGATAGCTTATGTCAATGGTCTCAAGTACAATTTGATCAGTGTCAGTCAACTATGTGATGCAAAATACATAGTTCAGTTTGATGATAAGCAAGGAACCATCTTCAATGTAAATAAGGAAGTTGTCCTTATTGCACCAAGAAGGCAAGACGTTTATGTGTTAGACATGTCCAGTCTAACTCAGAATGGAACTTGTCTCTTTGCTAAGGCCACTGAAAACCTCAACTGGCTTTGGCATAAGAGACTCTCCCATCTGAACTTCAAAAAAAAACAGTCTTGTGAAACAAAACAAGGTCCTTGGCTTACCATCACTTTTGTTTTCAAAGGATAAACCATGCTCTGCCTGTGAAAAAGGTAAACATCATAGAGCATCCTTTAAAACCAAAACAAACTTTTCCATCAGGAACTGCCTTCATCTTCTCCATATGGATCTCTTTGGGCCCATCAGTCCTAGATCCATTAACCATGAGAAGTACACTCTGGTCATTGTGGATGAATACTCAAGATACACTTGGGTTTACTTCCTGATAAAAAAGAGTCAGGCAGCTGAAACAATCATGTCCTTTGTCAGGAACATTGAAAATCAAAATGACATTAAAGTCAAACAGATTAGGACTGACAATGGGACAGAGTTCAAAAACTATGAACTTAAATGTTTCTGTGATGAGAAAGGAATTTCCTAAAATTTTTCCTCCCCTTACACACTTGAAGAAAATGGTGTTGCTGAAAGGAAAAATAGAACACTCATTGAAGCAGCTAGGACAATGCTAAATGGATCAGTCCTTTCCAAATACTTCTGGACTGAAGCAGTAAAGATTGCCTGTTACACACAAAACAGATCCATCATTGTCAAGAGACATAGCAAAACCCCTTATGAGCTATTCAAGGGAAGGATCCCTAACATCAGCTACTTTCATGTCTTTGGGTGTCCTGTGTTTATTCATAATCACAAGGATCACTTAGGGAAATTTGATGCCAAAGCTGATGATGGATACTTCTTAGGATACTCTCTTGTCTCAAAGGCCTTCAGGGTGTTCAACACTAGGAGACAGCAAACTGAGGAAACATTCCATGTTACCTTTGATGAGAGCACTGATGCAATCAGTGTCTCTAACACCTCAGTGGAAGAGATAGGTATTGATGATTCATCAAGATACCCTCCTGATGAACATCATCCTGACAATGATCCTTCCACTCAGTACCAAGCAAATGCTGACATCTCCTACTACATCATCCCTCATAACCTTCCTTACCCAACCATCACTGAGTTTGTTGAAGCACAAAGAAGTACTGATGCAATCAATCAGTCTGAACAAAGTGCTCAGGAACCAAACAATCTCAGTGATCAGTCAAACCAGTCAGACACTCAAGATCTTGAAGATCATCAGGTGTCTACACTAGACCCTACCAATCAGGCCTCCACAAGTTCTAATCAGTATCCAAGACCTCAAGACAGTTGGACTAGGTCTCAAGATATAGAACTTGTCAATATAATTGGAGAGCCTATTGAAGGGATGCTCACCAGAAGCATGGCTGCTAGTCTAAGAGTAGCCTCTGCCAATGAATGCCTATTTGTGGACTTCATCTCCACAATTGAACCCAAAAGTGTCAAAGAAGCACTTAAACATCCAAGTTGGGTTCAGGCCATGCATGATGAACTGGAACAATTTGACAGAAACAAGGTCATGACCTTGGTCAAATGTCCTAAAGATGTTTCAGTCATCGGCATGAAATGGGTGTTCAAAAATAAATCTGATGAAAATGGCATAGTCATTAAAAACAAGGCCAGACTTGTAGCCAAAGGCTATAATCAACAAGAAGGCATTGACTATGAAGAAACATTTGCACCAGTGGCAAGGATGGAAGCCATCAGGATCTTCCTTGCATTTGCAACCTACATGAACTTCAAGGTGTACCAAATGGATGTCAAAAGTGCATTCTTAAATGGCTCACTGAAAGAAGAAGTTTATGTTCAGCAACCTCCTGGATTTGAAAGCAGTGAGTTTCCTGACTATGTCTGCAAGCTTAACAAAGCCCTTTATGGACTAAAACAAGCACCCAGGGCATGGTATGAAACTCTCTCAGCCTTTCTGATCCAAAACAAATTTGTCAGAGGCAAGATAGACAACACATTGTTTATCTATAGGACAAATGGTGATGTCATCCTTGTACAAGTATATGTGGATGATATCATATTTGGCTCAACAAGTTATAAACTTTGTAAACAGTTTGAAAAACTGATGGCAAAGAAATTTGAAATGAGTATGATGGGAGAATTGACTTACTTTCTTGGACTGCAAATCAAGCAGACTGATAAAGAAACCTCTTTCAGTCAAGAGAAGTATGTCAGAAGCCTACTGAAGAAGTATGAGCTCAGTGACTGTGCCTCAGTCAAAACTCCCATGGTTCAACCAAACAACCTTGGTCCTGACCTTACTGAAAAACCAGTGAATCAAACTCTTTTCAGAGGAATGATTGGGTCACTGATGTATCTACTTGCATCAAGGCCTGACATCCAATTCTCAGTCTGTTTGTGTGCCAGATATCAATCTGACCCAAGAGAATCTCATCTCACAACTGTGAAAAGGATACTCAGGTACCTGAAAGGTACTCCATACCTTGGATTATACAATTCAAAATGTTCAGGATTTGATCTCAAAGGATACTCAGACTCTGACTATGCTGGATGCAACATGGACAGAAAAAGTACCTCAGGCTCCTGCCAAATCCTTGGTGGAAAATTAGTCTGTTGGAGTGCTAAGAAGCAACAATCAGTTGCCATGTCTTCAGCTGAAGCTGAATATGTTGCAGCAGCCAGTTGTTGTGCAAATGTACTCTGGATGAAAAGTCAACTCAGTGACTATGGAATCCAGTATAAGATGGTTCCCATCTTTTGTGATAACACAAGTGCAATTGCCATCTCAAACAACCCAGTTCTTCATCAGAGAACTAAACACATTGATATTAGATATCACTTCATCAGGGACCATGTCATGAATGGTGACATTGAATTACACTTCATTCCTACTGAATATCAGCTAGCTGATATATTCACCAAACCTCTAGATGAACCAACTTTCACAAGACTGAAAGCTGAATTAGGAATGTTGGATATTGAGAATCAGTCCACTGATTGAATCCATCCAACTAAGTGTAAATTCTGAAAACCTCAGGTCCCTGACTCTATGTGTTCCTCAGTGAAAAAGATCACTGAATCACCTTCCCTGAACCCCTCACTGAATGAAAAGTCATTCAGGGCCCTCAAAATGACATTCAATGCTAACTTAAATGCTCTAAGTATCTAGTTAGTAAATGTCCGAGGTTGGTAACTGAATTCTTATTTTATATAAGAATATTTGTTCTTTTGCCTTCTGGCATCCACCTCTGAGCCCCCACTTACCCACTTGGCATTTAATGCCTCTTTTCTCACATAAAAAATATGTGATGATGTAAACTCTGCAAATTACACTTTTTGCAGACAGCACAACTGTTCACCTCGACTGTTGCGCAAAACTCAGAAAAGTGGAGTGGTGGCATTTAATGCGGATCCCAAACATTTTTATACAAAACGGTTTTCAAAATTTTTGAGAATAACTCCGCTTATTGCCTAAACCACCCCTCTCCACTTCTCTATAAATACCCCCAAACAAATCAACACATACACGTTTTAGAAAATTTTTAAGCAAAACTCTTGCCCTTTTTTCTCTCAAAAAATTAGTGTGTGTATTTTTCATCTTTAGACCCAGACCATCCTTTTCTTGCAAAACCAAGACTTTTCAAAAAAAAATGGCTGCTTCTAAAGCTATCACCTACACCCCAAATGTAGAATTCACAATGGAGGGCGTGGACCTGACCAAAAATAACGTCGTAAGAAATTTTGCCTACCCCAAAAATTTTTGGGCGTACAAGAATGTAGTCAAATATCTTCAAAACTGCTTTCTTGCTACGACGTTTACAAAAACCCCCTCAGTCATATATCATGACTATCTGAGGGAATTCTGGTGTACAACAGTGGCAACAAGCCCTGAGGACACCAAAGACTCCATAATCACGTTCTCAGTGATGAATGGGAGAAGGACCCTCTCCCTGGATTACCCAACCTTCATCGAGGCCACAGGTCTTGATTTCACTGAGAACTTTAAGCCTAACCCCACTGACGTAGAAGTAAAGGCCGAATTGCTTTTACTTGGGCCACATGATGAAAAACATCCTGATGTGGCCCCAGGAACCCTTTTGGCCAAAGTGCCTATCATTAAGACCTGGTTCCCTCCTGTCTGGAGGATCCTGATGACCTTTGTCATTCAGGTCCTTGGGGGCAATAAATCCTCCACGGAGCAATTGAATGCATCACAACAATTGATGGTGTTCAGTCTTCTGGAGGGTAGAAAGATAGACATCGGAGGAATAATCTTCCGAGACCTCGTAGCCAAGCTATCAGGAAAATCTAGGCAAAGACATATGTCTTACCCTAGGTTCATTTCCTGTGTGCTTCAGGACTTACTAGGCTCTGAATATGTTAGGCCAAACGTTGAGGGATCTAAACCTGACGTTTTACACAAAGCCAACTATTCAAGAGACCTTACTGAGGTACAACCAGTCTCCCTGACCACATACATGCTGTTGGTCATTCAGGGAGCAAATGCTGTCTCACCAGTACCTTCTCCTACAAAAAAAGAGAAGAAGAAGAAGGCAGGGTCCAAGAAGGTGGTTAAACCCAAACCACTCGCCCTTGAGACTTCTGCCTCAGAGCCTAAAGAAAGGCAAACAACGGCCAAGACATCTGAGACACCCATTCTTGAGACTCTCTTGACCTTAAAACAAACGCCAACGGAAGGTACTGAGAAATCATCCTCAGTGTCCTCGGGCAAAACCTTTCCTCATGGCTCTACTGACATACACAAGTCAGTAGGGTCTGGAACCTTCATCCTCTCACATCCCAATGAAGGCATTAGTCAATCACAACCTTTTCCTGAGGGAGTACAGGGTCCTATACCCTCGGTAGAGCAGCACTACTCTACTGAGAAGGGGACCCAAACCCAATCGCATCCTGTTTATGGTCCTGAGAAATCACACTCGAGATCTCAGGGAGAAACGGTCCCTAAATCCCCAGAAGGGCAGTACAACCCTGATGGGAAGGGGGACCTCAACCAATCATTGCCTCATGATAGTACTGGAAAACACCCACCAGTCCTTGAAGGCACTCAGGGGGACAAAGACTCAGAGGGATTAAAACCACCCGCTGATACGGAACCCACAACCCCCTATGGCGAATCCAGTCACTTGGGAACTGACTCCAAAGTCCAGGCTGAGAAAACCCACTCAGTGCACTTGGAGGGGTCAGGACCTGGCTACAATGAAGGCAACCCCTCTTTTGAGGGGGAGCTGGATTCTTCCCTGGTTCCTAATATGGCGGATCTTCAGAACTTAATAAATGATGCATCTGATGAAGAGATTGTATATTTTGGGGACGAAAAAATTTTTGGTGCTGGGGAGGAAACAGAGACTGACACACTCAATTCTCCTTAGCACACTGAACAACCATCTCCTCCTCCTGAGGATCAGCCAGGGCCATTCACCCAACCATCAACATCATCATCATCATCAGGCACCTCATCTGCTCCTGCTACTCCTTAGTGGTTGCAGAAGTATGATAATGTTCTTCCACTCACTGAAAGGCAGCTGGTAATGTTCCTCCGCAAAGCCAACCATGCTCTCTTTCGTGAACTTACTGAAGAACAATGGGAACAGCATACTGAAGCAGCAGCCAACTATGCTGACTTCAGGGCTACTGTTGAAGAATCTCAGGGTAAAGTGCTTCAGGTCGCCAAACTCACTGACAAACAACTCGGTGACCTGAGGGAATCTCTTGATTGTATGGGTACTGAACAGGACAAGCAACGCACCAATATCCTGAAGACTCTTAATTCCATTCAGGAGAAAATGAGAGATGACCCAACCCTGATCACAAAGCTGAAAGAGTACATGGATACTCAGAAGACCACCTCCACCAACATTGCTGAGCTTCTAAAGCTTCTTCCTGGGGTGGATCTTAAAACCATAAGGTCTTAGCAAGATTCTATTCAACAGTCAGTCACTGATTCCAAGGAGTGCCTGACACAGCTATCCTCAGCCTTTGATCAGCTCTCCAACAAACATAATGAGCTGATCACCCATTACACCACAAAGGTAACTGAACTCACTGACAATCAGGCTACCATGGCTGAAGAAATGTCCACACTGAAGAATGAGACCACTGAAGTCAAGAACATAGTCTCCAGCATCCTGTCTATTCTTCAAGCCTCTCCGGTTACCCCAACTCCTCAGTCAACAGGTGCATACACTGAAGTTTCAGCATCTGTTGAGGGGGAGAAACGTGATGATCTTACTCCTGAACCTTCATCCTCAGGACTTGTTGTTGCTACAATCCCTGTACAACCTGAAGCCATAGCAACAGAAGTGCCTGAGACTTCCACCAGTCAACCCCTTCCCACTGACAAAGGGAAGGGAATCATGGTGACTGAAGATCCTCCTCAACTACAATTGGTTCCGGCATCAACTGAAAGGCGTCCAGACCCTGATGCACCATTTATGGTTGAATTGGATGGTGGAAAGACATTCTTTGGAACTCCAGCAGAAGTGGCCGTAGTCTTGCACGAACAGGACATAAGAAGAGCCAAAGAAAAAGACCAGCAACTCAACAGACCAATAATTGCTGAGGTTGCCAAGGAGGTAATCAAGGAGACTGACAAGGTCATCAAAGGGGAAGAATTCCTCAAGCTTCAGGCTGATCTCATTCTGGAACACAATCAGCAGGCCAAGCTTAGAGAAGAAAGGAGGAAGAAAACCTATGAGAGGTATATGTGCCACATGACAAAGACCAAGGGAGAAGGCACCATCAATGATATGACCATTCACCTGACAAACCCTATAAGCGTTACGGTTCACAGGGGACCAAGAAAGTCTGAGGTAAACAAACCCTTCAAGTTCTCAGACTATGGGTTAAGGGAATGGGACATGATGATTCCCATCCTGAGGAAGAAGAAAGGCAAGATTGTTCCTAGCCTTCTAAAGACACTGAACGCCAAATATGAGGAACTTGAAAAAGTGGCTAAGAGTCTAGGAATAGATCATGAGAAGGCGCTTGCTTCTCAGGGACTGTCAATCCCTGAACCTACTCAGAAGATTGGGAGGAAAAGGAAAGCTGTAGAACAGGAGCCTGAAAAGTTCATAGTTGCCCTTCACTGCGACAGGACTCCACCTCAAGGGGTCAAATTTGTTCCCAATTAGGTTATCAAGAACCCTGAGTATGGTATTTTCTTTGTCGATGAGTTCAGCCAACCGGCCTTCCAAAGAGTCAGTGATATCAACCTTGTGGAAACGACAACTCTTCTGGCATACAAGCTAATGGCACTTTCCATGAAGAGCCCTGAAAATGAAGAGTTTGTCAAGCTGATGGATAGGATGATGAATGACCGACCTGACAAAGAAGTGTTAGTGTCGAAGAAAGCTAAACTGGAGCTCTTGGGTATCTTGGAAGGCGGAGTAAAAGAACCGTGAGTATTATGTTAGATGTTAGGACTTTGTAAAGGATATTAATAAAATGATGGCCCATGTTTTTTGTTATATCAGTATCCTTTCATAGCTTTCTAGTATATTCAGTATAAGAAGAAGCCCATTTGCTCACTTATAACTGATCAAAACACTTAGGCATAATTTATATCCAAATAGGGGGAGATTGTTAGGTCCGTCAGTACCCAAGCATCCTGAAAACAGGATTTGGACACAAATTAGCCAAGTGTTAATCAACCTTAAACACTCTCAAGTCATTGAGTGAACAGTCACACAGTGAGTTACCTTCAAGATGCTTAGGACGAGTCTAAGAAGAAAGATTCACCATTCAGTGAGGCGGAACTCCCTGAGTGTCACTTAAGCCAAAGAAGAAGGTAATGGGTTCAGTGAGTATTGGACAAGAACTCACTGAACCCCCAGTCTCCTCAACAACAATAAATGATTGAAGACTGAAGACCTAGACTGAAGAATCAGAAGTCTGAAAGAAAGGCGGGATTAGGCGGGAAGAGTTTGAGAAGATAAGGAGAAGTCTTATCGGGCCAAAAACAAACCTTCCCTAAAACGGCTTAAAGTCAAGAAGTGTCAGACCTGACACTCGGAAATACTTTTAGCCTATTCCTATTGGTTCATGGAAATGAAAAATACTGTTGTAGTTGTCAGACACGCTAGGTTATTCTTTTTGTATTTTTTAATCATAGGTGCTCCTTTATACTTGTGTATAAATAGGAACAGATAGGAGAAAAGTGGGTTAAGTTTTGTGCATTAAAAGCTTAGACTTTCACAAAACCACTTTTCTCCTACAAAGAGTAACCAAGTCCCTGAGATAGCTCAGTGGGTCGATATTGTTACCACTCCAGAATATCTTGAGTTTAGATAAGAGACAAACCATACATTGTCTATTCAATCCCAAGTGTTTTTCCTCAAACACTTGGGTAATAGATTCTTTTGATTGATTTCTAATAAGAATTTAAACGTTGAAAAACTTGTGTTTTATCTTTACGTTTTATTTATCCGTTATAATTAATCAATACATTAATCTCAGTCATAAACACAATTAGATTAACTTTGTAGTTACTTCTAAGTGTGTAAAGGGAACAACACTATATCATCCCTTTTAGTTTCCGCATTCTTTTGAATCGGTTGAAAGTCACCCTCGGTAATAACATGCCAAAGATCAATGTCTTTTGATTTCACATACGTTTCGAATCTTGTTTTCCAATATATAAAACAATCGGTTTCGAAAAGTGATGGTCTTTGCATAGATTTCCCTTCTAGATATTTGTCGGAATCCATTGATCGATTCAAGTTTTAAAATACAATTTACTTTAAAATCTTGACTGACGTGGCTTCTGATACCAATTGTGAAAAACTAGAAGGGGGGGGGGTTGAATAGTTTTCCCAGTTTTTAAATCTTCTTAAAAACTTTGCTTTGAAAAACTTTGATTCGAATCTTATGTGTAACTAATCAACATCAATATGAACACTACACTAAACTAACTAGTATAAATAATGAAAGTAAAGAGAAGAGATGGAAAGATCAAACCGGGACAAAAGGATTTATAGTGGTTCGGCTACGAAGCTCTTCTTCGCCCTACTCCACTCCCCGAGTACCACACTCGAAAGTTTCAAGCACTATGTCAACAAGACCTCCCTTCAGGCGGAGAAAACCGTACACGTCGCTTATCTTATTTTCCGACACTAAGCTAGATGTCGAGTTCTAATCTTAGCTAGCACCAATCTACCACAATCTACTTGATCCTTTCTACTTCACACAATCTACACCCAAGACTCAATCTACCCGACCTATCTATGATCCTCTCGATCAATCACACAAACCCAATGGCTTCAAGAGATCTCCAAGATCTCGACACGATCGCAATGATCTACCCTCACTTGACTCAATCTATCCTATCAACTCTTGATCAATCTTGATCAACACACAAGCCCAATGGCTACAAGAGATATTCAATATATTTATAAGATCACAATGATCTTTCCTCACAAACTCTCAAAAGAAAAATAATCTTGATGTATACTATGATACAATCAAGTGTGTAACAAGTGTTACAAGTGCTCTACCTACAACTATAACACTTTGTATCCTCTTGGATATCTTGTGTTCTTCTCTTGCACTTGAAGAAGAATGAAGAGGATCACTTGGATGGATGATTGGATCACTCTTAAACAAAATAAACTAAACTAAATGATCAAGAAGAAAAGATGTGAGGAGAGTATTAAACTCAGAAAGTTTTGTGTGAAAAAGGATGCCCAAAATCTGTGAAGTGGGCTGGTATTTATAGGCAGAAAAAATCTGGCCGTTATAGGGACACAGTACCACTAAACCACACACGGTACCACTAAATTTAGTGGTACCGTGCCAGACAAAAACGCTCCTCTTTTTGTCTTTTCTGGTGAAAACTTATTTGGGGAAGTTTGGAGCTGATTTTGGGGGAAAATAGTTGTTATGTATTTTGAACTTATTTTTCCATTAAAACATTTCTTAATTATTCAAAAATAATTTGTAAAGTATATTTTTGAAAGAAATGTTTTGTCACATTAAAAATGTGAAGTCTTAAGCACAAATTTACTTCTATGATCATTTGTCAAGTTGTAAATTTGTTCTAGAGTGATTTGTGTAGAAATGGGATCTTTCGACTAAAAACTTGTTTACGTTAATTTTAACGTAACGTGTTTTCACATTTTGTCATCCTCAAAACGTGAAGTTATCGAAAGATATAAATAACGTTTTTAGAACATTATTTGCATCAACAAACTAGTGTATCTGCTTTGGTCAACCTAAATGGAACTTGTTTTCTGTCTTAATATTGTTATTGTAGCAATGATTCTCATTTTCTGTGTTCTTACCGAGGCAGTTGCATTTCGTCTCAAGTGCTTGTAAAAATCCTTTTAAACTGCCCCTAGAAACTGGAATTAAAGGGTGTTTGGGATTGCGTTTGCAAAACATATTATGTGTGGAAAACTAGGGCTGAGCATCGGGCCGGATCCCGACCTGACCCGCCAAATCCCGATACCGAAAGAAGTAGAAAATCCATACCGATACCGAACCGAATATGCATCGGGTCGGTTCAGTTATACTCGGGATAAGTCGGTTGGTTTTCGGGACAATGCACCACAACCCGAAATCACAGGTCTGGGAAAATAAAGTTATAAAACTGGAAGGAAAATGTAAATAAAGACCTTACCCATTCATAGAAACTTCTTTTATAAGATTCTAAGTAACACAGTTTTTTTTTTTTTTTTGAACGGCTAACTCTCCTATACTACCCCTATTACAATTAAATCTCCGTTGCCAAGATTTGAACCCTGGTCTTTTCCCCCAAAGGCAAATGCCTTACCACCACGCCACAAGGGGTGGGGCAAGTATAACACAGTTACTTTGATAAAAACAAGTATAACGCGTATCAAGATATGGTCTGCATATATTATTCGACAGATGTGGTGTTCTTCGATGTGTTTTTACACTAAACTGACTACCTAAGAGACCTTGAAGCCTACACTCTTTGTTCTTCATTATTTATTCGGAGATGGAGATGAGACGATTGATTGGGAGATAGATAGATTTTTTTTTCCGAAGTCAACTCTAATGCCACCGTTGTTATCCGCTGTTAGTCTTGGGGTTAAGCTTGAAGCTAGCATATTCTTTTTTTTTTTTCGAACATAAAGACACAACAACAGCTGCTGTGGGGGCGGGATTTTTTAGTTGGGAGATAGATAGATTTTTTTGTTTGGAAGGCCGAAGATAGATAGATCGATTTGGGAGATAGATGGAGAGTTGTGTAGATCTGAGATAATGTTGGGAGAGATAGAGTGGAGTAGGTAGTACTGAAAAAGGTATATATATAAAAGGGAATCGGGACACTCGGTTATACTCGGGATAATGTCGGTTTTTACCTCGACCCGACCCGAAACCGACTTTCACTAAAAATTAAAACCGACTACCGACCCAAATTTCACTAATTCGGTATCGGGACACTCGGTTTCGGTCGGTTTTTCAGGATTTTTCGGTTTCGGTCGGTTTTGCTCACCCGGAAAACTGCACTTCTCCCTATGCAATGACCGTGCAATCTTTTGTAAAATGCAATCCCGAACACCTCTTAGCTATTTGGGATGGTGAAAGCTGACTTTGTAAAGGGTCAAAATTGTTTCGGTATGGGTCAGGGTCAGGGTCAGATTGATTCATTGACATGATACATTTGTCCAATTAATATTACTCATGTCAAATTTGATTCCAACAATCTTAATTTTCAATTATTTTTGTTCATTGGGTAAAATGTTAGTATGTGATCGTATTCATTACAGACAACATTTGAATGGCTTTTTAACTCGCTCTGTTTTTAGAAATATTTCACGGCAGTTCTACTTGTCGAATTATTACCTTAACAGAAATTAGAAATACTGTGTGTGATGCAAAGAACCTAATGAATCATGTAACAGATAAAAGTAATTCCGTTTTCTAGATTAACAAACAATCTACAGGTTCAATTAAATTGTCATGATTTGTATAAGTGTTGCTTTTGGATTTTAAAGTTTCAGCATCTGGACAAACCCAATGAGCAGAAACTACTCATGAAAAGATGACCTGGCTCATGCCCATCTTTAGTTTAAAAAGGAAAAGCTCTGTTATCCTGAAAATTATTGATATAAAGCACGACCTTGTCCCTAGGGGATTGATAGTCATGAACTCTGTTATATTACAGTACCTACTGATGCAGTCGAGGAGCAAAAATTCCTTTGACTAGCATCATCCATTACGCGAAGGTCGCATTCAATAACTAAAAACCTCCTAAGAAAGGTGACCTTTCAGTTCAGTTTATAACCACTAAAAAGAACAACATCCTAAAACAACTAAAACTATTGCCACTTTTTAAGGCATCTCAACTTCAAAAACAGAGATCCCCGCTGTTAAAACTTGAGGGTGCCGCAGTAATCTCCAAGCGGCCTGTCCATTCTTCTCCTGGCTTCAAAGTAATCGGATTTGCAACCACCGCACCATCAACACAAACCATCCGTCTGTATTCATCAACTCCCATATCTGTCATTGCTTTTGCCTTTTTAGCCCAAGGATTCCATACCACTAAACACACAACAATAAACCAAAAAGGTCAGCAAAGGATCCACGTTCGACACATTAAGTCTTGATGAATACGTTATGAGCAATCAATCTTACCAACATCTGAGAGGCCTTCCCTTCTTATCACATATGTCCGCCTCCTTTCATGATCAAGTACAGCAACAATATTTGGAGGCGCAAGATACACACGATCAAACTGAAATAAATCACAGAACCAACATGAACGTTACTCAAATTACCATTAAAATGCAACTGAAATGAGAAGTTACTAACAATTGAGATTTACCTCTGCTTCAAAGGTAATGGCGTCTCCTTGTTCAGTAAATCGTTCTTTTTCACAAAGGTTGTCCAAGTAGTCCATTGTTTCAAGCCCTTCAACCCTCACTTCGCTGTCATATAACATCACATTATAGTCAAAGTCAATTGTGCATTTATGCAAAGCCAATATTGAAAAGTTATGGTTAAAAAAAGTTGAATTCTTTATTGATACCTGATGTCAGAAACTGATAGATAAGAGTGATAAGCAAATGAGAAGCGAAAAGGCTTCCAATTAATGTTCCTGACTCTGGATGTTAAGGTCAGGTTGCCATTCAATCCAAGGCAGACTCTAAGACGAAGCTCAAAGCTAAAAAAAAGGGATCTCAATCAGCCACATGTGCCTATAAAAAAGGAATTGTGGTCCAAAATTATATCACAAATAGTTCACAGCTGAAAATAAATTAGAACCTGTGTGGCCAAATCTTGAGGTCTTCTTCAGATGGTTTCAGTAGCAAATCAATAAACGAACTCCCATTTGAAGATTTAGCAGGAAGTGGTGGAGGAGCTTCATCGACAATCCAGAGTTTGTTTCTGGCAAATCCTTGTTGCTCAAGTGAACCACAATTACTAAACTGCACAATGAGTTGCATGTACAAACAGAGTCAATTCTGCTATCTACTTCTAGTTCAAAATTAGCGACTTTTTATAAAAGACTTGTAGATTTACCTGAGGAAAACAGATTGCAATACCTCCTCGGTTCACTTTTGGGGCCTTAACAACCTGAAAATCGTCCAAAGTTGTACACATTAAGGTGCTATGTCCCAATTCCAAAACATGATTTGCATACCTATTGGCTTACTGTCATTTTAACAAGCCATTGACGCTACTCATTTTGGTCCAATTCTTGACGTATTTTAAATAGTGACTAAACTAACAAAATCGATCAATGATTAGTCAATAAAATACATTTATCTCGATATCAGGTTTCTTCAGATTTAATGAATTTTTCCCCAAACAATCAAAATCATTATCAGTTTCTACAAAACACTTGGGATGACTATAATTGGTTGATTCAATCTATCTACTATAGTAAACAATAGCAACAAAAGATCGAATTGAACTCCTAAAAGTGGTAAGAATTCAATCAAGATTCTTAAAATGCCTTATAAGACAACATAATTAAGAGGGGGGGGGGGGGGGGGGGGGGGGGGGGGGGGGGGGGGAATTGACACCTTACTACTAGTGAACAAGTGTTCATCGCCTCGAGCGTTACGCCATGAAATGACCTGTCCCCCCTGCAAGCTGACCTGAAAAAAAACGATCGCTTATAATTCAGTAAACAAATCTAACTTAAGATCAAAATCACTTCATTGATGCAAACATTCTACTACTAATTATCTAAACTTAAGGCAAAATCTTAATGAAAATTTAGGGTTTATAGATAGGATCAGACCTTAGCTGAAGCGCCTCGTGGATTCCGAAGCACGATTTGATCGATCCCTTTCGAATCTTTCACCCATTCAATGGCCATTTTGCAATCGGAAACTACCGCAGGATGGCCCATTTTCTTATTTCTCAGAAAAAATGCACAAATATTTTTCAATCCGCTCCTTAACTGCTTGCTTTTATAAACCCTTAACGACACATTTTGCGCGTGATATATGTCGACATCATTTGAGAGGTGGTGCCAAGTGTTACTAATTTTTGTACTCTTAGTATATTTCTAGTGAAAAAAGGAACACCCTTTTTAATCTTGTGAAGAATCTTTAAAATCCCCATCTACTTTAATTCAATTCTTTTCCCAATCAAACTCTCTTCTCAGAACATCAAATTTCTTACTAAAAATGTTAAGTGGTTCCAATTGGCAAACTGCTCATGAACTATCACCTAAAATTCAAGAAAAGAATCCAACCATATATCAAATGAAGCATGAAAAGTAGCAAACAACACATGTAGTAATTAAACAATATAAATATTAAATGCATACAATCCTTATTTAATTAAATCAAATATCTCACAATAAACTACTAATAACATACATGCATGATGCAATACAACCCACATTACTAAATCAAGAACATGCAACTTAGATACAAAATAATCACATTACCATTTCGAAAATGCAATGCCAAACACTCCCTAATGTGTAGTTTGCAAGCAAGAAACAGTGTTTCTAACTCTATTAATCCTAAGAGGAAAAACGTTTTGTCAATGTACAGCCGAAGATTAAGAATAAATAATCAGAAAATTAAATAATCAAC
Source organism: Artemisia tridentata subsp. tridentata (assembly GCA_021014915.2). Taxonomy (NCBI): domain Eukaryota; kingdom Viridiplantae; phylum Streptophyta; class Magnoliopsida; order Asterales; family Asteraceae; genus Artemisia; species Artemisia tridentata. The sequence continues at coordinate 351,401,403 of CP139509.1, read as the reverse complement.
AAACTAAGGAGGATTAACTTACCAAAACCAGGGGGTTCAAGTCGAAAAATTGTGCTAAAAGTCAGGAATTATACACCTACTGTTAATTTTTTGGATACTTTCAGGGGGTTTGGTTGAACCCACTGACACATGAGGGCTCTGCCCCAGCCAACAACTACCCTACCCTCAAACTGCTTATGCCAAAACTAATTCACAATAAGCAACTAAGCAATTTAATAAGCAATCCCAAACACAACATGAGTTCATGACAAGTTATGATTATTCGAGGAATCGACATTTAAAATGATCCCTAAATTATTACATGTTTTGTTGTAGCTGTCCATAACTGTCTATTTTATAAAACCGCTTTCATTATACTGAAACACTACGAACCAATAATGTCCAACTTAGAAACAAAATAACCCTTTAATCACTTTCCAAACGCAATGCCAAACACCCCCTAAACATAATTTGTGATACACAGTAGACACTAATTTGCTACTGCGCATACAATAACGCTTCTAAGTATCGTATCATGCCTTTATCACTGTTATTTGCAATCAACAAATCAATGAATTCTACTAATCATAACACTTTTTCATACATTTATTAACTATATTATAATTTCACATTGCTATACATTAACACCAAACATAACAGTGTTAATATAATTCTGCTAATGATAAAAAGGTCCAACTTTTATTTACAAATCGTAAGGAAAAGCATATAAAATCAGCTTTAGTTCATATACTAGGAATATATAATAAAACGCTAAAAGGGTATATTACCTTAACGATGAGATGTGCATTGAAAAGAACATCTTCAATTGGTGGAATGACGTTATGGAGAACCCAGAGCGTAAATAAATAGGCGTATTAGCAACAAGAAGAGCAGTGACAGGTGGCTTACGATCAAGTTTACTGTACTTATTAACCGCTTGAAATAACATTAATGGTATCATTCCGTTGCTTAAATTGTTTCTTCCTCTCACCATTTTTGATCAACTAATTATGCTGTCAATTTGAATTTGATTGATTGGTTGGTTGGATATTAGAAGGAATTAAAGAGGAGATGTTTCTAGTTCATTCGGGAGATAAAAGACTTGGCAAACAATTTACATGATTTTTTATGGGGCGTTTGGTTTGTTGCCATGAATCACTATGGGTATGGGGTTTATAAATAAAGATCTATATAACTAGCATTATACAATTTTTTGTTACAGCTTTTTGTAAAATTTGGTACACTCCTAAATAAACTGCTAGTATGTCTATGTTGCAACACTCTACGAAGCGCAGGCACCAAATCCACGTTTAGAACACTTGTGTGCTTATGTTATCTGTAAGTTAAGATTATGTTTGGTGGGCAAAAAATGTATTCTAATGCATAACCTTTTTTTTAATGGTTCCGTATAAAAGCAGTGAGTACGGCTTGTTATTAAGAAGTTGAAAATCCAGTCAGCTAAGATAAAATGTTAAAAGGTTTGTGTGCCATAAAAAAAACGCCCAGTACATCATATAATCACTAAACCTACTGAATAAATTATCTATATATTAACATGACCCAAACATGAGCTTAGATTTCTTTGAAGTTTTTAAACCAAATCATTACATGTCAACGATTATATCTACCAAACCTCTGAAGTCGTTGCTGACATATTTCATCTAAAGAAATCTCTGAATCGGACAAATGCAATGATGACAATCCATCATCATTGCACGATGTCCCACAGACCTCACACACAGTTAACCAGCCAGAGTTATCAAATATACAAGCCCGACACCTCCATACACCAGGCGTATTTACACCACTCACACCAGTTCTTCCTCTACCGGATATCCGTGGTTGGCGAGGCCGCGAAAAATGCAGCAGAGATCTTAAAGGCCAGCTTATCAAACTAGTTAACCCCTTTACGATTGGTGACAAAGGTGAAAAACCGTCTCCATATGAAGCTTTTAAACGTAGATAAACTATACCCGCGAGTATCCCACCCAGATGACCGAGAAAAGATACACCAGGAACAAACATTTGAATCAAAATCAGTTCTGCCCATGCAGCATGTTTTGCAGGTACCATAAATCCATGGACGTTCGTGTAGTTATCTGATTGGGAATTAAGTACCACTTTCATTGCAAAGAGGACGCCCGAGAACCCAGCAGCATATTCATTATAATAAGCTTTTTCATAGTCGAAAAGTAATAGGGACTTGGCTAATAAGAGTGTAATGCCTTGGGATAACCCAAGTAGTGCTGCAATCATAGATGCGAATTCAGTACTACCCATTGATGTTTCCAACTGGATGCCTTTCCATAAGAGCGACATCATGTTGTAGGCCAGATGAGATTCACCCAAATGGTAGAATGCTGATAAGAAGAAGCGCTTCATGTCCTTATGCTGCTCAACACACAAAAAACAGTCATTCAGAGTAGAAAGTAGTATACCAAAGGAATGTTTAGTACGGAGTATTTCTTTTTAAATGTGATTATGTGATCTGGCATAATCAGAATACAATAGCTAGCTGTAAGATAACGGACTGCTGCAACAAAACACACTGCGAGAGGTAGTGTTTGCATGTGCTTCTTGAATTTATGATAATCAATAATTAGTTGTTCTAGCTGGTGTTTGGCATTGCTTATCAACACTGTTTAATGCTTTCTGAATTGGCTATTTTTAATAAGTAGCTCCAGACTATTTCAGTCACAAACAAGAAGCAATAAGCCTGGCAGTTTAAATGTGATTATGTGATATGGCATAACAAGCTTGAGGAGTATGGATGTGCTTTGTGAAGTTAAATGTGATCATAAAATAATCTGTTGTTTTGGGGGGTCTTTGGGATTGCTTTGTGAAGACTTTTATGTGATTCTGCTAAGAAGTATTTGACTCACAAAACACTAGCAGTAACGATATGCAATCTGAAACACCCTACCCAAGTCCCAACAACTTCTTATATGTGCATCGAAAGCTACAAATAGATAAGCAAGTTTAACAAGTAATCCCAAACACACCATTTGAAATATTCTGATTACATACAGATTTCAGGTAAAAAACCCCCAAGTAATCACATAATCAAACTCACTTTCTGTTTCACATATCCAAAAATCACCATGACCGAATCAGATTACTGTGAGTTAAGTGATATCAAAACTGAAAGCCAAACACACCCAACACTACAAACCAATAACATGCGACTTAGATACAAAATAATCACATTATCACTTCGAAAATGCAATGCCAAACATCCCCTAATGTGAGTTTGCAAGCAAGAAACAGTGTTTCTAACTCTATTAATCCTAAGAGGAAAAACGTTTAGTCAATGTACCGCAGAAGATTAAGAATAAATAATCAACAAACTACGGAGGATTAAATTACCAAAACCAGGTGGTTCAAGTCAAAAAATTGTGCTAATAGTCCAATTTCTTAATTACGGGGGTGTTTGTGTAAGCTTAAATGTGGGCTTATTAGCTTATTTGATTTCGGCTTATATTTTATAAGCCTCAATTTTTTTGGCTTATTTTGAGATTTGTGGGCTTATATAACATGATAATAAACAAGTCTCAAAATAAGCCAGAAAATTGGAGCTTATGAAATATAAGCCGAAATACAAATAAGCTCATAAGCCACACATAAGCTTAAACAAACACCCCCTAAAAAGCATAAGGAAAAAACAATTGCCTCTACTTGCATTAATTCCATAGTGATTTCATATCGCTCTACATTATGGAAGTGTCTTTACTTGTACAAATCCTAAGGCGGTGTTTGGTATATCTTTATAAATGTGATAATTTAATATGTCATAATCAGAATCTAATAATCAGCTGCTGTACCGGATAGTGTCTAGACGTGCTTTTTGAAATTGCTTATTACGTTTTAAATAATATGTTTCGAATCAGCAACTCCTACTTATTTCATTCACAAATAGTAACACTAGCAGCTTCAATAAGCAATCCCAAACACCCCCCAAAACTAACAATTTCAACAAAAAGTAACCACCAAAACCCAAATCCAAACAGCCCCTAATGAAAAGTGCAAATTCTAAATAATACCTTGACGATGAGATGTGCATTGAAGAAGACGTCATGAATGGGAGGAATGACGTGATGGAGAAAACCAGGGCGTAAATAAATAAGAGTATTAGCAGCAAGAAGAGCGGCAGTGACAGGTGGCTTACGATCAAGTCTGCGGTACTCATTAACCGCTTGAAATAACATTAATGGTATCATCCCGTTGCTTATATTGTTACTTCTTCCTCTAACCATTTTCGATCCACTAATTATCCCGTTCTTGTGAAATTATGTTGACTGGTTTATTAATTTGTTGGTTGTGGGAAAGGATTTTAGCGGGGATTAAAGAGGGGGGAGATGGTTCTAGTTCATTCGGGAGATAAAAGACTTGGCAAACAAGTTATATCATCATTTAAAGCGTTTACCTTTTTTTTTTTTTTTTTTGAAAGGAAAATTTTATAAACAACCAAAACTGACTATCTCCAAGAAGGAGATAACCGCGGAAAACCAAACTTACATTGAAACAAGATTAAAAGAGTTCCAACCTATCCAATCGACGACCATATCTTTACCCCTACTTCTATACCAAAGGAAACTCAACGATTTAAAGCGTTTACTTGCTTTAATATTATAGTCAGTCACTTTTTGTTATTGTGAAAAGAGTAAATTACACAGTTCGTCCCTGTGGTTTGGGGTGAATTTCATTCTCAGTTCCTATTTTTTATTTTTTGCTTTTTTCGTCCTTATATAGTTTCAATTGCACGCTGTTGGTCCCTAAATCAAAATTGAGCTAACGCCGTCTGTTAACTATTAAGAAAGCAAGGGTAAATTAGTCTTTCTACCTTATATCATATAATAAAAGGGTTTTTTAATCTACTTCTAACCTAAATTAAACACACACGCAGACACAAGAACACATTCAAGAATACAAACACTGTTGAGAAATCCACTCCCTTAGATTCGAAGATGGTGTATTGTCATTGTGGAAAACGTGTAGTGGTTGTTACATCATGGACACCAACGAATCCAGGTCGAAGGTTTTATGCTTGTCCTGATAGGGTAAAAGTTTTTAATTTGAAATTTTGATTTTTAGGGTTTAATGATTATTGATTAAAGTGGGTAATTATTGTAAATGGTTTTCTTGTATAGAACTCTGATTGCAGGTTTATTGATTTAATGGACCCCCTAATGTGCCAGCGTTCAGTTCAAATCATACCTGGACTCTTAAGGAATATCAACAAACTTCAAGCCAATTTGAAACAAGTTCAAGATGATCGTGATAGGGTCAAGAAATACCTGATTAGGACTTGGATTGGAATTTGCTTGTTTGTTTTGTTCAAGATATTAGCTTAGACTGGTAAGATGTTGTAGGTTGTTGGCCTTATTAGTTGTTGGCCTTATTAGTTGTTTAAGTTGTAACAACAACCTATGTTTTGTATTTTGGTACTCTTTAATGAATGAATGGGTTGTTATGTAGTTACTGTTTTTGTGTTTACATGGGTTGCATTCATAGTTAACTAACATAGTTCATTAAAGATGAAAATTGACTTTGAAAAGTCAAATAACATAGTTCCTAGGATTACAGCAGTTTTATTCTAGGTCATACAAGCATTACATAAACACTCAGACTAAGCCCTTTTGTTTTTTCCATTCCCTTTTGAACCACCCATGGGAATTTTGGCTACAAAGGGCTTGATTTTAAGCAATTCACCAGTCTCCTTATTTGTCAAACCCAAACCTTCTTCCTCTCAGCAAAAGCAACCTTATCAAGTTGTTTTGTGGTAAGACTGCTGCTAGGTTCACCCTTTTTAAGCTTGAATAGTTTTTTGGGAAATAATCAGCCCATGAACCTTCATAATATGACTCATCACTTTCACTACTGGAGATGTTAATGATCTCTGCAGACACAAAGAAAAGAGTTAAAGTCAGCAGTATTGGAGAAAAAGAAAAAATAAAGTCAGCAGTTTTGGGAAAAAGACCTGGTTTGATGTTCACCAACTGCTTGGAACTCATGTTTTTAGTTTGGGTGGATATGCAAATGACAATCACCAACTACCTTTTTATAGTGCCTATTTCAATTGGATTGGTATGAGTTCCAAGAAAAATAGTAGTATGCAGAGTAGCTGCATTGATGCCTCAATTCACAAGCTTTCCAGCTAGGATTGGTATGAGTTCCAAGAAAACAATCCTTATGCATGTGAGTATTGACCCAAATATGAGAAAAAAATAGTAGTATGCAGTGTATACTATTCTAAGATTCTCCATTTGTCTGTATTGACATATTAGACTTTTTAAGTCAAAATGGATAAAACAAACTCAGCAAAAAAAGTTTGACTTTTTAAGTCAAAATGGATCAAAAACAAACTCACATGTACACAGCTGTATACCATGGATAAAACAAACTCAGCAAATTGGATAAAACAAACTGAATACAAAAGGAAAACACATAACCATGTGACTGCATTCACATACTAGAGTAGCAAAATGGAACACATTGTTTGGTTGCATATACCGCAACATTAAACAACATAAATTCAAGTACAGACATACAAAAGGAAAAGTAGACAATTACAATAGTTTTGTGCATATACTGCAACATTAAACAACCACATTACACTTTTTTTTCCCTTGTTGGCAGTCTTTTTGGTCTTCTTAACTGTGTTACCACCAGCAGCAGGCTCACTCTCAGATACTGGCCTTTTCTTGCCTACATTACTTCTTGGTCCTTTGCAGCTTCTCTTGTTGTGTCCCTTTGTCTTGCACAACTCACAAGTCACTGTCTTGTTCTTCCTAGAAAGCTTTCCAGTGTTCACCAATGGGATGTCCTCACCTAAAGACTTCTTTCTTGCTTTCTGTGGCCTACCAACTTGGGGATGATATTTTGGAGGAAGGATACTGGTTGGAATGGGACACTTTGGCCAGAAGCTCTTGTGTCTAATGGGATTGATGTGGTAACTGTACACTTCCCTCCATGTTTGTAGCCTATAACATGGATGCACCCAACTTTCAGGCAACCCTACCTCCATGTTATTGGCTGCCATGTTCCAATTAGTTGCAACTGCATGCTTACATGGCAGCCCTGTCACTTCCTATTTTCTACAAGTGCAGTTCATGTTCTGCACATCAACCACACACACATCCCCCCAAGGGCCAGTAACACAATACAGATGACCCCCATTAAATTGAGCAATGCATTCACTTGCTTTAGCCTTCACTACATTAAACAACTTAGTAGCAGTGGGTGTAAGTGGGCCATCACTTTTCTCAATAACTTTTTTCACATTTACAATCCTTTTCATTAAGTATCCTCTGGCATACCTTTTTTGACTTTTCCTGACTTGAACCAATACAAGGCCCAATACCACTAGGCCCAACCTGACTTGGCCCATCTTCTGTTTGACTACTAGGAAACACAGGTATTGTCCCTTTGCATTCAGCCCTTACTCTAACTTTGTCATTCTTCTTTAGATAAAGTTCTCTCCTAGTTTCAACAGAGTGTTTATGAATCAAATCTTTTACCTCAGCTGCACTACTAAATTCTTGCCTAACATAAAAATTAACCTTTTGAAGTCCACCATCTACAAACTGATTATGTGTTCTCCTAAGCTTTTTAAGTTTTCTTGTCCTAATCCTGTCTAATGGATCTTCATCAGAAGCACTCTCAAACTCATCATTGTCTATACCATCAATTCCCAGCTCAGTATCCAATTCCTCATCTGCATTAAATTCTGGTGTATACTCATTTCCCATTGTCTTAGCATTTGTTCTGTCAAAATCCTCCATGTCAACTTGTACATCAACAAACTCATTTTCCTCATCCACTAACACATCACTGTCACTACCTTCACCATCACTGTTTTCATTCTCTTTATCTGTTACATCTACTTCCTGTGTTACATCTACTTCCTCATTTATATTTTCAGTTACTACTTCATCATCTAAACCATTAAAAGGATCAAAGTTATCTTCTCCCATGAAAGGATCAGGCACAGAGTATAAATCCTGGGCAAAGTCAGTTATATTTTCATTCCTAGAACTACCTTCCCCAGTCACATTTGCATTGTCCTCTTTCCATTCTAACATTAATTTCTTTGCACAAGACCCTGAAACTGATCTTCTAGGTTCCATCTTGCTAGGTGCTGCATTTTTAGGTGTCACAGACTCAGGAAGTTCCACAATGAAACACCTTTTAGATGGTGTGTTAAAGGCAGCCTATATATAAGTGTATACAGTAGTCTCCTCATGTTCTATGAAGGCCTCAATCAGCTTATAACCAACCCTAATGTACTCGGCCAATTGTCTAACATCATCATCATTTCCTAAAGCATATAATCCATTGTCTAAGTTCATATCAGGCCTAAGAAAACTATAGTACATTATGGTTTGACCATTGAATCCTAATTTCTTAACCATATCATTAAGCTCATGTATTGAGAACTCATCAATATCAATGCAGTCAAAATAAGCAAAGTCACCATTTACATAACTCCTACCAGGTGAATCAGTGAAGATCCCAGCATAATTAATCTTCAACGAAAACAAAGCATCTGTGTTTTCTTCTCTATTTGCTGAGAAATCAAAAACAAAAAAATAAAAAAATTATGGTTTGGTTAAAATGAGGGAAATTAGTGTTTTCCTTCCAAAATTCAATAATAACTTGTAAATGATCAAATGACATTGAAACAACCATAAAATTATTCAAATATTGATAGGAAAAACTTAAAAACCGTATCATACCGTAAGCTTCATAGACATCAATATCATCCTTTGATTGACGCATTGACCACTGGTTTGTCGACGCCACCATTGCATTACCCTTTTCAGATTAAGGGTTTCGTTTTTTAAGGAAGATGAAAAGTTAGGTGAGGGAAATTTGGGGGGGAAAGAAATTGGGTTACGTCTGATAAAGAAATCCTTTTATTATATGATATAAGGTAGAAAGACTAATTTACCCTTGCTTTCTTAGTAGTTAACAGACGGCGTTAGCTCAATTTTGATTTAGGGACCAACAGTATGCAATTGAAACTATATAGGGACGAAAAAAGCAAAAAAAAAAAAAAAAAAAAAAAAAAGGACTGAGAATGAAATTCACCCCAAACCACAGGGACGAACGGTGTAATTTACTCTTGTGAAAATGTATCATACCGGTTATCGGGTGTATTGAACTTTTATTTTTTGTTATTTTGTGTACTGAATTTTAAATTTCGATTATTATATGTATTTTGTGATTATTTTTCTCTTACTTTTTTAAAATTTTAAAAGGTAAAATGGTCATTTTACATGACTGAATAGTTACAAAATACAAACAATAATAAAAAACTTGAAAATTCAGTACACACAATAAGAAAAAAAAATAAGTTCAATACACACAATAACAAAAAGTAGCAAGTATGATATATTTTCAAGTAATTAACCCCGTTTACTTTTGTGGAAGTAGTATTTGATTTTCAAAAAGTATGAAAAATTAATTTTTTTTTTTTAAAGTTTTTTCTGTCAAATTAAGTTTAATAAAACAAAGCTTATGAGTACCTTAGTTTTTTCTAAAAAAATAAGCATAATCTTTTAATAATTTTGTGTGCCAAACATATATAGACATTCTTTACTAAGAATCATTTTCTTTTTTGTAAAATTGGATCGGGATTATAAGATCCTATTATAATGTTATTTCTTAATAGTCTTTATAATATTATTCAGATCTACAAATTATTATATATCATAAACAAAAAATTATATAAATGTTTCATGAAAATGCTGTCATAAATTATGAATATGAAATGTTTAAAAAGATTAACAGTTGTTTTTAAATTTTATAAAACATAACACATAAATTTATAGTTTTTTAGCTTGCGGTTTGATAAAAGTATGATCGAATCGGATTAGATCTTAAGATTCTATGGTTAAGATCGGCATCTTATAAGATCTTAAGCTTGTTACGATCCTACGTAGAATCTGAATCGTTTTTGTTTTGTAGTATCATAAAATTTTATATCACGAGATCAAGATCGAGATCTTAACAATTATAAACTGAATGATAGAAAAGGAATAAGCAGAAACATTATCTGATTGCAGATCATAACAAATCTCATAAATATGTTTGTAGTTGAATGATATTTAAAAGTTAAATGGATAATATAAGGAAAAAACTTTTTTAAGAAGCTAATGATTAATTTAAAGTGCGAGTACTCCCTCCCAAATTAACTTTTGAATTGAAAATAAAATATAAAATTAACAACTTAGCCACTTTAAAATTTCAGCATTAATTTTTCATAAAGGCATAATTATCTATTTCAACTGTTCTATGTTAAAATATATAGATATAGATATATATTAATTTATATTACACTTCACTTATAAAACTATGATCATGTATTTCATCGACATGCACTTACAAACACTAACTATATAAAAGTAAACAAATCACTACTGTGGAAACCATAGAGGGGGGGGGGGGGGGGTGAATACGTTTCCATTTAAAAACATAAAAACTTTTGTATCAAACACCTGATCAAGTGTGACATAATATGAAAAGTGTCAACACTAGTCTTACAAGAACTAGAGATAATATAAAGCAACAAGTAAGACATGTCACATTAACACAAACTTAGACATATTAGTAATAATATGCGAGTACCCGTGCATAGCAACGGAATTCGTAGCGGCAAATAATTAACGATTTGTGATATTGTGGTGATTGTTTTGTGTAGCGTTCAAAATAGAACGTGAACCGATCAGAATGTAATTGTAAACAGTTGTACTACACGATAACTAAAGTCTAGAAAAAATTCTTAACATCTATCAAACAACATATAAAAACATTTAATGAAACTGAAGTAAAACATTACATTAGTTATGAGATAAAAACTAACACACGTTACTCTTCGCATAAAACTTCTTGATAAACGACATTTGAGGTGTAGATTCCTGTTTGACGGAACTCTTTAACTGGTTTAACCAATACCTTTGTTGTTCTACGGGATATCCCTCTAGACAATGCCACATAAAGATAAACTTGTAAACAGTCATTGTTTCATTTATTTAGGCATGGAAACGAGTCAAGCTCGAGCTCTTTTTGGAGCTCAAGCTCGGCTCTTTTGAGTTTATAAAGTTCAAGATCAAACTTATTTCAAGCCTTATACGTTTAGCTTGAGTTGGCCTCGTGACATATTTTTATTTTCCACGCTCTAGCTTGGTAAGTATGCTAGGCTCAGCTCGACTACATATACAAATTATACACAATTACACGTATGCAAAGTAAATCGACATATAAACACATATTTGCCAGGCACGTAAGCTCGTTTAGACTCGTGAGTCTAATCAAGCTTTGGGGATGATGCGTGAGCTCGTTTTGAGCTTTTACCGAGTCGATAAAAAAAAAGGCTCCAGCCCAGGATAGACTCATTTCAAAGGAAAAAAAAATATAAAAAGTTTGTTAATCTTAAATTCCAAATTCCACCATGATGATACAAAAATGGACAATTGATTATTCTCAAATTCATTTCACAATTATTCAACAATAAACCCCTCGACACACGTCCTAATTACTACAAGAAAACATTGCATACCGGTTTTATTAACTTGTAACCTTAATTTGAATTCTTCTTTAAGCCTAACATCTTGTTTATGGCGCCAACATAGGCTACACTCGAGATAACAATGTCCATGGATGCTCCAGTTCCACTGCCAAACAAAATACAGCGATATGGTTTAGTTCACATTCGTTTACAATATTTATTTGTTGGATAACACATATGAAGTCAGCTTTGCAGTTTAGGTTATCCAAATCAATAACAATACTTGTGCACACAGGTCCATCACTCCACCTATACATACCTGTACATCACCGAACTTCCAAAATATTTGTGGCTGGAAAACCTCATCTGATACCAACGCTACTAAATCATCATCAGTAATAACCTTTTTTATTTCAGCAACCGATTTAAACCGCCAAAATATATCATTTAGTTCCTTCCCATCGATGTCGTAACCAAGCTGAAGATATAATAGAACAAATGGTTTAGTGCATAACAAGAAAGGTGGCGGTTATGATATTTGCAGATAAATGAGTTCAAGAATTGCAATATACCTCCAAAAGTTTGGACTTCAAAGCATGACGTCCACTGTACAACAATACATGAAAACCATTAGAAGATATAATAAATGATTATTTTGCATAAAATACCAACGTACTTTTTCTTTTGTCCCATTTCAGTCGTACTGATATTTTTGTATATTCGAGCAATTAGAAGATGGCTTTTGTGTCCCGTTAGTGTTCTTTTCTAGATAGGGAAAATAAGACCCTAAAAACCCCTCCTTTTATAGAAAAATATCGAGTTTATAGGTTAAAAAAATGACCGAACAGGACAAAAAGCCACCTTTCATTGACTTTCAGTAGCCAATATTATGCAAAAAGAAGAAAACCCTATAATATAAGTTAATTGGGTGGGACAACTGTGGAAACTCGTTTTAGAGGTTACTTAACTAACAACGAGTTTACGTGATCATTTATAGGCTCTAGGCTGTTAAGCCTTTGATCTAGGATTTCTACGTTTAAAGAACAATGATAATATTGGCGGAATATTCAATGAACGAATACAATACTATCACAACAAGGTTTTGTCAAACTTTCTCTTTGTTTTTAAACTCAGCCCCAATACTACTTGATCATTAGTAATACGGTTACACTCTAACAGGGATCAATGATCCTTGAGGCTAAACAAACCTAAACAACATTAGACCCCATGTCTAACGTTCCCACACACACTCTTTAAGTGCTCTTACATTTTAACACAACTTTGTGTTTTTGTAATTTGAGAGTACGAAGCACTTTGGTGTTGATTGTTTCAATCACAACCAAGACACACATTTATCTAAGGGGTATGATCTTCCTTTTATAACATAAGGAGATCATTACAAACTTGATAAGTCTTTAGTCATCCACTTGCTTTTACATGTGTCAAGTCAATAAGATACAACTTGTATCTTGAGTGTTCAACTTGATGACTTGATAAAATATCTAGATATTATATTTGTATAAACATGACTCATACAAAATAATATCTTCTTCGTTCTTATCTTTGTAGCAGCAGAGTGACTCATTGATTCAGCAGCACCTTCGTTTGAACTAGCAGCAGGTTGTTACACTAGCAGCAGTCTCATTTTGTACTAGCAGTACCTTGTTGTACTAGCAGTACCTTTGTGTTGAACTAGCAGTACCTTTGAGTTTGCACTGGCAGTACCTTGCTTGTGAATCAGCAGTACCTTGTTGGTCTAGCAGTACCTTGCTTTTGGACCAGCAGTACCATAAAATACACTAACAGTACCTTTCTTGAACTGGTAGTACCATGTATTTTGCTTATCATTCAGTATTCTATATGTTTCATTCTTCTTGTTTTTGATCATCAAATCTATGGAATATTTAATTCCTTACAAACTTTAAATAAGCATACCTAAGTTTTCCAAGAGTAAGTCCAGATTCATTAGATCGAAATAGTCCAATATCTTCATGAGACATGATTTCATAGGTGTTTCTGTTCTTTAGCATTCCGTCTTGATGGATTCCACTTTCATGAGCAAAAGCATTAGCACCAACGATAGCCTTGTGAGGCTGCACCATCAGCCCACTGTATTCTTCCACCTAAGCAATACGTATGCAAAGTGAACCGAGCGACAACATTGGAATAAAAGATTATTAAAATGCAGAAAAGCTTTGATATATACCATTTTGCTCGCCATGACTATATGTCTCGTATTGATGCCTGTGTAAAGACCTCCTAATAATTCTCCTTTGCATTTTATTGTCATTACCACCTATATCATAAAAATAAAAATAAAAACATCGGTTCGTTAAAGAAACTTTTGATATCTTAAAAGAAGAACAGAGCTTTATGGTAATTAGTATATTCAACCCATGACTCACCTCTTCTAAAGAAGCATTACCGGCTCTCTCTCCAATTCCGTCAATTGTACATTCCAACTGTCTCGCACCCGAATAAGCTCCCTGGAATCCACATAAATAAGTATACAAATGTCAGACAACCTATAAATATATAAACTCTGCACAAATGAAAAAATACCTCTAAAGTATTGGCAGTAGAAAGTCCTAGATCGTTCTGGCAATGCGTTGAAATGATGACATTTTCAATGCCAGGGGTGTTGGCTTTTATGTCAGCAATGAGCTGCCCGAACTCACGAGGCCAGTTATAGCCGACGGTATCAGGAATGTTGAGAGTTGTCGCTCATGCTTTAATAACCTCACCCAATATCTTGTATAAGAATTCCCTCTCTGATCTGTTTATAAACATGATACAAATCAAAGTTATAGTTTATGAAGTCGGACAATATGTAAACAAGTTATTGAGTTTCTGAACCATTAGACAATACAGTTCACATGAACGAGGCTCATAGGCAAACAAAGCAAACTATAATTTTAATGTTTGCCTTTATCTAAACACATATACACTTAAAACTAACTTCTAGTCTTCTCAGAACACAATAAACAGCTAAGCTGGTAAAAACCAATCCCAAACACCCCTTAACATGTTCCTATTGTTAAAACATCATCATTGCATAACCATAAACCGGAATTCATAACAGAGCATAAACAGAAACCAAATCTTAACCAAAAGCATGCCTTATTCTTCAAATTACACAATAAAACGAAATTTGGGACTTAAGGGGCATTTGGGATTACTTCTTAATACTACTTATTTCTTATTGAATCAATTTCTCATATAATATTCCCTCTTCTCTGATCTATTAGCAAATAAGTAAAGAAGTTATGGAATATGGACTTTTTGATCCATTATCCTCACCCAAACACACTATGCAGGCTGCAAAAACAAGATTTTGGGTAAAAACTGATGAGTAGAATGGTTCTTTTTCATATTTATATTTGCAAAAATTGTCCAATATAGCCGGGTAAAAACACTTGATATATATTTAACATAGATCTACACTACAAAAAACGCAACAAACTTAGATCTAGAAAAAATATCCATACATGTAAAAGAAAATGTTCACGGCGACAACAACGGCGTTCTCGAAGACTCAACAGCGACATTTCCGGCAACTCACGGCGACAACGGCTGTAACAAAAAAAAAGTTAATAAATATTATGAAAACCTAGATCTACAAAAAAACAACTATAAATCTATAAACTTACACAAATAAGCCTACAAAAATTCTTTAAAAAAAACACCAAAACAACATCATTACCTGAAAAGCTTTTCGGTTATGGCGAGTTTCCGGCGAGGTGATGGTGGCTTGGACTTGGTGGTGGCTGTGAAGTGTTGGAGGCGGCGACGTGGTGGGTTGTGGCATGGTGGAGGTTGTGATTGGTGAGATGAGAGCTTTGGTTGGTGTGTTTTGTATGTGTTGTGTGTGTGTTTTTTTAAGATGAGAGATATTGAGAATGTCCGCCTTTCATCCTTTGATAGTTTGAGAAGGGTATTATGGGGATTGACCAAAATTTCAACATTTCACTTTTCCACTTTTCCTATGTTGACCATTTGTCCATTATAGATAGTTAAGATATGCCATGACACAAACACAACTAACATGATATAAGCAACAAACCACACAAATATAAATGCAATGCAAAGTATAAATGTAAAGCGGTAAATGCAAGAATAAACGTAAAGAGATAAGTAAAGAAGGCGCAAACCGGACATGAAGATTTATAGTGGTTCGGTCACGAAGCTCCTCTTCGCCCTACTCCACTCCCCGAGTACCCAACTCGAGAGTTACTCCACTAATCAACAAGCTCCCTTCTCGGCGGAGAAAACCATACAACATTGCTTACAATATTTTCCGACACTAAGCTAGATGTCAAGTTCTTCTTCGGGTACAACCAAACCCGTTATGTTTTATGGCCCAATATAACAAACCTTGTATTTTAAGGCCTAAACACATAAACCGCGTAGCTTACATTATTTTCCGACACTAAGCTAAATGTCGAGTACTAATCTAGCTAGTATTAATCTCACTCACAATCTACCCGATCCTCACAAATCACACAAGCTACAAGATCCACATGATCTACACTCGATCTTCCCGATCTACTCACGATCTACCCAATCCTCACGATCTACACGATCAACCCTATCTTCACACGATCTACCCGATCTACTCACTATCAACACAAGCTACACAAGATCTCCCCGATCTCTACAAGATCACAATGATCCACACAAGATGACTAAACAAGACAGTGACAACTTGATGTATGTCAAGATACAACAAGTAAACAACAAGTAATGCAAGTGCACTACACAATGACTCTAACACCTTGTATCTTCTTTGGTTGGATGAAAGAATCACTCTTAAACAAAAGAAAAACTCTCTAAATGATCAAAGAAAGTGATCTAACTAAGAATGGATTAGACCAGAGAAAACTGACTAGAAAAATAAAGTTAGAAGTGTAAAATGGTCCACTATTTATAGGCAGACCGTTACCGAGGGACGGTACCATTAAATATATCACGGTACCGTGCCAAAAAAAAAACGCTCCTATTTTTGTTTTTAGTGGTGAAAGTTTATTTGAGGAAGTTTGGAGCTGTTTTGGGGGGAAATAGCTGTTGGAATTTTTAAACTTATTTTTCCAATTAAAACATTTCTTTTTAATTCAAAAATAATTTGTAAAATGTATTTTTGAAAAATGTTTTGTCACATTAAAAATGTGAAGTTTAGAACAAAAAAAAAATATTTATTTGATCATCCGTCAAGTTTAAATTTGTTTGTTCATACCTTGAGTGATTTACGTCGGGATGAAAATCTACGACTCTGTTGAGGCATACTTGATACGTCGAGTGATGTTGATGTAAGTATGCGTTGATGACTTATGTTTACAAGTAACTTGCGCATTTTATGTTATGCATTACATGTTACATGTTTGTCATTATTAGAACCGAAGAAACCGTTTGGTTTAAATATTGTAATATTTGCACTAATAATCTTCCCCTTTTTGATGATGACAAATATGTAAACTGAAACACACAGTAAAATATAAAAGTTACCTGTTTACACTCCCTTCTCCTCCTTTTGTCGAATCAAAAAGGTAGTTGAGCTCTCCCTTGAACTCACTCCCTACTCCCCCTTATTACACTACTTTTCTTTCTCCCCAGAAAGGTGAGCTTGCATCATCCCAGTGAAGTCTTCTATCACCACTGTTAAGACGACTCCATGCTATATATTCAAATACTTTCGAGCTCCCCTAGCTCAATGCTCCCCTATGGTGATTGAGTCCCCTTGTTTATTTACCTTAGTATCTAGCGGATCCATGGATCAAATTCTTACAAAGGTTTTTCCTATATCAAGGGTTAGCTCCGTGCAACATAATATATAAAAGAATAGGAGCAACATTATAGGGATATAATACTTTTAGCAAGACATGCAAAGGTTAAACTAAGTTAAAGTGTAGATACAAAAAAAAAATGAGTTTGATGAGGTATGTGAGCATATCAAAGTATGCTAGAGGTTAGACACGTGATGAAAGTGTGCTAAAAGGATAAAAGCAAAGAAGAAAGCCCAAGAAAGTTAGAGCGACCAAAAAAAAAATGAATGCATATTGCAATTCAAAGACACTTGAGTGTCACAACCCGACTGACAACCTAAGGTGTAATTGTTCAATCAACCACACTGACAAGAACGAGATTTGTTCATTGACTGACACACAAAATGACTTCTTCCAAGTTGTCATTGGGAAGGCGAGTTCTAACAAACCTTTTGAATGACATAATCATCTACCTAAGATGATTGGTGTTAAGGATAGTTTGTTCATAAGACATAATCTAAATGAGGTAGATATATGTCACTAATATTATGAAAAGTCATGTCATAATATAGACTCGAAGAAGAAAGAGAAATAAAAATGAGAGCGATACGCACTTAGATGCGAATGGAAATAATTCCATAAGACGGGAAAATGTTTGATTTGACCTTTGAGAAAAGGTGGGCAAAGACGGTTCAGATTAATATATCATTTGCACTGACAATGAGATGCATGATATATTTTAAAGGAGAAAAGGATGTGCATGTGATCCTAACAGGATTGTGGGCGAATATCTCTAACAGGGTTGAGGTATTTCATGATTTCCCACATAACATCCATCTTGCCAAATAGCTAGCAACCAATCAAGACTTTAACTAATGGGTAAGGCTAGGCTAAAAAGTGTAAAATCTTTTTGTATTTTTCTGGATTTTATAAAAAAGAAAGGATTGGCTCAGAAGGTGTAACTAGGGGTATCTAGCGTTAAAGATAAACGCTAACAATAGAGTTTATATTGGTGGTTAACTAGTCAGTGTAACTAGCTAAATATCAGTACGGAAGGCTATTTGGGTTAAATCCTAAGGTTGCCTCTTATCATGCATATACACTTATATCACACACGAAATGTGATCTCACAATGGTCTCGTAATGATTTACAAGCACAAGTTCTAGAATAAATAAAATCACCGGCACACTCATAGCAAAAGAATCAAAGCATAAAAGATGTATGCTAAATACAGAACGGGCTTAATTCCTCACAATTTAGGTGGAAGGGCTATAATATGTGCTAGCTAATGTTATCGATCCCAGAATGGATTGCAATATTAATCGGGACACATCTCAAATTTTCAAAAATTACAGGTTTTACCAGTGGATAGATCCAGTTATTCTAATATATTATCCTAAAAATGACAAATAACTAGATCACAAGGGCAAACAAAATTTAAAATCTAGCTCGAAATTTATAATTTATCCTTATTTTCCTATTCACCCCCCCCCCCCACACACACACTTAAGTTAAGCATTGTCCTCAATGTGATAAACGAACTTCAAAGTATGAAAATAGGGAAATAAGAGAATAAACCATATTTTCCGTGCTTCATATGATTCTTTGATCCAAGTGTTCAAGCTTAGTAATCATTACCTGCAGTAACCTTAAAACAAAACAAACACACGAAATATTTCTACCTTTTATTCAAAAGTCAGTGGTACACCCCCACACTTAAGTTCAACTAAGGGATTAGAGAAACTTTGGGGTGTAATCACTTTGAAAATAAAAATAAGAAGTAAAAATAGCAAACACACGGGTTGCCTCCCGAGAAGTGCTTGTTTTATTAACGAGTCATCAGCCTGACTCAAACTTCCTTTAGTCTACGTTGGTGCAATCTTTTGATTCTTCTTTGAATATTTTGGAACATACACCATGTTTCCTATCACTATTCCTTCTCCAGTTTCATCTATGTCTTCCAATTTTACTCTTTCCCAAGGTCTAGGAAGAACATCATAGATATAACTAGTTTCTTCGGCCCAAGGAGTGTTTTTCTTATAATCGGCCGGAAAGGGTGCCATGAATGTTATAGCTTCATATTCTGATTCAGGCGGAATTTCTTTGATAGAAATCTCGTTCATTTGCTCCTTATCATAGTATAATTTAATTCGGTGACCATTGAAAATGAAACTTCCACCCTGTTTGTCATATAATTCAACATATCCAGATGAAAATCCATGTTTCACTATATATGGTCCGAACCATTTCGGTTTTAGCTTAGGAGCTTTGAACTTGTATTTCATATTGAAAAGCAGAACTTTGTCTCCAGCTTTGAATTCTTTCCGAATTCTAAGCTTCCTGTCATGATAAGCTTTGGTTCTAGCTTTGTAAAGCCTTGAGTTCTCATAAGCTTGAAGTCTTAGCTCATCGAGTTCATGCAATTACAAAAAACTCTTCTCTCCAGCTATTTTGAGACCAGGGTTACAGTTTCTGAGTGCCCAGTAGGCGTGATGTTCGATTTCGAATGGCAAATGACAAGTTTTTCCATACAAAAGTCTATATGGTGTTGTACCAATTGGAGTTTTGTAAGCCGTACGAAATGCCCACAGAGCGTCATCGAGTTTTCTCGACCAAACGGCAGGATTATCTTTGACCGTTTTTTAGAGTATCCTTTTTAAAGCTCTGTTGGTATTTTCTACTTGTCCACTGGTCTGTGGATAATAAGCTGTAGCAAAACGATGATGAACTCCATATCGTTTCATAATTTTCTCCATTTGTTTATTACAGAAATGGGTTCCTCGATCACTTATTAAAGCTTTAGGAATTCCATAACGAGCGAAAAGCTTTTTGAGAAAATTAACAACAACTCGTGCATCATTTGTGGGTAGAGCTTCGGCTTCAGCCCATTTTGAAACATAATCAATAGCAACGAGAATATATTCGTATATGTGCGATTTAGGAAATGGTACCATAAAATCGATTCCACAAATATCGAATATTTCGCAGACTTGAATGCTCTTTTGAGGCATTTCATCTCTACGAGAAAGATTACCAGATTTTTGGCGGGCATCATAGTTTTGAACAAGAGTATGAGCTTCTTTGAAAATTGTCGGCCAATAGAATCCAGCATCAAAAACTTATTTAGCTGTGGTGGAAGGACCATAGTTTCCCTCGGTCGGGCCATGATGGCATTCATCAAGAAGTCTTCTTGTTTCGGAACCATAAACACATCTTCTGATCATCCCATCGGGACACATCTTGAAAAGATAGGGCTCTTCCCAATAATAGTGTTTTAGTTCTGAAAAGAATTTACTTCGTTGGGCGTGAGTTAATCCTTTCCTGAGAATTCTTCCAACGAGATAATTTGCATAATCTGCAAACCACGGAATTTCGTTTTCATCAACTGTATCAACAGTCATGAGGGTTTCATCAGGGAAATAATCATCAATTTCATCTTCCCTTAATTCTTCCAAATTTGGATTCTCGAGACGAGACAAATGATCAGCAGCTAGATTTTCTGCTTCTTTCTTATCTTTGATTTCGATGTTGAATTCTTGGAGTAGCAAAATCCATCGGATAAGACACGGTTTTGCATCTTGTTTGGAAAACAGATATTTGAGTGCTGAATGATCAGTAAACACAATCGTTTTCAAAAGCACAAGATAAGATCTGAATTTTTTGAAAGCAAAAACAACGGCTAACAATTCCTTCTCCGTAACTGTGTAGTTTTGTTGAGCATTGTTAAGTGTTTTGCTAGCGAAGTATATAGGACGGATGATTGCGTGGTTTTGTAACCTTACAACAGGTTTTACCTCTCGAGGGATCTCAAGAGGCTTACAACCCCACCAGGCAGTGTACCTGACCGATGTAGTATAGTGTAGTGGTAAGTACGGGGGATTGATCGTTCTCCACAGGGAATAGTGTTCGTTAGGTATGAAAGGCTACTCTAATTAGGTCTAAGGGTCGAGGAAGATTCTTTTTTTATGTTTTTATATTTTTTTATGAAAGCAAGTAAAATCTCGGTTTTGAAGGAGTGGGCGGAATTAGTTGCTAGTCAACTAACCCAAATTACTACGAATGCAATAAAATTAAATAACTGAAAATAAAATGTGGTGAGAAACTTATGTGTAGAGAAATGTGTTTACTTAGATTTCCTTACTCCCTAACTATCTTTTACCGGTTAATTAGTGTGTATTAGTTGCGTGGATGACGGGTGTATTCCTTAATACCATTCGTGGGGTGGCGTACTTACTTCCCCAACTCTACAAGCTCCTACTTCACTCCTATGTCGAGCCGGCTAGGAAGCTCCTAACATGGGATCACTAGAATTCGCTTGTGCATTAAATACAACCATAAAAACCTTTAGTACGCGTTTGGTTCATGTTTCTTAAGACGTTCAAGCAAGTTACCGAATAGGAAGTTAGCCAGTTTTCTTAAGCCTAACATAGATAAACAATCATCCAATACAACTAATAACACATTAACAACCAATAATCAATAGCTAGGTTTCATTAGATCTAAGCAAACACAAGATAAATTTAGCCTAACATGTTAAACAAAAGACAAGAATAAGATAGAATCAAACAACACATAGACATATTGAATGATTAATTGATAACTTATCTTTCAATGAAACATGGAAGATCTCAAGGCAAAAAGCCCTAAAAAAGTAGCTAAAATCGTCTTAGGGTTTTCTCCCAAAATTCCACACACTAAGCTCTCTCTAATGACAAAAAATTAGAAAACTATATATAGATTTTTGGATCTGACGGCGTCACCTTATGGATTGTGACGCCGTCACCTCGCCGCTTTTAGGGTTCCCGGATGACCTTCTTGACGCCGTCCCTCTTTAGCTCTTCAAAAATCCATTCTGGCTTATCAAGGCTTGACGCCGTCTAACCATGAACGTGACGCCGTCCCCTTATGATTTAAGCCGTGACGCCCTTGATCAAGTTAAAGCGTGACGCCGTCAGAATTCACATGCATTTTCACTGGCCCGTCATGAGTAAATTTCACGTCCAAATTTTCTTGCCAAGGCATGACGCCGTCCAGTATAAATTGTGACGCCGTCAAGAGTAACTTTTAGCCGATTTTTGAGACTTTGCCGTTTTCTTCACTTTATTGCTCCAAAAACGTCCAAAATGCCTCCTTTTCCAGATTTCTCCTCAAAAGTACCTAAAATGACAAAAGGAACGATTTAGGGCAATATTTGATCAAATAAATACGATTTAAGGCTTAAATGACCCCTTAAAAGCGGTACACTTTTCGCTTCATCAACGAAAATGTTTTCCTTCACGTTGTCCTAACACAGCTCCAAAGCAAAATCACTTGCATCGCACATGAGCTCGAATGGTAGTGACGAATTAGGTGAAACCATAATGGGTGCACTAGTCAGTTGGGTTTTCAATGTTTCAAAGGCTTTTATGCAATCTACATTAAAGTAAAAAACAGAGTCTTTTTCAAGAAGTTTTGTTATGGGACGAGATATTTTGGAAAAATCTTTAATAAAACGACGGTAGAAACCGGCATGTCCTAGAAAACTTCTAACGGCTTTAACGTTGGTTGGAGGTGGTAATTTTGTGATAACATCGATTTTCGCTTTGTCAACCTCCATTCCTGCACTGGAAATTTTGTGTCCTAGCACAATTCCTTCAGTCACCATGAAATGACATTTTTCCCAGTTAAGAACAGGATGTGCAGCTTCGCATCTTTCGAGCATTTTATCGAGATTAGAAAGGCAAGCTTCAAATGAGCTTCCAAAAACTGAAAAGTCATCCATGAAAACTTCCATAGACGTTTCAAGCATGTCTTGGAATATTGCAATCATACACCTTTGAAAAGTCGCAGGTGCATTACAAAGACCGAAAGGCATATGCCGGTAAGCATAAGTTCCAAAAGGACATGTGAACGTAGTCTTTTCTTGATCGGCAGGATCAATAGAAATTTGGAAATATCCTGAAAATCCATCAAGGAAACAAAAGTACTTGTTCCCTGCTAATCTCTCAAGCATTTGATCCATGAAGGGTAAAGGAAAATGATCTTTTCTGGTGGCCTTGTTTAATTTTCTGTAATCAATACATACGCGCCATCCAGTGACAGTTCTAGTAGGAACTAATTCATTCTGTTCGTTTGTCACAACAGTTGATGAACTCAAATAAGTACATTTTATTACCATCATTTATCCTATTTATTTGACTTGTTTTATTACTTTTGTAATTCTCAGGTAAAAACAAGTATTATGTGAAACTTGGCGATTTTGGACTAATTATGGAGCAAAACATGCAAGAAGTTAAGAGTCTACTGAAATGTACAAGATCAAGATCATTCTGCTCCAGATACGCCGCATCTTACTTATTATATACGGCGCATCACTATCAAGATTTCACAAGCTACGATCCAAGACAGCAAGGACATGCGCCGCATCTAGATATGGAGTTACGCCGCATCTTCTGGCGGTGTACGAATATTCCTGAATATATTAATCTTGGACCCCACGCGAAGTTAAGTCAATGCGCCGCATCTACTTATCCTATGCGCCGCATCTAGCCCTCAGACAGAAACTATAAATACCCCAAAGTCAGACGAATTTCGGGGTTGGACAGTTCGACAATTTAGCTAAGTACAAGACAGAAGAAACCCTAAGCCGAATTCAGACGAAGTAGCAGCACAAGACACACCTTGAACGAAGATACAAGAGCTGTAAGAAGGTCCTGCATGTATTCAATTCATTAAGTAGTTTTGTTTTATTGTATTAGTATACTTTAATTGGTCAGGATTGATGGGCTTGTGTCATTGATTTAATCATGCACTTCAACTCCCCTTAAAATTGCTTTCCCATTAATTAAAGTTTATATGTTGATGTCTTTGGTGACTTTTATTAGTGCATTGATAACCTCTGTGTCTAGCTGAGCATTGCTTGGGTCGCCATGCCCCTTCCTCGCCTATTTATTAGATCGCCTATGCATTCTATCGTCTGTAGAAAAGTAGGAAGAAAGATAAATAGGATAGTCATAAGTAATCATTAAGGGTTTACTCGCCGATAAGATTAGAGCCAACGAGAAAGGATTAATCTCGGTGCGTTGCATCGAACTATACACTTCATATAAAACTAGCAATAAAACAAGTGACAAGCTACTTAACTATCAGGACAGGTCTTCTTATTGTCTCAAGTATTTATCTGTGTACGTGTGTGCTAATCGCTAATTCGTGCTTATTAGTTTAGTTTATTATTTAATCATAATCAAACCGTGCCAGTCTCTCAGGCTGACCCCCCCTTGCGTTAGATTAGGTTGTATAGCTAACTTAAGATATTAAAATACTGATTAGGATAACTAGATAATACGTTCCACTCTTAGTGATCGACACTCTACTTACCATTATATTCATACTGACCGGGTACACTGCTCGTTAAAGTGTGTGTTATTGATAAGTCGGCTAAATATAAATTTAAAACTTGAATACTACTAAAACCACAACGACATACCGTGGGTATAAAAATTAGAGCAATACACACGCACATCAAGTTTTTGGCGCCGTTGCCGGGGAGTGAATTGTTTTTATCTGTTAATTTGATTAGTATTTTAATTAGGTTTTCTTTTTAATTTTTATTCTAACCGCTAACTCTGTTGTATATTAGTTAAATTGCATTCATTGTATTATTTTGCATATTTTCTGTTTTTGTGTGTTTTTATTTTTGTTTATTTTCGTTTGTTTTTATTTTTGTTTTTGTTTTTCTATTTTCTTGTATTCTGCTATCGTTGTACTGAGCTAATATAAACGATACGGCGCATCTATTTTCATAGATACGGCGTATTGCGTTTAATTTTTATAAAATACAACGCGTTTAATAAATTTGATACGACGCATCTTTCCCCAAGATACGGCGTATCTGTTTTTAATAAAAAAAATTTTCTAAACGATAACGCCATACGACGCATCTGCTTTAGTAGATACGGCGTATCTATTATTTTTATTAAAAACAGTTTTCGAATTATTAAACAGATACGACGCATCGATTTTTATCGATACGGCGCATCTTCTGAATAAAAAATCTTGTATTTTGAAACGTAACGAAAATACGGCGCATTAACTTTTGTTAATACGACGCATTCAATTTTGATAAATATAATTGATTTTTGATAAATAAAACTGATACGGCGCATTCTAATTTCTAAGCGGCGTATCTATTTTCTGAATAAAGTCTGATTAAATTTTAACGATTATAAGATACGGCGTATCCAACTTTTTGGATACGGCGCATCGTCTGCAGATATCAGTAACTTTAATTTTTCGTATTCCGTTTTCGTTGTTGATTTTCTGATATATTACTTTCTTGAACATACCCTACTGATGCTTTTGTGATAGTTTCAGGAAGTGCATGACAAGGAATTCTACGAAGAACTTGATTCAACCTTTCGAAGATCCTGAACGAGCTTTTCATTCGCTTAAAATTAAAGGCTTTTCAACACAAAAAGCTTTGATATCTCAAGTTCATTCGAGCTTGATTATTTTTCTGAAGAGAAAGAGGAAGTAGAAACAGAAACAATGGCGGAAAACACAACTATGGAGGAATACATGAACAAAACCCGTGCTGATTACACTTCAGGAGTTGCTAGACCAAAGTTTGATGAAAAGTCTAAGTTTGAGTTGAAGGGTCAGTTTCTCAAGGAGCTAAGAGAAAATGCTTTCAGTGGATCGGAACATGAAGATGCTAATGAACATGTTGAAAAGGTCCTCGAGATTGCAGATTTGTTTACAACAGAAGGAGTCTCTGACGATCAACTCATGCTAAGAATCTTTCCAATTTCACTTAAAGGAGCTGCTAACAAGTGGCTAAGGAATGAACCTGCTAGTTCAATCACTACATGGGAAGATTTGAAGAGCAAATTCCTGAAGAGATATTGTCCACCTGCTAAAACTGCTAAAAAGATGGAGGCTATCAACAGTTTCAAGCAAGAGCCTGATGAAACTCTTTATCAAGCTTGGGAACGATTCAAAGACCTATTGATGAAATTCCCTCAACATTATCTAAGTGAAATGCAGGAGATAATATTATTTTATCAAGGATTGGACGTGCCTACTAGACAAATCTTGGATGCTAAGGGAGCTGTGCCTCAAATGAGTGCAGCCAATGCTAGGAAAGCTATCCAAGAAGCTGCTGATCATTCTCAAAAATGGCACGATGGGACCTCTACTAGATCTAAGAGCAGCACTAATTTTGACGGGTTTGCTGCAATTCAAGCTCAATTGGATAAAATTAGTAGAGAGATGAAGAAGCGTGATGAGAAAGTGTATGCTGCCCAAGTTGGATGTGAAAAATGCGAAGGACCTCACTACACTAAGGATTGCCCTAACAAGAATGAAAGTGAGACTTTTGAAGAAGCATACTACTCACAATTTGGACAACCATTCCGACCTTCAGGAAGATTTAGGGAAGCTACTCCGGGATTCTATCAAAAGAACAACTTCAATCCCGCTTATCAAGAAAGGAGGCAGACTTTAGATGACACTTTAAAGCAAATTATAGCCGATGCTGCTAAAAGACATGATGAGAACACTGCTATGATCAAGGAAATCCGAGCTTCAACAGACACTATTACAAGAAATCAAGGAGCTTCGATCAAAGCATTGGAACAACAAATTGGTCAAATGAGCAAAGTTCTTCAAGAAAGGGGATACGGAAGTTTACCTAGCTCAACTGAAACCAACCCAAGAGATCATGTCAAGGCCATAAGCACCACTGAAGAAGTCACTCCTAACATTCCTTTTCCTAGAAGACTGATGAATGGTAATGATGGTGCAAGACCCGAATTTTTCTTTAATTCTTCAATCAGTTTAAGGAGACTACTCAAAGAGAAGACAAAGATTGAAGAGGAGAATCAAGGCTACAATGAAAGAAGAGAGCTCTGCAACCGACTTACATGCCTTGCCTCATAAAGAAAAGGACCCAGGAAGTTTTACTTTACCTTGTTCAATTAATGATATATCTTTCAATAATGTGTTAGCTGACTTAGGAGCTAGTGTTAGTGTAATGCCCCTTAAGACATTCACTACCCTAGGACTAGGAAAATTAGCACCAACTAAGTTGCTTATTGAATTGGCTGATAAAACGGTAAAACAACCTGAAGGGATTGCTAATAATGTGCTAGTTAAGATTGAGAAGTTTGTTTTCCCAGTAGACTTTGTTATATTAGATATGCCCGAGGATGTTAAGATTCCTTTAATCCTTGGAAGACCTTTCTTGTCTACCGCCCGTGCTAAGATTGATGTGTTTAAAAGAAAAATCTCATTAAGGGTAAGGAATAATAAACTAGTCTACAAGTGCCTAAATCCTGTTAAAAGCATAATTAGAGGCGTCTATGTGCTAGGATTAAGAGAACATGTGGACATCGATCTAGAAGCTAGTTTTATGGGAGAAACCTTGGTAAATAATGAATCACTTGAGACCTATAGTGGAGACTACATTGAATTAAATGATCT
Organism: Artemisia tridentata subsp. tridentata; assembly: GCA_021014915.2. Taxonomy (NCBI): domain Eukaryota; kingdom Viridiplantae; phylum Streptophyta; class Magnoliopsida; order Asterales; family Asteraceae; genus Artemisia; species Artemisia tridentata. The sequence continues at coordinate 351,373,694 of CP139509.1, read as the reverse complement.
TAATCTACCATTAGGAATCAATGATCAATTTATGGAGGATTCTGAACCCGAAATTGAAGAAGGAGAAATTATGGATATACCTAGAGTCAATATGATCAACACTAAGAATTATGATGAATTTGAAGGATATCCTAGTTTCTGTGATTATGGTAGAAAGATCCATGTAGATTATGCTTATAATTTACAATTTCCTTGCATGATAGGATTTAAACAAATTAGTGCCAACTTTTTCCCTATTTTACCAATTAATGTAATGTCAAAAGATTTCTATAATTCTATAATGAAAAAAAAAAATTGAGTATAGAGGGAAAAACGTAGTTGGAATGTTCATGAATGTACCTATTTTTGTTGGGAATTTAACTATTGTTACAGATTTCACTGTGGTGGAAAACATGGATGCTTATCGTGATGTTGAGATGGGTGACGTGATCGTTGGGAAGCCATTCTGTATGGAGGTCGTAATTAACGCTAAAAGATTTGAAGGAAAGATCACCTTTAATAGTGGAAGCAACGTTATCACTTACATGATGCCTCGTGCTCACCCAAGGTTTGAACATGCCCCTAACAAATTTTGTTACAAATATACACCATTTCTTTTTGTAGATGAAAATGATGCTGAGAAAGGGATCGAGTATCCGTACCAAAAGATGAAAGGATTCTACAAAGGTGTACTTGAATTGGGGCCGGAATATGTTCGTGACGAAGTAATTCGCAACTACATCGTGCGCGGACATGTGGGGATCAATAAATCGGAATAAAGAGCTGAACGTGAGTCTAACTTGAAGACTCTGGAATAAGGACAAGTGCTGACCGGGAGACAACCTGGAGAAAATTTTTACTATTCTGTTCTGTGTCGAGTCAGTCAGGCCCGCAGAAGATACGACGCATCTCAATCCTGAGATGCGACACATCTCCTGCACTGGTCATATCTTACTTTATTTTTTGCATTTTTATTTTTGACTTTAAAACTTTTTGTCAGTTTATTTTAATGCGGCGCATCCCTGGTTAAGGATGCGACGCATCTTCTATTCTGATTCGTAATTATTCCAGGCTCGATACGGCGCATCTTCTTCCATAAGATACGGCGTATCGACTGACCTGATGATTTTCATTTTTATTTTTCAGTTTTATTTTTACTAACTACTAATGTATTATGCAAGTTTGAACCTTCTTAACTTAGGTGTGTTAAAGTCTTGGTGGTATTATAGATTCCTTCAATTCCTGTGGATACATCAACTATGAAGCTTAAACGTTCTCATCCACAAGAAAGATGATTTTTGCTCTTATACAAATAATGGAGGATCATACCGAGCAAATCTCAGGGGAGTTTTTCTGTTCTAATTCTTTTATTTTCCAGTTTTTAATCTTTTATACAAACAATGAGGACGTTGTTTAACTTAAGTGGGGGGATTGGAGAATTAGAACACTTACTTGTCCTAAACTTTTTCAAAATATGCTTAAAATGTGCTTAATATATCAAAATTAAAAAAAAATTTAGCATGTTTTTGTTTAAAGTCTAAATTACATAGCTGCACACATGACATTATTTCAAAAATTGTGAACTTTTCAAAATTCACAAATCTATGAGTGTGCCGGTGACTTGTAAACTTTAGAACTTGGCTTGTATACTATTCGAGACCACCATAATAAGTATTATTTATATAATTGGAATGACTTGTCTAAATTGGTAAATTTCTAGGATTACACTCAAATAACCTTTATATGTTATGTGATATTAGCTAACTACACTGGTTAGTTAACCCCCGTATAAACCCTTTTGTTACTCTCATTTTTAGAGTAAGATACCCCTAGAAAAACACTCAGAGCCATTCATTTCGTTTCTTACACCTTTGTTATAATGTTTCGTTACACCCTTACACCTTAGCCTACCCTGTAGATTAAAATCCGTGGTTGGTTAATTTCTTTAGGCAAAGTGTGTTTCCTTACGTTACCTGTGTTTGCGTGCGTAATTCATTATCTTTGGTTGAGTTGGGTAATTGCACAATGCAATTGGAGTGAAAGTAAATATTGTATATCTTTGAGTTTATTTTTCGTGTGTTTACTACTTTAACTATTACCGTTATTTCTGAAGTCATGAAAATTATGGAAAAATTATCCAGAGTTATCATTATAGTGATGTGGTGAAATTTTACACATCTATGTTTATGTTTCAAGTTCAAAAAAAAAAAAAAAAAAAAAAAAAAAAAAAAAAAAAAAAAAATCGAAAAAATAGAAAAGAAAAAGAAAAAGGAAAAGTTGGATGTTTGTTTAACCAACTTATGTAAAGTTTTGTATTAAGTGGTCGATATCACCACTAGTTGTTGTATATTATATCTATGGATTGATTGGGAGTTGGACGTTATGGGAACGCCAATTAAGGTTATTCTTTGATTGAGATCTTGTTGAGTATAATTCGTGTCTACCTAAAGCATGTGTTTCAAGTGTTAAAGCGTGAGTTATTCTATGATATGAGTCTTATTCATTGGATGGTTGGGATAGCAATTTACCACACTTAGGATTTTAATTTATCTGTTTTGTTTATTTTTCATTTTACACCAATTTGTATCCCAAATATTATCCATACCCTATATCATTTCTTTATCCAAACCTTTGATTTATTGAGATTAGGGATTTGAGCAATCTTAAGTATCGTAGTCGTGGATTCGGCTATGTATTTATGATTTTGTCGCCCTTTTTGATATAATATTATTGGTAAAGATTACTTGGTCCTATCTTTAGCCTATTCGAGTTAAGGATTTGAGCAATTGCAAGTATCGTGTTCGTGGATTCGATCATGTATTTGTGATTTTGTCGCCTTTTCTGGAATTTGAGATCGATAGAGATTAAGAAGAATGATTAACCCTTAACCTACAAACCCTTTTTACCGCTTTAGACTTGTTATTCCTTGGCTTTAGTGGAGGAGATGCGTATACTTGCCAAGCTTATGATAGAATATTCGTCACGACTGGACAGTTAAACGATTAGATTTGCTTTTATCAATATATTTTATTTTACTCCTAATTCGTTAAGTGTTTGGTTGTATGATTATGACAAAAATGAATACATGCTTAAATATAAAAATAAATCCTAACATCTTTTAGGATACATTTTCATAAGATTAATTCTAAGGTTTACTTGGGGACAAGTAAAGTTCAAGTGGGGGGGATATTTGATGAACTCAAATAAGTACATTTTATTACCATCATTTATCCTATTTATTTGACTTGTTTTATTATATTATCTGTGAGAATTGATACGTTAATGTTTACTTTTGTAATTCTCAGGTAAAAACAAGTATTATGTGAAACTTGGCGATTTTGGACTAATTATGGAGCAAAACATGCAAGAAGTTAAGAGTCTACTGAAATGTACAAGATCAAGATCATTCTGCTCCAGATACGCCGCATCTTACTTATTATATACGGCGCATCACTATCAAGATTTCACAAGCTACGATCCAAGACAGCAAGGACATGCGCCGCATCTAGATATGGAGTTACGCCGCATCTTCTGGCGGTGTACGAATATTCCTGAATATATTAATCTTGGACCCCACGCGAAGTTAAGTCAATGCGCCGCATCTACTTATCCTATGCGCCGCATCTAGCCCTCAGACAGAAACTATAAATACCCCAAAGTCAGACGAATTTCGGGGTTGGACAGTTCGACAATTTAGCTAAGTACAAGACAGAAGAAACCCTAAGCCGAATTCAGACGAAGTAGCAGCACAAGACACACCTTGAACGAAGATACAAGAGCTGTAAGAAGGTCCTGCATGTATTCAATTCATTAAGTAGTTTTGTTTTATTGTATTAGTACACTTTAATTGGTCAGGATTGATGGGCTTGTGTCATTGATTTAATCATGCACTTCAACTCCCCTTAAAATTGCTTTCCCATTAATTAAAGTTTATATGTTGATGTCTTTGGTGACTTTTATTAGTGCATTGATAACCTCTGTGTCTAGCTGAGCATTGCTTGGGTCGCCATGCCCCTTCCTCGCCTATTTATTAGATCGCCTATGCATTCTATCGTCTGTAGAAAAGTAGGAAGAAAGATAAATAGGATAGTCATAAGTAATCATTAAGGGTTTACTCGCCGATAAGATTAGAGCCAACGAGAAAGGATTAATCTCGGTGCGTTGCATCGAACTATACACTTCATATAAAACTAGCAATAAAACAAGTGACAAGCTTCTTAACTATCAGGACAGGTCTTCTTATTGTCTCAAGTATTTATCTGTGTACGTGTGTGCTAATCGTTGATTCGTGCTTATTAGTTTAGTTTATTATTTAATCATAATCAAACCGTGCCAGTCTCTCAGGCTGACCCCCCCTTGCGTTAGATTAGGTTGTATAGCTAACTTAAGATATTAAAATATTGATTAGGATAACTAGATAATACGTTCCACTCTTAGTGATCGACACTCTACTTACCATTATATTCATACTGACCGGGTACACTGCTCGTTAAAGTGTGTGTTATTGATAAGTCGGCTAAATATAAATTTAAAACTTGAATACTGCTAAAACCACAACGACATACCGTGGGTATAAAAATTAGAGCAATACACACGCACATCAACAGTCATTCTTCCTTTTTTCGGAACACAGTGAACTGGACTCACCCAAGGACTATCCTCGATGGGGTAAATGATACCAGCATCAAGAAGTTTGATTATTTCTTTCTTAACAATTTCTTTCATGTTGGGATTGAGTCGACGTTGTCTTTCTACAACAGGTTTAGCACCTTCTTCGAAATTAATTTTGTGTTTACAGAAATCAAGACTAATTCCTGGAATATCAGAGGTTTTCCACGCAAAAGCTCTTTTATGCCTCTTGAGAATAGAAATGAGACATTCTTTTTCTTTATCATTGAGCAACGAAGATATGACTACTGGAAGAAGTGAATTATCCTCCAAGTAAGCATATTCAAGATGATCGAGAAGTGGTTTTAGCTCAAGATCAGTTGGTGGTTCTTGAAGAGATGTTTTGATCCTCAATTGATCATTAAAAGTGATTTCCTCAAAATTCTCTTCCACTATTTCTCCTTCTTCAACTTCTTTTTCAAATTTTACTTCCATAAAATCAGCGAATTCTTTATCAAGATTTGTTTCACTAATGTTCTCCGAAGTAGTCATGAATGGATCAGAATCGTCAAGTAATGCATCCACTTCTTCATCAGTAACTTCATCGATTACGTCAATGTTAAAACAAGTGTCATCACTGAAATATGGATATTGCATCGCTTTATCGATTAGAAAGGTAATTCTATCTTCGCCAACTCCAAGATTGAGTTCTTTACCTTTTACTTTGATGATAGTATCAGCGGTGTTTAGGAAAGGTCTTCCTAAAATAAGAGGGACTCTACTATCTTCCTCCATTTCTAAGATTACAAAATCCACGGGAAAAACAAATTTACCAACTTGAACAAGCATATTCTCAGCAATTCCAACAGGATATTGGTAAGAATGGTTGGCTAATCGAATACTCATCCTTGTAGGTTTCAAGGTATTGATTGAAAGTTTAGAATACAACGAATAGGGCATCAAATTGATACTTGCACCAAGATCGGCTAAAGCATCGCATGTGATGTTGTTTCCTAACGTGCATGGAATCAGAAAACTTCCGGGATCTCCGAGTTTTGGTGGAATTTTGTTTTGAACAATGGCTGAGCATTCTTCATTGAGAAAGGTAGCGGATATTTGTTCCAACTTGTTCTTGTTATTAAGAAGTTCCTTTAAAAATTTCCCATAATTAGGCATTCCTGCTAGAACATCAACGAGGGGTACATTGAGTCTAACTTCTTTGATCATTTCAACATACTTCTTATAACGCTCTTCCATCTTTTCTTTCTTAAGGCGTTGAGGATATGGAATCTTTGGTGTGTACGCCTTGACTGGTGGGATGGGTTTTTCTTTGGTGGGTGTACTTGGAGTGTTTTCCTTTTCTGTTTCTTCAGCTTCATCCTCACTTTCATCATGGATGATCGTGGTATTATTTGGATTGGGTGGTGGATCATAAGAGAGACCACTTCTTGTGAATACAGCATTGATATGCTCATTTCTAGTCTGTGGTGGACGATAAGTTTTATCATTTGATCCAGATGATGTTGGTTTAGGGTTGGATTGGGTATTACTGGGTAACGTACCAGATGGTCGGGAAGAAAATTGGTCAGAAAGTCTACCGAATTTGTTTTCAAGATCTTGAATAGATGCTTGATGATTTTTCTGACCTTGCTCAACTTTGGTTTTGAGATTAAAAAATTGGTTCTTGACGAACTCATTGGTTGATTTTTGAGCAGTCACGAATTCTCTCATCATTTTTTCAAAATCGGTTTCTTCTGGCTTTTTATCAGAGGTTTGTGGAGTTTGATTGTCTGCTCGAGGTTGAGAATCACGGTTGTTATCCCTTTGTTGGCGATCTTGCCAATTTCTAGAATTTCTCCCGTAATAGTTACCACGATAACCGCTTCCATGGTATCCTCCTTGGACATAATTGGCTTCTCCTTCTTTAGGTCTATCCATTGGTTGATCGTCACATTCTGATGATGTGTGATTACCTCCACAGTTGTTGCAACCATCTCGCATTTCTTTCATTTCTCCTTTAAGATCTTTGTATTGCGAGTCAATTTTGGAAACCAAGGCTTCCATTTTCTCCATGAGTTTAGAGGTATCGGAACTTTCAGCAAAAGCAACGGTTTTTCTTAATGGTTTGGTTTTTGAATCTTTTGACCAATCGAGTTTGAGAAGTACTCGGTCTTCAAGCAATTGATATGCCTGGTTAGGAGTCTTATAAAGAAAAATTCCTCCAGCATCAAGAATTTCTTGAGATGTTTCATCAAGTCCATGGTAGAAGATTTGGATAATGGTTCCTCGTCCTAAACCATGTCCATGACAACTACGAAGTAAATATTTCATACAAAGCCAAGCTTCGACAAGTGATTCGTTAGGATTTTGTGTGAAAGCACGAATTTCTCCCATGAATCGGTCAAACATGGCAGGTGGAAAGAATCGACTTACAAAAGCTTGCCTCATCTCCTCCCAAGTATTGATAGTTCCTGGGGTTAATTCATTGTACCACACTTTTGCATCTCCGGCAAGTGATGATGGAAAAAGTTTGAGCTTAATGGCGTTGACATTGGTGTCGCCATATCGGAACATGCCACAAATTTTGATGAATTCGGCAATATGTTTGTGCGGATCGGCCCGCGAACGGCCATCGAATTGACGGTCTTTGATCATAGAAAGATGGTGACCTTTTACGGTGAAATTGTTACCAAGGTTAACAGGAACAATAGTAGATCCAGGAGTGGGTGCTACGGCTCGGTTGGCGGCCCACATGGGTTGATCGTCAGCCATGGGAAAAGGTTGATCAATGAATGGGTTATAAACTACTTTGGCTTCGAAAAGGTTATCAAAAGGTGGGGTTCGTACTCTTGGTACACGGTTGGCTAATGGAACAAAATATGTTCTTCTTCTTCTTCTTGTTCTTGTTCGAATTAAACTTTCGAGATCGGAAAGAGGTGAAATTGGTTCTACTCCAGTTGATCGAGTGTTCATACAATTCCTAAGAGAATCGAGGCAATGTCTAAACACACGAGCGAAGAATGAAAACAATTTGGAAAATCAGATCTGATGATCCGATCGGATGGATGGCAAACCGATCGAATGGAAGTCTTGGTAAAATTGGGTTTGAAAGGCAACCGATCAGATGGTCAGCTCGGAAAAGTTTGGAATTGGAAAACCGATCGGATGGATGGAAAACCGATCGGATGGATGGCTCAGAAAAACTTTTTTTTTTTTTTAAACGAACTTGGAAAGAAATGGACTTCTAAAACTTACAGAAACACAATCAAAATCCCCGGCAGCGGCGCCAAAAACTTGATGTGTTACGTGTGTGTACAAGTTTTAAATTTATAAGGGTGAATTACCGAATCTAGAAATAACACATACGAGCAAGTGAACTCGTCCGTTATAGCAAGATTATGATGGTAAGTCGGGATCGTTCGCAGGGATTTGTGAGTGAATCGGATTATAAGCTACTAAAAGTAAATCTCTTAAACAAGCAATGATGAAAATATAATACTTCAAATGATTAAAACTACACTTGCTTAGACTAGTTTACTACTCTTGATAAACATGATTGTGATAACTTTGGATAACATGTTGATTATGATAATTAGTTTGGTGAACTAATCTATTGTTCATACAAGTTAAACCTTCGTCAAGATTTTAGTTCATAAAAACAAGCATTATGATTAACCAATCAATTCAAAATCAATCCAAGGTTCATAAGTTTGGATTAACAAACTTAAACACAAGAATAGTCTTTTGTTTTATCAAATACGCTTAGGAAATAGTCAATATAAAAGGTAACCGATCATAGACAAAAGGTCACAATTGATTGCAATCAACTAATCTTTCGGCCTTTAAAGTTGTTTTCAATCAATCCAATTTGATAGACAAAAGCGTTCTTATTATAACCACAATTAAGTTTCTTTGTTTAACCAAGAATAATGGGCAAAAACATTCATTCATAGACAAATGATTATAACTAGTTGGATAACAATAAATCTTTCGACCCTTAGCATTATTACCAACTAGTCAAACTTGATTAACAAATGTCACTATGAAACTTAACCACAATTGGATCTTAGAATTAACTTGAAATTGAATTAAAACATGTTATCACAATCATACGCAAATCATTAAGTCATAAACATCATCTAAGCAAGTGCACAAAGGCACTAGCCACTCATAGCAAACATGAACATAAACTCAGAATTTTGATCAATAGAAATCATGATTAAAAGTCTTAAAATGATTGAAACAAGATTACAAATGATAATGTAATGATACCACAAGTATTGGTGTTGACTTCTTAAGAGTTTGACTTCCCAATGTTGACTTCTTGGACTTCCAAAGTTTCCTGGACTTCTAAGGACGAATTTGAGAGTTTTGAAAGAAATGTTTAGGCTTTTTGGAGAGTGGTAGATGATTGAATGAGAATGGTGTCCTTTAACACTTCACAAATGGCCCTATTTATACTATTCTCAAGGCTTAGGGACTTAAATGCTACAACTTGGCCTCCAAGCAGAGTAGAAGGAACTAGAAACACTTTGGGAAGGACCTAGAATCGTGAGTAATGAGTTGGGACACTTAATGATGAAGTTTGGAATTACAGGTCACATCCAACCGATCGGTATTGGCTCCAACCGATCGGTTGGTCTTCTTTACCTCCTCCATCCGAATCGGTTGCGGGTTGCATCCGATTAGATGGAGATGTCCTGTAATGCAAATCTTGGACTTCCTTGTGTTTGGCTTGTATCTCTCTCATAGAACTTGGTCTTTTCTTTGTCTTGAAACTTTGTCAACTTGGAATGATGAATACTTGGACCTTTATTCTCTGAAATGCCTTTTTGGAATGTGGTTTTGGACACGGGAATCTTCGTATGATCATAAATATTTCCTTCTTCCTCATTTTTTCACTTTTTCTTCCTTTTTCCTGTTTTTGGCTACATATACTTTGCAAACATACTCTGGTGCGATTAAGTAACAAAAACATATAAATATAACCAAATAACATATACAAAAGCACGAATAACGCTACTAAAAATATGCACAAATTGAGCGTTATCAGTTCCAAAGGGTGCAAAGAAGAGTGGGTCTGCAAAGAAGAATGGGTCTGCACACACACCTTCTACACCAGGGTCCGCACACACACAATCTACACCAGGGTCTGCACACACACCTTCTACACCTACAAAAAATGAACAAGATAATGCAGATGAGATACCAATTGTTTGGTCTGCACTAGTGGAGATTTCAACACCTCCAATTGGATTTGAGATGACACCACCAGATGAGATACCAAGTCCAGGAAGAATGAGGGGTGGTGGTGTGAGAATGAGAGGAGGTGGTGCGAGGATGAGGGGTGGTAGGGTGCAGGGGAGGGGTGGTAGTGCAAGTGATGAAGGTAGGAGTAACAGTAGCACTAGGCTTAGGACCATAAATGGAAAAATTGTTAGGTGTAGAGGAAAAGGAGATGGTTCAAGATCTTTCAGGTATCCTGGTGGAATTAAGCCTATAGGATATGGTGTTTCTTGGGATCCAGTTGATGGAGAACCAATGTTAGGAGTAAGTTACTCTTTTGAATTTTGTTTTTTTTTTATCTGTTTTTGCATTTTATAATGTTATGACTTTTGCATTACTTTAATTGGACTATTTTCCATTTGCAGCAGAATGTTATGGGTTTACCTGTTCCAGCTTGGCCTATTGGAATCACACCTGAAGATTGCAGAATCTATGCTGAAGCACCAGAAAAAGAACCAGTTATTGAACAAGAACAAATGCAGGAACCACTTGTGAGAAGACTTGCACAATATAAGTTGCAGCAAGCTAAAGAAAAGAAAAAAGCAGCAAAAGCTCAAGCATCAAGCAGTTCAGCAACAGAAGCAGTTCAGGAGCCACCACCAGTGTTCATCAGGAGAGAATCAGAGAGGATAAAGCAACTGAAGTTCAATAGGCCACCATCACCTGGACCAGGGTTAACTCTAGATGATGCTATTTCATTAGAATAGACTTGAAAGTTTGACTAAATATGGCTAGCCACTTTGTGAGGCTATTTTGTACATCTTCCATATGTAAACAATTGGTAACCTTTAATGCAGTATGTCTAGGTAGGTATAACTGCCACTTTTTTGTATGGCTAGCCACTTGTGAGGCTATTTTGTAAATCTGCCATATGTAAACACTTGGTAACCTTTAATGCAATATGTCTATTTGCAGTATGTACATTGTCATCTTTGAGCCTTTATCACATTGTCATCTTTGAGCCTTTAATGCAACAAGTATATCATATAAATGCAGTAAATATATTTGTAGTATGTAAATGCAGTAAGTATATTTGCCCCATCATATAAGCTAATTCATTTCATTTCATCATTTAAACACTTACATTACAACAATCACATACCTTGCCAAAAAGATACAAAAGATAACTTAAAAAGAACCCTAGCCATACTACATTACTAATCCATTACTAACAATAACAGACCAGTCAGACCTTACCAAAAGATGACTAAATTACAACCCATCAATCTAACCCTACATCATCACCTAAAGAAACTTAATAAAAAACATCACAACAATAAACACAACCAAGACCCTATTGTACAAGGCAGTTCTAGAGTTTTGATTGTTAAGTTGAACAATTTGAGCTTCTGCATTCACCAAATTAGCATGTTGCTGAAACATAGTTGCTTGATACCAACGATTTGGTAATGGGCCATCAACCCACCTAAAGTATTTGCAATTTCTGGTGTGATCCATGAAGTTAGGGCAGCCAAGAAACCTTCTTCCAGGGTTGTTTTGTGTCCAAGATGTACGACACCTTGCTAGTTCACCACAGCCACAAAGAATCGACATTTTGATGGTGGGTTTTAAAGAATCGAATTTGGGTGGAATGGGTTTTTGAAACCCTAATATATTTGGGGAAGATGATATAAAGTTGGAGTGAGGTTGGAGTGGGGTACTAACCATTAAATATTCACAAAAAAAAAAAGAAAAAGAAACTCAAACGGTTAGATATAGTGACGTGGAAATGAAACCCGCTTTTAGACGGTTGCCCACCCTCCTAGTGACTTAGGTGTAACATTTTTAACCCTTGAATAACCCATATCACAAACCCGCAAACTTGAGTAACCTCTCTGTAACGTTTAAAACTTTAGTAACTTAGGTGAACATTTTGGGTAAACTTTAGTAACATCTTTGTATATTAACCCCACTAAATATATAAAAAAAATCTTATTAGTTTCCCTTCAAATAAAAGCATACGTTTAAAAAAATATAAATGTTTAAGCATTTAACATATATTTGAGATGTCTCTAAAATAATGTTTTCGTGTGCACAACATGTGTATAATGCTTGAATGATATTGTAGAGAAATATGCGTCCGATCGTAGTGAGCTAATAATGTGCTAATATGACGGGCACGTATCTCTACTACATCTATACTACTTATAAAGCATTTAAGTTCATTTTTTAAAAACTTAATAGTTTTTAAAAAAGAGTAAGGTTAATTGTCTAATTTATACTCTTTAATACCCCTAATTATTACTTTGGAATGGAAATTAGAAACTAATAAATGAAATAGAACTAATAGAAATTAATACTTTGAAACAAACGGTTGAAAACTATAAACTAATAAATGAAATGAAAACTCAAATTCATTAGACATACATGGTTTGCAAAGTACAAATAGAAAGTTAAAAAATACATATTAAACATACATGGTTTAAAAACTTAAACATACATCATAAACTTATATTTAATACTTTCAAATAATTATCCTAATCTCTACTATACTATATCCTTTTAATTTTGTTACTTTTGTGGTAACTAGACAAGTACCCATGTATAACAATGAGATTTTATAGCGGCATATAATAATAATGATATTTTGGTTAATTTTTTTATGTAACGTTTTATGTAACCAAAATATCATTATAATTATGTGCCGCTATAAAATCTCGTTGCTATGCACGGGTACTCGTCTAGTATAAATATAAAGAGAAAACATTTTTTTCTTGAAACTTAGAGACTTAAAAGATGATTATAGTTCAATTGCTAATACACCATTATACTGATTAAAAATGGTAACAACATCAATCATTAAATTAATAGTTTAAATATTTTTAAATCTCAAATTTTTATCATTTTTGGTTTCCAACTCATGGTCTTTTTATCTCGCAATGACTACAAATTATAATCTTAGTGTTGGATTAACAGTCACATCAGAACTACAAGTTCGCGAGTATAATTATTTGCCGCTATTCACGAGTATTCGTCTAGTGTTTTCATAAAAACAAAATTGTTATGGGTTCTATCGTCATTATTGTAATGGAGCATATATGATGTTAAAACATTGCTCGCTTAAAAATCTTTAATTATAGGTAACGCTGTCGTAACGCGCGAGTACCCTGTACAAAATTAATAACAAGTCAACTAGCTATTAATAAAATGAGAAAGCTACATGTATTCTACATTGGACGAAACTCGATACCGCATATAGTAACACCAGACAAGGTTCCTTCGAAACATATCAGTTTTAAATCCATAGGAATATACTCCTCATAATTTCTATCAAATATAGTTTCCCATACTATAATCTCCATCCACCCATCTTCCCTTTGTTTTGGAATCCATTTAATTTTGTCCAAATTCACTATACTTGGCGGTGTGAAAGAAATTATGTTGGTTCTTTCCTTTTTATATGGTAGCAGATCCCGTGCCTTCACTGGATACTTGAGCCCACGACATTTTTCTGAAAGTTTGAAAACAAGGAAACAAGCATAGGTTGTATCTGATGAGAGCAATTGTGTTTCAATGTTGCACTTCATATGCAATTCATGGCAAGGGAGAATCTCTACAAATTCTGCAAAACTGCAACTGTATATATTATGATAATAGTAATAATTTATAGTGTGAATCTACAACTAAATGAATAAGTATTTCATTAGATGAAGGTAAAATTAAAGTAGGTTCAGAAAGCTACTAAACCTGCATTTCGCTTGAGGTCCTCTATTGTAGGAAACATTTGATGTGTCATAAAGAAACGCTTTCGCTGGTAGCATATGACATTTCTTCCCGTTCGCTATGCCAAGTGAAAAAATCTATTCATCATAGAGTTACAAGTTTTCATTATTACAGATTCACAGTGAAGAATATATAGTTTAATATATCTCAAGATGGTATATGAAAGTGTTGTTATTTTTTCTATATAAAGAATACAAGAATCGAACCTTTTCACCCTTGTCTATAAGAATTCCCTTTAAAAGTAGGAGATAGAGCTCCTCTTTAGAGGTGTTTTGAATATAGTTTTCAGACCTGTTAACAATTTCCCTACAATCTATGGCCACTCGTTCCACCGAGTCCTTGTCCAACTCAGGTTTCAAGAGTCCACACATCTTCTTTTCATCATTTAGTTTGTCATTCTCTTTATATTGTAACTGCATAAACTGATTATGGGTTATATAATATTCATGCATATGTTCCTTTTATAAATTAAATAAAACGAAAAGAAATGAAGCATAAAACAAACAATGATTACGCGTTCTTTTACATACATTACGAATGGCAATGAACTCTATGCCTTCAACAAAAACGCCCAAATTTCCGCAATGATAACGAGAAAAGTTTTCAAGTAGAAGACTTGAATCTGTAGATTCTTCACTGTTCCTGAATCGGAATAATTCCACCATCAACCACTCGCTTCCGGCTCTCCACTCTGCAAAATATGCGTTTAAGGTTTCACCATCCTTCTTGTATCTTAGATTCACATATAATGGTAGACTAGAAATCTTTCTTCGATTGCAAAACTTGAACACTAGGTAAGCTCCATACATTATACCCGGAGTTAGATGTTGAGGTTTTAACTCAACTTGGAGTATGAGATTTGATATATCTGATATCTTTGCGACCTTCGAGAACCTGAAAAATTAGATTATTCCATTAGAGAACTTTATATAATACTCAGCATATTAAACAAATTGATTTCCATTAACCTCTCGGATATGGGGGAGTAGTATTCCTTTAAAGTAGATATATGTGAAATTCTCTCTAACATTATTTGAAAAACTAAATGGACTAAGTCGGAATATAATGAAATAAACTTGTAACGTTTATGCTGGCGAGACAACGAACCTTGATTTCCGTATAGATCTCCACTTCACGCTTTTGTAAGAAAACTTTCTGGCTGATATCATTTCATTTTTTACTCCATCAGCATTTATCGAAAACCACTGTTAGAATCAAAGATGATCGAAAGTTGAAAATGAGACATGGCCCATACATTTGTTTATGAAACAAGGTGAGTATAACCAATCAACATCAGATATCTAAAGGATGGCTACAGAGAGAGTTTGTTGATCAGTTCACTTGAATGCAACTAAAGATTGCATGTGGAACTGTTTTTCATATTCATGCCTCAAAGTTCTATTCATCAGTCCATGGAATTCAATTCATAGGTTCACTCCACCTTACATTTTTTTGAAATATTTTGGGCCTTAAGAGTAGTGTAATGGATTTCGACAGTGAACCTAATATGAAATTGTTCCCTAGAAATGATTGTAACTAACAGTCTCCGTTGGAAGCTCTCCACAGTAATACTGCCTAGTTTATAGTCGATCCCTACATACATGTCTCACTGCCACTACTATCAGAAATTTTCCTGAATCTTGAAAGAGTAGAATAATTACTGATAATCCATTGCTTTCACTAGCATGCAAATTATCTTTCACTTTAGTTTTAGTTTTAGTTTTATATATACACCACCTATTTACTTCTTCTCTTGTTCTGTACCAGCCTTTTGCCTTCATTATTATTTGAGAATAAAAATTTAGTTAGTTTTTCTTCTTAGATCCAAGCTGATTATATGATAAAAGAAGGTATCTTACCTCAGCGTTACGTACATTAAATTTGCTAGACACCCTAGAGCCGGTAAAACAAGGGTTAGGGTGTCATTGTATTATACTATCTTCATTTAAGTAACTATACAATAAAAACCGGTAATTCCATCTAGCAGCAACTAAATCTATGGGTTTCAGCAAACATTTAAAAACATTAATTAGTGACTCAAAGGGATGATTATAAAGATAGGTGACAGCATAATAATAGGTACAATGATCCAAGTGAACATCAAGATAGTAGAGTGATTAAAGTGAACATTTTTTCAAAGTAGAGTGATCCTAGATGTCAATGACCTGTAAAACAATAATTTAATCCGAAGACTAGTTGACTCGAGCTTCTATTTAGAAATAATTATTATTATCAAAATCATTTTCGCATTTCTGAAAAAGTCGTTTAGCAAAAAGATATATATAAGTCTCTTTTAGTTACCAGTTTTCCATCGTTAAGGAGGATTCCTGAAGAAATGAGAGAATAGAGATCCTTCTTAGAACTTGTTTTGGACACCGGCCGAGATGTTGACATGTCCAGTATCTCTTTATAGTCTTTAGGAAGCTTCTGCTCCCATTCCCACTCGTCCTGTGTACAAGTAATAATTGAAAATATTAAATCTACAACTACTTCAGCATGCTGTTATATATAAAAAAGAAAAACTTGATTCTTCATGTGTGATACTTATTTGATATCTCTAGCAGTAGTACGTGTGAACTCTGTTAGTATTTCATTAAAAAAAAAAATTCTCAATATCTGGAAACTTACTTGACATTCATACGCTTTCTCAAGTTCTTTAACAACCGTCCCCATCGTGGGGCGGTCTTCTGGAAGTTCATGCAAACATTGATTTGCAATGGTTGAAAAAATAACCAAAGATTTTGCATCAACTTGTCCCTTGATAGCATGAAAGATAACGTCTTCTGGTCTTTTGTTTTTAAAGAAGTGTGAAGCCAACTTTGAAAGAAAAATCACTTGACCATCTTCACCTCCATCGAGTGGTTGTTGCTGATCCTCATGTAGTGTTTCAATTGCCAATCTCCCGAATAGGATCTCAAGTAAAACCACACCAAGGGAGTAGACATCTGATTTCTGTGTTAGGATGCCTGTGATCTCATAGAGTGGATCACAGTAGCCTAGCGTGCCTAGACCTTTGGATATGATGAAATTAGAAATAAAAGCTTGCCAGTCATGATTTAGTAAAATGCAGCTGCTTTTTATGTCACCATGAACTGAATGTTCAATGTCTGCAATATTATGAATGTGCGCCAGCCCATGTGCAGCATCAACACATATCTTTAGCCTTTGTTTCCATGTTAGGCTAGGGTTTTTTACATGATCTTTTAAAGTCCCATTAACCATATGCTCAAATACAACAATTCTTTCACCGTCCTCTTCACAAAATCCTAAAATAGGAATGACATTCTTGTGATTATAACTGTAAAGCATTGCAATCGCTTTATAAAATTCATTCCCATAGGTACCAACTTTACGATCTAGCCTCTTTACAATAACAAGCTTGTGTCCCTTTGAATTGCAAAGCCTTCCTCTGTACACCTTGACATGTCGTTCCTGCTCCACCACGTCGCTAAAATCATTTGTAGCATGTATAATTGCTTCAAGTGACGTTCTTAATGCTTCCACTCCTTTTACCTGTAGAATCGTTGTGCAACATGATTTATTGGTTATTAGAGGGAGACGCAGAGAGCTATAATATAGATTATTATTTGAGAATTTAAATTTCTAAAAGTTCATTATTGTACTCTATATCATTTCATTAATCTTTTTTATGAGTTAACTTCTGTTCTGTTAATCTAATACCATCTAGTTTGATATTTGTCAAAAATAGCATCTTAATTTATGGTACAACAAAATTTAAATGAATCGAAGCTGTTAAGGTTTTCACATATATGCATAGAACTAAGACTTACATGAGATTTCAGTGACTTCTGAAGTTCTTCCACGACGTGGGTCATTGTTGGGCGGTCAGCTCGATTTTGCAAACATTTGTAAGCAATTTTTGCAAATATACTTATGGAATCTGGAAAAGTTTCATCAGTCGTAGTTGTAGAACATTTTTCAAATTCTTTCTTTAATTTAGGATCAATAATCTCCTTGACATTGTTTTCCTCGAAACAACGTTTGGCCTGTCGGGGTAAAAATTCTTGGTCATCTTTGGACCTTGGGAAATATGCCAACCTTCCACTCAATACTTCGAATAAAACCACTCCAAAGGAATACACATCAGATCCCTTTGTCAACACACCTGTATTGTGATACTCTGGATCAACATATTCAAGTGTGCCTGCAACTTGAGTCATGACAAACGTGGCCTGCAGATTTGCCGGACCAATTCTTGACAATCCAAAATCACTAATCTTACCTACCCAATTATGACCCAACAAAATATTTGAGCTCTTGATATCGCGGTGTATTATTCTTTGATGCTCTCCAACACCGTTATGGAGAAACTCAATCCCACGGGCTGCATCAAGGCAAATTTGTAGGCGTAGAGCCCATGTGTGATTGTTCCTGCTACCAGTGTTAGAAATATATTCATCAAGGCTTCCATTTGAGGCGTACTCATAGACAAGAATACGCTCACGATCTTCATCACAAAATCCAACAAGTGTGACAAGGTTTTGGTGCCTAAAATAAGGAAGCACTGAGATTTCTTGCAAGAACTCCGCAGTTCCTTGTCCATATCTACGATCTAACCGCTTAACAGCAACTGTGCTTTTTCTTCTCTGGAAGCCCAAAAGTTCGATCACAGACATGTCCTTAAATACATTATGTTTGACATATTTTTGTACATCGAAGTGGAAAAGATCTGCTTTGTACACTTTCCCATATCCACCTCGTCCGATTTGAAAATCATCATGAAAATTATTAGTTGCTAACTTTATCTGTTCTAACGGAATTTTCAGATGTTCCAGGTTTTTCACCTGCGTCATTTAGATTCAAATTTCCTAGTTATTGCATATTCTACTTGCACATATAACTGAAAAGTCCATACCAAACGGGTTTAGCAGCTATACATACCAAACGGGTTTAGCAGCTATACATACCAAACGGGTTTAGCAGCATGGAGGTCCAAATTATGATATTTTCTATCAGACGATGAGGGGAAATACCTAGGTGATCACCACGTCCTAATTACTGAACTTGGCACTAATACACCACTACACACTGCCGACTCCAACAAATATCTCAAAAAGTAGTATATCCCCAATAGAAGGGTTAGCCGTCACCACGTTCACAAAGTCTAAGAAGTAAGAGGATGCGACACATGGCATCGATGACCAAATCCAAACAAAATTGCAAAAGATTTTAAATTTTTTTAACAAGGGGGCAAAATCATTAAGAAAAACTAAAAAACTTCAAAAAACAATTTGTGATGAAAAAATTAAGTAAAGTTTTTGTACATCAATTCAACTTTCATCAATCCAAATGTTCATAACATTTTCTCTATGTTCATCAAATTTTTTGTTCAAAAAAAAAAAAAAAAAAAAAAAAAGAGTAATAAGAAGCTTTTTAATGGTTTTTCATTCACTAACTTCACTTTTATTCTCATTTTCTTTTAAATAAGAGCGTTTACTGAATTTATACATGTAATCGAAAATATTATATAACCAGATACTGATGGTAAAAAATAACCTAGAGGTCATCATTTGATTCTCACACCATTAGATACTAAATGAAGTTCATGGGCAAATATGTTCATATATCTTGTAGTATGTATGTAGTTATGTCACTTATGTGTGCAAATTACTTCTTAAAAATATTTATGCACAACACACAAACATTTCAATGAAACTTTGATGAAAGAAAAACTTAATCGATGTAATCTTTTTGGTTGAACAATAACTTTCATTACCTTGTAGGAGTCAGCTTCATCTTCTTGTTTTCTTTTCACATCCAAAGCAACCTAACATTTGCACCACCATTGACAAGTAGCTTTAAGGTAAGTTAATAACATGTGAATTGATGTCTATATGCATAAAATTAGCAAGTTAATTGATAGTATGTAATATGTTCCCGATCTTATAATACATCTTATTTCTCTTGGTTTGTTGACCAGATTTCAATTCGTTGATAGTATTCTAGTGAAGGCAATGTTGCAAAAGTATTTACGGGGTGCTTTGATCATCATGACATGTAAATTGAAACATGTTATTTACTTTTAGGAGAGAAGTTTAGCGATAGGAATCGTTGAAGTATTAGTCCTTGAATCAACTTGCCACGTTCATAACATATACAAACATATATAAGCACACAAAATTCCCATATTTAAAAGAAATTAAAACTAGGTAGTGAAAACTGGGGTTGGAGTGGCTAATTTCTAACTCCATAACTCCATTATCTGTTAGAATTGAACTATGTTCTTGAGAAATGTAAAAGTGCGAAATAACTTACTTGTTGAAGAGCCAAAGCCTTCACAAAATCCTGTTGAATTCTCAAGACTTTGATAAGTCCTTGCACAATCTCAGTCATTGTTGGACGTACGGTTCGATTCTTTTCCAGACATTGATATGCAATTTTGGAAAAAACCTCCAACGAATCTGGGCTCATTTGTTCCCTTAAAATAGGATCTATGAGATTGTTTAAATTTTGCTCTCTATAATGGAGACGAGCGACTGGACCAAGAAATTGTTTGTTATTCCCGTTCCTTTCAGATGCAACCCTTCCACATAAGACTTCAAATAATACGACCCCGAAAGAGTATACATCTGATTCTTTTGTTAGAACACCGGTTTGTAAGTATGTTGGATCAACATAGCCTGGTGCGAAAAAACCGTCATTGACAAAAATGGCAGGTTGCATGGGACCTATCATAGAGAGCCCAAAACCAGCTATCTTTGCCTGCCAGTTTTTGTCTAGCAGAATGGTTCTGCTTCTCACGTCACGGTGAAGGACACTACTGTGGCCATCGAGACCTTCGTGAAGATGATTCAAGCCACGAGCTGCATCAAGACAAATTTGAAGGCGCTTCAACCATGTGAGCTTTGCACTACTCAAATATTGGTCAAGGCTTCCGTATGCAACAAAATATTCAACAAGGATCTTCTCATCATTCTCATCACAGAAGCCGATGAGAGAGACAATATTTGCATGTCTATAAGTAGAAAGCACTGTGACCTCATTTAGGAAATGGTTTTCTGAATGCATAAATCTTTGATCAACCCGCTTTGCAGCTATTGTGACAAGCCCTTCCGAGCGTAAAAGTTCACCTTTATACACTATCCCGTATCCACCTGGTCCGATGGCATTTTCACGAGCGAAGTTATTGGTGGCCTGTTTTATATCTTCCAATGGAATTCTTAAATGATCCAACTCTTGGAGGATTGACATAATTGGTGTTCTTGGTTGAAGAAAACGGACTGTAAATTGACACCAAATAGTTACTTAATCCTGGCTGCATATACAAAGTTGAAATTTGTATTAGATGCTTTTGGTCAACTTCTCGGTATAAGTGAGTTCCTTTCGTACCTGCTTCTTATCCCGTTGAACTCGTCAATGAATAGGGGGCTGGGCCGGCTGGCCATGCAAAAGATAAAATATATATATTGTCAACTTCTCGGTATAAGTGAGTTCCTTTCGTACCTGCTTCTTATCCTGTTGAACTCGTCAATGCATAGGGGGCTGGACATGCAAGATAAAATATATATTGTCCAGATCCTAAACCTAAGGAATTAGTTACTTATTTCACAGGTCAACTGCCAAAATTTTCATATATACGACAAAAGATCCTTTGGCATGCATGTTGACGTATTTGTTTCCTGGTGAGTATTTTAAATAAGGGTTTTAGCCACGCAATATAAATGTACTTTCACCTTTGTACCATTTTGATACATGTACTATTTTTTTTCTACTTAATGCAACGTACTTTCGGGTTTTGTGCTACTTTGGTATGTGCTACTTTGTTTTACTGGAACAAGAGTTATAATCCTACGTGGACATGCCACGTAGGATTTACACTTACAATAAATCTTTTTTATATTCATTTATACCATTCTTCCCCAAATCTAAAACACACCATATATGAAAAACCCTAACCCTAACCATCTAATCGAGCCGTCATCATCTATCTTGTATACATAAAATGTCTTCGTCATCATCTAATCGATTCCGTCGTGTTTCACCACCTAGCATTTGCGAATGTGAATAACCAGTGATTCTACAAACCTCAAAAACCATTTATCATACAATGAGACGTTTTCTGGGATGTATAAAATACTATCAAGTAAGTTATTACTGTATTTTTAAATGATACGGGTATTTGTTTAGTTGTGTTTATTTTGTAGGGTTCAGAGTGTAAAACATTTTATTGGGTGGATCGTGAGTTACCAAATGAGTACTACAAACAAGAGGTTTTCAAGTTGCTGAAAAAGGTTAAACTTAATCAAAACAAGATTGATGCAGAAAAATGCACAATAAGAGAAATGGAAAGGTCTTTTGACTTTCAAAAGTCAACTATGGAGAAACAAGTTTTGGATCTGCAAATGGAGTTGAAAGAAATGAAATCAAGTGTAGGTTTTTATAGGAAAATTGTTGTGTTCATGTGTATGATTGTTGTTATGTTGTTGCTAGTAAAGTGATCTTTGTAATGGTGACTGTAATGGTGATAATGAAAAGCTGGGTTTGTTTTTGCATTTGGTGTTTTGTTCACTCTTTTCCTGCACATGGACTACAAAGTCAATAAACATATGGACCACATAGACAATACATTATTGGTGTTTTGTGTTACACCTCGTGCCCGATTTGACCAAAATTAAAAACTTTTACGCGAAAACACTTTGACCCATTACTGACCTCATGTCACTCTTTTATAAACTAACTGAAATATATTACAAAACAGACATTGAGACTATTTTCAAAAGAAAATAGACTCAATTACCTTCGAAACGACGGGTGGCACGACCCGTGACGACTTACAGATTAAAAGTTACCTGATTTTTAAGCTGACACTAATACCATATGTATTAGTCTAAAATACACCATTTGCAATCTAAAATACACCATTTTTCCTCCACTTTTAAACTTACACTAATACCCCAGGTATTAGACTAAAATATACCATTTTTTCTCCACTTTTAAACTGACACTAATACCCCAGGTATTAGTCTAAAATACACCATTTTTCCTCCACTTTTAAACTGACACTAACACCCCATGTATTAGTCTAAAATACACCCTTTTTCTTCCACTTTTAAACTGACACTAATACCCCAGGTATTAGTGTTAGGAATTACAGATTACAGATTTGATGGTCCATGGTGACGTGCTATTGTTTATTTGATTAACGTATGGTTAATGAAGTGGTGTCGGTGGAGTATTTATTGAAAAGTATAACGAGGGACTAATTTTCATAGCTTGTTCACGCTTCTCTGATTCTGGTTGAAGTTTTACGCTATATTGCTGCTGCAATATTTATTGGTTTTGATCTGCTGCTCTTGGTGTGTACTGGTATTTTTCGTTTCTGCCGAAGCTTTGTGATTCTGCTGATTTATTGCTGCTGTACGCTTCAGTACTGCTACTGCATTCAGTTCACTTTTCGTTTCTGCTGAACCAAAGTTCTCTTCACACCTTTAAAATGACATAATTTGATAATGAAAGTGATGATGTAATGTTTCCTTATTTGATGGATGATGAGTACGAGGTATGGGCTAGGAAGATGGAACACTAGCTCACGAATAATGATATGAATACCTGGAAGCTGATTCAAAATGGCAACAGCTTGAAAAGGATTGGAACAGATAGAGATGGAAATTACTTTATTCTCCCTCTAACAACTGCTGATGAAACACTAGCTGTCCACAGAGAGTCAAAGGCAAGAACCACATTGCTTAAATCTATTCCTGTTGATCATGTAGCAGATTTTCATTATATGGATGATGTAAGTAAGATATGGAATGCCATCAAAGCAAGGTATGGTGGAAAGCCTGAATCCAAGAAGATGAGAAAGGAAGCTTGCACTATATCCAAGACTGAAGAATTTGCACTGATGGGACTCTCTTCTCAGGTACATAATTGTGTTTTTGGTTGTAGTGAAAAATATAATGAACTTAAGGAGGCTTATGATGAATTGAAACCTAAATATAATGAATGTTATGTAGAGGTTGGAGTCACGTGGATAGTGCAAGATATAAGACGCAAGTTTGGGAAATTCAACATCTTCATCAAGTTCGTCATACTCAGTTTTATTCATCAGTGATCATTTCATAAGGCCTACAGAGTTCGTGATTCAAAAGATGGTTATTGGTTTCAGGGGAAGCTTGTTTAACCATCTACATGCATCACTTGAGGGGAAGCGTTTACGAGATGCACAAGACCCCTATTGGATGATTACAAAAAGGGGAAGAAGATTTATGATGTGCAGCTTATTAATTGTGATGACATGTTTTAGTATTGTTTCTTCATGCAGATTGTTTTGTAATATCAAATAGGGGAAGATTGTTAGGAATTACAGATTTGATGATTACAAAACCACAAGCAAGAATGAAGAAAGAAGAAACAATAGGGACCTAATATGTAATAGTTAGATAGCTTTTTTAGTAAGCTAGGGTTTGTAACCTCCCTCTATTATATAAAGAGGGTAGGCGTCTAGGTTACAGATCATCCATTTCAGAGATTGTCTCTCCAATGAGAGTCGATTGAAATGCATAGAGCGTTCTTTAGTAGTAGTAGTAATAGTTTGTAATAGTTTATTTATATTTAATAAAGAAAAACCTTGAAGAAACTTTGATTGTTGTTATTATTATTCCGCTGTGCAAATCATTGTTTCTATAATCCTAGATGGGCTTGATTATGGTTTATCAATAATTGTAAAACCAAAATCAAGCCCATCTAGGATTATAGAAACATTGATTTGCATACGCAGCGGAATAATAATAAGAACAATCAAAGTTTCTCCAAGGTTTTCTTTATTAAACATAAACTATGGTACACTGATAACCATATGATTTTTAGCAAATCATCAGCTATAAACGGATTTGAGATGTCCTTACCTGTAGCCGTTTGCTCAGGACTAGCCAATTCTTTGGTTTCAACTGAACCTTGGTGAATTGAATACAAATATGGATACCAAATGTCTTTACCACAAACCATACTTTTGTGGACTAGCCAATTCTTTGGATCCCATAAAGGGTTACATCCATGGTGAATTGAGAACCATTTCAACTCTCAGAACTTAATCATGGGTGAGTTGAAGTACCCTATAGCTTTGAGCAAGCTATTACAGCTATCAACAGATTTGATGTGTCTTTACCAAAGCTGTACCCTTTGGACTAGCCAACTCTTTGATGGACACAAGTCACATCAGGTGAGTTGATAACCATCAACAGATTGATATACAACAAACCTGCAGAAAAGTTAGTACAAATAGACAAATGTGTGTGTTTTTTTTTTTTTTTTTTTTTTTTTTTTTTTTTTTTTTTTATTTTTTTTTACTAAGAAAAAGAATGAAATAAGAAATAAGAACTAAATGAAATAAAGAAAAATAAGATACAAAAATAATACACAATACCAGAATCAAGAAGAAGCTTGGGGTTGCATAAGCTTGGACTTGATTAACCCAACCAGTTGTTCAGCATGGGTCTGATCATTGGCCACCGGATCAGGAGGAACTTCCAATTTGCTTCTAAGCATACGTTTCAACAGAGGAATGGACCAAGGATAATGCTGATCTGAAAACATACATACCCTAATGCCAGACTTTGTTTCAACAACATGCACATTAGGCATAGGGTAAAACCTCCAAGTATCAACCCTCCAAGTATGTGAATTCTCCCAGATTGAGTAGCCTTTTCCATTAGGAGAGTGGGAATCAAACAGAACATGCAGATCTCCCAATAAGTACAAACCAGCCCCTTGTGGTGTATGAGAGGCATAGTATTCTGTGACCATTCCATAGAGAGTATGCAAATCTTGCCTATCCACCAAATGAAGTATTTCTTGCAAGAAAGTAAACTCCATATAGGACTGATCTTGCCTATAGATGGTGTTTGTCTGTCCATCTGTCAATGTCCATTTGACCAACACATTGTAAGAACCCTCAGGAAATGTCTCAGAAGAACCCACTTTGATAAAGGTTGTATCAGCAGCATTGATATCCATAGGCTTAGAAGAACTCCCCTTTTTAGACTTATGTGCTCTAGAAATCTGATCTCTAGCTAACCTCACAGATCTTCTGATGGCAATTTGTCTGCTGTGTGCCATCCTTTTCTTCCTTCTCCCAGGTATATAAATCCCAGAGGACTAACATCTTCAGATGCACCAGAAACATCTTCAGGAGGAATGGAAGAAATGGGAACAGAACCACCTTCTGCAATCAACTTCTCAGTATCTTCTCTGGCCTTTCTAGCCTCAGCAGCTTCTAGTTCAGCTTTCCTCACCAAATCTGCATTGTAGTTGGAGATAAGTGATTCCTCTTGTTCAGCAGATGCAGAAGAAGGAATGTTAGCAGCCTTAGTAGAGGTGTCAGCAGATTGGTTGCCTTCAGTAGTTGCCTCAGCAGAAATAGCTTGAGGGGGCAGTTGGTCTTTATCACCAGAAGATGAAGTACCAAGCTCAGCTATTTTGATCCTTTTAGCTTCGGAAGCATCTATACTTGCACTAGGCCTCTTCAATTGAGTTTGAGGTGAGGGAATGGCCTTCATAATCTGATTATATATTTGATGCAAATCAGATTCAGATAAGGCCCAGACTTGCTTCTTGGTCAAAGCAGAGTTATATACAGAAGTATATTGATGATAAACCACATTCCTCATATAATTCTTGGTTTGTGCCTCAGTCTGAGGTTTAGCTCTCTTAGCTTTGGCCTTCTGTGCAGCAATGGCCTTTCTCCTTTCTGCTGCAGCTTTCTTCCTCTGTTGGCTAAGAGCTACCATTTGTTCAGCAAAATTGTTACTATCAAAAGCAGCTCCTAAGATGCTTTGGGCCAAAGTAGGATTGGAAGCAGCTTGTTGAGTATAAGAATCCCATTGTGCATCAGTAAAATGAACTGATTGCTCATCTAGTTCTCTTTGCCTTTCAGGAGGCAAATCTGAAGTGAATTGAGCTGTCATCTTTTGTGCTAAAGCTTGACTCTTCATCATATCTTCATACTCTTTAACCAGTCTAGCTTGCTCCTTCCTTTCTTTTTCACTCACAAGATCTGTACCAAGATCTGCATCAATCATTACTCCTTGCTCACTGCCAGAGATCTCAACACTAGGAACTTGAGTAGCAGGCTCATTAGAAGAATCAATATGAGAGATATCAACAACAGGAACTCTGTCAATATTCTCAGAAGAAACACCAATAGAAGCATCTACAGAAACATGTTGAGTGGAAGATTCAACATGTGGAGTAGAAACCTCAGCATTAGAATTCAACACAAAGGATCTCCCAGCAACAAACACTTCAAATTGAAACTAAAAACCATTCCTATACAAGTTAACCATTCCTATGCAAAGTGAATCTTGGAACGCTTCAAGAACTCGACCATAGGTACATACATTTCATGTGGAGTAGAAACCTCAGCATTAGAATTCAACACAAAGGATCTCCCAGCAACAAACACTTCAAATTGAAACTAAAAACCATTCCTATACAAGTTAACCATTCCTATGCAAAGTGAATCTTGGAACGCTTCAAGAACTCGACCATAGGTACATACATTTCATGTCCCTTCGCTGTTCCTAGAAACGCAACTTTATTGTGATCCTTCTTAAATTGAAGCGCCTCCATTGATGAACTTATGTGAGATAGGATATGAATTAAGTGAATGAAAAAGGGTTTAAATTGGTCGAAGAGAGAATCAGTTGATTTTGGGCGAAGATTATATGAAGTAGGTTATAAATAGAAGTTACCCAATTATGGTCAAAATTTATCAGAACGAATTGTTGACCATATCTGACGTGTAAAGTAACTTCAACATTCAAAATTAACTCTTCAGCAGAAATGATGGTCAATCTGCTGAAGTGAGAAGTCAATCAGCAGAATCAACTCAAGAGTAATAATATCTTCAGTAAAGATCTTGAGTTTTAATTTGCCACCCAACTCGCATTAATTACCATCAACCCTTGACTTCGCCTATAAAATAACCCCAAATCACAATCCGCACATATCAATTAACCCCAATTTACTATCAAACTCTCATTCAACCTAAATCAAGCATCAACACCATGACCAACCAACCCGAAGTAGTTGATCTCACTTCTGAGTCATCAGCAGACTCAGGAGACAACATTCCCCAATTATCCACACAACCTTCCCATAGAAGGTATGGGCTTACCAAAGAACAAGCCCACAAGAGAAAGCATGATGTGGGTTCATCAAGCAGACCACACAACCCACCCAAATCTCCATCATCATCATCATCTGAGGATAGTCGTCCTTTATTTCGATATCCCTACCAAGATGAGCCTCGTACTTTGAAGTCCCCTTTTCTCCCTTCTTCGGAAGATGATAGTGTGGTGGATCCAAATGATTCACCTAGGGGCTCTGATGACTCCACAGAGCGTCTAGAGTCAATCTTCAATAGATTGGTGAGAGAGGAAGAGGAGAGGGTAGCAGCATCAACCAGGGAAGAGAATCCCCAACCTTCACAACCCCAACCAAGGCCACACACCAGAAATCCACCACACCCATTGACAAGGGAGGTGGTTATTGGTCTTCCTGCTCCAAGGACTGGTGTTTCATACCACAGAGACAAAGGAAAGGGCAAGGGTGCAGAGGTGACCGGTAAAGGAAAGGGTAAAATGGAGTAGGTGATGATGAGTCTAGTCACACGATTATAGCGTGTGTATATTAGTAGTAGTAGTAGTTGTTTATTTTTATTTCAATAAAGAAAACCTTGAAGTAATGTTGATGTTCTTCTTGTTCTTATTCCACTGTGCAATCAATGTTACTATATCCTAGATGGGCTAGATCTTGGATTCTACAATTGGTATCAGAGCGGGTGGCTCTCGATATCTAGGGATTTACAAGGTTTTCATTGTCAATAAAGAGGCTTACAAACAGGCTTTAAAAACTCTAGAAAAACAAAAGGTTTGGTTTCAAAAGAATCAGCTTGCTTATGATGAAAAGATAAGGGTGTTAGAAAGTGATTTAAAATGTACTAGAATTGATTTAAAACGTACTGAGAAAGAAAAAGCTAATGTAGAATCTGAAAACCAAGTACTGAAAGAGAAATTAGAGAAGGAAATAGCTAATCATAACATTTGGTTAATGTCAGGTGATAAGTTATCTAACTGTCTCTATAATAGTCAACCTGTAAACTCTAGTATAGGTTTAGGTTTTAAAAAATATGTTGGTTTAGAGGCTAGGTATGATATGGGTAAATCTACACCAGCAGGCTTAGCAAATTTTGTTAAAGAAGGAGAATTGCATGCTGTCCCTGGACCTATTAGAGGTGAGTTTATGCCTAGCTCTCCTCAAAAAGACTTTGATGGATCACACCATCTTTATGGCAAAAAGTCAAGTGACTTGCCAGACCCTGATTGTAAGTCTACTGACTATGCCTCATGTGATTCAAGTGACAAGTCTTCCAAGGTCAATGTCTCTGCCCCCAGTGTTTTTAATGTTAAAAGCTCAGAGTCCATCTCAACTGAGTCTACCTCCTTTACTTCTACTTCTAGTGTTTCCACATCCAAGAGTAAAGTTGAGATTGAATCCAAAGTTAGGGCACCCAAACAAGAACCCATTGTTGTTCAAGATTTACCTAGTTTCACTTGTAATAAATCTGATAAGAATACATACAATTCTAGGACTTCTTGTAATAAGAATGGTTGTTTTAATAAAAAGGCTGGTAATGTTAAGAAGAAAACTTGTTTTGTGTGTGGTAGTAAGTCTCATCTCATTAAGGATTATGATTTTCATGAGAAGAGAATGGGTGTATGTGCTTACCAAAAGAGATCTAGACCAATGTGGAAAAATGTTAATGATATTCCCCCATATGTTCCACAAGCAACACATAGTAGATCTTTTCCAGCTCATTGGAAAAGACATGTTGCTAGACCATTCTACATACCTACTAGTACTTACTTTCAGAATGGTTTTTGGCCTGGTTATTATGACCCAAGGTATATGGGGGGAACAAGATGGGATACTGGTGTTAAGCCCTCAACAGGTTGTTCTTGGACACATAAAAGGAAAGGTTCATTCTGGGTACCCAAGAACAATAGTCCTTGTCAGGTGCACTGATTGAGGGGAGGCATAAGCCTAAGGGGAGGCTTATTGTTGTATATTTTGTGCTAACTAACATTTCTCTTAGTTTGTTTTGTGTTCTCTAACTAAAATAATGCAGCTGTTGAATTTGTTGCTTCCTTTTATTGAGTGAGTGGTTACTGCTGATGAATTAATTGGTTTGGGAGGTCAGTCAATAGCAGTTGAATTTCGATCAGATTGTGCAGAGGATAGATGTGGGCCTTGTACTCATAAATTCTGATTTGCTTATTTTATTCGAATTGGTGTATGAATTTATCTCACATGGGTTCGATTGGTGATTAAATTTATGAGGATAATGGGTGTTGACTGGAGTCATTTAAATCACATTGGATCGGTTTATTGCATTGAATATTAATTGGTCAACGTGAGTTTGTGGGGCTATGCTTAGTCGGTCAGTAAATGGATGGTTTATTGCATTGAAGTGATGCTCACGTGATCTATACATTTCACAAATTTGTGATTGGTGGACTCATTGTGAAATTTTTAAGGAAGCTGCGTACTGTGGTCTATGATTGATGTCAGTTATTGGTTCGTATAAGTGCTGCTATTATTAATTCATTTTAGGTGAAGTGGTGATTGGAGTGTTTGTCGATTTGTGAAGCTTGTCAGTGGGGATAATACTACCATATTTTAACTGATCTGATGCGAAATTAATTGGTCAGTGATCATTGAATTTAAATATGATCAATTAAATACTCTTGTCGACATGTGCATGTGGGGCCAATTAATATGGGGCGAATATAATTTTCTGGTTATCTGCTGCTACTTAATTAATTTTGGTCTCGGTTGGATACTGCTGGTCTCACTTTCTGATCCTGCTGATAGCGTTAGCCGTTCCTGCTGATCGGTTACTGCTTGTTCCCATTTCTGCTGGTAATATCATTTCTGCTGGTTGCTTTAGTTTCAGCTGCGTTATTAAAAAAAAAAAAAAATTATTTATCATTTTCATTTTCTTTCTTTACTTTCTTTTTGGATTGTTATTAAAAAAAAAAAAAAAAAAAAATCTTGTTTTTTTTTTTATATTTGTTTCATGTATATCCTTTTTATTTCCTTATTTTCTTTTCTATTTATTTTCTTTTCGTTATATTTAAAAAAAAAATAAAAAAAATCGCACTTGTATACTAACTTTTGTGCAGGTACAGTGTTGGTGTTTACACCTACACAAAAAAATGGTAATCAACTCACCATGTCTCATAGACAAGAAAGAGTTGACTCACCATGAGGGTACGGCTCTGGTGTGATTCTCAAATCCGTTTGTAGCTGTGATAGTTTGCTCAAAACTATTAGGGTACTTCAACTCACCCATGATTAAGTTCTGAGAGTTGAAATGGTTCTCAATTCACCATGGATGTAACCCTTTATGGGATCCAAAGAATTGGCTAGTCCACAAAAGTATGGTTTGTGGTAAAGACATTTGGTATCCATATTTGGTATTCAATTCACCAAGGTTCAGTTGAAACCAAAGAATTGGCTAGTCCTGAGCAAACGGCTACAGGTAAAGACATCTCAAATCCGTTTATAGCTGATGATTTGCTAAAAATCATATGGTTATCAGTGTACCATAGTTTTCGAACTTAAACATTTGGCTACTCCAGTAGTAATGGCTATTGGTAAAGAGACATCAAATCCATTATTTTCAATGATTCACCTCTCACAGGAGTTTACACACCTGGATGTGATGAGAATAGTATGAAACTAAACTGTTTTGATGTACATTCTGTCATTTGTTGCTGCAAAGACCTGAAGTTTAAAGTTTTGCCATTCATAGAGATATGGTTCATTTGATTCTTTGCTGTTGCTGTTCGATTTCAATCCTCTTATTATGAAGTGTTAAAGATCTATCAGGAATCTTGAACTTAACCATGTCAAATTCAAGATTAGGGGAGGATTGTTGGGAATTTTGGAAGTTCCTGCTGATAGAGTTCTACTGACAGGTTCCTGCTGAAGCTATAGATGGTTTCTGCTGATGACATGGTTCCTGCGGAAGACTTATTTCTACGGATATAGTAAATCCGTATCTTTATTATTAGTTTGTTAGGATATGCATGAACTATTTTAGGTAGTGATATGCATTGATATTTTTATTTATTACTGTATTAGTGTTCCTTGTGTATAAAAGGAACATATAGGCTATGTATTTGGGACGCTTCTTGAGAAAAACAGAACTCCAGGAAAACATTTTTAGAGAAAAATAATAGAGATCCATAGAGGATCATTGTTCTTGTTATTTAGAAAAACCTTGTTAAGAAACTTTGATTGTGTTCTTGTTCTTATTCCGCTGTGCAACAATCATTGTCTCTATAATCCTAGAAGAGTTAGATCTTGGATTCTACAATTAGTCTAAAATACACCATTTTTCCTTACTTTTAAACTGACCCTAATACCCCAGGTATTAGTCTAAAATACACCCTTTTTCCTTACTTTTAAACTAACACTAATACCCCAGGTATTAGTCTAAAATACACCATTTTTTCTTACTTTTAAACTAACACTAATACCCCAGGTATTAGTCTAAAATACACCATTTTCTGCAGATTTTCAACACTTACATATTTTGACCCATTTTTCGGAAAACAACTTTTCCCACTTTGACAATACACAAAAACTTTCAGATTTCATTAACTTGACATAATATCATACGTGGTCTCAACGACCCATAAAAATATACTTTACATGACGACGGGTGTTTTGCCAAACACCTGTTTTGACCCATTTGCATACACTATAACATATACTATAACAAATGATCTTGACATACTTTAACTTCCACATTTACAAATAGTTTGACACTTATTAACGACCTTTAACAAACCATTTCGACGCTTGAGGGTACAACATCAACATAGAGCTCGGTATCTACCTAAGCTCCTACTTTCTTACCCAAATCCTTCTAACATTCGCATAACTAATCCTTAATCCATAATCCAAACCATAGCGCTTCCAAGAAACCTACAAAACATTGGACACTTAAACCGTAAACGAATGCTTAGTAAGTAAAACGATCATAAAACAACGCCACAAATCATTTACACATTAAGCATCATAACCCATTCATCCATTACAACATTAAACCTTAGCACATACTTGAATTCACTTCAAGCATTAACCTTACTTATCAAACAACATAAACATACCTTAGCCTACTCCACGACTAACTCCTCTTGGCTATTCTTGCCAAACTATCCTCCTACACACTTTTAGTTAAACACATACATTAGCACATATAATCCATCATTTAATCATCCTAACCAATCACATAACCGGTTTACTTACCTTGATTCCAAACTAAGCTAACATTCATTATTTCACCATCATCCTCCTTCGTCATCATCATCATCATCCTTCATCATCATCATTCATCATCATCATCCTCACTAGCACCTCTAAACATCTCTAACCATCATCAACATAAACACTTTAAATACATAACCAAATAACCATAACAATGGTTTATAAAACCATTATCTTACCTCTAAACATCTCTAATCATCATATGACCATAGATTGGTTATATGATGATCAATCTCATGAACAACTAGCTTGAAAGAGGTTACTTACTTGTGGGAATTAAGGTTATGCTTAATCTTGCCATGGGAACATGATCATTTCACTAGCTTCATTATCAAGCTTATTTCCCTCCCCTTTTCTCTTCTCCAAACCGAACCACACACACCATCTCTTGAAGAGATGAGAAATGAGTAGAAAGTTCTAGGTACCTCCCTTATGTAGATTTCGTCCTCGAAATCTCTCGTCTATTGACAACCAAAACCCAGTCTCATAACACTCCTCGTTCTTAACACTTTCAATTCTTCGTCACACCCCCAAAATCGGGTCCAGCGGAAGCATACATGCCACTGGGGTGCAACTCAATTGGTATCACAACACAAGTGTAAAGAACGGTTTTCACATCAATCATTTAGAATATATTTGAGAAGTCAAAAGTGTTAAATTTACATTATGAAAAGTGGTGCGGAAGTTGGCCCATAAAATAAGTTAAGCGGTCCCAAATGTTTTATCAGAGTCTTCTATGACCATGCCATGCCCTGCCAAAAGCCTCCAGTAGCGTGCTATTGCTTGGTTCCTGAAAATACATGCTAAAGTGTCAACACAAAGTTGGTGAGTTCATAGAGTTTGCTATAAATAAGTTGAAAAGCCTTTAGAGAAAGTTTCCACAGCATAGGCATTGTAAATCCACTCAGTTCCAAGCCCTGCCCATTCAAGACTTGCAACCTGTGTGTTTACAACCCAATGCTAACATAGTATGTCTAGGGTAGATGTCTTGCATATCAATGCATCATGAGATTACTGGGTGTCATTTCCCAAAGAATACTAATAGATCTTATGCTGCTCACTAGGAGACTTATGTTGCTCACGAGGAGACTTATGTTCGGCCACCCCAAGTGTTTGATACTTAGGTCCGTAATCTGTTCTGTTCGGCTACCCCAAGTGTTTGATACTTAGGTCCGTGATCTATTCTGATCGGCTACCCCAAGTGTTTGATACTTAGGTCCGTGATCTGTTCTGTTCGGCTACCCCAAGTGTTTGATACTTAGGTCCGCGAGTTGCTTTCAAGAATAACGCAAATAAGTTTAACAAAATCATGTATATAAGTAAGCAGTTTAAGCATGTATCTCCCCCAAAAGTTCAAAACGTATAAAGTAGGGGCTATGAAACTCACCTGATGCGATAGCAACAATGATAATAATGGATAAGATGAAATGAGGCTCGATCTCTAACCGCGACCTATTATGAATGATATGATCTAGCGTAAGCAATGATACAATGCTACACATGCAAATACGTATGTTAACGATACCACTCGTTAGTTTTGAAAATAATGTTTATCGCCGAAAACTACATTTTTGACGTCTCGTTAAGTTATGAACTACTTTTCGTGTAAATAGGTTGAAACGGTACTCCACGATCCTTGTTTGATGTTTTATCGCCAAATAAAATAGTTTCGTCGCAAAATAACCCTTTTTACAACTTGTGAAAATATGACCAAACGGCCTCGCAAAACTAGTCGCAAAATATTGTACGTTAAGAGTTAGGAATAGAACTTGACGTTTTTGAAATCCTTGTAACATAATCTCTCAGCCGTCTCCTTTGACTTTTGATCATACGCGTCTCGATCATATAGATAATCGGTCATCAACTTGGCGACTTGTAAAAACACTAGTTTTTATACTTAGTTTATTTTGTGAAAGTGGGCTGTCAAAAAGGTACATGAATCGTGGGGCTTTAAACGTGTATATCTCGGTCGTTATAAGCTCGTTTGCTACGTTCTTTATATCCACGGATTCGTCATAGCATGAACTAACATGTTTTCAGTAGCTCGGCTCTCCTAGATCACGTCTAACGCCTCGTTTTGTCCCTCGAAGTTCGGCAAACAGCAAGCTTATTTTCAGAAAATAGTTTTTCGTCGCCTAACTTGTAAAAATCATATCTCCTTCGTTATAGACTCGTTTTTGTTCATTCCAGCGGCCATAGTTTCGTCTTGGAATGTATTTTCTAAATCTTTGGTCCAAAGTTACACCCTAGCCCCTGAGTTTCCCACGTTTTGCAAAATGGGACAGCAACTATATATATTGTCAAAACTTGGTTTTCTTAGTTAATAACTTGTACAAAACTTAACCAAACTACTTCAAATCAACTCCACAAATACTCAATCCTACCATACACCTTATTAGGGTGTCATGGGGTCCTAAACATCACTAACCTTGGTGGGTTTCATGGGAATAATCATAGGATAATCAAAAACTCATTATATGTAGTAAAACAAATTAAAAGTGGTATGGATCATAGTATATTTGCATGTTTTTGTTACTAAATCATGAAAATACATCAAGTAAATGTTTAAAAGAGTAGGAAAAATTATTAGTAACTTACTTGAGATGATTATTGAAAGATGGTGATGAAAACCCATTTAATCTTTGTGGTTTTTATTTCAAAACCCAAACTAGATCACTACTAGGATTTGATAAATACTTGGTTCTTGAAAAATCTATGGTTTCTTCTTGGTGTTCTTGATGATGCCGATCCATATAGAGAGAAAGAAAGAGATGTTTTTGTGAAAATAATGAAAATAAGCTAGTTTAGGCTTTATATAGGCCAAGGGCATTTTGGTAATTTCAATGAAAGGGTAAAATGGTAATTTCACTAGGTTTTTGAAATATCTAGATATTTTTGAGAAAATATCTAGATATTTTAGGTTGGATACTTATCTTGACTTACGGAGTGAGTTTTGGTCCCGTTAATTGCTAACTGTAAGTCGTAAAGTCACAAAACTTAAAACCGGGTATCCTAAAATTCCTAAATTCATGAAAATGTCACGGAAGGTGGAAAACATATATTTCTCTTGTTGGTAATGTTGTTTGGACATATCGGGATGCCTAAATGATGTTTAAACCTTAAAGTAAGTCTCGGACACGGTTTCGTGATTCTTGCAGAAATTATCCGACGAGTGCCAAAATCTCGGGTTATCATTAAAATAGTTTAACTTACGAGAATATGAAATAAATTTTTTGGAATGAATAGTGCTAGTGAATAGTAAAAATGAATAGTAACTCGTGAATAGTAAATTGTCGAGGTTCGGAAAAATGGCCTGGAATTACGAGTTGTGACAGTCTCCACCCGTTAGAGGAATTCAGTCCCTGAATTCAGCTCACTCGTTCTACGTACGTACGTTCTCATGGTCGGGTTTGATGGGGGTAAACTTTCCCATGATCGAGCATAGCCTTCAAAAGACCTCTAGGTAACCGATTTTTACTTAATCTCACAACTCATCAAACAAGAACTGTCATGGGATTAGGCTAAATCGGTTTGAGGTTGTCGATTCAAATTTAATCTCACAACTCATCAAACAAGAACTGTCATGAGATTAAACTGAATCGGCTCGGGTAACAACTTGATTTCCAGTTTGATCCTCGCAACTCATCAAACAAGAACTGTCACTTAGATCAAACTGGGAACAAGTGGTTTGAAGGAGGTCTTTCGAAAATTTGGCTGGATTATGGAATTGCTTACACCGATCAAATCAATCCGGACATAATTCCATTATAACTACTCTCAGTATTGCAAAATTCATCTCTGAGTCGAACATAGGTGGTCAGGCTATGTCCCACTGTCCCGGGTCGAATATAGATGACCAGTCTATATTCCACCGAGGTTCAATGAATTTTGGAATACTCAGCTTAGTTATAATAATATTATGTCCTTCACATGTAAAGGGGGGTTCAAAAGTCTAAGGCAGGTGATCAGGCTTGAGGTCGAATGATGAAACTACGTAAGGAAAAGGTGTAACGCTGCGACGTGCATGATATGTAAGCATACTTATATGGAATACAATTATAGTAATCAACGAGAGTAAGTGAGTATAATCTATCTGGCAATAAGATATAAATCTCATTAAATATGTCAGCAACAAACCACAAATGAGGCATCAGCTTGGCAGGTAGGCACGTAGCGGTCATAGGGTTAAGTTTTCGTAAAAGTAGCTATAGTTTAGGTTTTAAAATTACCCAATTCTCTATAGCCTAGGCTCTGATACCAATCTGTCACACCCCCAAAATCGGGTCCAGCGGAAGCATACATGCCACTGGGGTGCAACTCAATTGGTATCACAACACAAGTGTAAAGAACGGTTTTCACATCAATCATTTAGAATATATTTGAGAAGTCAAAAGTGTTAAATTTACATTATGAAAAGTGGTGCGGAAGTTAGCCCATAAAATAAGTTAAGCGGTCCCAAATGTTTTATCAGAGTCTTCTATGACCATGCCATGCCCTGCCAAAAGCCTCCAGTAGCGTGCTATTGCTTGGTTCCTGAAAATACATGCTAAAGTGTCAACACGAGGTTGGTGAGTTCATAGAGTTTGCTATAAATAAATTGAAAAGCCTTTAGAGAAAGTTTCCACAGCATAGGCATTGTAAATCCACTCAGTTCCAAGCCCTGCCCATTCAAGACTTGCAACCTGTGTGTTTACAACCCAATGCTAACATAGTATGTCTAGGGTAGATGTCTTGCATATCAATGCATCATGAGATTACTGGGTGTCATTTCCCAAAGAATACTAATAGATCTTATGCTGCTCACTAGGAGACTTATGTTGCTCACGAGGAGACTTATGTTCGGCCACCCCAAGTGTTTGATACTTAGGTCCGTAATCTGTTCTGTTCGGCTACCCCAAGTGTTTGATACTTAGGTCCGTGATCTGTTCTGATCGGCTACCCCAAGTGTTTGATACTTAGGTCCGTGATCTGTTCTGTTCGGCTACCCCAAGTGTTTGATACTTAGGTCCGCGAGTTGCTTTCAAGAATAACGCAAATAAGTTTAACAAAATCATGTATATAAGTAAGCAGTTTAAGCATGTATCTCCCCCAAAAGTTCAAAACGTATAAAGTAGGGGCTATGAAACTCACCTGATGCGATAGCAACAATGATAATAATGGATAAGATGAAATGAGGCTCGATCTCTAACCGCGACCTATTATGAATGATATGATCTAGCGTAAGCAATGATACAATGCTACACATGCAAATACGTATGTTAACGATACCACTCGTTAGTTTTGAAAATAATGTTTATCGCCGAAAACTACATTTTTGACGTCTCGTTAAGTTATGAACTACTTTTCGTGTAAATAGGTTGAAACGGTACTCCACGATCCTTGTTTGATGTTTTATCGCCAAATAAAATAGTTTCGTCGCAAAATAACCCTTTTTACAACTTGTGAAAATATGACCAAACGGCCTCGCAAAACTAGTCGCAAAATATTGTACGTTAAGAGTTAGGAATAGAACTTGACGTTTTTGAAATCCTTGTAACATAATCTCTCAGCCGTCTCCTTTGACTTTTGATCATACGCGTCTCGATCATATAGATAATCGGTCATCAACTTGGCGACTTGTAAAAACACTAGTTTTTATACTTAGTTTATTTTGTGAAAGTGGGCTGTCAAAAAGGTACATGAATCGTGGGGCTTTAAACGTGTATATCTCGGTCGTTATAAGCTCGTTTGCTACGTTCTTTATATCCACGGATTCGTCATAGCATGAACTAACATGTTTTCAGTAGCTCGGCTCTCCTAGATCACGTCTAACGCCTCGTTTTGTCCCTCGAAGTTCGGCAAACAGCAAGCTTATTTTCAGAAAATAGTTTTTCGTCGCCTAACTTGTAAAAATCATATCTCCTTCGTTATAGACTCGTTTTTGTTCATTCCAGCGGCCATAGTTTCGTCTTGGAATGTATTTTCCAAATCTTTGGTCCAAAGTTACACCCTAGCCCCTGAGTTTCCCACGTTTTGCAAAATGGGACAGCAACTATATATATTGTCAAAACTTGGTTTTCTTAGTTAATAACTTGTACAAAACTTAACCAAACTACTTCAAATCAACTCCACAAATACTCAATCCTACCATACACCTTCTTAGGGTGTCATGGGGTCCTAAACATCACTAACCTTGGTGGGTTTCATGGGAATAATCATAGGATAATCAAAAACTCATTATATGTAGTAAAACAAATTAAAAGTGGTATGGATCATAGTATATTTGCATGTTTTTGTTACTAAATCATGAAAATACATCAAGTAAATGTTTAAAAGAGTAGGAAAAATTATTAGTAACTTACTTGAGATGATTATTGAAAGATGGTGATGAAAACCCATTTAATCTTTGTGGTTTTTATTTCAAAACTCAAACTAGATCACTACTAGGATTTGATAAATACTTGGTTCTTGAAAAATCTATGGTTTCTTCTTGGTGTTCTTGATGATGCCGATCCATATAGAGAGAAAGAAAGAGATGTTTTTGTGAAAATAATGAAAATAAGCTAGTTTAGGCTTTATATAGGCCAAGGGCATTTTGGTAATTTCAATGAAAGGGTAAAATGGTAATTTCACTAGGTTTTTGAAATATCTAGATATTTTTGAGAAAATATCTAGATATTTTAGGTTGGATACTTATCTTGACTTACGGAGTGAGTTTTGGTCCCGTTAATTGCTAACTGTAAGTCGTAAAGTCACAAAACTTAAAACCGGGTATCCTAAAATTCCTAAATTCATGAAAATGTCACGGAAGGTGGAAAACATATATTTCTCTTGTTGGTAATGTTGTTTGGACATATCGGGATGCCTAAATGATGTTTAAAATTTAAAGTAAGTCTCGGACACGGTTTCGTGATTCTTGCAGAAATTATCCGACGAGTGCCAAAATCTTGGGTTATCATTAAAATAGTTTAACTTACGAGAATATGAAATAAAATTTTTGGAATGAATAGTGCCAGTGAATAGTAAAAATGAATAGTAACTCGTGAATAGTAAATTGTCGAGGTTCGGAAAAATGGCCTGGAATTACGAGTTGTGACAGTCTCCACCCGTTAGAGGAATTCAGTCCCTGAATTCAGCTCACTCGTTCTACGTACGTACATTCTCATGGTCGGGTTTGATGGGGGTAAACTTTCCCGTGATCGAGCATAGCCTTCAAAAGACCTCTAGGTAACCGATTTTTACTTAATCTCACAACTCATCAAACAAGAACTGTCATGGGATTAGGCTAAATCGGTTTGAGGTTGTCGATTCAAATTTAATCTCACAACTCATCAAACAAGAACTGTCATGAGATTAAACTGAATCGGCTCGGGTAACAACTTGATTTCCAGTTTGATCCTCGCAACTCATCAAACAAGAACTGTCACTTAGATCAAACTGGGAACAAGTGGTTTGAAGGAGGTCTTTCGAAAATTTGGCTGGATTATGGAATTGCTTACACCGATCAAATCAATCCGGACATAATTCCATTATAACTACTCTCAGTATTGCAAAATTCATCTCTGAGTCGAACATAGGTGGTCAGGCTATGTCCCACTGTCCCGGGTCGAATATAGATGACCAGTCTATATTCCACCGAGGTTCAATGAATTTTGGAATACTCAGCTTAGTTATAATAATATTATGTCCTTCACATGTAAAGGGGGGTTCAAAAGTCTAAGGCAGGTGATCAGGCTTGAGGTCGAATGATGAAACTACGTAAGGAAAAGGTGTAACGCTGCGACGTGCATGATATGTAAGCATACTTATATGGAATACAATTATAGTAATCAACGAGAGTAAGTGAGTATAATCTATCTGGCAATAAGATATAAATCTCATTAAATATGTCAGCAACAAACCACAAATGAGGCATCAGCTTGGCAGGTAGGCACGTAGCGGTCATAGGGTTAAGTTTTCGTAAAAGTAGCTATAGTTTAGGTTTTAAAATTACCCAATTCTCTATAGCCTAGGCTCTGATACCAATCTGTCACACCCCCAAAATCGGGTCCAGCGGAAGCATACATGCCACTGGGGTGCAACTCAATTGGTATCACAACACAAGTGTAAAGAACGGTTTTCACATCAATCATTTAGAATATATTTGAGAAGTCAAAAGTGTTAAATTTACATTATGAAAAGTGGTGCGGAAGTTGGCCCATAAAATAAGTTAAGCGGTCCCAAATGTTTTATCAGAGTCTTCTATGACCATGCCATGCCCTGCCAAAAGCCTCCAGTAGCGTGCTATTGCTTGGTTCCTGAAAATACATGCTAAAGTGTCAACACGAGGTTGGTGAGTTCATAGAGTTTGCTATAAATAAATTGAAAAGCCTTTAGAGAAAGTTTCCACAGCATAGGCATTGTAAATCCACTCAGTTCCAAGCCCTGCCCATTCAAGACTTGCAACCTGTGTGTTTACAACCCAATGCTAACATAGTATGTCTAGGGTAGATGTCTTGCATATCAATGCATCATGAGATTACTGGGTGTCATTTCCCAAAGAATACTAATAGATCTTATGCTGCTCACTAGGAGACTTATGTTGCTCACGAGGAGACTTATGTTCGGCCACCCCAAGTGTTTGATACTTAGGTCCGTAATCTGTTCTGTTCGGCTACCCCAAGTGTTTGATACTTAGGTCCGTGATCTGTTCTGATCGGCTACCCCAAGTGTTTGATACTTAGGTCCGTGATCTGTTCTGTTCGGCTACCCCAAGTGTTTGATACTTAGGTCCGCGAGTTGCTTTCAAGAATAACGCAAATAAGTTTAACAAAATCATGTATATAAGTAAGCAGTTTAAGCATGTATCTCCCCCAAAAGTTCAAAACGTATAAAGTAGGGGCTATGAAACTCACCTGATGCGATAGCAACAATGATAATAATGGATAAGATGAAATGAGGCTCGATCTCTAACCGCGACCTATTATGAATGATATGATCTAGCGTAAGCAATGATACAATGCTACACATGCAAATACGTATGTTAACGATACCACTCGTTAGTTTTGAAAATAATGTTTATCGCCGAAAACTACATTTTTGACGTCTCGTTAAGTTATGAACTACTTTTCGTGTAAATAGGTTGAAACGGTACTCCACGATCCTTGTTTGATGTTTTATCGCCAAATAAAATAGTTTCGTCGCAAAATAACCCTTTTTACAACTTGTGAAAATATGACCAAACGGCCTCGCAAAACTAGTCGCAAAATATTGTACGTTAAGAGTTAGGAATAGAACTTGACGTTTTTGAAATCCTTGTAACATAATCTCTCAGCCGTCTCCTTTGACTTTTGGTCATACGCGTCTCGATCATATAGATAATCGGTCATCAACTTGGCGACTTGTAAAAACACTAGTTTTTATACTTAGTTTATTTT
Source organism: Artemisia tridentata subsp. tridentata (assembly GCA_021014915.2). Taxonomy (NCBI): domain Eukaryota; kingdom Viridiplantae; phylum Streptophyta; class Magnoliopsida; order Asterales; family Asteraceae; genus Artemisia; species Artemisia tridentata. The sequence goes on along the minus strand of CP139509.1, from coordinate 351,331,341 downwards.
GTGAAAGTGGGCTGTCAAAAAGGTACATGAATCGTGGGGCTTTAAACGTGTATATCTCGGTCGTTATAAGCTCGTTTGCTACGTTCTTTATATCCACGGATTCGTCATAGCATGAACTAACATGTTTTCAGTAGCTCGGCTCTCCTAGATCACGTCTAACGCCTCGTTTTGTCCCTCGAAGTTCGGCAAACAGCAAGCTTATTTTCAGAAAATAGTTTTTCGTCGCCTAACTTGTAAAAATCATATCTCCTTCGTTATAGACTCGTTTTTGTTCATTCCAGCGGCCATAGTTTCGTCTTGGAATGTATTTTCCAAATCTTTGGTCCAAAGTTACACCCTAGCCCCTGAGTTTCCCACGTTTTGCAAAATGGGACAGCAACTATATATATTGTCAAAACTTGGTTTTCTTAGTTAATAACTTGTACAAAACTTAACCAAACTACTTCAAATCAACTCCACAAATACTCAATCCTACCATACACCTTCTTAGGGTGTCATGGGGTCCTAAACATCACTAACCTTGGTGGGTTTCATGGGAATAATCATAGGATAATCAAAAACTCATTATATGTAGTAAAACAAATTAAAAGTGGTATGGATCATAGTATATTTGCATGTTTTTGTTACTAAATCATGAAAATACATCAAGTAAATGTTTAAAAGAGTAGGAAAAATTATTAGTAACTTACTTGAGATGATTATTGAAAGATGGTGATGAAAACCCATTTAATCTTTGTGGTTTTTATTTCAAAACCCAAACTAGATCACTACTAGGATTTGATAAATACTTGGTTCTTGAAAAATCTATGGTTTCTTCTTGGTGTTCTTGATGATGCCGATCCATATAGAGAGAAAGAAAGAGATGTTTTTGTGAAAATAATGAAAATAAGCTAGTTTAGGCTTTATATAGGCCAAGGGCATTTTGGTAATTTCAATGAAAGGGTAAAATGGTAATTTCACTAGGTTTTTGAAATATCTAGATATTTTTGAGAAAATATCTAGATATTTTAGGTTGGATACTTATCTTGACTTACGGAGTGAGTTTTGGTCCCGTTAATTGCTAACTGTAAGTCGTAAAGTCACAAAACTTAAAACCGGGTATCCTAAAATTCCTAAATTCATGAAAATGTCACGGAAGGTGGAAAACATATATTTCTCTTGTTGGTAATGTTGTTTGGACATATCGGGATGCCTAAATGATGTTTAAACCTTAATGTTAGGATCTCTGGGAAATAAGAGTTCATTGTTGCTGCCGATAGTGTAAAGTTGGTTCCTGCCGATAGCTTGATTCCTGCTGAAAGCTCATTGCTGCCGACAGTGTTATCTTGTTTCTGCCGATAGTATTATTCCTGCGGATAGTGTTAGTTGTTATCCGCATATTTAGAATGTTTGTTAAGATTTATTTTTAGAAGAGATTGTTGTTTATCTCTTCACACGTTTTCTTGTAGAACGGGTTAGGGTTAGGTGATCTTGTTAGTATAAAAGATAAACCCGTCTATGAGTTTAGGTACGCCTTGAACATCTTTTAATATTCAATAAACGATTCTTAGTTCAATAGTTTGATCCATAGAGGATCATTGTTCTTTTAGAGTTTTCTTCTTTATAATACTTGCTGTTTAGTTTCCGCATAAACACTTGTATTGCAGAGGTTCTTGTTTATACCAAGCTCAATCAAGCTCGAAGTACTCGATCCTACAAGTGGTATCAGAGCCTGGTAAGGATCTCTGATAAAGAAGAAAAAGGTCGATCTCATATCTCTAAACCCTCTCTCAATGGCAGACGATAACCCTGAAACCAATGTCATTAACCCGGAAGATCAACAACCCAAACCAGAAACCACTCAAGTCCAAACACAAGTCCTCACCACCATGTCCACCAACAATGCTAAATTCCCATATCTGAAGAAAGATGAGTATGAAGTCTGGGCTATGAGAATGGAGTATTGGATCACAAACACTGATTACAATCTGTGGAATGTGATTCTTAAGGGAAATAGCAAGAAGAATATTGGAAGGGATGATGATGGCAATATTTATATAGAGCCACCTGTTACAGCAGAGGAACACATTGCTGTTCAAAGGGAAACAAAGGCAAGAACTCTTCTACTTCAAGCTATTCCAGAGGATCATATGAGTGATTTTCATCACTTGGATGATGCTAGAAAGATCTGGCATGCTGTAAAGACCAGATTTGGAGGGAATGATGAATCCAGAAAGATGCGAAAGTCTATGCTCAAGCAAGAGTTTCAAGAATTCAAGATTTCTGAGGCTGAGGGAATTCACAAAGGCTATGACAGATTCCACAAGATCTTGAGCCAACTTAACCAGTTGAAAGCTAGGCCGGATGATGAAGATTGTAATACCAAGTTTCTGAGGGCCTTGCCACCATCCTGGTCACAGGTTTCCATAACCCTCAAGGCCAAAGGAGGACTGGATTTCATGAGCTTTGATGATCTGTACAACAAACTGAAAACCCTTGAACTTGATATCAAAGGGTATTCCACCTATTCACCTTATACTTCTACCCATACTGCTTTTGTTAGTAACTCTAGTCCTAACAAAGCATTATATGGAAACAGTCCAACACCATCAACATCCTCAATCTCCTACTCATCTCCTACACCAAAAACTCAGTCCAGATCTGATAATCTTGTAGTGGATGTGCTTCACTCGTTTGTTGCTGAAAGTACACCACAGCAGAAGATTGTGTATGATGATTTTAAACAGGTTGATGAATTGGATCTGGAAGAGATGGACTTAAGATGGCAGGTGGCCATGATATCGTTGAAGTTGGATAGGTTTGAAAAGAAGGCAGGAAGAAGGGTCAATTTTGATGGACAAGAACCTGCTAGGTTTGACAGAAGGAAGGTGAGGTGCTATAAATGTTCTCAAACAGGACATTTTGCCAGGGAATGCCCAGACAAGAAGGTGGATGATAAAGCACGGTATTCTGCTTTCAGAATTCAAGAGTTGGAGTCAGACGACCCCAAGGCTTTGGTATCTGTGGATTCGCTGGTGGACTGGGAGCATCATGAGAAGGCTGCTGGGAGTGGATCAGATAAAGTCTTTGGGATGGTAGCTGGATATGGTGAAAAGAAACAAGTGGCTGGTCAGTTTGGAATGATGGGTCATCCATCTCAGGTACAAAACTGTCCATTTGGATGTGAATCTATATATGCTAAATTAAAACAGGAATTTGATGATATTGAAAGTGAAAATAAGGATAACCTTATTCAACTTAAGGCTCATAAAAAGGCTGTTAAGACATTAGAACAACAAAAGGTCTGGTATCAACAACAACTGTCTGCATATGAAGTAAAAGTAAAGGTTTTGGAAAGAGATTTAAAAAATGCCACTAATGAGTTTAAACATTCTGAAAGAGAAAAAGCTAAGGTAGAATTGGAAAATCAGGATCTTCAGTCTAAGCTTGATAACTCATTTGCTAGATTTGATAAGTGGAAAGACTCATCCAAAAATCTTAACATGCTTATTGATAGTTCTATGTCTACTAAAACTAAAAAGGGTCTAGGATTCAGTAACCTAATAGGGACAAATCAATATTATGACCCTAATGAGTATAGTGTTTTTAATCCTGAACCTGTAGATTATAGAAAACCTGTTAAGTATGTAAAGGAGGGAGGAATGAATGATGTTCCTCCACCCATAACTGGAACATTTAAACCTGCTGATCCTTTTGTTGACTTTGATGATTCACAAATGTGCTATGGCAAAAAGGCAAATGAATTGCCTAATCTTGATTGTGACTCTAATGAATTTGTCTCTTGTTCTTACAGTGACAAATCTTCAGAAATCAAGACTGATGACTATGCCACATGTGGATCAAGTGACAAGTCTGCATCAATAAAGTCAGAAGACCTCTCCTCAGAAGCAGCTACTGATGAATCTCAATTAAAGAAAGCTGCATTTGAAGATGTTTCTTTTGATAATTTTAAGAACAATAATGTTTCTAGTTGTGGTTTTGTTTCAAACAATTTTGGTTGTGGTTTTGTTTCTGTTAAGGATAATTTCGCTTCATGTGTTGGATTGAATAATTTTGTTTGCAATGAGAATGTTATTGTTAAGAAAAAGTCCCCTAGAAAGAAATCTTGCTTTGTGTGTCGTAGTTATGATCATCTTATTAAAGACTGTGACTACTATGAAAAACAGATGGGATTATATGCTTGTAATAATAGGTCTGTATGGAAAAATGTAAATGATATTCCCCCTTATATTCCTCAAGTAGCTAGGAGAACTTCAGTTGCTTATGGCAAACCAGTTTCTGCTGGTAAGCCTGTTGCTGCTGAAAAGTTCATTCCTGCCGATAAGCCTATTCCTGCTGCTTATCCTGTTCCTGCCGACAGGAGCAATCCTGCTGGTTGGAAAAACAATAATATTAGATCTTTCAGACCTACTAGTACTTACTTTCAAAATGCTTTGAGACCTGTTTGTTTTCACACAATGCACAAGGGAGGGGGAAGATGGAACACTGCTGTTAAGTCCTCAGCAGGTTGGTCTTGGAAAATCAATAACCAACATATGAAAATGGGATCCAAGATCAATGGTGGATCTTATCAATCTCCAGGGTTTAATTCTTATTGATCCACTAGGCAGGCTCAAGTCAGCAATGGCTTGAGTCTCTCTTGTATCTAATGTTGTATATGTATTCTTTATCTCAGGATTTTCCTTTTAGAAGCAAAGATGTTGGAATTGTTGACAGTGGATGTTCCAGGAGTATGACAGGGAATTTGGAAAGGTTACATGATTTTATTCCTTTGAATGGAGGTACTGTGACATTTGGAGGAGGAGATGGAATGATCTCAGGGAAAGGAACTATCAAGACTGCCAAGCTAGACTTTGAAGATGTGCTGTATGTGAAGGAACTCCAAGACTTCAATTTGTTCTCTGTCTCTCAAATCTGTGACAAGAAGAACAGTGTTCTATTCACTGAGAATGAGTGCTTTGTGTTGTCCAAAGACTTCAAGTTGCCTGATGAAAGTCAGGTTGAACTTAAAGTTCCTAGGACTTACAATCTGTATAGCTTCAATCTTAGTAATGTTCAGCCTGAGGGGTCACTTGCTTGTCTGGTTGCAAAAGCTTCTGTGGATGAATCCAATAAATGGCACAGAAGAATGGCACATGTAAATTTCAAGACCATTAACAAGCTGGCTAAGAATGGTCTGGTGAAAGGGCTTCCTTTGAAGATCTTCTCTAATGAGCACAATTGTGTTGCCTGCAACAAAGGAAAGCAGCACAAAGCTTCATACAAGGCCATAACTGCTGTGAGCACCATCTCTGAGCCTTTGCAGCTTCTTCATATGGATCTTTTTGGTCCTACTTCTATCAGAAGTATTGACCATAAGAACTATTGCCTGGTGATTACAGATGATTTTAGCAGGTTTTCTTGGACTTTCTTTTTGAGTACTAAAGATGAAACTTATCCAGTACTTAGGGATTTTATTGCTTTAATAGAAAATCAGCTAAATAAAAAGGTTAAGTCTATAAGGTGTGATAATGGCACAGAGTTTAAGAATTTTAATCTTATTGAACTCTGTAGGTCTAAGGGGATAAAAAGGGACTATAGTAATGCTCGAACTCCACAACAAAATGGGGTTGCAGAAAGGAAAAATAGGACCTTGATAGAAGCAGCTAGGACTATGTTAGCTGAATCTAAGATGCCCACTATGTTTTGGACTGAAGCAGTTTGCACTGCTTGTTATGTGTTGAATAGGGTATCTATTACTAGTCCTCATAATAAAACACCTTATGAACTTTTGTCTGGGAAGGTTCCAAACATTAGTTACCTTAAGCCTTTTGGATGTCAGGTCACTATTTTGAACACTAGTGATTATCTAGGCAAGTTTGATGGAAAGGCTGATGAAGGGTTTATTGTTGGATATTCTGCTCATGGTAAAGCCTATAGGGTTTATAATCTGTCCTCTAAGAGAATAGAAGAGACTCTCAACTTAAGATATCTTGAAGATAAACCTAATTTGCAGGGTGCTGGTCCAGAGTGGTACTTTGATCTGGATTATCTATCTGACACCTTAGGGTATACTAGATTCAAATCAAATCTGTCTGGTGGTACAAATGTTTCTCAAACTAACAATGCAGGTACCTCAGATGATGATTCTGATGCAGAGAGTGATGAACGACCTATAGTTGTTCCTTCTTTTCCCTCTAACAACATTTCAGGTTCAAAGGTCCAAGATTCTTCTGATATGGCTGGAAGTGATTCTAGTTTTGCAGAAGATCTTGCTAGGCTTCAAAGACAAGAGTTTAATGCCAAAAGAGCTGCTGAGATGTTTGGTTCTGGATTTTCTAAAGAGACAGAGGAGATCCTGAGAAAGGCTGAAGCTGAAGTTCGAAGGGAACTCAATACATCTAGTAGTATTCCTGTTCATGCTGATGCTGTTCCTGCTGATAGTGGATCGGTTCCTGCCGATCCTTATAATGTTTCTGCTGATGTTCCTGTGTCTTCTCCATCTGTTGACAAGTTGGGAATTGATGACTCCCCTGAAAGATTTCCAATTCCTTCTGATCTTGGAAATTCGGTCTCTTCAAGAGATAAGCTTAATGATCCTCATCATCAGTCCAGATCTGGCATTTTCACTTCTTCCTCATATGATGATGAATTCAACCCTTCAATTACTAATCAGGCATCCTCCATTGATGTTAATCCCATTGCTACCAAGAGGATCAATACAGTTCATCCTCAGTCTTTGATTCTTGGAGATCTTAATTCCCCTGTTCAAACAAGGAGTAAAATGCATCCATCTAAATTTGGAGAATCTGCTTTTCTCAGTTATATACAGGATCAATTAAGGAGCAATCATACTGATTACTTACATTGTCTGTATGCTTGTTTCTTATCTCAAGTTGAACCAACTAGCATAGCTCAGGCACTTGCTAATGATGATTGGGTTGAGGCTATGCAAGAAGAGATGCAGCAGTTCCAGAATCAGAAAGTATGGATGTTGGTACCTTTGCCTACTGGCAAACATGCTATTGGAACTAAATGGATTCTAAAGAATAAAAGAGATGCAAGGGGAATTGTGGTTCGCAATAAAGCTAGACTGGTTGCTCAAGGTCATAGACAAGAGGAGGGGATTGATTATGATGAGGTGTTTGCACCTGTGGCCAGAGTTGAAGCCATTCGGTTGTTTTTGGCTTTTGCTTCATTTATGGGATTTGTCGTCTATCAAATGGATGTGAAGAGTGCATTTTTGTATGGAAGGATTGAGGAAGAGGTTTATGTTACTCAACCACAGGGATTTGTAGATCCTCAGAATCCTAATTTGGTCTACAAAGTGGTTAAAGCACTTTATGGTCTTCATCAAGCACCAAGGGCTTGGTATGCAAGATTATCAGCCTTCTTGCTAAAACATGGGTACAGAAGAGGGGCTATTGATAAAACTCTTTTTATCAGAAAGGACTTCAAAGATATCATTCTGGTACAAGTATATGTAGATGATATCATCTTTGGCTCCACTAATGAAGCTTGGTGTAGGAAGTTTGAAGAATTGATGAAGAGTGAATTTGAAATGAGTGCTATGGGTGAAATGACTTTCTTCTTGGGTCTCCAGGTTAAGCAGACATCAGATGGGATCTTTATTTCTCAGGAGAAGTATGTTTATGACATGCTTAAAAAGTTTGATATGGAGAATGGGAAGATTGCTGTAACTCCATTTGAACCTCCAAAGCCTAAGTCCAATAATGAACCTGATGCTGCTGTTAATGTTCATTTATATCGATCCATGATTGGCTCCCTCATGTATTTAACAGCTTCACGTCCTGATATCATGTTTGCTGTTGGTGCATGTGCTAGACATCAGGTTACACCATTGACTTCTAACCTTAATGCAGTCAAGCGAATCTTTAAGTATTTGAAAGGACAGCCAAAATTGGGACTTTGGTATCCCAAAGACTCTCCTTTTGTGTTAGAAGCCTATAGTGACAGTGATTATGCTGGGGCTAACTTTGATAGGAAGTCTACAACTGGAGGTTGTCAGTTTCTGGGTAGAAGGTTAGTTTCTTGGCAGTGCAAGAAGCAGACTATAGTGGCTACATCTTCTACTGAGGCAGAATATGTTGCTGCTGCTAGTTGCTGTGGACAGGTTCTTTGGATGCAAAATCAGCTGTTGGATTATGGATTCAACTTCATGAACACTAAGATCTTTATTGATAATCAAAGTACTATGTGTATTGTTAAGAATCCTGTTTATCATCAAAGGACAAAGCATATTGAAATTCGACACCATTTCATAAGAGATGCTTATGAGAAGCATCTTATTCAGGTGGAAAAGATTCACACGGATGATAATGTGGCTGATTTGCTTACTAAGGCTTTTGATGGACCAAGGTTTAAGCATTTGGTGGTTCATATTGGGATGGTCAATCCCTAGCTACAGGGATTAAGGGGAGGATTGCAGCTTAAGGGGAGGAATGAAGTTTAAGGGGAGGATTATTTCTTGTTGTTGTTGTAAAGTTTCTATCTTTCTTTCTTATTTTCTTATTTCTTTTCTTATTTTCTTTTGGTGTGTTTTTGTTTGTTTTTCTTAGTTAAAAAAAAAAAAAAATAAATAAAAAAAAAAAAAAAAAAAAAAAAAATTGTATATTTTGTGTGCTAATAAGTTGGTTTTAAGCAACACCTTGCAGGTACAGTGTTGGTGTTTACACCTTCACCATAAATGGTATTTAACTCACCATGTCTTACAGACAAGAAAGAGTTGACTCACCATGAGGGTACGGCTCTGGTGTGATTATCAAATCCGTTGATAGCTATAATAGCTTGCTCAAAGCTATAGGGTTCTTCAACTCACCCATGATTAAGTTCTGAGAGTTGAAAATGGTTCTCAATTCACCATGGATGTAACCCTTATGGGATCCAAAGGATTGGCTAGTCCACAAAAGTATGGTTTGTGGTAAAGACATTTGGTATCCATATTTGGTATTCAATTCACCAAGGTTCAGTTGAAACCAAAGCATTGGCTAGTCCTGAGCAAACGGCTACAGGTAAAGACATGCCAAATCCGTTTATAGTTGCTGATTTGCTACTAAATCAGATGGTTATCAATGTACCATGGTCTAACACACCTAAACATTGGCTACTCCAGTAGTGATGGCTATTGGTAAAGAGACATCAAATCCATTATTTTTCAATGATTCACCTCTCACAGGAGTTCACACACCTGGATGTGATGAGAATAGTATGAAACTTAAAGAGATTTGATGTACATTTTGTCATTAGTAGCAGCCAAGTTCAAGTGATGTTATGGTGACCAGTAAATCTATTTTGAAGAAGATTTCATGTTCCTGCTGCTCTATTGAAGTTGCTGCTGGATGCTATAGAAGTTGGAATCTTGAAGTTATTGCAGTTGCTGCTGGTTACTTCTTATTGTTGCTGCTAAGTCGCAGTCCTCAAGCCTGAGTTTATGAAAGCTCTATCACATTGGAATCTTGCAGGTTAACCTAGTCAACCTCAAGATTAGGGGAGGATTGTTAGGATCTCTGGGAAATAAGAGTTCATTGTTGCTGCCGATAGTGTAAAGTTGGTTCCTGCCGATAGCTTGATTCCTGCTGAAAGCTCATTGCTGCCGACAGTGTTATCTTGTTTCTGCCGATAGTATTATTCCTGCGGATAGTGTTAGTTGTTATCCGCATATTTAGAATGTTTGTTAAGATTTATTTTTAGAAGAGATTGTTGTTTATCTCTTCACACGTTTTCTTGTAGAACGGGTTAGGGTTAGGTGATCTTGTTAGTATAAAAGATAAACCCGTCTATGAGTTTAGGTACGCCTTGAACATCTTTTAATATTCAATAAACGATTCTTAGTTCAATAGTTTGATCCATAGAGGATCATTGTTCTTTTAGAGTTTTCTTCTTTATAATACTTGCTGTTTAGTTTCCGCATAAACACTTGTATTGCAGAGGTTCTTGTTTATACCAAGCTCAATCAAGCTCGAAGTACTCGATCCTACACTTAAAGTAAGTCTCGGACACGGTTTCGTGATTCTTGCAGAAATTATCCGACGAGTGCCAAAATCTCGGGTTATCATTAAAATAGTTTAACTTACGAGAATATGAAATAAAATTTTTGGAATGAATAGTGCCAGTGAATAGTAAAAATGAATAGTAACTCGTGAATAGTAAATTGTCGAGGTTCGGAAAAATGGCCTGGAATTACGAGTTGTGACATACTTCCAATTCTTCGTCCATTTAGTCGCAAAGATCTAAATTATATTGCAATTCTAGCTACTCTATAATACACTTTACACACTTGACCCATTCTATTTTCGCTTAATTCCTTTAACCATTCATTTATTTTCAATCATTATGTCATCCGAAACATAATTGACACTGCTAATGTATACTATTTAACCATTCCTATGTCTATCACGTGACTTACCAACTCGTTCCATTCTATTCTTCTCTTAAAGGACTGTATGTCACTTGAGCAATCACCAACTTGACTCTACATAAGTCAAACACATTACTAATACTTCCTTATTCTATCATAGTCATTTCATTATTCCTTTAACATTCTTACTATAACATTCCGTTATCTCTACTTCTTTTTCAATGTTTTTCCCTTATAACGCAAATACTACTTAACCATTCTTTTTACGTTCTCTACACTTACCTCATTTCTTTCACTTCTTTCTTCATGTCATTTTCGTTTATCATTATAAGTCTTATAGAAATATTTCATGCATTGACTTCATAACATCATACTTTAACCTATGCCCGCACATATTTCACATAACAATTAGCATCAATTATTTTCATTACTCACATTTCGTACCGCGCCACAAGGCGTATTATAACATCATTACAATTTCTTAATTCCTTCCACTTTCACTTTGCACCTAAAACATAGGTTTCTCATAAGCCTCAACTAAAAGTCGTACTCTCATTCTAACTCTCATATCTTAGTCCTTATACATTCTAATCAATTCTATACTTCCGCTTTCTACTCCTCTAACCTTACTCGTGTTATGTCGGAACACATAAGCCCACTCATTCATACTTCCTCATTTACATGGAAAGGCGTCCCAATCGATGTAAATCAAGAAACACAAACTCGTGGTTATATACTTCCGATATAACACTACTACTCCTATTTCCTAGTGTACTTTCATTTTTATTTTTATTTTTTTTATATGTCACATTACCTTTTACCCTTTTAGACTTGGATCCATACTATTTCTACATTCATTATGGGGATATTTTTATGTGCCATGGATGTAGGCAACCCCTTGCCGGTGAAGGCAATACTTTTCATCCCGAAGGATCTTTAACATGCATCCTAAAGGATACTTTAACATTCATCCCGAAGGATACTTTAACATCCATCCCTATGGATACTTTAACATTCATCCCTATGGATACTTTAACATTCATTAGCTCGGTCATCCCAGAGGATACCATCTTTAACCTTTCACATTTTAACATTGGATCCAAGTCCATAACGTTTTAACGCGCACACATTATCTTATCCATTTAATTAGTTTAACCACGTATCATAGGGCATACGAACCCCGTTTATCATATTTACACATTATTCATGTGTTTACTCATCTCACCATTACTTATATTCTTTTAACCCTTGTTAACTATTTCACCATTTCTACCATTACTCCTTTTTAACTTTAGTCTACACAACTTTTTCTTTTTTAAACCTTCCACAGATTAATTCAATCACACATCCATTTGCACCATTCATTCTTTTACACCTTTTAGGTTATTAACACATTCTTATCATGTTTAATTTTCGCAACGCGTTATTACGTTCTTACTTGCACCCTTAACTCATCACATTCTCATTCTCATACCTTATCTTACTTCTTTTATTATTCATGTATTAAAGCAACATCGTTCCGTCTCGCCTTACCTAGATCATTACTTTAGGACACTCATTAACATTACACATTCTATGAGTTCGTCACGTTCACCATACCATATTTCATTAAATTCTTGCTTACATACTTAACCTGCCTTATTTCAATCATTAGCACTTAAGCCTTACCATTTATCTCATCATTACCTTACCCACACACTTTACTCTAATTCTATAAATTTTACATCATACTTAGCATTCAATGTGTTCATTTAGTTTTGCTTTCATCATATCATACCATAATGTCTTTTGTCATTAATATACCTTCATGTTCATACTTAGACCCTCTATTGTCATTAATATACCTTCATGTTCATACTTAGACCCCATATACCTTATCCATTAACACGTCTCTAAATCAAATTAACATCAATCATTAGCCACTAAATATAGCGAGACCATACGTTGGTCATCAACACCTTATGGATCCTGAACCATTACATATCGTCATTCCTTAATCTCATTCCCTGATCCTCATGACAATAAACCCTTAGCAATTAGTGTGTCAATTCTATCTTATCTTCACACGTTATATTTAGCACACTTATTGTCACTACGTTCCATTCTTTAAGTGTCAATACTTTAACTCGTTTACTATCCCATCTCTAATACCATTTACCATTTCTATTCACATCTTGCTATTACTACCCTTCCATAACACATAATCTTATGTCAATCACTAATACGTTGATCTCATCACATGCACACATCTAGCCCGCCATAGATTTACATCACATACACCTCCTTACCATAAAACATATATGTCGCTTATCGTCTTAAGTCATATAGAACATATTACATAAACCGTTTATAACTTGATTACTTACTTAGAAAACCTTTAACTTCCATGAACCTATCATTCACATCATTACTTAACGATCGCCACCCTATCGCGGTGTAAGACGATCTTATTATTTAAACCTCTTTAGTCCTACCTTGACTTAATTCTCACATTCGTCAAACCATTCACTACGTGTCATAATCAATTAATCCTGTCTAACTTACTAATTCAATGATTCACTAATTATTCATTATTCAAGCACACTTTTCCATTTCTTTTTTTTTCCTTGGCTTACGCACTTCCAATCGCTCACCTATCACCTTTCATGATTTGTACGAAGTCTATATAATACTTGCCGATTTCATACTTATATATATATATGTATATATATCATATATATATATATATATATATATATATATATATATATATATATATATATATATGTATATCATATTTCATCCATGTTGTCACATTGCACTTGTCATTTTTTTGTCAAACTCACGTTAACCTCTTGCTCCGTTTACACATGTTCATTATTTTAATGTTTAACTATTTTGATTCCAATGACTTATCTAATATAGATTCCCTTGGATTACACCTTTTCAACTTCTTCTATACATCACGTTATAACACGCATTCATAACTTACCTTGCCTATGACAAAATGGCGCCTTATATATAAACACCAAACACATTAGTACATACTTAATCTCATACATACGTAAGGTTTACACTTAACATTCTTTCTACATAAGATGAACATTACCAACCACTTACACTTCATTAGTCTATAGTTAATTCATAATATATAACATTTAAACATGTCTAAGTTACACCATTTGTCTATTATTATTGAGGTACTTGCTACTTTACTTTTCCAATCTATGCAATATCTATTTCATTTATCATTCATTACTCATACATTTTTTAATATCTTGCAATTACACATTTCAACAATTTGCTTTACCTAAACATCTAAATCCTCGTCACGTACACATCCTCATATATCATCTCATTTCCATCTATAACTCCTCACTATAACGACATTCTAATTTCGCATTTCTATAACAAGCATACCACTTATCACTTCGATACCCATCTTTCTATTACTTCTATAATACACATTCATATAATCACATAACAATCACCGACACTACCCGAGGTGCACGGTAATCCTTTCACTTAAACACATCAAGTCTTCCACGGACATATATCACATACACGATAGCACATAAAACTCATTCATAATTTATCATCATTAAGCTCATATAGCAATCACATGATCCATCTCATAAATTAATAATCACTTCCTATAACTTAAACAAATATTTATCCGCATTACTTAATCTTACATACAACGCATCTACTAGTGATTTAAGTCTAGGAAACCTAAAGTGGAAACCTAATTCACTTAAACCGAAGCTCTGATACCAAGTTGTTACACCCCGTGCCCGATTTGACCAAAATTAAAAACTTTTACGCGAAAACACTTTGACCCGTTACTGACCTCATGTCACTCTTTTATAAACTGACTGAAATATATTACAAAACAGACATTGAGACTATTTTAAAAAAAAACTAGACTCAATTACCTTCGAAACGACGGGTGGCATGACCCGTGACGACTTACGGATTAAAAGTTACTTGATTTTTAAGCAGACACTAATACCATATGTATTAGTCTAAAATGCACCATTTGCAATCTAAAATATACCATTTTTCCTCCACTTTTAAACTGACACTAATACCCCAGGTATTAGTCTAAAATACATCATTTTTCCTCCACTTGTAAACTGATACTAATACCCTAGTTATTAGTCTAAAATACACCCTTTTTCCTCCACTTTTAAACTGACACTAATACCCTAGTTATTAGTCTAAAATACATCATTTTTCCTTACTTTTAAACTGACACTAATACCCCAGGTATTAGTCTAAAATACACCCTTTTTCCTTACTTTTAAACTGACACTAATACCCTAGGTATTAGTCTAAAATACACCCTTTTTCCAATAGTTTAAATATTCATTTATTTTATTTTATTTTTTCATAGTTATTTATTTTAAAAAAATCAAAAAAGTTTTTGTCTTTCTCCTTTATTTAACAGTTTTCGTATTTATTTTATAAAAAATAACAAAAATAGTCAAAAAATTATTATTAAAGTTGCTGGTGTCTCCTTAGTCTTTTCCAAAGTTAGTGTAAATTTTTCATATTTGTGGAAAACTAGAAGGGGGGTTGAATAGTTTTACCGGTTTTTAATTTGTTTCAAAACTTTACTTGTGAAAAACTTTGATTCGATTCTTTTGTAAAATCAATCAACACCAATATAAACACTAAACAATACTAACTAATATAAACAATAATTATATAGATAAGAGATGGAAAGATCAAACCGGGACAATGATATTTATAGTGGTTCGATCACGAAGCTCTTTTTCGCCCTACTCCACTCCCTGAGTACGACACTCGAGAGTTTCAAGCACTATGTCAACAAAGCTCCCTTCAGGCGGAGAAAACCGTACAACGTCGCTTATCCTAATTTCCGACACTAAGCTAAATATCGAGTGCTAATCTTAGCTAGTACCAATCTACCACGATCCACACGATCCTTTCTACTTCACACAATCAACACACTTGACTCGATCTACCCTTGATCCACTTGATCAACACACAAGCCCACAAGCTACAAGAAATCTCCAAGATCTCGACAAGATCACAATGATCTACTCTCACAAACTCTCAAAAGAAAAATTAACTTGATGTATGCAAGGATACAACAAGTATGTAACAAGTGTTACAAGTGCACTAACTATAAATATAACACTTTGTATCTTCTTTGATACCTTGTATTCTTCTCTTGCACTAGTAGAGGAATGAAGGTGATCACTTGGTTGGATGATTGGAACACTCTTTAAACAAAAAAAAAACTAAACTAAATGATCAAGAAGAGAAGATGTGATAAGTGTTTTGAACTCAGAAAGATATGTGTGAAAAAGGATGCCCAAAAACTGTGAAGAGGGCTGGTATTTATAGGCAGAAGAAATCTAGCCGTTATAAGGACACAGTACCACTAAATGTCACACGGTACCACTAAATTTAGTGGTACCGTGCCAGACAAGAACGCTCTATTTTTTTGTTTTTAGTGGTGAAAGTTTATTTGGGGAAGTTTGGAGCTGATTTTGGGGGGAAAAATAGATGTTATGATATTTAAACTTATTTTTCCAATAAAACATTTCTTAATAATTCAAAAATAACTTGTGTTGGGAATTAAACCAACAGTTAGTACTGCCAGGCTAAATGTTTCAACTGTTGGAGAATAACACAAGCAGTACTAACTGCCAGTACAAATACTTTGTACTGCTTATGTTCTGATAACGTGTAATAGGATAAGTATAGAAAAGATTTAGTGAATATTCTATTTAGTTAGAGTTATACGGATATTATAGTTATCTTGTAAAGGACACCTTGTTCTATAAAAGGAGATCCTAGGTTAGAGTTTATGTACGACTAATTCATAAAGATTCAAGGTTGTGTAACCCTAGTGATAAGTCAAGATCACTCGTATTATTGATAATAATATTGAATCGTTTTGGTTATTTTCATTGTTTTCATTGTTCATACATATTACTGTTCCATTCATTCATATACACACAATATCTTCTAAGTATTAACTAGTAAATTCCGCGTGCTAGTTAGCATCACTCAAAGTATCTCTAATACAAGGAGTGTGTTTAGATCCTCACAAGTGGTATCAGAGACAGGTTCTGATACTTTGAATTAGAAGATCCAGAAGAACTCTTTCAACAAGGAAGATGGACATGGAGACAACCCAAACCAATGTTGCTGCAAAGTTGCCAATCCTTAAGCCTAATGAATTCGATATGTGGAGGTTAAGGATAGAGCAATACTTCCAGGTGCAAGATTATGCACTCTAGGAAATCATAGAAGAAGGGAACTCATTCAAGCCTACAACTACTACATCAACTGTTGAGGGTAAGACAGAGACTGTTGTGCAGATAAAGCCTATTACTGCAGAGGAGAAGATTCAGATGAAGAATGATCTCAAGGCAAGAAGCATGTTGCTGATGACCATTCCAAACGATCAACTATTGAACTTTAGCATGTTCAAGGATGCCAAGCAGTTTTTTGAAGCTATTGTTGCTAGATATGGTAGGAATGAAGCCACCAAAAAGACTCAGAAAACACTCCTCAAGCAACAATTTGAGAACTTCTCAGCAACTAGCAATGAATCACTAGATCATATGCTTAACAGGTTACAGAAGCTTGTGAGCCAACTTGCAGTTCTTGGAATTGAAATACCACAAGAAGATTTAAATTCCAAATTCCTGAGAAGTTTACCATCAGAATGGGCTATGCATGTTGTTGTCTGGAAGAACAAGCCATACATTGATTCTATGAGTCTGATGGATTTGTATAGCAACTTCAAGATAGTGGAGCAAGATGTGAAGAAGGTTGCTAGAACAAGCTCAAGTACTGGGAATATGGCATTTATGTCAACTCCTAGTAACTCAAGTTCTAAAGAAGTGAAGGTTGGTGCAGCAGTTGGTACTGCTAGTTCAAATATTGGTACTGCTAGCACATCAAGCAGTACTAAAGTCATTATGGGTGAGACAACTTGCTGTGCATTCCTTACAACTCAGCATAATTGATCCATGTTGACATATGAAGATATTCAAGAGATCAATGATGATGATCTGGAGGAGATGGATATTAAATGGCAAATATCTCTTCTTAGCATGAGGGCTAGGAAATTCCATCTGAGAACTGGGAAGAAGATTACCATAAACAGCAATGATACTGCTGGTTATGAAAAGTCAAAGATTGAATGCTATAATTGCCATAAGATGGGTCATTTTTCAAGGGAGTGCAGAAGGCCAAGACAACAAGATGGCAAGAGCAGAAGCTTTGGAAGCAAGACAAGGGAAGTAGAGATCACTGACTCAAGCTCAAAAGCTATGGTAGCCATTAATGGTTTAGGATTTGACTAGAGCTTTATGGAAGAGGAGGAAGCAGCACCTACTGAGATGACACTCATGGCTTTCTCTGATTCTGAGGTACAAGTTGCTAAATGTTCTAAATCATGTGTTGCTTTAAAAGAACTAGAAACTCTTAGAAAACAATATGATGAACAAAGAATAGAGCTAAACAAGACTAGTTATAATTTGGCAAATCATAAGAGAGGTTTAGTTGTTTTAGAAGAGAAAATTGTTCATTATAAGAAGAATGAGTCTAGTTTTGCTGATGACATAGCTGTGCTTAAAAGGGACATATTTTTTAGAGATGCTGAAATTAGCATGTTAAAAGCAGAGGTTGATAGACTTAAACAGGATAAAGAAAACATTCAATTAAGTGTTGAAACTCTTGAATACACATCAAAAAGAGTTCAGAAATTAATTGAATGTCAAATAATCAACAAGGCTAAATCAGCTCTAGGTTATAAGTCTATTCTACCTCCTCATATAGGAATACCTGCACCTCCAGGTATTGACCTAGAACATACAGGTTTGGATGAATTTCAACTACCCAAGATGGAATATGGTCATAAGCTAACAAAAAAAGAAGTAGTTGAGAAACCTATAGAAGTTAGTGCATCCTTTGAGAGTGCAAGTGATAAATCACTCTCTGAGGACAAGGTGTCCTCTGCTAGGGATTTAGATGCTCCAACCATAGAGGATTGGACTTCTGATGATGATGAGGATGACTAGGTTAAGGTTAAACCTAATAATGTTAAGGTAGAAAGAACAAGAGTTCCTAAGGTGGTCAAAGTTAATACTGTTAGGCCTAAAAACAACGATAAACATGTTATGCAACTAGTAAGATACTGTGAAATGTATAGAACCACACACAAGGCCAGGGGTAACCAAAGGAATTGGAACAACCTCAAGTCTCACCAACTAGGTGATGACTTTGTTTTTTATAGGAAAACTTGTTTTAGTTGTGGAGAGTTTGACATCTTGCAGCTTATTGCAACAAAATGGTAACTGGGTATTCAAACCATAGAGTGAACTTAGAAAGACCTCAAAATCACTCTAAACATGCTAAAATGACACCCAGAATAGTTCTTTTAAAGTCTAACCCAAGACCAATTCATACTGCTAGACAAGCAGTTCATACTGCCAGACCAAATAAGACTTTTTACCCAAGACAAGCAGTTCAAAGTGCAAAAACATTTTTCAAATCTGCACCATCAACTGCTAGAAGGCCAATTCATAAAAAAGCAGTGGTAAAGAAACAAATTTGGAAACCTAAGGTTACAATTGCAAACCCAGCAGTTCATACTGCTAGGCAAGCAGTTAATACTGGTAGTTTTAAAAACACTACTAAGGGAAAGATGGGCAATGGTATTATTGCATCAGCATCATGGGTTTGGAGACCACTTCAATCCAATGGTGCACCAACTGTTCTAAAAAGGTTTAATTATATTGATGCCAGAGGAAAACCTAAGTCAGTAATGGCTTGGGTACCACAAGGAAACTAATTTCCTTGTTTATGTGCAATGTTAGTCATATGCTTATAATGTTATGAGACAAGTGCTTTACACTTTGTTTTCTTGTTTTTGAACTAACAATTGCAGGTTGATTTGAGTTTGTGAATTGAATGCTTTATGTTTTGGATGGTGAGGTGCTTTGGAATTTCAAGTGTGTGATCTGTGCATACAACAAATGGTAATTGGTTCACCATGTCTAACCCACATCAAGAACTAACTAGTCCAGAGCAAACGGTTTCTGGTAAAGACTTCTCAAATCCGTTCATGGTTGATAGTTTACCAAAAACTATATGGTTATCAACTGACCATATCTCACTGTGAAGAGTTGGCTAGTCCAAAGCAAACGGCTATTGGTAAAGACACATCAAATCCGTTAATAGCTGGTAGTTTGCTAAAAACTATATGTGGGCGGTATTGTTTTTAAATCAATATTGAGTTTATACTGCTCCTTAAATTTTTTCTTAAAAATTAGTAATGCTAGTGCAAAGTTTGTACTACTAGTGTAAACTTTGTACTACTGAACTAGCCGTTGAAACTGTTGTGTCAGTAACAGATTTTTTAACTAGCCGTTAGGTAAAAACTGTTATTTACCATACATATAGGGTTTTTGTTTGGATAATTATTTTCTTTCCATATTTAACTCTAAGTCTTTCTAAAGATAATAATTATCCCTTACGCAAAATTCTCAAACCCTAACAGTATCTTTATAAAAACCCAATTGGCCTTGCACATCATCAATTAAACCACATACGATCATCTTTCTGATATATTTTGTAAACATACTCATGGCTGTTTTGGAGTTTGTTAAGACTCACAACCAGGTTGCCTATTTAGAGAAAACAGAGCAGGGTGATGGTCCTCTATTTTATGAGATTGTAGACTTTCTGAATGCATCTCATATAAGGTATGCTTTAACTGTTAGCCCTACTCTTTTTGTCTCTCAAATCACACAGTTTTGGCAAACTGCTATTGTCATAACTAGTGAAGATGGAGACATAGAAATTCATTCTAAAGTGGATGGCATATCATTCATTGTTACTGAATCTACTATTAGGAGACATCTTAAGTTAGAAGATTCAGATGGTATCAATGACTTGCCTATCACAGAAATTTGGCAAGAAATTGCTAGAATGGGGTATGATACATCCAACCACAAATTGACTTTTCAAAAGGGATGTTTCTCCCCACAATGGAGATTTCTTATCCATACTCTCTTGCATTGTTTGAGTCCCAAAAGAACATCATGGGAGCAATTCAGTAGCAATATTGCTATTGCTCTTATATGTTTATCAACAAACAGAGTTTTTAACTTTTTAAAATTCATATTTGAGAGTATGGTTAATAATGTGAAAAGTAAAACTAAGTTTCTAATGTATCCAAGATTTGTGCAAACTTTTTTGAATAAGAAAAAGAATATGCTAAAGAAACATAAAGAAACTTTTCCAACACCTTGCCTGCAGCAAAAACTTTTTCAAAATATGGCTATGGCAAGTAGACTTTTTAATGGGGTAGTAATACCTCTTTTTCCTGAGATGCTACTGATTGTTCAGGGTGAAGGGTCAGTCAACCCAACTGAGCCCCAACACACACCCATTGAGGTTCTAGAAACAACTCATACACCCTTAGTCACCACAACCTATAGGAGAAGAACCAGAAAGGAGACTATAAGTCCTCAGCCTAGTCCTCCTACTCAACCAATTGTAGCAGATGAGGCTATCTTTCATGATAGTATGGGTGGGGCTTACACTACTGCTTCTGGCTTAGTAGCTGGGTAGGCCAGTGTAAACATAACTAAGACCCCTACCATGGCAACATCTAATGTGCCAAGTCCTCTAAGACTTGTCACAGGTGATGAAATCCCAGGCCAAATGGAAAATTTGGGTGGTTCAGGAGTACCTCCTAGACCAACTAGGGTAGAAACTGAGTCTTTGCCCCTTAATTCACCCCTCCTAACAGGTAACACAGCTAGAAGTGATGAGGGCAGCTCTAAACTAAAAGAATTGATGGTTCTTTGTACAAATTTGTCCAAAAAGGTGGTATCTCTGGAGGATGAACTGAAGGGTCATAAAAGAAATTTTGCCCTGGTCTACACCAAATTAGTTACAAGAGTAAAGATATTGGAGGATCAAGTTAAGAAGTCTAAGGGTAAAAAGTCAAAGATGGTGGTGTCTACCAGTTCTTCAAGTTCAGATTCTGATTCTGATGATGATGGTGATTCTCCCAAACATGGGAGGAAATCAGGGAAAGATACTCAGAGGAAATCAGGGTCAGAAACTCTGGGGAGGAATTTGGATTTTGATGAAGGTACTGGTGGTAATGGTGAGGAACAAGAAGGTACTGGTGGTGGTGGTAATGATATGGATATGGGTGAGCAAAGTGAGCAGAGTGTACTGATCAGAAACAAGAAGGTACTGCTGGAGTTGGAGAAGCAGTACAAACTGCTAAGGATAAGGGAAAGGCTATTATGGTTGAAGATGAGCCACAACCTAAGAATATCAAACCCAGAACTCAAATGCAGATAGATTTTGATGAAGAAGTAGCAAGAACGGCTCATGAAGAAGAAGTAGCTAAGTTTATGGAAGATAAATGTTAGGAATTAAACCTAACAGTTGATACTGTCAGTTGTAAGTTAGTACTGCTGATGATCATATTGAAGAATACACTAACAGTACTAAGTCAGTTAGTACTGTCAGCATAAGAAGTTAGTACTGCTTATGTTTTTGTAAACGTGTAATAGATAAGTATGGAAAAGATATTGTGTATATCTTATAGAATTAGAATTATGGTTAACTTGTACAGGAATCCTTGGTCTATAAAAGGATATCCTAGGTTAGGTTTTTGAAATAGAAGAACGATATCTCTTGTTAAGATTCAAGGTTGTAAACCCTAGTGATAGAAGATCACTCGTATTATTGATATAATAATATTGAATCGTTTTGAAAGAAAAACAATTGTTTCTTGTTCATACACTTACATACAAATACACTGTTCCATTCATTGATCATACATACAATTAATCTTCTAAGTGTTAACTAGTAAATTCCACGTGCTAGTTAATATTACTCAAAGTATCTATCTAACACAAGGTGTGTGTTTAGATCCGGTCAAGTGGTATCAGAGCCAGGTTACTGATACTTTGAATAAGAAGATTCTCTTTTTGCGTAAGAAGAACAGATGGACATGGAGACATCTACAACCAATGTTGCTGCAAAGCTTCCTATGCTCAAGCCCAATGAATTCGATATGTGGAGATTAAGAATTGAGCAATTCTTCTAGGTGCAGGATTATGCACTTTGGGAAGTCATAGAAGAAGGGAAATCATTCAAGCCTACAACCACTACAACAGTAGTTGAGGGTAAGACTGAAACAACTGTGCAAACAAAGCCAATGACTACTGAAGAAAAGGCCCAGTACAAGAATGATCTTAAGGCAAGAAGCATGCTACTTATGACCATTCCTAATGATCAATTATTGAACTTCAGTAAGTTCAAGTATGCCAACACTACAAGAAAAGTGGCTTTTTAGGACCCTTTGTGTGGGACGGTATGATAATGGAGTCCTAAAAATTTGTTTAATAGGACATATGAGCGTTTAGGGTCCTTTTTAAATATTTGCTACTTAGGCGGTGTCCTAAAAAGTTATATAATAGGATGGTTGATTATTTGGGGTCATATTATCATATAACTTAATAGGACACTTAAAATATAGATCCTAATAAATTACTTTATAAGACATTTAGTTGTTGGTGTCCCATTATGTGATAGTGTAATACGACACTTGATCACTAGATGTCCTATTATGACATAACCTAATAAGACCCTTGACACTTGGGTCTTATAACTTTAACCTTTATAGGACGTTTATTCATTATGGTTTTATTATAATACACCATAATAGGACACTTGAGTTTTGAGTCATAAGACATCAGTTAGTTAAAACGCTTATTCACAAAAGTTTTATTATAACAAAATTTAATAGGACCTTTGACACGTGGGTATTATAACGTAAACCTTTATAGGACGCTTATGCCCAATGGTTTTATTATCGTACACCATAATAGGACATTTCATTTTTGAGTCATATAACATCATTTTTTTAAAACGATTATTCGCAAAAGTTTTATTATAACAAAACTTAATAGGACCCTTAAGACGTGGGTATTATAATGTTAACCTTTATAGGACGCTTATGCATAATGGCTTTATTATCATACACCATAATAGGACATTTTGTTTTTGAGTCATAAAATATCAGTATTTTAGAACGTTTATTCTCAAAAGTTTTATTATAACAAAACTTAATAGGACCCTTAAAGGACGCATATTCATTATGGTTTTATTACAATACACCATAATAGGACACTTGATACATTAGTCATAAAACATTAATTATTTAGAACGCTTATTCGCAAACGTATTATTAAAACATAACTTAATATGACACTTGACACTTGGGTCCCATAGATTGATACACCATTATAGGACACTTGATATTTGAGTCACAAAACATCAGTTTTATGGAACGCTTATTCGCAAACATTTTTTATTATAACAAAAGTTAATAGGACCCTTGACAGTAGGGTCTTATAACGTTAACCTTTATAGAACGCTTATTCATAATGGTTTTTTTATGATACACCGTAATATGACACTTCTGTTTAGAGTCGTAAAACATCCGCTTTTTATAATGCTTATTCAAATTAAGTTTTATTAAAACATAACTTGATATGACACTTGACACTTGGGTCTCATAAATTCATCCACCATAATAGGACACTTGAAATTTGAGTCATAAAGTATCAGTTTTATAGAACGCTTACTTGCAAAAGTTTTATTTTAACAAAACTTAATAGGACCCTTGACACCTGTGTCTTTTAACATTAACCTTTATAGTACGCTTATTTGTTATGGTTTTATTATCATACGCCATAATAGAACACTTCTTATTTGAGTCATAAAACATCAGTTTTTTAGAACGCTTATTTACAAAAGTTTTATTTAAACATTAGTTAATATGACACTTGAGGCTTGGGTCTCAAAACTTGATACACCATAATAGGACACTTGATATTTGAGTCATAAAAGATCAGTCAAAGCGCTGCAGCGGGGACTTTTTTTTTCTTTGGTTTACATTTATGCGTTATTTTTTTTTTATTAAGTGCCTCTTTTGGCCGGGACATGTCTGCCCTAAAAGTCTCAACCATATAAAACTGAGTGAACCTTTTGGCGGGGAAAAAGTGTCTGACCCATTTTGCAGCATCTTGCAGCAAAATGAGTAATTTACAATTTTTTTTCCGAAAAAAATCTACAATAACCCAACCTGTGTTATAACCACAACCATGCTACAACATCACAAAATATGCTACAACACCACAAATGGTTCAAATTCGCTAAACATAATATTATAAATTAGAAATTCGCCAAATGGTTCAAAGACCGTGATCCCTAAAACATTGTTTATTATCATATAACATGAAATTATGTATGAAATTAAAAAACCATCAAGATAATCATTACTCGACTCTTACATTCAATAGTTAACCATTTTTGTAGAATTCCATGACACAAAAAGTAGAAACTCTGCAAACAATGTCCAAAGAACTGAACCTGCCTCTTTAGCTAAGGCATTGTACCAACTACCACCAACCTTCATGAAAATAACATCTCCTTTAGGAACGCTAGCGAACATATCTCCTCCAACATGCTCCACACCTAGTCAATAATGTGGTGCAAACATTGTCAATTACATGGACTTGGAGATCTAGATCAAATTATAAAAAAATATATCAATCATGCATGGACATAATGGCAGTTCGATACTTCGATACAATAAGACTGATCATGTTACTCAACATAAATGGGTATTATATATGAATATTATCTAAACAAATATGATCTAATACTATGCACACTAACGGGTCACACGATGAACATTAGTGTGGTGCACAAGCTTAGATATATCAACATATTATACTGTATGTGTGCATAGAATTTGAATACCTGGATAAGGAGGCGCGTCCTTGATGACATGGGGTAAGTCAAAGTTTATGCCCTTGATATCATGATACTTGGAAACAATAAGCTCAAGATTAGAACCTAAACCACCACCAACATCAGTTAACTGTTTCACCCCTTCGAATCCCTTGTACTTTTCAAGAATCATCTTCATCATATTCTTGTTTCATCATACATGCACTTGTTAAATACCTCGTTGAATCTGTTATCAATACAAATAATATAGCGATTAGGGATGGCAATTTAACTTTAGTGACACAAATCCATACGAAACAATATTAATAATCACTCATTTAGGCATACTACACATTATATAAATACTACCAATTGACGCACTTTCAACGCACACTCTTAAATGGACAATCAAACAATAACAACTCAATAATCACACATTTAAAACTAACTACACATTATACAAAATAACTACTGAATAAATTAACAAAAAGTAAATTACTTACAGTAGCAATAAAGGCAGCGGTGTGGTGGTGTCCAACAGCAGCGACTACGACGGCAGTTTCTTGTGGTGGTGAACAGCTGCAACGCGGCAACGGCGGTGTGTCGTGGTGGTGCTAACAAACCAAAACCATAATTATTTACATAAACAAAAAAAAAAGGAACAAAAACATAAACCAAACTAAAAAAACATTTTAACTATTGGAGGTGGGTCGGTGACGGCAACAGCTGGTGGTGGGTCGGCGGCGGCAACAACTAATAAATCAAAACAAACACAAACCATAAACCAAATTTCAGGACAAACCAAAATAATAAAACAAATTAAAAAATAAAAACCAACAAACATAAACCAAAATCAATACTTGTGGTCCGGCTGTGGTGGTGGTCCGGCTCCGGCTATGGTCTCGGCTTGAATTGGTCTCGGCTGTACAGTGGTCTCGAAAGGAAAAAATTCAAAACAAATTAATAAAAATCAAAAACTGAAAACAATTAACACAAAACTAATAACAAAATTAACAAACCACAAAATTAACACAAATTAACAAAAATTAATAAAAATTAACAAAAATTAAAAACAATTAACAAAAATCAAAAATACCAACCTGGGATTGTAGTGGTGCACTGTCGAGAGTAAGAAAGGAGAAGAGAAGAGAAAGAATTAAAAGAGGAGAGGGGAGAAAGAGATGCATCGTTGACAGTTGTGCGAGTGTGGAGGTGTAATGGAGACGGTGGTGGTGTGGTGGTGGTGGTGTGGTGGAGACGCTGGTGGTGCAGCAGATCGAGAGAAGCACCAGCAGAGGTTAAGGACACCACTAAGTGGTGTCGTTTACTGCTGCATTGGCGTTGCTGGTGCTCAAGCTGGTGACGACGCTTCAGGTAAAAACATACTGCTACATAATTGTTAAGATATGATTATTGTTATTTCCGAAATATTACGTGGTTTTAAGACACATTTTTGTTTTATGATACCAACTTTAGGTTAACATATTTATTATCATGCAGATTCCTTGCAAGAGGAAGAATATGTTGGAGGTCTTCATGGTGTTGAAGGTACCCAAAGACTTCCTAGGCTATTGGGGTTGTCAAAGGCTATTGCAGTTTGTGGTATTATCATATTAGCAAGCCAGGTTTGTAATTCCTTCCTAATGGGGTCTTGATCATTTGAATTCACTGATTTTTTTTGTCTTCGATTACTTTGCTTGCTGTATGGATATGTAAGGTTTCGTTACTTTGTCTTGGTATTATCATATTAGCAAGTCAGGTTTGTAATTGCTTCCTAATGGGGTCTTGATCATTTGAATTCACTGATTTTTTTGTCTTCGATTACTTTGCTTGCTGTATGGATATGTTAGGTTTCGTTACTTTGTCTTGGTCTCGACATTACGAGACACCACAAGGGTGGTTATTGGGTCCTGGTTCAAGAACAAACACACCCACTTAAGGTTCAGTTTGGCTCGGTTGTGTTATGAACATTTGGATTTAAGTAGCAAAATATAATTAGCCCTCCATGAGCAGGGTGAACAATTGCAGACTGTGTTGGTGCAACCATAGCATGGCCTTGTCCCTTTATCTCGGTATGTCTTTGTTAAACTTGTGATACCAATAATTTTAATAACATGGAGCTTAATGCTTATACATGGATGTTTATTTGTAGGTGGTCCGTGAGGATTGAGAAAGGATGCATGAGGACCCCGGACTAAGCTTCTTGTTGCTTTAATTTCTTGTTTAATGTTACAAACTTTATGTTGGATAATGTCTATTCCTTATTTATGTTTAGTGCTTTTGTTATGACAATTGCTTATTTGAAATACAATTTCGTTTTATTCATTCAATAATTAGTTGATGTTTTATTCATATCGTAAAATAGAGTGTGCATGCTGAAAATAGCGTCCTATCATAAGACTTGTTAGGACTTTGAAATTGTCCTATTAAACTTATTAAGCGTCATAACAATTACCTTTTAAGGACGCTTAACATTGTAAAAGTGTCCTAATATGTTGTTATTAGGACGTTATTTAGGTTGTTAATAGACATTTTATACGACCAAAAAATTGGTTTCATAATAATCTTTGAGATATTAGAACCCTTTTTTTGGTGCTAAAGTAGCTATAATGTTATATGATAAGCGTCCTAACAATTATCTTTTAAGTACGCTTGTATGTGTATCAAAAGATTAAAATTAGGTAACCACATGTTAGAACATTGTAAAAGTGTCCTAATATGTTGTTATTAGGACCTTATTTGGTTGTTCATAGACATATTATACGACCAAAAAATTGGTTTCATAATCGTATTTGGGATATTAAGACCCTTTTCTTGGTGTTAAAGTAACTATAATGGTATATGATAACCGTCCTAAGAATTAACATTTAAGGACGCTTGTATGTGTATCAAAAGATTAAAAGTAGGTTACCACATGTTAGAACATTGTAAAAGTGTCCTAATATGGTTTTATTAGGACGTTATTTGGGTTGTTTATAGACCTATTATGCGACCATAAAATTGGTATCATAATCTTATTTGAGTTATTAGGACCCTTTTCTTGGTTGCTAAAATAGCTATGATGTTGCATCATATGCGTCCTAACAAACTTTTAAGGACCTTTTTATGTGTGTCAAAAGATTAAAAGTAGGTAAGCACATGTCAAAACATTGTAAAAGTGTCCTAATATGGTTTTATTAGGACGCTATTTGGGTTATTCATAGACATATAATACGACCATAAAATTGGTTTCATAAGGTATTTGAGATATTAGGACGCTTTGGACCTATTACAACCGCCTTACATGAAACGCTTTCATCCTTGGTCCTATTAAATGAAAGGTCCTAAAAAGTACCATTTTATGACGCTTATGGGGGTCCTAAAAAGCCACTTTTCTTGTAGTGCAAGACTTTGTTTGAAGCTATTGTTGCCAGATATGGTGGTTATGAAGCCACCAAGAAAACTCAGGAGACACTACTCAAGCAACAATTTGAGAACTTCTCAGCTACAAGCAATGAATCACTAGATCATATGTTCAACAGACTTCAGAAGCTGGTGAGTCAACTTGCTATTCTTGGAATTGAGATGCCTCAGGAAGATCTCAACTCTAAATTCTTAAGGAGTCTACCATCAGAATGGGCTATGCATGTTGTTGTATGGAAGAACAAGCCTGATATAGATTTCATGAGCTTAATGGATCTATATAGCAACTTCAAAATTGTGGAGCAAGATGTGAAGAAGGTTGCGGGAACAAGCTCAAGCTCAAGCTCTGGGAATTTGGCCTTCATGTCAACTCCCAGTACCTTAAGTTCAGAAGAAGAAGTCCAAGTTGCTGGAGCAGTTGGTACTGCTAGTTCAAATATTGGTACTGCTAGTACCTCAAGCAGAACTAATGGACTTTTAGATGAGAATACTTATTGTGCTTTCCTGACAACTCAGCACAATGGAAGTATGTTGACTCATGGAGACCTTCAAGAGATTGATGAAGATGACATTGACGAGATGGACATCAAGTGGCAGCTCTCTCTTCTTAGCATGAGGGCTAAGAGATTTTTGAAGAAAACAGGCAAGAAGATAATCATAAATAGCAATGATGTTGCTGGATATGACAAGTCAAAGATTGAATGTTATAATTGTCATAAGAAGGGTTATTATTCAAGGGAGTGCAGATTGCCAAGACAACAAGATGGCAAGAGCAGAGGCTTTGGAAGCAAGACAAGGGAAGTGGAGATTACAGATTCAAGCTCAAAGGCTATGGTTGCCATTGATGGCTTAGGATTTGACTGGAGCTACATTGCAGAGGAGGAAGCAGAAGCATCTACAAAGATTGCTCTTATGGCTTTCTCAGATTCTGAGGTACAAGTTTCTAAATGTTCTAAATCACGTGATCCTTTAAAAGAACTAGAAATTCTTAGAAAACACTATAATGAACAGAGAATAGAGTTAAACCAGACTATTCACAATCTAGCAAATCATAAAAGGGGTTTAGCTGTGTTAGAAGAGTAAATTGTTCATTATAATAGTAATGAGTCTACTTTTAGTGATATTGTAGCTGTTGTCACACCTCGCCAAGGCGGAAACGCGAGTGCAACATCATGGATATCATCACAACACATGGTGTCTAAATAGAAAATTACTATATGCAAATAAATAGAGCAACGTACAGACAAAAAGTGTCATAACGATACCCCTAAATAAAAATAACCAAATCAAATCTCCAAAGGTATCTTCAATAAAACATAAAGTACTAGTCGAAAGACATTAACGTATCACAATCAAAATCCAATTTATTCAAATCAAAACATAAAGATAAATCATCCTTAAATGCAACTAAGTCTCGTCTAGTCGCTTCCCTCTACCTTAGCCTTAGAATGCTCACCTGAAAATGATGCTTAAAAACGTCAACATAATGTTGGTGAGATTCATAGGTTTAAGACACACAATATCTCAGGCAACCAGTTCACTGTGATTATAAAACATAGCAGGACAGTAAAGATAGTTATTATTCAACTAGCATGTTATCATAACCAAAAACCTACTTACGGGACAGAACGTGCCCACGATCCAAATAACAATATCTAACATCAATTGGGACGGAACGCGCCCACGAACCAAGTATATAATGATGGGTAATCATTACCTTCCGATCGGACCACACAGAATAATAGTGAGTAGAGCTACTACTCTCCATTTGGATAACGGGAGCTACCCCCAAATGGACCACACAGAATCACCACAATAGTCTCATCACATGCAATACACGTATAATAACACTTACAAGTCCATGCATTTTACGACCACATAATAACAGTAACTTAAAAATATTTCAGCACAAGCATCATTCCCATCCCAAGTTAAAACAAAGTAAAAATGGGAATATGAAACTCACCGCAAACTTCGCAGCTTCCAATTATCAAATCACAAATCTATATAACAAAAATAAGATCACATTACATGCGACCAAGCTAAAAGCTATAGTCCATATAACACACATATGATGGATGTCTAACGTTCATGTAACCCACCTTGGATTACCTAGACTCCATACTAACCACTATCAATCACTTACACTCACTAAATCCCTTGCATACACTTTTTCAGAATACGCAGATTTTTGGGGTACATTCACCCACATAAAATCATGAAAAAATAAACTCCAAAACTCACACCAAAAATTCAACATGGTCTTTCATGAGCATACAAGCTCCTCCCAGAAGGCCATACACTAAAAACATAAACAAGTACTCTTTGAAAAATCAAACATGAAAACTCTCCAGATTCAGATCTGAACGCACACCAAAATGTTTTGACCTAACAACCATACTTGCACAACTTATTATCGGCTAATTTTCACGTGGAAGTCAAAGAGAATATAGAACTAAATTTCTCCAGAAGGGCTAACCCAAATTACACTTTTTATACCACTTTTGACCTCAATACTTTTAACCTAATTCTGTCCCGGTTTAACTTTTTTGACACCTTTACTTGCAAAAATCATTTGACTGACCTCCCGACCTCGAAATCACTCGTGGCAAGACTTTTTAGAAATCTCTTTCTCTGAACTACAATTTAGACTCAAGAATCATCATTAACTCATCTCCATCTATTAAATATCATCGTATCCCTACAACACTATGAATCTGTCCAAACCCTAACTTAATATCTAACATGTTTTAAACCCTAATCTCTTGACCAATCGTCATAATATTACTCATTGTAGTTCCCAACATGCTTTATAACATTAATTTACAGAAGTTAACATAAACCCTAGATCCATCATAACTTGTATTACATGAATCGAATCAATAATTAAAGGAATTAGGGTTTACTAGGCATACCTTAAGCTTTTTTTCTTCACAATAATGAAAACCCTAAATTTTTTCTTCTCCTTGGTTCCTTGGTTTGGCCGAATATCAACAAAGAGAGGGCGAGGGGTTTTGGTTTTGTATTTATACTAATCCTAGGAATATTCTAGATAACCCTTCTAATAAGTAATCCTAATTATACTAAAATTTGGTTTCCTTTTTCCCCCCTAATACCCTAAATCGG
This sequence comes from Artemisia tridentata subsp. tridentata, assembly GCA_021014915.2. Lineage (NCBI taxonomy): Eukaryota > Viridiplantae > Streptophyta > Magnoliopsida > Asterales > Asteraceae > Artemisia > Artemisia tridentata. The sequence continues at coordinate 351,299,657 of CP139509.1, read as the reverse complement.
CCGCCCCCCCTAAATATATATAATTTTTTTTATTAATTTTAATTATTACACTTAAAACCTTGTGTTTTCGTTATTTTATAAAAGCCTATACCGAAACCTAACATCTTACGCGATAAACTTTCGTTTTTACGACAACTCGGAAAAATTATCATTTTCAAAACAAAGTTTCCAAAAATAGAATTTCACACTCATTATTAGTATAACCCATAAAACCGAACACCACTTAATTTACCAACGCTCACAAACTTAAACACAACTCATTACGCAAAAACACCAAACACAAAACCATACAAGTCATTTTCCACGTCACCAAAGTGAACAAAATAAACTTATTCCAAAACAACACTACTCAAGACACACCAATAGAGTCACACAATGGGATTTAGTGCCAAAGCACACGTTTATCACACATATGCCACACAAAACACCTAAGTCACACCAAGCAAAACTTAAACGAGTCAAAACTATCAGTTAGACTAACCTGCTAAAATCACGGTTGTTACATCATCCCCCACTTAGGAAAATCTCGTCCCGAGATTTAGCTACTTGTCTCACCAAACACATCAGCAAACAAATTTGGGTACTTAGACCTCATCTGATCCTCACGCTCCCAAGTAAACTCAGGACCATGCTTCGAATTCCAACGCACGTTTACTAAAGCTATCTTACCACGCTTCAAACTCTTGACCTCTCGGTCCATAATCTCAACAGGTTCTTCCACAAAATGAAGGGTCTTGTCAACCTTAATCTCATCTAATGGCACATGCAGACTAGCATCCGCCAAACATTTCTTTAAATTATATACGTGGAATGTATCATGCACACCACTTAGCTCCTGAGGCAATTTCATTCGATATGCTACAAGTCCAATCCTTTCCGTAATCTCAAACGGTCCTACATATCTCAGTGCTAATTTGCCTTTCTTACCGAAACGCACAACACCCTTCTAAGGGGACACTTTCAGCATCACAAGATCACCAACATTAAACTCTAAAGGCTAACGGCGGTTATCCGCATAACTCTTTTGGCGATCTCTTGCTGCCTTAAGTCTCTCTTTAATTTGAAAAAACCTTATCCGTAGTCTCTTGTACTAGTTCAGGGCCAATTAGTTGGCTTGTCCCAACCTCTGCCCACAGAACAGGCGATCTACATTTCCTCGCATACAACATTTCAAACGGCGCACACCTAATACTGGAATGATAGTTGTTATTATAGGAGAACTCAACTAAAGGTAAATGAATATCCCAGCTTCCTCCAAAATCGATGGCACATGCTCTAAGTAAATCTTCTAAAGTCTGAAATGTTCGTTCACTCTGCCCATCCGTCTGTGGATGATAAGCTGTACTCATATCCAAACGTGTATCCAAAGCCTTCTGTAGCGACTGCCAGAACCGATAGGTAAACCTACTGTCGCGATCAGATATAATAGACACTAGCACATCATGTCGTGCCACAATCTCATTGATATAAATTCTTGCCAACTTCTCCATCTTATAATCCTCACGAATGGCCAGAAAATGTGCAGACTTCGTCAGCCTGTCCACTATGACCCATATCGTGTCATGTCCATTACTTGTTCAAGGCAACTTAGTAATAAAATCCATCGTTATATTCTCCCATTTCCACTCAGGAATCGGCGGCTGTTGTAACAACCCAGAGGGTTTCTGATGTTCAGCCTTAACTTTCAAACAAGTTAGACATTTACTAACATATTCAGCTATTTCCCTCTTCATTCCTGGCCACCAATAAGCATCTCTAAGATCATAATACATCTTGTCAGATCCTGGATGAATTGAGTATCTCGTTTTATGAGCCTCGTCCATGATCAACCTTCTTACATCTCCCACCATCAGAACCCATATCCGATCAAAGAAATATAATCCACCATCCTCCTTTTTCTCCATTTGTTGATCTAACCCATGCAGCATCTCAGCTGTTGCGTTTTCATCCTTGAGGGCTTCCTTTTGTGCTGCCAATATCTTCCTCTTGATTCCCGATTGCAAGGTTATACACCTAGCTCGCACACGCTTAGGCTTAATCCTTTCCTTCCTACTCAACGCATCAGCCACCACATTCGCCTTTCCAAGATGATAGCGAATTTCACAATCATAATCACTAAACAATTCAATCCATCTTCTCTGTCGCATATTCAACTCCTTCTGACTGAAAATATGCTGAAAACTCTTATGATCCGTATAAACAACACTCTTTGTGCCATACAGATAATGTCTCCAATTCTTGAGGGCGAACACTACCGCACCAAGCTCTAAATCATGAGTGGTGTAATTCTTCTCACGAATCTTGAGTTGTCGGGATGCATAGGCTATCACTTTCCCTCTCTGCATTAGTACACATCCAAAACCTTGTTTCGACGCATCACAATACACCACAAAGTCATCTGGTCCATCTGGAAGTGCCAGAATAGGTGCATTGCACAAATTATCCTTTAATTTCTGAAAAGCCATCTCTTGCTCCTCTCCCCAGACATACTTCTTATTCTTCTGAGTCAACAATGTGAGGGGTTTGGCAATCCTTGAATTTTTTTTTGATAAATCGTCTGTAATACCCTGCCAATCCTAAAAAAGAGCGTATCTCTGACGGCGTCGTAGGAGCCTTCCAATTCTTGACCGCTTCAACCTTTCCAGGGTCAACATGTATACCTTCACTATTAACTACATGACCAAGAAAATGTACCTCTCTAAGCCAAAACTCGCATTTTGAAAACTTAGCGTACAACTTTTCCTCCTTCAGCAATTTAAGGACCAACTTCAAATGCTCTCCATGCTCATTCTCAGTCTTAGAGTAGACTAATATGTCATCGATGAACACTATCACAAATTTATCCAAATAAGGCTTACAAATGCGATTCATTAGATCCATGAATACCGCAGGTGCATTTGTCAATCCAAATGGCATAACCGTAAACTCAAAGTGTCCATAACGAGTCCTAAAAGCAGTCTTCGGAATATCCTCCTCATACACTCTTAACTGATGATAACCAGAATGTAGATCTATCTTCGAAAAGAATCGAGAACCTTGCAGCTGGTCAAGGAGATCATCGATTCTAGGAAGAGGATACCGATTCTTAACCGTTAACTTGTTCAATTCCCGATAGTCAATACACATCCGGAACGAACCATCCTTCTTCTTAACAAACAACACAGGTGCTCCCCACGGAGAGTGACTGGGTCGGATAAACCCCTTATCCTGAAGTTCTTGCAACTGCTCGGACAACTCTTGCATCTCAGAGGGTGCTAAACGATATGGGAATTTCGCCACAGGTGCCGCTCCAGGAATCAATTCAATACGGAATTCAACTTGACGGATTGGAGGCAACCCAGACAAGTCTTCAGGAAAGAAGCCAGGAAATTCACACACCACCGGAATCTCTTCTATTTTATGTTCTTTGGATTTTGCATTCTTAAGGGATTTCAAATCATTCCCTAAGCATTCTCCTTGTATCCAAAGTATAACACCACTCTCTAAAGAAATACAAACTACCTTTTCATGGCATACAACCTCGGCCTTATGTTTAGACAACCAGCTCATCCCTGTCACCACATCAAAACTCCCATGTCCAAAAGGTATCAAATCAATCATAAACGGAATGCCCTCTAACACTATAGTACACCCACGAATAACCTTGTTAACCTCTACTTCCCTACCGCTAGCAATCTCAATCACAATACCAGACCTAAGTTCACTAGGTTCAATATTCAACAATTTAGCACAAGTACTTCCCATCAAATGGGGCAATTAACACAAATATCAAGGTTAAACTAAATCCTACTACACATAAGCATGTCATCATTGGTCAACGTAGCATTGGCCATAAGACCACATGTGTCGTGATACATTTATAATTATGTTTGCCACCCATAATTATAGATGTATCCTTTCACATGTGTACTCGCTTCCAATACCACGCCTAACAATAATAACACCTCACAATTATAGATACACAAACTCAAAAATTAATATAATACACCCATTAATCACATATCACACACATAAAATATTCAAACTCGCTCAAGCCTTATTATTAATAACTTGGGTAAAATCCCAAAATTCAAAGGAATTCGCGATCCAACATAATACCAAGCATCAATAGTCAACAGAAAACATCCAAAACATAACACTAAACCAAAAAAAATCGCACACGGCTCGAGCTCCACCCTAACTTTTGCCCCTCTCATTCAACTCGGATTAAATCTACTACTTGCCGTGGACTCTAGATCTGAATCCACTTCGTACTCTTCCTCTTCACTTATCCATCCATTCCGGTTTCCCTCGTTCTGTGGTAGTGGACGACTGGCAAAACCACTCCCGGGATTCCTTCCTTCCTCCTCTATATGGTCCACAAACCCATACCGAATATGAGACTCAGCCCAAACCTCTCTTCCATATTCTAGGAATTTGGGGCACTTTCTAGGGTACCTAATAATGAAGCTGTCTTTATTGGTCACTTTTGTCTCGTACCTTTCTATCTCCTTTCCATCCACGTTCACTAAAGTCATCTTCTCCTCGATCTTACATGGACACATGCTAGCAGGAACTAGGATCCTCTTGTTAGTCCGTTTCAAGCTACCAATCCTCTTGCAACCAGTAGCGACAATGGTAGTCCAACAAATTTGCTACGCGCGAGAGGTGCCATGCTAAAAGTGACATATATAATACTAAGTATAGGGGTTCAATCGGCGTCCGAAACTCGACAAAACTTCTCATAAACTCAAGAAAAATAGACATATAAAATACCATACTTATACATAAGCCCTAAATGCAACTATATGAGGGACTCCTAGGTTATAGTCTAGGTTCAACCACCTACTTCTCTATAACCAAGGCTCTGATACCAATCTGTCACACCTCGCTAAGGCAGAAACGCGAGTGCAACATCATGGATATCATCACAACACATGGTGTCTAAATAGAGAATTACTATATGTAAATAAATAGAGCAAAGTACAGACACAAAGTGTCGTAACGATACCCCTAAATAAAAATAACCAAATCAAATCTCCAAAGGTATCTTCAATAAAACATAAAGTACTAGTCGAAAGACATTAACGTATCACAATCAAAATCTAATTTATTCAAATCAAAACATAAAGATAAATCATCCTTAAATGCAACTAAGTCTCGTCTAGTCGCTTCCCTCTACCTTAGCCTTAGAATGCTCACCTGAAAATGATGCTTAAAAACGTCAACATAATGTTGGTGAGATTCATAGGTTTAAGACACACAATATCTCAGGCAACCAGTTCATTGTGATTATAAAACATAGCAGGACAGTAAAGATAGTTATTATACAACTAGCATGTTATCATAACCAACTAACCCACTTACGGGACGGAACGTGCCCACGATCCAAATAACAATATCTAACATCAATTGGGACGGAACGCGCCCACGATCCAAGTATATAATGATGGGTAATCATTACCCTCCGATCGGACCACACAGAATAATAGTGAGTAGAGCTACTACTCTCCATTTGGATAACGGGAGCTACCCCCAAATGGACCACACAGAATCACCACAATAGTCTCATCACATACAATACACGTATAATAACACTTACAAGTCCATGCATTTTACGACCACATAATCACAGTAACTTAAAAATATTTCAACACAAGCATCATTCCCATCCCAAGTTAAAACAAAGTAAAAATGGGACTATGAAACTCACCTCAAACTTCGCAGCTTCCAATTATCAAATCACAAATCTATATAAGAAAAATAAGATCACATTACACGCGACCAAGCTAAAAGCTATAGTCCATGTAACACACATATGATGGATGTCTAACATTCATGTAACCCACCTTGGATCACCTAGACTCCATACTAACCACTACCAATCACTTACACTCACTAAATCCCTTGCATACACTTTTTCAGAATAAGCAGATTTTTGGGGTACATTCACCCACATAAAATCATGACAAAATAAACTCCACAACTCACACCAAAAATTCAACATGGTATTTCATGAGCATAAAAGCTCCTCCCAGAAGGCCATGCACTAAAAATACACACAAGTACTCTTTGAAAAATCAAACATGAAAACTATCCAGATTCGGATCTGAACGCACACCAAAATGTTTTGACCTAACAACCATACTTTCACAACTTATTATCGGCTAATTTTTGCGTAGAAGTCAAAGAGAATATAGAACTCAATTTATCCAGAAGGGCTAACCCAAATTACACATTTTAGACCACTTTTGACCTCAATACTTTTAACCTAAATCTGTCCCGGTTTAACTGTTTTGACACCTTTACTTGCAAAAATCGTTTGACTTACCTCCCGACCTCGAAATCACTCGTGGCTAGACTTTTTGGAAAGCTCTTTCTCTGAACTACAATTTAGACTCAAGAATCATCAATTAACTCATTTCCATATATTAAATATCATCATATCTCTACTGCACTATGAATCTGTCCAAACCCTAACTTAATATCTAACATGTTTTAAACCCTAATCTCTTCACCAATCATCATAATATTACTCATTATTGATCCCAACATGCTTTATAACATTAATTTATAGAAGTTAACATAAACCCTAGATCCATCATAACTTGTATTACATGAATCAAATCAATAATTAAAGGAATTAGGGTTTACTAGGCATACCTTAAGCTTGTTTTCTTCACAATAATGAAAACCCTAAATTTTTTCTTCTCCTTGGTTCCTTGGTTTGGCCGAATATCAACAGAGAGAGGGTGAGGGGTTTTGGTTTTGTATTTATACTAATCCTAGGAATATTCTAGATAACCCTTCTAACAAGTAATCCTAATTATACTAAAATTTGGTTTCCTTTTTCTCCCCTAATACCCTAGATAAAAATTACGGTGCCAGGAATTTTTATCTTGTACTAAAGCTCAAAAACTAAAACTTTAAAGTACAAGTATTACTTAAAACACACCTTTTATTAAATATACTGTGGAAGCTTTGTTACAATGGTGGTGGTGGTTGTTTTGTGGGTTGTGGGATTCGTGATTACAACGAAAGGATTACAATGCCTTTTATAGGCTAAACGAAAGAGAATAAACTGAGAATATGCTTTAGCATCTAGCATATTCCCGAGAATAAACCATGGCATATGCCATGGAATATTCGAGGCCATTATTAACTTAATACAATTGGCCAACACCTTTAATAATTTGATAATGACTCGACAATGACCCTTAATTTAATTATTATACAACGACAATAAACCCGAGAAAATAATTTCACATACGGGCCCTTCGAGCAGTAGGATAGAGACTTTTTTTTCAAGGGACGATTCAATTTTAACGTATTCAAACAATAATCATCTATCGGCCGCCCCCCTTAAATATATATAATTTTTATTTTTTTTATTAATTTTAATTATTACACTTAAAACCTTGTGTTATCGTTATTTTATAAAAGCCTATACCGAAACCTAACATCTTACGCGATAAACTTTCGTTTTTACGACAACTCGAAAAAATAATCATTTTCAAAACAAAGTTTCCAAAAATAGAATTTCACACTCATTATTAGTATAACCCATAAAACCGAACACCACTTAATTTACTAACGCTCACAAACTTGAACACAACTCATTACGCAAAAACCCCGAACACAAAACCATACAAGTCATTTTCCACGTCACCAAAGTGAATAAAATGAACTTGTTCAAAAACAACACTACTCAAGACACACCAATAGAGTCACACAACGGGATTTAGTGCCAAAGCACACATTTATCACACATATGCCACACAAAACACCTAACACCAAGCAAAACTTAAATGAGTCAAAACTATCAGTTAGACTAACCTGCTAAAATCACGGTTGTTACAGCTGTGCTTAAGAGAGATATATTTTTTAGAGATGCTGAAATCAGTGTGTTAAAACATGAGTTGGAAAAGTTGAAACAGGCTAAAGAAAACATTCAAATGAGTGTGGACACATTAGAGTATGCATCTAAGGGTGTAACTAAGATCATTGAATGTCAAATTCTAAATAAGGCTAAGTCAGGTCTAGGGTATAAATCTGTTCCACCTCCTTATAGAGGAATTCCTACTCCCCGAGGCATAGACTTAGAACAAACAGGTTTAGATGAATTTCAACTACCTAAGATGGAATATGGACCTAAACCTAAGGAGAATGAAGTAGTTGAAAAGCCTGTAGAAGTAAGTTTTGAGAGTGCAAGTGATAAATCACTCTCTGAGGACAAGGTGTCCTCTGATAGGTCATCAAGTAGAAACTTAGATGCTCCAACCATAGAGGATTGGACTTCTGAAGATGATGAGAGTGATCAGGCTGAGGTTAAGCCTGTTAGCGTTAAGATAGAGGAACCAAAAGTTCCTAAAGTGGTCAAGAAAGATACTGTTAGGCCTAAAACCAATGCTAAACCATTTAGACCAATAGTTAAGTATGCTGAAATGTATAAAACCACAAACAATCCCAGAGGTAACCAAAGAAATTGGAAAAACCTCAAGTCTCACCAACTAGGTGATGATTTTTTCTGTTATAGGAAAGCTTGTTTTACATGTGGTAGCTTTGACCATCTTACAGCTTATTGCAACAATAGGGTAACTAGGTATTCAAGTCCTAGGGTGAACTCAGTAAGACCTCCCACTCACCCTACAAATTCTAGAATGATACCTAGATCAGTTCTTTTAAGGTCTGGCCCAAGAGCAGTTCATACTGCTAGACCAGAAATTCATACTGTCAGACCTAATAAGACTTTTTACCCAAGACAAGCAGTTCAAAGTGCAAAAACATTTTTCAAATCTGCACCATCCAGTGCTAGAAGGACTTTTCACAACAATGCAGTGATAAATAAACAAGTTTGGAAGCCTAAAGTTGCAATTGCAAATCCAACAGTTCATACTGCTAGACAAGCAGTTAATACTGGTAGTTTTAAAAACACTGCTAAGGGAAATTTGGGTAATGGTATTGATGCATCTTTGGAGACCACTTTAATCAAATGGTACTCCAACTGTTCTAAAAAGGTTTAATTATATTGATGCAAGAGGAAAACCTAAGTCAGTGATGGCTTGGGTACCACAAGGAAATTAATTTTCCTTTTTATGTGCAATGTTAGTCATATGTTTATGTAATATGAGACAAGTGCTTTGCACTTTGTTTCCTTGTTTTTGGACTAACACTTGCAGGTATGGATGATAAGCACCAAGGAATTACAAGTGCTTTCTGTTTTGGACTGTATGGTGATTTGGAAGCTTAGTGTGTGATCTGTGCACACAACAAATGGTTATTGGTTCCCCATGTCTAACCCACATAAGAACCACCTAGTCCAGAGCAAACGGTTTCTGGTAAAGACTAATCAAATCCGTTTATAGTTGACAATTTACCAAAAATTATATGGTTATCAACTCACCATATCTAACAGTGAAGAGTTGGCTAGTCCAAAGCAAACGGCTATTGGTAAAGACATATCAAATCCATTGATAGCTGATAGTTTGCTAAAAACTATATGTGAGTTATAATGTTTCAAATTCATATAAGTTAATACTGTTCTTTGAAAAATTTTGATAATGGTTTGTACTGCTAGTGCAAAGTTTGTACTGCTGAACTAGCCGTTGGTACTGTTGTGTCAGTAATTAATTTTTGTTTAGAAACTAGCCGTTGAAAGTTCGTTGCGATTTTTACTGAGTAAATTATGGTTTTTAAGGGATCCTCTTCTAGATATTTTAACTTTTATTCTATTATAATCTTATCCTAAAATAAAAGTTAACTTATTCTTTAAGTCGGTCAATAGAAACCCTAATTCTCTCAATAATATCTCATCTCACTTTCATCTTCTACTCTCTAACCTAAATTTTCACTATTCACCACAGTCAAATCAATTTTTACTAAGAATATTATGGCTAATTTGGATTTTATCAAGACGCACAACCAGGTTGCTTATTTAGAGAAAACAGAGGAAGGGGATGGACCAAAATTCTATGAGATTGTGGATTTTCTCAACAACTCTCATATTAGGTATGCTTTAACTTTTTCCCCTACTCTTATTGTCTCTCATATCACACAATTTTGGCAAACTGCCATTGTCAAAATTATTGAAGAGAAAGACATAGAAATTCACTCTAAAGTGGATGGCGTTTCTTTTGTTGTTACCGAATCAACACTTAGGAGACATCTTAAGTTGCAAGATTCAGATGGTATCAATAATATGCTAAACACTGAAATTTGGGAAGAACTTACCAGAATGGGGTATGATAAATCAAATCAAAAACTTACTTTTCAAAAAGGATGTTTCTCCCCACAATGGAGATTTCTAATACATACTCTCTTGCATTCTTTAAGTCCTAAAAGAACATCATGGGAGCAATTCAGTAGCAATATTGCTATTGCTTTCATATGTCTGTCAACAAACAGGGTTTTTAATTTTTCAAAGTTCATATTTGAGAGTATGGTTGCAAATGTAAAAAGTAAAACAAAATTTCTTATGTATCCAAGATTTGTTCAATGCTTTTTGAATAAGAAAAAGAATTTGATTAAGCAACATAAAGAAATTTTTCCTACTCCTAGCCTGCAACCAAAAGTTTTTCAAAATATGGCTATGGCAAGTAGATTGTTTAATGGGGTAGAAATACCTTTATTTCCTGAGATGATTCAAGTTGTTCTGGGTGAAGGGTCAGTAAACCCAACTGATCCCCAACCAACACCCACAATGGTTCCTGAAATAACCCATACACCCCCAATTATCACAACATATAGGAGAAGGACCACAGCTAGTCTAACTAGAGTGGAAACTGGATCCTTGCCCCATGACTCACCTCTCCTAGCAGGTAACACAGCTAGAAGTGATGAGGGCAATTCTAAACTTGATGAATTGACGGCTATTTGTACCAAGTTATCTGCAAAAGTAGAATCTCTGGAAGAAGATCTCAAAAGCCACAAGGATCACTTTGCCAAGGTATACACCAAGTTGACACTCAGGGTGAAGAAGTTGGAAGATCAACTAAAGGAGAAAAGAGCTAAGGTGGTACTTGATGAAGATTCTTCAGATGATGATTCAGATGGTTCAGATGATGATGGTGATGATTCTCCCAAACAGGGGAGGAAATCTAGGAAAGAACAAGGGGAGAAGAGATCTGGAACTCAGGGGAGGTATAAAGAAGGTACTAGTGGAATGTATGAAGAAGGTACTGCTGGTGATGATACTAATATGGGTGAGCAAGAGGAAAATCAAGATACTGCTGAGAATGTTGAAGAAGCAGTACAAACTGCTGATGTTGAAGAAGTAGCAGTACAAACTGCTAAAGACAAGGGCAAAGGTATTTTAATTGAGAAAGAAGAACCTCTGAAAAGAAAGATTAAGCCCAAGATACAAGCTCAAATAGATTATGATGCAGAAGTGGCAAAGAAACTTCAAGAAGATGAAGAAGCAAAGGAACAAGCTCAAATTGAAAAAGATGCAGAAATAGCAAAGAAAATGTCTGAAGATGATGTGATTGATTTCATGGAAGCAAAGAGACAAGAAAAGGAAAAGATGAATTCAGATGTTCAGATGGATCAAGAACATTTTGAAGAATAACTACAATATTTGATAGCTTTAGATCCAATTGTGAAAGCACAAGCAGTTCAACTTGTTAAAGATGAGAGTTTAAGTGCAGAAGCAAAGTTAGCAAAGCTTACAAGTTTTATTTTGTTAAAGAATAAGGAAGTGGCTTGGAGTGATCTTATTCAGAAGATCAGGGATAGACAAAAGAAAGGGTACAAGAAGAAGATGCCTACAAAGAAAGAGCAGATAAGCTTCATGAAAAGTTATTTGAAGAATCAAGCATTTTGGAAGCAGAGTTACTTCAAAGGGAAATCAGATGCTGAGATTAAAAAAAAGCCTACTGTGAAGCTTATGCAAGGATTAACAAGCCAATTTCAAGGGAGTTCACAATAGATACTGGAAATGGTAAAGGAAAGAAAAGAGATCCAGAAGCGTTAGAGTCAGAAAAATCAAAGAAGCAAAAGACTGTTACTAAAGGGTTAACAGATGAACAACTCAAAAGTATGATTGTTGTAGTTCCTGAATCCACAAACATCAAACCTCTACAAGCAAAACATCCTATTATTTATTGGGAAGTATTTACTGAAGGAAGAATGAAAGGATGGAAAGTTATCAGAGTTGGTGGAATAACTGAGGAGTATAAGCTTTTTGAAGATATGCTCAGAGGATTTGATAGAGATGATCTCAATCAGTTGTGGAATTTAGTACAACAAAGATTCAGAGTTGCAGATCCTATTGAAGATAAAGACAAAGAATTATGGGTACAGTTGAAAAGGATTTATGAACCAGATGGTGGAGAAGCAATATGGAGATTTCAAGCACAAGTCAAGGAAGTTTCTTGGAAGCTTTTTGATACATGTGGAGTTCACACACTTTCTACCAAGGATGGGATAGAGATATATATATGCTGGTGGAAAAAGACTATCCACTCAGATCAGTTGTTTTATTGACTATGCTATCAGCAACACTCAAGGTTGAAGGAGAATCTGAGATGGCAGATGAGTTAGTTAGAAAGATATTTTATCTTGCAGAGGAAAGGAAAGTCAGATCTAAGAGATTGATTTAGTAGTGTTTGGAAGAATCCCCCCATCATTTACAGAGTTTAATTCAAGAAGAAACTTAGTAATTTGGAGAGAAATCATAAGTTTAGGGGAGGATTGTTAGGAATTAAACCTAACAGTTGATACTGTCAGTTATAAGTTAGTACTGCTGATGATCATATTGAAGAATACACTAACAGTACTAAGTCAGTTAGTACTATCAGCATAAGAAGTTAGTACTGCTTATGTTTTTGTAAACGTGTAATAGATAAGTATGGAAAAGATATTGTGTATATCTTATAGAATTAGAATTATGGTTAACTTGTACAAGAATCCTTGGTCTATAAAAGGATATCCTAGGTTAGGTTATTGAAATAGAAGAACGATATCTCTTGTTAAGATTCAAGGTTGTAAACCCTAGTGATAGAAGATCACTCGTATTATTGATATAATAATATTGAATCGTTTTGAAAGAAAAACAATTGTTTCTTGTTCATACACTTACATACAAATACACTGTTCCATTCATTGATCATACATACAATTAATCTTCTAAGTGTTAACTAGTAAATTCTGCGTGCTAGTTAATATTACTCAAAGTATCTATCTAACACAAGGTGTGTGTTTAGATCCGGTCAATAAAAGAATGGAAAAAGAAAGAATGGCTTCTGATGCTATTATTGCACAAGAGTCACTTGAAGAGCAGATACAACATCAGATTAATACTGATCCAGTTGTGAGACAAAGAGCCTTAGAGTTAATTGCAGATGAGAGTCTAAGTATTCAAGCAAGATCAGCTATACTTGCAGATTTCATTTACTCTAGGAATGAAGAAGTGGCTTTGGATGACATCATGAAAAGTATTATATCTAGTCAGAAGAGGAAAACAAAACCTACAAAGGCTCAGATTATAGGTGGGATGAAGATGTATCTAAAGAATCAAGCTGGTTGGAAGGTAGATCAACTGAAGGGAAAATCTAATGAAGAAATTGAGTTTCTGTATTTCAATGCATTCAGAAGAGCTCAAATTAAATTTCCTATGGACTTAGAAGGAAGACCTTCAAAGAAGATTAAGACTGCTCAGAAAGAACAAACTGAGAAAGAAGAAGCTCAATCTAACACCCCCGTTTTTGAAATACGCAGCGGAATATAAGTTTGGGGTGTTACTTCATGGTTCACAGTCATGAGAATAGAAAACGACTCAAAAAGATACGTTTTAAATAAAATTGTTATCATTCATTTATTTAAATCAGAGTACATAATATAGGTCCCAGAGGGAGGTTCGGAAAATATATTATAAAAGATACATTATTCATTGAATGATAACAAAGTGGACACTCTGAAAAAGATAGTCCACAGCCACTCCGTGCCGATAGCCATACTCCTAGTTACCTGAGATAAACATGCTTAAAAAGTCAACACAAAGGTTGAGTGAATCTAGAGTGTTTAAAGTAACAATCAGTTTTGAACACAAGATAAATAGTAAAGAAATCAGTTCAATCATAATTCAGAATATTGCACTAAACCTCATGACACGCAATGCGTTAACAGTTTCCAGGTTCTACAAACATAATTCAATGAAAGTAGTTGTAATACCTGAAATTCAGATAACATGTAAAATGACCAAAATGCCTCACTACTTAAGAATTTAATTACAAGCTATTATAAGTACCAAATTAATCCGAATTATGTTAAATAAATTACATATAAGGTAAAATAAAATTAAGACAAGTCTTGTACTAATTTTTATATGTCCAAAAATAATTATCTTGCACCTTACAAAAATTAAAAACCGAAAATACATTACTTTTATTAATTTCGGTATAATTAAAAGTGATTTAAAAGTTAGATAAATACAACTAAATTAAGATAAGGATCAAACTAATCAAAATTCTGATCCCCTTAACTAATATAGGCCGATTTCTATGTATTTCCCCCCCTAAGACCGGATTTCCTATTCTATATAATTTTTATCCCATTTATTTCTTTCTTTTCCATCAAGCCGAGAAAACACAAACACCAAATAATTCACCATTCATTCCATACGATTTCTGGAGGTCCAAGAGTAATTTTTCTGAGTTCATTATATTGCTAGGAAGCCAAGAAAAAATAGCCATTCGAATTATAGAGGCCTGAATTCATTGTTGTCGATTTTGTTCAAAACGTGAGGTAAATTCCCTTTTTATTAATTCGATCATGCAAAAAATTCGTTTGCCATTTTTCCTGAGTTCCTTACATCGTATATGATCTGTGAAAATTTATTCCAAGGTTTGTTGGTCACGTTTGTGCTCGTGGGGAATTATTGTTGTCGCATTATTCAATTCAAGAAGTTAAATTCGTTCAGCCTTTCTACACGTCCTAAATCTGGTCTGGTATTTTTCTCACGTCTCTTACATCATATAAGTCTCAAATAAAATGATAAACACGAACCATGCATGATCTATAATTTATTTGTGAATTAAACCTTAAAAACGTAATAAAACTCTAACTAATTCTATACGAATTTTCTTGGCATGAAATCTATTTTATGTGGACTCTATACAGTACATATGATCTCAGAAAAATACTAATTCGAATTGTTGAGGCTTGGATCATGTTTTGTGAATTTATGTTCTAATCGCTAATTTAGAAAATAAAGAAAAGAAATAAAATAAAAGAGAAAGAAATTAGGGTTAGGGTTTTTGGTGTATGATTCTGGTCATTTAATGATGTTTAAGGTTTGTCATTATTATGGGGTAATGATTGGAATTTAATATTAGGGTTTGTAATAGTTTTGTTAATTAACGATTTGAAAAAAATAAAAGTATAGGGGCTGTTTTGTAATTTCTGAAACTTGTGGGGTATTTTTAGAATATTATTAAGATCAGTACTAAAGTGTAAAAAATATAACATAAGGGTGTTATGTGTAAATTTGGTATTTAAGAGATTTATTTTAGTTAATTAAATAACATATAATTCGATTTACAATTAAATAAAATAGAGGGACTAAAAATGTAATTTCTGGAAACTTGAAGTCATTTTGAGTAAATAATAATATTAAGAGTGTTTTGTGTAATTTTGAGTATGTATGGGGCTAATGTGTAATTATTATGAAATTATGATTTAATTTATAAGTTTTGGACTAATTGTGTAAATTCTGAAATCTGAGGGGCTGAATAGTACTATATGAATATTCTGATGTGACTTTCTGAATTTTGGTAAAATAATGTGCTTGTTTGGTAAATATGGATATTAGAGGGATTAAATCATGAATTATGTAAATATAAGGTTTGTTTTGTAAATATTGTAACTTGAGGGGTATAAGCTGTAAATTATGAAACTAAAGGGATTATGAGGGTATAAGCTGTAAAATTATGAAACTAAAGGGATTATGATGTCATTCTGAATAAAATGTGTATTAAATCAGTAACTTGAAGTATTTTCATGTTATACCTCTGAAATTGTTGAAATTACAATTAACACCCTGAACTATGGAAATCTGTCATAATTAACCCTACAGTTTTATAACTTGATAAAAGATACCTTAATACCATAATATTCTGTAATTAACGACTTAACTAAATATGTAATATCAATATCTGGTTAAATATGGAAATCTGTTAATTCTGGAAATCTGCTAAAAGTAGAAAGTTACTAAAAATGGAAAGATAAACTAAAAGTAATAATCTGAATTAGAATCCGTAGTAATTCCGTCTTCTACTTCCTTAGGTGTGAAGAAGGAGAAGCCCTGACCTTTGTGTTTGTTTGCTTTTCTGCTGTGCAATAAGGTACAGATATTCTGCCCTTTTTCAGTAAGGGTTTTTCATTCCCTTTTCTTTCAGTTTTTCACTTTCCTTATTAGGATTCCCTATACCATTGCTATGTTCCCTTCTGTTTGTGAACCTTTCATGTGATCTCTTTGTTTTGTGAGCCTTCTATGATCTCTCTCATGTTCTGATCTGTTTTACTTCTGAGTTGATGTCTTTATTATAATCCTCTTTGCTTTGAACCTTTTTCATGATTCCCTTTTGTTACGACCTCTGATATAAAAATCTGTTATGTGAAAACCTTTTTAATTATGACCTGGAAATGTTTTGAGAAAAATCAGTTATTTTAAAAGAATGATTATGAATGGTGATATGATACTATTTTATATGACATTTGTTAATTTTTGTGAAAACTAGTTTTAAAGAATGTTTTTATGAAAAACCGTTTTGAAAGATTATTTTATGAAAACTATTCTGAAAGATCATTTTAGTGAAAACCGTTATTAAAGGAATGCTTTCAATGAACTTTTGACAGGAAATTCTAAAATGAACTTTTGCAATGAACTCTTAATTATGAACCTTTGATATAATCTTCTAAACCATTTGATATAATCCTTTTAATCTGAACTTAAACTTTGATATAAAACTTAATCTGATAAACTTTGATTGGAACCTTTGACATTTATTTCTAAACTGTTTGACATGAACCTTTTGCCATGTACCCTTAAGATATGACCTTTGATTATTTTGATAGTACATCTGACCTTTGACCTACAATCTGATGTCCGAGCCAATCACTAGGCATGAGGGTTTCATGTCCATGTCATTGATGCACCTTTGGCATGACTCTAGGGCAGGAGAGTGATGACCTGTTCCGTCCCTGATTTGATTTGACTGGTTATGTAGAGGTAGACTCTGGCCACCTGGGGCGTATGGATGCATCCTAGATTTGATCTGTTCTCTGTTTATGTTATATGTTTACTGTTATTATATCTGGTGACTGATGGTGTGTGCGATACACGTCTTTCACATTGTCTGAGAGCTGATCACTCTACACAGGTTTGTTTTATTATATTGTTATGCTATGGTATAATCTGTTATCTGGGCTCGTGACAGATTTCTGTTTTTCCCTTATTCTATAACTTTATTGTTTCCTTTTCCTTATTTCTTTTCTTTTGTCCTTATTCCGTTCCTTACTCCTTTCGCTTTGATTTGTATCGGTATGATCTGTATTCTTGATTTTATTTGTACTACTCTCTATTACTGCTTTTGTTATCGTTATATCTGTTCACTGAGCTCTCGTAGCTCAGCCGCATTTCTTTTCCTACGGCAGGTTTTAGTAGGAAGCTGGGAATGAGTGGAGAGTATACCGTTGGACTTAGAAGATTGAATAGCTATTCTGGATTAGAGTTGACTAGAAGATATCATAATTTAGAAGTAGTTGTTTTTGGAAGTTCTCAATTGTAACCTTGTAGATTCAGTATTTCATTTGTAATCCTTGAGATTTTTGTATTACTGAAAATGTATGATTTGTTTTGATCTGATGTGAATCCATTATTGTGATATCTTTACCCTTGTCGGGTCGGGGTGTTACAGTAGTCTTGCCCCCGAGTTTAAGAAATCAAATATAATGCATCTGCCTAACCGGCTACCACGAAGATATCAATCCGATTAGTACAAATGGGTCGTCAGGCCAATAGATCTATTCACTATATTCGCGCTCACCCTGCGGGTGACTAATGGTGCATGATATGAGGGTCTTTCAATAAACACAATCTCAATAATAAGGGACAGTTAGCCAAGTGCAATAACAATCAGGAAAATACTTGTGTTCGGTTTGATAGCATGTATCTCCCCACATATTTAGAAAAACGTAAAGGAAAAGTGTAAAACCCGAAAATTTAAAACATGCAAAAATTACCAAATTACCCCTGAAACTTTAAAATTTAAATAAAGCTTAATTAAAATACCGAATTAATCCCGAATCTCTGGAAACGAACTACAAATCAAGCAAGATAATTTTGAGGCAAGCTCCAAATATTTTTTACAAGTACAAAAGTGTATTAATTCCCCTAAATCTTACTTGGGCCGAATTTCTTAAAAATAATACATAATTATTAGTAATTTAAAAACCTTTTAAATCACAAAGTAATTAAGGAAAAATTAATTAAATTTGGTAGATTGGGCCTTGGTCAAGGAAGGCCGGTTCTTAGCCTAATATCCCTCCCCAAAAACTCGGTCTAACACAATTTATATCAATCCATAATTTATTTCTCACATTAAACCCTAGCAAACTATTAGCCGCCACTCATAAAAATTCCACACACAACATCTGATTTTTCTGAAGAGAGGAGGTATTTTTCTGGAGTTCTTGGTGGTGCAAAGGAGGTGGGAAAAATAGCCACAAGGTCCTGGAGTCGATTGTTTGGGCGTGACGAATTTTTGGTCGGAAATAGTGAAACCGAGCAACTTAAATCCATAGCGTGTGATCCCTTGATCTATAATTTTTTTGGTAATTTTCTAACATCCTAATAATCATATATAACGTGTAAAAATTATTGAAATCGAGCCATGCACTATAGATCGATCGAATGAAAAATGATGAGCTATAAAACCCTAAAATCAAAATCGAGAGCTATAAAATGAATGCGATTTTTCTGGGCCTTGTTTATAATTTTCGTGGGTCTTATATACATCATATAATCACAAAAAAATGGTATCTTGATTTGTTGAAGTCGAAATCGTGATTTATGGATTTTTGTTATAATCGGATTCTTGGATATAAAAAGGAAATCATGGACAAAATGCAACACCGATCGATCTAGGGTTTTCATGGGTGAAAACTGGAAATAAACATTGTATAATGATGATAGAATGATGGCCTAATGATTGGGATTACTAGGGTTTGTTTTTGATAAAACATTTTGTATACCGATTGGAAAATAATAAGTTAAGGGGGTGTTTTGTAATTATTAAAACTTGTAGGATATTTTTGTAATATTTTATAGATCAGGGGGAACATATAAAAATTATTATATGAGGGCCTTATTTGTAAATTGAGCGAAATATGGATTTAATTTGTAAATTATGTGGCGATTTGAAAATAAATATAAATTGAGGGGCTGAAAATGTAAAATCTGGAAATTCAAGGGTTCTCGGTGTAACTAATATTATGAAGGGTGAAATGTGTAATTTTGACTATTTAAAGGCTTAATATGTAATTATGGTTAAATTATAATTCGTTTTGCACTTTTGGAAATTACAAGCACTAATTGTGTAAATTACCAAAAGATGAAGGGGCTGTTGTAACATGATTAATTTAAAGGGTATTTTTCTGTAAATATGAGTAATAAAAGGGCTTGATGTGTAACGCATAGATGATAAGGGTTAAATTGTAATTTATATAATTATAAGTTTTATTTTGTAAATTAATTAACTAAAAGGGTATAATTTGTAAATATTGAAACTTGAAGACTAAATGTGTAATTCTGGAAAATATAGTATTCGAATGGTAAATTACAATATTTCTATTTTAACCTTGAACTTTGGCAAATTTACACTTATAACCCTGAACTATGAAGGCTTGTCATAAATTAACCCTAAATTTGTGTAAGTTGTTAAAATGAATATTACTTCCATAATAAGCTAATTAAAGACTTAACTTGAATTATATCACTTGAATCTTGCTAAATATGGAAACCTGCTAATAATAGAAAGTTACTAAAAATAGAAGTTGCTTATAATGGGAAGATAACTGAAACCCCTTTCGTATTTCTGTCTTCTAATCCTTTAGGTTCGAGGAGGGAGTGATCTTGATCCCTGTCAGCTACTCTTGTGTTTGTGCTTGCTATTTGAATAAGGTACAGATATTCTGCTCTTCTTGTAAGGAGCCTTCGTCTCATTTCTGATTCCTGCTTCATTGCTATGTTTCCCTTGTATTGTGAACCGTAGATTTGAACCTTTGCTTTAACCTTTGTCTTGAACCTTGTTATAAACCTGAACTTGAACCTTGATACACTTGATATGAACCTTTTGACTTGAGCCTTTACTTGAACTCTTGCCTTGAACCTTTGACTTGAACCCTGCTATGTTTCTTCCGATACTTGACATGACATGTTCACCCCTGATAACTTGAATAATTAAGACCTTGGGTACTTGAAGGTTCATAGGATTTTATAACTACTTTTTAGGGTGCGTTTGGTTCGCAAGTGGGAATAGAATTGAATTTGGATTTGGGAAAGGTTTGAAAGATGTGGGAAAGATTTGAGAAAAAAGTAGGAGAGAGAAAATATATTATTATATATAATTTGTGGTTGAAAAAAATTATAAAATAAGAAAAAGAATAAATAATGTGTGGTTGAAAAAATTTTATCAAATAAAAAAAAAATTGATTGGATGAATTGGGAGAAACCCACCAAATTTTGGTGGAATGAAATCCCATTCCATGATTCCCAAAGTTGTGGGCCCAAAACCAACCAAACAAAGTTTTTGTTTCTTCTTTTGGTGATACCCACCCAAAAGAGCGAACCAAACGCACCCTTAGTTGTATATGAAGAGGTTTTGAACATTTCCTTAAAAGACTTTTATTATGAAACTGTTCTAACGATCATTTTATTAAAACCATGTAAAAAGGATTTCTTATAATAAACTATTATGAACCTTCCAGTATTTGACCTTTCTGATATGGACCTCCTGATAATGAACCCCTGCATCTATCTCCTGTCTTGAACCCTGATATGAACCCTGATATGATTCTTGACATTTGATACCTGAGACTTGACACCTGATACCCGAGACTTGATACTTGACCTTGACCCACAGTTTGAGACTACGAGCCATCCACTAGGCATGAGGGTTTCATGTCCATGTCTGTGATGCACCACCGGCATGACTAGTGTGTAGCCCTAGTGATTTGGTTACACCGTCCCCGACCTGATTTGATTTGTTATGTAGAGGAAGACCCTGTGGCCTGCGGGGGCGTATGGATGCATCCTAGACCTGACCTGATTTGTTTGTATTATTTGTATTTCCTGGTGACTGACGAGTGTGTGCGATACACGTCTTTCACAACCCTGGGAGAACACGTCTCCAACCCCTGGAGGTATCCCCTCACCCTGTTCCTGGTATGCTGAGGTCACCCCTCCATACACCCTGATATATGATTTGATTTGATTTGATATGTTTTGGGCTCGTAGAGGATTTCTGTTCTCCTGAAACCTTGTAACCTTATGACCTGATACTTGACCTGACATTGGACCTGACTTGATTTGACTTGGGATTGTGGTGGGTTCTGGTTTCATTTACATTTACCATTGTAACCATTCTTAGCTCTTGGTATATCTGCGTAACTCTTTTGCATTCCTTTTCCTGACTCTTGTTACACCTGGTATTATTTCTTTTACTTTACTATTCCGTTACTACTGCTTTGTTTCCATTATATCTGTTCACTGAGCTCTCGTAGCTCAGCCGCATTTTCTTTTCCTGCGGCAGGTATTTAAGCTAGGAGCTGGGTTTAACTTGGGATGAGAGCAACTTGTGTGAAGTTTAGACCTTGTCATTTTAGTGTGACCATTTGGATATTATTTCTGTTATGCCATTGTTTGGGCATTTTGGATTCTGTTTTGTACTTTGTTATTTCTGTCTTGCACCTGATATAAGTCGTGTTGACTTATTTTCCTTTGGATTTTAATGTTAAGGCTTCCGCTATTTTATTTCTTGAATGCTTATATCTGATATGAAACCATGTATTTGTGACATCTTTGCCCTTGTCGGGTTGGGGTGTTACAATTTATGGTATCAGAGAATAGGCATCCGAAACCCTTAGAGCTTAGGCTCGTGACCTGTGAGGATTGGGTAGACATTAGGTTTCCTTTCGCGCACTCTTTTCCTGTTTTGCTCTGTCATAGATTCTTGATCTGCTCTGTCATATTCTATCTGAGTTGCTAATCCTTTTTGTGATCGTTCAGATGGTGAACACGCGCTTTAACGAGTATGATGCTCCAAATTTCGAGGCCATGATTGCTGAGGCTTTGAAAAACGTCCTCCCTAACCTTTCTGCTCAGGTGGTGACCGAGGTCACCAACAACATCCGCAATGGTGTTGGATCTTCCGGTAGCGGTGGTGGTGCTCCACCTGTTGTTAACCCACCTGTTGGCATTCATGTGTGGATCGAGAGGTTCAACAAGCTTAAGCCTCTCTCTTTCAAGTCCGCTGCCACTCCCCATGAGGCAGAGGACTGGATCACCCATGTCGAAAAGTTGTTCAGGGTTCTCGGATGTGCTGACGAGTTTAAAACTCGGTTGGCCACATTCAAGCTAGAAGGTGACGCCCTTAATTGGTGGACTGCTCTTGTTCAAGCTAAGGGGGATGAGTATGCTGAAACCTGTTCTTGGGCGGATTTCATTGAGGTGTTCTATAGGCAGTATATTCCATTATCGGAGCAGCAGAAGTATGAGAGGGAGTATGGGACGATTCGTCAGGGGGATCGGGAGTCGTCGGGTGAGTTTATGCAGAGGTTCTTACGGTTGGCCAGTTTTGTTGGGCCAGAGGTTGCTGGGGATGCGCATCGTCAGGCACGTCATTTTAAGTGGGCGTTAAAGACATGGGTATTAGATCGTATAGTGAACTTTGAGCACGAGGATGTGGCTGCTGTTGCGGATGCTGCCCGCAACATCGAGTTGTTACATGCAAATGGGGATTCTAATAAGCGGGATAGGGACGGTAATCGGGTGCATTCCAGGGGGCAGAGTCAGCAGGACCAGAGTAGGGATTATAAGAGTCACCGGGACCAGGATTATGAGCGGAAGGGGCAATCTAGTAGGGGTTTGGAACCACGAGATCGGGCGGATCGTGGTCATGATCAGCGAGGATGGGATTCAAGGTCAGCTTCTAGGCAGGATGGCGATCGTCGAGGGCGCAGCGACAGTCAGGGGTCAGCTAGTTGTCCTCAGTGTGGGAAGAACCATACGGGATTTTGTCGTACGACTTCTGGAGCTTGTTTTAGTTGTGGTTCGAGGGAGCATAAGTTGAAAGATTGTCCTAGGCGGAATCCGGCAAAACTTGGGAAATATCTTGATCCTCCTCCTCCTACTCCTACTACCGGTCGTGTTTTCTCGCTTTCTCGTGACCAGGCAGATAAGGCGTCTGGTATGTCTTTGTCTCATCCCGTTCTATTCTCTTTCTGTTTCCTTGCAAATTTCGAGGACGAAATTTTTCTGTTAGAGGGGAAGAGTTGTAAAACCCGAAAATTTAAAACATGCAAAAATTATCAAATTACCCCTGAAACTTTAAAATTTAAATAAAGCTTAATTAAAGTACCGAATTAATCCCGAATCTCTGGAAACGAACTACAAATCAAGCAAGATAATTTTGAGGCAAGCTCCAAATATTTTTTACAAGTACAAAAGTGTATTAATTCCCCTAAATCTTACTTGGGCCGAATTTCTTAAAAATAATACATAATTATTAGTAATTTAAAAACCTTTTAAATCACAAAGTAATTAAGGAAAAATTAATTAAATTTGGTAGATTGGGCCTTGGTCAAGGAAGGCCGGTTCTTAGCCTAATATCCCTCCCCAAAAACTCGGTCTAACACAATTTATATCAATCCATAATTTATTTCTCACATTAAACCCTAGCAAACTATTAGCCGCCACTCATAAAAATTCCACACACAACATCCGATTTTTCTGAAGAGAGGAGGTATTTTTCTAGAGTTCTTGGTGGTGCAAAGGAGGTGGGAAAAATAGCCACAAGGTCCTGGAGTCGATTGTTTGGGCGTGACGAATTTTTGGTCGGAAATAGTGAAACCGAGCAACTTAAATCCATAGCGTGTGATCCCTTGATCTATAATTTTTCTGGTAATTTTCTAACATCCTACTAATCATATATAACGTGTAAAAATTATTGAAATCGAGCCATGCACTATAGATCGATCGAATGAAAAATGATGAGCTATAAAACCCTAAAATCGAAATCGAGAGCTATAAAATGAATGCGATTTTTCTGGGCCTTGTTTATAATTTTCGTGGGTCTTATATACATCATATAATCACAGAAAAATGGTATCTTGATTTGTTGAAGTCGAAATCGTGATTTATGGATTTTTGTTATAATCGGATTCTTGGATATAAAAAGGAAATCATGGAAAAAATGCAACACCGATCGATCTAGGGTTTTCATGGGTGAAAACTGGAAATAAACATTGTATAATGATGATAGAATGATGGCCTAATGATTGGGATTATTAGGGTTTGTTTTTGATAAAACATTTTGCATACCGATTAGAAAATAATAAGTTAAGGGGGTGTTTTGTAATTATTAAAACTTGTGGGATATTTTTGTAATATTTTATAGATCAGGGGGAACATATAAAAATTATTATATGAGGGCCTTATTTGTAAATTGAGCGAAATATGGATTTAATTTGTAAATTATGTGGCGATTTGAAAATAAATATAAATTGAGGGGCTGAAAATGTAAAATCTGGAAATTCAAGGGTTCTCGGTGTAACTAATATTATTAAGGGTGAAATGTGTAATTTTGACTATTTAAAGGCTTAATATGTAATTATGGTTAAATTATAATTCGTTTTGCACTTTTGGAAATTACAAGCACTAATTGTGTAAATTACCAAAAGATGAAGGGGCTGTTGTAACATGATTAATTTAAAGGGTATTTTTCTGTAAATATGAGTAATAAAAGGGCTTGATGTGTAACGCATAGATGATAAGGGTTAAATTGTAATTTATATAATTATAAGTTTTATTTTGTAAATTAATTAACTAAAAGGGTATAATTTGTAAATATTGAAACTTGAAGACTAAATGTGTAATTCTGGAAAATATAGTATTCGAATGGTAAATTACAATATTTCTATTTTAACCTTGAACTTTGGCAAATTTACACTTATAACCCTGAACTATGAAGGCTTGTCATAAATTAACCCTAAATTTGTGTAAGTTGTTAAAATGAATATTACTTCCATAATAAGCTAATTAAAGACACGACTTGAATTATATCACTTGAATCTTGCTAAATATGGAAACCTGCTAATAATAGAAAGTTACTAAAAATAGAAGTTGCTTATAATGGGAAGATAACTGAAACCCCTTTCGTATTCCTGTCTTCTAATCCTTTAGGTTCGAGGAGGGAGTGATCTTGATCCCTGTCAGCTACGCTTGTGTTTGTGCTTGCTATTTGAATAAGGTACAGATATTCTGCTCTTCTTGTAAGGAGCCTTCGTCTCATTTCTGATTCCTGCTTCATTGCTATGTTTCCCTTGTATTGTGAACCGTAGATTTGAACCTTTGCTTTAACCTTTGTCTTGAACCTTGTTATAAACCTGAACTTGAACCTTGATACACTTGATATGAACCTTTTGACTTGAGCCTTTACTTGAACTCTTGCCTTGAACCTTTGACTTGAACCCTGCTATGTTTCTTCCGATACTTGACATGACATGTTCACCCCTGATAACCTGAATAATTAAGACCTTGGGTACTTGAAGGTTCATAGGATTTTATAACTACTTTTTAGTTGTATATGAAGAGGTTTTGAACATTTCCTTAAAAGAATTTTATTATGAAACTGTTCTAACGATCATTTTATTAAAACCATGTAAAAAGGATTTCTTATAATAAACTATTATGAACCTTCCAGTATTTGACCTTTCTGATATGGACCTCCTGATAATGAACCCTTGCATCTATCTCCTGTCTTGAACCCTGATATGAACCCTGATATGAACCCTGATATGATTCTTGACATTTGATACCTGAGACTTGACACCTGATACCCGAGACTTGATACTTGACCTTGACCCACAGTTTGAGACTACGAGCCATCCACTAGGCATAAGGGTTTCATGTCCATGTCTGTGATGCACCACCGGCATGACTAGTGTGTAGCCCTAGTGATTTGGTTACACCGTCCCCGACCTGATTTGATTTGTTATGTAGAGGAAGACCCTGTGGCCTGCGGGGGCGTATGGATGCATCCTAGACCTGACCTGATTTGTTTGTATTATTTGTATTTCCTGGTGACTGACGAGTGTGTGCGATACACGTCTTTCACAACCCTGGGAGAACGCGTCTCCAACCCCTGGAGGTATCCCCTCACCCTGTTCCTGGTATGCTGAGGTCACCCCTCCATACACCCTGATATATGATTTGATTTGATTTGATATGTTTTGGGCTCGTAGAGGATTTCTGTTCTCCTGAAACCTTGTAACCTTATGACCTGATACTTGACCTGACATTGGACCTGACTTGATTCGACTTGGGATTGTGGTGGGTTCTGGTTTCATTTACATTTACCATTGTAACCATTCTTAGCTCTTGGTATATCTGCGTAACTCTTTTGCATTCCTTTTCCTGACTCTTGTTACACCTGGTATTATTTCTTTTACTTTACTATTCCGTTACTACTGCTTTGTTTCCATTATATCTCTACACTGAGCTCTCGTAGCTCAGCCGCATTTTCTTTTCCTGCGGCAGGTATTTAAGCTAGGAGCTGGGTTTAACTTGGGATGAGAGCAACTTGTGTGAAGTTTAGACCTTGTCATTCTAGTGTGACCATTTGGATATTATTTCTGTTATGCCATTGTTTGGGCATTTTGGATTCTGTTTTGTACTTTGTTATTTCTGTCTTGCACCTGATATAAGTCGTGTTGACTTATTTTCCTTTGGATTTTAATGTTAAGGCTTCCGCTATTTTATTTCTTGAATGCTTATATCTGATATGAAACCATGTATTTGTGACATCTTTGCCCTTGTCGGGTTGGGGTGTTACAAAAAGTGGGACTATAAACTCACCTGAAAGTCTGGATGGAAAACAAAGTTTAAATAAAGTTGATAAACGTCTCCGGCTTGCAACCTGGGTTGGTTATGTCAAGTTTTCAGTAACTGTTTCTGAACATATAAGTTTTATTATTTGTTCCATTCGTTCGTTAAGTAGGTAATTTGTTCGTTCGTTATTGTAGAAAATGTATTTTAATTAATAATAATACTAATAAAGATTTTAATAATAATAATAATAATAATAATAATAATAATAATAATAATAATAATAATAATAATAATAATAATAATATTAATAATATTAATAATAATAATAATAATAATAATAATAATAATAATAATAATAATAATAATAATAAATAATAATAATAATAATAATAATAATAATAATAATAATAATAATAATAATAATATTAATTATAATTTGAACATTTTCACTTCTTCCCTAAAGTTCTACATATTGTCAACTTTTACCCTTGAACTTTCATAAAATGACAAGTTTTACCCCTCAACTTTTACAAAATTATAATTTTTACCCCTCAACTTTGGTTAAATGACAATTTTTACCCCTACAGTTTCAAAAATGACACTTTTTACCCCTAGGGTTTAGGTCGACAGCATGTACAGTCCTTTTTATAATTTTAGTTTGAAATTTGGCAAGAAATACCCTTGAGACTTTTAGTGCGTTACCTACAACATCCCCATTTCATTTAAACTTGTTATTTCTTACTAAAATGGACCAAACTTGTTACGACTCCTTTGTATACTTAAGTATCAGTGTATAAAGACTATTTTTACAACTTTATAGACCATGGTTCGAGCTCACGAGCCCACAAATAAATTATTAGGGTGCGTTTGATCAGTTTGTCGAGGCAGAAAAACACCCGACAAGAAGTGACCATATCTTACTCGTTTCTTAACTAAATTACTTCGTTCTTCTTCCAGATTTTAGCTATCTTAATGGTCTAAGTGTGTGCAAAAACCTAGGATTTTAGAGACTTGTTTAGTGGTCGAAATTGGAGTTCAAAGCTCCATGTCTGCTGTTTGTCGCGACAGAAAACAAAGAGGAAAAATATTTTATTTTCGATTTTTTTTACATGTTAATTAGAAACTTAAGTTATCTATAGTATATTTAACATATTTAGATTATTTCTAAGCATTCCCAAATGTCCTAGGGTTTTTAGATAATTTTTTTAAGAGTGTGTTTGTTTGTGTTACTCGACAAGACCAAAAAGAAAGAAAAGAAAGAATTCTTCTATTTTTAGGTTACAATTAATTTTAGTGATCATTTGTAAATGTTATTATGAGTATTCTAAATATAGAAAACAAATTGAAAAGGGCTTGGAACGTACCTTAGCAAAATATGGGTTGATAAGGGTTTTTATGGAACTTAGGGTTTCGAAACTTGGTCACCAATGCTCCTAGCTTACTTCTTGGCTTCCTATGCGTGTCTTGATCTTATGTGAGGGCTATGATGGCAGAAATGTGAGTGTATGTGGCTGTGGGTTTTGATTCGATGGTGTAAAGGTGATGGAGTAGGGTTTTTGGGTGGTTTCTATTTATAGAGGGAGATGTTAGGTTTTCTAAAGGCTTCTAGTGATGTTATTGGAGAGTGTGTGTAGAAATTTAGTGAGGTGTGGGTTTAGTTGGGCGCCACATGGGTAGGAGGAGGGAAATGAT
This sequence comes from Artemisia tridentata subsp. tridentata, assembly GCA_021014915.2. Taxonomy (NCBI): domain Eukaryota; kingdom Viridiplantae; phylum Streptophyta; class Magnoliopsida; order Asterales; family Asteraceae; genus Artemisia; species Artemisia tridentata. The sequence continues at coordinate 351,270,880 of CP139509.1, read as the reverse complement.
GATGTGTAAGTCTCCCTTCCATACAAGTATCCATTCTAGAAGGGGGGGGGGAAAATGTGGAGGTTTAAGGTTCACACACATGTACTTTAGGGTTTAAGATTTTTAGAGTTTTGGTTGAGTTCTAGTGCCATTCGAACTAGGCTAGAGTATTTTAGAAGAATTTGGTTCGAATAGGCTTTAGGGGTTTGTACCTTGGGCTTAGTTGGGTAGTACTCTAGAGTTTAAGGTGTAATTAGGGTTTCTAGGGTTGTAGGATGTTTAGAAATGGAGTTTAGTGTTTAAGGACATAAATACATATGTATCGATTTATGTTTATGTGTAAGAAAATATTTTTTTGCTATGGGTAGTTGTACTCTAAGCTTAGGAGGATTGTACTATAGTTTAGAACATAGGAAAAATATAATTTTAATGATTTCCTAATTTTATATAATTTTTATATAATTTTTATTAAGGTTATAAGATAATTAAATGGATTTTTAAGCTTTTGTGCATTAGAGGGTTGTACCATAAGTTTTAGGGTTTGTACATTTGCTAAATAAATTAATAAATTGTTTTTAGAAATTAATGTGTAAAAATATTACAAAGTATGTCTTTTAAATAATTATTACTAAGGTTTTTATAAGGTTTTTATTTATATTTAGTTTTTATGCTTTAAAAACTTGTACCTTAGTTTAGAAGACTCGTACTTATATATATTTTATAAAAAAATATTAATTAGGGTTTGTGAATTTATTACATATAATAATAGTTTTATGAAATTAGGGTTTATTCGGGAGTTATAGTGGTATTAGGATTTCTGTGCTTTAGTGACTTGTACATTATTCAAATAGATTGTATTTTAGTATTTTGAGGGTTTCGTTATTTTTATATGTTGCTATGATAGTTTAAGGTTTTATAAAAACTCTTATTAAATAAGAAACGTTCAGCTTTAAAATATAGGGCGAAAGCTAAAGATACGCAACATAGTTATTCAAAAGACACGATATACGCAACATACTTTTAAAATTACCATTGTACGCAATTTAGTTTCAAATTTGGTGCAATGTACGTACTATGACCTGGAACCAGCAGGTTACCAGGTTTCAAACATTGAAAATTGATAGGAATGGTCCCTGTGGCTTGCGTTGACTTTCACCGGTCATCCCTTTACTTTTTTATCACTTAGAAAAGTTATATTAATGGTCCTTATGGTCCCTGTGGCTTCCGTTTTCGTCTGTTTTTTTACTTCTTCTTCTATTTTTTTACTTTTTCATCTGTTTTTATACGTTTTTATTCGTTTTTATACATCATCATCCGTTTTTTAACGTTTTCGTCCGTTTTTTTACGTTTTCGTCCGTTTTTATACGTTTTCGTTCATTTTTATACACTTTCATCCGTTTTTATCCGTTTTCGTCCGTTTTTATTCGTTTTCGTCCGTTTTTTTATGTTTTCGTTCGTTTTTATACGTTTTCGTTCGTATGGATGAGGTTGCAGTTGTGGAGACAACATAGGCAATTTGCACTATGTAATTCAAATGGATGAGGTTGGATAGGTTTCCCTATAATTGGAGATGGAGGTGGTGGTGAGTGTGTTGGTGATGGGGTTGGCATGGCATAATCCAATGGGGTGATGGGTGAGAGTGTGTAGTCCATGGATGATGGCATGGTGTTCAAAGAGTGAGATGATGAAGATGTTGTTCTAGTTGATGATGTTTTGGAAGGAGCATTAGGTGGAGAAGGTGAGTTAGGAGTGGCTTGGGAAGGTGGTGTTGTGACATCATTATCTTTTGTGAGATCAACAAAGAGAGGTTTGGATGGTGGTCTTACAGTTATCCTAGGTTTCTTAGAGATGTGGGTTGTTGATCCTTGTGTGGAAGACATGGTGATTGAGTGGTGTGAGGTTGAAGATGAGATGCAAGATAAGCTTGCAATGGTGAGGCCTTATATAGGCAAGAATTGTGGGATTTGAATTAAAGTTGGTGGTAGTGTCCTATGATGTAGTGAGGGAATCTTAAGGTCTATGTGAGTTTGCAGAATTTTGTAGGTTTGAGGTTAGGGATACAGGGATCTAGAGGAAACAGTGAAAATTTGTTAAACAAGGGCACGGTACCACTAAATACCACATGGTACCATTAAATTTAATGGTACCGTGGCCTATTTAACGATACCGTGACATGGGAGTCACGAATTTTCCTATGCAGCCTAGTTCTGGGCAGCTAAAGGGAAGTTTTCTAGGGGAACTATTTGCAGGAAATGTTAGTGCCTCAAATGACTAAAGATTTATTTGCCTAATATGTCCCATATTAAGCTACTCCTAGCAATTAAAGATTATCATGTAATTTTCTAAGATAATCTATAAGCATGCAAACAAAAAAGACAAAATAAGCTATCATCCAAGAATCACTCAATTTGAAATTATGCAAGGTGATGGAACAATAGTCAAGCATGCAAGATAAATAGGAATATTAATGTCCTGATATAATCTATCAAAGATAAATCCTAATGAGAGTACTAATCCCTCCTTAACTGCTTATGACTTGAGCTTGCTTCCGTTTTCATCACACTCTCGTCTTGAGCATACATCTCTTCCCCATGATTTGGATCATCAAAGGGTGCATAGTTGGTGGAAGATTAGCAAATGAGGATGGATGAGACATATGACTCATTAAGGGGTTTCATGACGGGATCCAAAAGTGAGTATTGAGGACCACAAAGGTATGGATGAGAATTCATGAAGTGGTGATAAAGACGAGTTAGAAACATCCCATAGGGTATCAATTTGTTTTTGTTACCCTTGAGATGTACAATTCGCTTAGCGATGAAGTACGCGAGATTGTACGGTTGTTGAGTATGAAGACAGTAAATCATATGAGCACAACACGCCGGAAGTTGCTTACAATTTCCTTTTAGACTGAGAACATTTTCTCATAGGATGACTGCCCAGGAGATAAGTTCATAACGAACCTCTTCCAAATGAATTTTTATTGGATCTGGGTAAGGAGAGTACTTATTAGTACGAATGAGTTTGGTAAGTTCGGTTGGAGAGGGTATGTAGGAACAATATGGACTATCCTCTTATCGATAGTTGAAGAGGGACTCAAGACACCAATCTTCAGTATCGGCACATTGCGCATGATTGGGAATACGAAGAATCTGAGCAAATTGCTCAAGAGTTAACACAAATTTGAAATTTCGGATCCAAAACCAAAGTGACAAAGATTGATCCTCGTTAGGTACTAGTTCAACTTGTCGAAAGAATTCCAACACAAAACGAGGACAAATATGCTCGTTGATGTGAAGCAAGCAATCGAATCCTATGGCTCTAAATGAGGTGTTGATATCCCTATGATAAACTAAAGATGGATCAACGACTCGACCTTCATGAAACCGACGGGTTTCAAGGTTAACATAGGAACGAATGTGACTACCGGGTGTTGTAGGTTCATGAGAGATTTCAGGAGTATAGCTGTCGTTAGAAGATGATCAAAATCATACTCACGAGACATTTTTGTTACCTATAAGAAAATTTCAAGAAAAATTAAAATTGAAAATAGTTTCTTTGAAGACACATGCCTAGTATGTGCCTATACGTAAACCATGTGGAGGTGCAGTAATCTCAACTCTAGAAATAAAAATAATGAGATTACCCAAACGCTCCTAACTTCACTTTTGCTCAAGCGAATATATCGATAAATACATATTGGTTATGTAATTCGATCAATATTCGTGAGATTATGTATGCATGCAAAAACGTTTTTAGTTTGCATCAACAATGCATGAAAAATGTTTCATGATCCTAGTTTCGTGAAATTTTTCGAAAACCATGGAATTGGGGTGTTTGGCAACTTCAATGTTTTGGCGCCAAAAGTTTTATGTTTGAAAATTTTAAGTGTTAAATGACACCTAATGCAATATCAAGTATCCTAGAAAAGATTCCTCTTAAACTATTTAATCAAAATCAAAATTTGGACCAAAATGTATGATAAAGGTGGGTTAATGCAAATCCTAAGTTAAGGTAATCTGAAGGTTATACATTATCTAAACCTAGTCCTAATTTCATAAGGACTCAATCAAAATTGAAAAACCCCAATTCAATTTTCATGTATGAACAAACCCTAGACTCAAGATTAAAGAAAATTGGAGTCAAATGAATTACAATTTATGTTGAAAAAGTGGAAGTAGTTGATAATCTTGAAAGTTAATGTATTGAATTTGATCTTGAAAGGGTGTAATTGAATTTTGGGTTGTGAGGTTTGGTTTTGACAGCAATTGCAGAAGTTGGAAAAGTTTAAAAGTGAATAATGTGGGAAGCAAAGACTGAAATACGAGCATTGTCAGATACACGGTACCAATAAATTTAGAGGTGCCGTGATCTGTTGGGATGAATTTTCGTCCCATTTTGATTTTTGACGAATCAGCGAGACTTTTTGACATGAGGAAATAATTTATACCTAATAAATTCTTTTGACGAGGAGACCTAGACTAGACGAAAAGAGATGACTTTAATATTTCCAGTGAAATATTCAAGTAGTCATACGAAGGATATGAAGAATGACTTAATATTTCCAGTGAAATATCTAAAGAGCCATGAGACGAGACGCACGAGATGACTTCAATATTTCCAGTGAAATATCCAAGTAGTCATAAGAGGGGTACGAGGGATGACTATAATATTTCCACTGAAATATTTAAATAGTCATAAGATTTATGGAATATGTTCCATCATTCCTAGACCTAGAGGAAGATAGTTGAAGGATTCTCGTTAGAGAGGTTTGGTCAAGATGTCGGCGATATTGTCTTGATAGGGAACTTTCTCAATAGAAATGTTTTCTTTTTGGACGTTATCGCGAAGGAAGTGGTGACGAATTTCGATGTGTTTAGTACGAGAGTGTTGAACGGTGTTTTTGCTCAAGTCAATAGCACTTTTTTTATCGCACATAATGGGAACGTCGTTTAGATGGATGTCATAGTCAATAAGAGCTTGTTTCATCCATAGTGCTTGTTGACATGCCTTTCCGGTGCATACATACTCGGCTTCGGTCATTGTGACAATTCGTAATTTCAGGTCATTTTTCAAACCTCGACAAGTTACTATTCATCATTTACTATTCACCAATCATTATTCATGGTTATCATTCATCATTACGTAAACTAGGTTTACAGGTATTCAAATGGGCGTAACCAGTATGGTTTAGCTGCGTATTCATGTATCATCAGTAAGAACACTTAATATAGACCAGACTATGTCCAGTCTACACGTTTTATGCATCATTGGTTCCTTACAATTCTATTTTAAAAGTCACTGTTCACTTTTTCCAATTTTACGTAAACCTTGCACCTTTTACGTCTTACGCGTTCTAAACCTTCGTTTTTAGATTTCAATTATATTTATACCCTCCGATAAACTCACCACTCATCTAAAATAATAAACTAGGTCATGATAACAAGTTGTTATATTTTTAGAAGTTTTACACTTTTACGTTACCCGGTATTGCATTATGTGTCTTAAAAACCCTACGTTTGAGTACCGGGAGCAACCTACACTACACAATACACACTATAACTTAACTACTAACAAAATTCTGCACTTCTATCCTTGGCCCCTTGTTTTGCCGCCCCTAGTCACCAAACCACCCCAACACTTGTCCAACTTCAAGACAAGTGTTGAGGTTAACCCTCCATAACACCCCTAACTCAAAATAGTTCACCTAAACACTCATTTCACATGCAAAACACACAAAATTCTGGTCATTTTCCTCTTGTGGGTCGTGGGTTTCCAAGGGCAAAAACACATCACTTTTGTGTTAAATCTATTGAAGAACTAGTGTAGGATGAAGATCCATTGGTGTTAACTTGTTCTAGTTATCTTTTTCTCCATAAGTCAAGGTTATTCAAAGGTTTTTAAGGGTTTCAAAGGTGATTTAGGGCTGTGATTTCAAAAGGTTACTCAAAGTATTCTTGGTGATTTGAAAGCTAGGGTTTTGGTGGAGATTTGAGTCTTGGTTTTCTTGGTTTCATTGATTTTCTTGTTCATCACCCCTTGTAAGGAACCAACCCTCATTATTTTCATTCATTTCACTACTGATATTCATGTCATATTATGTGTTTTATATGCTACATAAGTTGTTTATGCTTGATTATACTTGGCACACACTTTAAATTACAAGAAAACCCTAAAAGGACTTAACATGCAAAATAGTATTCTGATCAGGGGTAAAAACGGAATTAACTGTATTGATCAGTAGACTTTTGTGTGAGATCCTGTAAAAATCCCTCATAATAAATCTCACTGATTAATGATAATCTCAACTTACTGTTTAATAAAACCCATTTTTATGGGAAAATTTAAACTTTTCTCTTATTGCTATCTTATCACGTTATGTTTTCGTGATATATATTAAATAGCAAACTTTACTCGAAACACGTAGAAATCACGGGATTTCCATTCTCACTAAATTCGAAACTTCACAAATAATAATAGTTAGTAATGATAAAATCCCTACACCAAAAATATATGCACTCTTCCTAATTACCCTTAAATATTTCACTTAGTTAACACTAAGTACTAATAAACTCTTCATTTATTCTTTGCTAAACCAAATGGCTGTCTAAATGTTGGCCCATCATCAGTCCATTACACGAACCAGCCCACTGATCCAAGTCCACTACCAAGTTAATTTCTAACTTGTGATTTTATGCAAGTTCGACCAGCCACAGTCCACCAAAACGCCTTTGTATTCTTCGATTCTCGAACGCGACTATTAGATATTATTATACCTCTTATTTACCCTCCCAGCCAACGAATAGGACGCCAAATATTAGCTCGAGATATGAACGTTTGATACGTTTAAATGAGCCAAAGTGTTTGTCCCATTTTCATCAAATCGAACCATATATACTTTTGCAAACTCGTCCGTTTTTATCCGGGTTGGTTTTAATTCCATATGATCAAGTGTGATTTATTAGGAGTGTTTAGTGTTAAGAATATCGAGCTCGACATTAAACCCGATTCGTTTACACACCACAGTTACATGTCGACATAGAAAGGAGTAACTCAACTTCCATTTGATCTCTTTTACTCTCCCACATGCCACTAAAGTCTTCGATGTCAGTAGCTTCATTTCAAATATCCAACATTATATTCACTGACTTTCAATAATAAAGCAAGTAACAGTGGCTCACTAAACCCATTTACTCATTTAGAAATATCAAATCGAATATGTAGCAACTCCAACGACTAAAGCCAAATATCTTGAACTTTAGCTAAACCCTCACTCATTCACTCGGTGAGATACTGCTATACTCAACCAAAATATCTAGCGAATATATACATATGCCAACCACAAGAGACAAGATTACAAACTCCTCCATAACCTCCCATGATTGCTAGGTCAGAGGCATGCTAAGAATAATCATCATCCAACAGTAACACTCTATAATTTAGTGTGAGAGTCAATAAGAAAACGTGTGAAATCTTCTATATAAACCAACCTCCTTCTAGCAAACTTCACTACCCACTTCCTACATATTTCAATCTCACTTAACACCTTAAAAACTCAGAGCAACTCTTGTTTCACCTTGGGAAGCAAATAGAGTAAGGAAGTAATACGTTAAACGTATTGAGCCCGCCAACTTACTGCCTTCTCCTTGTGTTTCGTTCGATCATCACTGCCTATCTTCACCACCTTTGAAAGGTGTAGTAAGTGTCTACCTTTTCTTCATGATCTCATTTCCTCACATAGTTTAAGCATCCATGCATCACCTAAACACTTCATTCGAGCGTACCATTTGTTTTGCATAAGTCATATTCGAACTTTTGAGTAGATTGCATGGAAACCCACTTGTTCATAACCTTCACTGAGGACAAGTTAAAAACCATTATAATGCACGCATGCACCCTATTTTATTTTTACACTCGAACGTATTTTTCATAGTGTATTAAAGGTGTTGATTTCATAAAGTCCACAGAGGAAGATTTAGAAAACACTCACCTTATCTACACGTTAAAAGTATCACAACCATGCATGCACCATCTCTTATTTTATTCGAATGAAATATTTCCTTTTACATATTGTCGGTACGTGTGAAACCCACAAGCAAATGTCGAGTCTCCACTATGGACGGTCTAGAATCACAACTCTCACAATTTTCATGTTTAACATTCATTACATGCATAGCTCCAATGTATGAAAACTTTACATCACGCATTATAACTAAAGTGTAAAACGTATAGAATTTCTAAGTGTTTGGTTATAACAAAACCGACCCAACTAGCCTTAAAAACAATTTAATATCTTGTGATTTAACTAAAGGAACATGTCCTAACTTTATACGACCCAAAAGACCCTACTACGGGCTACACTTTTCGTTTAAACATCATGCTAAAATAATCAAGTTTTGATCTTTTAAAACAGTCCAAGTAAAGCGTATAAACCCTTTTGAAAAACAATTAGAAACCATTAATGGGCTTAACTTTGTAACTCGTTAAGGGCCCAATAATGTAAAATTAAGCTACTAACCAAATAAGCTGTTAAAATAAGCTTCATTTATCTTAAATATAACTTATAAAAAGTCACCCATTTTTTCTTTACCATTTTGACATTTTTGGACTAAAAATGTAACGCATTTTAACTAGAAGGACTAAAACTGCCAAACTGTGAAACACGTGGACTGAAGCTACGAAAACAGTTTATAAAGGACTTGAATTGACTATTGAGATAACTCCAAGCCTTATACGGACATTTGGATTATTTTTGGACTAATATTGAACTTTGGGCTAACGAAGGACTAACGACGTAACGCAAACACGGTTAGGATAAAAGTGTAAACCTGGGAAAGGACAAACTATTTTTCACTTGACATCCATATTTCATTTTCCATTTTTCACCACCACTTCACATGCATTTATTACATTCTAGTTACATATATTTAATTTTCGTTAATTATTAAACGATTTCACTCGCATATCATTTCATCATATTTTGAGGAGATAATACCTCGAGTCAAGTGACATAAGAATCAAGATAATATCAATGTATGATATTATATTTTCTTAACTTGAGGCATTTTAAGCATATGACACTCACATCATCAAGTCGTTATACGACTTCTCACTTTCACACTCATCGTTAGTTATAAGTCGAATCTTAGACTTCCCTCATATTCAGGTTTCGTATCGAGGACGTTTCCATGATCGTTTCCATAGATCTTATAATTCTATCTGGTCAGATACACTCCAGGTGAGTCGTGACCCCTACTTTTAATACTTGTTTTAAATAACTCTTTTGGGGGAGATACATGCTTCAACTATTTTAAGCCTACTTTCATACTCTGAAAACTCTTATGATTTATTCAAAATCATCAATTATATTTTACCTGTTTTGAATCACTCTTTGACGGGAATATATACTTGTTATATTTGCAAACTGCTTGCCTAGCTTAAATGCTATATTTGAAAAATAACATTTTCAAACTACTTGTTGTAACAAGATACTGAGGCTCATTTTATGCATTCATATAACAACTGAATGTACTGAAAATTTTACTATATTTCTACATTTTCAACAAGAAATAATTGCCAAAACTGAAGTACGCAGATTCTATGAAAACCTGAACCCTATATTGCCTAAGTTTAGCTATATTGCCATAAAGTCCCTCGATCATGAGCCATTAATCACTACGGTGAGCGCGAATATAGTGGACAGCTTCGAAACCTGTAAAGGCTGATGACCTATCCCACTAAATACTGGATGGAATGCCTTATGGCTAGTCATATTTAGTCGCGATACACTATATTTGACACATAATAGGATGAGGCAATCACCTATTAATTAGGGCAAAACCATCAGTAACCCTGATGTGACTTTCGCCGTTTTACGGTACTTTTGTTAACGTTTTGCGCGTCATGAGGCTTAGAGCAATATAACCTTTTGAATATATATGTTTTCCTATATATATTCGGATACAGCTGTATTTAGTAACGACCACTCCACACTGATAGACATCAGACCTTATACTATTATTTTCACTATGTGTTTCGATTATGTATTATGTGACTTAGTTGTGTCTTATGATAAAGACAACTCAATGCTTGGCATATCGTTACTTTTAAAAGTTGAACCATTGTTTCATAACAAGCTTATAAAAACGTAATTCATTTTTATTTAACTTGAAACTTATGATCATCTGAGTTCATAAATGATTTACTCGCGGATTTTCACCAAATTGCAAACTTGCTAGTTACTTCAAGAAGTACTAGTATTTATTTCAACTATCAACTCTTAAATTCATCGAAAGAAAGTTATTTTCTATCAAACTCCACGAACTCACCAACCATTGTTTTGACATTTTAAGCATGTTTATCTCAGGTAATCAACAGAGCAGGACAAGACACGGAGCGGGCATTTAATACTCTGATAACTTAAATGGTGTGAAAATCAAATATGTCATTCTTTTCTAAATTATCAAAATTTTCTGGGATTTTTAAATCATACATTTCAACCTTTGCACCAAAACTATTATTTTGAATGGCATATAATTTTCAAAACGCCTTTTCAAGCCGTTTTTGATTAGCTAACATGTTTTCCAAGGCTGCAATCTTTTGGCCTTGGGTTCTTGCTGTGTCTCTAGCTAACCATAATGCTCTTTCAATGTCCTCAATCCTAATGTGTGTTTGGGTGTGGCCTCTACCCAAACAGCGGGTTCTGGCATCCAAGTTTCTAAGTTCTTGTTCGTAATTGTCCTTCATGTTACCAACATTTACTCCTAGATCAAACACTTCTCGTCTTTCAGCATCTGTCCTCTTAAACAGGGTATCAATGTTACGGTCATACCATTCGAATCGTAATGGTTGTAACTCTTTTAGCTGTTCAGAGTGAGTGTCTAGTATGCTGGTGTGTTGGTGAAGGCGAATCCATATGGGGTCATGGGTGTCTATATTGTAGTCAGGAGTATTAGGTGAGGATGCATTCTTTGGGATATCTGGCATGGAGAAATCTGAGATATTAGGCAAAGGAGAATTTAGTTCGATCTTCTTCCAAGTCATTTCTTGGTGTGAACTCTGTCCAGATTCAAATGTTGGTTGACCACCAATCAAATCTTCATCTGAATAGGATTCGGTTGTTCTTCTCAGTTTCTGACGTGGAGGTGAGTTCTATGTTAGACTGGGGTTGTGACATTTTTACATAAATGAATACTAAATCAGCGTTTTGTGTAATGCTCATAGGAAATGGACAACATGAACCGCGTAGTGCCCACAACAACCATAACTCCTAAAACCATCGAGAGATTGGTAAACAATATCGTCGCAGCAGTACTCGAAGTGACCACAACAGTCTATCCGAGTGACAATGACATGACAAGAAAAGAAAGAAAGAAGGCTATACATTGTAAGCATAACCATGAATGTTTCATGGGATGTAGGCCAGTTTGCCTAAAGAATTCAAGGAAAACGACAAAACCTATTCGCAGTTGTACCCAAAGAATTAGGCAAGATATGGCACTTAAGAAAAATAACCAAAAGCGAAGACTTGAGGAGGAAAGATCCTTTATCCTCAACGAATGTGAGTTTCACAATGATGTTTGCATCCGCAATCATCTACAAGACCGCATTGACTACCTTCGCCAACAAAGACCCAAACCAGAAGTTGGAAGAAACTTCCTCACCAACCCTAGTAATGAAAACAAATACTATGGAAAGCAACCTCTGTGCCAAAGATGTAAGTTGCATCACACCGGACATTGCATTGTTAAATGCGAAAGATGCCGGAAAACAGGCCACAAGACAAGAAGTTGCAAAGCCATAGAAAGAAATGAACAACTATCATCCATAAAATGCCATGGATGTGGTGAAATGGGTCATTACAAGAGTCATTGCCCGAACTACAAAGCCCATTGGGAGCCCAAGAATTGTACAAGGGAATAAGAACTCGTCAAAGAATCTCAACCATGTCGAAGAATGACCTCCATGTTAAGCAGATGAATGGATTCCTACTGTAAAAATAAATAAACTCTAGTTTAGAATTATCTAAGTTATATTTCCGTTTGTATTTACCTTAGGTACGATGGATGTAACCTAAGTGTAACAGTTATCCTTCTACCGTATAAGAACTCTACCTTGTAATATTTCCATGATAATTATAATCTACGTCTATTCCAATTTCTATTCCACCTCTTTATTCATAAATCGTTATGTAACAACACACTGATATTACCCTAAGGATTTAATTAACTCCATTTTGACCAAACCATAGATTGATACCACATTGTAAGAAATCCTCACCAAAAACTTAGGTCTATACCAAGAACATCCACATATCACTTTAGAAATTTCTGAATTATCCTCGGTATATGAACAACAACTTTCCAAATTCTTTTGAAAATAATCAGAGGATGTCTGATTTTGTGACGAAACCATGATAATTGAACCATATAAAACTCTTTGAAGGAACATAAATATCATAGTAACTAAACCAAACATCACATCATTTGGTCCTCAATTATACATAGCCTAGCTACCTATGTATAATTTAGGAAGAATCATGTTATAAAAGGAACAGTTATCTTTTCAAAGTTTTAATAACAATTTTCATTCCAAAAATAGAATTTCGAGACAAAATAAATTGTTCATAAACCTCACTTTTAACCAAACCCCAGTAAGATCTACACTTATTACCCATTACCTTATTATAAGAAGTCGAGAAAAGTACGAAATTAGAAACTATAAGAATTCACAACAAAATGAGGAAAACACAAATAACATAAATTTTATTAGAACCCATGGAAGTTAATACATAGTGAGATGATTAACATCGAAAGTGCTAATAGTACAATGAACACAATAAAAGGCATAGAGTCTTCAATAGGTTGGCCCACCATAGCAACAAAAACCACCACCAACCCAGCAATAGCAAGCGCCACCATAGGATGAAGTACCTTGATTATTCTGGAAGACAGATAAAAGCGAACCATTAACTAAATATAAACGAGATTTTATTCCACATCTATTAAGGATTACATCGACACACAACAAAGGTACATTCTAACCACACTACTTGAGACCCTCACCCCCAAAATTTATCCGCAAAAATGGCTAGGAGTGTAAGGGGTACGATAACCAACAAGTATCCGATCAAATGGCCGGAATCTTCGCCGGGAAGGAGAGCCAAACAAGCGGCGACAAAGATGATGTACACAATGGCAACGACAATGGCAATCGGCGGCATGTTTTATTATTTGGGAAAGTGGAACGAAAGAGATGGGTGAAAAAGGTGAAGTAGGAAAAAGGGGAAAGTTAAATAGGGAATATAGGTGGAGAAAGTATCCGTTATTTTACTATTCACGATCATTAAGTTACAAATCGCTACCATTAAAAATCCATTATTCTCGATCGCTAGAACACTGAACATTAAGTGTTAAAAACTTCCTACTCTCGACCGTTACTTTCACCATTCATAGCTTATGAATGCATTAGTTGATCTAACATTCAAATTTAATTCGTCTGGTACGAATAAATCAAATTGGATCACGTTTCCTCGATATTCAAATAAAAATCTCTCGACAACAATTTCCATAAACTCTCATCTCAGAACACTACATTTTCAACACCTATCATAGCCTGAACTTCGGGACGAAGTTCAAAATTTAGGGGTGGATACTGTGAGATCCTGTAAAAATCCCTCGTAATAAATCTCACTGATTAATGATAATCTCAACTTACTGTTTAATAAAACCCATTTTTATGGGAAAATTTAAACTTTTCTCTTATTGCTATCTTATCACGTTATGTTTTCGTGATATATATTAAATAGCAAACTTTACTCGAAACACGAAGAAATCACGGGATTTCCATTCTCACTAAATTCGAAACTTCACAAATAATAATAGTTAGTAATGATAAAATCCCTACACCAAAAATATATGCACTCTTCCTAATTACCCTTAAATATTTCACTTAGTTAACACTAAGTACTAATAAACTCTTCATTTATTCTTTGCTAAACCAAATGGCTGTCTAAATGTTGGCCCATCATCAGTCCATTACACGAACCAGCCCACTGATCCAAGTCCACTACCAAGTTAATTTCTAACTTGTGATTTTATGCAAGTTCGACCAGCCACAGTCCACCAAAACGCCTTTGTATTCTTCGATTCTCGAACGCGACTATTAGATATTATTATACCTCATATTTACCCTCCCAGCCAACGAATAGGATGCCAAATATTAGCTCGAGATATGAACGTTTGATACATTTAAATGAGCCAAAGTGTTTGTCCCATTTTCATCAAATCTAACCATATATACTTTTGCAAACTCGTCCGTTTTTATCCGGGTTTGTTTTAATTCCATATGATCAAGTGTGATTTATTAGGAGTGTTTAGTGTTAAGAATATTGAGCTCGACATTAAACCCGATTCATTTACACACCACAGTTACATATCGACATAGAAAGGAGTAACTCAACTTCCATTTGATCTCTTTTACTCTCCCACATGCCACTAAAGACTTCGATGTCAGTAGCTTCATTTCAAATATCCAACATTATATTCACTGAGTTTCAATAATAAAGCAAGTAACAGTGGCTCACTAAACCCATTTACTCATTTAGAAATATCAAATCGAATATGTAGCAACTCCAACGACTAAAGCCAATGATGGGCGTGCGTTGGAGTAAAGTTTTGGCAGTTTTAATGCCTACTCAAGTTTTAAATTTATATTTAGCCGACTTATCAATAACACACACACTTAACGAGCAGTGTACCCGGTCAGTATGAATATAATGGTAAGTAGAGTGTCGATCACTAAGAGTGGAACGTATTATCTAGTTATTCTAATCAGTATTTTAATATCCTAACGCAAGGGGGTTTCAGCCTGAGAGACTGGCACGGTTTGTTTGCAATTAAATAATAAAATAAACCAATAGGCACGAATCAGCAAGTAGCACACACGTACACAGATAGATACTTGAGACAATAAGAGGGCTGTCCTTATGATTAAGTAGATTGTCACTTGTTTTATTGATAGCTTTATATGAAGTGTATGTAATTAACCCTTTCTCGTTGGTCCTATTCTTATCGGCGAGTAAACCCTTAATGATTACTTATGTCTAAAAGTTATTCCTAAGTGATCAATTTAGTAATAACCGTGGGAGCCACATTATGTCCCGCAGTCAAATGCCCGCAAGCCACTAATAAACACAGAGGTTATCAATGCACTAATAAGTAGTAACCAAAGACATCAACATATAAACTTTAATTGATGGGAAAGCAAGTATTAAAGGGAGTGCAATCTTTCGTTGTCACATTACACAAGCCACCAATCCTGATGAATTAAAGTTTGCTAACACAATAAAACAAAACTACTTAATGAATTAAACACATGCAGCACCTTCTTACAGCTCTTGTATCTTTGATTTGGGTGTGTCTTGTGCTGCCTCCTTGACTGAATTCGTCCTAGGGTTTTTCCTGTTCGGTCTTCGAAACTCTGATAATGCACGGAACTCTTTAATTCGTCTGGTCTACGGGGTATTTATAGTTTTTGTCTGAGGGAAGATGCGGCGCATCTACTAAGTAGATGCGGCGCATGTACTTAACTTCGCGTGGGGTCCAAGATTATAATATTCAGGAATATTCGTACACCGCCAGAAGATGCGGCGTAACTCCATGATTAGATGCGGCGCATGTCCTCTTGTATCTTGGATCGTATCTGGTGATATCTTGATAGAGATGCGGCGCATGTCATGAGTGAGATGCGGCGCATCTGGAGCAGATTAGTCTTGATCTTCTTCATTTCAGTAGACTCTTAACTTTATGCATGTTTTGCTCCATAATCAGTCCAAAATCGCTAAGTTTCACCAAATGCTTGTTTTTACCTGAGAATTACAAAAGTAAACGATTAAGTATCAATCCTCATACATAATATAGTAAAACAAGTCAATTTAATAGGATAAATGATAGTAATAAAATGTACTTATTTGAGTTCATCAGCCAAATATCTTGAACTTTAGCTAAACCCTCACTCATTCACTCGGTAAGATACTGCTATACTCAACCAAAATATTTAGCGAATATATACATATGCCAACCACAAGAGACAAGATTACAAACTCCTCCATAACCTCCCATGATTGCTAGGTCAGAGGCATGCTAAGAATAATCATCATCCAACAGTAACACTCTATAATTTAGTGTGAGAGTCAATAAGAAAATGTGTGAAATCTTCTATATAAACCAACCTCCTTCTAGCAAACTTCACTACCCACTTCCTACATATTTCAATCTCACTTAACACCTTAAAAACTCAGAGCAACTCTTGTTTCACCTTGGGAAGCAAATAGAGTAAGGAAGTAATACGTTAAACGTATTGAGCCCGCCAACTTACTGCCTTCTCCTTGTGTTTCGTTCGATCATCACTGCCTTTCTTCACCACCTTTGAAAGGTGTAGTAAGTGTATACCTTTTCTTCATGATCTCATTTCCTCACATAGTTTAAGCATCCATGCATCACCTAAACACTTCATTCGAGCGTACCATTTGTTTTGCATAAGTCATATTCGAACTTTTGAGTAGATTGCATGGAAACCCACTTGTTCATAACCTTCACTGAGGACAAGTTAAAAACCATTATAGGGCACGCATGCACCCTATTTTATTTTTACACTCGAACATATTTTTCATAGTGTATTAAAGGTGTTGATTTCATAAAGTCCACAGAGGAAGATTTAGAAAACACTAACCTTATCTACACGTTAAAAGTATCACAACCATGCATGCACCATCTCTTATTTTATTCGAATGAAATATTTCCTTTTACATATTGTCGGTACGTGTGAAACCCACAAGAAAATGTCGAGTCTCCACTATGGACGGTCTAGAATCACAACTCTCACAATTTTCATGTTTAACATTCATTACATGCATAGCTCCAACGTATGAAAACTTTACATCACGCATTATAACTAAAGTGTAAAATGTATAGAATTTCTAAGTGTTTGGTTATAACAAAACCGACCCAACTAGCCTTAAAAACAATTTAATATCTCGTGATTTAACTAAAGGAACATGTCTTAACTTTATACGACCCAAAAGAACCTACTACGGGCTACACTTTTCGTTTAAACATCATGCTAAAATAATCAAGTTTTGATCTTTTAAAACAGTCCAAGTAAAGCGTATAAACCCTTTCGAAAAACAATTAGAAACCATTAATGGGCTTAACTTTGTAACTCGTTAAGGGCCCAATAATGTAAAATTAAGCTACTAACCAAATAATCTGTTAAAATAAGCTTCATTTATCTTAAATATAACTTATAAAAAGTCGCCCACTTTTTCTTTACCATTTTGACATTTTTGGACTAAAAATGTAACGCATTTTAACTAGAAGGACTAAAACTGCCAAACTGTGAAACATGTGGACTGAAGCTGTGAAAACAGTTTATAAAGGACTTGAATTGACTATTGAGATAACTCCAAGCCTTATACGGACATTTGGATTATTTTTGGACTAATATTGAACTTTGGGCTAACGAAGGACTAACGACGTAACGCAAACACGGTTAGGATAAAAGTGTAAACCTGGGAAAGGACAAACTATTTTTCACTTGACATCCATATTTCATTTTCCATTTTTCACCACCACTTCACATGCATTTATTACATTCTAGTTACATATATTTAATTTTCGTTAATTATTAAACGATTTCACTCGCATATCATTTCATCATATTTTGAGGAGATAATACCTCGAGTCAAGTGACATAAGAATCAAGATAATATCAATGTATGATATTATATTTTCTTAACTTGAGGCATTTTAAGCATATGACACTCACATCATCAAGTCGTTATACGACTTCTCACTTTCACACTCATCGTTAGTTATAAGTCGAATCTTAGACTTCCCTCATATTCAGGTTTCGTATCGAGGACGTTTCCGTGATCGTTTCCATAGATCTTATAATTCTATCTGGTCAGATACACTCCAGGTGAGTCGTGGCCCCTACTTTTAATACTTGTTTTAAATAACTCTTTTGGGGGAGATACATGCTTCAACTATTTTAAGCCTACTTTCATACTCTGAAAACTCTTATGATTTATTCAAAATCATCAATTATATTTTACCTGTTTTGAATCACTCTTTGACGGGAATATATACTCGTTATATTTGCAAAATGCTTGCCTAGCTTAGATGCTATATTTGAAAAATAACATTTTCAAACTACTTGTTGTAATAAGATACTGAGGCTCATTTTATGCATTCATATAACAACTGAATGTACTGAAAATTTTACTATATTTCTACATTTTCAACAAGAAATAATTGCCAAAACTGAAGTACGCAGATTCTATGAAAACCTGAACCCTATATTGCCTAAGTTTAGCTATATTGCCATAAAGTCCCTCGATCATGAGCCATTAATCACTACGGTGAGCGCGAATATAGTGGACAGCTTCGAAACCTGTAAAGGCTGACGACCTATCCCACTAAATACTGGATGGAATGCCTTATGGCTAGTCATATTTAGTCGCGATACACTATATTTGACACATAATAGGATGAGGCAATCACCTATTAATTAGGGCAAAACCATCAGTAACCCTGATGTGACTTTCGCCGTTTTACGGTACTTTTGTTAACGTTTTGCGCGTCATGAGGCTTAGAGCAATATAACCTTTTGAATATATATGTTTTCCTATATATATTCGGATACAGCTGTATTTAGTAACGACCACTCCACATTGATAGACATCAGACCTTATACTATTATTTTCACTATGTGTTTGGATTATGTATTATGTGAATTAGTTGTGTCTTATGATAAAGACAATTCAATGCTTGGCATATCGTTACTTTTAAAAGTTGAACCATTATTTCATAGCAAGCATATAAAAACGTAATTCATTTTTATTTAACTTGAAACTTATGATCATCTGAGTTCATAAATGATTTACTCGTGGATTTTCACCAAATTGCAAACTTGCTAGTTACTTCAAGAAGTACTAGTATTTATTTCAACTATCAACTCTTAAATTCAGTAGAAAGAAAGTTATTTTCTATCAAACTCCACGAACTCACCAACCATTGTGTTGACATTTTAAGCATGTTTATCTCAGGTAATCAACGAAGCAGGACAAGACACGGAGCGGGCATTAAATACTCTGATAACTTAAATGGTGTGAAGATCAAATATGTCATTCTTTCCAAATTACTATACTTTGTGGGATTTTCAAATCAAATGTTTCAACCTTTGTACCAAAACTATTATTTTGAATGACATATAACTTTCAAAACGCCTTTTCAAGCCGTTTTCTAAAATTTTTGACGTCGATCCTCAGTGTAACACCTAATTATTTTCCGCTGCCACAAAACCAAATTAGGGGTGTTACATTTGGACCTAAGGGAAAAATATGTGCTTGTAGATCTATGTTTTGTGGTCATTTCCCCGGGTGGTGATTCCTGTGACGATACCTGATGACTAAGATATGATTTTTGTGGCAAAAACAGTCAGATCTAGTATACTGTTCCCATTTGGGGCAAAACTCAAGTTTTATTCCATAACTTTTTAAATAGAAAATATGTAGCCTGATCTAGAGAAATAGGGCTATCATCTTCAATTGATTTCACCTTCATAGGGTCTGTAGATTTCAAGATATAGCCTTTTTGGCAAGACCTAAAACTCAGTCAATGTCACCTTTGGGACTGACTTGTAAACAAAAATTATAAAAAGTGGTTATACTTGGATATTTTTGAGTAAAATTATTTTTACAGTAAAGTAGGGACTTAGAGGAAGCTAGGGATGTAAAGAACATGATTTTTAGACTTACGGTTTGGGAGATACGAATTTTTGAATGTGGCTAAGTGTATAAAATTTCCATCAGCTTTGGAATTAAAAGATGCAAAAGATTGATAACTTGTATATTTGGACCTTGAGCTTTTATTTTGAACCACCTAATATATTTTGGACCCTTAGACATACTTTGAACCTTTTGACTAGAGATTGAACCCTTGGACTTATTTTAGACCTTTATGACTCATGTTGGACTTAAAGTCAAAATATGATTTAAAACTTGAAATTGGGTAAGAAATATATTTCATATTTGTAAAATCATTCAAACTTGAAAATTATTTAAACATTATGTACCAAGCATAATTGAGGTTACAACTTACATGGCATATAGAGATAAATGTATCATTATTTTTAGAAGCTAAGGGGCGCGTATGTATATATATATATATATATATAGGTTGATTGTAGGATTCTCGCGGTTGTTTCTTCGTTATCTCACTTGATTGTGCACTTTGATTTCGGTGAGTTTTCATAGCCCCGACTTTTACATTGTTTATACATAATTTCTAAATTCTCGGGGTAGAATACATTGCACCATTTTTTACATACGGACCAAAGTATCAAAATTCAGTTACATTGCTTAAGTTACATCATTGCCTGATTAAAGTCCTCTATTTGAATCATGAACCGTTAATTGTGAGCAAGCGAGAGTGAGTGAATAGATCTATTGAGGGTGACTCCTCCGTCCGGGTTGGTCGCTCCAACTTGTCAAACGGACGCAATTCATTTTAATCATATTAGAGTGATTGACAAACACTCAGATGGGGCATTTCATTTCAGTCTAGCTTCGGGGTCATGTGCTTAAGAGCTAATGTATTATTTTTATGTGGCATTGTTTTGTCATACACCTTATACTTTTGGTTTCCGTAGGAATATTTCATTTACATAAACCTATGGTTCTCACCAACATTATTGTTGACCATTTTTAGCAATGTATTTTCAGGTAATTAAGGTATGCGCATCATGGCCTGCATATGGACCTATTTTGGAGTCGCGGTGTCGACGCGTCTCACTTATCTTTTATGCACTTATTATCATTTGATTTGTATAAACTTATTTTCGCAAACATGAAACATCTTTTGGGACCTAACTTTTGTAACTCTGAATGTTTTTAATTAATCAAATGATGTATTTTCAAAACGACACTTTAGGTCGTTCAATATAACTGTAACTGTGGTGCTATGATCATTCACGCCCTCAAACGTTCCTTTCCGCTGCAAATCCAGATATTTGTGTGTGTGACAGATTGGTACTAGAGCAAAGGTTATAGCGAACTAGGTTGTCCATAATACCCTAGAGTATATCTACATCATCATAGCATCTTATTATTTCATCATAAGTGCATATCCATTTTAGATGAGGTTTCATACATACATTATGTTAGTTATTTACTTTCATTTCACGTCGATTGTCACAGAGATGTCTTCAGAATCGCACCCTATTGTTATCACCTCATCGGACTCTGAGTCAGACGAGATTTCCTCACTACCTTCCATTATACTAGAGTCGGTTACATCATCCTCACTACCCACTATCATTCTGTCATCAGTGGAGCCTACTCCACAGTCTTCACCCGTGATGTCAAAGGATGACACCGAGCCCTTTGTGGAGGGTGAGGTTGCACCTACCCCAGCTTTGTCACCTGTGATCCGTCGTGGTCCCAGAGTTGTTCCAGTTATCCAGCCAGGAGAATTCATACCTATCGGTCGGGTTTACCGATTATATCCAGATGGACCGCGCATGAAGCGCACTGCTGCTAAGCGAGTTCATCGCCTCACTGTCATATCACCAGCTGCTTTTGCACCATTACCATCATCATCCCTACCACCTCTACCATCACTATCCCCAGCCTTACCTTCATTATCATCATCTGAGACGCCATCAGCACCAGTTCATCCCAGATATCCTACTCCTATGTCCGACCTACCGCTCAAGAAGCGGGCACGGCTCGACGTCTCATCACCAGACACTACAGAGATGATAGAGACTGCACCACCCAGCAGATTTGAGGTTGGTGAGAGTTCGAGGGCTACTACTGCCAGACTACTTACTGCTGCTACACTTGACTCGCGACTAGATCATCTGCAGGGAGAGATTGACAGGGTATTAGTCCATATAGAGGAGATACCAGTGAGCCGAATTGAGGCTATAGAGGAGGAGGTTGAGGGATTGATCCAGGGCAGGGTTGCTATTGATGTTTCACATCAGGGATTGGAGGCCCGACAGCTAGAGAGTTCTGAGCGTATCACCCAGTTGAGGCAGGAGATGCCTGAGTTATTCGATATGGCACAGATGTCCCAGGATGAGCACCACCGCCAGGCCGGTGAGTTATCTTCAGTTCAGGCTAGGATTTCTGCATCAGAGACTAGGGAGACTGAACTTCAGCTTCGAGTTCAGCACTTAGAGGAGATTGTTGTTGCTATGTCTAGAGATCTTCAGAGGATTAGAGATCGATTAGGTGGAGCACCAGGAGGTGCTTAGTGTTAGACTGTTATCATGTAGCTTGTACTACTATTTTCCTAGTCCCGGGGTGTGGGACATAGTTTAGAACTTGTTGTCTTTTGCTTGTAGTATAAACAAATATATCAAGTGTGACTCTACTATGCAGGATTTGTTGTGCTATTTTGTGATATCGGTCTGTGTTAACCGAAATTTTCATGTAGTATATTCATGTGCGTTGTGATTATATCTATGATGTTTCGTGGTTATTCTCGTTGTGATTTCATTGTATTTATACATGTTGTGGTTGTATTTATACATGTTGTGGTTGTATATACATGTTGTGGATGTATATATTGTGTATGATGATCGTTTCTATTGTGAGTTCTCATTGTTGTTATCTTTTGTGATCATGAAGAATCATCCCACCCAAGAGAGCTACTACATCTATGACACCCGCTGATATCAGGAGGCTTGTTGCCGACAGTATAGAGGCAGCACTGGTAACTGAAAGAGCAGCCGTAGCTGAAGCCGCTTCTGGGGCAGAAACAGGAGAAGCTTCAGGACGAGCTACTAATGGTACTAATGACCGTAAATGTACTTATAAAGACTTCAAGAGTAGTGATCCTGTAAAATTTACGGGCACTGAAGGAGCCACTGCCATGATTCGATGGTTTGAAAAGACAGAATCTGTATTCCTGTTATGCAACTGTCCCGAGGACAGCAAGGTGAAGTTTGCAACCAGTACACTCATTGACGAAGCTATGTCGTGGTGGAATTCTTACGCCCAGCCTATTGGTATGGAAAATGCTCACAAGCTCACATGGGATGAATTCAAGAAGTTATTGGCTAAGAAGTTTTGCCCACGTACTGAAGTAAAGAAATTAGAAACAGAGTTTTATGAGTTAGTGACTAAGGGTAATGAGATTGAAGCATACATCAGAAGATTTCAGGAGTTAGCTGCATTGTGTCCAACTATGGTTCCAGACAACGAAAAGCTGTTAGAAAATTTCATTGGTGGTTTACCATCCACCATCCAGGGGGATGCAATTTCTTTTGACCCACAAGTACTGGATGAGGCCATTCGAATATCTCAGAAGCTTATGGCTCAGATAGTAAAGAAAGGATCTACTGCAAATAACAACAACAGCAACACCAACAATAACCATAACTACAACAACAATTCCAACAACTACCGAAACAATAACTATAACAACAACCGAAACCGTTCCAACAATAACAATAACAACAAAAGAAAGTGGGATAATAACCAAGGTGGCAACACCATTCAACCGCCACCGAAGAGACAAGAGGTTGCAAAGGCCTATGTTGCAGGCCCAGCTGAAAGGAGAGGTTACAATGGTACTTTACCCAAGTGCAACAAATGTCAAAGCCATCACAACCCTGGAAATTGTCCTAACCCTTGTGGGAACTGTAAGAAGGTTGGTCATTCGACCAGAGATTGCAAGGTTCCGTTTGTGGTTGATAATCAGAAACCCCCAGTAACATGTTTTGGTTGCGAAGAAGTAGGACACTTCAAGAATAAATGTCCAAAAGGGAACAATCAGGGACATGGGAATCAAGGAGGAGCAGCTAGAGGCAGAGTGTATGTGATAGGAGGTGAAGATGTCAAGGAGGACCCGAATGTCGTTACGGGTACGTTCCTCATCAATAATCGTTATGCATCCATTTTATTTGATTCAGGAGCCGATAGAAGTTTTGTTTCTACTGCATTTGCACCCTTACTCAATATCGAACCTACCACACTAGACACTCCATACCACATCGAACTAGCTAACGGTAGTTTAGTTGGCACAAGCACCATCATTCGTGGTTGCACTCTCAATTTTCTAAATCACCCATTCAATATAGACCTCATGCCTGTAGAACTTGGAAGTTTCGACGTCATAATCGGTATGGATTGGTTATCCCGACATCAAGCAAGAATCATTTGTGATGAAAAAGTTGTTCATCTTCCTTACGATGGCGAAACTTTGATCGTTCGTGGTGAACAAAGTGGGACTAGACTAAGTATCATCTCATGCATCAAAACAGAGAAATACATAAAGAAGGGTTGTTATGCTTTCTTGGCACATATAACAGAAAAGAAGTCGGATGAGAAACGACTTGAAGATGTACCAATTGTCCGAGATTTTCCGGAGGTCTTTCCTAAAGACTTGCCAGGACTTCCACCTACTCGCCAAGTAGAATTTTGGATTGACTTAGTGCCAGGAGCTGCACCAGTCGCAAGAGCACCGTATCGACTTGCACCCTCAGAAATACAAGATTTGTCTAACCAGTTGCAAGAGCTCTTAGACAAAGGATTCATTAGGCCGAGTTCCTCGCCCTGGGGAGCACCGGTCTTGTTTGTAAAGAAGAAAGATGGATCTTTCAGGATGTGCATAGACTATCGGGAGCTGAACAAGTTAACGGTGAAGAATCGTTACCCACTGCCCAGAATTGATGACTTGTTTGATCAGTTGCAAGGCTCGAGTTTTTACTCGAAGATCGATTTGAGATCAAGTTACCATCAGCTCAGAGTTCGGGAGGAAGATACCCCGAAGACAGCATTCAGGACACGTTATGGTCACTATGAGTTTCAAGTAATGCCATTCGGATTAACCAATGCACCTGCGGTATTCATGGATCTCATGAATAGAGTTTGCAAGCCATATCTGGATAAGTTCATGATTGTATTCATCGACGACATCTTGATTTACTCGAAGAGCGAAGAAGAGCACAGAGAGCACCTCAAGACGATCTTAGGGCTACTCAAGAAGGAAAATTGTATGCAAAATTTTCGAAGTGTGATTTCTGGATCCGAAGAGTACAATTTCTTGGTCATGTCATTGATAGTCAAGGATTACAAGTGGACCCTGCAAAGATCGAGACTGTTAAAGATTGGGCAACACCCAAGACTCCAACAGAGATTCGTCAGTTCTTAGGACTTGCCGGATATTATAGAAGGTTCATTGAAGGGTTTTCTAAGATAGCAAAACATTTGACCAAGTTGACACAGAAGAACCAGAAGTACGAGTAGGGAGAAAAACAAGAGTCCGCTTTTCAGTTATTGAAGTAGAAGCTTTGTAGTGCACCAATTTTGGCATTACCCGAAGGGATTGAAAACTTCATGGTATATTGCGATGCTTCACATAAAGGACTTGGAGCCGTGCTAATGCAGAATGAGAAAGTGATAGCTTATGCATCTTGTTAGCTTAAGAAGCATAAGAAGAATTACACTACTCACGACTTAGACTTGGGTGCCGTGGTTTTCACACTCAAGATTTGGAGGCACTATCTTTACGGAACTAAGTATGTAGTATTTACAGACCACAAGAGCTTACAGTACATACTTGATTAGAAGGAACTCAATATGCGACAGCGTCATTGGTTGGAATTGCTTAGTGGTTAAGATTGTGAGATTCGATATCACCCAGGGAAGGCTAATGTTGTGGCAGATGCCCTTAGCCGAAAAGAAAGACCCAAACCTTTGAGAGTCAGATCATTGGGAATGACGATCATTTCACCTTTACCGTCAAAAATCCTCGAGGCTCAAAAAGAGGCACTCAAGGAAGAAAAACTATCAAGTAAGACACTTAAAGGGATGCAAGAGAATGCAAAAGGTTTAGTAAGAAGAGCAGACGGAGTATTGTGCTTCAAGGACAGAAGCTGGATACCTCTCTATGGTGGAATACGAGAGTTGATTATGCATGAATCGCACAAGTCGAAGTACTCCATTCACCCAGGTTCTGATAAGATGTATCAGGATCTCAAGAAACTTTATTGGTGGCCGAATATGAAAGCAGAAATAGCTACGTATGTTAGCAAATGCCTCACTTGCGCCAAGGTAAAAGCCGAATACCAGAAACCATCAGGGTTACTTCAGCAACCAGAAATTCCCTAATGGAAGTGGGAACGCATTACCATGGACTTTGTCACTAAACTTCCCAAGACTTCTGGAGGTTTCGATGCTATTTGGGTAATAGTTGATCGACTCACTAAATCAGCCCATTTCATTCCAATCAGAGAGACTTATTCTATGGATCAACTTTCCAGACTTTACGTCAAAGAGATAGTCTCAAAGCACGGTGCACCAATTTCCATCATTTCCGACAGAGATAGTCACTTTACTTCAAACTTTTGGGAGTCATTACAAGATTCATTCGGAACCAAATTAGATATGAGCACTGCCTACCATCCTCAGACCGATGGTCAGAGTGAGAGAACGATTTAGACATTGGAAGACATGCTCAGGGCATGTGTGATTGATTTCGGAAATGGTTGGGCTAACTATTTGCCATTGATCGAGTTTTCTTACAACAACAGTTATCACACAAGCATAAATGCAGCACCATTCGAGGCACTCTATGGTCGCAAGTGCCGATCCCCTGTTTGTTGGGCCGAAGTTGGCGATGCACAACTTACTGGTCCAGAATTGGTTAGAGAAACAACGGAAAAGATAATTCAGATCCGAGAGAGACTCAGAACAGCCAGAAGCCGACAGAAAAGTTACGCTGACATTAGATGCAAACCATTATAATTCCAGGTTGGAGACAAAGTCATGTTGAAAGTCTCGCCTTGGAAAGGCGTGGTACGATTCGGAAAACGCGGGAAGTTGAACCCGAGATACGTTGGGCCATTTAAGATTCTAGAAAGAATTGGTCCCGTGGTATACAGACTTGAGCTTCCGTCAGAGATCAGCAGCGTACGTAACACCTTTCATGTCTCAAACCTTAAGAAATGTCTATCAGATGAATCGCTTGTAATTCCATTAGACGAAATTCAACTCAACGATAAGTTAAATTTCGTTGAGGAGCCCGCAGAAATCATGGACCGTGAGGTCAAACAGTTGAAACAGAGTAGAATTCCTATTGTCAAAGTTCGCTGGAATTCTCGAAGAGATCCCGAGTTTACATGGGAGCGGGAAGACCAGATGCGTCTCAAATACCCACATCTTTTCACCGAGTCCACTCCAGAGATCAACAATAATTGAATTCAGGGACTGAATTCCTTTTTGGGTGGGCGACTGTGACATTTCATAATTTCAGGTCATTTTTCAAACCTCGACAAGTTACTATTCATCGTTTACTATTCACCAATCACTATTCATGGTTATCATTCATCATTACGTAAACTAGGTTTACGGGTATTCAAATGCGCGTAACCAGTATGGTTTAGCTGCGTATTCATGTATCATCAGTAAGAACACTTCATATAGACTAGACTATGTCCAGTCTACACATTTTATGCATCATTGGTTTCTTACAATTCTATTTTAAAAGTCACTGTTCACTTTTTCCAATTTTACGTAAACTTTGCACCTTTTACGTCTTACGCATTCTAAACCTTCGTTTTTAGATTTCAGTTATATTTATACCCTCCGATGAACTCACCACTCATCTAAAATAATAAACTAGGTCATGATAACAAGTTGTTATATTTTTAGAAGTTTTACATTTTTACGTTACCCGGTATTGTATTATGTGTCTTAAAACCCTACGTTTGAGTACCGGGAGCAACCTACACTACACAATACACACTATAACTTAACTACTAACAAAATTCTGCACTTCTATCCTTGGCCCCTTGTTTTGCCGCCCCTAGTCACCAAACCACCCCAACACTTGTCCAACTTCAAGACAAGTGTTGAGGTTAACCCTCCATAACACCCCTAACTCAAAATAGTTCACCTAAACACTCATTTCACATGCAAAACACACAAAGTTCTGGTCATTTTCCTCTTGTGTGTTAAATCTATTGAAGAACTAGTGTAGGATGAAGATCCATTGGTGTTAACTTGTTCTAGTTATCTTTTTCTCCATAAGTCAAGGTTATTCAAAGGTTTTTAAGGGTTTCAAAGGTGATTTAGGGCTGTGATTTCAAAAGGTTACTCAAAGTATTCTTGGTGATTTGAAAGCTAGGGTTTTGGTGGAGATTTGAGTCTTGGTTTTCTTGGTGTTCTTGGTTTCATTGATTTTCTTGTTCATCACCCCTTGTAAGGAACCAACCCCTATTATTTTCATTTATTTCACTACTGATATTCATGTCATATTATGTGTTTTATATGCTACATAAGTTGTTTATGCTTGATTATACTTGGTACACACTTTAAATTACAAGAAAACCCTAAAAGGACTTAACATGCAAAATAGTATTCTGATCAGGGGTAAAAATGGAATTAACTGTATTGATCAGTAGACTTTGGACCTAAGGGAAAAATGTGTGGTTGTAGATCTATGTTTTGTGGTCATTTCCCCGGGTGGTGATTCCCGTGACGATACCCGATGAATAAGATATGATTTTTGTGGCAAAATCAGTCAGATCTGGTGTACTGTTCCCATTTGGGGCAAAACTCAAGTTGTATATCATAACTTTTTAAATAGAAAATATGTAGCCTGATCTAGAGAAATAGGGCTATCATCTACAATTTATTTCACTTTCATAGGGTCTGTATATTTCAAGATATAACCTTTTTGGCAAGACCTAAAACTCAGTCAATGTCACCTTTGGGATTGACTTGTAAACAAAAATTATAAAAAGTGGTTATACTTGGATATTTTTGAGTAAACTTATTTTTACAGTAAAGTAGGGACTTAGAGGAAGCTAGGGATGTAAAGAACATGATTTTTAGACTTACGGTTTGCGAGATACGAATTTTTGAAAGTGGCTAAGTGTATAAAATTTCCATCAGCTTTGGAATTAAAAGATGCAAAAGATTGATAACTTGTATATTTGGACCTTGAGCTTTTATTTTGAACCCTTAGACATAATTTGAAACTTTTGACTAGAGATTGAACCCTTGGACTTATTTTAGACCTTTATGACTCCTGTTGGACTTAAAGTCAAAATATTATTCAAAACTTGAAATTGGGTAAGAAATATATTTCATATTTGTAAAATCATTCAACCTTGAAAATTATTTAAACATTATGTACCAAGCATAATTGAGGTTACAACTTACATGGCATATAGAGATAAATGTATCATTACTTTTAGAAGCTAAGGCGCGCGTATCCTACACTATATATTTGTCTAACAATTCAGCGACACATAAGCGTAGAAATGCCACCTCATTGATGACATGGCACACACTAATCATGCACTAAAATTTGGAAATTTAAAAATTTTGCAACTAATGAGAATCGAACTCATGACCTCTTGCCCAAATAATAAAGACTCAACCACTAGAGCACTTGGGTGTTTGTTTTAAAAGCTTTAAAAACAAAATATAGATGCTTTAATAACTCCTCATTCACCAAAACACAGTTAAAACTGAAACTCCTACTTTGTTTGCATTTCCAAATAACATTTACACCACATTCAATGAAAGGAGCGTATGAATGTATTTTAAAATTTCAAAATCAACATTCACCACAAAAATCACGGCAACTAACCTAAATCAATCACTCCGACCAATCCTAATCTTTATTTCTTTGCTTCCCGAAGGTAATGATTCATTTTTTAAATCAACCATTTTCTTCTCAATCAATATCATCTCTAGAGATGAATAAGGTATGTGTTTTCGATTTTGAACAAATAATATTATTGTTTCTCTTTTTTACTAAATAAATCAATTTGTTTTCATTTGATTTTATTTTAGGTTTATGTTGGAATTGAATATAGTTTCATTCAAAGGTGGATTTCGTTGGTTTGATTTTTTTTTTACAGGAACATGAATGATTGTGAGCATTTTATCAAACCTTAGGTATGTATTTTCAAAATCAAACCTTATTAGCCACAGATTCGACTGATCATATCAACCAGTTTTGTGAATTCGTCATTTTACATAAACAAATTGATTATTTGTTTGATTGGTGGTTTATCTAATTATTGGTTCTTTTATCTTTGTTTGACTGCACCAATCATAACTGAGCGTTTTATTTTTGTATGTTGCTATGATTATTTTTATGTTGTGCTTTTTATTGTTAGATTGTTATCTGATTATCCATAATAGGTTGCTATGGTTAATTTAAAATGATGTCTGTTTAATAATTTAGTAATTTGAATCAATGTATAACATGTGTTTGATAAAATGCTTGAACAAATTTCTTAATGTAGACTAACAACGTCAAACACTTTTTTTGATTGGTGTGATTTGCAGGTGGCTGAATGGTGTATAACTGAGTGACAGATTGCAAGAGTCACCATCATTGCAAGATGAGTCTTTGCTCAGGTACCTTCTTTCATCATGAATATAACCTTTTATGATTTGCAACTATATAGTTCATGATATTTCATTCATCTAAACCATGTTTTACAGGCATCTATTAAACATTCATTCCAGCAGTATGGCAGCCGAAAATCAAATTAAATATCACCAAAAGGATACATGTTGTGAAGATGGCTAGGGCTTTCGGCCGTAGAAGTGACTGTCTTCAGCACATCTACTGCTAATTGATTTTCAGGTGAGATCAACTTTCAAACTATTATCATATATATATATATATATATATATATATATATATATATATATATATATATATATATATATATATATATATATATATATATATATATATATATATATATATAAGTTTAAAACTATGAAATCGCTCCACTCCACTTTCTCTTCTCTTTTATCTCCCACCGTCCCATTATGTGTTACCAGAACCATCAAGATGAAACCGGGATTTTACACGCACATACACACTCCTCGCTTAATGAAAGGTAGGAGTGTGACAGTTTATGATGGACTGCAACATTAAAAAGGTTAAATATGGGGAGGATGGAGAAGAATGTATTACATTATTTAAGACTACTCAGGGATTTAGGGTTTTTAGCTTTGAATCTTGATTGTAGGTCTGAGTAATGTTTGTTTTTGATTCGTTACGTAACTCATTTTTGTATAATCTCATATCAAGGTTAGTGTTTGCAATTTCAGTTTATAGTTTTGAATAATTTTTAGGGGTTTTGGATTATTTAGTACTAAGATGATGATATGGGTAATGGTATTTTGTAGTTATGTTAATTTGTCTGTTTCCATATGTTTTGTTGGTTTTCAATAAGTTCTTTCCATTATCTTTCATTTTCGTTAGCCATTTTTTTGAATTTGTAAATTACATTACAAGTGTTGAGGCTTTAAGGGTGTTTGGACTGTCAATGTAGGTATAGCCGATCAGATTTTGCTGTTCCTTATGCCACATACATGAAATCCGTCAAAAACTTGATATCTGTCTGTGCTAGATTGAAGATGAAGTTCTGTATGGACGAGTATCCTGAACGAAGGTTCAGTGGAGTTGTGATCGGTGTTGATGATATGGATCCTTACAAGTGGTCTAACTCAAAATGGAGATGCCTAATGGTACATCCCATGACATTTTAACTTCATTCAAAGAAACCATGGCTTAGTGGATTTTGTGTTGGTGTATACAGAGCCTTATTTGCTGCCCCTTTGTAAAGTTGCAGCAGGAAACAAATGACCACCAACTTGAAAGAATAACAATGAGACAATCTCATTTTTATTAACTTATTTCCAATTAAGTTTTAATAGTGTATGAATCTCACTCTTTTTCTTCATTTATTTGAATGTTGCAGGAAGTCAAATGCCAAGGCTGTTTCAACATGTGAGTCTTCTTATCGGTTTTATAATTTTATTGTCTTAATTGTTTGCTGTTTAATCATGCTAATACTAACGTAGATACCTAATATTTCTTTTTTTCGTTTTGATGTTGTTTTTGTAGAACCGATGTATTATTAGCCCAATCGCAAACAGTTGTGGTGTGTGGAAATTGCAAGACTATGTTGTGCCAGCCGGCAGCCAGCAGCCGACAGGTGGTCGTGCAAGACTTACGAAGAGATGCACTTTCAGCATCTTAGTTGATTCGTTCTCATTTGAGATGAAGGCAATAAATATGAAATCGTATAGTATTGTGAAGTGTCTCTATATTCATCATCATGTGTCATAATGAAAGGTGTAAAACATGTTGGGACGTCAATTTGCTTATTTTTTTCTAAGCAGGTGTGAGGGATCAAGCTGATGCGTCTGCTTTGGCCCTAATGATCTCTGTGATTTATGGAATGAAGGCAGTCTAGAACGGAGTTGTTTTTGAAGCCGCCGATGAATGATCCATTTCATGGAGCTTCATGTCCAGGTAACGTAAAATCTTACTTGATATTGTTCGCTTAGGTTCACGGCCAAATGTGACTTTAGTTGTAAAGGGCCGGACCAGTTTACTTGCTTCGTTAAGTACGAGTGGGGAAACTGTGCTATCAAAAATATGCTTTTTAGAGAAAGTTATTAAAGATGTTGTACCTATTAAAGAAACACATTTGTTTGACCTATATGAGTCGTTAGGATTAACTCATATCTCGGACTGGCCATTTGCAGCATTCACTTCTGGTACAACTCTCTGTTATTCAAGTAAGTGGCTAATTTACTCAGTATTTTCAATCAAGTAAAAGGCGTTGCAGAACCTTTTATGTCGGAAGAAGCTTTGGAGAAAATGAAGGAGGATCTAGCGCTACAAAGTATGGTCTATCTGTAAGTTATCTCATTCTATTTTCTCTTTTATTGCACGAGAGATTGTTTGGAGGCAAATGATATACTATGCTGCATAAGTTCATGCAATCCGGTTTTGAACTTTTGAAAGTTACATTGAATCCTTTTAAAGCTGAATTTGTTATCAACTGAATTATTTATCCATTGTTAATCGACTTATCTAGCGCTACAAAGTATGGTCTATTTGTAAGTTATCTCATTCTATTTTCTCTTTTATTGCACGAGAGATTGTTTGGAGGCAAATGATATACTATGCTGCATAAGTTCCTGCAGTCCGGTTTTGAACTTTTGAAAGTTACATTTAATCCTTTTAAAGCTGAATTTGTTATCAACCGAATTATTTATCCATTGTTAATCGACTTATCTATCTTTATTTTCGTCATTACAGGAGCTTCTTCATCTAACGCTCACTGATTTTGAATCCATGTTTAGATTCGAAAACGAAGGTTAATTTATTTAGATTTTAAATAACCTGTCAAGGTTGACTCTATTACCGAAATTTTTTTGCAATTTTTAACATCTCTTTTTTTTTTTTTAATGTTTTCTTATATATGACAATGCTATATGCAGACGTCCACACAACTTTACGGTTACTACACTATGCAAAGTGAGTTTCAGTAACAAATTTTTTTGTTTTCACTGAATTGAGAATGAAGAATGTGTTACTAATTTGTTACCACTGTATATTTTTTTGTTAATGATGGATGCAGGTAAATATGGGTGGGTGTCACAAGTTCAACAAAAGGTCAAAGCGGGCAAGCTTGAGTAATGTTTAGTGTGGGTCACTTGACAAGGCTACAGATTATATATTGCAACATCGATGCTCTATTTGCCACTAAGGGCACTGCAAGAAACCCACTTGATCTTTTGATTGGTTGATTGGTTGCTTGACTCTACTCCTTAAAGGTCACCATCGGTTTTGTTGGTTAATTTAATTTGGTATATAAGGATACAAAGAGTTATGGATTGTTTTTCATTGTTTCGATTTCATGTTTCAGAGCCCAACACTGCAAGGGTCACACACACAACACAATCATGTTTAAAACAGACGATAAAGAATGATCATAAAAAGGTGAAATAAAAAAGGGTGTTTGAATAATCAAGGTGCTAATGGTTGTTGTTTAGCAGCACCACTGCCATGTGATTTAGCAGCACCCTTGCTCTGGTATTATTCCAGCTCTCATGTCAGGTTTTCATTTATCAGTTTATGTTGTGGGTCAAACGTCTAGATGCGAAGAGCCAATGGTGACACAGTGTTAAAGAGTTTGATCAACTACCAAGAGTGGGTAGATTAGGCACAAGAGAGAGGTTTTAAAAAACATTTCTGTAATGAATTATAGGATGTCAAATGGGGAAAAGTAAGCATGATCGAACCGGAACATCGCCTACTAGCCAATGCTATCTATGAACCGATGTATATGAGATTTATTTTGACTGTTTTATTATGCTTGGGCATAGCCATTTGGGGCATCGCTTTGGTCCACACTATATTCTTACGGCTATGTATTGTCGTTACGTTACTGGACTTTTGATGTGCACGATCTTTGTAAAAGTTCAATTTTACTCTATATTATATGAAATCAAATCGAGATGTGTACTGAATTCCATTTTCAGCTAGGGTGTTCAATAACAGGTTCATAATGCGGTTCGTGGGGTTCCTATGGATCAACCAAAGGCATCTTCGAGCATGTTAACGAAGTGGATGAAGGGTTCACTTTCTAAAAGTGTAGCTGAGCCAGAATGTATTGCTTCTTCTAGGTAATGTGCTGCAACTATCCATGGACCATATTAAGGGCTTTTTTTGCTCTTTATATGTGTTTTTTTAATCTGTATTATATTGTCAATGTATGTGCATGATGTTAATGGAGTTAGATATGATGACCTAGATCAAAATTTAATGTTTTGATATTGATTTTGTTAAGAAATCATAGTTGTAGCATGAATTTTGGGCCAAATTGTGACATGGGTCGGTTTAACGGATATTTTGGGGGTCAAAGGTATAATAGTAATTTCAATGCTGGAACCTTAGATAGATCAGCATGCATATATGGGCATTGGTTTAAAACCAGTGTTTTGCCAATTAACTGAGACATGTATCTCTTTTTTGGGTAGCTTACATATTGTAGAATACTACTATTTTAAGGTTGGAAAAATAAGTATGCATAAATATCTTGAATGCACATGTTTACTTGATTTGAGTAAGAGTTAATATATATATTTGAAAAATCGGGAATCATGATTGAAATAACTGAGAAGTCAAAACATAAGCATGGTTTATTAAATTGGTTTACATTTGAGTGTAGCTGTGGTAGAATCTCACATGGATTATTATATAGTTGTATAGAGCTGTTTGGAAATATAATATAGTTGGCGGTACTTACTCAAAAGTTATAATATAAAAAAAAATATCATCTATCATCTAAATCGAGGCCACATGAGTTGATTCTAAGCTTATTAAATTCTCAATAGTTGATCACGCAAGCTTTTGTCATTAACGTTATTGTTCAGGTCATATATTGGCTGAAAGAAAATAGGAAGGAAAAAAACTTTCTGCAATTTCTGATTCTCATTCTTGAATGACTGAATAATGATACTGAAAATGTGTATGGGTTTTGGTCTTTTGCACATTGCTTATGCTATTGATTTGTGATGCAGGCCAAGTTTTTACTGAATTTGAATGGGAAGATACGCCAGATATGTAGTGGCACAGTTGGGGTTACTGAAATTAGTGATATATTTGCTACTTACAACAAGTGTTCGTTCCAGTATGCAGGCCGTGTTATGAGCACTAGAGAAGAGAAGGTAATCAATCCTGCCCGAGTACAAGACTAGATACAGAAGACTCAAAGGTTAGCGTAGCATAGATTTTCAGTCTTTATGAACGATAACTATTAAAATTCAAACTTTTATCAATGCAAATGATTCTTTTATCAGGAACCCAATGTTTGATGGTCATGATGATGAGGGTGATGTTGATGACTTGGAAAACGAGTTTAGCTATCCTCAAGAAAATAGCAACACAGGACAAAAAATGGGCATGTAAGTCATAGAGTACTGTAAAGGCGTACGTGACGCCTGAAAATTTTGAACTGATGGTTGTCTAACCTAGAGGTGGTGAAATGGGCACTTTGTATAATGTGTCAAAATCGTAACTTTCTGATGTTGTGATTCCAAGCATATAAATATTTTTCGAATGAATTTCAACCCATATGGATCGTTTTATGTGTAGTTGAAATTTTGACTTAATCCCATTTCGACCCGTTAGACATGATCCATACAACATTTACACATTTGTAATTAAATAAATATGTTGAAACTGCCGCCTATACTCTATATTATCTTAATCAAGCCTCCATCACTAACAAGCTCTGCTACGTAATAGCTTGACATTGTTTATATATCCATTTGGTGTTTGTGGCAGTGACCACAGCAGAAAACGGGCAGAAGGCACTGGAGCTTTTAGGCCACGGGGAAGACAAACACACTATTAGTACTTTTTAATACAACTCTAAATTAAGCTATAATTCCTAACTTGGATGACGTACTAATTATTTAAAACCAATATACAAGTTCAAGTCACAAAGTTTAATTCATGGAGTTCAATAAACACAGTTGACTTCGTATATTTAACTAAATTTCACGTAATGACGAGACCATTACTTATGCTATGATTTAATTGTATTTTGAATTTTATACATATCAAATGAATATAATTGATATGTTTTAGGAAGTTGATCTTATAAACGCATAGAAACCGATGTGTATTTTTTTGAAGTTTTTGTCACAATAAATTATGAAAAAAGTGGAAAAAAAAAAGTTAGAAAGAAATTGACCCGTTAGACCCGCTGGGTAATTTTTTATACAATTGCCATATATATCAAATAACCAATTTGACACATCTATAATATTTACAGAGACCCAACTAAACCAATCCCCAAATAGATATTTACCCAACTTGACCCATGTTTAACTAATGGGTCTCAAATTGCCATATAATGGTTTATGTTAGGTTGTCACGATAACGCATAATTATTTGTTTTGAGGTTAAGAATGTTATAAATTAATGCTTAAATGTTTTGAATCCGTAATCAAAATGGACATATATTATATTTATATGCTTTTCATTTTATGTTTACAACATTTACTTTAACAAAGTCAATACCATGAACAAACATTTACTTTAACAACGTGTTTTTTATAATACTCTTAATGTCATTTTCTACATATAATACATGATCAATTAATAAAGTCATTCCAGTTATTTTTGTTAAACATAATTTTCCGATTATCAATATTTCAATATTATTAAAATAATTACGAAAAACAATTTAATGAAGCGTACCCGCCCATCGGGCGGGTCATGAAGCTAGTGTATATATATATAGGTTGATTGTAGGATTCTCGCGGTTGTTTCTTCATTATCTCACTTGATTGTGCACTTTGATTTCGGTGAGTTTTCATAGCCTCGACTTTTACATTGTTTATACATAATTTCTAAATTCTCGGGGGAGAATACATTGCACCATTTTTACATACGGACCAAAGTATCAAAATTCAGTTACATTGCTTAAGTTACATCATTGCCTGATTAAAGTCCCCTATTTGAATCATGAACCGTTAATTGTGAGCAAGCGAGAGTGAGTGAATAGATCTATTGAGGGTGACTCCTCCGTCCGGGTTGGTCGCTCCAACTTGTCAAACGGACGCATTTCATTTTAATCATATTAGAGTGATTGGCAAACACTCAGATGGGGCATTTCATTTCAGTCTAGCTTCGGGGTCATGTGCTAAAGAGCTAATGTATTATTTTTATGTGGCATTGTTTTGTCATACACCTTATACTTTTGGTTTCTGTAGGAACATTTCAGTTACATAAACCTATGATTCTCACCAACATTATTGTTGACCATTTTTAGCAATGTATTTTCAGGTAATTAAGGTATGCGCATCATGGCCTGCATATGGACCTATTTTGGAGTCGCGGTGTCGACGCGTCTCACTTATCTTTTATGCACTTATTATCGTTTGATTTGTATAAACTTATTTCCGCAAACATGAAACATCTTTTGGGACCTAACTTTTGTAACTCTGAATGTTTTTAATTAATCAAACGATGTATTTTCAAAAAGACACTTTAGGTCGTTCAATATAACTGTAACTGTGGTGCTATGATCAGTCACGCCCTCAAACGTTCCTTTCCGCTGCAAATCCAGATATTTGGGGGTGTGACAGTCGTGGAGATAGCAAGAGCCGTTTGTTTCTTGGAGAACCAAGAAGTTAGAAAAAAATCCATGGAGGTACAAATGCCACTCGTAATTTTTCGACCCACATAATCTCCCGCATGATCAGAGTCGGCATAGACAATAGTTTCTACACCGGTCCCCTTAGGATAGAATAATCCCAAGTGTATAGTGCCTTTAATGTATCGGAAGATACGCTTAACCGCTTCAAGGTGAGAGGTTTTGGGATCCTCTTGGAAGCGAGCACAAAGGCAGACACTAAATATGATATCGGGCCTACTTGCCGTCAGGTATAATAAACTTCCTATCATACCTTTATACTTAGTGCTATCTACAGACTCACCTTCTTCATCTTTCGTGATTTTCGTTTCCGTGGACATGGGAGTTTTCATGGGCTTATACTCTTCTAAACTAAATTTCTTAAGCATCTCCTTACTAAACTTAGATTGATTAAAGAAGATACCATCTTCCATTTGTTTTATTTGTACGCCAAGGAAGAAATTTAATTTTCCCCTCATGCTCATCTCAAACTCGTCACGCATGATCTTAGAGAAATCATCGCACAGTTCTGGACAAGTTGAGCAAAATATGATGTCATCGACATATATTTGAACAATG
The DNA here is from genome assembly GCA_021014915.2 of Artemisia tridentata subsp. tridentata. Lineage (NCBI taxonomy): Eukaryota > Viridiplantae > Streptophyta > Magnoliopsida > Asterales > Asteraceae > Artemisia > Artemisia tridentata. The sequence goes on along the minus strand of CP139509.1, from coordinate 351,232,264 downwards.
ATGAGATGTGAATTACGTTTCTTCGTGAAAAGTGTGTTGTCAACAACTCCCATGGTATATTCATGTTCAATCAAGAATGCCTTTAGTCTATCGTACCAAGATTTAGGAGCTTTTTTGAGACCATAGAGTGCTTTCTTGAGTTTATAAACATGATTCAATTTCTCAAAATCAACGAATCCTGGAGGTTGTGCAACGTATACCTCCTCGTTGATATAACCATTTAGGAATGCACTTTTCACGTCCATTTGGTATAATTTAAAGTCTAAGGCGCAAGCATAGGCAAGGAGTATTCTAATAGACTCTAATCTAGCTACGGGTGCATAACTTTCATCGTAATCTATTCCTTCTTGTTGGTTATAGCCTTGTGCTACTAACCTTGCATTATTCCTAGTTACGACGCCATTTTCATCGAGTTTATTTCTAAACACCCACTTAGTTCCTATGATGGTTTGATTCTTAGGTGGTGGTACTATATTCCAAACTTGGATTGCGGTGAATTGATTTAACTCTTCTTGTATGGCAGCTACCCAGCTTTCATCCTTAATTGCTTCACCGACATTCTTAGGTTCTACGGTAGATATAAAACAAAATAAATTACTTTTGTTTTGTGCTTGTGACCTAAGGGTTCTTTGGTTTAGGTTTCCTATGACATTTTCAATAGGATGATTCTTGGATACCTTAATGTTGACAACTTCGTCAACTTCAATTATTTCATCATCAATGTCATTTTCTAAGGTTTTCTTGCCATTGACCTTAATGGCTTCTTCCTCATCTAAGTCATCATCCACCAAGGGTGATGTCTTAGTTGGTGGAGGACTTTCATCGAATGTCACGTTGAGTGATTCTTTGACTTTCATTGTTTCCTTGTTTAGGACAGCATAAGCTTTACTATTTTGGGAGTAACCTAGGAAAACACCTTCATAAGACTTTGGGTCAAACTTGGTGAGGTAGTCTTTAGTGTTTAGTATGAAACACTTGCTTCCAAACACTCTAAAGTAATCTAGAGTAGGTTTTCTACCTTTCAGGATTTCGTATGGTGTTTTTCCTAAGATATGTCAAATTAGAATCTTATTTAGTATGTAAGTTGAGGTGTCCACCGCATTACACAAATACTTTTTCGGAATTGATTGTTCATTCAACATCGTTCTACTCATCTCTTGTAGGGTACGATTTTTCCGCTCAACTAACCCACTTGATTGTAGAGTGTGTGGTGCCGAGAAATTGTGTGTAATACCATTAGCATCACAATATACTCCAAATTGCACTTCGTTATCAAATTTCCGACCATGATCCGTCCTGATTGAGACTATTGTACACCCTAGTTGATTATGGATCTTCTTACTAAAGATTTCGAATTCCTCGAAAGCTTGTGTCTTATTCTTAAGGAATCTAGTTCAAGTATACCTAGAGTAGTCATCAACTATTACTAAGGGTGTAGTAATTTCCTCCGTAGCTCCATATGGTGGATGGACCAAATAAGTCCATGTGAAGGAGTTCTAGGCATCTAGAGGTCGAGACTATATTCTTAGCTTTGTGACTAGAATGAGCTTGGTTTCTAACTTTACAAGCATCACAAAAGTGTTTATCAAACTTAATCTTAGGTAGGTTTCTAACTAGTTCCTTAGACACCAATGATCGTATCAAGCGTATATTGGCGTGACCTAGTCTCCTATGCCATAGAGCGGAATTATCATCTATGGTTGCTAGGCAAATCTTATCATGTGGCTTATTTCCTATTTTCATAACAAATAAGCCATTCTTCCTAACTCCTTTGCCTATGGTTTTACCCGGAGAATATAACTCTAAACTTATTGTCTACCATTTGACTAATGCTAAGCAAGTTAAATCCTAAGTTATCTACATGCTCAACATTTCTAATACTGAGGGAGTTTTGAGTAACCGTACCTTTGCCTATGATGTTGCCCGTAAGTTTGCTACCGAAAGTGACATTACCTCCATTGTATGCCTTGTATGATGAGAATAGACTTTGGTTACCCGTCACATTATTAGTGCATCCACTATCCTTGACCCATTCATCGGGCTCCAAGTCGATTCCCAAGCATATCTATTGAATATGACAAACATTCAAATATTTGGTCCCCAATATCTCATGGGTCCAAAGTTGTTAGTATTAAACATCCCATGCATTAGTTTCATTTGGTTAGGATGTTGGAATGGAGGACAAATTTCCCATGGTAAGTAACTTTGTAGTTGACGGTTATTCCAAGTTACGGGATAGTTACTTGGATAACTTTGTCTTCTAGAGTTACCTCTCGGTAGAGGAGTTCTTGACCGAGGTTTAGGAACATTTGATTTTCTAGGTGGAGGAGTCTTTGACCTAGTGTCGGGTTTTACAAAGCCAAGTCCGGGGGTTGACAAAGGTTTGTAAAAACTTTTGACTTCCTTTGACTAGTAATAGGTACTTCAACATTGTTAACTACTATGTGACTTGACTTAGGACTTGAATTATTTTTTAGATTCGACTCAGTTCTGTCTCCAGCAGCAGACGGTACCACGGTACCACTAACTTTAGTGGTGCCGTATGTACCTTTAATGGTACCGTCCACATTTTTGACAGAACTTGTGGGTTTGACAAATTTTACTTGTTTCGTTCTACTTGTTGAAGCTTTATTTGGGTCAAATCCTAAGCCCGCTCCGGCATGTTAACTATACCTAACGTTTTCAAGCATATCATTAAGTGACTTTGTCCCTTTTTCAAACTTAATGATCCTTAAACTGTTTTCTTTGAGTTTTTCATTTTCTACTCGAAGACACATGCATGATCTACATCCAACATCTACTTCTTTATTTTTCTCAAGACTTTTTACTTGGTCTTTCAGTTCTAAAATTTGCACTTCGAGTTCATGCAATTTTAATTTTAGTGTTTTGTTTCTACCTAAGATTTTAGAATTTACTTCACATAGTTTATTATATTCATCATATAGTATGTTATCATCTATTGACGAATTATCATCACTATAATAAGAAGAGCCGGAATGTACCTCATTTGAAGCCTGAGCCATTAGACATGTTTCGTCGTTGGGCTTCTTCTCTTCTTCTTCACCGCTATCACTCCAAGAGCCTCCAATGAAAGCTCTTTAGTTGTTGGTTCTCGGTGGTTTAAGACATTCTCCTATGAGATGATTGGGATATCCGCATCTAAAACATTTCCTATCACTCTTTCCTTTCTTCTCATTTCGGTTCTTTTGTGACGACTTCTTATCATCACGAGGTTGCCAAACGAACCTACCTCTTCTCTTAAAGAACTTCTTAAAATCTCTAATGGATAGTGCATATTCTATCGGAATCCAAACTTTCCTCATCACTAGACTCCTTTTTGGCTTTCAATGCTAGAGATCTAACTCTCCCGCTTTTGCCTTTGACTATATCGGAGTCTTTATTGATTATCATCTCATAAACCTTCAAGTTTCCTATTAGTTCATCAAGTGATAATGTCGCCAAGTTCTTTGACTCTTCAATGGCGGTGACCTTTGCTCTCCATTTGGGATGTAGAGCCCTAAGAAACTTCCTAACATAGTTCTTGCTAGAATAACCTTCATCAATAGCTTTAAGAATAGTAATAATAGTATTAAATCTAGCAAAAGCATTATCAATAGATTCATCTTCCGGAAAGGAAAATTGTTCATATTGTTGCACAAGAAGATCTATCTTGTTCTCTTTGACTTGATTATTACCTTGGTGAGTGACTAACAAAGTTTTCCAAATTTCTTTTGTTGTATTACACAAAAAAATTCTTTCAAATTCCTTTTTCGGCAAAGCATTATAAATCATCATTTTAGCCTCATCATTTCTGGCTAGTTTTCTTTTAAGTTCATCACTTTGTTTACTATAAGGAACTATTTCATCCTTTTTAGTTTCCAGATTCTTTTGAATCGGTTGAAAGTCACCATCGGTAATAATATTCCAAAGATCAATGTCTTTTGATTTCACATACGTTTCGAATCTTGTTTTCCAATATAGAAAACAATCGGTTTCGAAAAGTGGTGGTCTTTGCATAGATTTCCCTTCTTGATATTTGTCGGAATCCATTGATCGATCCAAGTTTTAAAATACAATTTATTTTAAAATCTTGCCTGACGTGGCTCTGGTACCAATTGTGGAAAACTAGAAGGGGGGTTGAATAGTTTTACCAGTTTTTAATTTGTTTCAAAACTTGTGAAAAACTTTGATTCGATTCATTTGTGAAATCAATCAACACCAATATGAACACTAAACAATACTAACTAATATAAACAATAATTATAAAGATAAGAGATGGAAAGATCAAACCTTTACAAAGAGATTTATATTGGTTCGGTCACGAAGCTCTTCTTCGCCCTACTCCACTCCCCGAGTACCACACTCGAGAGTTTGAAGCACTATGTCAACAAAGCTCCCTTCAGGCAGAGAAAACGTACAACGTCGCTTATCCTAATTTCCGACACTAAGCTAAATATTGAGTACTAATCTTAGCTAGTACCAATCTACCACAATCCACACGATCCTTTCTAGTTCACACAATCAACACACTTGACTCGATCTACCCGATCTACCCTTGATCCACTTGATCAACCCACAAGCCTACAAGCTACAAGAGATCTCCAAGATCTCGACAAGATTACAATGATCTACTCTCACAAACTCTCAAAAGAAAAATGAACTTTATGTATGCAAGGATACAACGAGTATGTAACAAGTGTTACAAGTGCACTAACTATAACTACAACACTTTGTATCTTCTTTGATACCTTGTGTTCTTCTTTTGCACTAGTAGAGGAATGAAGGTGATCAATTTGTTGGAAGAATGGATCATTCTTTAAACAAAAGAAAACTAAACTAAATGATCAAGAAGAGAAGACGTGATAAAATTTTTGAACTCAAAAAGATATGTGTGAAAAAGGATGCCCAAAAACTGTGAAGAGGGCTGCTATTTAAAGGTAGAAGAAATCTAGCCGTTATAAGGACATGATACCACTAAATTTAGTGGTATGGTGGTACCTTGCCAGACAAAAATGCTCCATTTTTTTTTGTTTTTAGTGGTGAAAGTTTATTTAGGGAAGTTTGGAGCTGATTTTGGGGGGAATAATAGCTGTTATGATATTTAAACTTATTTTTCCAATAAAACATTTCTTAATAATTCAAAAATAACTTGTAAAGTATATTTTTGAAACAATGTTTTGTCACATAAAACATGTGAAGTTTTAAACACAAATTCACTTCTTTGATCATTTGTCAAGTTGTAAATTTGTTTGTTCAAACCTAGAGTAACTTGCGTAGATATGGGATCTTTCGATTAAAAACTTGTTTACGTTAATTTTAACGTGTGGCAAACTAGAAGGGGGGGGGGGTTGAATAGTTTTACCGGTTTTTAATTTGTTTCAAAACTTTGCTATTGAAAAACCTTGATTCGAATTTTATGTGTAACCAGTCAACACCAATATGAACACTACACTATACTATGTAATATAAACAATGAATGTAAAGAAAAGAGATGGAAATATCAAACCGGGACGAAGAGATTTATAGTGTTTCGGTCACAAAGCTCTTCTACGCCCTACTCCACTCCCTGAGTACCACACTCGAGAGTTTCAAGCACTATGTCAAAAACCTCCCTTCAGGAGGAGAAAACCGTACAACGTTGCTTATCCTAATTTTTGACACTAAGCTAAATGTCGAGTGCTAATCTTAGCTAGCAACAATCTACCACGATATACCCGATCCTTTCTGCTTCACACAATCAACACACTAGACTCGATCTACCCGATCTACCCTTGATCAATTTGATCAACACACTAGCTCACAAGCTACAAGAGATATTTAATATCTCTATAAGATCACAATGATCTTCTCTCACAAACTCTCAAAAGAAAAATGGACTTGATGTATACAAAGATACAACAAGTGTGTAACAAATGTTATAAGTGCACTAACTACAACTACAACACTTTGTATCTTCTTGGATACCTTGTGTTCTTCTCTTGCACTAGTAGAGGAATGAAGGTGATCACTTGGTTGGATGATTGGATCACTCTTTAAACAAAAGAAAACTAAACTAAATGATCTAGAAGAGAAAATGTGATAAGAGTATTGAACTCAGAAAGTTTTGTGTGAAAAAGGATGCCCAAAAACTGTGAAGAGGGCTGGTATTTATAGGAAGAAAAATTCTAGCCGTTATAGGGACACGGTACCACTAAATTTAGTGGTACCGTGGTACCGTGCCAGACAAAAATGGTCATCTTTTTGTCTTTAGTGGTGAAAACTTATTTGGGGATGTTTGGAGCTGATTTTGGGGGGAAAATAGCTGTTATGTTATTTGAACTTATTTTTCCAATAAAACATTTCTTAATTATTCAAAAATAACTTGTAAAGTATATTTTTGAAAAAAATGTTTTGTCACATTAAAAATGTGAAGTTTTAAACACAAATTCACTTCTTTGATCATTTGTCAAGATGTAAATTTGTTTGTGCATACCTAGAGTGATTTGCGTAGAAATGGGATCTTTAGACTAAAAACTTGTTTACGTTAATTTTAACTTAAAGTGTTTTCACATTTTGTCATCCTCAAAACGTGAAGTTATCGAAAGATATAAATAACATTTTTAGAACATTATTTGCATCAACAATCTCCTCTTTTTGATGATGACAAAACCTAAACTCATTTTAAGTTAAAATTAATTTTAACAAGTTTTTAATGAGTTTGTATCCCATTTCTCCCCCTTTTTGTTGAAGCAAAAAGGTTGCTAAAGCTCCCCCTTGATGTATACTCCCCCTCGTTTGGGGGACACCAAGGAATCGAGCAATGATTCTTGCTACAAAACAAAGTTAGATGACAAATATACAATATCTAACATGTAGCAATCACGACAAATATTCAGCCACAAACAAAAAATGAATAAGTAGCCAAGCCCCCAAAAAATAAAAAAACCGCATAAAAAGCCCATTCATTCATAAAAAAATGTCATACATAGGTATGACTACATAACAAACACAAAGACAAACAACAAGAAGCATAAATCCTTAATGACTAGAGGCAAGCTTCACTTCCAAAAAGGGTCATAAAGGTTTATTGTTGAAAACTAAACTTGAACATGTTTAGTTATGTGGGCTAGGAAGAGGTGGAGATGGTGACATGATTGGGGGTGGTGGTGGTGTCAAGAGATGCTCCACATAGGAGAACATGAAATGTATCTCATCTCTCAAGGAGAAAATGAGGTTACGGTTATGGAGGCAACATAGGCAATTAGCACTATGTAGATCAAAGGGATGAGGTTGGATTGGTTGTCCCATGATTTTGGAAGGAGGTGGTGGTGAGTTAGTTGGTGATGGGGTTGGCAAGGCATAATCCAATAGAGTGATGGGAGAGAGTGTGTAGTCCATGGATGATGGCATGGTGTTGAGAGAGGGAGATGATGAAGATGTGGTTCTAGTGGAAGAAGTTTTGGAAGGAGCATTAGGTGGAGATGGTGAGTGAGGAGTGGCTTGGGAAGGTGGTGTTGTGACTTCATCATCTTTTGTTACATCAACAAAGAGAGGTTTGGATGGTGGTCTTACGGTTATCTTAGGTTTCTTGGAAATGTGAGTTGTTGATCCTTGTGTGGAAGACATTGTGATAGTGTGGTGTGAGGTTGAAGATGAGATGCAAGATAAGCTTGCAATGGTGAGGCCTTATATAGGCAAGAGTTGGGAGATTTGAATTAAAGGTGATGGTAGTGTCCTATGGTGTAGTAAGGGAATCTTTGGGTGTATATGAGTATGCAAAATTTGCAGGTTTAAGGTTAGGAATGCAGGTTTCTAGAGGAAACAGTGAAAATTCGTCAAACAAGGGCACGGTACCATAAATACCACACGGTACCGTTAAATTTAACAGTACCGTGGCCTATTTAACGGTACCGTGACATTGGAGTCACAAATTTTCTTGTGCAGCCTAGTTCTGGGCAGCTAAAGGGATGTTTTCTAGGGGAACTATTTGCAGGAAATGTTAGTGCCTTAAATCACTAAAGATTTATTTGCCTAATATGTCCCATATCAAGCTACTCCTAGCAAATAAAGATTATCATGCAATTTGCTAAGATAATCCATAAGCATGCAAACACAAGGGACAAAATAAGCTATCATCCAAATATCACATAAAATATTCATGCAAGGTGATAGATTAAATGTCAAGCATGCAAGATACCAAATATTATTAATCCCTAATATAATTCATCATAAATAAGTTCTAATTATGAAATTAGTTCCATTGGGTTGAGCACACCCTCATTCATCATCACTCGATGAGACATCATAAAATGATACTGAGCTGTCATCATGATTCCCTTGAGATGATGTACATTCCCAATAGAGAGAGGTGTAGGTGGTTTGAGTTAAAGGAGCCATGGTAGGATTGACAAGGAGATACCGATTGTTTTGGACGTGAGGGAATGAATTCATGACAAACCGATATAGACGAGTCAACAACATGCCATAAGGTATCGCCTTATTTAGTCAACCCATGACACCGAAAATTCTCCTTGCCACAAAGTAAGCGAGATTGTAGGGTTGCTCGGTGACAAGACAATACAACATATGAGCACAACACGCCACGGTTGTGAGGAAGACAAAAGACATTTTCACGAATGAATTCTATCCATCTACGTAGATGTTGATGAATTTCATCAACATAGACTCTGAGTGGATCTAAGTCATACTCATGAGACTCACGGAACTCAATTTCACCGTTTTCTTTAAAAAAACCATGAACTTTTTGTGGAAGACGAATATGCGCTTTAATCTCACATAGAGTGGGAATGAGGGTATTGTAAGGACCAAACTCAATTTGGTGACTCGTGAGGGTTTTGAAAGACCAACCTTCCGTGTAGGAGCATTGTCCATGATTCGGAAGTTCAAGAATATTAGAAAATTGGTCAAGAGTGAGTGAGATTTCTTGATTTTGTATCACGGATCGGAGAGACAAAGTTTGATCCTCGTTATGTACGACTTTAACTTGTCTATAGAACTTAAGGACAAACCGAGGACAGATTAGATCATTAATCCGAAACAAGCAATCGAATCCGATTTCTTGAAACATGGTTTGGATATGATCATGACTGAGAAAGGAGGACTCGACAATACATCCTTCGTTGAAGAGACGAGACTCTAGGTGACGGAAGCTTTGTATGTGACAAAGTGGGGTGTTTGGTTCAATTGATGGTTTGGGAATGTAATCAGCTGTCAGTTCATGATCGTAATCAAACATGTGATATCTCTTGTTACCTATGAAAAATTTATCAAAGATTAAACTTTGAGAATATTTCATTTAAAGACACGTGCCTAGTGTGTGCCTATATGCAAACTATGTGGAGGTGCGGTAATCTTGACTCTATAACTAAAATAATGAGATTACCCAAACGCTCCTAATCTTCACTTTTGCTCAAACGAATATGTTGATAAATACATATTGGTTATGTAATTCAATCAATATTTGTGAGATCATGTATGCATGAGAAAAACGTTTTTAGTTTGTATCAACAATGCACAAAAAATGTTTCATGATCCTAGTTTCGTGAAATTTTTCGAAAACAATGGAATTGGGGTGTTTGGCGATCTCAATGTTTTGGCGCCAAAAATTTGAAAAGTTAGAATGTCAATGACTCCTAATCCTAATTGCAAGTATTCTAGACATGATTCCTCTTAAACCTACTTAATCTAGTAAAAACAACGTTTGAACCAAAATATATGATTAAAGTGGGTTTCTGTAAATCCTATGTTAAGGGAATCATGAAGGTTATACATTGCCTAATCCTAGTTCTAATTTCATAGAGACTCAATCAAAATTGAAAAACCCCAATTCAATTTTCATGTATGAACAAACCCTAGACTCAAGAACAAAGAAAAGTAGAGTCAAATGATTTACAAGTCATGTTGAAGAAGTGAAAGTAGTTGGTAATCATGAGAATCAATGCCTTGAATTAGATCTTGAAGGGGTGTAATTGAATTTTGGGTTGTGAGGTTTGGTTTTGACAGCAATTTCAGAAGTTGGGAAGGTTTAAAATGAATAATGTAGGAAAAGAGGACTGAAATACGGGTTGTATCAGATACACGGTACCATTAAATTTAATGGTGCCATGCCACTTTAGTGGTGCCGTGATCTGCAGGGATGAATTTTCATCCCATTTTGATTTTTGACGAATAAGTCTCGCTGTTTTAGTGAGACTTTTTGACACGAGGAAAGAATTTATACCTAATGAATTCTTTTGACGAGGAGAACCTATACTAAACGAAAGGAGATGACTTTAATATTTATAGTGAAATATTCAAATAGTCATATGAGGGATGTGAAGAATGACTCAATTTTCCCAGTGAAATAGTTAAAGAGTCATGAGACGAGACACAAGAGATGACTTCAATATTTCCAGTGAAATATTTAAATAGTCATCAGATTTATGAAATATGTTCCATCATTCCTAGACCTAGACGAAGATAGTTGAAGGATTCTCGTTTGAGAGATTTGGTTAGGATGTCGGCGATATTGTCTTGAGAGGGAAATTTCTCAATAGAAATTTTTCCTTTCTGAACGTTATCGCGAAGGAAGTGGTGACGAATTTCGATGTGTTTAGTACGAGAGTGTTAAATGGGGTTTTTGCTCAAGTCAATTGCACCTTTATTATCGCACGTAATGGGAACGTCGTCTAGATGGATGTCATAGTCAATAAGAGCTTGTTTCATCCATAGTGCTTGTTGACATGCCTTTTCGGATCTTACATACTCGGCTTCGGTCGTGGAGATAGCAAGAGCCGTTTGTTTCTTGGAGAACCAAGAAGTTAGAAAACAACCCATGAAGGTACAAACGACATTCATACTTTTTCGATCCATATAATCTCCCGCATGATCAGAGTCGGCATAGACAACAGTTTCTACAACGGTCCCCTTGGGATAGAATAATCCCAATTGTATAGTGCCTTTAATGTATCGGAAGATGAGCTTACCCGCTTCAAGGTGAGAGGTTCTGGGATCCTCTTGGAAGTGAGCACAAAGGCAGACACTAAACATGATTTCGGGCCTACTTGCCATGAGGTATAATAAACTTCCTATCATACCTCTATACTTAGTGCTATCCACGGACTCACCTTCTTCATCTTTCGTGAGTTTAATTTCCGTGGACATGGGAGTTTTCATGGGCTTAGACTCTTCTAAACTAAATTTCTTAAGCATCTCCTTACTATACTTAGATTGATTAAAGAAGATACCATCTTTCATTTGTTTTATTTGTACACCAAGGAAGAAATTTAATTCGCCCATCATGCTCATCTCAAACTCGTCACGCATGATCTTAGAGAAATCATCGCACAGTTCTCGACAAGTTAAGCCAAATATGATATCGTCGACATATATTTGAACAATGATGAGATGTGAATTACGTTTCTTCGTGAAAAGTGTGTTGTCAACCACTCCTATGGTATATTCATGTTCAATCAAGAATGCCTTTAGTCTATCGTACCAAGCTTTAGGAGCTTGTTTGAGACCATAGAGTGCTTTCTTGAGTTTATAAACATGATTTGGTTTCTCGAAATCAACGAATCCCGGAGGTTGTGCAACATATACCTCCTCGTTGATATAACCATTTAGGGATGCACTTTTCACATCTATTTGGTATAATTTAAAGTCTAAGGCGCAAGCATAGGAAAGGAGTATTTTAATAGACTCTAATCTAGCTACGGGTGCATAAGTTTCATCGTAATCTATTCCTTCTTGTTGGTTATAGCCTTGTGCTACTAACCTTGCCTAGTCCTAGTTACGACGCCATTTTCGTCGGGTTTATTCCTAAACACCCACTTAGTTCCTATAATGGTTTGATTCTTAGGTGGAGGTACTAAATCCTAAACTTGGTTTGCTGTGAATTGATTTAATTCTTCTTGCATAGCAACTACCCAGCTTTCATCCTTAATTGCTTCACCGACATTCTTAGGTTCTACGGTAGATATAAAACAAAAGAAATTACTTTTGTTTTGTGCTTGTGACCTAAGAGTTCTTTGGTTTAGGTTTCCTATGACATTTTCAATAAGATGGTTCTTGGATTCCTTAATGTTGACAACTTCGTCAACTTCAACTATTTCATCCTCATTGTCTTTTTCTAAGGTTTTCTTGCCATTAACCTTAACGGCTTTTTCCTCATCTAAGTCATCATCCACCAAGGGTGATGTCTTAGTTGGTGGAGGACTTTCATCGAATGTCACGCTGAGTAATTTTTCGAATTTCATTGTTTCCTTGTTTAGGATAACATAGGTTTTACTATTTTGGGAGTAACCTAGGAAAACACCTTCGTAAGACTTTGGGTCGAACTTGGTAAGGTAGTCTTTAGACTTTAGTATAAAGCACTTGCTTCCAAACACTTTAAAGTAATCAAGAGTTGGTTTCCTACCTTTCATGATTTCGTATGGTGTTTTTCCTAAAATAGGTCTAATTAGAATCCTATTTAGTATGTAAGTTGAGGTGTCCACCGCATTACACCAAAACTTTTGCGGAATTGATTGTTCATTCAACATCGTTCTACTCATCTCTTGTAGAGTGCAATTTTTTGGCTCAACTACCTCATTTGATTATGGACTGCGTGGAGCCGAGAAATTATGTGTAATACCATTAGCATTACAATATACTCCAAATTGCACTTCATTATAAAATTCCGGCCATGATCGGTCCTAATAGAAACTATTGTACACCCTAGTTGATTTTGGACCTTCTTACTAAAGATTTTGAATTTCTCGAAAGCTTATGTCTTATTCTTAAGGAATCTAGTCCAATTATACCTAGAGTAGTCATCAACTATTACTAAGGTGTAGTAATTTCCTTCGTAGCTCCGTATGGTGGATGGACCAAATAAGTCCATGTGAAGGAGTTCAAGGCATCTAGAGGTCGAGACCATATTCTTAGCTTTGTGGCTAGAGTGGGCTTGTTTTCCAACCTTACAAGCATCACAAAACTGTTTATCAAACTTAATCTTAGGTAGGTTTCTAACTAGTTCCTTAAACGCCAATGATTGTATCAAACGCATATATGCCTGACCTAGTCTCCTATGCCATAGAGTGGAATTATCATCTATGGTTGGTAGGCAAATTCTATCCTGAGGCTTATTTCCTATTTTCATAACATATAAGTCATTCTTCCTAACTCCTTTGCCTATGGTTTTACCATTCTTAGTGATCTCACTACCCTCTTCGGAGAATATAACTCTACACTTATTGTCTACCATTTGACTAATGCTAAGCAAGTTAAATTCTAAGTTATCTACATGCTCAACATTTCTAATAGTGAGGGAGTTTTGAGTAATCGTACCTTTGCCTATTATGTTGCCCTTAAGTTTGCTACCAAAAGTGACATTACCTCCATTGTACGCCTTGTATGATGAGAATAGGCTTAGGTTACCCGTCATATGATTAGTGCATCCACTATCCTTGACCCATTCGTCGGGCTCCAAGTCGATTCCCAAGCATATCAATGAATAAGACAAACATTCAAACATTTGGTCCCCAATATCTCATGGGTCCAAAGTTGTTAGTATTAAACATCTCATTCATTAGTTGTATTTGGTTAGGATATTAGAATAGAGGACAAATTTCCCATGGTAAGTAACTTTGTAGTTGACGGTTATTCCAAGTTACGAGAAGGTTACTTGGATAACTTGGTCTTCTAGAATTACCTCTCGGTAGAGGAGTTCTTGACCGAGGTTTAGGAACATTTGTTTTTCTAGGTGGAAGAGTCTTTGACCTAGTGTCGAGTTTTACAAAACGAAGCCCGGGGGTTGACAAGGATTTGTAAGAGCTTTTGACTTCCTTTTTACTAGTAATAGGTACTTTGACACTATTAACAACTATGTGACGTTATTTAGGACTTGAATTATTTTTCAGATTCGACTCAGTTCTGTCTCCAGTACCTGACGGTACCACGGTACCACTAACTTTAGTGGTGCTGTCTGTACCTTTAATGGTACCGTCCATCTGTTCGACAGAACTTGAGGTTTTGACAAATTTTACTTGTTTCGTTTTACTTGTCGAAGCTTTATTTGAGTCAAATCCTAAGCTCGCTCCGGCATGTTCACTATACCTAACCTTTTCAAGCATATCATTAAGTGACTTTGCCTCTTTTTCAAACTTAATAATCCTTAAGGCATTTTCTTTGAGTTTTTCATTATCTACTCAAAGACTTATGCATGATTTGCATCCTACATCTATTTCTTTATTTTTCTCAAGTCTTTTAGCTTGACCCTTTAGTTCTAAAAATTGCACTTCGAAATCATGCAATTTAAATTTTAGTGTTTTGTTTCTACCTAAAATTTTAGAACTTACTTCGCATAGTTTATTATATTCGTCATATAATATATTGTCATCTATTGACGAATTATCATCACTATAATAAGAAGAGTCGGAATGTACATCATTCGAAGCCTGGGCCATTAGGCATGTTTCATCGTTGGGCTTCTTCTCTTCTTCTTCACCGCTATCACTCCAAGAGCCTCCTATGAAAGCTATTTGGTTGTTGGTTTTCGGTGGTTTGGGACATTCTCCTATGAGATGACTAGGATCTCCACATCTAAAACATCTCCTATTTTCTCATTTCAGTTCTTTTATGACGACTTCTTGTCATCACGAGGTTGCTTAACGAACCTACCTCTTCTCCTAAAGAACTTTTTAAAGTCTCTAACGGCTAATGCATACTCTTCATCTTCGCTATCGGAATCTGAACATTCCTCATCACTAGACTCCTTTTTGGCTTTTAATGCTAGAGATCTAACTCTCTCGCTTTTTCCTTTGACTATATCGGAGTCTTTCTTGATTATCATCTCATGAACCTTCAAGTTTCCTATTAGTTCATCAAGAGATAATGTCGCCAAGTCATTTGACTCTTCAATGGCGATGACCTTTTCTCTCCATTTGGGATGTAGAGCCCTAAGAAACTTCCTAACATAGTTCTTATTAGTGTAACCTTCATCAAGAGCTTTAAGACTAGTAATAATAGTATTAAATCTAGCAAAAGCATTATCATAAAATCTTGGTTTTCTTTTACTTGATTATTACCTTGGTGAGTGACTAACAAAGTTTTCTAAATATCGTTTGCTGTATTACACATGAAAATTCTTTCAAATTCCTTTTTAGGCAAAGCATTGTAAATCATCATTTTAGCCTCATCATTTTGGCTAGTTTTCTTTTAAGTTCATCACTTTGTTTACTATAAGGAACTATTTCATCCCTTTTAGTTTCCGGATTCTTTTGAATCGGTTGAAAGTCACCCTCGGTAATAATATGCCAAAGATCAATATCTTTTGATTTCACATACGTTTCGAATCTTGTTTTTCAATATATAAAACAATCGGTTTCGAAAAGTGGTGGTCTTTGCATAGATTTCCCTTCTTGGTATTTGTCGGAATCCATTGATCGATTCAAGTTTTAAAATACAATTTACATTAAAATCTTGACTAACCTGGCTCTGATACCAATAGTGGAAAACTAGAAGGGGGGGGGGTTGAATAGTTTTACCGGTTTTTAATTTGTCTCAAAACTTAGCTATTGAAAAACCTTGATTCTAATCTTATCTGTAATCAATCAACACCAATATGAACACTACACTATACTATGTAATATAAACAATGAATGTAAAGAAAAGAGATGGAAAGATCAAACTGGGACAAAGAGATTTATAGTGGTTTAGTCACGAAGCTCTTCTTCGCCCTACTCCACTCCCCGAGTACCACAGTCGAGAGTTTCAAGCACTATGTCAACAAACCTCCCTTCAGGCAGAGAAAATCGTACAACGTCGCTTATCCTAATTTCCGACAATAAGCTAAATATCGAGTGCTAATCTTAGCTAGCACCAATCTACCACGATCCACCCGATCCTTTCTACTTCACACAATCAACACACTAGACTCGATCTACCCGATCTACCCTTGATCAATTTGATCAACACACTAGCTCACAAGCTACAAGAGATATTCAATATCTCTATAAGAACACAATGATCTTCTCTCACAAACTCTCAAAAGAAAAATGGACTTGATGTATACAAAGATACAACAAGTTTATAACAAATGTTACAAGTGCACTAACTACAACTACAACACTTTATATCTCTTTGGATACCTTGTGTTCTTCTCTTGCACTAGTGAGAAATGAAGGTGATCACTTGGTTGGATGATTGGATCACTCTTTAAACAAAAGAAAACTAAACTAAATGATCTAGAAGAGAAAATGTGATAAGAGTATTGAACTCAGAAAGTTCTGTGTGAAAAAGAATGCCCAAAAACTGTGAAGAGGGCTGGTATTTATAGGCAGAAAAATTCTAGCAGTTATGGGGACACGGTACCATTAAATCACCCACGGTACCACTAAATTTAGTGGTACTGTGGTACCATGCCAGATAAAAATGCTCCATTTTTTGTCTTTAGTGGTGAAAACTTATTTGGGGATGTTTGGAGCTGATTTTAGGGGGGAAATAGCTGTTATGTTATTTGAACTTATTTTTCCTACAAAATATTTTTTTATTATTCAAAAATAACTTGTAAAGTATATTTTTGAAAAAATATTTTGTCACATTAAAAATGTGAAGTTTTAAACACAAATTCACTTCTTTGATCATTTGTCAAGATGTAAATTTGTTTGTGCATACCTAGAGTGATTTGCGTAGAAATGGGATCTTTCGACTAAAAACTTGTTTACGTTAATTTTAACGTAAAGTGTTTTCATATTTTGGCATCCTCAAAATGTAAAGTTATCGAAAGATATAAATAACGTTTTTAGAACATTATTTGCATCAACATAACGCAAAGTGTTTTCACATTTTGTCATCTTCAAAACGTGAAGTTTTCGAAAGATATAAATAACGTTTTTAGAACATTATTTGCATCAACAATATTTTTTGTAACTCGTTTACTATTTATTTTGATTTATGAACTGTTTTAGTTTATTAATTCAAATAAAATACTTTCGTCTTTCCTAAAATTCTGAAAACTTTATTGTAAGCTTCTGCCATTTTTCTAAAGTCTCTGTAAATGATTGGGATTTTCCTGAGATCATTTGATATTTTTCATTGATTTATGAGTCTCTTTGGGTGATAGATTAGTGAGAATATTATTTTCTTTCAAAAAAATCCGAAAATATATTTATAAACTATTTTTAATTACTTTATTATTCTGTTAAAATTTTAAATTTTATTTCCTTAGTTTACTATTTATTTTAGATTTATTACTTGTTTTAGTTATTTAATGTTGGGAACACGTTTAAATATAATTCAAGTCTTGGTCATATTCATTGTATTTAGGTTGCACGAATTGGGTTCTATATTAGTGTTAAAGCCCACGGCTCATTAGGAGCCCATGGGCCGTGTGGCCTTATGAATTGTTTCTAGAAGTAATCATGCATATGTCGCCCTAGCTTTTCTTCTATAAATAGAAGACATATGCATGCATTATAGTTGTTGGTTTATTTCACTATTGTGCCAAAACCTTGTCAAGTTCTATGTGTGAATGAATCATCCTATTCTCTTCATCTAAATCTCTCTATCACTCGTTATTACTTTATCATACGTATTGTTCATTAGTTGTACGTGATTTACATCTTGTGTTAAAGCTAGATTAGGACCTATCAAGTGGTATCATTCGCTAGAAGATAATTAGTTGTGTGTTTTTGAGTAGTTTACATCGTTATTTATTAGTTTATACGTTTGGTTTAGTAGTGTACGATTGGTTTTTGTGGTTATTTGCGACAAAAAGTCTCATTTCTTTCACTAATCTTTGCACTTGTAAAGTGAAAAGATCATTATAGTGAGTAGAGATCAGATCTATAGTCGAAAGTTTAGTTCTTGTTCGAAATTTAGTAGATTTACACTAGTTTTCATTCGTTGCAGGTTATCGAAATTCACCAAAGTTTGGTTTAGACGTTAAAGTTTGAAACTTTCTTAATATTTACGTGTTATTAAACATTTTGAACCAAAAACATTCGGTTAAAACATCGTTTTCTAGACGTAAAAGTGATTTGTAAAAGTTAGCGTTTTATCAAAATTGGTGAAAAAGAGGGTTTATCAAAATTGCCATAGCTAGGGTTTATCGAAATTGTCAGCAAAAGGTTTATCGAAATTCCTTATATAAGGATTTATCGAAATTGTCGCTAGGGTTTATCGAAATTGTCAGCAAGGGTTATCGAAATTCAGCAGCTTAAGGGTTTATCGAAATTGGCGTTCAGTATTTTCCTTGCTTGTATAAGTTGGTGAAAATACTTCGACTTGGAGGCAAATCTCATATCTTGTATAAGATATTGAGAAAATTATAGGAATTGTAATTTCGATAAGCTATCGAAATTGCCAGTTCTATCGGAATTGTCTATTTCTATCGAAATTGCTGAAGTTATCGAAATCATATCCTTATCAAAATTGGCAAGTGTGAACAGTGTTATCGAAATTGTGAACAGTGTATCAAATTGAAACAGTGTTATCGAAATTGCTTGTGAACAGTAATTATAGGAATTGAACAAGAACACCACTTAATCAAACCAATTCACAACTCATAACACACATCTTAATTGTCTACAAGATCCACAAAAACAAAGAATGTCTCAACCACCAAATTACAACTATTTCTACAATCACAACAACATATCGTCAATACATCCATATCAGCAACAGTATCCTCAACCACAGTATCAACCACAGTATCATCAACAACACATCTTAATGCAGCAACATCAATTTGTTCCACAATAACAATTCCCTCAACAACAATCATATTCACAACCACCAATGCAGTCTTACCAATTCCCTCCTTAACAACTTCGCGAGGCGATCAGCAGTCAAAAATCCAGACATGAAGCGGGATCCTTAGATACACCACCAATGCTTACTCCAGGGAATTATGTATAGTGGTCAAGTCGATTTCTTCGGTTTATTGAGCTAAAGAAACCCCATAGAAAGTACTTAAAGAAAGTAATCATTGAAGGCCCATATCTAGTTCCTACTACAACGATTCCTGCCGATCCAAATCACATTCCACCAAGAGAAGCAACTACAACTCCTATTCCTATTGCTCAACTCACCACAGAACAAGTTCTTCAGTAAGAAGCAAATGAATTGGCAATGTCTTACATACTTCAAGGAATTCCAAATCCCATCTTTTGAAGTATCGATGCTCAGAAGACAGCAAAAGACATGTGGGAACATGTACATCTTCTCATGGAAGGAACAGAGTTAAATCAGGAGGATATGGAATCTAAGCTTTATCTGGAATATACTATGTTCATGATTGAGGCCGGGGAGTCTTTAGAATCTTACTACCACAGGTTTACAAACATTATTAATGACTTGGACCGTCACAACATTGTACTCCCAAAGATTGCGGTGAATACTAAGTTTCTGAGTTGTCTTGGACCCGATTGGCAAAAGTATGTCACATTTGTTCGACAAGCCAAGAATCTACACAACACCTCATATGGGTTGTTGTATGATTATTTGAAGCATCACCAATCTGAAGTTGACAAAGACAGAGCAGATCGTGGAGGATTTTCATCGTTACCTACTTCCAACTCACTTGCTTTAATCGCTCAGTCTCACTTTGCACCACCAACAAATCAGGAGTTTGTTCAGCCACCACCTCATTCAGGTTATCCTTCACAACATTCAACAAACCAACTTGTCCCATATGAAGCATCACCAACATATTCTGATAATCAACTGGTTTCCTATGACAACACTGATTCAATGATGTACTCCAACGTTGACAATTATGAAGACGATGCTTTTAACTCATTGAACGAAGGATTTGCTTTGATTGCTCGAGCTTTCAGCAAATTCTCAAACAAATCCAAAAACCGTCTTAGGTCTTCATCCAACACACGAAATCAGGTTGTTGTTCATGATGGTAGAGTTGAAATCCAAAACCGAGCTTCAGGAAGATATGGTTTAGGGAGTTATATGGGGAATACTGGGGGACAGAGGTTTAGTTCAGTTGGGAATAGCAGGAATAACGTTGGTAACACACAGAGGAGGGCAAAAATTGTTGAGACTAGAACTTCTGGGATTGGAAACACCATGGTCAAATGCTATAATTGTGGAGGAAAGGGTCATATTGCCAATGCTTACCCAAAGCCGAGAACCAGAGGCAGTGTGTATCAAAAAGAAGCTCTTCTTTTGGCTCTCAAAGATGAAGCTGGTGGCACTCTGACTGAGAAAGAGCACAACTTTATGGCAAATGCATACTCAGACGATGACATGGAAGATCTGGAGGCAAATGCAGCTGTAATGTTGATGGCAAACATGCAAGAAATGCATATGGGTGAAACAGGCCCGGTGTATGATACCGACGGCTTGTCTCAGGTACCTGAATCTGAATGTCTCATTCATGAAATTGTATCACCCTCTGCATCTACTAAAGAAAATATTTGTCAAAATGACTCATCGTTATCCTCTGAAGTCGATGACCAAATAAACACCGTTGCTACATTTGATGAAGATCAAATTAACTTCGTTGTTTCATTTGATGATCCTCTTGATGATGATAACAATGATCACATTGAACAAGATGATCTTTTGCATGATACAGATCCAGAGCTCATGACCTTGCTGTTGACCACCCAAACACAATTAGATGCACAAAAATCCCAAATTGATAAGTGCACTGAGATTAATCAAAACTTAAAAGCTAAAGTTGCATTGTTAACTAAGGATCTTGAGTGCTATAAGCTACAACCTTCAAATTTTGAAAACAAAGAAAAATGATAGAAAAGCTTTGAGGCTGCATTCCAACAACCATATGTGAAAGTACAAAATTTATAACATCAAGTACGTGAATTGACCATTTCCAAAAATGAATTAATTTCACAAAAGGAACAAGAAAAATTAGATTTTCAAAAATAAGTTGACATTCTACACTCTGAACTTTCCAAAACTAAAACAGAGTTATCAATTTGTCAATATAATTTTTCTAAACACCGACAAATTTCAAGGAAACGTGTTGATTCATACCTTGAGAAAATTATTGCGTTGGAAAGGAAACTTAAAGAATTTCAAAACGTTGTGTATAAAACTGGTGAGTCAATAACGACAATTCAAAAATTAACTGTAAAACCACATCCCCAAGGATATGGCTTTGCTATTGGGAGTGATAAACCAAGTTTTTTACATAAAGCACTCAAGGAAAATCCAAAGTTGTACATTGAAAAACTTTTGTTTGATGATTCTTTCATGCGGTTTGTTGTGTATAATAATGAAGAGGAAATGGGACAAGAGGACGAGAGTCGATCCAAAATGAGTAATGTCCACTTTAATAAACCATATGACTACTCAAGGGTACCTCATATTAATGACACTTTCGTACCTCAAAAAGATAAATCAGAAAAAACATGGTCTTTAACTGAAATGAATGAAACTTCTGAAGTTGTCCCTGTGAACAAAGTAGCACAAGTTAATGGCCCTTTACCAAATACTGGTGTTATTACTCCAATGCCAAAACAATGTCGTGTCCTTCGATATTTTAATACATTCACGGACGAAATAAAACTTTTGGAAGATGCAATTGAACGAAATTCAGAGATAAAAGTCTCTACTTTTCTATCTCCCTATGAGAAAGAAAAGAGAGAAGTTTTTCAAAAGCAATTTGTTCCACATGTTCAACACCTGCGAATTTGTGCTACACATTGGGAACAGGAACTTCAAACAGAGGTTGCATCCATGATGAACATTTTTGAAGCAACAGAAACAAAGATCTCAAAACAAAAATGTTAAAACAAAGCTTTGAAAAAAGAAGCAGACCGACTCTTGAAAAATGTTCTATGTTCTGATATAATATCTATCATCATGAATTCCATTTATCTGTCATGTAATGAAATGATTGTTGATGATCATAACGTTGATACTGAGATGTTAAACCTTGAGATTGCAAAATTGAGAAAAGAAAATGAGAGACTTCGACAAGTCAATGATGATGTGAAATAAAACCTTTCAAAAGAAATTTTCCAACTAAACCAAAAATTGCAATGGTGTAAAATTACAAAGCTAAAAAGAGTCATTGTCCTTTCAAAATAGTCATGAGTCCAAAATTCAAACTCTTGAGAAAGAAAGTGCTGTTTTAAAATGTCAAATTGTTGATCAAGAAAAGGAATTTGATGAAGTTTGTCAAAACAGAAATGACACGGTTCGCTTAAGCCGGGAATTGAATTCTAAAATTCAAGAAAAGAATCACATCATCATTGAGCTGAAAGAGAAAATCAAACTACTTGAAAAAGGGAAATTTGTACAAAAGAATGTGATTTCCCCAGGCATGTATCAAGTAGAGGCAACACCTAAGAAAGCATCTTCACAGACCACTAATGTGCATGCTTCGACTTCTACAGGACTAGGCACCCCTCTTACAGTTAGCAAATCCAAGACCATAAAGAACCAAAAGAAGATTAGTGTCTGGAAACCTAAGAGCGGCTCACCTAAAGATGAAGAAGTAGAAGTTCACACTAGGAAATCAAATAAGACGCATGTTAAGTCTAAAGTAGAATCCAACTTTACAAAGTGTAATTCTAAATGAGATGTAACAAATGCTAAAACTTTGAATGTTTTGTATGATGTTTCTGTTGATGCTTATTGTGTGTTCTGTCATACTAGTATTTTGTCTGGTAATCATCAAAAATTTGTTGCAAAAACCCTTTTGTCACGTAGACAAAAATGTAGTAATGACATTTTCTCTAGGCCCACTACCGCTGCTAAATCAATTTTAGGAAAACCGCCAAAAGTAGTTTCTAAGACTACCATTGACAAGACTATAGTTACCCCTAGAACAATCCAAACACCTAGTGCATTTATGACCGGATCTAAACACACTCCATGTGTTAGATAGATACTTTGAGTAATATTAACTTGCACGCGAAATTTACTAGCTAACACTTAGAAGATTATTTGTATTTGTATGTATGAATGAATGAAATAGTGTATGAACAGGAGACAATGTTTTTCTTCCAAAACGATTCAATATTATATTAATAATACGAGTGATCTCCTATCACTTGGGTTTACAACCTTGAATCTATCAATAATCTCGTTTCACTATATCAACCTAGGATATCCTTTTATAGACCAAGGATTCCTGTACAAGTAAACTAATATTCGTATAACTCTAATACTATATGAAATACACAATATCTTTTCCATACTTATCCTATTACATGTTTACAAAATCATAAGCAGTACTAACCATATATACTAGCAGTACTAACTGACTTAGTACTGTTAGTGTATTCTTCATCAGTTGTAACTTTTCCTCTGGCAGTACTAACTGTTTATGTTTAATTCCCAACAATCCTCGCCTAAACTTATGATTTCTCTCCAAATCACTAAGTTTTTCTTCGAATTAAACTTCATTTCTGAGGATGGGGGATTCTTCCAAACACTACCATGTCAATCTCTTAGTCTGAGTTTTTCTCTGTTCTGCAAGATGAAACATCTTCCTTACTAGCTCATCTGCCATTTCTGAATTAGCTTCAACTTCCAGTTTTGAATATACTAATGTAACCAACACGGCTGGTCTAAGAGGGTAGTCTTTTTCTACTAACATGTATATCTCCAAACCATCTTTAGTAGAAATTCTATGAACTCCACATGTATCAAATAGCTTCCATGAAACATCTTTAATTGGAGCTTGAAACCTCCATATTGCTTCACCACCATCTGGTTCATAGATTCTCTTCAACTGTACCCATAATTCTTTATCTTTGTCTTCAATAGGATCTGCAACTCTGAATCTTTCTTGTACTAAATTCCACAATTGATTGAGATCTTCCCTATCAAATCCTTTAAGCAATTCTTCAAACAATTTGTATCTCTAGTTATTCCACCAATTCTTATGATCTTCCACCCTTTCATTCTTCCATCTGTGAAAACTTCCCAATCTATAATAGGGTGTTTTGCTTGTAGTGGCTTGATGTTTATGGATTCAGGAACTACTACAATCATGTCTTTGATTTGCTCTTGTGATAAACTCTCAGGTGTAGTCTTCTGCTTCTTTGAAGTATCTGACTCTAACAACTCTGCTTTTCTCTTCTCTTCTTTACTGTGTCCAGTATCAATCACAAACTCTGTTGAACTTGGCTTGTTTAACCTTGCAAAAGCTTCATAGTAAGCTTTCTCTATCTCAGCATCTGATTTTCCTTTGAAGAAACTTTGCTTCCAATATGCCTGATTCTTCAAATAACTTTTCATGAAGCTTATCTATTCTTTTCTTGATGGCATCTTCTTCTTGTACCCTTTCTTTTGTCTATCCCTGATCTTCTGCATAAGATCACTCCAAGCAACTTCCTTATTCTTTAATAAAATAAAACTTGTAAGCTTTGCTGATCTTGCTTCTGCACTTAAACTCTCATCTTTAACAAGTTGAACTGCTTGAGCTTTCACAATCGGATCAGTGTCTATCAGAAATTGTAGTTGTTCTTCAAATTGTTCTTGATCCATCTGAGCATCTGAAACCATCCTTACTTTTTCTAGTCTCTTTGCTACCATAAAGTCAATAACATCATCTTCAGACATTTTCTTTGCTAACTCGGCATCAAAATCTATTTGAGCAGATTCATTTTCTTGTTCATCTTCTTGAAGTTTCTTTGCCACTTCTGCATCATAATCTATTTGTTCTTGAGTTCTAGGCTTAATTATCTTCTGTGGCTCATCTTCTTCAACTAAAA
Organism: Artemisia tridentata subsp. tridentata; assembly: GCA_021014915.2. Lineage (NCBI taxonomy): Eukaryota > Viridiplantae > Streptophyta > Magnoliopsida > Asterales > Asteraceae > Artemisia > Artemisia tridentata. Next base: position 351,207,593 of record CP139509.1, on the reverse strand, counting down.
TTCCTTTCCCTTTTTCCTTAGCAGTTTGTACTGCTTCCTTTGGCACTTCAGCAGTTTGTACTGTTTCATCAACTATCTCAGCAGTACCTTGTTCTTGCTCTTGCTCACCCATATCAGTATCATCACCATCAGTACCTTTTCCACTAGTACCTTCTTCATTCCTCCCCTGAGTTCTTGATATCTTTTCCTTTTCTTTCCCAGATTTCCCTGTTATCCTCCCCTGTTTGGGAGAATCTCCATCATTATCTGAACTATCATCTGAAGAACTAGCAGATATCACCATTTTAGACCTTTTCCTCTTAAGCTGAGCTTCCAATCTTTTCACCTTGAGTGTCAACTTAGTGTAAACCTTGGCAAAGTTGTCCTTGTGGCTTTTGAGATCTTCCTCCAGAGATTCTACTTTTTCAGATAACTTGGTACAAAGAACCGTCAATTCATTAAGTTTAGAACTGCCCTCATCACTTCTAGCTGTGTTACCTGCTAGGAGAGGTGAATCAAGGGGCATACTATCATGAAAGATAGGCCCATCTTCTTCATGGGTCTGAGTAGGAGGACTAGACTGAGCAATCATAGTCTCCTTTCTGGTTCTTCTTTTATATGTTGTAGTGACTGGGGGTGTATGAGTTATTTGTGGAATTTCAATGGATGTGTGTTGGGGCTCAGTTGGGTTTACTGACCCTTCATCCTGAACAACTTGAACCATCTCAGGAAATAGAGGTATTTCTACCCCATTAAAAAGTCTACTAGCCATAGCCATATTTTGAAAAACCTTTTGTTGCAGGCTAGGAGTAGGAAAATTTTCTTTATGTTGCTTAAGCAGATTCTTTTTCTTATTCAGAAAGCTTTGAACAAATCTTGAATACATAAGAAATTTTGTTTTACTTTTTACATTAGCAACCATACTCTCAAATATGAATTTGGAAAAATTAAAAACCCTGTTTGTAGACAAACATATGAGAGCAATAACAATATTGCTACTGAATTGCTCCCATGATGTTCTTTTAGGACTTAAAGAATGTAAGAGAGTATGTATCAAAAATCTCCATTGTGGGGAGAAACATCCCTTTTGAAAAGTAAGTTTTTGATTGGATGTATCATATCCCATTCTAGCAATTTCTTGCCAAATTTCAGTGTTTAGCATGTTGTTGATACCATCTGAATCTTGTAACTTAAGATGTCTCCTAAGTGTAGATTCGGTAACAATAAAAGATATGCCATCCACTTTAGAGTGAATTTCTATGTCTCCTTCTTCACTAATTTTGATAATAGCTGTTTGCCAAAACTGTGTGATGTAAGAGACAATAAGAGTAGGGGAAACAGTTAAAGCATACCTTATATGAGAGTTGTTGAGAAAATCCACAATCTCATAAAATTTTGGTCCATCCCCTTCCTCTATTTTCTCCAAATAAGCAACCTGGTTGTGCGTCTTAACAAATTCCAACACAGCCATGAATTATGAATGAAAGTTATATCAGAAAGATGATCGTTTAAGGTGCAATTGATGATGTGCAAAGCCAATTGGGTTTTTATTTAGGTTCGGTTAGGGTTTTAGATTTTAGCGCAAAGGGATAATTATTATCTTTAGAAAGTGAATAAGTTAATATTTAGTAAGAAGATAATGATCCTTGAGAAAATCCCTTTTATATGTTAAGAAACTGAATTTACCCAACGGCTAGTTAAAAAATCTCTTACTGACACAATAGTTCTAACGGCTAGTTCAGCAGTACAAAGTTTACACTAGCAGTACAAGCTTTGCACTAGCAGTACTAATTTTTGAGAAAAAATTTTAATGAGCAGTATAAACTTATTAATGATTTAAAACAAGATTGCTCTCATATAGTTTTTTAGCAAACTATCAGCTATCAACGGATTTGATGTGTCTTTATGATGCGTGCGTGCGAGTGCTCTAATTTATACCCACGGTATGTCGTTGTGGTTTTAGCAGTATTCAAGTTTTAAATTTATATTTAGCCGACTTATCAATAACACACACACTTTAACGAGCAGTGTACCCGGTCAGTATGAATATAATGGTAAGTAGAGTGTCGATCACTAAGAGTGGAACGTATTATCTAGTTATTCTAATCAGTATTTTAATATCTTAAGTTAGCTATACAACCTAATCTAACGCAAGGGGGTTCAGCCTGAGAGACTGGCACGGTTTGGTTGCAATTAAATAATAAACTAACTAATAGGCACGAATCAGCGAATAGCACACACGTACACAGATAAATACTCGAGACAATAAGAAGACCTGTCCTGATAGTTAAGTAGCTTGTCACTTGTTTTATTGCTAGTTTTATATGAAGTGTATAGTTCGATGCAACGCACCGAGATTAAGTCCTTTCTCGTTGGTTCTAATCTTATCGGCGAGTAAACCCTTAATGATTACTTATAACTATCCTATTTATCTTTCTTCCTACTTTTCTACAGACGATAGAATGCATAGGCGATCTAATAAATAGGCGAGGGCAGAGGCATGGCGACCCGATCAACGCTCAGCTAAACACAGAGGTTATCAATGCACTAATAAAAGTCACCAAAGACATCAACATATAAACTTTAATTAATGGGAAAGCAGTTTTAAGGGAGTGCAAACTTTCCGTTGTCACATTACACAAGCCACCAATCCTGATGAATTAAAGTTTACTAATACAATAAAACAAAACTACTTAATGAATTAAATACATGCATGACCTTCTTACAGCTCTTGTATCTTCGTTCAAGGTGTGTCTTGTGCTGCCACTTCGACTGAATTCGTCCTAGGGTTTCTGTGGTCTTCGGTCTTCTTCGGTATTAGCCTCTTGAAATTCGTCTGGTCTTGGGGTATTTATAGTTTCTGTCTGAGGGTAAGATGCGGCGCATCTAATAAGTAGATGCGGCGCATTGACTTAACTTCGCGTGGGTCGAAGATTAATATATTCAGGAATATTCGTACACCGCCAGAAGATGCGGCGTATCTTCATTCTTAGATGCGGTGCATGTCCTTGCTGTCTTGGATAATATCTTGTGAAATCTCGATAGTGATGCGCCGTATGTAATAAGTAAGATGCGGCGTATCTGGAGCAGAATGTCTTGATCTTGTACATTTCAGTAGACTCTTAACTTCATGCTTGTTTTGCTCCATAATTAGTCCAAAATCGCCAAGTTTCACCAAATGCTTGTTTTTACCTGAGAATTACAAAAGTAAACATTAACGTATCGATTCTCACAGATAATATAATAAAACAAGTTAAATAAATAGGATAAATGATGATAATAAAATGTACTTATTTGAGTTCATCAAATATCCCCCCACTTGAACTTTACTTGTCCCTAAGTAAACCTTAGAATTAATCTTATGAAAATGTATCCTAAAAGATATTAGGATTTATTTTTATATTTAAGCATGTATTCATTTTTGTCATAATCACACAACCAAACACTTAACGAATTAGAAGTAAAATAAAATATTCTGATAAAAGCAAATCTAATCGTTTAACTGTCCAGTCGTGACGAATATTCTATCATAAGCTTGGCAAGTATACACATCTCCCCCACTAAAGCCAAGGAATAACAAGTCTAAAGCGGTAAAAAGGGTTTGTAGGCTTAAAGGGTTAATCATTCTCCTTAATCTCTATCGATCTCAAATTCCAGAAAAGGCGACAAAATCACAAATACATGATCGAATCCACGAACACGATACTTGCAATTGCTCAAATCCTTAACTCGAATAGGCTAAAGATAGGACCAAGTAATCTTCACCAATAATATTATATCAAAAAGGGCGACAAAATCATAAATACATAGCCGAATCCACGACTACGATACTTAAGATTGCTCAAATCCCTAATCTCAATAAATCAAAGGTTTGGATAAAGAATAATATAGGGTATGGATAATATTTGGGATATAAATTGGTGTAAAAATGAAAAATAAACAAAACAGATAAATTAAAATCCTAAGTGTGGTTAATCACTATCCCAACCATCCCATGAATAAGACTCATATCATAGAATAACTCACACTTTAACACTTGAAACACATGCTTTAGGTAGACACGAATTATACTCAACAAGACCTCAATCAAAGAATATCCTTAAGTTGGCGTTCCCATAACGTTCAACTCCCATTCAATCCATAAATATAGTATACAACAACTAGTGGTGATATCGACCACTTAATACAAAACTTTACATAAGTTGGTAAAAACAAACTTCCAACTTTTCTTTTTTCTTTTTCTTTTCTTATTTTTTCGATTTTTTTTTTTTTTTTTTTTTTTTTTTTTAAACTTGAAACATAAACATAGATGTGTAAAATTTCACCACATCACTATAATGATAACTCTGGATAATTTTTCCATACTTTTCATAACTTCAGAAATAACGGTAATAGTGAAAGTAGTAAACACACGAAAAATAAACTCAAAGATATACAATATTTACTTTCACACCAATTGCATTGTGCAATTTCCCGACCTAACCAAAGATAATGAATTACGCACGCGAACACAGGTAATGTAAGGAAACACACTTTGCCTAAAGCAATTAACCAACCACGGATTTTAATCTACAGGGTAGGCTAAGGTGTAAGGGTGTAACGAAACATTATAACAAAGGTGTAAGAAACGAAAGGAATGGCTCTGAGTGTTTTTCTAGGGGTATCTTACTCTAAAAATGAGAGTAACAAAAGGGTTTATACGGGGGTTAACTAACCAGTGTAGTTAGCTAATAACACATAACATATAAAGGCTATTTGGGTGTAATCCTAGAAATTTACCAATTTAGACAAGTCATTCCAATTATATTAAATAATACTTGTTATGGTGGTCTCGAATAGTATACAAGCCAAGTTCTAAAGTTTACAAGTCACCGGCACACTCATAGATTTGTGAATTTTTTTTTTGAAAAATCACAATTTTTGAAAATAACGTCATGTGTGCAGCTATGCAACTTAGACTTTAAACAAAAACATGCTAAAAAATTTTAAATTTGGATATATTAAGCACATTTTAAGCATATTTTGAAAAAGTTTAGCACAAGTAAGTGTTCTAATTCTCCAATCCCCCCCACTTAAGTTAAACAACGTCCTCGTTGTTTGTATAAAAGATTAAAAACTGGAAAATAAAAGAATTAGAACAGAAAAACTCCCCTGAGATTTGCTCGGTATGATCCTCCATTAGTATAAGAGCAAAAATCAACTTCTTGTGGATGAGAACGTTTAAGCTTCACATTTGATGTATCCACAGGAAATGCAGGAATCTATAATACCACCAAGGCTTTAACACACCTAAGTTAAGAAAGGTTCAAACTTGCATAATACATTAGTAGTTAGTAAAAATAAAACATAAAAATTAAAAATGAAAATCATCAGGTCAGTCGATGCGCCGTATCTTATAGAAGAAGATACGCCGTATCGAGCCTGGAATAAATATGAAATAAAAATAAAATAAAGGATAGGATGCGGCGCATCTGTTGTACCAGATGCGGCGCATGTGTTCACCAGACAGACTGTTAACAGTCTGTTGTAAAATGGCTCGTTCCACGGTTTATCTCTCACGTCCTCTCGTACTCTCATGCTGAACTTAATGCCAGTCTTTGTCAAGTATAATAAGAAATATAGACTGAAACATCAAATGCATATATGATAATAACGATTAGTACAATCCAAAAAGAATAATAATATGCGTGGAACAATGTCAATAAACAAGTAAAATCAAGAGATCAAGGGTCAGTGTGGTCGTGTGGGTGGGTCCCCGAAGTGCTGGCATCATCAGTCCTAGCCCGGACTCTGCGAGTGTATGCAAGTGTCACTCCTGCAACATGAGTACCATCCGGACGAGTGTGGGTAATACCCTGCTGCTCTAAAAGTCGGCTCACACTCGTAACAAGCCACTCCGAGTCCCTCCTCATACCATCTACAACGCCTCTCAAGGCTCTCAGCTCTCCCTCAACTGCCTCAACTCTCTGACTCACCGTGCGTACAGGTGCTGGTGGGGGTACTGGTGCCTGTGGCTCCTCCTGATGGGCTGGAGCAGCAGCCAGAGCTCCCTGGGGACCTCCCTGCTCCGCCTCTGGTCCTGCAGCTCTAGCGGGCCCCAATGCTACCCAAACGTAATCCCCCATAGCCAACTGATAGATCCCAAGTCTAACCAAATAATCCCTGTCAATAACCGGGAGATGGGTCACCACAACCTCCAGCCCTGCTGGAATCTCCTCTCCAATCACTCCAAAATGGCGGGCCAGCCTAGATACAAAATGCCCGCCAGTCATATGACTCCTCCGATCTCTCCCTGCAGCTGCACGATGGAGGTAATGTGCCAGAAAGTGGGGGATGTTCACCGAAAATCCTTCGTCCATGCTCCTGAGAAGGAAAAGGTCAAGAGTGGTCACCTTCTCAGGTGACTGACCTCTCCCAGCAATGGTCAAATCTATCATGCGGTGGCACAACCTCCTCATGGGCTCCCTGATCAGTGTGTAAGAAGGGGTGGAAGTAGTGATATCACCCCCCTGAAGAGATCCTATCCCAGTAATCTCCCAGCAATGCCCTATCAAGAACTGCCCTCAAGTTGTCAGCCCAGTACCTGTCAAACCCATCAGACTCAAGCTCCTCAGCAGTGTGTAACCCCATAGCCAGAATAAACTCCCTCATTGACATCTGCCTGTGCACTCCCCCCAACCTAAAAACCAAAGTGTCGGCAGTATCCAACTCTGTATCAGCCTCCCTGTAATGGACAGTACTGAAGAACTCCAACATAAGCTCCCTGATAAGAGGCTCATCGACCCCAAACAACCTCTCCCAAGCAAAAGATCTAAACACCACCTCATCATCAGCATCACTAACCACCATCTCCAACCTATGATGCAAACTATCAGCAGCATGCCCCGCTCCAATCAATCCAACATCAGCAATATCCAAAACCTGGACCCTAAATATTCTCTTAAAGTAAATCGAGTCTAGTCTCCGCAAGTAATCATCCAAAGTACCAGGAGTCAGTCCCATATTCTCGAAACGTAGCCACTGATGTCTGTGTGCAGCCTCTGGTAATGCCATCTGAAATAAATTTTCAAAGTTAGTAAACAGTCTGCAAATTAGGTATATACGGCGCATCTGATTTAATCAGTGCGGCGTATCTGCACAAAATATAAGGGATGCGGAGCAAGAAATGAGATACGGCGTATGGAGATGCGTCGTATCTAGATTAAGTAATACGGCGTATCTAAAATTTTATTAATTTGGAAATAGGTCGTTACGCCGCATCAATTAACCTAGATGCGCCGCATCTAAAAGCATATCAGTATAAAATAAAGGGGATCAGGCATGCTTTTCAAGAATCCGTATCCGTGACGTAAACTCCCACTTAATATCACAGTTTCATTTACCCATTATAAAAGTTCTAAAAGCTTATTACACCACCACTAATCCATTTTCCCACTAAAATTCAAAAATCGAATTCAAAACCCTAATTTATATTCAAATAAAACTAGGCCAGAAATCCAATGATTCATGCAAATTAAATACGGGGGAAATTATCTAATGCAAGTCCTAATCATATCTTTATATCATTTAAGCCCTAATCGAATTAATCACATAAACCCTAATTTTTATATTAAACAAAATTAAATCGAAATAGAATAATTACCTTAATTATATGATTAGGAGTAGGTTAAGAGATCGGATTAGAGGTTTGGTTTGAGAAAAATGCTCGGATTTAGGGTATAATTTTACTGTGTGTATGTTCTTAACTGTGTGAAGATTTGGGGTAAAAAATTTAGATCTGGCGCATTCCCGTCGTATTTATAGGGCAAAACGATGCGCCGTATTGAAAAATTGGAATGCGCCGTATCTATTTAATTTCGTTGACTGGTCAATGAGTCCTAGTTGGTCAGAGATACGGTGCTTGGGATATTTAGATCCGCCGTATCGCTATGTTAGTGAACGAAATTTAAATAAGGAACGTACCTTGGCCTCCGCAACACAATTCCTTATACATCAAATTGGGGTTAAACGGCATATGATATATATAAATCCAAGATAAGATCAACAAGTATATTCGTTTTATTAGTAATTATAATCTTATTGTTTAGTAGATAATGATTTGTCCCGGGGTTAGGAACAAATATCGTGTTTTAGCTTACAAAATCAAGATTATAAATGTATAGTGAAATTGAGAGAACTCTTTTTAAGACTAGGTGAATTATTGTAGAGGTTACCTGGAATAATTTCAAGAATTTAAGATGTTCTATGTTACCAGTACTGAGTTTTCCTCCACTCCTGTTGTCTTATTACAGCATTTAAGTCGTCAATGGTTTGATCACTCCAGCTATAATCTCCTAGTTTGGTTCAGAATGTAATCTTTCATGGTGATGCTTGAGTCATCATTTATCCTGAAAATAAACAACTTGTGCACGAGAGTAGCGGACCGATCAAAGTAAATATCAAAAATCAACTATATTTATCAAATTATATTCGTCGTATTAACAAAAGTTAATGCGCCGTATTTTCGTTACGTTTCAAAATACAAGATTTTTGATTCAGAAGATACGCCGTATCGACAGAGATCGATGCGTCGTATCTGTTTAATAATTCGAAAACTGTTTTTAATTAAAATAATAGATGCGCCGTATCTGCTAAAGCAGATGCGTCGTATCGCGTTATCGCTTAGAAAAAAATTTCTTATTAAAAACAGGTACGCCGTATCTTGGGGAAAAGATGCGTCGTATCGAATTAATTAAACGCGTTGTATTTTATAAAAATTAAACGCAATACGCCGTATCTAAGAAAATAGATGCGCCGTATCGTTTAAATAAGCTCAGTACAACGATAGCAGAACACAGAAAATACGAAAAATAAAAACAAATAAAAACAAACCAAAATAAACACAAATAAAAGAAAATAAAAATAAACACACGAAAACAGAAAATATGCAAATAATACAATGAATGCAATTTACCCTAATATACAACAGAGTTAGCGGTTAGATTAAAAATTAAAAAAGAAAAACCTAATTAAAATACTAATCAAATTAACAGATAATAACAATTCACTCCCCGGCAGCGGCGCCAAAAACTTGATGCGTGCGTGCGAGTGCTCTAATTTATACCCACGGTATGTCGTTGTGGTTTTAGCAGTATTCAAGTTTTAAATTTATATTTAGCCGACTTATCAATAACACACACACTTTAACGAGCAGTGTACCCGGTCAGTATGAATATAATGGTAAGTAGAGTGTCGATCACTAAGAGTGGAACGTATTATCTAGTTATTCTAATCAGTATTTTAATATCTTAAGTTAGCTATACAACCTAATCTAACGCAAGGGGGTTCAGCCGGAGAGACTGGCACGGTTTGGTTGCAATTAAATAATAAACTAACTAATAGGCACGAATCAGCGAATAGCACACACGTACACAGATAAATACTCGAGACAATAAGAAGACCTGTCCTGATAGTTAAGTAGCTTGTCACTTGTTTTATTGCTAGTTTTATATGAAGTGTATAGTTCGATGCAACGCACTGAGATTAAGTCCTTTCTCGTTGGTTCTAATCTTATCGGCGAGTAAACCCTTAATGATTACTTATGACTATCCTATTTATCTTTCTTCCTACTTTTCTACAGACGATAGAATGCATAGGCGATCTAATAAATAGGCGAGGGCAGAGGCATGGCGACCCGATCAACGCTCAGCTAGACACAGAGGTTATCAATGCACTAATAAAAGTCACCAAAGACATCAACATATAAACTTTAATTAATGGGAAAGCAGTTTTAAGGGAGTGCAACCTTTCCGTTGTCACATTACACAAGCCACCAATCCTGATGAATTAAAGTTTACTAATACAATAAAACAAAACTACTTAATGAATTAAATACATGTAGGACCTTCTTACAGCTCTTGTATCTTCGTTCAAGGTGTGTCTTGTGCTGCCACTTCGACTGAATTCGTCCTAGGGTTTCTGTGGTCTTCGGTCTTCTTCGGTATTAGCCTCTTTAAATTCGTCTGGTCTTGGGGTATTTATAGTTTCTGTCTGAGGGTAAGATGCGACGCATCTAATAAGTAGATGCGGCGCATTGACTTAACTTCGCGTGGGGTCTAAGATTAATATATTCAGAAATATTCGTACACCGCCAGAAGATGCGGCGTATCTCCATTCTTAGATGCGGCGCATGTCCTTGCTGTCTTGGATAATATCTTGTGAAATCTCGATAGTGATGCGCCGTATGTAATAAGTAAGATGCGGCGTATCTGGAGCAGAATGTCTTGATCTTGTACATTTCAGTAGACTCTTAACTTCATGCTTGTTTTGCTCCATAATTAGTCCAAAATCGCCAAGTTTCACCAAATGCTTGTTTTTACCTGAGAATTACAAAAGTAAACATTAACGTATCGATTCTCACAGATAATATAATAAAACAAGTTAAATAAATAGGATAAATGACGGTAATAAAATGTACTTATTTGAGTTCATCACTTTACCAATAGCCGTTTGCTTTGGACTAGCCAACTCTTCACAGTTAGATATGGTGAGTTGATAACCATACAATTTTTGGTAAATTGTCAACTATGAACGGATTTGATTAGTCTTTACCAGAAACCATTTGCTCTAGACTAGTTGGTTCTTATGTGGGTTAGACATGGTGAACCAATAACCATTTGTTGTGTGCTCAGAACATCACACACTTTGAGCTCCAAAGCATCAAATACTTAATTTCCAAACTCCAATCAACCTGCAATTGTTAGTCCAACAATAGAAAACAAAGTGCAAAGCACTTGTCTCATAACATAATAAGCATATGACTAACATTACACATAAACAAGGAATCAATATCCTTGGGGAACCCAAGCCATCACTGACTTTGGTTTTCCTCTTGCATCAATATAATTAAACCTTTTTAGAACAGTTGGAGAACCATTAGATTGAAGTGGTCTCCAAACCCATGATGCTGATGCATTAATGCCATTGCCCATATTTCCCTTAGCAGTGTTTTTAAAACTATCAGTATTAACTGCTTGCCTAGCAGTATGAACTGCTGGGTTTGCAATTTCAACCTTAGGTTTCCAAATTTGATTCTTTACAACTGCTTGGTTGTTAAATGGCCTTCTAGCAGTTGATGGTGCAGATTTGAAAAATGTTTTTGCACTTTGAACTGCTTGTCTTGGGTAAAAGATCTGATTTGGTCTAGCAGTATGAACTGCTAGTCTAGCAGTGTGAACTGCTCTTGGTACAGACCTTAAAAGAATTGATCTAGGTATTCTAGCATTTGTAGGGTGAGTGGGAGGTCTTACTGAGTTCACCCTAGGACTTGAATACCTAGTTACCCATTTGTTGCAATAAGCTGCAAGATGGTCAAAGCTACCACATGTAAAACAAGCTTTCCTATAACAGACAAAATCATCACCTAGTTGGTGAGACTTGAGGTTGTTCCAATTCCTTTGGTTACCTCTGGGCTTGTTTGTGGTTCTATACATTTCAGCATACCTAACTGTTTTCCTAGCAGTATTAACCTTTGACTCAGGCCTAACAGTTGTATTCTTGACCACCTTTGGAACTTTTGGTTCCTCTACCTTAACACTATCAGGTTTAATCTGATCCTGATCACTCTCATCATCATGAAAAGTCCAAGACCTATCAGAAGACACCTTGTCCTTAGAGAGTGATTTATCACTTGCACTCTCAAATCTTACTTCTACAGGCTATTCAACTACTCCTTTTTCTTTTGGTTTTGGTCCATATTCCATCTTAGGTAGTTGAAATTCTTCCAAACCTGTATGTTCAAGGTCAATACCTGGAGGAACAGGTATTCCTCTGTGAGGAGGTGGAACAGATCTATAACCTAGACCTGATTTAGCCTTGTTGAGAATTTGACATTCAATTATCTTCTGAACACCTTTTGATGTATATTCTAAAGTGTCAACACTTAACTGAATGTTCTCTTTAGCTTTCTTAACCTTATCCAATTCATCTTTCAACACACTAATTTCAGCATCTCTAAAAAATATGTCCCTTTTAAGTACAGCTACAGTTTCAGAAAAAGTATACTCATTACTTTTATAATGAACATTTTGTTCTTCTAAAACAGCTAAACCCCTTTTATGATTTTCCAAATTAAAATGGGTCTTGTTTAGCTCTATTCTCTGTTCATCATAATGTTTCCTAAGTGTTTCTAATTCTTTTAAAGCATCACATGATTTAGAACATTTAGAAACTTGTACCTCAGAATCTGAGAAAGCCATGAGAGCCATCTCTGTAGGTGCTTCTGCTTCCTCCTCTACAATGTAGCTCCAGTCAAACCCTAAGCCATCAATGGCAACCATAGCCTTTGAGCTTGAGTCTGTAATCTGAACAACTCTTGATCCTGTTGACTTGCCTTCATAGCCCTTATTCCTTGAGTCCTGCTGCCTGGGCTTCTTGCACTCCCTAGAAAAGTGACCCATCTTGTGGCAATTGTAGCACTCAATCTTTGACTTTTCATACCCAGCAACATCATTGATGTTTATGATTATCTTCTTTCCTGTTCTCTTCAAAAATCTCTTAGCCCTCATGCTAAGAAGAGAGAGCTGCCACTTGATGTCCATCTCTTCAATGTCATCATCATTGATCTCTTGAAGGTCTTCATGAGTCAACATACTTCCATTGTGCTGAGTAGTTAGGAAAGCACAATAGGTATTTTCATCCAAAAGTCCATTAGCACTGCTTGAGGTAATAGCAGTACCAACATTTGAACTAGCAGTACCAACTGCTCCAGCAACTTGAACTTATTCTACTGAACTTGAGGTACTGGGAGTTGACAGAAAGGCCAAATTCCCTGAGCTTGAACTTGTTCCAGCATTCTTCTTTATATCATGCTCCACTATTTTGAAGTTGCTATAAAGATCTATTAAGCTCATGGAATCTATATCAGGCTTGTTCTTCCATACAACAACATGCATACCCCATTCAGCTAGTAGACTTCTTAAGAATTTTGAGTTTAAGTCCTCCTGAGGTATCTCTATTCCAAGAATAGAAAGCTGACTCACTAGCTTCTGATGTCTGTTGAACATATGATCTAGTGACTTATTGCTTGTTGCTGAGAAGTTCTCAAATTGTTGCTTGAGAAGAGTCTTCTGAATTTTCTTGGTGGCTTCATTCCCACCATATCTGGCAACAATCGCCTCAAATAATGATTTGGCATCCTTGAACTTGCTAAAGTTCAGTAGTTGATCATTGGGTAATGTCATCATGAGCATACTCCTTGCCTTGATGTCATTCTTGTACTAGGCCTTCTTTTCAGCAGTAATAGGCTTTGTCTGCACTGTAGTCACAGATTTACAATCTTCAGTTGTTGTTGTGGTAGGAGGCTTGAATGAATTCCCTTCTTCTATGATCTCCCAGAGTGCATAGTCCTGAATTGGAAAAATTGTTCAATTCTCAATCTCCACATATCGAATTCATTAGGCTTAAGCATAGGAAACTTTGCAGCAACATTGGTTGTGGTAGTCTCCATGTCCATCTTCTTCTGAATCAAATTCGTCTGGATCTTCTAATTCAAAGTATCAGAACCTGGCTCTGATACCACTTGACCGGATCTAAACACACTCCTTGTGTTAGATAGATACTTTGAGTAATATTAACTAGCACGCGGAATTTACTAGCTAACACTTAGAAGATTATTCGTATTTGTATGTATGAATGAATGAAACAGTGTATGAACAAGAGACAATGTTTTTCTTCCAAAACTATTCAATATTATATTAATAATACGAGTGATCTCCTATCACTAGGGTTTACAACCTTGAATCTACCAATAATCTCGTTTCACTAATCGTTCTTCTATATCAACCTAGGATATCCTTCTATAGACCAAGGATTCCTTTCCAAGTAAACTAATATTCGTATAACTCTAATACTATAAGATATACACAATATCTTTTCCATACTTATCCTATTACACGTTTACAAAATCATAAGCAGTACTAACCATATATACTAGCAGTACTAACTGACTTAGTATTGTTAGTGTATTCTTTATCAGTTGTAACTTTTCCTCTGGCAGTACTAACTGTTTATGTTTAATTCCCAACAATTTACTAGGAAGAAGGCAGAATCTAGTTGGACATGGCAACATTGGTTACAACATAAACCTACTTTTAATTGGTTACCAAAGATGTATAACAACTGTGCTACTAACCCAACGGGATCCACCGTTACTAACTCTGCATCTGTGTCATCTTCTTGTGATGCAGGTGATTCAAATTGTACTATGGATTGTTGATAGCAGATGTTCCCAACACATGACAGGCAACTTAAAACTTCTAGTAAACTTTGCCATAAAGTTCATAGGAACTGTCAGGTTCGGGAATGATCATTTCGCCGCTATAATGGGATATGGGGATTATGTTAACGGGAACATCAAAATCAGCCGTGTATACTACGTTGAAGGCCTTGGACATAACCTTTTCTCCGTAGGGCAGTTTTGTGATGGGGATTTGAAAGTTGCATTTAGGAAGAAAACCTGCTTTGTTCGCGACCTACACGGAAATGACCTTATGACAAGAAAACGCGGAACAAGTCTTTACACCATTTCCTTGTCAGATATGACCGTATCTTCTCCGATTTTCTTGCTCTCCAAGGCTCATTATACAAAAGCATGGCTATGGCATAAACGTTTGTCTCATTTGAACTTCAAAACTATGACATAACTTGCTCGTCATAAGTTAGTAGACGGTCTTCCAAGATTCCGGTATGCCAAAGATCATCTCTGTCCAGCTTGTGAATAAGGGAAAAGTACTCATGCTCACTTTCCTCCTAAAACTTAGCACAGTACGGATCATGTACTCCAACTTCTTAATATGGATCTTTGTGGCCCAATGCATGTTCAGAAAATCAATGGGAAGCGATATATATTGGTAATCGTGGATGATTTTTCGAGATGGACTTGGGTCCACTTTCTTCACACCAAAGATCAAGCCCCTTCGATGATCATTACCTTTCTCACTAAAATTCAGGTTCAGATCCGCAACACCGTCCGAAAAGTCAGAACAGACAACGGAACTGAATTTAAGAATCACACCCTTCGTGAGTTCTTTGAGAAAGTAGGAATTAAACACCAAACATCAATTGCACGCAGCCCAGAACAGAACGGAGTGGTCGAAAGACGAAACCGAACGTTACTAAAAGCCGCAAGAACGATGTTGATAAATGCTCAATTACCGGATTACCTCTGGGCTGAAGCTGTCTCCACCGCCTACTACACCCAAAACTGATGTATGATCACCAAAAGGCACAACAAAAACCCATATGAACTTGTTTACAGAAGAAAACCGAACATAAATTACTTTCATGTATTTGGGGCTCTCTGTTACCCAAATAATGTTCGTGACGACCTTGGAAGTTAAAAGCCAAAGCTGATATAGGGATTTTTGTTGGATATTGTGAGAATTCCAAAGGATTTCGTATCTGGAACCGTCGAACCCGAGAAATTCAAGAGACCATACACGCTCATTTCGATGAACTTACGGACATGGCTTCAGAGCAAAACAACTTAGGACCCGATTCTAACCGTCTGAACTTCCCTGATCAATCAGCTGCACCTCTCTCTCTCAATCGTAAAGACTTGGAAGATTTGTTTGCTCCGCTACTTGATGATTCTCTCGTTAGTCGTGCTTCTGAAGTATCCACCAGTTCCGCCGCAAAACCCGTCAACATTCAAGCACCTGATACATCAGTAACTACTACAACAGCAGTTGCTGAAGATGCACCACCAACAGAAACATCATCATCAGTAGAACAAACAGATTCAAATACTGTGACTGCAGCTATTGATCCCTCTCTATCTTCTGAAGTACCCACACCCGCAAATTATGTCGAAAATGCTTTCTTCAATCCATTTGCTCCGGCTCCCACCATTCCAGATATTGCCGAGTCTTCAATGAGCAATTTGGATCCGTCAAATTTGCACCAAAATTTTCAACACTACCTGTCAACCCACAAATGGACTAAGGATCACCCTCTAGTGAACGTGATTAGCAACCTAGAAAACCCAGTCATGACACGAAAAAGACTCCACACAGACAGTGAAACTTGCATTTATGCACTCACCATTTGTCAAGCAGAACCAAAAAACATTAAAGAAGCCCTTACTTACGACAATTGGATTGAGTCAATGCAAGAAAAACTTGATTAATTCAAGCGTCTAGAAGTTTGGGAATTGGTAGAAAGACCGGATGGAGTGTACGTTGTCAGACTGAAATGGATCTTGAAGAGCAAGTTGGATGCTGATGGCACGGTTATTCGTAACAAATCTCGGTTGGTTGCTAAAGGATTCAGTCAAGAAGAAGGTATCAACTTTGAGGAATCTTTCGCACCAGTGGCAAGACTTGAGGCCGTTCGAATGTTTCTAGCATATGCAGCTCACAAGAACATAACCGTATATCAAATGGACGTGAAGACGGCATTTCTCAATGGACAACTCCGTGAAGAGGTGTACGTTACACAACCAGAGGGCTTTGTCGATCCAGAACATCCGAATCACGTGTACCGGCTCAAGAAAGCCCTCTATGGCCTTAAACAAGCCCCGATGGCATGGTACGATAAACTATCTGCATTTCTACTTGCTAATCATTTCACTAAAGGATCAGTTGACCCAACATTGTTTATACAAAAACATGGGGAGGACATATTGATTGTTCAAATTTATGTGGATGACATCATTTTTGGGTCTACCCATGAAAAGTACTCAAATGCTTTCTCTAGATTAATGAAACAAAACTTTGAGATGTCCATGATGGGTGAACTTAAGTTCTTCCTAGGACTGCAAGTTTATCAATCACCCCGTGGTATTTTCTTAAACCAGTCCAAATATGCTCAAGAGATTTTGAAAAAACATGGCATGACAAGCTGTGACACCTATAATACACCAATGTCTGCATTATCTCCTAAGCTAGATGTTGATTTACATGGGACACCAATTGACCCTACCAAATACCATAGTATGATTGGGTCACTCATGTATCTAACAGCTAGTAGACCAGATATAGTATTTACCACATATCTTTGCTCCCGCTATCAGTCTAGACCAACTGAATGACACCTCTCTGAGGTTAAGAGAATCCTTTGATACATAAGGGAACCATTCATTTGGGGATCTGGTATCCGAAGGATTCTGGTTTTGAACTTATTGCCTTTTCAGACGCTGACCATGAAGGATGCTTAGAGACAAGGAAAAGTACATCTGGGGGAGTGCAATTCTTAGGTAACAAGTTTGTATCTTGGCAGTCAAAGAAGCAGGATTGTACATCACTATCATTAACCGAATCAGAATACGTAGCTATGTCAGCATGTTGTGCTCAAGTCATCTGGATGAGGTCACAACTAATGGATTATGGATACGTCTTCAACAAGATTCCGATGTATTGTGATTCCAAGAGCGCCATTGCTATCTCATGCAACACAGTTCAGCACTCAAAGTCCAAGCATATTGCTCTTCGTTATCACTTCATCAAAGAGCATGTGGAACAGTGTACAATTGAACTTTATTTCGTGGGTACAGAATACCAACTGGCAGACTTATTCACCAATACTTTGCCTCATGCAAGATTTGTCGAATTAGTTCACCAGATTGATATGAGATGTTTGACTCCAGATGACTCGGAAAATTTTCTTAAAAACAATTAACCGAGTCAAACATCAAAACTATCTTTGTAAATAATTTTATGAAAAACACAAAAATATTTTCACTTTAAACTTCATCTTCACAAAAAAAAAAAAAAAAAAAAAAAAAAAAAAAAAAAAAAAAAAAACATGCATGTAAAAAAATTCATCAACACTTTGTTCATTTCAACACATTATCAATTATTTCTGAACAAGTGTTGAGGGGGAGAAAGAAATTCAAATTTTAAAATTTTTTCATTAAATTTGTACTTGCATAATTTCTTTAAAATTGTTGCTTCAAAAAGAATGGTGGTAAAATCATCTGAGAAATACCCTCCTTGATCTCAAAATTTGTTTTCAAAAACTCATAAGTCGAGGGGGAGTATTAAAGTTGTTAGTGCCAATTAAATGTTAAGTATAAACTTTAAAATTGTGAGTTAGGACTTAAAATGAAAAACAACATGGTTTAGGGACTAAATGTGACAAAAATAGGAAAGATGAAAAACTTTTAACAAAAAGGGTTAAAATGCATTTACTACACCATAACCACTGTCAGAAATATCAACCACCGCATTTACTTTTATTACCATATTTTAATCATATCTTTATTCTCCCCCTCAAAAATAGCATATTCATATTGTTTTTGTTAAACTTTTTGCGTAAAATATGCGTTTTGAGGTTTACGGGAAGAATTTCAAGAACTTTTTGTAGTTTAGAACAAAGATTTTAAGTTTCAAGTACTCCCCCTTGACAAGGGAATACTTGTTCTATTGAGCAGAATTTTGAAAATACTTAGAAAAATTCTTGTTAATTCTACTCAATAGTAAGAAGCTTCCGCTCCTTATATGAGGATTGTGGCACTGAAGCGTACCACAGGGTCCTTTCATTACAAGTACGGGTTGTGCACTGTGATGTGTGCACAAGCCATGATCAATTAGTCAATCAAGCAATATGAATCAAAGAATGTATTTAACTCTTACATCATCCCTAATTTCTGAATGCAGTGTAGATTGGATCAGGTCGTTGGAAGTTCCTGATCCAATCTACACTTCATTCAGAAATTAGGGATGATGTAAGAGTTAAATACATTCTTTGATTCATATTGCTTGATTGACTGATTGATCATGGCTTGTGCACACATCACAGTGCACAACCCGTACTTGTAATGAAAGGACCCTGTGGTACGCTTCATTGCCACAATCCTCATATAAGGAGCGAAATCTTCTTACTATTGAGTAGAATTAACTAGAATTTTTTTAAGTATTTTCAAAATTCTACTCAATAGAACAAGTATTCCTTGTCAAGGGGGAGTACTTGAAACTTAAAATCTTTGTTCTAAACTACAAAAAGTTCATGAAATTCTTCCCGTAAACCTCAAAACGCATATTTTAATCAAAAAGTTTAACAAAAACAACATGAATATGCTATTTATGAGGGGGAGAATTGTAACACCCCGACCCCTCAAAGATATGATAAAAATATGGAAATAAAAAGTTGAAATCTCGTATGAGCTCGACTCAGAATTGAACCCTCGAATTGACGACATCAAAAGTTAGTAATCGAAAGGACATGTCCGGGATGGGTAATAATTTCAAGCCGGTTTATCCGGTGATGTAAAGTGTCTCGCAAAGGACGTGTCTGAGTAGAATGTACCGATTTCGAGATATTTTCCTTGAATATGATCGGGACGGGTAATAATTTCAAGCTAGTTTTACTAGTGATGTAAACGTGTCTCACAACGATCATGTTCATTGAAAATTAATCAATTCAAAAGGTACTAACTCTACTCGACATGTGCAAATTTACCTTAAATACTTATGAGCACATGTTAAGGGGGAGTATTTATGAAAATCACAAAACTCTCAAAGTACAAACAACAACAACAACAACAACAACAACAACAAACCCAACAACAACAACAACAACAACAAAAAACCCAATCCCGCCGGGGCAGGGTATGGGGGAGGTAGAATGTAGACAGATCCTACCCCTACCCCCAGGAGAACCCGGGAGTAAGGAGACTGCTTCCACAGTATTAACAAAATATGTTTTTACAATCATAAGCACTTTGAGAGATTTTCAAAAAGATTTGTTTCTGGCCACAATAGGATAGTCATGGAGTTATAAGGTGACTAAGGTTAGGAAAAACCGTCCTATGATCTACCAGAGCCGGAGGGATCTACCCAAGGACAATACCAATAGTTTAGTACTAGAAAAGTCCTAGGTATGATTGAAAAAAAAATGAGAAAAGAAATGAAAGGGGAAAGAAGGGGTTGAAGAATGAAAAAGAAAAGTAAAGAAAAGGGTGAAAAGAAATAGCCCTCCATTTGATCAACCTTAGGGCAGACACCGGGTTCAATACATATGCTACTGGTTGTTACTACGGTAACACCGGTATTGAAGATTAAGCCATCATGGACCCAATGACGCACTCCACTAAACCTTCTAGCCCCTCAGGTGTCTCTCAAAAGACACTTGTTTTATTTCACACGGAGAACCCTTCATTATCTATCGACCTCTCACTCCGAGATGTGTTGATATTGAAAAGGAGGTAATCTGCTCCATGCCTCCGACGACTAAAAACCAATGAGCACTTTATCGAGTCTAGAGCCACGAGATACATCAAAGATCTCATAGGTACACTTAGTACTTCTACACTGGTTGTTCAACAAAAGGAACACTAGTTGTAAATTATAAGAGTGTCCTTCGCAGATCTTAGCAATATGCCGAGAACATTCATGAGAGAATTCATAAATTCTTATTCTTAGTGATTGAATGGAAATCCTGCCAGGGTCAACATCAAACAGCCCTGACAGCAGGTCACTTCGGTAATCTCTTGTGGATTACGCTCAGTGTTAGCTCCAAAATGGTCTACGGTCATGGAGTGATACTTCGGTATGCTTCAGCGGCTCACTGAGTCGTTGATGCACTTCGGTGTACCTGTGTAAGCCCTTTCGGGGGTATCCTGTTCAGAACGGCCTGGGCTAGGATTAGAGAAAGTCTTCACACTATGCTATTGACGATCTCGAAGTCCGAATCTGTAAGTGCCGGATGATTTATTGCTAACTGTTTACATTGCAGGTAATCATGGAGACCGGGAGTTCCACCACCACCATTTCCATCATGCTCATATCCTGAAGCAAAGTTCTCACAAAGACTAAGGAATAACAAAAGTTCAAAGAAATTAAAGAAAAGTCAAAGATCAAGTATGTCAAACTTTCACAAGTCAAAGACTGAAGCTTATGAAGTGAGAACTACGTGAGAGATGAAGAACAAAAATCAAAAGACATATGAGCATGGTGGAAAATACGTAAAGACATCAAGATGAAAGAACGTCGGTGGAAGGCAGATCGAGACAATACCATATCATATCACAACAAGAACGAAGAACAAAGATTCTAAAGACGTCAAAAGCCAAATAAGCAAAGATGACATTGAGCAACCTAGATGACCAGCCTTAGGGGGAGATTGTTGGGAACACGTTTAAACATAATTCAAGTCTTGGTCATATTCATTGTATTTAGGTTGTATGAATTGGGTTCTATATTAGCGTTAAAGCCCACGGATCATTAGGAGCCCATGGGCCGTGTGGCCTTATGAATTGTTTCTAGAAGTAATCATGCATTTGTCGCCCCAGCTTTTCTTCTATAAATAGAAGACATATGCATGCATTATAGTTGTTGGTTTATTTTACTATTGTGCCAAAACCTTGTCAAGTTCTATATGTGAATAAATCATCCTATTCTCTTCATCTAAATCTCTCTATCTCTCGTTATTACTTTATCATACGTATTGTTCATTAGTTGTACGTGATTTACATCTTGTGTTAAAGCGAGATTAGGACCTATCATTTAAATTTTCATTTTTTATTGTTTTAAAATCTTTATATTTTTAAATCTTTGACCTTAATACCCAAATTAGTTTACTTTTTGTAACATATCTCCATGAGAGTGTTTTGTGGTTAAGATTTATTTTATGAAGATTAGTTTGTCTTTTTATTTTTAGCTTTTTATTATAAAAGCTTACTTTAATCATTGTTAGTGCAAATATTACGATATTTAAACTAAACGATTTCTTCGGTTTTAATAATGACAAACATGTAACTTGTAATACATAATGTAAAATGTGCAAGTTACTTGTAAACACAAATCATCAATGCATACTTACATCAACACCTCCCGACGTCTCAAGTATGCTTCAACGAAGTCGTAGATTTCCATCCCGACATAAATCAATCAAGGTATGGACAAACAAATCTACTACTTGACAAATGATCAAAGGATTTTATTTTCCTAAACTTCACATTTTTAATGTGACAAAACATTTTTTCAAAAATATATTTCACAAATTATTTTTGAATTAAAAAGAAATGTTTTATTTTGAAAAATATGTTTGAAAATCCCAACAGTCAAATCTCCCCCCAAAACAGCTCCTAACTTTCCCAAATAAACCTTCCCCACTAAACACAAACGAAGGAGCGTCTACGGAACCATTAAATAGATACGGCTCCACTAAATTTAGTGGAGCCGTCGGGTATTTAGTGGAGCCGTGGGTCTGTAACGGTCAGATTTTCCATTTCCTATAAATAGTGGACCATTCCATACTTCCAACTTGATTTTTCCAGTCCTTTTTCTCTGGTCTTATCCCTCTTTACTTAGATAACTTTCTTTGATCATTTGGAGAGTCTTAGGTTGTTTAAGAGTGATCCAATCATCCACTCAAGTGATCCTCTTCATTCCTCTTGATTAGCAAGAGAAGAACACAAAGTATCCTAGATACAAAGTGTTGTCATCCCTCTTGATTAGCAAGAGAAGAACACAAAGTATCCTAGATACAAAGTGTTGTCATCCCTCTTGATTAGCAAGAGAAGAACACAAAGTATCCAAGTAGATACAAATTGTTGTCATCCCTCTTGATTAGCAAGAGAAGAACACAAAGTATCCAAGTAGATACAAAGTGTTGGAGTTGTTAGGTCTTGTAACATTTGTTACACTCTTGATTGTATCATAGAATACATCAAGATTACTTTTCTTTTGTGAGAGAGTGAGTCAAGATCATTGTGATCTTAAGAGATAGTGAAGATCTCTTGAAGCCATTGGGCTTGTGTGATTGATCATGTGGATCAAGGGTAGATCAGGTAGATCGTGGTAGATTGGTGCTAGCTAAGATTAGCACTCGACATCTAGCTTAGTGTCGGAAATAGGATAAGCGACGTGTATGGTGTAGATCGGGTAGATCGTGGTAGATTGGTGCTAGCTAAGATTAGCACTCGACATCTAGCTTAGTGTCGAAAAACAAGTTAAGCGACGTGTACGGTTTTCTCCGCCTAAAGGGAGTTTGTTGATTAGTGAAGTAACTCTCGAGTTGGGTACTCAGGGAGTGGAGTAGGGTGAAGAGGAGCTTTGTGACCGAACCACTATAAATCACCGTGTCCGTTTTGCGCCTTCTAACTTATCTCTTTACTTTCATTTCATTAGTTATCGCTTTATATTTATATTTGCATTGCATATGTGTTTGTGTGGCTTGTTGCTCATGTAGTGATTGATCATGTATGTTCCATGGTTTGATTGTGCATATATTGTAGTTTACTATAGTCATCTCTAGATGCTATATACTCATTGTTGACACTCTTCATATTACGTCACACTTGATCGGGTGTTTGATACAAAAGTTTTAAGTTTTTAAATGGAAACGTATTCACCCCCCCCCCCCTCTACGGTTTCCACAATTGGTACCAGAGCCACGTCGCTCAAATTTTTAAAACAAATGGTTTTCAAATTTGAGTACGATCCATGTATCAAATTACCCATGAAGGTGATAAAAATATGAAAAGTATTTAGTTGCTTAATACTTACAAGTTTTGTTGTTAAGTATACTTTGTCATACTAGCTTGAAGGTTTTCTTAAACCACTAAAAGAACAGTGTCTTTAAGTGTCCAGTCATGTTTTCAGAACGAGTCATTAAGTCATGCAGTTCTGAATCAGAAAATAGACCACGGTACCACTGAACATTGTACGGTACCGTTATATTTAATGGTACCGTGGGTCATTTAACGGTGCCGTGCATCTGATTGTCTGTTTTTCATTCTTGGTTCATTTTAAAAAATCCATATAAAATCAACCATGAGTCTGTACGAGTCGTGTCGCCCATCATTTTGAATGATGTTGAGTCTACTTTCATTTGAGAAACATTTTTATGAATTAGTTCTAAATGAAAGTATGTTAAAGTCCTTGATTTTCAACTAAAGTTCTTCTGGTCATGCAGTTTGCGTAAATTTTTGGTCAAACTGAAAAAGGGCGATTCAACTTTTAAACCTTGACATGTTTTCAAAGTGCTCAGCAAAAATATTTGAAATGGGGAGGAAACCAATTCATTGTCAAATAAAATCAAGCTTAGTATACATTGTTATACCTAATACACAAAATGACGATAAGTATTTTTGTGTTTAAATTGCTATTTGCTTATTATATTTTTTTCGGTTTATGCATTTATAAGGCTCATGCTAAATCACTTGCACTATATTAAGTAATTAGTTTGCATTGCATATAGGCATCAACCATTTGTCTTGCATTTGTTGCAAGTTCTTAAAATGGTTTAGTAACTTTCTTAGGAATAGAAACTAAGTTGGTAGATCATGTGTGTCGAAAGATATTGTCTTACACAATTATTTTTCCAAAGGTTTAAGTGTAAAAAGTATATCACCCCAAAACACTTAACACTTTCATAAAATCCGTAACATGATCCTTAAAACATCACATCATTTTGTCTTGTTTGACCATGGGTTGTCTAAACAAGATAAAAGGTCATTTTAATACATTAGTATTTAAGTAAAAGAAAATGTATTAAACTTGCATTGATTTAACACACATACAAAATGTTTTAAACATTTAGTATTTTACGTATGTGGTATAAAAATGGTTAAGATAATTATTTTTATACTAATGAGGTGTCGAAAAACTAAGAGTATTATACATAATAATCTAAATAGTTTTTCTCAAATAAAAATAAATGACAATATCAAAGTAGTAACTTAGTTTGTCATTAACCTCACACATACAACTAGTGTTAAAATAAATGGAACACACTCCTTAAATTTTTATTTTCTTTTTAAAAAGGGAGTGATTGTGAGGGTCAAGAAAGATTTCGAGTATATATCAATTCATTATTCAAATTATGATTGATATCATCATCGAATCTAATTGACAAGTTTTCGAGTGTGGACATGAAATTGGAGTCATTATTTGTTTAGCTTCAAGATAACATCAAAACATGATGAAACATATTATCTTGAATCTACATACTCAATCACACTCGATTGTTATGAAAATAATGACGTCCTCTCAAGACGAAAATAATATGCATCGGATCATAACTCACACTTGTGTTGAAGATGCCATATTGAGTCTTGTTGTCCAATAGTTGTGTTCCAAACATTAAACTAATATGTTTAAAAGATGCATAAAATACACAACTAAGTAGGAGTGACAACTTGGATGTTTCATCCGAAATATACAAGTAATTTACATTGCAATGCAATTAGTAAATGTGTCATTTCCGAAAAACCAAACAAGAGCAAACAAACAACCTATGTAAACTTTGCTCATGAACGACTCAACACTCAATGTCACATGTCTAGTAAAAGTGTCACACATAATATGTTATTAACTATTATGTAAGTCATCAATCTTTGAGAATATCACATGTATTTCTCTTATCAAAAGATTGACAAAGGATAACTTATATCCCATGCATCTTATTTTCTTTGTGACATGAATGGTTATGTTACAAGAGAATACATTGCATCCTGTTAACAAATATAGGATATTAGAGTTGAATAATAACCTAATACGTCATGTGTCATTGCATAAACAAGTAAAATTAGTCATACACTAAAATACTTGTTTCACAAAGCATTCATAAGAGTGATAAGTTTCCTCTTAGAAAAGCATACTTGTTGAAATAAATAGTATGTCTCATTTTAAATAAAATGCTCACAAGATCTATTGAGGTAAGTAACCTTTACTAGATTCTCACTCGAGATATGCAAAGGAGCATTCTTGAAACACACACGATGTAGTAGATTCTACATTGTATAACATTAGAGTGTCTCTTGGTTCTAGGAAACCAAATCATGTTAAAATAACATGTAACAACTCAACAAACAAAGATGTTGTCCAAGAGATCATAAAATACACCATCTCCATCAAATAACATCTAAATCTCAAACACGAAATTAAAATATTTCGCTTGCCTTTGTTAGGAGTTGTGTAAGACATGTCATTCTCTTAATCGACCTTCAAAGTATGGTTAGTTGAGTCATATTAGGTCACGTATTAGCGAAATAAGCTAATATCATCTTTGCTACACTTCAATAGGCAAATATAGGAATTTGAAATTTTCTAATATAAGAATGACTACTGGAGAACCTATCGCACTAGAAATTCAATTTGACCTAACGGTTGAATTGCTTCCAGGAGAGAAGTTGGGTTTGTGGTATAACCCGTAAAAATGGTCGTGTTCAGCCTTAATTGAGCACCACTAGTGATTGTCTCATACTCATTCTCTAACTTGAAAAATTTTCATTCCTACATTTGACTAGAGATAGTTTGCATCATTGAACTATATCTCCCATTAGGATGTCATCTTGAACAAGTAGTAATTAGGATCTGCCTTAGCAAACCTAGATTGCTTGCATCCCACATACATGTTTCAAAATGATAACATGTTCTCATAAGACATGATTAAATGTCTTCATGATCTTAAATGCTAAATGATTATCATGTTTTGCATGATGTTTGCATTTATTCCTTATGTGCATTTTACTTGATTTACTTGTAAAGTTTGCACCCACACTATGTTCTTTTGACACATTAGGAATTAGGTATGCCCATCACTATGAACCCTAAGAAGTCATAGAGCCATACACTAGTGTCAAAACCCATAAGTCAAAGTAGTCGCGAAGTTACCCAAATTCCCCAGTCATCACTTTGCCTTCTTCCAAGTAATACACCTTTTTGTCATGGGAAGGTTAGGAACAAACCTAGTAGAACTCGGAGTAGGGTTGACAACTTAAATATTTCATCCGAAATATTCAAGTAAGTTTAACTTGCGATCGCAATTGTTAAATGTCATATCCGAAACATCATACTCAAGCCTTTTAACAACATATGTTAAAACGCTCATCCAAAGGACTCACGAGTTACTATATAAGTAATTAGTAGTTCCTTTCATCCTCGTGTGAATATACACGTCTTAAGATCCCAAACCCTGCTGCAAATCAGCACCATAGGCCTAGCTTTACATCTTTCAAAACCCCATGAAACACTCACGTGCGAAGCACATAGAAACCCTTAAATCAACCAAACCTCTCAACCGAGAATCCCCTTACCATCTCCGTCTAGGTCTAGGAATGATGGAACATTTTCCATAAAACTTATGACTATTTAAATATTTCACTGGAAATATTAAAGTCATCTCTCGTACCCTTCTTATGATTACTTGAATATTTCACTGGAAATATTGTAGTCATCTCGTGCGTCTTGTCTCATGACTCTTTAAATATTTCACTGGAAATATTGAGTCATTCTTTAAATCCCTCTCATGACTATCTAAATATTTCACTGGAAATATTAAGTCATCCCTCACGTTCCTTGCATGATCCCTTGAATATTTCACTGGAAATATTGAGATCATCTATTCTATTTTGTGTCATGACTTTTAGATATTTCACTGGAAATATCAAGTCATTCCCTCGATCTCGTCCCATGACTGTTAGATATTTCACTGGAAATGTCAAGTCATATCCTGTGTCTCGTCTGATGACTTTTTAAATATTTCACTGGAAATATTAAGTCATCTTTCACATCGCTCTAATGACTACCTATGTATTTCCTCAGAAATATAAAAGTCATTTCTTCTCGTCCAGTACCGGTCAAAGAATTTATTAGGTATAAATTCTCTCCTCGTGTCGAAAAATCTCCCTTAATCAGCGAAGATTTATTCGTAAAATCCTCTTAAACTCCAATGACAACTTAAATATTTCATCCGAAGTATTTAAAGTTTATTTAATTTGCGAAATGCAATTAAATGTCATTTCTCGTTCTCGACAAACGTTCATCGAATCCCGGTGGATTCATTCATAAAGGAATTTATTCGGTATAAATTCTTTTAATCTAAGGTCCAGAAAAATCACAACATATGTGAAATTTCTTTGTCAGAAATCTAATTCTGGGTCAAAACTGACCTCAGCAGGTCACGGTACTCTTTAATAGGGGACAGTATCGTTATTTTTAACGGTACCGTCGGACCGTTATTTGCTGAGACAGTTTATTCTCACTGTTTCAAAACCACTATCGAAACACACTCGATGTAGTCTTGAACCAGAACCATATCCTATCAGAACAGATTGTATCTATCTTCTGATTCCTCAGCCTTCTTCCCTTTCACTTCCGCATGGTACTAAACACTACCAATGCTTCCGCATCCCACTCATCTCACACACACTTCAAACGAAGACATTAGGATACGTTGAGATAACCCTCCTTCATCAACATAGATAACCCTATAACCTTATCACCTACCTCACAACCCTGAAGATTTTATCTTCTTAACCCTTAGGATATCTCCAAGTAATCACATGTCTCATCATATAAATATTCTATGAATATTCACAATGATTGAGAAGAGCTACGTGACTTCAAAGGTGAAGTTTATCGTATGCTATCCACTACTTGGCATGACGTTACTAAGCTCATCGCTTCAGTCAACGTTTGTTTTCCTCTTTATCTTTTACATCTTGTCCGGTTGGTCATAGATTAAGGGGGAGCGAAAACATACTCATATAGTCTTTCACTAAACACTCTCAAGAACACACAAATGTGATTCTTATTCCCTAGGAAACTTCCCTTTAGCTGCCCAGAACTAGGCTGTATAGGAAAATTCGTGACTTCCAGGTCACGGTACCGTTAAATAGGCTACGGTACCGTTAAATTTAATGGTACCGTGTGGTATTTAGTGGTACCGTGCCTATGTTTGACGAATTTTCACTGTTTCCTTTAGATCCCTGCATTCCTAACCTCAAACCTGCAAAATCTTGCAAACTCACATACACCCTAGGATTCCCTCACTACACCATAGGACTCTAACACCAACTTTAGTTCGAATCCCACAACTCTTGCCTATATAAGGCCTCACCATTGCAAGCTTATCTTGCATCTCACCTTCAAACCTCACATTAACATCATCATCACACTCAAACCTTTTAGCTACACTTCACTCTTGACAGTGACAGTTAGTCTAAGAACCTTCAACCCATAGATCATCACACTCAAACCTTATAACCTTCAACTCATCACACTCAAACCTTACAACTACTCCTCACTTTGGATAAGTGATAGTTAGTTCAACAACCTTCAATCCTCACAAACACACGAAACCCTTCATGCACCAAATTATCCCTAACACACAACTAGGATCATCCAACCTAGAAACCTAGAACTTCATTACCTTAACCCCGTTAGAGATATCCACCAACAATCCTGTTAGGATCACATGCACCTTTTCTTTTTCCCTTTTGAAATATATCATGCATCTCATTGTCAGTGCAAACGATATATTAACCTAAACCATCCTTTCCCACCTTTCCTCAAAGGGCAAAACCAAAATCTCCAACCACATCATCATCATCCTCCACCTTTAGGATTCCTACACCCTTACCTCCACCAAGTCCACCACAACCTTTAGCTATCACACTAACCCTATCACCATCAAACCTCTTTGAACTTGGCACTAACACATCATCCTTATCACTATCACCATCACCACAACCACTAATAGGTCATCCCATTATTTATCCCCTACAACCACATAACCCAAGTTGTCCTTGTTGTCACCACAACCAACACTCTCCCACCTTATGGAATCATTTAGGTATAACCTCTATCGAGTCTACTTTATGGCACGACTTGTCATAATAGTAATCATTTAGAGTATGTCTTATCAACAAACTATCCTTAACATCAATCATCTTAGGTAGATGATTATGTTGTTCAAAAGGTTTGTTAGAACTTTCCTTCCCAATGACAACTTGGAATAAGTCATTTAGTGCGTCAGTCAATGAACGAATCTCGTTCTTGATTAGTGTGATTGAGTGAACAATTACACCTTAGGTTTTCGGTCGGGTTGTGACACTTACGTGTTAACATAGTTTAACCCATGCATGTCTTGCTATGTGTATTCTATCCCTATAATGTTGCTCCTATACTGTTATATATTATGTTGCACGAAGCTAACCCTTGATGTAGGAAAAGCTTTTGTAAGAATTTGATCCATGGATCCGCTAGATACTAAGGTAAATAAACAAGGGGATTAAGTCACCATAGGGGAGCATTGAGCTAGGGGGAGCTCGGGAGTATTTGAATACATAGCATGGAGTCGTCTTCACAAGTGTTGATAGAAGGCTTCACTAGGATGATGCAAGCTCGCCTTTCGGGGGAGAAAGGATATTAGTGCAATAAGGGGGAGTAGGGAGTAAATCTAAGGGAGCGCTCGAGGCAACTACCTTTTTGATTCGACAAAAGGGGGAGAAGGAAGTGTAAACATGTAACTTTTACATTTTACTGTGTGTTACGGTTTACATATTTGTCATCATCAAAAAGGGGGAGATTGTTAGTGCAAATATTACGATATTTAAGCTAAACGATTTCTTCGGTTTTAATAATGACAAACATGTAACTTGTAATACATAATGTAAAATGTGCAAGTTACTTGTAAACACAAATCATCAATGCATACTTACATCAACACCTCCCGACGTCTCAAGTATGCTTCAACGAAGTCGTAGATTTCCATCCCGACATAAATCACTCAAGGTATGGACAAACAAATCTACTACTTGACAAATGATCAAAGGATTTTATTTTCCTAAACTTCACATTTTTAATGTGACAAAACATTTTTTCAAAAATATATTTCACAAATTATTTTTGAATTAAAAAGAAATGTTTTCTTTTGAAAAATATGTTTGAAAATCCCAACAGTCAAATCTCCCCCCAAAACAGCTCCTAACTTTCCCAAATAAACCTTCTCCACTAAACACAAATGAAGGAGCGTCTACGGCACCATTAAATAGGTACGGCTCCACTAAATTTAGTGGAGCCGTCGGGTATTTAGTGGAGCCGTGAGTCTGTAACGGTCAGATTTTCCCTTGCCTATAAATAGTGGACCATTCCACACTTCCAACTTGATTTTTCCAGTCCTTTTTCTCTGGTCTTATCCCTCTTCACTTAGATAACTTTCTTTGATCATTTGGAGAGTCTTAGGTTGTTTAAGAGTGATCCAATCATCCACTCAAGTGATCCTCTTCATTCCTCTTGATTAGCAAGAGAAGAACACAAAATATCCTAGATACAAAGTGTTGTCATCCCTCTTGATTAGCAAGAGAAGAACACAAAGTATCCTAGATACAAAGTGTTGTCATCCCTCTTTATTAGCAAGAGAAGAACACAAAGTATCCAAGTAGATACAAAGTGTTGTCATCCCTCTTGATTAGCAAGAGAAGAACACAAAGTATCCAAGTAGATACAAAGTGTTGGAGTTGTTAGGTCTTGTAACATTTGTTACACTCTTGATTGTATCATAGAATACATCAAGATTACTTTTCTTTTGTGAGAGAGTGAGTCAAGATCATTGTGATCTTAAGAGATAGTGAAGATCTCTTGAAGCCATTGGGCTTGTGTGATTGATCATGTGGATCAAGGGTAGATCGGGTAGATCGTGGTAGATTGGTGTTAGCTAAGATTAGCACTCGACATCTAGCTTAGTGTCGGAAATAGGATAAGCGACGTTTATGGTGTAGATCGGGTAGATCGTGGTAGATTGGTGCTAGCTAAGATTAGCACTCGACATCTAGCTTAGTGTCGAAAAACAAGTTAAGCGACGTGTACGGTTTTCTCCGCCTAAAGGGAGTTTGTTGATTAGTGAACTAACTCTCGAGTTGGGTACTCGGGGAGTGGAGTAGGGCGAAGAGGAGCTTCGTGACCAAACCACTATAAATCACCGTGTCCGGTTTGCGCCTTCTAACTTATCTCTTTACTTTCATTTCATTAGTTATCGCTTTATATTTATATTTGCATTGCATATGTGTTTGTGTGGCTTGTTGCTCATGTAGTGATTGATCATGTATGTTCCATGGTTTGATTGTGCATATGTTGTAGTTTACTATAGTCATCTCTAGATGCTATATACTCATTGTTGACACTCTTCATATTACGTCACACTTGATCGGGTGTTTGATACAAAAGTTTTAAGTTTTTAAATGGAAACGTATTCACCCCCCCCCCCCTCTAAGGTTTCCACAAGCTTACGTTAATCATTGTCGGTAAAAATGTAATTTAGCTTTTGGGTTATCGGAGCAAATATCGGGTTTTATCTTCTTACTCTCTTATTTACTTAATTATTTTTGGCTTTATATATATTTTTTTTGTTGCTTGCCATGTTTAGTGTAATGTAAATTTATGTTATTAGCGTAGATTTTGCCATGAGCGAGTAGTTTTTTATATATGTTTGTTTAGAAATTGGTGGTTAGGATGTTGTGATTATTTGCGGAAGTTGTTAGTGATATTAGTTTTTAGTTTAGGTTAGTTTATTGACTAGGTATTAGGTTAGTCGTTTATAGTAAACGGATAATTCTTGCGGATTTAAGCAGAACTTGACTAAAATCATGAACGCTCCGGTGATAACATCAAATAGTCCTGATATTTTAGTGTCAATTTCCCCCTAATATGATCATCATTTGTATCATTTTACTTGAATATATACTCTTATTCACTTATATTTCATTTTCAGGTTACTTCTGAGCATTGGAATCGATCTCTATGGATTGACTTAGATGATGTAACTAGCTTCTTTTCTTCT
The DNA here is from genome assembly GCA_021014915.2 of Artemisia tridentata subsp. tridentata. Taxonomy (NCBI): domain Eukaryota; kingdom Viridiplantae; phylum Streptophyta; class Magnoliopsida; order Asterales; family Asteraceae; genus Artemisia; species Artemisia tridentata. The sequence continues at coordinate 351,175,070 of CP139509.1, read as the reverse complement.
TCCAAATCATTAGAAATCATTAGAAACCAACATATTTCTATGGATCAACATCACATCCAAACACACTCTTCCATAAATCTTGGAGTCTATAAATTAGAAGCTTTAGGATGATCACAATTCACACATTCACCATCACTTCTAATAGCAATTTCTGATTATATCACCATCACTTCTCTTCTCAACAATGTCTAAGTCAAATAACTCATCCACATCCAGACCTCATAGAAGGACAGCAAGAATGAGTGTTAGACCATGTTGTTTCGTTAATCTCAACTCTTCATCCGAAGAATCATCACCCTTTACCATTTCATCTCCCATTGCAAATGAAAATTTCCTTACTCTATCAACTCCAACACCACCCCATATCACCATCACCACTCCACCACCCACCATAACACCAGTGGCTACCACACCACCACCCGCACCATCTCAACCAACAAGATTACCATCACCTCCTCATTCACCCAAACTTCAACCCATGGAGTTATTTGCTACTCCACCAACCTCACCACATCCCTACTTGGAGACTCTTGAAGACCTTCCACCTAGGTCCACCAATCCACCACCAATGCCTTTTGAGGCTCAAGAACCACTCCTCTTTCACCCCATCTATAGGGATATTCACAGTCCTCTTTACCGTGATCAAGCTCCACCACAATCTCAACCTCAACCCCTTTCACCAACATCCACCCTTCAAGCCATTGATGAAGGAATGTGGATAAACCAACCACAAACCCAAGGCGAGATCAATGAGGAACTTGACCGCCTCTACGCCTTCTCCAACATGGTGCATTCCAACCTAAATGAAGCTATGGATTTACATTCCACTTTGCTAGCTTCCATCATGTCTCCCACCTATATTCCACTACCTCCACCATCAAACAACCAACCACCACCACCACCACCAAATAATGAACCAACCCTTCCACTCAACTTCCCAAGACATGGATGTTCCATGTGTGAGAGGACCGCCCACTTAACTCAACAAACCAACATTTTGGTTCACGAGTTACAAAATGAAATGTGGTTCATTTTGAACCACATCCTAGAGCACCTAAATGCTCTTTCACACCCACCACAATAGACGCTAGGAGTTTCTTTATTGTTTGTTTTTTCTTTTATAGGATTTTTAGGATTTCTATTTTAGGTTATTTTCCATCCCATTTAGTTTGTAACATCTTAATTTGTGACTTTGGTCACAAATAATTTTCAAATGAAGGATGTTGTGTTAATGCTTGTGTGTGATCACTTATTGTGCATTATATTTGGTTGGATTGAACTGCTAATATTTGCATTATTATATGGTTGGTTTGAACTATTAACTTGGTTTAACAATTATACTTAGTTGACTTTTTTTGGTCAAAAGGGTTGAACTACTACTCTTGGTTGAACCTTTGTAAATCTCATTACTCATGCATCATATTACTTGGTTGGCTTGAATCATATACAACTAACATTTGTTTTGTAGCATTTCTCATCCTTGCATCATATACGTTGGTACCCTAGCAACGGGGAGTATTGATCAAGGGGGAGCTTATCAAGCACTAACCTTTGTTTTGTAGATTTCTCATTTCATGCATCATAAACTTGGCACTCCAATTAAGGGGAGTATTAACCAAGGGGGAGCTATTAGGCACTCAAAATCCATGAATCATCATACTTGGTACTCCAAATTAGGGGGAGTAATCACAAAGGGCCATTCACCACATTCCGCTATGCATTTCTTCTTTTTGTTTCGACAAAAAGGGGGAGATTATATTAAACTCATACATTACATTCATTACATGTTTTATGCCTAAATAGATTTCTAAATTTGCATAAAACTAGTTTAATCTATATTTTTAAAAGACTTGCACTTTACTTATTCCATTGCTTAAAAATAAACTTTATGTTTTGTCATCAACAAAAGGGGAGATTTTTAATACAAATATCGTCCTAAAAACATCATTTATATTTTAGGATCTTTGCTATATTTTGTTAATGAAAATTATAAACTTTATCTTTAGCAAAGAATAAATATAAGTTAAAGTCTTTTACATATATAGTAATAAGCTTTTAAAACTCATAACATTATAACATGATCATTAGGATATACATATTACATTCATATATACATTTACATAGTTTACATTTTAATTCTTAAAATGGAAATATGTACATGACATCATTGCATACATCATATAGATATCTTTAGGATATCTTGAAGATTTTGAGAATATCATGAAAAGATCTTCAAGCAAAGAATTGGATATGGTAATATCTTGGATAGATTTGGAAAGATATTTGGAGATTTGCTGTCAGGGACTGGCGGAACCAAATCACATAAAGGACGGAACCCTCGATTTGGTTCTGCCCAATCCGTGGCCTGTTTTATCATTTTGCTTATAAATAGCATGCCACTCATTCTTGTTTACTCATCACTCATAAGCATAAACATTAGCATACATTCTTTCATTCATTACTAACCCATTCACATTACATATTTCATTCTTAGTGATCTTTCTTTTGCAGCAAAGAGATCAAAGCATCACAAGCTTCAACATACCTTTGCAAGACTCGTTAGAGTAGTTACTGTGTGATTTAGTTGTATTTCACACATCATTGTTGTACCAAACATTCATACACATCTGTTGTGATCGGTTAGTATTTTAGTCCTAAAAATACATAGAGTGTCGGGAGTGGTTGTGCCCTTGTAAAAGATCTCAGTATCTAGCTTTGGGACATTTCATAATTTCAAGGTCAATATCTAATTCATATTCTATTTCTATTTTCACTTGAGTAAAAATTTCATTTTTACTTTTCACCCGATTTAGCGATTTTCGCGTTTCTAGCTATTCATGAGCTGTATTAGGATTCCTATCCGTTTTCATGTCATAAGTGATTTAATATTCCATCATATACTCCTAATATTCAAAACTTCTATATTTTACATTTTCTATTTCGTTTCACGATTTTGTCAAATTTTGGTAACAACTCGCGTTTTCAGTCTGCGTTTTTTATTTTTAATTTCATTTTAACACTCCGGAAAACCCAAGTCTCTCATGAAATATTAAAATTTGTTATTTTAACACTTCATAACGATTTCATAATATTTTTATAACATTTTTCTAAAATTCACGTTTTCAAGTCACCTGGTACTGCGTAATTCGCGTTTTCGGCTCACGGTTTAAGCTTTAAAGACATATTAACACTCCGAAAGGCTCGGGAAATATATGAAACATCAATTTGGGTCATTTTAAGTTAAATATGACATTTTTATGAAAATATTATCTTCATGACATTTATTTTCACAAACTATGCATAAAACGTTACCGGTTTAGCCCCGTTGGCCTTCAAACTCACTCCGTGACTTATGATACTTGTACAAAACATGTATATAATGTATTTTTATAAAATAATTAAATAAAACCTCCCCCCTTTACCCCTAAAACCGGCCCTCTCCATTGGAACTCACAAAAACCCAATACTACACTCCATCTCTTTTCCTTTTTACACTTCCCATGCCATACCATCATTTTCTTTTTCATTCTAGATCTCACTCATACATTTCTCTCTTCCTCCTTACTCCTTGCTGCCGAAAATCCACACATAAACAAACTCATATCATCTTGATTTTTATCACATAATCATCTCCACAACATCTTCTTGAAGGTGCTCACAAAAGATGGTGGTTTGAATCAAGGTTTTGAAGGTGTTTAGAAGCTGTGATTTTTAGGGTTTATCAAGGGTAAAAATTGGCTTCAAAGGTTGGATGAAAGACTTGGGCTTTGGGTCTCTTGATTGGTGATTTTTAGGCTTGTGTTCTTGTTCTAAATCTCTTGTCTCCCATCCATAAAATCCTTGTAAGGAACCAACCTTCATCTTTTTATTTCTCTACTGTATTTACATGTTACTTTATGTGTTTTATATGTTTCATAAGTTATTGATGCTTAAATATGCTTGGTACATGTTAAAAATTACAAGAAAACACTAAAAAGGACTTGTTATGAAAACACTATTCTGATCAGGGATAAAAACGTAATTAACTGGATGAAACAGTAGACCATGGACCTAAACTAAAAATATATAGTTGTAGATCTATGTCTTGTGGTCATTTCCATGGGTGGTGATTCCCGTGACGACACCCGATGATTAAACTAAAAATGTTTTCGTGAAACATGTCATATTCTGAGTAACAGATTTGAAACCTATAAAAGTCATTTTTTTTGTACATGACCACCTGTTTCTCAAAACATAAAAGTTGTAGATAACATTTCAACTTAAACGTGGCCACAAGAATGAGATTAATCGGGCTTGTAGAACTCAAGATATTGTATTTTTCGCGGGACTGTTGTGATGTTAGTGATTTCAGAACTAGATAGTAAGGGAAAAATATCACTACTGTTACGAAATTTCTAAATTAGTGGGCCCCACAAATATTGTTAGTATGGTCGAATACCTTTCCGGGGATATAAAGAACATAATTTTTCGACTTACGGTTTGCAAGATATGAATTTTTGAAAGTGGTTAAGTTATAAAAATTCCATCAGATTTTGAATTAAAAGTTATAAAAAGGTTAGTAACTTATGAATTTGGACCCTTAAGTTATATTTTGAACCACCTAATATAATTTGGACCTTTAGTCATAATCTGAACCTTTTGACTAAGAATTGACCCCTTTGACTAAATTGAACCCTTAGACTTAGATTGGACCTTTAGTACTTATTTTGGACCTATGAATAAAAATGGACTAAAAACATGAAATTTTGTAAGAAAGGTAAAATTTATACTTGTAAATCATTTTTAAATGCCAAACTAAATCTTGATGCTTATTTAAACTTTATGTACCAAGCATAATTGAGATCGTAATTTATATAGCATATAGTAATGATTGTATCATTATTCATAAAGGCTAAGACAAACGTGTATATTCTAGGTTGCTCGTAGAGTTCTTGCGGTTATTTCTTCACTCCTTCACTTGATTGTTCACTTTTGATTTCGGTGAGTTCATAGCCCCACTTTAACTCTTAAACTGTTTATAAACCCATTGGGGGAGATACATGCTAGTTTTACAAACTGAATACAAGTAGTTTTTGGTATGCTTGACCTGATTACATGATTATAGTTATTGAGTAACCTTGCCATATAAGTCCCAAATTTCATGAACCGTTAATTCCGTGGGAAACGCTAGTATTATGAATATGCATATTTGGCTTGACGAGCCTGTCCGGATGAGTAGCGCTCATATTGAAACGGGTAGCATAATATTGAGAAATTAAGGTAAATGGCAAATCTTACCTTTAGAGGGGCATTATTAAATCTAGGTCAAGGTTCGGTTTCATGAGCTCGATGCTATAATCTTATTTCCCGACTTGTATTCGTTACATGTCAATTTATGAATAATGCTTGTATTCAACTTATTATTTATTAAACTCTATGAATTCACTCAACTTTATGTTGACTTTTTAGCATGTTTTATCTCAGGTCCGTAGGTGTTTAATGCTTGGATGGGCGTGCAAGGACATGGATGGATGGATACGTGTTATTTCATACTTGATGGAACTTTTAATAACTCAAAAACTATTTTTTGTTTAAATTATATATCTTTTGGACTCTTGTCCTGGTTAAAACTTTTGGGACCTAACTTTGTTAAACTCTGATTATATCAAAGGTGAACTTTGTTTAAAAACATCTTTAATTGTTTTGATGTTTCCTATGACTTGTACTATGTGACTAATAGATAACACCCCATGTTGTATTCCGATGCGTTCCGAAAATGGGGGTGTTATAAGCTTTGTACCGGAAAAAGTGTAAGTGACGTTAGGTTGGTTCTACCTTGAACTAGAACTCAGTATTTAGCTTTGTACTGGAAAAAGTGTAAGCAACGTGTATAAATGTTTTCTCTGCCGAGAAGAGAGCTTGTTTCTTAGTGAAGAAAAACTCTCAAGTTAGAGGCTCGAGGAGAGGAGTAGGGCAAGGAAGAGAGTCCTTGTAGACCGAACCACTATAAACATCTGTGTTGTGGTTTGATTGTTTCTTTCTCTACTTACTTGTTATATATTTTTTATTATGTGCATAACTTGAAATTACGTTAAGTATTCAAAGCAAAAGAATTTTAAAATGGTAAAACTATTCAACCCCTCTTCTAGTTTTCCACATAATACACTAACAATACAAACTGTCAAGTTAGTACTGCTAGTATATTAAAGAAGGTACTGCTGCATGATAAGGTTTTAGGAAATGTGTAAAAGATAAGTATGGTAAAGATTTTATGTATATCACAATTAGTTAGAATTATACGGGTAGATGCTTATCTTGTAAAGGACTCCTTATGTCTATAAAAGGAGGTCATAGGTTAGAAGTTATATATACTTTTGGTACGAGTCATAGAAGTTTTATTAAGATTCAAGGTCGTTGTAACCCTAGTGATATTGAGATCACTCATATTATTACTCAATAATATTGAATCATTTGGAGTTATACACTGTGTTCATTATTCATACTGCGTTACTGTTACATCAAACAAATTCTTCTAAGTATTGTTTATAGTATCCTCAACACATTGTAAAGGAGTTACATCCTAAGTGTTTAGATCCTCTCAATTGGTATCAGAGACAGGTTGATACTATTGATTTAGAAGAAAAGGTAATGGACATGGAAACCACACAAACCAACATGGCTGTTAAATTGCCAATGCTAAAGCAAAAAGAATTGAAGAAATCTGGAGGAACAAGCTCAAGCTCAAGCACTGGGAATATGGCTTTTGTGTCATCTCCTAGTAATTCAAGTCCAGATGAAGTGAAAGTAATTGTAGGAGTTAGTACTGCTAACACTAGTGTTAGTACTGCTAGCTCATCTACCAATACTACTGGTATCCTGAATGATACTACCTACTGTGCATTCCTGACCAGCCAGAATGATGGGTCAATGCTGACACATGAAGATCTCCAGGAGATTAATGATGATGACATGGAAGAGATGGATCTCAAGTGGCAGATTTTACTTCTTAGCATGAGGGCTAAGAAATTCTATCAAAGAACTGGTAAGAAGATCAATATCAGTAGTAATGATACTGCTGGTTTTGACAAATCTAAAGTAGAATGCTACAACTGTCACAAGTTGGGGCATTTTTCAAGAGAATGTAGGAGACCCAGGAAACAAGATAGCAGGAGCAAGAGTTATGGAAGTAAGCCTAAACCAGTGGAAGAAGCTGAGCCATCTTCAAAGGCTATGGTGGCTATTGATGGCCTAGGCTATGACTGGAGCTTCATGGCAGATGAAGAGGAAGCACCTGCTTAGATGGCACTTATGGCCTTCTCTGACTCTGAGGTACTATCTGTTAAAAGTTGTTCTAAAACATGTACTGCTCTTAAAGAATATGAAACTTTAAAGAAACATTATGATGAACAGAGGATTGAATTAAACCAAACAAATTATAATTTGTCTAATCATAAAAGAGGTTTGGCAGTCCTAGAAGAACAAATTGTGCATTATAATAACAATGAGTCGGTTTTCGTTGAGGATATAGTTGTTCTTAAGAGAGATTTGGCACTTAAAAATGCTGAGATTAGTTTGCTGAAAGCTGAGTTAGATAGAATCATAAAGGCTAAAGAAAATATTCAATTAAGTGTAGATACTTTAGAGTTTGCTTCAAAGGGAGTGAACAAAATTATAGAGTGTCAATTGATTAATAAGGCTAAGTCTGGGTTGGGGTATAAAACATGTCCACCTCCTCATAGAGGAGTGCTTGCACCCCCAGGAATTGATCTAGAGCATACAGGTTTACCTGAGTTTCAACAACCTAAGTTAGAATATGGTTGTAAGCCAAAAGAGAATGTAATTGCTGATAAACCTGTAAAAACCAATAAGCCTTTTGAGAGTGCAAGTGACACCTCTCTTGCTGAGGATCAGGTGTCAACTGATAGGAATTCAGATGCTCCCACTATTGAGGATTGGATATCTGATGATGAAGATCAGGTTGTCGTTAAACCTGAAGTAGTGAAGCTAGAAGGAACTAATGTTCCTAAGGTGGTTAGTGATAAAACTGTTAAGCCTACAACAAATGTAAAACCAGTTAGGAAAACAGTTAGATACTCTGAAATGTATAGGTCCACAAGAAAGCCAAGAGGTAACCAAAGGAACTGGAATAACCTCAAGTCTCAACAACTAGGTGATGACTTTATTATGTATAACAAGGCTTGTTTTACTTGTGGTAGCTTTGACCACCTAGAAGCTTTTTGTCATAACCATCATGGGAGAAAGGTGGTTACATGGAACAATAGGGTACTTAGGAATACAAGTCATAGGGTGAACTTAAACAGGTCTCAATTTCAACCCAATGCTAATAGAATGACTCCTAGGGCACTTTTATTGAAGTCTGGCCTCAAACTAATTAGTCCTGTCAGATCATTTTAAACTGTTTACCCTGGACCAGTAGTTTCAAGTGCAAAACCAACTTTTGTATATGCACAACAAACTGTTGCAAGGCCTTTTCACAAGAAAGCAGTGGTTCAAAACAAAATTTGGAAACCAAAGGTTCAAACTGCCAGGCCAGCAGTTCATACTGCTAGACCAGCAGTTAGTACTGGTGAGTCTAAAAACACTGCTAGGGATAAAAGGGCAAATGTTGTTATGGCCTCAGCATGTTGGGTTTGGAGACCAATCAAACCCAATGGTGCATCAACTGTTTTAAAGAGATTTGACTATATTCATTCACGAGGCAAACCCAAGTCAGTGATGGCTTGGGTACCCCAAGGAAAATAATTTCCTTATTTTATGTGCAGGGACATTCACAGGAAGATGAGGAAGATCAAGGTTATGCAGACAGTGGATGTTCCAGGCACATGACAGGTAACATGTCATATCTTTCAGACTTTCAACCAATGGATGGAGGATATGTTACCTTTGGGGGAGGAATAGGAGGAAGGATTACTGGTAAAGGCACATTGAAAACTGGTAAATTAGACTTTGAAGATGTGTACTTTCTGCAAGAGCTTAAGTATAACCTGTTTAGTGTCTCACAAATGTTTGACAAAAAGAACAAGGTTATTTTTAATGACACTGAATGTCTTGTGCTTTCCCCAAACTTTAAGCTGCCTGATGAAAGTCAGGTGCTTCTTAAAGTTCCAAGATAGGGCAACATGTATAGTGTTGATATAAAGAAGATTGTTCCTAAAGAGGATCTTACATGTCTTGTTGCAAAAGCCACATTTGATGAGTCCATGTTATGGCATTGAAGACTTGGTCATATAAATTTTAAAACCATAAATAAAATTGTTAAGGATGGTTTGGTAAGAGGACTGCTTCATAAACGTTTTGAAAATGACCAAACTTGTGTTGCTTGTCTCAAAGGCAAACAACACAAGGCTTCTTGTAAGCCCAAGACCCAAAACTCTAATAATCAACCTTTGTTTATGCTACATATGGATTTGTTTGGCCCAACATCTGTGAGTAGTATTATGCATAAGAGGTACTGTCTTGTAGTTATTGATGACTATAGTAGATTCACATGGGTTTTCTTTTTAGGCTCTAAGGATGAGACACCCAGCATTCTTAAGACATTCATAATTGAGATAGAAAACTTAGTGGATAAGAAAGTAAAAGTCATCAGGTGTGACAATGGGACAGAGTTCAAAAATAGAGTTATGGATGATTTCTGCAAGGAAAAAGGTATTCAAAGAGAGTTTAGTGTAGCTAGAACTCCTCAGCAGAATGGGGTTGCTGAAAGGAGAAATAGAACACTAATAGAAGTTGCTAGAACCATGTTAGCTGACTCTAAGTTGCCCATCATTTTTGGGCTGAAGCAGTTAATACTGCTTGTTATGTGCAGAAGAGGGTTTTGGTAGTTAAACCTCACAACAAGACACCATATTAGCTTTTTAGGGGTAGAACTCCTGCATTAGGTTTTCTAAGATCTTTTTGGTGTCATGTAACTATTCTAAATACCTTAGACCATCTAGGCAAATTTGATGGCAAATCTGATGAAGGTTTATTGGTTGGATACTAACTAAATAGCAAAGCCTTTAGAGTATACAACACAAGAACAAGGAAAATAGAGGATAACATGCATGTTCAGTTTCTAAAAAATAAATCTAATATTGAAGGTAAAGGTCCAAAATGGTTGTTTGACCTTGATACTCTAATCCAATCAATGAACTATGTGCCAGTTGTTGCAGGAACCTTTTCTAATGATTTTGTAGGTTGAGAAGATGATGTTGTAACAAATGAAGCAAGCGTGGGAATGGAAAAAGGTCAAGATCATGTATTGATGCCAATATGGAATAGTGTGGATTCATCTTCAAAGGATCAGATCATGAGCTCCCTTGGCTCTGAACCTTCTAATGATGCTGAAAAAGAAGGTTTTGAAGATAACAACAATGAAGATGAAGTTCAAGAACATGAGAATCAAGAAAATAGTACAAATGGAGATTGTACTGCTGAGCCTCAAGTTGGTACTGCTGGGTAAAATGTTCATACTGCCAGCCCATCAGATACTAATAATGATGATTTCTCAGAAGATGAGGTGGATATCAACAATTTACCACCCACCTATCCAGTTCTCACTACTCCACATACAAGGATTCATAAAGATCGCTCCCTAGAAAATGTGATTGGAGACATACAATCTGGTGTCAAGACAAGAAGACAATGACTTCAGATCAAAAAGGATTTCTTAGTGCTGTTTATGCAGAAAAGAGACATGAAGATGCCAACATATGCCTATTTGTATGCTTCCTTTCTCAATCTGAGCCCAAGAACATACTTAAAGCCTTAGAAGACTCAAGTTGGGTAGAAACAATGCAAGAAGAGCTTCTCCAATTCAAGATTCAGAAGGTTTGGGTATTGGTTGACTTACCCAAGGGTATGTGGGTAATTGGAACCAAATGGGTTTTCAGAAACAAGAAAGATGAAAGGGGAATTGTGATCAGAAACAAGGTAAGACTTGTAGCCCAGGGGTATACACAAGAAGAGGAAATAGACTATGAAGAAGTTTTTGCACCAGTAGCTAGGATTGAAGCAATAAGGCTGTTCTTAGCTTATGCTTCATTCATGGGCTTTACTGTTTACCAGATGGATATTAAGAGTGCCTTTTTGTATGGTACTATTGAAGAGCAGGTATATGTTTCTCAACCTCCAGGTTTTATTGATCCAGAATATCCTGACAAAGTGTACAAGGTTGTGAAAGCTCTTTATGGACTACATCAAGCTCCAAGGGCATGGTATGAAACATTGGCTTCCTATTTGCTAGAAAATGGATTCCAAATGGGCAAGATTGATCAGACTTTATTCATCAAGAAGAAGAAGGGAGATATCTTGCTGGTACAAGTTTATGTGGATGATATCATATTTGGATCCACAAGGAAGGAGATGTGTGTAGAATTTGAGAAACTTATGCATGATAAGTTTCAGATGAGTTCCATGGGGGAACTTACCTTCTTTTTGGGATTGCAAGTGAAGCAATCAACTGAAGGCATATTTATCAGTCAGGAGAAATATGTGACTGAGATACTAAGGAAATTCCAATTTAATGATGCTAAAGTGGCAAGCACACCAGTTGATCCACATAAACCTTTACTTAAAGATGTTGATGGAGAAAATGTTGATGTACACACCTACAGATCAATGATAGGGTCCTTGATGTACCTTACTTCATCAAGACCGTATCATGTTTGTTGTGTGTGCCTGTGCAAGGTTTCAAGTCAATCCCAAGGCTTTCCATTTATTTGCTGTCAAGAGGATCATTAGGTACCTTAAGGATCAACCTAGGTTGCGTCTGTGGTATCCTAGGGAATCACCTTTTGATTTGGTGGCATATTCAGACAGTGATTATTATGGTGCAAGCCTGGATAGGAAATCCACAACTGGTGGTTGTCATTTCCTTGGTTGCAGACTTATATCATGGCAATGCAAGAAGCAGACAATTGTGGCAACTTCTACAACTGAAGCTGAGTATGTAGCTGCTGCAAGTTGTTGTGGTCAAGTGCTATGGATTCAAAATCAACTGCTTGACTATGGGTATAATTTTACAAATACCATGATATATATTGACAATAGCAGTACAATATGCATTATTAAAAATCCAATGTAGCATTCTAAAACAAAACAAATAGAAATTAGGCATCACTTTATAAGTGACTGCAATGAGAAAAAGTTGATTCAAGTTGTCAAAATTCATACTGATCAAAACTTTGCAGATCTTCTCACAAAAGCTTTTGATATTGGAAGATTTCAATACTTGGTAGCAAGTATTGGAATGCTTAACCCTTAAAATTTTTAATCTGTGTGCTTTTGTATATTAAATTGAATTTGTACTGCTAGGTTTGTCATTAGTACTGTTATATATAGCTTGTTCTGCTAGTACAAATTTGGACTATTTGTTAGAACTGTTAGTCATATGTTTATACTGCTTTGAAGCAAATGCTTTGCCATTTGTTTTTTTGGTTTTGGACTAGTAATTGCAGGTATGGAATTTAAGCACAAAGGAATTACTAGTGCATTGTGTAAGCAGCATTTGGTGGATTAGTTTCTAACAAAATAGGTTGATGATGGACAGAGTTTGGGGATCCTTTAACAAAGATTTTATACCTAAGTTAACTGATTCTTTAAAACTTCTTTCTTGAAATCTTATTATAGTGTTTTACATTGAAATTGATGGCTTAGTTAGTCAGATAGTAACTGACCTAACTCACTCTCTACCATTTTATACTTTTAAGTATAATGTGTTGGTCCAACGACATCTGGTAGAGAGAACAGCGAGCAAACGTGAATCTAGCACATTTGTGTTAGAAACAACAACTGCCACGAGATGGAAACCCTGTTATTTATAACTGAATTTATTGGTTGTCACACAACTAGAGGATGCATTAAACCAAAATTATGATTAAGTGTCTATTTTTACACTTAATCCCTTCAAAATGGTTGCAAGCAGTATTGTTTTCAATCAAAATTGAGTTCATGCTGCTAAGTCAAATTTTTTTCAAAAGGTTTGTACTGCTAAGCCAAAATTTAGTACTGGTAGGCTTAAGTTTGTACTGCTGGATAACCGTTTGTACTGGTGCGAAATAACAGCTTTTGAAAATAGCCGTTGACAGTTAGTTGAGATTTTTACTGATCAATATCTTATAATAAGAGTTTCTCTCTTGGATATTTTTACTTTTAATCTATTATATTCATCTTTCTTCACTAAAAAGTTATCTTTTAATTGAAGTCGGTCCAATAGAAACCCTTAAAAGTCTTTCATAATATCTCAATCCACTCTCTTCATCTACTTTATAACCTAAATTACTTTAATCCCAGCAGTCAAATCTCACTTTTACTGACAACTAATGGCTTCTCTATCTTTTGTTGACAAACACAATATGGTCGCGTTTTTGGAAAAAGCAGAGGATGACACACAATTCCATCAGATAGTGGACTTTTTAAATGCTTCCCATATAAGGTATTCTTTAACATTAAATCCCACTATCTATGTCTCCCAAATCAAAGAGTTTTGGAAGACTACTACTGTCAGAACATTTGACAATGGAGACAAAGAGTTAAATGCCACAGTGGATAGCCACTCTATCACTTTTACTGAATCATCACTCAGGAGGCATCTCCATCTGAATGATGACAATGGTATTAGTGTTATGCCAGACACTGAAATCTTACTTTGGTCCAAGAGGAGTCTGGTACTCAGGGGAGACCAGATGCACAGCATGAAGAAGGTACTGCCAGTCAAGTGGAAGGTACTGGTGGTATATCACAAGGTACTGCTGGTGCAGTTTATACAAGAAGACCAAAGAGATCAAGAACAGACAAGGGTAAAGGTATAATGACAGAAGAAGAACCATCTTCTCAGAAGAAAAGTCAAGCTCAGATTGCTTTAGATGAAGCATTAGCTCAAAGAATTCATGATGAACAATTAGCAAGAGTAGCTGAAGAAGAGAAGATTGCTCAATTACTGACTGAGCAAAAGCTGTTGACTGAAGTACAAGAATTAGCTGCTCAAGAAGCTGCTGATAGGGAGCTAGCTGCTAAACTTCAAGAAGAAGAAAGGTCAAAATTCACAAGAGAAGAACAAGAACAAGCTATTGATGACCTTTTGGAGCAGATCAAAAAAAGTCAAAGCAAGAAGAAAGCTGCTCAGAAGAAACCTCCTACCAGAAAGGAAAAGTTAAGCTATATGAAGACTTATCTCAAGCACCAAGACAACTGGAAGGAACAACACTTCAAGGGAAGATCTTTTGAAGAAATTGAAAATGTTTACATTGATATACATAGGAGAATGCAGATGTTCCTGAGAGGTGATCTAGAAACAAGTAAAGGTAGAGGAGAGAAGAGAGCAACAAAGCAATTGGAATCAGAAGAATTTAAGAAACAGAGAACTGAAGAATAAACAGTTCAGGATGAAACAGTTGTTGAAGAACAAGAGGAAGAATTAACAGAAGAACAGATCCATGTCATGATGGTGGTAGTCCCAGAATCACTCAATGTTGATCCTATTCAAGCCAAACATCCCATAATTGATTGGGAGGTTTATACTGATGGACTGATTAAAGGATGGAAGATCATCAGAGTAGGAGCAAATTTTGAAGTCTACAAGTTCTTTGAAGACATGATCAAAGCTTTTGACAGAGAAGACTTGGATAAGCTTTGGAGCTTAGTTCAAGAAAGATTCAAGTTTACTGATCCTACAGATGATAAAGACAAAGAGTTATGGGTAGAGCTAAAGAGATTGTATGAACCAGACTCAAGTGAAACAATATGGAGGTCTAAAGCTCATCACTTAGCTACCACATGGAGACTGTTTAACAACTGTGGAGTGCAAAAGGTATCTACTAAAGCAGGAGTGGAAATCTATATGTTTGTTGAAAAAGATTATCCACTGAGAGCAGAAGTACTAATGATCATGCTTGCATCAAGACTCAAAGTTGATGAAGAGTCAGAGATGGCAAGAGAGTTGATAAGGAAGATATTCCAGCTACATGAAGAAATGAAAGCCAGAAGACTAAGATTGACTATGTAGTGTTTGGAAGAGTCCTCACAATCCTCATAAAGAAATGAAAGCCAGAAGACTAAGATTGACTATGTAGTGTTTGGAAGAGTCCTCACAATCCTCATAAGGTATTCATTTAATTCAGAGAAACTTGATGATTTAGGGTAAATCACAAGTTTAGGGGAGGATTGTTGGGAATTAAATGTTCAAGACTTAGTAATGCTGGTAGAATACACTAACAGTACAAAATGTTAATGTATAACTGAAGACTGCTTAAGAACAACTAACAGTACAAACTGTCAAGTTAGTACTGCTAGTATATTAAAGAAGGTACTGCTGCATGATAAGGTTTTAGGAAACGTGTAAAAGATAAGTATGGTAAAGATTGTATCTATATCACAATTAGTTAGAATGATACGGGTAGATGCTTATCTTGTAAAGGACTCCTTATGTCTATAAAAGGAGGTCCTAGGTTAGAAGTTATATATACTTTTGGTATGAGTAATAGATGTTTTATTAATATTCAAGGTCGTTGTAACCCTAGTGATATTGAGATTACTCGTATTATTACTCAATAATATTGAATCGTTTGGAGTTATACACTGTGTTCATTATTCATATTGCATTACTGTTACATCAAACAAATTCTTCTAAGTATTGTTAAGTAGATTCCGCATACTTAACAATATAACCTTATAGTATCCTCAACACATTGTAAAGGAGTTACATCCTAAGTGTTTAGATCCTCTCACTGGGTTATTACTTCATAGCTCACAGTACAAGTTACAGAAAACGACTCTAAATGAGACATTTTGAAATAAATTATCATTCGATTTACATAAAACATCAGAGTTTAAGAGGTCCCAATAAGTTTATAAGTAATAGAAATAAGAGTTTAAAAGTTTTATGGAATGATAATGATGCATTGTCTTCAAAAATTCTCCGTGCGCGATCAAATGGCAGCTAATAGAGACCTGAGATAAAACATGCAAAAAAAGTCAACAAAAAGGTTGAGTGAATTCATAGAGTTTAATAATAAATAGTTGATCACAATATATCAGTTTGAGAAAGGATGGGTTACGTTGTTATACACCCATAAGTTAAAAGTACTCATTATTGCCCTAAGCTCATGACACCAAACTTTAACGTCATTTTTAGATATTCTAAAAGAATATAAAGATGCCCTTCGACAATAGGTAATAGCCAATTTACCTAGCAACCTTAAATACAGTGCATATGGTAGCCCACAGGGCAGTCCAAAATGGGGGATGTCATTCCAATTAGATCTATTCACGGCATTCGCGTTTACATGCATGTAATTAACGGTTCATGATAGAAGAGACTTTCAGGCTATGGGAAACTTAGGCAATAATAATATCAGGATAGCATACAATTTCAAATAATTGCGATCATAAATATTTATAGCATGTATCTCCCCCACGGAGTTTGTGAAACAATTGAATTAAAAATTGGGGCTCTGAACTCACCGACGATGATGCAGTAGTAGAAACCGGAGAAGTATGCACGATGAGGAAAACCGCAAGGATCACAAATGACCTAAAATAATATAACACAGCTTAGGCTCGGGGAAATAATATGTAATGCTTATACATGAGTTTTTTTATACAATACTTAGACTTATAATATCTTAATGTAACTTAGTTATGAGTTTTATAGCATGTCGTGGGTCGAAAAGATATTTCTTTAAGTTTATACGAGTTAAAATGCAACGCTGTTAGAATTTTAATAAAAATCCCGCACTAATCGGGTCGCCATTTCTAAACTGTGAAGGGTAAATTTATGAACTTTATATGCATAGAAAGATATGATTCTGTACTTTTCAAAAATCATGGCCTCACTTCTATGGGAATTACATAACTAGGGTATAATGACTATTTTACCATGTGTCTCAATGTAAGAAATCCCAACTAAACTTCTCTCCTCTTCTCATAAGCTTCGTCAACGGTAACGCCAGTCATGAACATCTTCCACAATTCTTCTTCAAGACTCAAAAGGTTCTAACTTCTGTAACTGTCGTTGGTCTAGGCCATTTGGTGACAGTTTCCATCTTCGCAAGATCCTAAGAACGCCACTTGTCCAAGTACTCACGAAAGGCACGATTCGCCAAGTCCATAAAACAACAGAAGCATTAGCCAATACAATTGGCGTCACTAAACTCATAGTGATCATAACGAGTACGAAAGATAGTTCTAGGAATATCTTGCTCTTCACACGTAACTGATGATATCCAGAATTTAAATCAGTCTTAGAGAAGACTTCTCATCCTAAAGTTGATCAGATAAGTTGTCGATTCGAGGTAGTGGATAACGATTTCTAACCGTAATATGGTCCTACTTCTAGTAATCAATATACCACCTCATGCTACCATCCTTCTTTATCACGAATAAAACTGGAGCACCCAACGGAGATACGCTCAGACGAATAAAACTACTTCCTAGTTCTTGTTGCTGCCCCTTCAGCTCTCTCAATTCAGTTGGTGCTATTCGATACCGAGTTTCAGAAACAAGCAAAACGTCACTCCATTCATATAGAATTCTTCAGACTCATTCCACTTACTGTTCTCAGGCACTTCTCAATTCAGTTGGTGCTATTCGATACCGAGTTTCAGAAACAAGCAAAACGTCACTCCATTCATATAGAATTCTTCAGACTCATTCCACTTACTGTTCTCAGGTACTTCTCAAAGACATCCTATGACCCCAATAAGTTCAGGTTATATGATGTAACTATTATCACGTTGGCCAGGCGTCACAATACTTGCATCATATAAACATGCCTTTATAGATATCATATTCTACCTCGAGTCGTGACTAAACAATCTCTCAGTACCAGGTCAAGTCAACTTCACACTTCGGTGGAAACCTTGGTAGTTCGTTCAGGGACTATATCGAAAAAGTTCAGATTGCAAAATGACTCTCAAGGTGAGATCCAGCTAACGGTGTACAAAATAGGTGCTAGGAAACCTTCACAAACGCGAAAATAACGTACGAGTTTCCAGGGTAGTAATGATAACAATGGGTTAACCAATCGGAAATCATGGTAAAAAGAATTTAGGATGTTCGAATTGTCAAAGGTGTACAGTATGACAGTAGTTATCATCTTGATGCTCAGTCAACTAATCCATACCAGAATAACATCTAATTTAATACTCCAGAGAAAGACAGATCAGCAGAGTGGATCTTATCATTCAAAATTTAGGGAAACATTCCCATACTCGTGGTTAATCACCACAAGATTTATCATATGAATAGGAATGGGTAAGATGAATTTAATAGTGTACGGAGACTAAAATATGCTTAATAAAAGCAAGAGAAATCACAGAATGTTTCAAACACATCATGGTCACAAGAATTCTCAAAATGATCTAAGAGGCATCTAAATGATTAACAAACAAATCAGAGGTTAAGGTCGGAATCAGAAAATAAGGCTTATATAGTGTCAGGCATTACTACAGAATTCTCAACGCATTCTAAACTTACTCGGTCACAAATCTTAGGTTGTGCAAAATATAATAAGTTTCTAATTTTCGGAAAAAGTGATCTTAAAAGGGCTTAACTGAAAGTAAGGCACGAATTAGAGTGATGCGGAGGCAATGATACTAAAAAAATGTCTTATAGTCTACCCAAACCTCACCGGTCATAACCTAAGTTTCTTCAGAGTGGAAATCCTAAGGCAAATTCTCATAGATTGTTTGATAAATTCCTGTAGTGCAAACTAAGGGGCCAAATCTTTCACATGTCATAACTTAAAGTACTACAGGTCGAAGCCTAAGCTCTGATACCATAATTGTAACACCTCAACCCGAAAAGGGCCTAATTATAACATTATAGTGTCAATCAAAACAAAATAAACGCAAGCGGAAGACTTCTTATTAAATACTAAGTCAAGAATTACAAGGACTTACGAAATATAATCCAAACAATAATCTAAATACAATACATATCCAAGGCGTAATGTCTACAATCATAACTCCAATAATGGAATCTAATCAAGGGTAGGTCATCTATCTTCTACTCTCAACACTCATGCCCAGCATCCCGCTTATAACCTGCCGCAGAGAAAAGAAAATGCGGCTGAGCTAACGCTCAGTGAACAGATATAAACAAATGAAAGGTAATAAGCGTATACGAAATGAGTAAGCGAATGAATCCAAGAGAAATTGCTACACAAGATGTCAAACATAATATGGAACATATGAAAGGAATCAAAGCACAATAATGAACATAAAGTGGATATCAATATCAAAGGAAATGCCCAACAAACCATATAACAAATTGTACATGGAATAGCTAACTCGATGTACAAATAGTGAAATGGGGTGTATTGTACACACACAAGTCCATTCACAAGCATATATCAAATCATAACTGAACAAATACCTAGGATGCATCCATACGCTCCCTTCAAAACAGAGATACATATGCTAGTTCTAGCCTAAACATACATATAATATACATGGGCTTGGTATGCTATATATAGCAATATAATCAAATGGGAACGCAGTGGACAAAAACCCGCCTCCACTGACAGCGTCATTACCATTGGTGCATCAATCGCGCGGTCATGGACTCCTAATGACTGGCTACAAATATAGGCAACATAAATAGGCATAGCACATGCAATATAATGATAAGGGATAATTATAAATTATCCAACTCAGATAATAGCTATATGAATAGAATAAAGCATGAAACGAATAATCAAATGAATAACTAAACAGATACGGATCAAAGCATAACAAATATTAGGAAACAATGAGTCGTGAGAAATATTTAAGGAATAGATAGAGTACTAATAGGTTGAGTAATTGTTAAAATCATTTAAACACTGTTTTCATAAACGTATTCTTTTAAAAGCAGTTTTCAAAAAAGTCATTAAACCTTCATATAAAAGTGATATCGCCTCGGTTTCATAGCAATCATTTTAAAGCAGTTTTTCTCAAAACATTATCATGAATATATTTAAGAAAGGTTTTCACACGAAGTTATAATATTAAATGGGTTACAAAGTATCAAAGGATTCTAATACAAATATTGAAGTCACAAGAGAGAACGGATGAATCAAACCATATCAGACAGAATAACCAAACGAATGTCAAATGAATCATAACTCAAAATAGCAAATATCTAGGAATCAAAAGTCATGAGATACCCTTACTGAAAAAGGGTGGAATATCTGTACCTTAAATAACCTACGCGTATTCGAAAACACAATTTACTCCTTCTTCGATTTATCTACAAGAATTAAAAGACTCCTATTATTTGGTGACACAATTGATTACTAGGCTTCCTACTTTATGACAACTTATTGTATATACCATATTTAATAATGATTTACTTATATAAGTAGCTCTTTAAGACTGAAGTCTCGCAAGGGTATTAGGGAATCTCAATATTTACTTTCATAACGATAATTTATAGTTTTAAGTTCACTTGTATATTTTGATGGTTACGTTACGGTGAAGCAATATATTAAGTTATTAACATATCCATTATAAGGTTCATAGATAAAAACATACTTAATGAGTAAGATAACATTCAAGATATTTATGTTTACAAAAATAATATAGCGTTAAGTTATAAAAATTTACCTTAGTGAAATTAGTATACCATATGTCTAAAGATCAAAATAAGAGGCAACTCAGTTATTCGTCAACCACACATATATACATCATTTCCAGATTTCTTAACCCCAATTCCACTAGTAGACACATGTTTAAATCTCGACATAGTAACTACGCATGTTTATGAACGTTATCGTTTTCAGTTTCGTATATAGTCAATGTGTCTTAGACCCATGACCTATTCGATTCATCATTTATATACGTCATATATTAAATAGTCAAATTAGCTATGTAGTTCTTGCAAAGGTTCTGTTCATACATAGCATGTAGATTATAAATTATAAAACTTAAGTTCTTCCCCAATACATTAAGCCGCACCTTTTCTTTATTTCACTAGTTCGGTTTCGATTTCGTTCAAAAAAATTGCAAACATAATATATGATCAATCTCCAGTACCCATGCATGCGATCACAGTACAAACCCAAGATCTTAATCCCGATTTAATAATGTACTTATATGTTTACATTTTCGACATAGCGCACATGCATGGCCATAACTTATATAGTTTCAAGTTAATTAATAATATGATTTACCTTTTCATTTGATTAGACCATGACTTATAGTATGCATGTTTAGTTACCAACACTAATATAAAATCTCATCTCCTATCTGTTGCGCTACTCTTATAAAATGAATAATTTAAAGATTCAAAAACCGACTCGTTGATACTTAACAGTGGTCATATTATATGAACTATGCTTTCATTAGGCTAAAGACTTAAACGTAATTACATGAACCTCGACAAAAAGTTTTCTCCTAGTGATCTTTTAAATCCGTTTTATGTGCATGCTTATATATGAGTTTTAGATACAACTTGACACCAAAACACACACAACACCTACTTAACGAGACCTGTTTATTTTACTTTGTAGCATGCATGCGAGACAATATAAGGTTTAACGAGACATAGTTAGCAGCAAGTCATGATTTAAACTAGGTTTTATGTCATCTTAATCGGAATATAATTGGTGTATTCAACGCATGGCGAGAGTGGTTAGTGAAAGTAACTTGAGGGTTGAATCAAAAGGGATCAAAAAGCTAGAAAGAAACCAAACACCAAAGGCTGCTACAAATCATGAACACAAACGCTTGTCTTCCTTCTCTTCTACATACGATTTAGTTTGGGATTTCTTTAAGGTTCCATTCGGTTTGGAGAAAATATAATAGAGTTAAGCAGGATGTGTATAATGAGAGAAAGAAAGTCGTATATTATAGGAGGGAGAAGCGCGTATCACAATGGAAAGTCGTATAACTAATTAAGGAGGAATGATATGAACGTATCTTCTATTGTCATAGAATATTACCTTGTCCTTCTTATCTCCCTTTTCAATTTAAACGTGTGAAGATATATGGGGACTAATATTTTCGGTGCTAAACATATAAGTAACAACATGTAGGATCAAAAGAAAGGAACCATTGTGTCGTGTACAATATTTGTTAGGTTAGGACTTAAAATATAGCCAAATTTATTTAATTATCTATAGGTTTAGTTCTAATAATATGTAATTACCAAATAACATACAGTTTAGGTAATTTATTAATTATTACATATCTTAGGTAAAATTCAAATTAGACGTAAAACTTGGAATTCAAAATTCAGGGTTTTACAACTCTTCCCTTCTAAAAAGAAATTTTCGTCCTCGAAATTGTAGTAGATAGGTCAAATGGAAACGTACCAAATTATGATAATGAAATGAAAATTATTAACTCGCTCGGAATAGTTTTTCAAAGGGTTTTAACGAACGGAAAAGCCTTCTCATGACTCGATCCAGACAAACTAGGATAGCCTCAGGCTCTCCAGTAAAACAAATCATGACAAACCTGATCCAATGGATACAAAACATATATGTAACAGATGATAGTTGTAGCAACTCAAAATAGGTACATGAACTAAAACATGTTATGAATCTGAGACAGATACGAAGGAAATGCTAAATGGTAGGAATTTTCACCATTTCTATCTAAGGTTCCAAACGAATCAAAGAACGTACAAACGATCAAATGAAGCTCATATCGAATTATCGAACATACCAAATGCCTAACGAAAATGACATGATATACGTAGTGATAAGGATGAACCTAAGGACTAACGAATCGCTGAATAACTCTCCATCATATGCCAGAATGTTTAACACTTCTGTACAGAGACACCCAAGAATACACAATCTCCGGTTTGAAATTTGAAAGTTCTTCATCCACAACGGTAATTGTTCTATTCGTCACTAAAATCAACTTCGGACTTTTAATAAACAATCTTCCGACCTTATTCCACTAAAGGTGATTTACACTTCCATTCATACATGAGTCTGAAAGGATTCACTTGTCATCAGCTTGCCATCTTGAGTCTGATTCCTCAAGCCTTCTACAGATCTTCCCAAAATTATGAAGGAAGACGCGGATCTCAGACACGATCAGTGCAGGTGTGCTAAGTAACCAAATAATCTCTAGCTTAAAGGTTTCTACCAACTTGCTAAATGTCTTTCCACTAGAAGGTCTGCTCCAGATCTTAATTCATCATAGTACAACTAAGATGAATAAAGAAGTAAAAACTGTGTGCCTCAGTTAAATAGTTTTGTCAAGTCTTCATCACAGATCATAATCCGCCACACAAAAATATTACCTCCAAATCTTACTAACAACCACCACTGCTGACAACTCTAAGTTATGCGTTGAATAATTCACCTCATACGGTTCTAGTTGTCTTGATGCATAAGCAATAACCTTCTCGTACTGTATAAAGGCATAACCAAGTCTCTTCTTGAAACGTCCAAAAATTTGTACTCACCTGTAAGTATGGAAGTAGGAGCTAATTTCTGTTTCAGCTTTTCCTAAGCTCAGTTCTCATCCCAACTAAACTTCTCTCCTCTTCTCATAAGCTTCGTCAACGGTAACGTCAGTCATGAACATCTTCCACAATCCTTCTACAAGACTCAAAGGTTCTAACTTCTGTAACTGTCGTCGGTCTTGGCCATTTGGTGATAGTTTCCATCTTCGCAGGATCCTAAGAACGCCACTAGTCCCAACCAATATCACACTTCCAGAATATATAAAGTTTCTTCTTACGCAAAGTTTCCAACATAATATGAAAATGATCCTCATGTCTCTCCTTCGTCTCTGAATGTACTAAGATGTCATACTATGACAAATTTGTCCAAGTACTCACGAAAGGCACGATTCACCAAGTCCATAAAATAGTCGAAGCATTAGCCAATACAATTGGTGTCACTAAACTCATAGTGATCATAATGAGTACGAAAAATAGTACTAGGAATATCTTGCTCTTCACACGTAACTGATGATATCCAGAATTTAAATCAGTCTTAGAGAAGACTTCTCATCCTAAAGTTGATCAGATAAGTTGTCGATTCGAGGTAGTGGATAACGATTTCTAACCGTAATATGGTCCTACTTCTAGTAATCAATATACCACCTTATGCTACCATCCTTCTTTATCGCGACTAAAAATGGAGCACCCCACTGAGATACGCTTAGACGAATAAAACTACTTCCTAGTTCTTGTTGCTGCCCCTTCAGTTCTCTCAATTCAACTGGTGCTATTCGATACGGAGTTTCAGAATCAGGCAAAACGTCGCTCTATTTAGATAGAATTCAGACTCATTCCACTTACTGTTCTCAGGCACTTCTTAAAGACATCCTATGACCCCAATAAGTTCAGGTTATATGATGTAACTATTATCACGTTGGCTAGGCGTCACAATACTTGCATCATATAAACATGCCTTTATTGATATCATATTCTACCTCGAGTCGTGACTAAACAATCTCTCAGTACCAGGTCAAATCAACTTCACACTCCGGTGGAAACCATGGTAGTTCGTTCAGGGACTACATCGAAAAAGTTTAGATTGCAAAATGATTCTCAAGGTGAGATCCAGCCAACGGTGTACAAAATAGGTGCTAGGAAACCTTCACAATCGCGAAAATAACGTACGAGATTCAAGGGTAGTAATGATAACAACGGGTTAACCAATCGGAAATCATGGTAAAAAGAATTCAGGATGTTCGAATTGTCAAAGGTGTACAGTATGACAGGAGTTATCATCTTGATGCTCAGTCAACTAATGCATACCAGAATAACATCGAATTTAATACTCCAGAGAAAGACAGATCAGCAGAGTGGATCTTATCATTCAGAATTTAGGGAAACATTCCCATACTCGTGGTTAATCACCACAAGATTTCTCATATGAAAAGGAATGGGTAAGATGAATCTAATAGTGTATCATGAATCTAATAGTGTAGGGAGACTTAAATATGCTTAGGAAAAGCAATAGAAATCATAGAATGTGTCAAGCACATCATGGTCTTAAGAATTCTCAGAATGATCTAAGAGACATCTAAATGATTAACAAACGAATCAGAGGTTAATGTCGGAATCAGAAAATAAGGCTTATATAGTGTCAGGCATTACTACAAATCTTAGGTTGTGCAAAAAATAATAAGTTTCAGAATGATCTAAGAGACATTCTAAACTTTCTCGGTCACAAATCTTAGGTTGTGCAAAAAATAATAAGTTTCTAATTTTCGGAAAAAGTGATCTTAAAAGGGCTTAACTGAAAGTAAGGAACGAATCAGAGTGATGCGGAGGCAATGATACTAATAAAAATGTCTTATAGTCTACCCAAACCTCACCGGTCATAACCTAATTTTCTTCAGAGTGGAAATCCTACGGCAAATTCTCATAGGTTTTGTCATAAACTCCTATAGTGCAAACCTAGGGGCCAAATCTTTCACAAGTCATAACTTAAAGTACTACAGGTCGAAGCCTAAGCTCTTATACCATAATTGTAACACCCCAAGCGAAAAGGGCCTAAGTGTAATATTATAGTGTCAATCAGAACAAAATAAACGCAAACGGAAGACTTCTTATTAAATACTAAGTCAAGAATTACAAGGACTTACGAAATATAATCCAAGCAATAATCTAAATACAATACATATCCAAGGCATAAGGTCTACAATCATAACTCCAATAATGGGATCTAATCAAGGGTAGGTCCTCTATCTTCTACTCTCAACACTCATGCCCAGCATCCCGCTTATAACCTGCCGCATAGAAAAGAAAATGCGGTTGAGCTAACGCTCAGTGAACAGATATAAACAAATGAAAGGTAATAAGCATATACGAAATGAGTAAGCGAATGAATCCAAGAGAACCTGCTATACAAGATGTCAAACAGAATATGGAACATATGAAAGGAATCAAAGCATAATAATGAAAATAAAGTGGATATCAATATCAAAGGAAATGCCCAACAAACCATATAACAAAATGTACATGAAGTAGCTAGCTCGATGTACCAAATAGTGAAATGGGATGTATTGCACACACACAAGTCGCTTTACAAGCATATATCAAATCATAACTGAACAAATACCTAGGATGCATCCATACGCTCCTTTCAAAACAAAGATACATATTCCAGTTCTAGACTAAACATACATATAATATACACGGGCCAGGTGCGCTATATATAGCAATATAATCAAATGGGAACGCAGTGGACAAAAACCCGCCTCCACTGACAGCGTCATTACCATTGGTGCATCAATCGCACGGTCATGGACTCCTAATGACAGGCTACAAATATAGGCAACATAAATAGGCATAGCTGATGCGCGTGATGTGTCATTGCGGTTTAGCAGTTTTAATGCCTACTCAAGTTTTAAATTTATATTTAGCCGACTTATCAATAACACACACACTTAACGAGCAGTGTACCCGGTCAGTATGAAGATAATGGTAAGTAGAGTGTCGATCACTAAGAGTGGAACGTATTATCTCATTATTCTAATCAGTATTTTAATATCCTAACGCAAGGGGGTTTCAGCCTGAGAGACTGGCACGATTTGTTTGCAATTAAATAATAAAATAAACCAATAGGCACGAATCAGCAAGTAGCACACACGTACACAGATAGATACTTGAGACAATAAGAGGGCTGTCCTTATGATTAAGTAGATTGTCACTTGTTTTATTGATAGCTTTATATGAAGTGTATGTAATTAACCCTTTCTCGTTGGTCCTATTCTTATCGGCGAGTAAACCCTTAATGATTACTTATGTCTAAAAGTTATTCCTAAGTGATCAATTTAGTAATAACCGTGGGAGCCACATTATGTCCCGCAGTCAAATGCCCGCAAGCCACTAATAAACACAGAGGTTATCAATGCACTAATAAGTAGTAACCAAAGACATTAACATATAAACTTTAATTGATGGGAAAGCAAGTATTAAAGGGAGTGCAATTTTTCGTTGTCACATTACACAAGCCACCAATCCTGATGAATTAAAGTTTGCTAACACAATAAAACAAAACTACTTAATGAATTAAACACATGCAGCACCTTCTTACAGCTCTTGTATCTTTGATTTGGGTGTGTCTTGTGCTGCCTCCTTGACTGAATTCGTCCTAGGGTTTTTCCTGTTCGGTCTTCGAAACTCTGATAATGCCCCCCAAAATTCGTCTGGCCTTGGGGTTTTTATAGTTTCTGTCTGAGGGAAGATGCGGCGCATCTAAGGAGTAGATGCGGCGCATGTACTTAACTTCGCGTGGGGTCCAAGATTATAATATTCAGGAATATTCGTACACCGCCAAAAGATGCGGCGTAACTCCATGATTAGATGCGGCGCATGTCCTCTTGTATCTTGGATCGTATCTGGTGATATCTTGATAGAGATGCGGCGCATGTCATGAGTGAGATGCGGCGCATCTGGAGCAGATTAGTCTTGATCTTCTTCATTTCAGTAGACTCTTAACTTTATGCATGTTTTGCTCCATAATCAGTCCAAAATCGCTAAGTTTCACCAAATGCTTGTTTTTACCTGAGAATTACAAAAGTAAACGATTAAGTATCAATCCTCATACATAATATAGTAAAACAAGTCAAATTAATAGGATAAATGATAGTAATAAAATGTACTTATTTGAGTTCATCAAATATCCCCCCACTTGAACTTTACTTGTCCCCAAGTAAACCTTAGAATTTCTTTTATGAAAATGTATCCTAAAAGATGTTAGGATTTATTTTTATATTTAAGCATGTATTCGTTTAATTCATAATCACACAACTAAACACTTAACGAATTAGAAGTAAAATAAAATAAGTCGATAAAAGCAAATCTAATCGTTTAACTGTCCAGTCGCGACGAATATTCTATCATAAGCTTGGCAAGTATACACATCTCCACCACTAAAGCTAAGGAATAACAAGTCTAAAGCGGTAAAAAGGGTTTTTAGGCTTAAGGGTTAATTATTCTCTTTCACTATCGATCTCAAATTCCAGAAAAGGCGACAAAATCACAAATACATGATCGAATCCACGAACACGATACTTGCAATTGCTCAAATCCTTAACTCGAATAGGCTAAAGATAGGTCCAAACTTCACCAATAATAATATATCAAAAAGGGCGACAAAATCATAAATACATAGCCGAATCCACGACTACGATACTTAAGATTGCTCAAATCCCTAATCTCAATAAATCAAAGGTTTGGTTGGATAAAGAATAGGGTATGGATAACATTTGGGATATAAATTGGTGTAAAAATAAAAATAAACAAAACAAATAAATTAAAATCCTAAGTGTGGTTAATCACTATCCCAACCATCCCATGAATAAGACTCATATCATCGAATAACTCACGCTTTAACACTTGAAACACACGCTTTAGGTAGACACGAATTATACTCAACAAGATCTTAATCAAAGAATAAACCTTAATTGGCGTTCCCATAACTGCCAATTCCCATTCAATCCATAGATATAGTACAACAAATAGTGGTGATATCGACCACTTACATAACTTTACATAAGTTGGTTAAAACTAACTTCCAACTTTTCTTTCTTTCTTTTTCTTTTCTTATTTTTTCGATTTTTAGATGTGTAAAATTTCACCACATCACTACAACTTTCTTTCCGGATAATTTTTTTTTTTCATACTTTTCATACTTTCAGAAATAACGGTAATAGTGAAAGTAGTAAACACACGAAAAATAAACTCAAAAATATACAATATTTACTTTCACTCCAATTGCATTGTGCAATTTCCCGACCTAACCATAGATAATGAATTACGCACGCGAACACAGGTAATGTAAGGAAACACACTTTGCCTATAGCAATTAACCAACCACGGATTCTAATCTACAGGGTAGGCTAAGGTGTAAGGGTGTAACGAAACATTTTAAACATAGGTGTAAGAAACGAAAGGAATGGCTCTGAGTGTTTTTCTAGGGGTATCTTACTCTAAAAATGAGAGTAACAAAAGGGTTTATACGGGGGTTAACTAACCAGTGTAGTTAGTTAATAACACATAACATATAAAGGCTATTTGGGTGTAATCCTAGAAATTTACCAATTTAGACAAGTCATTCCAATTATATAAATAATACTCATTATGGTGGTCTCAAATAGTATACAAGCCAAGTTCTAAAGTTTACAAGTCACCGGCACACTCATAGATTTGTGAATTTTGAAAAATCACAATTTTTGAAAATAACGTCATGTGTGCAGCTATGCAACTTAGATCTTAAACAAAAACATGCTAAAAAATTTTAAGTTTGATATATTAAGCACATTTTAAGCATAATTTTTGAAAAAGTTTAGGACAAGTAATTGTTAAGTGTTCTAATTCTCCAATCCCCCCACTTAAGTTAAACAACGTCCTCGTTGTTTGTATAAAAGGTTAAAAACTGGAAAATTAAAAGAATTAGAACAGAAAAACTCCCCTGAGATTTGCTCGGTATGATCCTCCATTTGTATAAGAGCAAAAATCATCTTTCTTGTGGATTAGAACGTTAAAGCTTCATACTTGATGTATCCACAGGAAATCCAGGAAACTATAATACCACCAACACTTTAAAACACACCTAAGATAAGAAAGGTTCAAACTTGCATAATACATTAGTAGTTAGATAAAGATAAAACTTAAAAATTAAAACTGAAAATCATCAGGTCAGTCGATGCGCCGTATCTTATGGAAGAAGATACGCCGTATCGAGCCTGGAATAAATACGGATCAGAATAAAGATGCGCCGCATCCTTAACCAGGGATGCGCCGCATTAAAAATAAACTGATAAAAAGTTTTAAAGTCGAAAATAAAAATGCAGAAAAATTAAAATAAGATATGACCATTGCAGGAGATGCGTCGCATCTCAGAATTGAGATGCGCCGTATCTTCGGCGGGCCTGACTGACTCGACACAGAAAACAGAATAATAAAAGATAAATCCGGGTTGTCTCCCGGTAAGCACTTGTCTTTATTCTAGAGTCTTCAAGTTAGACTCACGTTCAGCTCTTTAATAAGTCCTTGTCACGGTCCATCCTTCTTCCTTCATCCGAAAGATTTTCCCATATATCTCTGCGATGTTTTCTTCCGTTCGACTTAATCTAGTATAACTCTTTGTCTTCACCGCAGTATATTCTTCATTAGGACCCAAAGAATATTTGATGATTTTAAATTTTTCAGAAATAATCATGGGTGGCTCATTGTAAGGAATCCCAAGTAGTTGACACTTTCTTTTGGTGAACTATTCCTCGTCTTTATCAACAAACTTAAAATAAGGATCCTTAATTAAATAATCATCTAGTTCTTCAATCAACGACTCATTATTATAATCGTCTTGAATCGCCTCCCATTCTCTTTCCAAATCATATTGTAACCGACGACTAAGCTTTGTGAAATCATCAAACTGTTTATGCACCCATTCCCAGAAAGTAGTATCCGATGTCCCCTTAAGTCCTTTCAAGCGTTCAATTCTCCCTTTTTCTTGTAAAGCCTCCGCTTTTTGTGGGCAGTCTTCAACATTATCATACCATTCATAATCTTCAAAGGTTACATCGTTTCCAACCCGTTTCATCCCAATTATACTTCCCCCATTACAGGTTCCGTCACTTTTATAATCACAGGTCGGCCAAACACTACTCCCGTCCTTGAAAACGAAGGGTGTACAAGTGTGATTAATGTGCGCAAATTCCCATGGTTTATCCCAAACCCATGGTACTTGGTCATTCCATTCATAGTACCAGGTGTTTTTGAAATCGTCATAAGTCTTAAATCCTGGTAGATCTCCAGTAAGCACATCATCGTCGACTTGAAGAAGGTAGTTAAATTCCTTGAACTGCTTGCACAAGGGTGTCTCATAATCGAACACATCAATGTCAATCCTGAAAAGTTCTTCAATGCCCTCATTGATTGTTGAATCATGAAGTGACGACCCATAATCGCTTTCTACTTCTTCGTCTTCTCCTCTCATCCAATATACCCATAATGCATCCTTAGTAGCACGATCCATGCTCTTATGGTTATTAAACTTACTAGACAACCATTCTGAAAAATCAACATCGTTAGGATCGTGGTTAATGTCAAAGCAAACCTTTCCAATCATATTCTTTTTTATCTCCATGAACTCGTTAAATTGCTTCTTAAAACTCCGAGTCAACCATGAAGTCATAATCTCCTTGACTTCATTTGCAGGGGCAAATTCCGGACTACCATATTTGAGTTCTAGCCAATCATTGAGGGAGAGGTCTATCAATCTTACCAATCTCCCATGAAATAGTAACTCCGCCAAAGCATAATTCATGTCATTATCCTGATAGTTCTCATTCAATCCCCAGTACTGTTCGGAATAAGGCATGTAAGAGATTTGGGCATTGCCTCCACCACAGCTTTCGTTGCTTGAATCCATGTATGCAAGATAGAATTTCCCATCATCTTCTTCGATAGTAGTCCAGTTCAATCCTTCGGCTTCAATGATAGGCCATAAGAGCGACAATTCTTCTCCAGTGTACCTCACAAATACATCATAAGAGAATACCTCTTTGTCAATGTTGCATAAACGCATGAATTCCTTAAAAGCAGCTTCAAGAGGAGTCTCCCAAGAGAATAAATCTGCATCGATCATGAGTACATTGAATGAATCTGAAAACAAGCATTCCTTAGCAAGATATCCGTTAACTGACATGTCTTCCATAGCAAAATCTGTCATCCAAGGTAAAATCATCAGTAGGATTTGTTCGCTAGAAGAAAAATTAACGAATTTAGTAACGGATATAAGAATAAAAATAGCTGATATCTGCAGACGAAGCGCCGTATCCGAAAAGTTGGATACGCCGTATCTTAATACGTTAAAATTTAATCAGACTTTATCCAGAAAATAGATACGCCGCTTGGAATTTAAGAATGCGCCGTATCGAATTAATTAATCAAAAATCAGCTTATCTAATTAAAATTAAATGCGTCGTATTAACGAAAGTTAATGCGCCGTATTTTCGTTACGTTTCAAAATAAATATAGATTTTTGATTCAGAAAGATGCGCCGTATCGATATAAATCGATGCGTCGTATCTGTTTAATAATTCGCAAACTGTTTTTAATTAAAATAATAGATACGCCGTATCTGCGAAAGCAGATGCGTCGTATGGCGTTAACGTTTAGAAAAAAAAAATTTATCAAAAACAGATACGCCGTATCTGCAAAAGCAGATGCGTCGTATTACTTTATCGCTTAGAAAAATTTTTTTATTAAAAACAGATACGCCGTATCTTGGGGAAAAGATGCGTCGTATCGAATTAATTAAACGCGTCGTATTTAAAAAAAATTAAACGCAATACGCCGTATCTGAGATATCAGATGCGCCGTATCGTTTGATTTAGCACAGTACAACGATAGCAGAACAGAAAAAATACGAAAAATAAAAATAAAAAATAAAAACACACAAACAAAAATAAACACACAAAAATAAAAGAAAACAATTAACACACAATACAACAAATATGCAAAATAATACAATGATGCAATTAATCTAATAAAAAGAAAAACCTAATTAAAATACTAATCAAATTAACAGATAATAACAATTCACTCCCCGGCAGCGGCGCCAAAAACTTGATGCGCGTGATGTGTCGTTGCGGTTTAGCAGTTTTAATGCCTACTCAAGTTTTAAATTTATATTTAGCCAACTTATCAATAACACACACACTTAACGAGCAGTGTACCCGGTCAGTATGAAGATAATGGTAAGTAGAGTGTCGATCACTAAGAGTGGAACGTATTATCTCGTTATTCTAATCAGTATTTTAATATCCTAACGCAAGGGGGTTTCAGCCTGAGAGACTGGCACGATTTGTTTGCAATTAAATAATAAAATAAACCAATAGGCACGAATCAGCAAGTAGCACACACGTACACAGATAGATACTTGAGACAATAAGAGGGCTGTCCTTATGATTAAGTAGATTGTCACTTGTTTTATTGATAGCTTTATATGAAGTGTATGTAATTAACCCTTTCTCGTTGGTCCTATTCTTATCGGCGAGTAAACCCTTAATGATTACTTATGTCTAAAAGTTATTCCTAAGTGATCAATTTAGTAATAACCGTGGGAGCCACATTATGTCCCGCAGTCAAATGCCCGCAAGCCACTAATAAACACAGAGGTTATCAATGCACTAATAAGTAGTAACCAAAGACATCAACATATAAACTTTAATTGATGGGAAAGCAAGTATTAAAGGGAGTGCAATTTTTCGTTGTCACATTACACAAGCCACCAATCCTGATGAATTAAAGTTTGCTAACACAATAAAACAAAACTACTTAATGAATTAAACACATGCAGCACCTTCTTACAGCTCTTGTATCTTTGATTTGGGTGTGTCTTGTGCTGCCTCCTTGACTGAATTCGTCCTAGGGTTTTTCCTGTTCGGTCTTCGAAACTCTGATAATGCCCCCCAAAATTCGTCTGGCCTTGGGGTTTTTATAGTTTCTGTCTGAGGGAAGATGCGGCGCATCTAAGGAGTAGATGCGGCGCATGTACTTAACTTCGCGTGGGGTCCAAGATTATAATATTCAGGAATATTCGTACACCGCCAAAAGATGCGGCGTAACTCCATGATTAGATGCGGCGCATGTCCTCTTGTATCTTGGATCGTATCTGGTGATATCTTGATAGAGATGCGGCGCATGTCATGAGTGAGATGCGGCGCATCTGGAGCAGATTAGTCTTGATCTTCTTCATTTCAGTAGACTCTTAACTTTATGCATGTTTTGCTCCATAATCAGTCCAAAATCGCTAAGTTTCACCAAATGCTTGTTTTTACCTGAGAATTACAAAAGTAAACGATTAAGTATCAATCCTCATACATAATATAGTAAAACAAGTCAAATTAATAGGATAAATGATAGTAATAAAATGTACTTATTTGAGTTCATCAATAGCACATGCAATATAATGATAAGGGATAGTTATAAATTATCCAACTCAGATAATAGCTATATGAATAGAATAAAGCATGAAACGAATAATCAAATGAATAACTAAACAGATACGGATCAAGGCATAACAAATATTAGGAAACAATGAGTCATGAGAAATATTTCAGGAATAGATAGAGTACTAATCGGTTAAGTAATTGTGAAAATACTTTAAACGCTGTTTTCATAAACGTATTCTTTTAAAAGCAGTTTTCAAAAAAGTCATTAAACCTTCATATAAAAGTGATATCGCCTCGGTTTCATAGCAATCATTTTAAAGCAGTTTTTCTCAAAACATTATCATGAATATATTTAAGAAAGGTTTTCACACGAAGTTATAATATTAAATGGGTTACAAAGTATCAAAGGATTCTAATACAAATATTGAAGTCACAAGAGAGAACGGATGAATCAAACCATATCAGACAGAATAACCAAGCGAATGTCAAATGAATCATAACTCAGAATAGCAAATATCTAGGAATCAAAAGTCATGAGATACCCTTACTGAAAAAGGGTAGAATATCTGTACCTTAAATAACCAACGCGTATTCGAAAACACAATTTACTCCTTCTTCGATTTATTTACAAGAATTAAACGACTCCTATTATTTGGTGACACAATTGATTACTAAGCTTCCTACTTTATGACAACTTATTGTATATACCATAGTTAATTACGATTTACTTATATAAGTAGCTCTTTAAGACTGAAGTCTCACAAGAGTATTAGGGAATCTCAATATTTACTTTCATAACGATAATTTACAGTTTTAAGTTCACTTGTATATTTTGATGGTTACGTTACGGTGAAGCAATATATGAAGTTATTAACATATCCATTATAAGGTTCATAGATAAAAACATACTTAATGAGTAAGATAACATTCAATATATTTATGTTTACAAAAATAATATAGCGTTAGTGAAATTAGTATACCATATGTCTAAAGATCAAAATAAGAGGAAACTCAGTTCTTCATCAACCAGACATATATACACCATTTCCAGATTTCTTAACCCCAATTCCACTAATAGACACATGTTTAAATCTTGACATAGTAACTACGCATGTTTATGAACGTTATCGTTTTCAGTTTCGTATATAGTCAATGTGTCTTAAACCCATGACCTATTCGATTCATTATTTATATACGTCATATATTAAATAGTCAAATTAGCTATGTAGTTCTTGCAAAGGTTCTGTTCATACATAGCATGTAGATTATAAATTATAAAACTTAAGTTCTTCCCCAATACATTAAGCCGCACCTTTTCTTTATTTCACTAGTTCGGTTTCGATTTCGTTCAAAAAAATTGCAAACATAATATATGATCAATCTCCAGTACCCATGCATGCGATCACAGTACAAACCCAAGATCTTAATCCCGATTTAATAATGTACTTATATGTTTACATTTTCGACATAGCGCACATGCATGGCCATAACTTATATAGTTTCAAGTTAATTAATAATATGATTTACCTTTTCATTTGATTAGACCATGACTTATAGTATGCATGTTTAGTTACCAACACTAATATAAAATCTCATCTCCTATCTGTTGCGCTACTCTTATAAAATGAATAATTTAAAGATTCAAAAACCGACTCGTTGATACTTAACAGTGGTCATATTATATGAACTATGCTTTCATTAGGCTAAAGACTTAAACGTAATTACATGAACCTCGACAAAAAGTTTTCTCCTAGTGATCTTTTAAATCCGTTTTATGTGCATGCTTATATATGAGTTTTAGATACAACTTGACACCAAAACACACACAACACCTACTTAACGAGACCTGTTTATTTTACTTTGTAGCATGCATGGGAGACAACATAAGGTTTAACGAGACATAGTTAGCAGCAAGTCATGATTTAAACTAGGTTTTATGTCATCTTAATCGTAATATAATTGGTGTATTCAACGCATGGCGAGAGTGGTTAGTGAAAGTAACTTGAGGGTTGAATCAAAAGGGATCAAAAAGCTAGAAAGAAACCAAACACTAAAGGCTGCTACAAATCATGAACACAAACGCCTGTCTTCCTTCTCTTCTACATTTGATTTAGTTTGGGATTTCTTTAAGGTTCCATTCGGTTTGGAGAAAATATAATAGAGTTAAGCAGGATGTGTATAATGAGAGAAAGAAAGTCGTATATTATAGGAGGGAGAAGCGTGTATCACAATGGAAAGTCGTATAACTAATTAAGGAGGAATGATATGAACGTATCTTCTATTGTCATAGAATATTACCTTGTCCTTCTTATCTCCCTTTTTAATTTAAACGTGTGAAGATATATGGGGTCAAATAAGCTTACATCTCATAATAAAAGTTCACTAAATCCATACCATACTACGCGGTTCACAGAAAATACTGATGAAGTCTTACAGAAACGAACTTAAAATAGTCTAAACTTATGTCCTATTACATAGGGTAGCCATTCTTATTACATCACATTCGAGTCCTAGTTTTCTCCCGCTCCAAGTTTTCCTTGATTGTTCACTTCATTTTGGTCCTTTGGTTCCTGGCACTGGTCCTTGTAGTGCCCCTTCCTTCCACACCCAAAACAGATTGCCTTGGCTCTCCGATTTTTCCCTGATGTTGCCTGTGCTATTACAGCAGTTTTAGACTTACAATTTTTAGCTATATGTCCAACCTTCAGACATTTGTGGCACTTCACGGTGCAAGGTCCGTAGTGGTGTAGTTTGCAGCGACTACACATTGGTAACTTTCTAGTATAAGCCTTTCTGTTACTAGGTCCAGCAGTGAAAGTTTTGGCCAACTTTGCCTTTTTAAGGGGTTGTGGTACCCTTTCATTTTCTAGGTTGTTATCCCATTTTCTCTTTTCGTTAATGTTTTTAGCTCCTTGAACTGCCCCTTGGTTCATCAAGTTGCAACCCGTGCAAAATCCTAACTCATAAGCAGCAATAGTCTCTGCTACTCGTTGGGCTACGAGTTGTTTCATGGCTGCGGAATTTAGGTCTTGCCTCTCAGATGACATGGTCCTTCACAATGAGAAAAGAAGCCAGAGATCTAGCAAGGATGTGTCCTAAGAGTAGATGATTCCAGAAGATGCGTTATAAGGCGGTATGTTAAGGTTGTGCTCATCTAAGTTGGTGAGTTCCTTTACGATGGTAATATAAGTGTTCCAAAAGAATAAAACGGTTGTCCAAACTTGGATTCGAATAGAAAATGAATTCGTGTGGTATGTGGCGAGTATTCAGAATATAAGTGTTCCGAAAGAATAAAACGGTTGTCCAAACTTGGATTCGAATAGAAAATGATTCCAGAAGATGCGTTATAAGCCAGAGATCTAGCAATTATGATGCGACACGTGTAAGTATATAGAAAATACCTATATCATATATGCTTAGTATAATATACTCAAATAGCATGTCAAAAACACTAAGTCAAATAAGGTAAACAATGCTCAAATCATAGCAAGCTAAACTGGCAGGCATCCGGCGGTCATGATGGAAAGTTTTTCATAAATCGGTTATAGTTCAAGGTTTTTATAAACCACGTTCTCTATAACCTGGCTCTGATACCAATCTGTAACACCCCCAAAATCACAATATTCGCGGAAGCATACACTTTGGGGTGCTACAAGGTTGATAATCATCACACAAGATATAGCGAACAGATTAAAAATCCGTTTTAAAATATATTACATAAGTCAAGTCATGTAGCGATACATAAAAACCATTTCAGATGAAAATGAAGCCCATTTAAACAAAAGGTCCAGTTGTCAGAGTAAACGCATTAAAAACATTTCCATCATTTATTGTGACCGACGCCATGCACTGCTCCCGGCTAAACGCACCTCAGTTTCCTGAGAAAAACATGCTAAAAGTCAGCTAACGCTGGTGAATTCATAGGTTTAAGTAAATAGTACATATGGACCAATAGCAATATCATAAAAACAAATCAGCAGATACACACTATCAGTAATGCAAACACTAAGCCTCATCATACCGAAACTAAGACAATGCAGCACGACTAGCGATAGCAAAATAAATAAGGGTGCCCGCGAGTGTTAATCCCTAGACACCCGGCTAAAAACCGGAATGGTATACGTTCGCCTTGGCTATGCCGAGCCAACCGAACGGGGACGTCACTCCCAATAGATCTATTTATAACAACCGGCTTCCCATCAGGAATTAACGGCAGATGATAGTGGACACAAAATGGGATTTAGTAAACTTAGGTTTCTGCATACTAGTGTGATCTTAAAAGCAACATCAATTCTGGTCCATGAAAACAGTTTTGCATGTTTCTCACCCCAAGCTTATAAAACCAAAATCGTATAAAAAAATATGGGGCTATAAACTCACCTTTCAATAACAGCAAATCAGCAAATAAATCAACATAACGCAACCGCGCCGATCAGCACCCTAAATCAGTACGGTAAGTCTTAGCAAAATATTCGTGTCCCAAGTGTCTTTATTTTATCTGAAAAGTTTACGTTTGACCTGTGCTCGTGTATTTCTTGCTTGTTGTGTGGTAAAATATATTTCAAAATGATTTATTATTGTAACTCTTGGGGGCAGCTCATGGTGAAAGTGTATGGTGGGAATACGTAACGGAACATCCGTGCTAGTATTCGCGTCTTAAATGTGCAAGTGTTCTATATATATATATATTTACTCATACATTCATATATATATATATATATATATATATATATATATATATATATATATATAATATATATATATATATATATATATATATATATATATATATATAATATATATATTATAAGTTAATTTCTCATATATTTAATTAATGGAGATTAATTAAATAAGTTTTGAAGAATGGTTAGTACAATATAG
Source organism: Artemisia tridentata subsp. tridentata (assembly GCA_021014915.2). Classification (NCBI taxonomy): domain Eukaryota; kingdom Viridiplantae; phylum Streptophyta; class Magnoliopsida; order Asterales; family Asteraceae; genus Artemisia; species Artemisia tridentata. The sequence continues at coordinate 351,136,344 of CP139509.1, read as the reverse complement.
TTAGTGAAAAAGTATTATATTCAGAAACATCGTTTATTATTTCAGTTGCAACTTTTATTATAAGAAAACAAGTTTTGTTAAGTAATTCCATAAAGTTTACTTAAGTTATGAATTTTCACAAAAATATTCTAAGTGTTGAATTTTTAGAAAATTTGGGCATGACCCATTCGTTTATACAACGTTTCAATTTTATCTCAAATGTTGTAACTTTTACTCAAACATTTCACTAACTAGTTTCAAGTGCAAAAATACTTTCGTGATATATATATCAAGTGTTTGTGAATATTTGCGTAGTTATATTATTCGTTATCTTCACTTTTAAGTATTAACATTAGGTTTCGACGTAAAGTCAATATTTTGTCAAAAAGTCAACAAAAGTTAATCAAAATGTCAATTTAGTAGAAATGTCAATTTTTACCCTTTCGGAGACTAAACGTCTCAAAACAAGTCCAAAAATAGTTATCGTTATATTTATCGTTTCCTTAAACTTTAACAACCACGGCGAGTCGGAAAATGTTCCAAAAATCAATTTCATCATTTTTACTTGTGAATTGGGCCGAAACTTCTTAAATAAGCCCAATTAATATTTTTAGTCCAAAACACATTTTTAGTTATAACGTATATATCGACACGTTACTAAAAATCATTTTACTCGCTCAATAGGTTCGTTTGGTCAAAAAGTCAAAACTTCAAAAATGTTTATGGGCTTCGGCCCAACAGTAAACAAAAGGGTTTTATGGTCCAAAAATCCATTTAGCCCAATTTGTTATTATTTGTTACTTATTAGTGATTATTAGTTACCAAATACACTTTTTACTTATCAAATAAGCTCCAATAAATAAGCTACTTAGTCAAAAAGTCAAACATGACTATTTTAAGGTCTATTCAACCCATATGAAGTGTTTTAACTTATTTTCACCTTTTTACTAGTTATTTTTAGTAACTTAAGGCTTATTTTCAATCCATTCCAAATAAACACTCAATTATATTTTTCCACCATTTCACCACTTGAGCCAAAATTTTATGTTTTTCAAAACCCCAATAATCTTATATTTTTATTACTAGTCGATCCATGTATATACTCTAAAAATCAATATAGTGCTTAAATTAGTGTAAAAAACATAACTAATGTTTGTATTATCAAATAAGCACTATATGTAACAATATTTACCACACAAGCAAGAAATCTACAAACTAGCTCATAAACTTCTACAAAAGTCGAGCACTACATATTAAAGATCAAACCCTAGCTTTAATCATATTATCAAAACATACACATTTAACACTTTTAAACATCATTATACACCAAATGAACAAGAGATTAACAAATTTAGAAAAGTTTTATGAATCCTTACAAAGTTGTAGTGTTTAACGTGGGATAGGAGGACAAGAACACCCAAAACTTCACAAATTTTTCCCAAAACAAGCTCCAGATTACCCAAAAACCTTATTTAAACACTTGATGATCTTGATCTTTTAGAGAAAATTTTTGGTAGATGATTATATGTGTGTAAAAGTGGGCGTATGAAATGAAGCAAATAAGGAGATGAGGTATGCTAATCTAGGTAATAATAAAGATATGAATATGGGAAATCTTAAAAGTATACACTATATTTAGCAAATTTTAGATTTCATTAAGATAGATGTAAATTTTGTCCCATTTGGTGCTAGGTGTATATGTATGGCCGGTTATGGCTTAATTTAGTGAAGGGTGAAATAGTTTTTACTCCGCTTTGGTGTATCGTGTGTCGGTTTGAGTTTAAATGTTACCGTAAAGTCCCGGTTTGACGTTTTTGGACACGATTACGTAAAATAAAGTTTTTAACCACGTTTTCGTCAGAAATAAAATAAAATGTCATTACTGACTCAAAAATATATTTATTTGACTATTACCATATGTACTGTGCTGTCGGTACGCGCGTGCGGTTGTTTTTCAGAAAATGCGAGAAATATCTCAGTTAATTATAATACTTGTCAGTAACTATCAGAAATGTAATAATTTAACTTTACTGACAAAAATAAACTTTTCTGCAGTGACTGTAAGCTACAGTATGCTGGGACAGCTCTCGAAAATGCTCAAAAATACTCAGAAACATGCAAATGCGCATAGAAATGCTTAGCTTAAAAATAATTAATACTCATATAATATTAATTAACAGCGTGAAAATTACTATTTGTCACAGTCTCCCCATCTAATCGGGAAATCCGTCCCGGATTTCAATTGACGCCACTCTTGGTTTTCGGAAAAAGATGAGGGTATTTTCGCTTGATCTCGTCCTCTAGCTCCCAGGTGTATTCGGGGCCTCTGCGAGAGTTCCATCGTACCTTCACAATTGGGATACGACTCTGGTTTAGTCGTTTCACTTCCCGGTCCATGATTTCAATCGGTTCTTCAATAAAATTTAACCTCTCATCAAGCTGGATTTCATCCAAAGGAATAACTGCGCTTTCATCGGATAAACACTTCTTCAAATTACTGACGTGAAAAACGTCATGCACAGCACTGAGCTCATACGGCAGTTCGAGTCGGTAGGCTACCGGCCCGATCTTATCAAGGATCTCAAAAGGTCCTATATAGCGAGGGTACAATTTACTACGCTTGCCAAATCTGATCACGCCTTTCCATGGCGAGACCTTCAACATTACTTTATCTCCCACTTGTAACTCAAGGGGTTTTCGCCTCTTATCAGCATAGCTCTTCTGACTGTCACGAGCCGCCTGTATTCGGTTCTTAATCTGTACAATCTTCTCAGTAGTCTCATGAACTAGCTCTGGTCCGGTAAGTTGGCTCTCTCCAACTTCCGCCCAACAAATCGGCGATCTGCACTTACGTCCATAAAGTGCTTCATACGGTGCAGCTTTAATACTGGTGTGATAGCTGTTGTTATAGGAAAATTCGACTAAAGGCAAATGCCTGTCCCAACCGTTTCCGAAATCAATTACACAGGCTCTTAACATGTCCTCTAATGTCTGAATGGTTCTTTCACTCTGACCATCCATTTGGGGTTGATATGCCGTACTCATATCGAGTTTGGTTCCTGATGTGCGTGTGTATTGCTCTAATTTTTATAACCACGGCAGCGGCTCCAAAGACTTGGTGCGCGCGTGTTGTGTCGTTGTGGTTTTAGCAGTATTCAAGTTTTAAATTTATATTTAGCCGATTTATCAATAACACACACTTTAACGAGCAGTGTACCCGGTCAGTATGAATATAATGGTAAGTAGAGTGTCGATCACTAAGAGTGGAACGTATTATCTAGTTATTCTAATCAGTATTTTAATATCTTAAGTTAGCTATACAACCTAATCTAACGCAAGGGGGGTCAGCCTGAGAGACTGGCACGGTTTGGTTATGATTAAATAATAAACTAAACTAATAAGCACGAATCAGCGATTAGCACACACGTACACAGATAGATACTTGAGACAATAAGAAGACCTGTCCTGATAATTAAGTAGCTTGTCACTTGTTTTATTGCTAGTTTTATATGAAGTGTATATAATTAACCCTTTCTCGTTGGCTCTAATCTTATCGGCGAGTAAACCCTTAATGATCACTTATGTCTATCCTACTTACCTTTCTTCCTACTTTTCTACAGACGATAGAATACATAGGCGATAGAATAAATAGGCGAGGACAGAGGCATGGCGACCCGATCAATGCTCAGCTAGACACAGAGGTTATCAATGCACTAATAAAAGTCACCAAAGACATCAACATATAAACTTTAATTAATGGGAAAGCAATTTTAAGGGGTGCCCATGGTTTTCCGTAGTCACATGGAATCGGCCCATCAATCCTGATGAATTAAAGTGTACTAATCCAATAAAACAAAACTACTTAATGAATTGAATACATGCAGGACCTTCTTACAGCTCTTGTATCTTCGTTCAAGGTGTGTCTTGTGCTGCTACTTCGTCTGAATTCGGCTTTAGGGTTTTGTGGTCTTCGGTCTTCTTGTGTAGAATCGAACTCCGAAATTCGTCTGACTTTGGGGTATTTATAGTTTCTGTCTGAGGGCTAGATGCGGCGCATAGGATAAGTAGATGCGGCGCATTGACTTAACTTCGCGTGGGGTCCAAGATTAATATATTCAGGAATATTCGTACACCGCCAGAAGATGCAGCGTAACTGCATTTCTCTATGTGGTGCATGTCCTTTGCCGTCTTGGATTATATCTTGTGAAATCTTGATAGTGATGCGCCGTATGTAATAAGTAGGTTGCGGCGTATCTGGAGCAGAATGATCTTGATCTTATACATTTCAGTAGACTCTTAATATCTTGCTTGTTTTGCTCCATAATTGGTCCAAATTCGCCAAGTTTCACTTAGTACTTGTTTTTACCTGAGAATTACAAAAGTAAACATTAACGTATCAATTCTCACAGATAATATAATAAAACAAGTCAAATAAATAGGATAAATGATGGTAATAAAATGTACTTATTTGAGTTCATCAGTTCCCAATGCATCCTGAAGTGACTTCCAAAAATTTGACGTGAATCGACTGTCTCGATCAGAGATAATAGAAACAGGCACACCATGCCTTGCAACAATTTCCTTAACATATAAACACGCGAGTTTATCCATTTCAATTTTCTCCGCTATAGGAAGAAAATGCGCTGATTTTGTGAGACGGTCAACGATTACCCAAATCGTGTCATAACCACTCGATGTCCTAGGAAATTTCGTTACAAAATCCATAGTAATGCGCTCCCATTTCCATTCCGGAATCTCAGGTTGAACAAGCAGACCGGACGGTCTTTGGTGTTCTGCCTTAACTTTCGAGCACGTTAAGCACTTGCTGACATATTCTGATATATCGGGCTTCATTTTTGGCCACCAATACAACTTTTTCAGGTCTAAATACATCTTGTCAGATCCTAGGTGAATGGAGTACTTGGACTTATGGGATTCGTGCATAATAAAATCACGAATTCCTCCATACAATGGAATCCAATACCTGTCTCCATAACGCAAAATCCCATCGGATCTTCTTACTAATCCATTCTCAAGTTCTGGCATCCCGTGAGTCTTCACACGTGGTTAGTTTTCATCCTTGAGTGCCTCACCCTGAGCCTCAATAATTTTTGCTGGAAGCGGCGAACTGATCGTCATCCCTAATGATCTGACTCTGAGGGGTTTAATCCTCTCCTTTCTGCTAAGGGCGTCGGCAACAACATTTGTCTTGCCTGGGTGATAACGGATCTCACAATCATAGTCACTAAGCAATTCCAACCATCGGCGCTATCTCATGTTCAGCTCCTTCTGGTTCAAAATATGTTGTAGACTTTTGTGATCGGTATACACTACGCACTTAGTTCCATAAAGATAGTGTCTCCAAATCCTCAGTGCAAACACGACTGATCCTAATTCTAGGTCATGGGTCGTGTAGTTTTCTCATGGGTTTTCAACTGTCGAGAAGTGTATGCTATTACCTTCTCTCTCTGGATCAACACGGCTCCCAAACCTTTGTGTGATGCATCGCAACACACAACTAAATCTTCACTACCCTCAGGTAAAGCCAAAATAGGTGCACTACATAATCTTTCATTAAGGAGTTGAAAAGCTTCCTCCTCCTTATCTCCCCAGTCGTATTTCACATTCTTTTGTGTCAGTTTCGTCAATGGTTTAGCTATCTTAGAGAAACCTTCTATAAGCCTTCGGTAATAGTCGGCAAGTCCTAAAAGTTGTCGTATTTCTGTCGGCGTTGTGGGCGTTGCCCAATCCTTAATTGCCTCAATCTTAGCAGGATCTACGTGAATTCCTTGCTTATCTATCACGTGACCAAGAAACTGCACAGTCGATATCCAGAATTCACACTTCGAAAAACTTAGCGTATAACTCTTCCTTTTCCAACAATTCCAGAATTAGCTTGGGATGTTCCTCATGCTCTTGCTCATTCTTAGAATATATCAGGATATTGTCAATGAACACTATCACGAATTTATCCAAATGCGGCTTACACACACGATTCATGAGATCCATGAATACTGCTGGTGCATTTGTCAAGCCGAATGGCATAACTTGGAATTCGTAATAGCCATATCGAGTTCGGAATGCGGTCTTCGGGATGTTCTCTTCCCGGACTCGAAGTTGGTGATAACCCGATCTCAAGTCTATCTTAGAATGAACCGATGAACCTTGCAACTGATCAAATAAATCGTCTATCCTCGAGAGTGGGTATCTATTCTTAATGGTTAGCTTATTCAGTTTCTAATAGTCAATACACATCCTGAAGGATCCATCCTTCTTCTTAACAAACAAGACAGGAGCTCCCCAAGGCGAAGAACTCGGTCTGATAAATCCTTTTCCAGACAGTTCGGCTAATTGGTCAAACAACTCCTGTAATTTCGTAGGCGCTAAACGATAGGGTGCTCGCGCTACAGGCGTGGCTCCTGGCACTAAATCGATTCGAAATTTGATTTGTCTGGCCGGTGGAAGTCCCGGTAAGTCTTCTGGAAAGACTTCTGGAAAATCCCTTACGATTGGCATATCTTCCAACCTTTTCTCTCCCGGTTCCTTTTCCTTCTTTTCGGTGACATGAGCTAAAAAGAGGTAGCATCCATTCTCGATGTACTTATGCACCTTCGTACACGAGATGATGCTCAATCTTGACGAACGCGCACGATCAGAGCGGTCGCTTTCAATGATCAGAACTTTGTTCTCATAAGGTACTCTGATGATCTTCTCATCACAGATGATGACGACATGATATTTCGGTAGCCAATCCATCCCTATGATAAAATCAAAACTACCCAACTCAACGGGCATAAGGTAAATGTTGAATGGACGGTTTAATAAATTTAGAGTGCAACCCCTTATAATGGTACCTACTCGTTCTAGGTTTTCGTTTGCTAGTTCTACGTCAAAGGCATTATCTAAGGTGGTCGGGGCGATATTGAGTAAAGGACTAAAAGCGGTCGGTACAAAACTTCTATCTGCTCCTGTATCGAAAAGTACTGAAGCATAACGATTATTTAAAAGAAACGTACCCGTCACCACATTCGGGTCGTCCTGTGCTTCCCTTATGCTCACAACATAAATTTTTCCACGGGCTCCTCCTCCATTGCCCTGGTTTCCATTGTTGACTACTGCTAGCTGGTTACCACGACCACTAGCATTTCTCTGATTTCAGGGTTTGTTGCACTCATTGCTTAATTCCATCTAGAGGTCCTTCCTGTATTGCTAAGATCTTATTACTATAAGGTCTGCAGACGTGTTTCCCATCGTGGGTGATTACAACGTGGTATTTTAACATCCAGTCTATATGTGAGAGTCTCCAGGTTGTGTGGACCTAGGGTCGCTGTTGGTTGGGGAGTCTTGCAGGTCTAAAGTATGACCTTGAAAGATGTTGTTGATTTCTACTAGCAGTCAGTTTGTTGGCTCAGTAAGGATTTCGTCTGTTAGACAATGCAGTGTCTTGGAATCGGAAAAGTAGTGTACCGTGAGACGTAAATCGGTGGTGTCATCTTATGTAGACTAGTAGTGTAAGTTACCCTTTCAGTTTTTGGACATGGTACAAAGTAAGGCTAGTTCTAGGTGATATCTTGGCGCCAAAGCCTATTTGGTTACGGTGTTTCCTAGTACGGATGCCCATGACTTGCACTACTTTTAAGTGTTCACACACGCGAGTGTCTGATTTCTCAAAAAAGGAAATAATAGATTCGTCTTTCATAAAATTTTGGGCAACCATTCTTAGCATAGTATGGTCCTACCCGAATTATACAAAGATGATCAAGCTTTGTATAATTGGGGTCCAACGATGCAATGTTAAGTTTAGTTACAAGAAAACGTATCGGTTTTTCTGCTTGCGAGTTTGCAGCATAAACTACCTTTCAAAAAGTAATTAATTCGCCGAGCGGTGAAAGAATAGTTTGTAAAATGGTTTCCAAACAATTTATAGAGTAATAGGAAAACAATTTATTGTTGGCAAAATGGTATCCACGTTATAGTTCAGCTTATAAATTGTTAGTAAAACATTTCGTAAAGCAATGAGGAAAGTTTCTCGTTTCAAGAACAGTAGTGAGGTTAAAACCTTAATTCCGAAATTTGGTAATAAAACGATTTGTGGGTATGACTGTGAGATAGTCTATGAAATATTTGCAAAAGTTCGAGCGTTGGTAGCAATACCATTTATTATTTCATGAAAAGATAATATGGTAAACAACTGGTTTATAGTACGAGTTTAAATAGTTGAAGAACGATGGCAAGTGATTCGTTAACTCATAGTAAAAATGAATAGTGCAACAGGCGGCGTTTGGTACATCTAGTTCGCATAGGACCGTTGGTAGTTGGAGTCAAATAAGCTTACATCTCATAATAAAAGTTCACTAAATCCATACCATACTACGCGATTCACAGAAAATACTGATGAAGTCTTACAGAAACGAACTTAAAATAGTCTAAACTTATGTCCTATTACATAGGGTAGCCATTCTTATTACATCACATTCGAGTCCTAGTTTTCTCCCGCTCCAAGTTTTCCTTGATTGTTCACTTCATTTTGGTCCTTTGGTTCCTGGCACTGGTCCTTGTAGTTCCCCTTCCTTCCACACCCAAAACAGGTTGCCTTGGCTCTCCGATTTTTCCCTAATGTTGCCTGTGCTATTACAGCAGTTTTAGACTTACAATTTTTAGCTATATGTCCAACCTTCAGACATTTGTGGCACTTCACGATGCAAGGTCCGTAGTGGTGTAGTTTGCAGCGACTACACATTGGTAACTTTCTAGTATAAGCCTTTCTGTTACTAGGTCCAGCAGTGAAAGTTTTGGCCAACTTTGCCTTTTTAAGGGGTTGTGGTACCCTTTCGTTTTCTAGGTTGTTATCCCATTTCCTCTTTTCGTTAATGTTTTCAGCTCCTTGAACTGCCCCTTGGTTCATCAAGTCGCAACCCGTGCGAAATTCTAACTCATAGGCAGCAATAGTCTCTGCTACTCGTTGGGCTACGAGTTGTTCCATGGCTGCAGAATTTAGGTCTTGCCTCTCAGATGACATGGTCCTTCACAATGAGAAAAGAAGCCTGAGATCTAGCAAGGATGTGTCCTAAGAGTAGATGATTCCAGAAGATGCGTTATAAGGCGGTATGTTAAGGTTGTGCTCATCTAAGTTGGTGAGTTCCTTTACGATGGTAATATAAGTGTTCCGAAAGAATAAAACGGTTGTCCAAACTTGGAGTCGAATAGAAAATGAATTCATGTGGTATGTGGCGAGTATTCAACTCAAAGTGAAATGATGATGTTACGTAAGGAGACGGTCTGTGACAATTATGGTGCGACACGTGTAAGTATATAGAAAATACCTATATCATATATGCTTAGTATAATATACTCAAATAGCATGTCAAAAACACTAAGTCAAATAAGGTAAACAATGCTCAAATCATAGCAAGCTAAACTGGCAGGCATCCGGCGGTCATGATGGAAAGTTTTTCATAAATCGGTTATAGTTCAAGGTTTTTATAAACCACGTTCTCTATAACCTGGCTCTGATACCAATCTGTAACACCCCCAAAATCACAATATTCGCGGAAGCATACACTTTGGGGTGCTACGAGGTTGATAATCATCACACAAGATATAGCGAACAGGTTAAAAATCCGTTTTAAAATATATTACATAAGTCAAGTCATGTAGCGATACATAAAAACCATTTCAGATGAAAATGAAGCCCATTTAAACAAAAGGTCCAGTTGTCAGAGTAAACGCATTAAAAACATTTCCATCATTTATTGTGACCGACGCCATGCACTGCTCCCGGCTAAACGCACCTCAGTTTCCTGAGAAAAACATGCTAAAAGTCAGCTAACGCTGGTGAGTTCATAGGTTTAAGTAAATAGCACATATGGACCAATAGCAATATCATAAAAACAAATCAGCAGATACACACTATCAGTAATGCAAACACTAAGCCTCATCATACCGAAACTAAGACAATGCAGCACGACTAGCGTTAGCAAAATAAATAAGGGTGCCCGCGAGTGTTAATCCCTAGACACCCGGATAAAAACCCGAATGGTATACGTTCGCCTTGGCTATGCCGAGCCAACCGAACGGGGACGTCACTCCCAATAGATCTATTTATAACAACCGGCTTCCCATCAGGAATTAACGGCAGATGATAGTGGACACAAAATGGGATTTAGTAAACTTAGGTTTCTGCATACTAGTGTGATCTTAAAAGCAACATCAATTCTGGTCCATGAAAACAGTTTTGCATGTTTCTCACCCCAAGCTTATAAAACCAAAATCGTATAAAAAAATATGGGGCTATAAACACACCTTTCAATAACAGCAAATCAGCAAATAAATCAAAATAATGCAACCGCGCCGATCAGCACCCTAAATCAGTACGGTAAGTCTTACCAAAATATTTGTGTCCCAAGTGTCTTTATTTTATCTGAAAAGTTTACGTTTGACCTGTGCTCGTGTGTTTCTTGTTTGCTGTGTGGTAAAATATATTTCAAAATGATTTATTATTGTAACTCTTGGGGGCAGCTCATGGTGAAAGTGCATGGTGGGAATACGTAACGGAACATCCGTGCTAGTATTCGCGTCTTAAATGTGCAAGTGTTCTATATATATATATATATATATATATATATATATATATATATATATATATATATATATATATATATATATATATATATATATATATATATATATATATATATATATATATATATATATTATAAGTTAATTTCTCATATATTTAATTAATGGAGATTAATTAAATAAGTTTTGAAGAATGGTTAATACAATATAGTTAGTGAAAAAGTATTATATTCAGAAACATCGTTTATTATTTCAGTTGCAACTTTTATTATAAGAAAACAAGTTTTGTTAAGTAATTCCATAAAGTTTCCTTAAGTTATGAATTTTCACAAAAATATTCTAAGTGCTGAATTTTTAGAAAATTTGGGCGTGACCCATTCGTTTATACAACGTTTCCATTTTATCTCAAATGTTGCAACTTTTACTCAAACATTTCACTAACTAGTTTCAAGTGCAAAAATACTTTCGTGATATATATATCAAGTGTTTGTGAATATTTGCGTAGTTATATTATTCGTTATCTTCACTTTTAAGTATTAACATTAGGTTTCGACGTAAAGTCAATATTTTGTCAAAAAGTCAACAAAAGTTAATCTCAATGTCAATTTAGTAGAAATATCAATTTTTACCCTTTCGGAGACTAAACGTCTCAAAACAAGTCCAAAAATAGTTATCGTTATATTTATCGTTTCCTTAAACTTTAACAACCACGGCGAGTCGAAAAATGTTCCAAAAATCAATTTCATCATTTTTACTTGTGAATTGGGCCGAAACTTCATAAATAAGCCCAATTACTATTTTTAGTCCAAAACACATTTTCAGTTATAACTTATATATCGACACGTTACTAAAAATCATTTTACTCGCTCAATAGGTTCGTTTGGTCAAAAAGTCAAAACTTCAAAAATGTTTATGGGCTTCGGCCCAACAGTAAACAAAAGGGTTTTTTGGTCCAAAAATCCATTTAGCCCAATTTGTTATTATTTGTTACTTATTAGTGATTATTAGTTACCAAATACACTTTTTACTTATCAAATAAGCTCCAATAAATAAGCTACTTAGTCAAAAAATCAAACATGACTATTTTAACGTCTATTCGACCCATATGAAGTGTTTTAACTTATTTTCACCTTTTTACTAGTTATTTTTAGTAACTTATGGCTTATTTTCAATCCATTCCAAATAAACACTCAATTATATTTTTCCACCATTTCACCACTTGAGCCAAAATTTTATGTTTTTCAAAACCCCAATAATCTTATATTTTTATTACTAGTCGATCCATGTATATACTCTAAAAATCAATATAGTGCTTAAATTAGTGTAAAAACCATAACTAATGTTTGTATTATCAAATAAGCACTATATGTAACAATATTTACCACACAAGCAAGAAATCTACAAACTAGCTCATAAACTTCTACAAAAGTCGAGCACTACATATTAAAGATCAAACCCTAGCTTTAATCATATTATCAAAACATACACATTTAACACTTTTAAACATCATTATACACCAAATGAACAAGAGATTAACAAATTTAGAAAAGTTTTATGAATCCTTACAAAGTTGTAGTGTTTAACGTGGGATAGGAGGACAAGAACACCCAAAACTTCACTAATTTTTCCCAAAACAAGCTCCAAATTACCCAAAAACCTTATTTAAACACTTGATGATCTTGATCTTTTAGAGAAAATTTTTGGTAGATGATTATATGTGTGTAAAAGTGGGCGTATGAAATGAAGCAAATAAGGAGATGAGGTATGCTAATCTAGGTAATAATAAAGATAAGAATATGGGAAATCTTAAAAGTATACACTATATTTAGCAAATTTTAGATTTCATTAAGATAGATGTAAATTTTGTCCCATGTGGTGCTAGGTGTATATGTATGGCCGGTTATGGCTTAATTTAGTGAAGGGTGAAATAGTTTTTACTCCGCTTTGGTGTATCGTGTGTCGGTTTGAGTTTAAATGTTACCGTAAAGTCCCGGTTTGACGTTTTTGGACACGATTACGTAAAATAAAGTTTTTAACCACGTTTTCGTCAGAAATAAAATAAAATGTCATTACTGACTCAAAAATATATTTATTTGACTATTACCATATGTACTGTGCTGTTGGTACGCGCGTGCGGTTGTTTTTCAGAAAATGCGAGAAATATCTCAGTTAATTATAATACTTGTCAGTAACTATCAGGAAATGTAATAATTTAACTTTACTGACAAAAATAAACTTTTCTGCAGTGACTGTAAGCTACAGTATGCTGGGACAGCTCCCGAAAATGCTCAAAAATACTCAGAAACATGCAAATGCGCATAGAAATGCTCAGCTTAAAAATAATTAATACTCATATAATATTAATTAACAACGTGAAAATTACCATTTGTCACAGAAGATATATAGGGACTAATATTTTCGGTGCTAAACATATAAGTAACAACATGTAGGATCAAAAGAAAGGAACCATTGTGTCGTGTACAATATTTGTTAGGTTAGGACTTAAAATATAGCCAAATTTATTTAATTATCTATAGGTTTAGTTCTAATAATATGTAATTACCAAATAACATATAGTTTAGGTAATTTATTAATTATTACATATCTTAGGTAAAATTCAAATTAGACGTAAAACTTGGAATTCAAAATTCAGGGTTTTACAACTCTTCCCTTCTAAAAAGAAATTTTCGTCCTCGAAATTGTAGTAGATAGGTCAAATGGAAACGTACCAAATTATGATAATGAAATGAAAATTATTAACACGCTCGGAATAGTTTTTCAAAGGGTTTTAATGAACGGAAAAGCTTTCTCATGACTCGATCCAGACAAACTAGGATAGCCTCAGGCTCTCCAGTAAAACAAATCATGACAAACCTGATCCAATGGATACAAAACATATATGTAACAGATGATAGTTGTAGCAACTCAAAATAGGTACATGAACTAAAACATGTTATGAATCTGAGACAGATACGAAGGAAATGCTAAATGGTAGGAATTTTCACCATTTCTATCTAAGGTTCCAAACGAATCAAAGAACGTACAAACGATCAAATGAAGCTCATATCGAATTATCGAACGTACCAAATGCCTAACGAAAATGGCATGATATACGTAGTTATAAGGATGAACCTAAGGACTAACGAATCGCTGAATAACTCTCCATCATATGCCAGAATGTTTAACACTTCTGTACAGAGACACCCAAGAACACACAATCTCCGTTTTGAAATTTCAAAGTTCTTCTCCCACAACGGTAATTGTTCTATTCGTCACTAAAATCAACTTCGGACTTTTAATAAACAATCTTCCGACCTTATTCCACTAAAGGTGCTTTACACTTCCATTCATACATGAGTCTGAAAGGATTCACTTGTCATCAGCTTGCCATCTTGAGTCTGGTTCCTCAAGCCTTCTACAGATCTTCCCAAAATTATGAAGGAAGACGCGGATCTCAGACACGATCACTGCAGGTGTGCTAACTAACCAAATAATCTCTAGCTTAAAGGTTTTTGCCAACTTGCTAAATGTCTTTCCACCAGAAGGTCTGCTCCAGATCTTAATTCATCATAGTACAACTAAGATGAATAAAGAAGTAAAAATTGTGTGCCTCAGTTAAATAGTTTTCACAAGTCTTCATCACAGATCATAATCCGCCACACAAAAAAATTACCTCCAAATCTTACTAACAACCACCACTGCTGCCAACTCTAAGTTATGCGTTGAATAATTCACCTCATACGGTTCTAGTTTTCTTGATGCATAAGCAATAACCTTCTCGTACTGTATAAAGGCATAACCAAGTCTCTTCTTGAAACGTCCAAAAATTGGTACTCACCTGTAAGTATGGAAATAGGAGCTAATTTCTGTTTCAGCTTTTCCTAAACTCAGTTCTCATCCCAACTAAACTTCTCTCCTCTTCTCATAAGCTTCATCAACGGTAACGCCAGTCATGAACATCTTCCACAATCCTTCTACAAGACTCAAAAGGTTCTAACTTCTGTAACTGTCGTCGGTCTTGGCCATTTGGTGATAGTTTTCATCTTCGCAGTATCCTAAGAACGCCACTAGTCCCAACCAATATCACACTTCCAGAATATATAAAGTTTCTTCTCACGTAAAGTTTCCAACATAATACGAAAATGATCCTCATGTCTCTCCTTCGTCTCTGAATGTACTAAGATGTCATACTATGACAAATTTGTCCAAGTACTCACGAAAGGCACGATTCACCAAGTCCATAAAATAGTCGAAGCACTAGCCAATACAATTGGTGTCACTAAACTCATAGTGATCATAATGAGTATGAAAAATAGTTCTAGGAATATCTTGCTCTTCACACGTAACTGATGATATCCAGAATTTAAATCAGTCTTAGAGAAGACTTCTCATCCTAAAGTTGATCAGATAAGTTGTCGATTTAAGGTAGTGGATAACGATTTCTAACAGTAATACGGTCCTACTTCCAGTAATCAATATACCACCTTATGCTACCATCCTTCTTTATCGCGACTAAAAATGGAGCACCCCACGGAGATACGCTTAGACGAATAAAACTACTTCCTAGTTCTTGTTGCTGCCCTGATGAGACAAAAAGTGTACCGCTTTTAGGGGGTCATTTAAGCCCTAATTCGTGATTATTTGATCAAATATTGCCCTAAATCGTTCCTTTTGTCATTTTAGGTACTTCGGAGAAGAAATCTGGAAAAGGAAGCATTTTGGACGTTTTTGGAGCGAAAAGTGAAGAAAACGGCAAAGTCTCCAAAATCAAGCTGGAAACAGAGCTTGACTGCGTCACGCTTTGTAGGTGACGGCGTCACGTACTGGCAAAAGGATGAATATGAATTTACACGTGACGCGCCAGAAGGTTTTGTGGAATTAAAGGGTGACGGCGTCACGTGTTAATGGATGTAGGCCGTCAAGTGTTAAGTTAAAGAGAGACGGGCCAGAGGATTTTTGAAGGTGACGGCGTCAGGATCATAGACCTGACGACGTTAGATGATATAGAGTGACGGCATTAAAGTATTCTTACACGAGAAGGAACCTTAGTGAAACCGCCACAAGTTAATCAAGACAATCACAACTCGCGCGCGGAGTAGCTGTTACTGTTTTGGCCATAAAATCCTCATACGAACTCGGATTTAGGTGATTCAAAAGGCCACGGATTCGGGACGAAGAAATCTACAATTTGGTGAAAAAGGGGATCTGACGCCGTCAAGTGTATGGGCTGACGCCGTCAGATCGGGCCGACAGAAAGTTACCTATAAATATAACCTTATAACTTCATTATTTGTAAGCCCTAAACCCTAAGTCCGATTCTAGGGTTTAGGTAGGTGCTTTTCCAGCAACTTAGAAGGTCTTAATCACTCCATAAACATCTTGTAATGGTGTGTTGATTCTATCTTAATTATGTCTTCCATTATTATTGTTGCTTGTTCTTCATTGATTATGTTTTACTAAATCACCTAGTGTTTACCTATGATTGTGTGAAACTTGTGTATAACTAATTAGATCTTATTGATTTCTTGTTGATGTGTGTGTCCATCTCCATCAATTAGGGCGTGACAACTTCAATAGATTGAATTGGTTTAGCTTATAATTCTTGTTTCCTATTGTCTCTTGTTTGATTGGGTGATATCGATGTTAGGCTTAAGAAAACTGGCTAACCTCCTATACGTTAACTTGCTTGAAATTCTTAAGAAACATGAACCAAGGTGTACTAAGGTTATATGGTTGTATTTAATGCATGAGCGAATTCTAGTGATCCCATGTTAGGAGCTTCTTAGCCGGCTCGACATAGGTGTGAAGTAGGAGCTTATAGAGTTGGGGAAGATCGTACACACCCCCACGATTGGTATTAAGGAATACAACCCGTCAATTAAAACAAGGTGTGACAATTCAATAGGTAGAATTGGATAGCTAGCAAGGAGTAACATATCATAGGTAGACATGCTTCACTTCCCTTGTAGAACCCTAGTTTACTTTCCTGCACATTAGTTTAATTAGTAGCTTTTGGGTTAGTTGATTAGCAACTAATTCCGCCCACTCCTTCAAACCAGAGATTTTACTTGCTTTTCATAAAATATAAAAATACAAAAAGAATCATCCCTCACCTCTAGACCTAGTAGATAAATTTCAATCCTAACGAACACTATTCTTTGAGTTGAACGATCAATCCCCCGGTACTTGCCACTTCACTATACTACAACGGTCAGGTACACTGCCTGGTGGGGATTGCAAGCCTCTTGAGATCCCTTGAGAGGTAAAACCTACTGCGAGGGCGCAATCCACGCATCAAGTTTTTGGCGCCGCTGCCAGAGAGTAGTTATTGCTTAGGTTGAAATTTATTTTTATTAGGTCTACTCACAAGATTCCTATCAAGTGAGATTTTTCTTTCTATTTTTGTAGCTTTCTCGTAGTCTATCTTTTCTTTGTGATTTTGTTTGTAATTTGCTTCAAATGGACTTTTCACTTAGACTTCTAAGATTGCAAGATATGGTTGAGTGGCTAGAACACCAAGAAGTTCAAAATACCTCATTTAGAGACACTTATGAATCATATGAGCCTTCACCTAGGATAGATTCTTATGAACAACCTCCATGTTTAGGATCTTGTTTTAGTGAGGCTAATAGGAAAAGCGACCTAGTTTGCCAAGGAATTGTGGATAGAGCCGTATCAATAAACCATAAGTTGGATGAAGCACTAGGTTTGTTATTATCACTACCTAAGAAAACAATTGATGAGGATATAGGTGATCTTGACACGTGGAATGATGAGGTAAATAACATAAGCCCACAAAATACTCAACCATCATTTGAGGCACCCACACCGCCCGTGACTTACCCGGAAGAAGTAGAAGAGACTTTAGGAATCCCGATGGAGGTAGAACCCTTGGACCAAGCACAACTAGAGGATATAGGTTTGAACACTTTTAGTGATGACCTTACTCTTAGTTCTAGGGAATTTCCTAGTGTTGATGAGCCGGAACCTCAACCGTTACACAACTTTTCATCCTTAGATTTACATCTAGGAGACAAAAGAGGAACCGACCCACCCATAAACCAATATTATCTTGGTAGTTTTAGGATGAAGGAAGCCATTCACTCACCCCCTTCACCTCACGTGGCATATTTCCACCCTAAGGGTGTGTATCGCTACTTCCACCCGCACTTAATCCTAAGTGTAGGGAAAACCTCCCCTATTTCCGTTAAATAAGGGTAGAGTCAGGCTCGTGACTCGAACAAAAACAAGCGCTTCTTGGGAGGCAACCCAAGCTTTATTTGTTTGTTTGTTTGTTTGTTTGATTTTATTTGTTTCCGTATGCAAGTTTAATTGTTATTGTTTGTGCTCATGTTTCAAAGTAAATTGTGAAAATGCTTTATTTTGTTTTTAACTTCGTCTTAACTACATATAAAGGTATTTTGCAAAAGATAAGTGTAAGGGAATCCAAATTTGTTTACAAGAACAAGATTGAACATGAATCACAACAATATTAAATGAGCATGCATACTAGTAATTGTTAGAGTCAAATGCTTGTATCGAGTCATAATGAATATTTTGCAGGATTTCCAGGAAGTGAGGCATAAGTTTTTCCAGAAATTTTCCGGAAACTAACCATAAAATTTCTGCAGGTCACTTCTGACGGCGTCAAGGTTAACACCTGACGGCGTCAAATGTAAAATTCTGGAAATTTTGCAAGTTTTGTTTTTCTACCAGAGTCATAAAGTTTTTGTTAAATCTTTAGTTTTATAAACTCCAGGAAATCTGCAAATATTCATTCTACAAGCATTATATCTTTAATCGTTTTGTTTTTATTTCTAAGTCTGGAATTACATCTAGTTGTGAGTTTTCTTTGTTCAGGTTGATGCTTTGGGTTTTTTGTGTTTGTTTTCTCAGGTTTAACAGGTTATATTGGACAAGAAGATGATTTATATTTCGGAAGGGAAGCTTTCAACGTTCATTTTCTTGGAGGAGGATTTAACCATGTTACCGGATTATCCACATCGAACGAATCAGGGGAGTATTTGTTTTCATTCTTTTACCTTATTTACTTTTACATCCTTTGAATGAACATTGGGGACAATGTTCAGCTTAAGTGTAAGGGGAGGGTAAATGATGATACCTTAGAGAATACAATTGCACTTGATTTTTGTTTGTTTGATGGTAGATGTGTAATAAAAACTGAGATAAATACTTGTTAGGGCAATTTTAGTGCCAAATTTAAATTTTTTTACAACATTTAGGAGTGAAACTTTGGTCTTAATGAGCGTCTCACGGATAGGAGTTATATGACTAGCACAAAACCGTACCACTCAAAAATTTCCACCCCAAATATGTGAGGTTCGCCTTTAGATCTTTAGGAAAAAGCATTCATTGTTGATGCTTGTGAGTGTACCGGTAGTATTTAGATTCTAGAACTTGTGATAGTGATGCATGCTGAGACCGCTAGTGAGACTACATTCGTGTAGTTAGGATTTACTACATGATAAGAGGCATTAGGATAACCCTTGTTTTACACCTGTATTATAATTACGTTGGCTACATTGGTCAAGTAATTCTCCCACACCTTTGCGATGTACTCATTTTTAGTACACGATACCCCTAGTACACCCCTCAGAGCCTATCTTTTTTGTTTCTAACTTTAAGCATTTTACTTAAAGGAAGAATTTGTTTACAATCCACCCCAAATGTACACCCAAATCGCCTTAGCCCACCTTGTATGCACTTATCTTTAGTGCATTATTGTCATATGTGTTAAACCCTTAGTTAATTGTCTAATTGGTTACATGGTTGCTAAGTCGAGTCATATCTTGTACATATTGTTTTGGGACGATTGGGACTCATGGGCAAAGTACTAGTGTTATGGAGTAATGGGGAAGAACATCATTTACTACCCCATATGTGCGTTAATATCTTAAAAGTACTCCAAGTGTTTTAATTTTCTTGATTCGAGTCATTAGCATAGTCATTTGTAAAGTATGTAAAAGTTCAAGTGTAGGGAGGAAACAAGCTCCCTTTGATGTATTATTTTGGATGGTAGAGTAAAAATGTATGCAAAAAAAAAAAAAAAAAAAAAAAAAAAAACATACGGGCTACCATCCGTTTCTTTTATTTTATTGTTTAAGTCGAAATAGTGTCTTGAAAAAAAAATACAAAAAGAGAGTCGTAGTAGCTTAAGTTAAGTCGAGTCTTGGCTTAGCAACGCCTCATTTTACATGTAATTGACTAAGACAATTGACTTGCCACCAGTAAAGTATCTCTTATCCAACAAACCGTGTTTTTCATACCCTTACACCTAACGTTACAACCCTTTAAAAGACCTCTTTGATAGTTTATCCTAGGTGCTTACGCCAATGTGGTGGAGGTTTTGATCCTTTCCCAAGCCTATGGTAATCTATTTGCTATGACAGGTAATGAGCGATATTTCTCCATTTTCATATATAAATTTACAACACCCGAGAGATGAGAGTATCCAAACACTTAATGTGAGGTGCTAGTGTATAATTTCCGTGCTTGTTTTGACTAAGGTGGAACGATCATTTGTTGTAACTACTTTTATATTAATGTTAAATGACCCCTAACTTGTATTTTGATTGGTGGAAAAGCTCATTTGCTTGAGGACAAGCAAATCCCAAGTGTAGGGATATTTGATGAGACGAAAAGTGTACCGCTTTTAGGGGGTCATTTAAGCCCTAATTCGTGATTATTTGATCAAATATTGCCCTAAATCGTTCCTTTTGTCATTTTAGGTACTTTGGAGAAGAAATCTGGAAAAGGAAGCATTTTGGACGTTTTTGGAGCGAAAAGTGAAGAAAACGGCAAAGTCTCCAAAATCAAGCTGGAAATAGAGCTTGACTGCATCACGTTTTGTAGGTGAAGGCGTCACGTACTGGCAAAAGGATGAATATGAATTTACACGTGACGCGCCAGAAGGTTTTGTGGAATTAAAGGGTGACGGCATCACGTGTTAATGGATGTAGGCCGTCAAGTGTTAAGTTAAAGAGAGACGGGCCAAAGGATTTTTGAAGGTGACGGCGTCAGGATCATAGACCTGACGACGTCAGATGATATAGAGTGACGGCGTCAAAGTATTCTTACACGAGAAGGAACCTTAGTGAAACCGCCACAAGTTAATCAAGACAATCACAACTCACGCGCGGAGTAGCTGTTACTGTTTTGGCCATAAAATCCTCATACGAACTCGGATTTAGGTGATTCAAAAGGCCACGGATTCGGGACGAAGAAATCTACAATTTGGTGAAAAAGGGGATCTGACGCCGTCAAGTGTATAGGCTGACGCCGTCAGATCAGGCCGACAGAAAGTTACCTATAAATATAACCTTATAACTTCATTATTTGTAAGCCCTAAACCCTAAGTCCGATTCTAGGGTTTAGGTAGGTGTTTTTCCAGCAACTTAGAAGGTCTTAATCACTCCATAAACATCTTGTAATGGTGTGTTGATTCTATCTTAATTATGTCTTCCATTATTATTGTTGCTTGTTCTTCATTGATTATGTTTTACTAAATCACCTAGTGTTTACCTATGATTGTGTGAAACTTGTGTATAACTAATTAGATCTTATTGATTTCTTGTTGATGTGTGTGTCCATCTCCATCAATTAGGGCGTGACAACTTCAATAGATCGAATTGGTTTAGCTTATAATTCTTGTTTCCTATTGTCTCTTGTTTGATTGGGTGATATCGATGTTAGGCTTAAGAAAACTGGCTAACCTCCTATACGGTAACTTGCTTGAACGTCTTAAGAAACATGAACCAAGGTGTACTAAGGTTATATGGTTGTATTTAATGCATGAGCGAATTCTAGTGATCCCATGTTAGGAGCTTCTTAGCCGGCTCGACATAGGTGTGAAGTAGGAGCTTATAGAGTTGGGGAAGATCGTACACACCCCCACGATTGGTATTAAGGAATACAACCCGTCAATTAAAACAAGGTGTGACAATTCAATAGGTAGAATTGGATAGCTAGCAAGGAGTAACATATCATAGGTAGACATGCTTCACTTCCCTTGTAGAACCCTAGTTTACTTTCCTGCACATTAGTTTAATTAGTAGCTTTTGGGTTAGTTGATTAGCAACTAATTCCGCCCACTCCTTCAAACCAGAGATTTTACTTGCTTTTCATAAAATATAAAAATACAAAAAGAATCATCCCTCATCTCTAGACCTAGTAGATAAATTTCAATCCTAACGAACACTATTCTTTGAGTTGACGATCAATCCCCCGGTACTTGCCACTTTACTATACTACAACGGTCAGGTACACTGCCTGGTAGGGATTGCAAGCCTCTTGAGATCCCTTGAGAGGTAAAACCTACTGCGAGGGTGCAATCCCACGCATCATGCCCCTTCAGTTCTCTCAATTCAACTGGTGCTATTCGATACGGAGTTTCAGAATCAGGCAAAACGTCGCTCTATTCAGATAGAATTCAGACTCATTCCACTTACTGTTCTCAGGCACTTCTTAAAGACATCCTATGACCCCAATAAGTTCAGGTTATATGATGTAAATATTATCACGTTGGCCAGGCTTCACAATACTTGCATCATATAAACATGCCTTTATTGATATCATATTCTACCTCGAGTCGTGACTAAACAATCTCTCAGTACCAGGTCAAATCAACTTCACACTCCGGTGGAAACCATGGTAGTTCGTTCAGGGACTACATCGAAAAAGTTCAGATTGCAAAATGATTCTCAAGGTGAGATCCAGCCAACGGTGTACAAAATAGGTGCTAGGAAACCTTCACAACCGCGAAAATAACGTACGAGTTTCAAGGGTAGTAATGATAACAACGGGTTAACCAATCGGAAATCATGGTAAAAAGAATTCAGGATGTTCAAATTGTCAAAGGTATACAGTATGACAGTAGTTATCATCTTGATGCTCAGTCAACTAATCCATACCAGAATAACAACGAATTTAATACTCCAGAGAAAGACAGATCAGCAGAGTGGATCTTATCATTCAGAATTTAGGGAAACATTCCCATACTCGTGGTTAATCACCACAAGATTTCTCATATGAAAATGAATGGGTAAGATGAATCTAATAGTGTAGGGAGACTTAAATATGCTTAGCAAAAGCAAGAGAAATCATAGAATGTGTCAAACACATTATGGTCATAAGAATTCTCAAAATGATCTAAGAGGCATCTAAATGATTAACAAACGAATCAGAGGTTAAGGTCGGAATCAGAAAATAAGGCTTATATAGGGTCAGGCATTACTACAGAATTCTCAACGCATTCTAAACTTACTCGGTCACAAATCTTAGGTTGTGCAAAAAATAATAAGTTTCTAATTTTCGAAAAAAGTGATCTTAAAAGGGCTTAACTAAAAGTAAGGAACGAATCAGAGTGATGCGGTGGCAATGATACTAATAAAAATGTCTTATAGTCTACCCAAACCTCACCGGTCATAACCTAATTTTCTTCAGAGTGGAAATCCTAAGGCAAATTCTCATAGGTTGTGTCATAAACTCCTATAGTGCAAACCTAGGGGCAAAATCTTTCACAAGTCATAACTTAAAGTACTACAGGTCGAAGCCTAAGCTCTGATACCATAATTGTAACACCCCAACGCGAAAAGGGCCTAAGTGTAACATTATGATGTCAATCAGAACAAAATAAACGCAAACGGAAGACTTCTTATTAAATACTAAGTCAAGAATTACAAGGACTTACGAAATATAATCCAAACAATAATCTAAATACAATACATATCCAAGGCATAATGTATACAATCATAACTCCAATAATGGGATCTAATCAAGGGTAGGTCCTCTATCTTCTACTCTCAACACTCATGCCCAGCATCCCGATTATAACCTGCCGCATAGAAAAGAAAATGCGGCTGAGCTAACGCTCAGTGAACAGATATAAACAAATGAAAGGTAATAAGCGTATACGAAATGAGTAAGCGAATGAATCCAAGAGAACCTGCTACACAAGATGTCAAACAGAATATGGAACATATGAAAGGAATCAAAGCATAATAATGAACATAAAGTGGATATCAATATCAAAGGAAATGCCCAACAAACCATATAACAAATTGTACATGGAGTAGCTAGCTCGATGTACCAAATAGTGAAATGGGATGTATTGCACACACACAAGTCGCTTCACAAGCATATAACAAATCATAACTGAACAAATACCTAGGATGCATACATACGCTCCTTTCAAAACAGAGATACATATGCCAGTTCTAGACTAAACATACATATAATATACACGGGCCAGGTGCGCTATATATAGCAATATAATCAAATGGGAAAGCAGTGGACAAAAACCCACCTCCACTAACAGCGTCATTACCATTGGTGCATCAATCGCACGGTCATGGACTCCTCATGACTGGCTACAAATATGGGCAACATAAATAGGCATAGCACATGCAATATAATGATAAGGGATAATTATAAATTATCCAACTCAGATAATAGCTATATGAATAGAATATAGAATGAAACGAATAATCAAACGAATAACTAAACAGATACGGATCAAAGCATAACAAATATCAGGAAACAATGAGTCATGAGAAATCTTTAAGGAATAGATAGAGTACAAATAGGTTAAGTAATTGTGAAAATCATTTAAACACTGTTTTCATAAACGTATTCTTTTAAAAGCAGTTTTCATAAAAGTAATTAAACCTTCATATAAAAGTGGTATCGCCTCGATTTCATAGCAATCATTTTAAAGCAGTTTTTCTCAAAACATTATCATGAATATATTTAAGAAAGGTTTTCACACGAAGTTATAACATTAAATGGGTTACAAAGTATCAAAGGATTCTAATACAAATATTGAAGTCACAAGAGAGAACGAATGAATCAAACCATATCAGACAAAATAACCAAACGAATATCAAATGAATCATAACTCAGAATAGCAAATATCAAGGAAGCAAAAGTCATGAGATACCCTTACTGAAAAAGGGTGGAATATCTGTACCTTAAATAACCAACGCGTATTTGAATACACAATTTAATCCTTCTTCGATTTATCTACAAGAATTAAAAGACACTTATTATTTGGTGACGCAATTGATTACTAGGCTTCCTACTTTATGACAACTTATTGTATATACCATAGTTAATTATGATTTACTTATGTAAGTTGCTCTTTAAGACTGAAGTCTCGCAAGAGTATTAGGGAATCTCAATATTTACTTTCATAACGATAATTTACGGTTTTAAGTTCACTTGTATATTTTGATGGTTACGTTACGGTGAAGCAATATATTAAGTTATTAACATATCCATTATAAGGTTCATAGATAAAAACATACTTAATGAGTAAGATAACATTCAAGATATTTATGTTTACAAAAATAATATAGCGTTAAGTTATAAAAATTTACCTTAGTGAAATTAGTATACCATATGTCTAAAGATCAAAATAAGAGGCAACTCAGTTCTTCGTCAACCACACATATATACACCATTTCCAGATTTCTTAACCCCAATTCCACTAGTAGACACATGTTTAAATCTCGACATAGCAACTACGCATGTTTATGAACGTTATCGTTTTCAGTTTCGTATATAGTCAATGTGTCTTAGACCCACGACCTATTCGATTCATCATTTATATACGTCATATATTAAATAGTCAAATTAGCTACGTAGTTCTTGCAAAGGTTTTGTTCATACATAGCGTGTAGATTATAAATTATAAAACTTAAGTTCTTCCCCAATACATTAAGCCGCAACTTTTCTTTATTTCAGTAGTTCGGTTTCGATTTCGTTCAAAAAAATTGCAAACATAATATATGATCAATCTCCAGTACCCATGCATGCGATCACAGTACAAACCCAAGATCTTAATCCCGATTTAATAATGTACTTATATGTTTACATTTTCGACATAGTGCATATGCATGGCCATAACTTATATATTTTCAATTTAATTAATAATATGATTTACCCTTTCATTTGATTAGACCATGACTTATAGTATGCATGCTTAATTACCAACATTAATATAAAATCTCATCTCCTATCTGCTGCGCTACTCTTATAAAATGAATAATTTAAAGATTCGAAAACCGACTCGTCGATACTTAACAATGGTCATATTATATGAACTATGCTTTCATTAGGCTAAAGACTTAAACGTAATTACATGAACCTCGACAAACAGTTTTCTCCTAGTGATCTTTTAAATCCATTTTATGTGTATGCTTATATATGAGTTTTAGATACAACTTGACACCAAAACACACACAACACCAACTTAACGAGATCTGTTTATTTTACTTTGTAGCATGCATGCGAGGCAACATAAGGTTTAACGAGACATAGTTAGCAGCAAGTCATGATTTAAACTAGGTTTTATGTCATCTTAATCGTAATATAATTGGTGTATTCAACGCATGGCGAAAGTGGTTAGTGAAAGTACCTTGAGGGCTGAATCAAAAAGGATCAAAAAGCTAGAAAGAAACCAAACACCAAAGGCTACTACAAATCATGAACACAAACGCTTGTCTTGCTTCTCTTCTACATTCGATTTGGTTTGGGATTTCTTTAAGTTTCCATTCGGTTTGGAGAAAATACAATAGTGTTAAGCAGGATGTGTATAATGAGAGAAAGAAAGTCGTATATTATAGGAGGGAGAAGCGTGTATCACAATGGAAAGTCGTATAACTAATTAAGGAGGAATGATATGAACATATCTTTTATTGTCATAGAATATTACCTTGTCCTTCTTATCTCCCTTTTCAATTTAAACGTGTGAAGATATATGGGGACTAATATTTTCGGTGCTAAACATATAAGTAACAACGTGTAAGATCAAAAGAAAGGAACCATTGTGTCGTGTACAATATTTGTTAGGTTAGGACTTAAAATATAGCCAAATTTATTTAATTATCTATACGGTTAGTTCTAATAATATGTAATTACCACATAACATATTGTTGGTTACCAATATTTAGATCAAATCACACACATATAAATCTAGAGAGAGAAAGATTATTCTAGAGAGAGAAAGAGCTAGAGAGAATAATGAGTGAATTTCTCATTCCATACATCAACCACTACCTCTCAAATGAGAGGTTTACACTATTTATAGTCTCTCATATAATGAGAAGGGGGAAGTGTGCCGTCCTTACATATTTCATTAATTCATCGTTAACGTAAATACTAAGACTAAGCTAGACGGCACACTTCTACAATCATATAGACTATATTTTTTCGATTCTAACAAGCTATTACATGACCATATTACAAGACTCATTGACTCGATAATGATCGTTACTTTAAGCATTCCCAACAATCTCCCCCTAAGGGATGATCATTGAGATCTCTCTTTGATAACATTTATGATCATCACTTTTGCATTCCCAACAATCTCCCCCTAAGGGATGATCATTGAGATCTCATTCTGTGACATGTGGATGATCATTAAACTTCTTTGATGCTTGAGTCTTCGAGTAATAGCTTTGCTAGATTCTTTGTTCCAATCATGCTTTGTGATTTTACAACTTTAAATTGATCAATACTTGAAATACTAATGACGTGTTCCCAACACATATAGTTTAGGTAATTTATTAATTATTACATATCTTAGGTAAAATTCAAATTAGATGTAAAACTTGGAATTTAAAATTCAGGGTTTTACAGAAAGTGCCTAAATCCATGAGCTTTTGGCTTTGCAAAACTGTAATGCATTTTTGGACATGTTTTAGTGTATATTTTCTTATAAAATGATCGGGATGAATTAGGATGCAAGGCTTTTGGGGAAATGACCCTAAGAACTGTAGCTAACTCACCATATTTTTATTTAAGCATAAAACTTACTGAGAACAAAATAGTGAAGTCATTTTGTCTCTTGAAAAACTGGACAGTTTTTGACCAATGATAAGTAAGTTACTTTAAGCCTAATAAATGGGTTTATGTTCAATGTATGCCTATATTCAATCATTACTACCATTTTCTTAGCTCAAGAACTCAAAATGTCCAGGAGCTCAAGTTTATTTTGTAGATCTAATAAGTTTGATAGCAAAAACAATCAGGTAAATCACTAACTGCAAATCAAAAATCCATTTTAACCAACTCTTGTATATCACTTACCAATCAATCTTAACTAACTATCTAACACCTAATAATCCTATGAAAACTTGATCAAATCATCCAAAAGAATGCTTACAAGAGTTGTTTAGCTTAGATCTAGAAAAACCTCTAGTAATCATAGAGATGAGATTAAAAAGAGTTAGGGAACTTACCAAAAATGATGACTAGTTAAAAGGACTTGTGATCTTCAATTTATGATTAATAAAAATGGTAAAACCTTGATGAATTTGGTGTTGTGAGTTGTATATTCCTCATTCATATGGTGGAGAAAACAAGGATGAGAGCTTTTGGTGAGATTTAGTTTTTGTTTGCATGTGTTATGAGTGGATGAGTGTGGTTTGTAGAGTTTTGGTGTTGTTTTGGGTATTGCCAAGGGGAGGCCGGTTTTGGGGTGTGGGGAAGGTATATTTATTTTATTTTTTTGTTAAAAATTCATTTGTATTATTTGTGTAACTAGGAGTTAAGTTATGGTACGTAAAACGTAAGGTTTAAACGCGTAAACGTAATTACCGGGTGACGTATAAAGTGGTAACTTTATAAAATGTGGAATGAGTTTATTTTCACATATATAGACTCTTAGTAGCTTAAATAGTAGGCGTAGGTGAGTGTTGGCCTAAAAAAATACAAAACGTACGATTTACGCGATTTTTTTGGGTTTATCGGGTAACGTGGAAGTTAAAACTTTTGAAATGTCCTAGAAGTAATATTGATTTTTTTTTATATATATAAAAATATTACATTTAGCTTAAAATGACTAAATTTGATGTTTCATGTATTTCTCGAGCCTTCCGGAGTGTTATAATGTCGTTAAAGGTTAAAACGCGAGCCGAAAACGCATAAAACGTAAAAAGTGCAAACTTCGCGTAGAAATGAAAAATTAAAATATTCTATATGAAAATAAGTGCGTGGGGGAAAATAAATCATATAAACAGGTAAACTGGGCATAGTCTACATTAAATTACGAGTTTAAATGTACGCGTTACGACATACACGGGTAACTTTCCCGGCAAAAGTAAATTTACTTAAAAAAGGATAATAGGTAAAGGTAAATTGTAAAATAATGACCCGAAATTTCACGGTTGTTACACCTACTCCACTCCCCGAGTCACCTACTCGAGAGTTCATAAACACTTCACAACACAAACTCCTTTCACTTGGCGGAGAAGCCTTCACAACGTCACTTACACTTTATCCGGTACAAAGCTAGATACCGGGCTTTTCCACTAGGTAAAGCCAAACCTTCGTCACCTACACTTTATCCGGTACAAGGCTAGATACCGGGTCCTTAGCACGGCGGACCAAACCAACACAACTAGCACAACATGACTAAAAGATCCAACGTCTTTTTACACCTAACGACTCAACATATCTACAACACCCTTTTGAGAAGAAGAAAGAACAAGATGCACTTCTGTGATCTTGGAGGAGAAGAATCCTAGCAACTCATATTACGAGCTTGCAAGTCTTCGAGAGGAAGTGATCTCGCCTTTTAGTAGGAACTTAGAGAATCACAAAGAAAGACTACATAGAAAGATCCTTGGATCTGTGGTTAGAGAGTTTAGAACATAGAGAGAATGTATGTCTAAAAGGGGTGAGAAGCAAGAGAGAAATGGCTCACTATTTATAGGAAAACTGTCCGCTGTTCACCCGGATCCGGCGGATCCCTTCCCAAAGGGATTCGGCCATTGTAATCCAAGGGATCCGGCTATCTGGTATCAACTGTTCGGATTTTGGGTTACATTTTCGGGTTTTGGGTTATGGGTTATGATCCATAGATAGATGATGTCATGCCTAATGTCAAAGATATCTTTGGGTCATGGGTCATGGACTTTGGGTTATGGGTTATGGACTTTGGGTCATGGGTTTTGCCCATTATGGATCTCATGCATGATGTCATGCAATGGGTCATGGGTTATGGGTCAAGCTCCATGGGTTATGGTTTATGGGCTTGGTTTTTGGGTCATGGATAGTCAGTCTTTTATAGTTAATTTACAAGTAGCATGTATTTTATAAAAATATAAGTAACTAGTTTACTTAAGTGTTTTTATAAAATGGTTTTGGTTTTATGTAAACTTGTTTAACTAAATATGTTTAAGGTTTACTTGTTTAATGAAATGAGTTAGTAAACTTTTGGCTCAAAACATTAGAAGATCGTAAAATATAAATAAACGTTTTTAAGCCAAAAGTTTTTATGGTTTATTTGTATTAACACGGCGACTTGGAGAATACGAAATCCTACTTGGAGGCGAGCTGACGGGGTCACACTTTGCAAGTGACGCCGTTACAATTGTAAATCTATATATACTTTCGCATGATTTCATTAATTCGTGTAACACTTTTGAGAGGCAAACCCTAGACGGTTTTTACTGCTTTTGTAAAGCTTTTACAGCCTTTGAACTTCATGTTTCAATATAGATAAGTTATTCCTTTGATCATTCGATATGTCTATATACTGTTTGATTATATGTTTATCTTCTCTTTACTTTAACATGCTAGCTTAAGTTATTAAGTGTTTGCTAAGATCTAATGAAACATAGTTATTGATAATTGATTTGTCGTCTCTTGTTTAATTGATAGTCTCGCGTTAGGATAAGAAAATTGGCTAAGTTTTATATGTATTAGCTAGCTTGAACGTCTTATAAAATGCAACCATAGAGTGCACTATTGGTTTTTCTCGTTGTATTTATTGCGTGAATTGCGGCTTGTAAATCCTATAAAACTTAATATACTTTAAGGGTTTTAGGGGAGACTAATGTTCATAGAGTTGGGGACTTCGGCACCTCCCCACGACCAATATTAAGGAATACAACGCTTCAATTAAAACAAGGACGTGACAATTCGACAAATCAATTGGAGATAACTAGGGAGTAAAGATGTCTAAGTAAACACTGCTTTTCCTATCATAATAGTTACCACTAATTTACTTTTCCGGTTATTTTTATTTATTTTAGTTTAATTATTAGTTTTGGGTTAGTTGACTAGCAACTAATTCCGCTCACTCTTCCAAACCCAAGATTTTTACTTGCTTTCAAAAAAATATAAAAACGCAAAAAGAATCATCCCTCACCTCTAGACCTATCTCGACATACACTTCGACATTTCCACAACTATTACGAGACTATTCCCCTAGTAAAGTTCAATCCTCCAGACTTACCAATGGTTACACCTTCTGAGGTTCTACAAAACTCGCATCAGCAGCCATGAACAATATGGTTGATTAAGTATAGATTCCTGGTTCCTAATAACACTACCATTATCATCTTGGCTTTGTCATTTTTTCTTGCTTAAGCTTCTCTACAAAGGCTACACTCTTCTTTGCAATGTCCAATTTTCCCACAATCAAAGCATATGAGTTTGAGACCTTCCCATCTGATGTGTCATATTCTATTGTGCAAACGAGAAATGGACAACAAAGGTTTAGTGAGGTCAACTTCCACAATAATTCTAGTGAACTGAGCTCGCTCAACCGTTGCAGTAGTTTGATCCACTCAAATCAATTTTTCCAACTTACTAGGCATTTGAGGAAGTTAGCATCCACATACTCTACTGAAAGAAAAAGTATGAAAGAGGATCGGTGAGTCATCGGGGACGAAATCGTGTACGCATACTCTCAGAGTAAGATAACTATCATTAATCATCCAAGGGCCTTGACTCAAAACATAACTATAATCATCCATATTTGTAAATTTTGCAATATAACAGTCATACCCAATGTCAATCACTGAAAGGCTCCCTTTCAAACTACAGTTTTGTTTTAGTTTCTTTATAAGTTGCTAGTATCCGACCTTTTTATCAAACATTTTGACAATGAGTGTATCTTTCCATTGACAAAAAAACATAAAAAAGAATGAGGTGTAATATTTTGATTAGTGTCTTTTCAAATAATCTTTTTCTCTTTCTCTTTAATTAACTCAATCAAAACATACAAAACTCATTTTTATGGATATTTTTTTAATTCTTTTGTCGATGTACCAGTTACATCCACAAAAGAATCTAGAGGTGGAAACAAGCCAAACCGAGCCCGAGCTTGCCAGAGCTCGAGCTCGGCTCGTTTAAGTTTTAAAAGTCTCGAGCTCAAACTCGGCTCGTTTCGAGCCTTAAATTTTAAGCTCAAGCTCGAGCTCGAGCTCAGCTCATTTCGAGCCTTAAATTTTAAGCTCGAGCTTGGCTCGTGGTATGTTATATAGGTTCAGGCTAGGTTCGAGCTCGAGCTCGGCTCGTAATATATCTTTATTGAGCTCGTTAATAAGCTCGTATATATGTTTAATAATTGAAATATCAAAATATCATAATGGCTAGGCTCGAGCTCTATTAATAAACGAGCTGCAACTTAGGCTCGAGCTCGTTTAGGCTCAAGGGGTTCCGCTCATTTCCCCGGTTAATAAAAATAGTTTTGTCCTTCGGTATAAATTGACTGGGTATTTGACCGTCTTCCCACCTCCGACCCTCCCTGAATACTTCATTGAAGGAACTCTCCAATCAGCAACAACAGCTACTACCGGAATCTCTTTCGGGTATCTCATTCGCCGGTAACCTATCAATTTCTTCTTTTCTCGATTATATTGTATACTTATCATATAATTTCACTCTGCTCCTAACTACGTAGTATTTGGTTAATTTACAAACACCCGTAGGTACAAGATAGATGATTAAATTTATACGAGTTTAGGGTTTCTTATTTTACTTTAAATACAGGTAATTAGTTCAAATGTTTGCATCCGAGTCAATATTATGAATTAATTACATATTATAGTTTAGTTTTACTTACATAGTTTATACATTTACGCGGGCCGAATTAGGTTAAATTCCATCACCACCAAACAAGGAAAATCTCATCCGTTTACCAGTTTTGATTTAGGTAAAATTTCTTGTAGGTGTATTTGTGTTTTTGGAGGATATTTGTGTTATAATTCATTCTTTCGTGTTTTTGTTTTTTATGGTAACTAGAGGTGGCAAAATAGGTGGGTCGGGTCACGGGTCTAGATGGGTTTGGGTCTTGACGGTCCGAGTCTAGATGAGTCTTCTAGAAACATGGGTCTAAATCAGTCCGGGTCTAGATGGGTTTTGGTTGGGTTGACAAGATTTTTTTTTTTTTTTTTTTTTTTTTTTTTTAAGTAAAAGATGAAAAAAGTAAAAAATAAAAATAAAAATAAAAAATTGACCCGCTAGACCCGACTGGACCCATTGGGTAATTGTTATATAATTGCACTTTCTATCAAATACCCAATTAGACCCATCTATAGTATTTAGGGAGACCCAGATAGACCTATCCCTACTAGATATTTACCCAACTAGACCTATGTTTAACCAATGGGTCTCAAATTGCCACCTCTAATGATAACTAGTTGAGTATTGCATATTGATGTTGTTTGTTTAATTAGCATTTGAGGTTCTTTTATGTGACAGGTGAAACTCACGTTTTGTATTTGGGGCTTCACTTGACACCATAAGAAGAATGTATAAAACAAAGCCACATCCTGGTTGGGGTTCATTAAGAAACCCCACGGTTAAGTTCAGAATGTAAGTCCAGTCGTTGTCATCTTAGATATCTATGATGCCCATTTGTAATCTGTAATGAGTTAACTGTTTGAAATGCAGTCCAACTGCTGAGAATTTGGTTCCCATTCGTCTTGACATTGATATCGAAGGTCAGAGGTACAGGGATACATTTACTTGGAACCCTACTGGTAAGATATATTTTTTTAATTTCGTGTATGATGTTGTGAAGAGTTGCGGATAGTGTAAAAGACATAATTAGATGTAGTGTTTTTGTTCTCGAAAAAAGTATTTATGGATGCATTATCAATGCATATTGGAAATTTGAAAAGGATTTGGAAGAAATTGACTAGGATGTAAAGGTGCAAACGATGATTGGGACCTTCAAATTCTAATTAAGTTTTCAGGTTCGAAAGTACGTAGATTTGTGTAAACTAAGACTTAGAGCTGCATAAAATGTGTTAGGACGAGTTATGGTTGTGTCCCAACAGTTTGCGCTCCATCTTTCCATAAATTATTCAAGAAAAGAATATAAGGCATTATTGGCTGGTTTCAAATTAAGTACCCTGTTCTTGTGACATCTTTAGAGCATACTTGTATTTGAGGATTATTTCTGTTGGCATCGTGTTGAAGTCAATGTGCAAATAATACTTCAGTGAACTCAAATCTTTGATGCTGAAATCAATGATTAATGTATCCTTTCAATGAACATCTAGGAAGTTGGAAACAGCAACCAGAATGTCATCCGAGTAGTTTTCTGTTCTATAATTAAAACGTGAACCAACTATAATCTTTATTGTTTTGTGCATACTCTCCCTAACAAGAGTGTATTAGTTTTGAAAACTGTTGAGTACTTGTTTGCATGACCCCATAAATTGAGCTCATAACACAAGGAGAAGGAGAATTGTAGCCTAGCGGTAATGCATGTAAAACTTACATAGAGATCTTTGTGGATGTATATAGTAGAAATAGGGTGTTAACGTTGTAATTTGATTAGTGACTTCATATCATTGAGAGAGTTGAATTACCTCTGGAAAGTAAACTGTGGGAGGCTGATTGGCCATTTAATTCTTTAGTTTTTGCAATTTACTATCTTTATTCGTTTTAGTTGCAAAAATAGAGCCGGGTCTTATCAGATTATGGACATGTGGTAGTTCCAAGTGTCAGCCCACTGCATAAACAATAAACCGAACACACAATAGTTAGATGACTAGATGAGTGACCAGTATACATTGATTGAGAGAATGAATTTTTTAGGCGCTCTTTTAGCGTTTTAGGCGCTCTTTTACCTGAACGCTATATCAAGTTAAATGATATATATGTTTAAACACACAATACTTAGATGACTTCCCTCTTTAATTTGAGGTAGGTTTTTTGTCATCTTTATAGAATTTGTCATAAATATTTACTTCTTTGACATAGACGTCCATCATCATCACCATTTCATAACCCTTACATTCATTTATGTAGTTACAGAACTTCATCGTGCATTTCCTAATATTTATTAACAGATCCAGAATCAGATGTAACAATGTTTGCAAAACGAACAGTGAAAGACCTCAAGCTTCCTCCAACTTTTATAGCCCAGATTTATCAGTCCATTCAGGTAAACATCCTTCTTGTAGCTAGTAATCTTTCTGGACGGTGTTGGATTGCATGTCTCGTGTTGATAGTGACATTATAACTGGCAACATACTTAAGAATGAAACAGATGGATAGTTCTGAAGATTTCTGTGTTATGGTTCATACTGGTATGATTGGCTAAGTTGTGACCATAACCAAAATAATGTAATATTAAAACATCGAGTTCCATTTAATTTAAAGACTTTGTTACTTGATAATTTTGTATGTGTATAGCTGCTTAAGTGGTATCTTGTTTTCGGCTTTGTATAGACTTCTGGGTCAGATGTCTTAAGTAGTTGTCGTAAAAAGAATACTGATGACTTTGATATCTAATTTGAACATTTGTAAATTACTCGACTGTTACATCTACCCTCCTCTGTCTATCTGCTAGCATAAATGACTATATTTGGTAATCCAACAACAACGATACCCAATCCCGCCGGAACAGGGTATGGGGGAGGTAGCTAGCTGTAAACAGTCATACCTGATGCAGTAGTGTGTGAAGGTAATATATGTGGGCGAATATGCTGGTAATATATGTTCAATATGATAGAAAATAAAAAAGAAAGAAGAAAAGCATTTAATAATAAGGCTTAAAAGCATATATAAGCATAAACGCATATAATCATACTTTATTATCATTGCTAAAGATGTAGTCTTTCTTCTTCATAAAATTTATAACATTTTTACTGAGCTACATACTTAAGAGTGAAACAGATGAATAGTCATAAAGATTTCTGTTCTGATATGTACTGGTATGATTGGCCAAGTTGTGACCATAACCTAAAGAACGCAAGACGAAAGCATTGAGTTCCATTAAAGTTTAAGACTTTGTTACTTGAAGATTTGGTATGTGTTGCTAGCTGCTTTGATGGTGTCTTGTTTTTGGGTTTGTATTGACTTCTGCGTCAGATGTCTTAAGTAGTGGTTGTTAAAACTTAAAAAGAATATTTAGGACTTTGAAATCCAATTTGAACATTCGTAAATTACTTGACTGTTGCATCTACCTTTGTCTATCTGCTAGCATAAATGGCAATATTTGGTAATGTGTGATACTTTATAATTAATTGCTAAAGATGCAGTCTTCCCTTTTCATAAAACTTGCAACCTTTTGACTGAGCTCATTGTTCAATGGACGAATTTGAACCTAAGAGTAGACGACCTAGTCTTTTTTCTCAAGGGTAGAAGGGTTTTAGAAAGGCCCTTGAATATGCATGAGAAACTCGATGTCGAAGTGAAAGACACTTGTTAGTTTTACAAACACTTAAGGCTATCAAGGGCTTAAACTTATGAAGCATTTGATTATCTGATACTAGTAGTGCTCTAAATAAATGTTTAGCGGGGTTAAAGTGGATGAGAGACAGTCTAACCCTCACCAAATGCCCTAGTGGTAAGGTCCTTGGCTTTCAAACAGGAGGTCAAGGGTTCAACCCTCGCTAGGTGTGTACATTTGGGGGTGGCCAGGGAAGGGTCGGAAATGGTCCCAGGATTAACCCGGTGAGGCCGCGTACAACTGAGTCAAAAAGTCTCTCCCTCCCCGGGTAATGTGAACAGGGAAAACCACATCCGTTTAGAGACAGTCTAACCCTCGGTCATAAAACTTAGCATGTTGTCTGATTCTGATAAAGTTTGTTTACATTCACAGTAATAAATCACAACCATTTGTGGTGTTTATAATAAAACTCAAGAGTACAAGTTTGAAGAGTGACAGTTTGTAATTCCCAGTAACTCAATTCATTTCAAACGAACAATCACTAAAAAGCACTGTGACAAAGCAACAGACTGCAAATGAGTCGAATGATTTATTCAAACCTATCTATTTGTAGAACTCCCTCGAAACGGAGTCATTTAATAAGCTACAGATACAGGTCACATGATTGAATTGATCAAACTCCCTCAAAATGGCTTGTTATAAGTCACACTCTTCTGTAGAAGAGGAACATGATTTTCGACATCAGTTGATCTAAAAAAATAATAATAAATAACAACTTTAGAAACCCTATCAATATAGGATGATCTATCTCTCAAATTGTTACTATTTGACTTTTGGAGGTCATAAATCAAAACGAGAAGAATTTCTCTCATTTGAAGGGTATCTTTGCCAACCTTTATAAGGGTGATCATATCAATGGGACTATGATACTAATCGCATAGAATACTAGTTGCGTCAACACAATTAGTGTCAAACTTCTAATTCATTTATGTCTAGAAACTAATTGTGATATTCTGTATTTTTGCTAATGCAGTCACAACTCAATGAATTTAAATCATATGAGGGGCAAGATATGCACACTGGCGAGAAAATCGTCCCTATTAAGGTACTTTTTTTCCATCTATAACAGTGCTATAGGTCTTGGTTTTTTATGTTTGATTGTGGATGCTGACTTGTTATTTGATCTCTACCAGCTTGATCTTCGAGTGAATCATACTCTGATAAAGGACCAATTCTTATGGGTAAGCTTAGTTATATTCAAGCTCTTTGTATTCAAATTGTTTGATGATTTGAATTTCTTCTTCTATTTATTATAACGACTAGAAGCTTAGGGCCTTATACCCTTTGCATAGTCTCAGTCTTGGAACCTACTTTGATACAAACAGACTTAAACCAATTTCAGGATATGAATAACTTTGAGAGCGATCCTGAAGAATTTGCAAGAATTTTTTGTGAAGATATGGGTATTAAAGACCCTGAAGTTGGAGTAAGTTACTGAAATGTATTTTACTTTACTGTTTTAAGGCAATTAGCGATATAGTTACTGCGCTATTGGCGAACTTTTTATTGAATATTGATTTGGGACCCAAATGCTGTTTATCAAATTAGAATTTCACTCTTGTGGTTAGGGTGCATTTTACATTATTATCCAGAAAATATCTAGGCATCGCTTGCAAAACCATTAGGATGTGCAAAAATGTAATGTTTACTTTTTCAATGCCGCATTTTTCATGCTGGTTTCTTTTCAGAGTGTTGTTTTTCTAGATGAGTGGTCATACATATCCTTTTATGGTGTCATATGGTGTTTATATTTTGTAGATCTGTAAATTATCAGCAAAATTTCAGATTATTATTTACTTAACAAAACCTTGTTTGACAGCCTGCAATTGCCTTTGCCATTAGGGAGCAACTTTGTGAGGTTAGGATTTTGCTACCTTTATTTTTACTATTTACATCTTTCCTCCAAATATATGAGAAAGTAACTTATAATTGATTTATTTATTTCTATGGCTTAGATTGCAATCCAGGGTGTAGCTTCTGCAAGGGAAACAAAAATCCATAAAAAAGGACGCAGGGGGGCTGAGCCTCTCAGGTTTGTTTGTTGGCTTTTTTTTTTTTTTTTTTTTCCTGATGAGATGTACTTGATAGAAATATGGATATGATTTTGAGGACTTACAGTTTTTTTTTTTTTTTTTACAACACAGTAAGTCAAGTGTAGGTGCATCAGAAACAACATTAAAGTTATTTGGTACCAGATCAAGCGGCATCAGGTAAAAAACTAATCATTTTTTAGCCAATGTGACACAATAAGATGTAGAATTCCGGAACCTAAGGGGCCGTTTAGTTGGTGAAAAATTTTCTTGTTTTTCCATTTCTAAATTCCTAGAGAAGGGATTGGTTTTTTTCCTCTAGAGAAGAGTTGAGAATTTTGAAAACCTGTTTAGATGGAATTATACTTTTCCTTTTTTAAAAACGTAAAAAAACGGACGAAAACGTAAGAAAACGGACGACAACGCAACGAAACGGATAAAACGTATAAAAACGGTTAAAAACAGATGAAAATGTAAGAAAACGGACATATAAAAAGTGAGAATGAAAAAAGTGAGAAGAGTAGAATGGGTTTTTCAAATTTGAAGTTAAAATTTAGAGAATGAGAATTTCACATTTTTTGAAAATTGTTAGGAAAAAAATGTAACTAAACGTATTTTCAATTTTTCCCTTTTCATATGAAAAATTTCCTAGAAAAATGGGAAATTTTTTACCAACTAAACGGCCCCTAAGTCTTTGGCAACCAATCCATAATGTGTTCTGATTATAGGAAACTGCTAACTATTGGGTTTTTTATTATTTTTTATTTTTTATTTTTTTTTTGGTTCTCAAGGAAAAGAAGAGAGTGGGACTTGTATGAACCCGTTGTTGATATCTTGTCTAAAGAGGAAGTTGAAGCCCTAGAAGCTAGAGAAGCATGAAGATTTTTCAACTTGAGATAGCATACGTAAGATCGGGTTTTAAAGTGATTAAGTTGTAATGTTAGATGGATTTGTATGAACTCCACATGATTAGAACTCGTTGAAGTTGCTCTTTGATAAAATATTCTTAATCCATATGTACATGTTTCACCTTGTATGGGTGTTTAGGTTTATTTACCATTTTCAGCCATTTGCATTTTGATATGGTTTTATCTGTCGATAGCTTTTTAAATTAAAGTTATCTATTTGTTTGGAATATTATCCTTTTAGCTCGAGTCATTTGGTTTGCATAATGACAAATGTTTTGTCGTTGTTGGCTAAATTATATAATCAATTTACTAATGGAGCAGAGAAAAGTTTATTTGCTTACTATTATTTTGATACTTAATGTGGGATAAATCCCCATCATCTATTTAGTGTGATCTAATGGTGAGGATTAAACCTAAGATTTAATTTGATTAACCTTAGTTCTCCCAATTATTTAAAGCATCTTTTTTCTTCTTTTTTTTTCATTCGCTTTATTTTTTTTACACAGTTAATGTGTGTTTTCCTCCCAACCTGCTCTCATCCCTTCCCTCCAAAAAGTAGTTATTCCAATCAATTATTACCATTTGATCATCACCATCACCATTCCAATCACCATCACCGTTCCAATTATCATCTCATCATCACCTCCCGATCATTATCACCCTTTTTTTATGTCTTCTTTTGATTTGAATGAACCGTTTGTTTCAGAAGCGGATTTGATTGATATTGTTGCGGTTGATAATGTTGTTGATCGGTTGTTAATTATGTGGATCAAGTTGTTTAACATTCCTTTTGATCAAATTGCACACCAAGTGTTTGATGAAATGTGTGAGTGAAAAATATTTGATAATCTTGTTATCTGCTCCTATAATTTTGCTTATTAATTAAGTTGTTAGTTGAATTTTTGTTTTTAAGTGCATTGGAATGCTATTTTTATGTCTGATTGCTGTTTTTGAATCTGCTCTCTATCATACGTGTAGTATCACCAGTGATATCTGAAGTTGATGATATTATAATTTTGTTGTTTTATGTGCTTCTCAAGATACAACCATTGGATGCAGTAGAAGCTCTCATGTCTTGGCCAATGCTTATAATGATGGGCATGGAAGTTTGAATTATGGAAATAAATTAGCTAACCGGAGTTCAGGGCATTAAGTTCCTGTCTGGCTTGAAACTGGAGATGCAGTCAGTAATGTTTTTCTTATGAAACTTAGTGCTTGTTAAGATAGGTTCTATTAATGTCTGCGGTGTATGAATGCTTTAACTTTGTCGAGATCACAACAAATATGTATTCTGAGATGTGTGGTTAAGCTCGTGATCATGCACGTTTACGGAAGTTATACTTTTTAACATTGGACTAAATTTTATCTCAGATTGATGCTGCAAAACCTGTTGGAAAAGTTATTGAACCATTCAAGGCCCCTTTCACCCTATTGGACAAGGTAAAACAATTTATTATATCTTTAGTGCCTAGTAAAATGCTTTTGGTTGTTATGCTTGTGGAGGTCGTTGCCTACGTGTTATCTACCTCTACATCTTTGGTCTCGTCTTGAATGGTAAAACATGATTCTTATAGTATGCACATATCTTTGTGAGTTCAGTTCCTAAGAGGACATTTAGTGTACAGTTAGCTAAGATTTTAGTGCTCTTGTCGTAATGTGGCAGTTAATACACAATGGTTAGACATCAGTTTTGGTTTTTTAGGCTGAAATTGAGAGGAAATCAGGAGGGTATAAAAGAGTTACAAATAAACAAAATGCTTGCTTTGAACGGTAGTTTTGTAGTATCACTTGTGATATTTGTAGTATCTGTTGGTCCATGAAATTGAGTAAAACAAGAACAGATTCATTGATAAGAACAAATTGTTACAAGATTACTCAAAACCTATTAGATTACATGATAACATCTTCAACTTCTTAAAGGGGATACTTTCGGTATGGTATCCCCTTTGGGTGACAAATAGACTCTCATTGATTCAAGTTATGCTTGATGATTCAATGAGAGGATGTTCTTATCAACTAATACATTGTGTATTATTTTGTTTGTTTAGGAATGCATGATATCTCTATTACAATACAGATAATATATACAAAGGTAACTAGACTAAGACATGTGGGGTAGGTATGAGTAGATATCCACTTGTTGTGAGTTGTATCCACTTGGTGTGAGTTTTCATCCACCAAGTGGTCCCTCTTCTTCTTCCTCTTTTGTCTTTGTCTGACTTCTATCTTTTCTTGTAGAAGTTCGCGCCCATATTTATCAGGCTGCTTGTAGAGATAGCATCTTCAGGGTCACTGAGACATTTGTCAATTCTCAGTGATACTGGTGTTGTTTGTAGCTCGTATACTTTACTCACTGACACCGTATCAGTAAGTAAAGTGTTTCTTCAACAACGAACTTTTTACAACACTCACTGATTTCTTTATCAGTGAGTAACCCACTATTTAATCAGTGAGTTAGGCTATTTTATGTTCAAATCTTGTCAGGGTACTTGGGTCAAATTCTTGATTCAACAGTATCACTTGTGATATTTTGTTTTTTTTATAGGTTTTGATGTTTATCAGTTAAATTTTATTATATGTCATGTATAGTATCACTTGTGATATTTCATTGTTATTGTTTTATAATCATAGTTAAAGCTTCTTCTTTTTTTAAGTTGTGATGATACCCTATTTACTATGTGTTTACCTTTGTTTACAGCTTCTAATAGTATGAAAACACCTAAGTCGTTTAATCATCATGAGTTTATTGACACTCCTGGAGGATAAGTTTTTTGGGTTCCTAGACTTTCTGCTAGTGCTTTACCAGTATTCTCTAGGCATTTCCCCGAGGGGTGGCCCCTGGACACGGTGGGATCGAAAACGGTATTCCTGGAGGCGGCTCCGTTGAAGGTGGATCTGCTGCAATCAAAGTCTAATATTACTTTTTTTTTTTTTTTTTTTTTTTTTTTTTTTTTTTTTTTTTTTAATTTCTTTGTTGATGAACTTGTGATTCATAGCTTTTCAATATATATATAAAAAAAAATAATAAAAAAAAAAAAAAAAAAAAAAAAAAAAAAAAAAAAAAAAAAAAAAAAAACCTTATGCTCAATAGTTTGAAACAAGGATGGCAGCGGACGGCCGCGTTGCGGCCTGGCGGGTTTTTTTGTCTTTGTACCAGGTTCATGATGTTTTTTATCAAATGTATTTTAAACGAATTTACGGTTTGTCTTTAAATATAAGTTTTTTTTTTTTTTTTTTTTTTTTTTTTTTTTTTTTATTCACACCCTACACCTCCCCCTTAAAAAAAAAAAAAAAAAAAAAAAAAAAAAAAAAAAAAAAAAAAAAAATTCTTGCCAAAAAATTTCCCGCCAAAATTTTATAACTCTGATGCACCTTTTTTTTGTGTGCATCACAGTTATAAAAATTAGTTATAACTATGATGCACCAAATTTTATAACTGTGATGCACCAAAATAAAAAGGTATATCAGAGTTATAAAATTTTGGCTGCGAAATTTTTGGCTGGAAAAAAAAAAAAAAAAAAGTTGCCAGATTTTTTTTTTCGGCGTGGGGGGGGGGCGGGTTTCAAAACTTACCCTGAAGTTTGAGTTGTTTGCAAATTCTACCCTATAACTTTTTTTCTCACTTTTCTCTAAAACCGGACCCTATATATATATATATATATATATATATATATATATATATATATATATATATATATATAATATATATATATATAATATATATAGGGGGGCTTTATTTTCAGAACCCTGTTAAGTGTGGGAACTGCGAGAACTCTTCTAAACCAATCAGATTTTTTTAATCATTAAAAATTATTATTAATTCAAAAGGGTATTATAGTAAAATACAATTTTTATATTTTTTTTTTGATTTTTTTTTGTTAAATCCGGATTTTAAATATTCCAAAATTTTTGGATTTTTTTTTTTTTTTTTTTTTTTTT
Organism: Artemisia tridentata subsp. tridentata; assembly: GCA_021014915.2. Classification (NCBI taxonomy): domain Eukaryota; kingdom Viridiplantae; phylum Streptophyta; class Magnoliopsida; order Asterales; family Asteraceae; genus Artemisia; species Artemisia tridentata. Next base: position 351,093,409 of record CP139509.1, on the reverse strand, counting down.
TTTTTTTTAAGTTCTGCATGGTTCCAGGTGCATATGTGTTTTTTGCTAAAAAAGATTGAGGTGCATGTATGTTTTTCAAATAATGTAAATTTAAATATGTTTCTACTGTATAATTGTTTACACTTTTTCTATCGACCTATCAATACTTTTGCCTAACCATTATTTTTTTTGGAAGTTTGAAACACAAATAAAAAAACATAAACATTTATAAAATAAAAAACAAGATTCATAAATTTAAATGTTACATTCCATTTAATTACAAATACAAAAAAACACATGAAATAATCGCATCTTTTAAAAAATCACAAATTATCTTCATGTATAAATATGTTCATCAACTTCTAGGTCTTCAATGATCATCGTCTTCATTAATCTGAAAGAATAATACACAAAAATAATTCAACCACAAACAAATAGAAAACGAAATTTAATCAAATATGCACCAATTAAAGCTAATAGATAAACATGCATGTTCATAGAAAACATGTATGTTCATAGAAAGTATGTATGTTTTTACCATACACCTTAATAAAGCTAATAGATAAACATGCATGTTCATAGAAAACATGTATGTTTTTTTACCATACACCTTCATAAACATAATGGCTAAAGATGCATGTTCATAAAAAACATGTATGTTTTTACCGTATACCTTAATAAAGCTAATATATAAACATGCATGTTCATAGAAAACATGTATGTTTTTTACCATACACCTTAATAAACATACTAGCTAAAGATGCATGTTGATAGAAAACATGTATGTATAAACATACTGCTTAAACATAAATGTTGATACAAAACAAAACATGTATGTTAAAAATCCAAGAAACTGGTTACCCTCAAATCCTGTATTCTAGAAACCAAAAGACATAAAAGTAAGTTACAAAAATATACAAACGCGGGATGATAACATCAATGTCAAGGATAGATACAACTCTAATAATGTAATGATGCAAAACAATAACACAAAGTAGATAGACATATGCTTCTTAGTCAATGTAAATATCACAAGTTAAAAAACTCTGGTCTCGGCAATATAAGGCACCAATGTACAAACAATACCTAAAGACCTGTCATAATTAGACCCAAATGTGCTACCTTTCTCATGAAATATGCAAATAACATACAATACTATGAAACAAGAAATCAAATCGGCTTGTTACTCAAACCCTAAATTAGATAAAGAAAACAGAAAACATATAAAAAAGATTATCAAAGATTAAATTTTTTTTTATATATAATCCACATCTAGGAAAACAGTAAGATGAATTCTTACCATCCACAGCAAAATTAAAGATCATTCACCCCCAAAAAAAAAAACCCTCGATTTATATAGTGATCAAGTAGAAAACATTAGGCATAAACATAATTGAATGTCTTCAATAAGATCCGCAAGAGAGCATAATACGACAAACTATATGAGAATTAATTATTTGCCCAGTTGTATTATACGCCACACTAGATCGATACAAACAAAAATAAATTCGTTCATCCAGTGCAACACCAAATCGTACCTTAAACACCATCATCAGATCTGCTCCTTTTCGGTAGCTGTTTGCAAATCAACTTCGATGACTACGAGACCTGATGACGAGATTTTTACGAATATGGGGTTTGATGGCGGGGGAAGATCCGATGACAATGGGGATGGAGAATCCGGCGGCTAGGGTTTGATGACAAACCTTTGTAGAGAGAAGATAACATGGAGAGTTTTTATGAGAGAGAATGTAAGGTTAGAAAATAATATAACCGTATAATGAGAGAGATGTGATCCACAATTTATGCTGGCACCTTTTTAGGATGTGACTATAATACCCTTCAGCCATTTAAGTCATTTACAAAAGTTTTCCTATTCTTTTCATTAATGACACTAATGGCACATATCATCTCATCCATTGATTAAAATATCTAACGGTCCAAAATGGGTTCTCGCAGTTCCCGCACTTAACAGGGTTCTGAAAATAAAGATACACTATATATATTATATATATATATATATATATATAGGGTCGTATTCTAGGGAAAAGTGTAATTAGATAGAAAAGTGAGAAAAAAAGTTATAGGGTAGGATTTGAAACATCTCAAACTTCAGGGTAAGTTTTGAAACCCACCCCCACCCTACCCCCCACACACCCCCCCCCCCCCCCCAGAAAAAAAAAATTTTTTCCCGCCAAAAAAATTTTTTTTTTGGGCAACATTTTTTTTTCCGGGCCAAAAATTTTTCCGCCAAAATTTTATAACTATGATGCACTTTTTTATTTTAGTGCATCACAGTTATAAAATTTAGTTATAACTATGATGCACCAAAATTTATAACTGTGATGCACCAAAATAAAAAGGTGCATCATAGTTATAAAATTTTGGCCTGGAAAAAAAAAAATTTTTTTGGACCCCAAAAAACACATTTTTATTTTGGTGCATCACAGTTATAAAATTTGGTGCATCATAGTTATAACTAAATTTTATAACTGTGATGCACCAAAATAAAAAGGTGCATCACAGTTATAAAATTTTGGCGGGAAAATTTTTGGCCTGGAAAAAAAAATTTTGGCGGGAATTTTTTTCCCCCCGGGGGGGGGGGTAGGGTGAGAATGTGCAAAACCTCCCTTAAAGAATGGAGAAAAATACAATAAGGTCCCTGTAGTTTGGTGTGAAAAAAAGGAGGGGAAGGAGAGGGTGATTTGCACTATTTTCTCACTTTTCCACCAAAGTGGATTTTCTCCAAGAACCAATATATATATATATATATATATATATATATATATATATATATATATATATATATATATATATATATATATATATAGTGAGACTTTCTTGCGAGAACCATCTTATCTGCGAGAACTGACAGAACCACCAAAAACATACATGCACGCCTTCAATAATTGTATTTTTGCACATATGTTCTAAAAAAAACATGGTTGTTCTAAAGAATTTGATAAGAAATTGAAAATACAAAATTTTTCTTTGAAGGTGTGCATGTATGTTCTTATAAGGCGTGCAATGACAATATTGCGGCCGTGTGTAAGGTTTTTGTGAAAAAAGAGGACGAGTTCATGATGATATTGAAGAACATAGGTGGATACTTACGATTATTGATGATTTGCATGTATTTTTATTTTATTTTAAAAGGCGTGCATGTATATTTTTGGTGGTTCTGTCAGTTCTCGCAGATAAAATGGTTCTCGCAAGAAAGTCTCCCTATATATATATATATATATATATATATACATACTAGACTTCAAAGCCCGCCCATATAAGTTGGATGGTATAGTTACTGTAAAATTAGACCACTCTTTGTCCCAAAAGGAAAGTCAGATTTTCTTATTTCTATAATCATTAAGAGATTAATCATTAACATAGACCATAAACTTGTTTTTATTAGTGTTACCTGGTGATATTCTAACGTGTCATGTATGTATTTGAAGAGAAATTGTTGACCTAAGTTTAACATAAATAAAACAATATGAATCTTTACATTCAGTATTTACTGTGGGTATTGATGATTATATTGAAAGTTTTAAAACCTAAGGAGTGGTAATCGTTATCATAAACCTAAGTTTAACATGAAGTTTTGTTTAACATAAACCTAAGAAGACAAATATCACCAGCATGGCAGACTTAGAGTTAGACGTAATCTATGTTTGATATAAGGTCAAGAATATAAATACACACAAACTCTATTAAAAACCAACAAACATACAAAGTTTAATATGATGGTGCAATATTTAATTTTAGAAATTTATGTTTGTTATTACCTTGAGATTTTAATAAGATCTGCAATTGATTCACAAGTTTTTGCAAGAGGAGTCGATACCTAATAATTTAGTGATGTGGTTGATCGACTTAGGTTAAGTTGTGTAGCAAATAGACTAAGCAAATAGACTAATCAAACATTGTATAGGAAAAACTGATAAAACAACTTAATTAAAATCATTCATCTTCATGGCATTAGCTTCTTCCTCGCGGGCACCAGCTTTGGCTTGAGCACACAAATCTACCAACAATTCAAGCAATACCCGATGCCTCTCTTGAGTTTTCTTCAAAGCATCAAGCGAGTCCAATGCGTCCCCACGAGGTCCTAATGCTTCCATGTCAACCATCATCACTCGGTTCTTCGCCATTACCCTCCTGAGATGCTCACAACATGCGTGAAGCAATTTTGCACAAGCTGACTCTTCAGCTGCTTGCTGCACAAACCACACACGCATACAGTCATGCAATTTGGACGAGCCTGCAAGATTCATTAGCTCATCTAAAATCTGGAATTGTGCCATTGAAAACGATTTTCCAATTGATGGTTATCTTTTAGGATATATTCTTATATTTAAAGACTAAATCATATCTAAATATAATTAATTTTTGGTAATTATCTTTTACTCATAAAACATATTATCTATTAAGGTATCATATCTCTTGATCTTTTAAAAAGTCACGTTTTGTAAATTGGAAAGTCGCAATGGTTAAATTGGGAAGTTTCCAAATTTTTATTTACAATATACTTGTTTATCTATACGCATTAAAGCTAATTTTTGGTACTTCCAGCTTTAAGGAAGCCATGAACATAGGTGTTGAAGTATACCACACCTTGAAGGTGAATTAAAACACCTTTCCTTGTCCTAAATGAGTTATTTTGTACATTGAACTGTTTGTGATCTTTGATTTGTATTTGATGGCTGAGGTACTAATCATAAATCTGATTTCAGACTGTGATCAAGAAGAAATACGGACAATATGCAACTAACGTTGGTGATGAAGGTGGCTTTGCTCCTAATGCACTATTATTTAAAAAAAAATTAAGCATTCATGTAAAGTTAATACAACTTGGGTAGCTACATGTATAATAACAAATAACAACCCAAGATATAAACAACTTGATACTAAGCTTAACCCAACACATACCCCCATACACATCACATCTTATAAAGTAGTTTCAATTTTACTATTTCATCTATGTGGGACATCATGTATTTTTTTACATCAATCTTATAAACCGAATGGAATTTTCAAGATAACGCCATATATCATATTTCTTTTTGAGTATGTAACAAAAGTAGTTGAATAAAAGTAATACAGCTAAATGATTGGCATCGTACAAAGCAATGATAACCTAATTTTGATTATAAATATATCAGAATAATAGTTATAGAATAATAATAGACGTAAACATATTAAATAAAGATTAGTTTTGGGTGATCTTATTATGCTTCATCATATTTCATCACCACTATCATCATCGTCAGTGGTTTCATAATCAACGGACCCGTCATTAATAAAGCTTGCTAAATCATCGTCATCAGAAACAGACCTAACGCTATACGCGTCTGAATCGACTTCCCAAATTTCTTCATCGATGTTGTTGTTGCAAATATTTTTACCGTGCAATTTACCGTCAATATCAGGTATATCGTCCCACATGTCATCGTCACTCATGTTATATTTGTGTAACATCTCTCTGTCATAAGCCTCATCAATGGCAGTATATTTTGAATCGCCTACGTAAATACAAAAAAAAATATTATTTATATATATATATATATATATATATATATATATATAATATATATATATATATATATATATATAATATAACTTGTAATTTTAAACCTTTGTAAACAACTTACAAATATAAATGTCATATAATTATTTTTAAACAAACAACCTGTCAAGGAGTCTTCAATGATATCTTCATCAAGGATAGTATATTTGGGTTTATAATTATCTATAGGATAAAAGGGTTCATCAAGATCATTAATGTTTGTCCAAACACCATCTTGAGAGTTGCTATTATTCTTATCATATTCATCATATGTATCCTCATCAAAACAACATATAATTCCGATGTCTTTTGCTATCTGTTTCATGTGATGTTTTGGATCGTTTTATCATAATATGGTCTTCATCATCAGACTTGTAATAGTCATAGTACACAACACAAAAACAAATTGTAAGTTATAATATATTAATGTATAAAGACAATTTATGATATTCTGATACTAATTCATACCATTATATGTTATAGTTGAATGCCATTAGTTGGTTTTTTTACTGGTTCAATTGCTTGTGGTTGTTCATCATCTTATGAGATAACTTCAACATAGTTCGTGTTTATAGCTTTGTTGTTTTTAAACAACCTAAGGCGTTTTCGTGATTGTAAATCAGGCTGTAAAACGGACAAAAAGTATTAACATACATGGCTTTATTTTTATGGTGTACTTAATGTTGAATAACTAAGTTTACCTCATCATCATCTGATAAAACAATAATTGGTGTCTTTGTTGTGTCCATCTCGGCAGGTGTGGTTTGTTTAGGAGGTGATAAATTTTCCTTCCTCTGCATATTAGTAACATTCAAAAATATGAAACTTGTATAACATGAACACAAATTCAGACTAATATAGCGAATCATACCTCTTCATTATCAGATCTAAACCGATCATTGGTTTGTTTAGGTGTAACCATTGTTAGTGTCTTTTGAAAAATTCAAGTTTATCTTTCTGTTCAATAAGTTACATTGAATATGGCTTTATTTATAGATTAAGGAATATATTTTTGGAAGCAGATATGTGTCATATTAAATTAAAATACATATATATAGTATGCGTGTGTATATTTATATATATATATATATATATATATATATATATTATATATATATATATATATATATATATATATATATATTAGAATTACTAATGAATATGTGATATTTTAGGTATTGATATAATATATTTATTAATAGCCATGCCCCAACGCATTATATCATGCATAAATTCCAATAATAGGTTATATTTTACGTATTCATATATGTTATTTGTATTGTTTATATTATTCACAATCACATTTTTTTTTCATAAATTTTTCGTAAATTCCATCAATAGCCTATATGTAATGTATTGATATATCTTATTTTCAATGATTATATAAAATCACATAAACATAATAAGATGCATGACAAATAAGATGCATGTCAAATTCATTTAACATAAAAACTTATATACTTTAACAAAAACAAATGACATTGAAATTTATATAAAATCACATAAACATAATAAGATGTATGACAAATCTATCTAACAATTAAATTTAGGTGATTTCTCTTGATCATATGCTAAATGCATATTTTCATAGTCTATTGCTTCCACTTCTTCTTCGTCGGTAACATATTCTACTTCCTCGAAGTGAATATGTTTTTTCCTAGGCCGTTCTGCCTTGACGATATTTGCTTTGTATTTTGATCTTTGTCTCTTGTTGCGTTTTTCAAATGCGTCCCATTTTTTTCTTCCTTAACTGAGCTAGTTTTAAAAAATACCATTCAACAGGATGTTTTTTTGAACTTGTTGCATCATTTCCTCCTCCAGAATGGATTCCTTGTAACAAACAATAAGAAGCTATTGGAATTGTTTTTTCATGTTATGTATGATTTTGAAGTTGTTACACAAAATATAAACTAACCTGTTGATGCAACAGATTCATTGTTTGACAATTCATGGGGTGCCTCGGTTTGAATGTTCCTTTTTAAACAAAAATAATTTATAAAATCACAAACTATGGTGGCATATAAAACGTATCAGACAGCAATCTATTAAACTTACTTGGGATGATTTACTTCATCTTCACCTTTTGCAACAGAATTTGTTGTTCTCTTCATAATCGGATCACTGATGAGTACAATATGAAGGTTAAAAATTGCCTGTGAATTGTGAAAGCCTCACAAGTAAGAAGTTTTATAGGCAAAATTATTGTTATGTGAATTGATAATTAATTATGGAAGTTGTAAGGTTAATATTTGAATGTAAAATATTAAATCTGTACACATTTATCATTCAAAAATAAATGAAGATGTTATATTATCATTAAAAATTGCTTATCAATTCCTAAAAATGCTTTAAGTTAGTTGCTCAATTGATTTATTGTTGATATGTTTTATAAAAGTTGTAGCTGATTTTCTAATTTAATTCATGTTATCATTATCATTTTGTTCGAATCTATGCTACTGATAATACACACACATTGGGAGCAAGGATACTTATATTCTACGTATGGTTTTTAAAAGTAACTATTCTTTGATAGTAATTCTACTCCTATATCGGATAGTTCATGCTACTTATGATGTAACTTAGTTCTGCTGATAGAAATTTTTTTGTTCTGCCAAGCTATATTCAGTTATTCCTGCTACTTTGTACTGCCAATGCAAGTTTCAGCTGCTTATTGAAACTTTGTACTGCCAGATTAGTTTGTACTGCTTCTTTAATCTACAAAAAAATCCATTGTTTTTTAAAAATAAATTGTATTTATGCAAATAGGAAGTATATGAGGAAAAATTAATAGCAATATCCATAAACCTAACAATTTGTAAATTGCAATTAAATAGTTCACATCTGTAAAAAAAGTAAAAATTTGATAGGAATGCAAACTTATTTAACACCAAACATAGCCTTCTTTAACATCAATTAGCCTTGTCCAACACATGGACACTATGTTTATCTGCTAGTGATTCATCATCCAATATTGGCGCAACAACACCATTCTTGTCACTTGGCCTGTCATTGTCTGCATTATCCGATGGAATAAGAGTATCATCTACAGCCTCTACCAATGGATATGCAGAATCATCTGTGGTATCAATGCACGTTGCAGGAGTCTCATCTGTTGTATCTACATCTGGAGCTATATCGTCGTCTGTTGGGTCCTGATATGTTGTCACAATAAAGAAAAGTTTATAATGTATTCTTTCTTCAAATTGAATGGTTGTTATTTTTGTTTAAAAATATAATGTACAATACCTCGTTAATCGCAACAGAGTATGTTGCCAATTCACCATCTGAACACGCAGAGTCGTATTCCAAACCCTGAACCTCGTCATCGTCATCCTATTTTGATTCATGCATAAGAATTATTATAAACATGTTTGAAAACGTATACGATTGTTAAATATTTGTATAAAATCAATGAATGAAACCTCTTCATCAAGAAAACCATTCTTGAAATAGTTGATTATATCAAAATCTTCGGTAACCTTTTCCGCTCGATATATGTGACTATTATTGGTGTTGTTAAATTCTGAAAACAAAATTTTGAAAAGATACTTCCTCCCAATAATTTGATTAAGGGCATCTGGAAAGTATTCGTCTGTGTCCATGCCTTATCTTTCCATGATTTCCCATGCTGTTATATTTGTATTCTTGTGCACGCTGTTGTCAAATATCACAGCTTGTGCAGTACCACTTGCATCAAATATTCGCACAATGATCTTGAACCTACAAATGCAAAGTATTTCAAACGTAGCATGTTTTATTCTATTTTTCGAGACAGATTCAAATACTGATATATATAGGTTGATTTACATACCTAGCTGCAACCGCATATGTTTCTTACAATACCACAATTGTTTCTTATTCTTTGTACCTGAATTTCCTTTTGAAGCAATTGGTGTTACTCTGGTATTGCATACTTTGCAACCTGTGTACGCCCATCCATTTTCATATTGTATACTATGAACTGTTGCGTAAACCACACAATGTGAATCCTGTATTCAAATACATAATCAAGTACAAACATTATTTTATTTCATCTATCTAAAATCAATGCTACAAATTTTTTTATATACAATTTAAAAGAGTAAATTGTATCTGACCTGTTCTACGGTACGAATCATTCCAACCTGTCTCTTTACACAACCTTGCATGAATTCCACGGGTGTAACAACACGTATGTCATGAGAATAATCTTCAATTTTGAATTCACTTGCATTATATCCCTCTTGTTCGTCATAGCTGTGGGATATATAAATAAGTCTTCTTATAAATTTAACATGTGTTTAGTTCCATATTAAAACACATATAGCACAACGTCAATGTAATTACCTTTTCCGGAAAGCCACTAATTGTGGTATATCTCTGTTTACAAATATTCTAGTGCCGAATAAAGCGTTATGAATCGCTGGCTTGTCTGTGTTGTGTGATAAACAAAGACAGTTAAAGCAACTAATATCCTTAATTAAATAATTGACTTTTACGGGTAAAATTTTAATAAACATGCATAAAACTTACTATCTCAATATTTTACTTTTTCCAACATCAAAAGGATGTCTATGTGACCAAGCTCATCACGCTTATTGTCATACTCATTCCACATTAACGCCCAATTGTCCCAAAACGTACAATCAATTCTTAAAGATCTGCATACCATAACATATGGAATATATAATTACAATTGTGTATTATCCTATATACATTAGTTGAAATAAATGTACATTTATAAAAACTACTTACTCAGCGTCTTCAATGACAATTGTCCTCCGTATCTTAGGACCACCAGAACTGTTTACAGTGACTATTTTTCCAATAGCTACGATTGTTCCCATAACATCTGTTTATAATTTTTTTTAAACTATACAAAAAAATCTAAAGATATTATCAACTGTTGTTTATATTTTTTACAGAAACACATACCAACACAATCATGATCATGATACTCATTGTCTAAGTCAAGAATACTTGAGAATGGTTCATTAATGAAGCCGACAAAATTGTCATCCATGTGCTCAATTCGGGTAACTTCGGTTCCTTTATAAAAACTAATTTTCCACTAGTTTGGTAACAAAGGAAACCTTCCGGCATTCTCAGCTACTCCAAAATTAGAGATTATGTAACATTGACCCTCTTGTAAAAGAGGTTCAAATTTAAACATAAACTCTTTTTTGATGTAAATTTGAATACGGTTCGACTGTTTATACAATTCAAATATTAAGCATATTTAATAAATATTTATGAATATAAATACTTATCAACTTAATTGAACTTACCTCTTCATCCTGGAAAACACAATCAAGACTGTAAGGGTCGTGTTCTTCATTAAGTTTGTGTGAATGCCATACGGAGATACACCTTCCTTTAATGGCCATGTTTACATTCATCGGGTTGATATCTTTAATGAGAGTCATTTTTCGTTCTCTCATTACTAACAATGCAAAAGAAAAAAAAATAAATAAAAAATGCTAATTTTGTACTCTATTCAAATCAGACAGATGATAATTTTGTACTCTATTCAAATCACATTGTATAATGAAGCAAACATTGTAAAAAACCCGGTGTAGAACTTCTGCTACTGGACATACTGCTTCCAGCGTTTTTCTTTTGCCGTGAGCTCCCGCCTACAAACATATTATAACCATGTGATCTATACAATATAATTAAATCAAAATAGACATTAATCATTATGTTAATACAAAACCTGGTGAAAAACTTCCATAAGATGATGTATCCATCACAGATTTTGTGCTTTTATATGTTTTTGCAGTACGTGAACGTACATCTGAAGATGCTGTTTGGTATCCAAAATTTGTATTTGGATGTCGATTACTGGTTCTTGTAAAATCAACAATATGTTCTTCCTATAATATTGTATTAATAACTTTAAAAGGAATGAGAACTAAATATACTAATATTAATAATACCTTTTGATGGGCTTCTCAAATATTTTTGTTGATTTCTAATGTAGGACATCCTTTTAGATTCAACATTTGAGGTTGTTTTCCCTAATAAGAGACATAAAAAACATTAGTGTATTAATAATTTATAGCGATTATATATTTATACAAATATGTTAGTTGATCATGGCTAGATTAATTTTATAAAATAAATAACTGAATTTCAAAAACACAATACCTGAATGTGATTCAAAGTTGGAAGGATCATTCGCAGAATTTTCATGAGCGGATTGTGCTTCAAAACAACTTGGTTGATTCCCAGAATTTCTTTTTAATGGGGGACCAGATCCTTTCATTTAATCAATATAGAGTTTCCACAATTTATAATGTACAAACATAATTAATCAATATACTATAACTACAATTTGTAACATAATACTATAACCACAATTTATAATAAATAAGCAAATACTGTATAAACATATTACCATCATGAATTCCCTGTGTATCAAAACTTGATGATCCCTGTCCAAAACTTCTCTTTGCAGGTGGTTTAGATACTGTCAAATAATGAACAATATATGTAAATACAATGTATTATTGTTTTAAATAAACTGTTATTCAACTTGCTACCTTTAGACTGGCTAACAATATTAGAAACAGACATGCCAGATCTTCGACCAGGTGTATCACTTTCACACATGGAGTTTTCCATTACAGTAGAGGTTGATTGATTTACCAAACTTCTCTCTGGTGATAATTTATAAGTTATAAATTAAGCAACACATTATAAACAACATGTATAATGTATCTAAATAAAACATTGACAAACAAATCTCTCTGGTGATAATTTATAAGTTATAAATAACATGTATAGTGTATCTAAATAAATCATTAATACATAAACTACCTCCTGGGTGTGTAACAACATCAAAAACATGGTGGCCAGATCTTCTACCTGGTGTATCACTTTCATACATGGTTTTATGGATATTTGTAGATAAACTTTTTCCATGCTTGGCTGTTACACAATCATAAACGCATGCGCCCAAATTATAACATGTAATGGATGATGCATGTAAACCAAACTAACATCACAATACCTGGCAAAGGGGTTTTAGAGTTTTTCTTCTATTGAAGGGTATTTTTTTGTGGTTCATCACCTGTAACCAATTAAAAAATCGTGGTGTAATACAACATGCCATGAATTTCAAAACCACATCAATAAGACTATAACAACCCAACAAATAAATTATATGTTAACAAATACCTTCTAAAGAAGCATCAGAGTTTTTCTTCTCGGATGCTCTTGTAAGCCTTGAAGAGTGTCTATGTGCCTGCATAATGTCAAATATTTTTCTAAATATAGCATTGCGATTTTTGATGAGAGAAGGAGGGTTAATTGCAGTTTATATATAGTGTCAAATTAGGTTAACAATGAAGAAACGTATAATGCTCTCAAAAGAAACACTTATCTTTAATTTGGGAACAAAAGATTTATACATAATACATTCTAAACTTATCCTCTAAAGTATATTTTCTATAAATTAACCAAATCTATTTTAAAATTCGGTATTAACATTCTCTTGAAGATTATATTTATAGTTTTGGATGATATATCCTAAAAAATTAATTGGTCTAGTGGTAAGCATTCTAATTACTCTACTAACAAATCCTAGGTTCTAATCCTAATACTTAAATTTTTAACACATAATAAATTCCGGATTTAAAAAAAAAAATAAAAAAAATCTATGAACAAAGGGTGCATAGGTGGATTTATGACGTGGATTAAGGCATGATTACTGGGCATTAGGCATAATTACTGGGCATTAAAGGTGATTTGTCGTTTTAAGTATATTTATTCCAAAGAAAAATACAACGGATGTATTTCCCCCGGGTCGTAGTCCCAACGAAGGTTGAATTCGAGTTTTCGTAACGGTGTCGAATATGTGTAGTGAATGTGAGTGAAAAGAGTGATATTTGGGGTTTTACACTACGAATAATGAAATAATAAAAGGAAACAACTACTTAAGCCAAAGGTACAAATAAACTAAGCATGAAATTCTAAAAACGAAAATTGAACTTTTAAAACGTACGCTACGAATTATAAAAACATATTTAAAATTGAAATCCTAAATTATAAGTCCTAAAAATGAAAAATAATTTTTATTAAATTCTAAATGTAAAAAGAAAATTTTAGAAAAAAAAAATATATTTTTTTGACTTTTTTTTTTTTTTTTTTTTTGAATTAAAAACCAAAAGAAACTAATTAACTGCTTTAAAAATAGTAAACTGAAATGGAAAAATATGAAACTTTTCAGATAAATCTAAAATATTATTTAAAAGCTAGGAAAAATAAAATTTGAGCTTATCTACACCTAAATAAGCAATATGGCTAAATAAGTAGTTTTGGAAAAAGCTAAAAATAAGCTAAAAAGCTCCAAGAATAATACAAAGTTCAAAATCAGTAAAACACACTATATTAAGCTTAGAACAACTGAAAAAAACACAAATAAGCATTAGGATAAAGCAGATAAGCAATACTAATGCAGCTGCTAAATTTGGACAGAAACAAGTGGTTTACGGCCAACTTTGTGCTTATCTAGAAGCTAGATAAAAGCTTCTCAGGGGAAACCAAAAACAGATTCTAGAAGCTAGTACTATAGGCTACTCAGAATTCGAATTTCAGGAATTAAGCTCACAGGAATAAGCCAGAAATAGGCTGAGATCAGCAGCCTTTGGACTGTCTGCACAAAATCGTTCTGTTGCAGCAGGAAGGGATATTGGCTCTTAACTTTTGCAATACTCAATGAAATAGTGCCTACTCCTGGATTATCACTTAGTACACTAGATTGAACTTATAAATGCCAGTAAGAAAGCTCAAATGAACCTCAGCTTATTAGAAGCTTATCAAGGCAGTTCATACTCTAAAGTTTGCACCACAGATTCAACTTCCTCGAATCAATCTAATTTGCTTAAATTCAACTAACTACTGCTTATATATCCTTTAATAAGCTCAGACAAAACTCCTAGTATGACACATGAACAGTGAAAGCAACTTATGTCTAAAAAACTTCCTAGATCCAAACACCCTCTTAAAATCTGTGATTGCAATTTTTAAATATAAACACCCAATTAAAGCTATAGATCTTAATCTCTACTGATTATCTAACTACTTTATCAACTAATAAGCAATATTCTACTCTGAAATAAGCACTTAAAAAGCTATAAGCTACTGCACTGTTTTTAAGCTACTAGTGACTTTTAAAGACCTAACTGAGATTAAACCTTATAACTACTAAATAATAAGCACAAATGAAATCACCTAACTATTTCTACTCAGATTAAGCACTAATATAACTAGAATAAGAAGTTGCACAATAGTACACTAAAAAGAAGAATGAGATTTAAGATTAAAAGAGGAATTATGGTGAAACAAATCTGAACAACTACAGAACAATACCCAGGCTTATCTCATAAGCCAATATAACACCCAAATCCAGCTTATTTACCACAACTTATCACCTCAGCTTATTTTCCCCCATAGTTGACTTTTATGTTGACTTTTTGCTTTTGTGAGATGAGAACAATTTAAAAACTACCAAAAGCTTACAATAAGCTATAGAACTTATATAAGCTTATAAAATTGAGAAAACAGCTTATTGAAGCTGGACTTTAATATTTTTTTTTTGAATTTTGAATTATTTTTCTAATTTTTTTGGAGTTTTTGTTTGTGAAACTGAAATGAAACAATTTACTGGAAAGCTAATGTTTAAATAAAAGGAACTTATAAAACAGTAACAAAAATTATAACAACTGAATAAGCTAAACTTAGATTAAACTAAAGAGATAGGAATCAAATGAACTTTAAATCAAACTTTCATTAATAAAACTTCAAAGGTTACAATAAGAAAAATTTAAAACTATAAATCAGATACTAATTTGACAGCATAACTACACTAAAAACTACATTACCCTACTCCTAATCCTAATTAACTAACACCTTAAATCCGTGTGAGAAAAGGGCTATTTATAGCCGGCTTGTGAAGGTTCTAGTCTCTGCCAAGTCATTAATCCGTGTGAATTTGTGCTTCTTTGAGCTCTTATCAACCCTCAGATCAATCCCAAATCACCATAGCCGTTTGATTAAATTCCATGAGGTGGCTTGACCAATAGCAGCGTGCCACGTACCTCATTCGTGCAACTCTGCCCTTCCTGACATTCCTGACACTTCTAGAAGGCTAATGATTGGACGTAATTGCCCTTAATTTCAGTAAAATTGTACGGGGTAAATCCTAGGGTTCTAGGGGAATAGTAACTTTTCTGGGTTTAGTGAAATTGGGGCGCGGGCATTTTGTGGTTTGACTGGGATTTTATTTAACCTTTGACCGGGTTTTACGGGTCGGGTCGTGGGTTAGGGGGATTGGACTGGGCTGGGTATAAGTGGGCTGTGGGTTGGATTGGTTTGGAACATGGGTTTATTTATTTGGGATCCGGGTAGAATAGTTTTAAGGATTTAGGGACCATTTGTGAATAATCTGAATTTTAAGGGACTGAACTTGTCAATTTTCCAAAGTTGATCTAAGGGTAATTTCTGTCTTTTGGTGAGATTTTAAGGGCTGATTTTGACTTTTGACCAAACATGTCTCTCCCGGCTTCGGTTCTGAGTCTTTTCCATATCTCGTGCTCAGTTTGTCTTTTTATCTTGTTATTTGTCCATTTTTCTCGATATCCGTACCTGCACATAAACAAACACAAAAACACAAATATCTTTGGCATTTTGGTTAGTTTTTGGTCATTTTGGTCTGATTATGGTCAAGAAAAGGTATGTGTTTAAGCACATACCAAATTCCCCCAGACTAAGATATTGCTGTGTCCTCACACATTGTTATAAAAACACGTTTTCAAAACCAAAAATTTCCAATCTCTTTTTACTAACTTTAAGAAGTAGCAAAATTTTCAAAAGAGATCAAGAAATCCAAAGTTTTAAAAAACTCCCCGATTTTCCTTTTTATTCTATTTTTGTATTTTCTTATTTTCCACGTGACGGTTTTGTTGACAATCATTATCTATCAATAACTTTTAGGGTCATCGAGCAGGAAACACGACTCATAAAGAAGTGACCATACGGATAAAATTCGTCGTTCTTGATTTTTCACGAGTCCCCAAACTAAGCGTAAAAACAAAATCATTGTCTATTTATAAGTAAGATGCTAACATACCCATAGAAGTTACTTGTGTAATTACCTCTTGCTCCTATTTTCCTAATTTGCCTCTATTTATTTTATTTTTGGTTAGAAATGAATTGCTTCATATTCTCGTTTTGATAAGTTTTAGTCCGATAAAGATACTAAATTAAGACGCTAAGTAGTTTTCAATCTTCTCTCGAGAACCGTTGCTTTTGAAAATGAGGTCCACATCAAGGCTTTTATTTATATTTTTGACTTTTTCTATTTTTCTTTCATCACTATTTTTTTTTTTTTTTTATCACTAACTTTTCACATGCGTACCCTAAACGACGGAGCTTCACGGGGAAATTCCAAGACCTTACACCTTTCGGAATAAAGGATCCAAGGGCCGTTACAACGGAGAGTTCCAAGACCTTAACGCCTTTCAGAATTAAGGGTCCAAGGGCCGGTGCAAGAGGGTAGCCAAGACCTAAACGCCTTTTGGTAATAAGGATCCAAGGACCGATATCGAACCGAAGGTTAGAGCACTTAACTTATTATAATTAAACTTATTTATTAAGGAACCTTGATGTGTACCCAATTTTTAAAGCAAGGATTCTTTTAAGAAGACCAAGAACTAATCATCGGCAAAACCTAACATCTTTAATTATTCTTACAATATATATGGTGAAACAATTTTGTGGGAACAAAAGGCCATAAGTAACTTTGATGAGCTCTAAAGAGAACCAACTACTCCACGCTTAGCATCTAACTTCTAAATAAATTCTATCATTTCTCGTTCTTCACAAATTTAAAATCTTAAATAATAAGATCCGCGAATGCTTAGCCTTATAATCAAGCCATGCATATATAAAGTCGATACGGGAACTTGCAAACTCTTGAAAAGAATTTGCATTTTATAGCTCCTTGTGTAAAAGACTAGCACGAGCTTATAGATTATAAATGGTTAAGGGGACAAGCTAGAGCTCAACACGCCCGATCAAGTCAGAATTTTATTCCTACCCTCACCAGCGGAAAGTCAACAAAATGTCAAAACACTTATTATATTTTTGCAAAAATTTTAAAATTTTTTTCTTTTTTTTTTTCTTTTTTTTTTAATTTTTTTTTCTTCCAATTTTGGAGGAAAAAACGGGGTTGCATGAGTAAACGGCAAAAATTGCAAGGCAAAAATCAAATCGAAAGATTACCCCCCCCCCCCAAGACTAAAACGAGACATTGTCCTCAATGTCTTAAAGGTAAGGGTTCTCCTACATAAATCTAAGGCCGTTTATTAATTATGCCAAAGATAAACGTAAAACGATAAGATTAAGGATATCGGATAAGCAACGAATGATGAAACTCGAGTGGAGAGAAGCAACCACGAGCACGAGAGTCTTCATAATTCGGCAAATCCTGGATACATCACAGAAAACACCGAAACACAAAAAATGGAAGAGGTGGCCCTCCTCACGTCACTTATTAGAAAAGAGAAAAGAAGATAGAATGATAAGCATGGGGTGCCTCCCACGAAGCGCTTGTTTAGTATCGAGTCGGAAAGCTTAGACTCGCCCCGAATTTAATTGTCCTTGGGGGAGCAAGTGGAAGAGATAATCTCAATCGGGCTTTCATTCAAGATGTTTGAATAAACATTGAAGCATATGAAAGTTCCACTCCGATGAGATACCCACGGCTAAAAAAAATGAGAGATGTCGGGGTCAAAGATGGTGTCTTCACTCCCGAAGGAGTGAAGGAGAAGAGAAGTCACTGGATAGGTGAAGAAAGGGAGAAGGATCCGAATAACGATTGTGAGATAATCGTCATTCTCACTCCCGAAAGAGAGAGAAAGGGTGGGTGGGTTGGTTGGGTAAAATTTTAGAGAAAATTCCATCATCTGGTGGTTTAGCAGGAGGGCGAGGGGATGAAGGATTAACGTGAAATGACTCAGTTTCTGGAAGTGAAAGGGGATCATCATTAAGCAATCTTTCAAGAAAAATAATTTCCCCTTCTGAGTCATGGGAATCGTCGGGGCGAGGTATTGGTAAAATCGGCTCATTAAATGTAAAGTCCTCGTCCTCAATGTTCTCTAACCCTCCACCGAAAAGAGGATTAACTTTGCAAGAAGTATACTCATCATTGAATTCAAAAAGAGGGTTAGAGAAAATCCCGGAAGTAACCTCGGAAACGTCAAGAGAATCTCCACAAGATTGCAAATCACATTCACCGTCAAAAATTTCCTCAGACTCACTTAGGATTGGGACGAGGTTCTCAGCACTAGACTTTTTGAATTCGTTTGATTCCTTTTCAGGAATAGTGCTAAAATGCTCATCCCCCATAATGAGAGAGTCCTCGGGTTCTTTGGTTGGTAATACGGTTGTGATAGCAGTTGACGATTCCTTATAATTTATCCCAATAGAATCCTCGTCATCATCGTCATCGTAATAAGTGAATGACATATTGGCATAATGAAGGTTTTCAACTGGTCGAAACACTTCCCTCTCTTCTGAGCAATATAAGTCAACGGGAGGATCTTGTTTTTTAAGATTCAACTCCTGAAGATCTTGATAGTTCTTGATAATCATTTCAGTAATCAATTTATTTTGAGCAACCATTTCAGTAATCATATCAACTTTCTGAGAAAGTGTCAGAGGGGTTGTGTATTGTGAAGGTTGGTCAAAACCGGATGAGTCATAGCAAGGATTAAGTTCATAGTAATTTTTACTCCACGGTTGACATTGATAATCATTATGAGGACCACCACAATTTGTACAAGAAGAACTCGGTGAATTTTGCAACGATGTATCATTGAAGCTTTGATAGTACGGCTCTTGCTCATATGAATTTGGTGGAGGGAGGTTGAAAATGTTTTGAGAAAAATTGGAAAAGTTCGAGTTAGAATCATAAGCGAATGTATTTTCAGCTCTTGAAGCGCAAGTTGAACAAAATCCATTGATAATATTTCTTCCACACCTATCGCAAGTACACCGATGACAATAAGTTGATGTCGGATCTAACGGATTTCCACACCCATCGCAATAACGTTGATCGAACGAAGATAAATCGGGCTGTGGAGGATAGTCGGAGAAATTTGGCGGTTCATTGCAATAATTTGGATTAGAATCATAAATGAATGAAGTTTCATCTTTCGAAGAATAACACATACAAAGTCCACGACTAAATCCACATTCGTTGCAAAAACATCGGTCACAAAGTGAATTGTCCCCCAACGGATCTCCACATATAAAGCAATTATGCTGAGTGAGTGAAGATGGCTGGGGTTGTGGAGGGTGTTCGGAAAAACCTTGAAAAGAATTGAAGGAATTTGGATTTGGATTAATTGGTAATTCACACAAATTACAAAATCCATTGCGGCAATTGACTCCACACCGCTCACACAAACACTTGTAACAACGAAGACTATCACCCATTGGACTTTTACAATGAAAGCAGTGATAGCCGAGTGACGACATTAGAATTAAACGGATAGAGGGATAAAGAGATAGAATTAAACGGTTAAGAGGATAAGAAGATAAGAATTAAACGGTATGAGAGGGTAAAGAGATAAGAATTAAACATATAAAAGGAGACGAAGATTATTTTTGGGTTTTGTAATTTAGAAAAAATACAAAAGAAAATGGAAAATAAATTTGAAAAGAAAATCTTTTTGGATTTTTATATGTAAGGAAAAATTATTATCTTTTTGGTGATCGTTCGATCAACCGTACTCGTTTCTTTCAAAACTACGCGCAGCGTGGCGGAAGAGAAGAATGGATCTCTTTTCGGTCTGCAATTTAATGTCAAGACCTCCTTAAACCCCGTGTATAGGTTGTAGTAAAGAAATAATCCGAGAATCAAATGATTTCACGATTATTTTGTTGTTATTTCGGAATGGTTTACAACACTTTCAGAAAAGTGAGGATGTATTATTTTTGTATTTTAGAAACACTTTAGACAAAGTGTTTTATTTATTGTCTTTTTGTATTTTTCTTCTTTTTATAAAAACAAATAACTTCCGAGGAAGGGTCTTCAAAACACGATTCAACGAACGAAATTCAAACTCTTCTCAAGCCTTCCCCGGCAGCGGCGCCATTTTTTTGATTTTTCGTTTTAAGTATATTTATTCCAAAGAAAAATACAACGGATGTATTTCCCCCGGGTCGTAGTCCCAACGAAGGTTGAATTCAAGTTTTCGTAACGGTGTCGAATATGTGTAGTGAATGTGAGTGAAAAGAGTGATATTTGGGGTTTTACACTACGAATAATGAAATAATAAAAGGAAACAACTACTTAAGCCAAAGGTACAAATAAACTAAGCATGAAATTCTGAAAACGAAAATTGAACTTTTAAAACGTACGCTACGAATTTTAAAAACGTATTTAAAATTGAAATCCTAAATTATAAGTCCTAAAAATGTAAAATAATTTTTCTTAAATTCTAAATGTAAAAAGAAAATTTTAGAAAAAAAAATTTATTTTTTTGACTTTTTATTTATTTATTTTTGAATTAAAAACCAAAAGATACTAATTAACTGCTTTAAAAATAGTAAACTGAAATGGAAAAATATGAAAATTTTCTGATAAATCTAAAATATTATTTAAAATCTAGGAAAAATAAAATTTGAGCTTATCTACACCTAAATAAGCAGTATGGCTAAATAAGCAGTTTTGGAAAAAGCTAAAAATAAGCTAAAAAGCTCCAAGAATAATCCAAAGTTCAAAATCAGTAAAACACACTATATTAAGCTTAGAACAACTGAAAAAACACAAATAAGCATTAGGATAAAGCAGATAAGCAATACTAATGCAGCTGCTAAATTTGGACAGAAACAAGTGGTTTACGGCCAACTTTGAGCTTATCTAGAAGGTAGATAAAAACTTCTCAGGGGAAACCAAAAACAGATTCTAGAAGCTAGTACTATAGGCTACTCAGAATTCGAATTTCAGGAATTAAGCTCACAGGAATAAGCCAGAAATAGGCTGAGATCAGCAGCCTTTGGACTGTCTGCACAAAATCGTTCTGTTGCAGCAGGAAGGGATATTGGCTCTTAACTTTTGCAATACTCAATGAAATAGTGCCTACTCTTGGATTATCACTTAGTACACTAGATTGAACTTATAAATGCCAGTAAGAAAGCTCAAATGAACCTCAGCTTATTAGAAGCTTGTCAAGGCAGTTCATACTCTAAAGTTTGCACCACTGATTCAACTTCCTCGAATCAATCTAATTTGCTTAAATTCAACTAACTACTGCTTATATATCCTTTAATAAGCTCAGACAAAACTCCTAGTATGACACATGAACAGTGAAAGCAACTTATGTCTAAAAAACTTCCTAGATCCAAACACCCTCTTAAAATCTGTGATTGCAATTTTTAAATATAAACACCCAATTAAAGCTATAGATCTTAATCTCTACTGATTATCTAACTACTTTATCAACTAATAAGTAATATTCTACTCTGAAATAAGCACTTAAAAAGCTTATAAGCTACTGCACTGTTTTTAAGCTACTAGTGACTTTTAAAGACCTAACTGAGATTAAACCTTATAACTACTAAATAATAAGCACAAATGAGATCACCTAACTATTTCTACTCAGATTAAGCACTAATATAACTAGAATAAGAAGTTGCACAGTAGTACACTAAAAAGAAGAATGAGATTTAAGCTTACAAGAGGAATTATGGTGAAACAGATCTGAACAACTACAGAACAATACCCAGGCTTATCTCATAAGCCAATATAACACCCAAATCCAGCTTATTTACCATAGCTTATCACCTCAGCTTATTTTCCCCCACAGTTGACTTTTATGTTGACTTTTTGCTTTTGTGAGATGAGAACAATTTAAAAACTACCAAAAGCTTACAATAAGCTATAGAACTTATATAAGCTTATAAAATTGAGAAAACAGCTTATTGAAGCTGGACTTTAATATTTTTTTTTGAATTTTGAATTATTTTTCTAATTTTTTTGGAGTTTTTGTTTGTGAAACTGAAATGAAACAATTTACTGGAAAGCTAATGTTTAAATAAAAGGAACTTATAAAACAGTAACAGAAATTATAACAACTGAATAAGCTAAACTTAGATTAAACTAAAGAGATAGGAATCAAATGAACTTTAAATCAAACTTTCATTAATAAAACTTCAAAGGTTACAATAAGAAAATTTGAAAACTATAAATCAGATACTAATTTGATAGCATAACTACACTAAAAACTACATTACCCTACTCCTAATCCTAATTAACTAACACCATAAATCCATGTGAGAAAAGGGCTATTTATAGCCGGCTTGTGAAGGTTCTAGTCTCTGCCAAGTCATCAATCCATGTGAATTTGTGCTTCTTTGAGCTCTTATCAACCCTTAAATCAATCCCAAATCACCATAGCCGTTTGATTAAATTCCATGAGGTGGCTTGACCAATAGCAGCGTGCCACGTACCCCATTCGTGCAACTCTGCCCTTCCTGACATTCCTGACACTTCTAGAGGGCTAATGATTAGACGTAATTGCCCTTAATTTCAGTAAAATTGTACGGGGTAAATCCTAGGGTTCTAGGGGAATAGTAACTTTTCTGGGTTTAGTGAAATTGGGGCGCGGGCATTTTGTGGTTTGACTGGGATTTTATTTAACCTTTGACCGGGTTTTAAGGGCCGGGTCGTGGGTTAGGGGGATTGGACTGGACTGGCTATAAGTGGGCTGTGGGTTGGATTGGTTTGGAACATGGGTTTATTTATTTGGGATCCGGGTAGAATAGTTTTAAGGATTTAGGGACCATTTGTGAATAATCTGAATTTTAAGGGACTGAACTTGTCAATTTTCCAAAGTTGATCTAAGGGTAATTTCTGTCTTTTGGTGAGATTTTAAGGGCTGATTTTGACTTTTGACCAAACATGTCTCTCCCGGCTTCGGTTCTGAGTCTTTTCCATATCTCGTGCTCGGTTTGTCTTTTTATCTAGTTATTTGTCCATTTTTCTCGATATCCGTACCTGCACATAAACAAACACAAAAACACAAATATCTTTGGCATTTTGGTTAGTTTTTGGTCGTTTTGGTCTGATTATGGTCAAGAAAAGGTATGTGTTTAAGCATATACCAAAAGGCATGATTACTGGGCATTAGGAATGATTATTGGGCATTAGGCATGATTACTAGGCACTACGTGGCATTAATGACGTCATACACATCCTGTTATACATATATTGTAGATATATATAATCCAGTTCTCCTAATTTGTGACTTAAATACATTCACGTATGAAAAAACATGTACCACACTTCAAACGCTACAGAGTGCAGCAATAACAATAAACCTATAAAAATATAAACAACAAAAGTAGTTACCACTATAACAGTGATTTATTACCAATAGGCCATTTAGTTTATTAAAAGAAGAAAAGGTCTAACGTTCGCGCATGCTATATCTTAATGGTTACTAAACATATTAGAAGAGCACTTATCACTGCATATTTGAAACTGCATTTGAGGGGCTTTTGTTGGCCTGCTTTTGATATTAGTCGCGTTTAGCTTTTTTAGTGTCAGGTCCAGTTGGTTCTTCAACTTTAGCCGTGAATGGATGGGTGCTTGCATACTGCTGTAGGCCTGTAACGTGCACCCTAGTACATATGAAAAGGAGAAAGAACGCGGTTAGTTTTTGTTGTATATTGTCAGTAAAATAGATAGTAAATTAAAAAGATGACAGTATTAAAAAGCAAACACACTATAGCTTTAAATCAATTTCACTCTCCGCCTGCACAAAAGCGTAGCTCTCAACAGCAGTTTCTGCAGTCACATCAGCAGGTGTTTTCGTCTCCGGAGTAATATTATAATAATAAGAACCGATAATCGTTGCCACTTTCCCATTCACTGCATCTGTATATATCATTATAATAACCATTCAAATGAACCTGTTAACAATAATAATCAAATAATACCTACTTAAGTAGTGCTTGGATTTAGCTTATTTTTTGGGCTTATGAGCATATTTGAAACTGTAAAATCTAATAAGCTCATTTTAAACCGCTTATCAGCTTAACCTTATGGACTTATTTAAGTCCATAAGTGTTGACGCGCCGAAACCCAAAGAATACCAAAATACTCTTCGATACATCAACATTAAACTCTTAAGAATGTACTCTTTACCAATGTATGAAGTAAATAGGCTAGATGCTTTAATTTAAAAAAAAAAAAAGTATTGTGAACCTTGTGGTCTGACATATATTGGTATATTTAAGGAAATTCGACGTAACAGTATAAAGAAGATAGTGCGCACACAGATACCAGAAATATCCAACAATATAAGGAAGATAGTGTGCACACAGATACCAGAAATGTATCTATGTTACTCCAACTATTTATTCCCAATACCATGACAAATAAAGGTTTCAATACCTCCAATAATGGTTGCGGAGATGCTTCCCACTCATGGCCTTTATTTTGTTTTGCTTCCGATTTTGCTACAGGTTCAGCTCGCCTTCGAGCATATTCTGGTGTGTGCTTCCTCCACTGCTGCCCGCATCTGGGCTATTTCTGGTTGTATACAAAACAGTTCATTAGTCAACTGAAACATTAACAGCAAAGAAAAAAAAAAAGAAAAAGAAAAAATAGTCATGTTAACAACCGGGTCAAATAAATTCTAACCTTTTTTCATGTTTATCAAAATCTTCAAACCCATGTGCCTACAAACATTCACAAACAAATAAACATCAGTCGATCATTCAAATGCATACTCAAACTGAGACTCAAACTCACCCAACAATGCTTAAAAAAAATTTAAAATTACTTTTCTGTATGCATATTATGCAGTAATATTAATATCAGATTCTCCCACGTCTATTAGGATAAATCCCTAAAACTATGATTCTTTAAGTCATCAATATGTAACATACGGCTATACGTTTTGCGCTACTTTTCTAGCATAGGGCATGTAAGGACATTAAGCTCTTTTCGCTGAGGTTAGAGATATAAAGTTTCAGATTAAACCAACCCAACCTCTTTAGAAGTTACCTGGTATAGTATCTATAGTGCCTCGAGGCCGAATGTGTAATGCATCACGAAATGCCTTAATGCCATATCACAAAAGGCCTTAATGCCTGCAATAAATGTACATTACTATTTGAGGGTGCCAACATAATATCGACGTTTAGTTGTCCCAGATGAACACCTTTTGACCGAGTTCCTTTCTATAAGTTAGAAAAAAAATGAAACAACATCTATTATCATTGTTTGAATACATGCTGATATAGACAAAAGTTATAAGTAAGTTTTTATTGTTACTGTTATAATGTTCCATTTCCACACTGGAATCTGCTAATAATACCGACACTGAAAGGAAAAGTAATGGCTAAAATGAGCATGGCTGTTACCAACATTGCATGAAGAAAACCTGAACGACAAACTCACATTAAAATATAATAAGTATACAGTACCTGGAATTGTTCACTATCTGTATAACCAAGTATGAAGTCATCTACTACTGGTGTTGAAGGTGTCTGTGTATTTTCAGAGAACCTCAGCAAACGTATATCCTGATTAAAAGAGAACGAAAATGATCGTAAGGCCACGATTAATGAATGTGTTGATTCGTAAGCATGAAATACATGTAGTAAAGGCATAAATAGTATGTTTATTACGCAATAACTGAGAATAGTTTCAATTGATAGTCTCGATGTTTATTAGGCAATAAATAGTAAAGAATCATTGAACGGTTAAAAATGTACGCAATGGCTGCAACCACAGAACATGTATGGTCACCCAGGCAGGGCACGTGTGGAGTGTAACTATCGGTGCCTTATGAAGATCTTTAGACCTAAATACAGCAAATATCTAAGATCTAAAAAGAATACCTCATGATAGCTAAGATGAAAAAGAAATTCTAACTTGGTAACAATTAGCTGCCATAGGCGCAAGCCGCGAAGTCAAATCTTCCACCTGAATGAAAAACACATAAGCATGACATTTCAAACACCCTTAGAACCTCGGCACTAAAAAATGGCCACTGAAGATGACTAAAACACATGCCTAAGAGTACATATCTACCAAAAACTCAACGAAATATCAACACCCATATATCGGCCATCTCTGTTATCAAAGAAGAACACTAATAATAATAAAAAGAGAATAAGGAAGAAACCTCCCAAAAAAAAAAAAAAAAAAGGCCGAAGCTAATACAAAAACTGAAAACATGGAAATCAACAATAAAACTCATGAATCATGCAAATAAACTTAAATTCCAGCCTACCAAAGCATAAAAACTAAAATCCCGAATTTGCCTGATGTAAATCTGATGTTTAACTTCATACCTGGGTTTTTAAAATTCGTTTCCTCATCTTTTTTTCATTCGTTACCTCATCATCCACTTTGGCTTCCGCAGCCGTGTAGCAACCCGTAGAAATCCCTAGTCATTAGTGAACGTTAATCTAGTATTAACACATCGTTACTGTTCACTTAACCATTTTTACGAGCCAATTTAAACTTTTTGATTATTACATTTCTATTTAAACATTGTTACGTTATTTATGATACGATGGAACAAGCTCACACGCGGACCACGACGGATCAAACCAAATAACACCTCATTTGAAACGAGCCTACTTAAGTTAATATCTAAATTATATACTCAAATCAAATCACTAAATGTTGAATTAAAAACTAAATCTTAAATTTCATACGTACGAAATTGCATGCACATACAAATATTCTAAAATATCAACTTACAATTATTTTACAATATCTTCATTATCTGAAAATCTAATATCTCATTTCAAGTTGCCTCTTATAAAACTATATTTTCGAAATTCATGCGTATGATATCACACGTTGGTTATTGTATTGGACCTTAAACTAGTATGTCAACATACATTTTGTGATCAAATCAAAACTAAATCACCCCAACACATAAGCCCTCCCCAAATGACCCTAATACTCCTCACAATATCTTCTTAAAATCCAATTCTTACATACTCCCTCCATAGAATCTTGCACAATCTCTACTTGTGCTTAAAAATCTATATGTCGATACACACATAACTCACATATAATACTTGAACCAAATCCGCATGCAATCTCTATATAAATATACATTACAAGTTGCCAAATATTTTACTATATATTCGAATGAAACCCCATGCCTACTTCGGACATACATCGAATATTATCACCAGACCATTTGCTACTTGCCTTTCAAAATATATAATAGTATAACATGCATGCATCTCTAAATATATATATCGAGTAACATTGTTCTTGCTTCATTCATTCTTAAACACAATCAAAGCCAATAACCTTAGTCTTTTACTCCCTTTTCCGAGAGCCTCAAAGACCAGAAGCTTCCCATTCCTGGTCGAGCTTCATTTCAAGTCGAATAATTCATTTACGAGCCTCGGTTTGGATTGCAAACGCATTTCTTTGTTTCTAAGTCCTTTTAAACGTATAACAAAAGCTTTTCTAAGTATTGTAAGTCTCACAACTCATTTCCTAACTCTTACATATCGATTTAACCATACCATGCACTTTATTTCTATTCGTTCGATCGTATATTATCTCCTTGTTATTTTTACGTATCACTATTATTTATTTCTAGTAAAACATGTTTTCCTCCTTTAAAGGAAGGCTAAGAAACCACGTTTCTACACTCACACAACATTTGTTTACTCATTTTATAACTTAATCGAACACCCTATTTCATTTTGTAATCACACGTATAAAACTTGTACTAAAAATCTAAGTCTTTTAATGTATTAAAACTCCCTTATGTCAACATAAAATGACCCTGGGAAATTAATTAATGTTATAGAGGGTTTTATAAGGAAAACGTAGCAATTTGAATCACCCGAAACGAGTACACGAGTCAAAAGTTATGATCGAAAGAAGTTAAGGAAACCGAAAAACTGAAACTGTCCAAAACCTACTGATAACGAACTGGTGTATTTTTTTGATGCACTTCTGGTCTGATTCATCAAAAAGTTAAAACACAAAAGTTGTCCGGAATGATGTTTTACGTCCAACGCTTGGAAACTCGGCCTGAAAATGCCAAATGAAGGCAGTTTACTGTCTCAAATTGTAAAACAGTTTCGGCGTCAAATAAAATTAGTTTTCACTAGACAAGTAATTAAGAACCATGTGATTTTCAAAACTAATTACTCACTAAACATAATGAACTTCATAAAATAACAATCTTCATTCAAAATAAACTTTCCTAAGTTTATTTTACCTTCGGAATAGTAACTTTTGTAAAACGACGAGAACTTATAAAACCATTTAAGTTACTTACACTAAATCAAGTACCATATAACTTTCATTAGACTTAAATAAGCCTTATAAAAATGTAGAAACTTTCAGAAATCTTTTCCCACTCTTTTTGTGATTTTTGGACTAAATTTGCAACGCAATTCAACCTTATGGACTAAAACTGCCAACTTCACCAAACTATGGCCAAAACTGTAAAACCAGTAAACTAAGGGTAGAAAATGATAAAAACAGTAAGTTGGAGGTTTAGAATGTCAAGTTTGACCCTTTTTGAACTAAAAGTATAATCGAGGGCTAACGGTGCAACGCTAACACCGTTAGGGTAGAAAAGGTAAAATCTATAAAAGATCAAGTACCAACAGAAACTTTAACTCATTTTCATTACCATTTCATATTTTACACTTTCCAACTCGATCACGTACATTTTTACGTTTCGTCGATATATTTAACACGTTACGTTATATTTATATATAACGAGTTTTAAACGATTTAACTTAACGTTTCGTTTCACCATTTTCGAGGAAACGATATTATTGGATTAAATGACATAAAAATAAGATAATATTATATATGATATTATTTTTGAACTTTAAGCATATCATTCATTCACAATCATTATTCACGTCAAGTCAATATTAAAAACCATCGAAATCTCAGATTTCCCTATTATTCAGGTCGTGTGTTGGAGCTGTTTCCGTGATACTTTTGACATAACTTTACTTGACCTTACAGCTAAGGCGAGTCGTAGACCCTACTCTTTTAATACTTGTTTTATACTCTTTGGGGGAGATACATGCTTAAATTACTTTACTTGTTACTAAATACATGATTTATTTTGTGATACAATTACTCAAACATTTATACTTTTATGAAACGATACGCTTTTACACTAGTTCTTTGGGAAGTAGTCACCCACTAGCCTTTGGGAAGTAGTCACCCACTAAACTTTGGGAAGTAACACCCGGTAATCTTTGGGAAGTAAAACCCAGTAATCTTTGGGAAGTAGACTCCCAGTATGTGTAATTTATGCATAGGACTCTTTCGTGTGATTTTAATCGTATACACAGCTATTCTACTTGTATGTTAGCAGTGGGTTGTAAACACACAGGTTGCAAGTCTTGTATGGGCGGGACTTGGGACTGAGTGGATTTACAATGCCTTTGCTGTGGAAATTCTAATGCTTTACTATTTAAACTATACATTTATGTTCTATGTACTTGTACTATTCATTCTATGTTAGCAGTGGGTTGTAGACACACAAGTTACAAGTCTTGTATGGGCGGGACTTGGGACTGAGTGGATTTACAATGCCTTTGCGGGGAAATCTTTATTCAAATGCTTTACAGTTAAACTAAACTCTATGAACTCACCAACCTTTGGTTGACACCTTTTAGCTTGTTTATCTCAGGTTATTAAGGCGATATTGGATGCATGGATTCTAGAGTCATTTGCTTAGTTGAAGACTCATATCTTATCTTTATCATTCGATATACTTTGAAAACTTCTGTGTAACGTTATACTTAGAATCACTTGTTTAACTCTGATTTTAATAATTCGAATGATAATATTTCAAAACGTCTCATTTAGAGGTCGTTTTCTATACCTTGATCTATATTATGAAGTAATACCCCCTTGACTCTACTGTTCCGCTGCGGTAATTTGGGGGTGTTACAGATTGGTATCAGAGCCTTGGTTATAGAGAATTAGGTTGCATTTAGGAGCCTAGACTATAACTACTATATACATTGAGATTCTCATCCCTATCGCCTTGCATACGTAGAACTTTTTCCGTTATTATCCACGCTATTGGATGTTAGAGTATTGGTACTGATAGGGAAAATCTCAGAATCTAAATCAAGACATCAAAAGCGTGGAGCGCAGTGATAACTGACTATTTAACTTAATCTCGTGATAGTTCTTGTTTGATGAGACATGGGATTAAGTTAAATAAAGGTTATCACTTAGCCGCAGATATTTGATGAGTTCACTCGAGGATTTTTGATAGATAATCACCCTACTCTTTCACCATTTAAGTAATGTCGATCGCTGAGATATGTGTGCTTGGTGATATGTACACGTGTGAAAGGAGGCAATTATAATTATGGGTGTACAACATAATTATAAATGCATCACGACTCATGTGGACATATGTAACCATGCGTACGTTAATCGGCATTAACCTTTTAGAAAAACAGCTAGTAACGGGGTTTTGTGAGAACGTTAAGTATAAGTCAACAACTTTACCTCATCTCTGACGTTCACTAAATGTCCTTCATTACAGAGAGGCAATGGCAACAAGAAGATCAGCTCGCAACGCTAACCGAGGAAATGCCACATAAAGAGGTGGAAGGACTAGTGAACGTGGAGGAAGAGGAGGTGGTCGAGGCATTAGTAACAACGAAAACAACAACGGTGGAAACCCTGATTTCTTCGCCATCATCGCTCAACAGCTTCAAAACTTACTACCTACTATTATCACTCAAGTTGGGAACCACATCAACAACTTGGGAAATCACGGAAGCAGAAATGACGACACCAATGGTGTGGGTGGAAATGACACTAATAACCACACAACTGGATGTACGTATAAGGAATTTACAGCATGCAAGCCAACGGAGTTCAATGGTAACGGAGGTGCTTTGGAGTATACCCGATGGATCGAAAAGATGGAGTCAGTGATCGACATCAGTAGCTGTGGAACGCATCAAAAGGTGAAGTATTCGGCGTACTCGCTGTCAGGAAAGGCGTTAACATGGTGGAACACGCAGATTCAAGCTAGAGGAAGAGAAGCCGTTGTGGGAATGACATGGGATGACTTCAAGGCATTACTGTAAGAGGAATACTGTCCGGACAATAAGATGCAGAAGTTGGAAGGTGAACTCTGGAATCACGCTATGATAGGGGCTGGCCATGCAGCCTACATAGATCGATTTCATGAATTGGCAAAACTAGTTTCTCATCTGGTTACCCCTGAATCAAAGAGGATTGAGAGGTACATCTACGGTCTTTTTCCCGAAATTCGTGGAACTGTGAAAGCAACTGAGCCGTCTACAATTCAGAGTGCAATACTGAGAGCTGGAACTCAAACAGACGAGATGGTTAGAAATGGCATTTTGAGAAACGGTGACAAGAGAAAGGGAACGAATGGGTCAGACAAGCAGATGGTCCCCATGAATGACAAGAAGGCAAGAACCTTTATGGCCACCAGTCATAATCAAAAAGTATATAAGGGTTCACTCCCTAAGTGTGCTAAATGTGCTTATCATCACTCGGAATCTGCGCCTTGCCGTGAGTGTAAGAACTGCAATCAGTGGGGTCATTATACGAATCATTGTAAAGCACCACGAAATGCAGGCAACATGAGGAATAATCAAAGGACATGCTATGAATGTAACAACCCGGATCACTTCAGGAATGCGTGTCCAAGGTTGAATGGAGCACCTGGACAAAGACAAGGAAATCTAGCTCTAGCTATTGAAGGAAATAACCCAACCCCTGGAGCCCATATTGGTCCAGCTCGTGGTAGAGCTTACTACTTGGGTAACTTGGATGCAACTAACAAATAATGGGTACATTTTCCTTAGACAAGCCATATTCTACCCTAGATACGTAAGTTTTTGCCTTATTAACTTAAACTTTACACCTCGACTATCTGTTAGTATCTTTTAAGAGATAACGCAGACTGAATCTCGGGACGAGATTCAAAAATAAGGGGTAGGTACTGTAGCAACCCGTAGAAATCCTAAGTCATTAGTGAACGTTAATCTAGTATTAACACATCGTTACTGTTCACTTAACAATTTTTACGAGCCAATTTAAACTTATTGATTATTACATTTCTATTTAAACATTGTTACGTTATTTATGATACGATGGGACAAGCTCACACGCGGACCACGACGGATCAAACCAAATCACACCTCATTTGAAACGATCCTACTTAAGTTAATATCTAAATTATATACTCAAATCAAATCACTAAATGTTGAATTAAAAACTAAATCTTAAATTTCATACGTACGAAATTGCATGCACATACAAATATTCTAAACTATACCACTTACCCATATAATTTTATATATATACTAAAGATCATGCAAATTGAGATATCAACTTACAATTATTTTACAATATCTTCATTATCTGCAAATCTAATATCTCATTTCAAGTTGCCTCATATAAAACTATATTTTCGAAATTCATGCGTATGATATCACACGTTGGTTATTGTATTGGACCTTAAACTAGTATGTCGACATACATTTTGTGATCAAATCAAAACCAAATCACCCCAACACATAAGCCCTCCCCAAATGACCCTGATACTCCTCACAATATCTTCTTAAAATCCAATTCTTACATACTCCCTCCATAGAATCTTGCACAATCTCTACTTGTGCTTAAAAATCTATATGTCGATACACACATAAATCACATATACTACTTGAACCAAATCCGCATGCAATCTCTATATAAATATACATTACAAGTTGACAAATATTTTACTATATATTCGAATGAAACCCCATGCCTACTTCGGACATACATCGAATATCATCACCAGACCATTTGCTACTTGCCTTTCAAAATATATAATAGTATAACACGCATGCATCTCTAAATATATTTATCGAGTAACATTGTTCTTGCTTCATTCATTCTTAAACACAATCAAAGCCAATAACCTTAGTCTTTTACTCCCTTTTCCAAGAGCCTCAAAGACCAGAAGCTTCCCATTCCTGGTCGAGCTTCATTTCAAGTCGAATAATTCATTTACGAGCCTCGGTTTGGATTGCAAACGCATTTATTTGTTTCTAAGTCCTTTTAAACGTATAACAAAAGCTTTTCTAAGTATTGTAAGTCTCACAACTCATTTCCTAACTCTTACATATCGATTTAACCATACCATGCACTTTATTTCTATTCGTTCGATCGTATATTATCTCCTTGTTATTTTTACGTATCACTATTATTTATTTCTAGTAAAACATGTTTGCCTCCTTTAAAGGAAGGCTAAGAAACCACGTTTCTACACTCACACAACATTTGTTTACTCGTTTTATAACTTAATCGAACACCCTATTTCATTTTGTAATCACAAGTATAAAACTTGTACTAAAAATCTAAGTCTTTTAATGTATTAAAACTCCCTTCTGTTAACATAAAATGACCCTGGGAAATTAATTAATGTTATAGAGGGTTTTATAAGGAAAACGTAGCAATTTGAATCACCCGAAACGAGTACACGAGTCAAAAGTTATGATCGAAAGAAGTTAAGGAAACCGAAAAACTGAAACTGTCCAAAACCTACTGATAACGAACTGATGTATTTTTTTGATGCACTTCTGGTCTGATTCATCAAAAAGTTAAAACACAAAAGTTGTCCGGAATGATGTTTTACGTCCAACGCTTGGAAACTCGGCCTGAAAATGCCAAATGAAGGCAGTTTACTGTCTCAAATTGTAAAACAGTTTCGGCGTCAAATAAAATTAGTTTTCACTAGACAAGTAATTAAGAACCATGTGATTTTCAAAACTAATTACTCACTAAACATAATGAACTTCATAAAATAACAATCTTCATTCAAAATAAACTTTCCTAAGTTTATTTACCTTCGGAATAGTAACTTTTGTAAAACGACGAGAACTTATAAAACCATTTAAGTTACTTACACTAAATCAAGTACCCTATAACTTTCATTAGACTTAAATAAGCCTTATAAAAATGTAGAAACTTTCATAAATATTTTCCACTCTTTTTGTGATTTTTAGACTAAATTTGCAATGCAATTCAACCTTATGGACTAAAACTGCCAACTTCACCAAACTATGGCCAAAACTATAAAACCAGTAAACTAAGGGTAAAAAATGATAAAAACAGTAAGTTGGAGGTTTAGAATGTCAAGATTGATCCTTTTTGAACTAAAAGTATAACCGAGGGCTAACGGTGCAACGCTAACGTTGTTAGGATAGAAAATGTAAAATCTATAAAAGATCAAGTACCAAAAGAAACTTTAACTCACTTTCATTACCATTTCATATTTTACACTTTCCAACTCGATCACGTACATTTTTACGTTTCGTCGATATATTTAACACGTTACGTTATATTTATATATAACGTGTTTTAAACGATTTAACTTACGTTTCGTTTCACCATTTTCGAGGAAACAATATTACTGGATTAAATGACATAAAAATAAGATAATATTATATATGATATTATTTTTGAACTTTAAGCATTTTAAGCATATCATTCATTAACAATCATTATTCACGTCAAGTCAATATTAAAAACCATCGAAATCTTAGACTTCCCTATTATTCAGGTCGTGTGTTGGAGCCGTTTCCAAGATACTTTTGACATAACTTTACTTGACCTTACAGCTAAGGTGAGTCGTAACCCCTACTCTTTTAATACTCTTTGGGGGAGATAGATGCTTAAATTACTTTACTTGTTACTAAATACATGATTTATTTTGTGATACAATTACTCAAACATTTATACTTTTATGAAACGATACGCTTTTACACTAGTTCTTTGGGAAGTAGTCACCCACTAGCCTTTGGGAAGTAGTCACCCACTATTCTTTGGGAAGTAACACCCGGTAATCTTTGGGAAGTAACACCCAATAATCTTTGGGAAGTAGACTCCCAGTATGTGTAATTTATGCATAGGACTCTTTCGTGTGATTTTAATCGGATACACAGCTATTCTACTTGTATGTTAGCAGTGGGTTGTAAACACACAGGTTGGAAGTCTTGTATGGGCGGGACTTGGGACTGAGTGGATTTACAATGCCTTTGCGGGGAAATCTTTATTCAAATGCTTTACAGTTAAACTAAACTCTATGAACTCACCAACCTTTGATTGACACCTTTTAGCATGTTTATCTCATGTTATTAAGGCGATAGTGGATGCATGGATTCTAGAGTCATTTGCATACTTGAAGACTCGTATCTTATCTTTATCATTCGATATACTTTGAAAACTTCTGTGTAACGTTATACTTAGAATCACTTGTTTAACTCTGATTTTAATAATTCGAATGATAATATTTCAAAACGTCTCATTTAGAGGTCGTTTTCTATACCTTGATCTATATTATGAAGTAATACCTCCTTGACTCTAGTGTTTCGCTGCGGTAATTTAGGGGTGTTACATGCCGTAATAGTGAGTTTGCAGAAGGTTATAGATTGGAGGCACACAAAGGCGGTGGGTCAAAACGGGTGATGCCAACCTGCAAACACAATCTTTACCTTAATTAACCTTCTACAATCAATATCAAAATATTCAAATCCTTTAAACTCCAAAAGATATTTGTAAAAAATACTCAACCCTAAAATCATACCTAAACCCTAACTTATAAATTCAAAATAGATAATCGGTACCTCTGTTATTCTTTTTTTCCTTTCAGCGTCTTTTGGTTTCCGAACTTCCACATCCTCCGATCATCATCATCATCACCAGCAGAAAATCTGGGTTTCCTGATTAACCTGATTCAATTTGTGTTTGCGGAGGATATATGGAATCTTCTAGGTTTCTCGCGTCTTTATGTCGATATAATACGGATGATTCGAGACAGATAAACGGGCCAATGAAGCGGACCTTAGCAGCCCATAATTTTTGGCGGGAAAAGCCCAACGTAAAACGACGGCGTTTTAATTGCCTTATAATATATACTTATAATTATTTTTTATGAGTATTTTTGTGATTCATACACTTCTTGTATCTGGTATCACTTGTGATATTCTGTTAAAAATGATGCAACAAATGGGTTTGATTTTTATGTTTACATCACTTGTGATATTCTGTTAAAAATGATGCAACACTTGGGTTTGATTTTTATGTTTATATCACTTGTGATATTCTGTTAAATTTGACGCAACACTTTCATTGATTTTTAAAATATGTCAACTTTTTTATTTTATTAGTTTTTTTTCTTGTTTTTATACATATTTGGTATATGTAATTGACAGTGTTACATCTCTGGTGATATGAAACATTATAATGTAAAACAAAATGTTTAGTTAGCTAAGAGTAATATCACATGTGATACTGTTAGTTTACATACAAATGATCATACAAATCACTTAGCCATTCTCAAAAGTAGTGCAAACTCGAGTACCATGCAATGTGGCTCGGGACCTAATAAATACATATTTGGTGTCGAGTACGGTGTTAAACCTATCGAAATATGCACACTCTATCAATTAAGAAAATAAATGCATTACAAATCTAACAGAAGCATGTTACAAGCTCAATATCTCTTGTGATTTCTCATATTATCACAACATTCATCACATTATCACAACAATCCCTCAATAACTACTAACTACCACACTTTTATTGCTAATTTGTAGTGTATCTCAATCTCATTTTGTTCAACTTTTTGGAGGAGACTTTGGTATCACAGGTGACATCACAGATGTGTCGGCTTCTTCTATTTGTTGAATCATGTGTGATACACAAGTGATATCGTGTGATATTACATGTGATATAATAGGTGTTTGAGCTTCTTCACTTTGTTTATGAAGATGTTGTGCTTTGTTTAACCATAGCTTCTTCAATTTGCTGATTTAACCATAGATATTTTTAATTCTTGCTGTAAAACCTATTGAAACATGCACAATGTATCCAATAAACACACAAATCCACCACAAATCTAACATAAAGATCATAATATCTTTTCAATTAAATCTAACATTTAATATCTCATATTATCACAAAAACACAAAAATCCTCATAAAAATTCTCAGAAATGTCTTCCAACACACAAATAAAATCCAGAAACAAGAGCAAAATCGGCACAATCATCATATCACCACATTAATCTATCAATAAACAACTAAAAATCAACAAAAACACAAAAATCTTCATAAATAACAACAAAAACATAAATAAAACCCATTAATAAGTACAAAAATACAAAAATAGTTAAATAACAAATAAATAAAGAATTGGAAGCACTGTACGATCATCTTGAGTTTGATTTTGTTCATTTTGAATCGTTTTTTCTCTAGATCTGGTTCTACATGCGTCGATTGTTCCATTTTTGTGTGTTTTATTTAATTTTTACAGTTAAAAATGGTTGTATATTGATTTTTTTGTAGTTATTGAAGT
The DNA here is from genome assembly GCA_021014915.2 of Artemisia tridentata subsp. tridentata. Classification (NCBI taxonomy): domain Eukaryota; kingdom Viridiplantae; phylum Streptophyta; class Magnoliopsida; order Asterales; family Asteraceae; genus Artemisia; species Artemisia tridentata. Next base: position 351,055,439 of record CP139509.1, on the reverse strand, counting down.
TTGTTATAGAGAGAAATTGAGTTAGGTGTGTTTTTGTGTGTGTGAAATTTTGACTAAAGAGATAAAGTGAGATAGTGAGATAGTGAAATGGGGGAAAGTGATCCATCTAGGGGTGGGTAAGTTCATTATTTACAAAAATGGTCCCTCCATGTTTTTTATTATTAAAAATTATCTTTTTGATCCGATGGTGGAGATCTATCCTTTAGACTGAAGGGAGTGGGGCTACCCAACTAAGGGGCGACTCGTGAAACGTGGCGCTGAGTCAGCATGTTGGGTAGCCTCAAAAAATAAAGGAAGTGGTGTAGCATGCAGAAAACCAGGCGATCCAGGGCCAAATAATATCAGGCGAACCATATTCTCAGAAGTAGCAGCAGAAAACCGGCGATCCATATCTATCGCCGAGGAGCAAGTCGCCGCGGGGGGGGGGGGGGGGGGGCGGTGTTGGAGGCGAACCGCCGGCGTTCCAAGGGCTTATCGCCTCTTGGTTCGCTGCACTCCCTTCAGCCTTAGTAAGTAGCAAAATAAAGAGACTCGATGGAGTAACATAACCCATGTCTGCATCTATCATGAATCAAATGGGTCTTTTTCGTCTAGCTAACCCTTGTATCAAAAGTCGCATGCTATCAAACTAACCCAACAAACCAAAACACTACCAAAATTGACCAAAATCACTTTGAAGTTTGGTCTATAATCATGTACCAATATAGACAGACATTAACTACTAGTATAACTAATTACTACCAAACTTGTTGGTGGTAAAACGCTAGTCACTTACCTTACCGACTACCCTATCCCATGAACTTGCCTAATTCATTCTAGTTACACAACAGACAAACACATAGATAGATAGATCATGGATTCACAGTCAACTTCAAAGACAGACCATAAAACAGAATTGTTGGATGCCCCTTTACATGCAATTGGTTTTGAGATCGAGGATTTATCTCCATCTAAAGTCACTGGTCGTCTTCAAGTCACACAAAAAGCTTGTCAGGTAATCATCATATTAAATGGGCTTTGGATACTTACTAGGTGTACCATGTCCCAAATTATTGTTTCCCAACAAAAAAACATACGGTTTGAGAAATTGCAATAATTACGAAATGTCACCAATAAAATTTTGGGATGGGAATCACAAGGGTGACCCAACGCTAAGAATACCAGCCTTTCAAAAAGGTGATCAAGGGTTCGAATCCAACGGTGAGAAAATTAATCCCCTTGTGGCCTCGGAGGTTCACCTGCGCCGACTCCGGGCTATCCAAAAGGGTAGTCGCCCTGGGATTAGTCGGCTCGCAATGTCGAGTCATAAACTATTTTACCCAAAAAAAAAAAAAAAAAATTGGGATGGGATATTGGTACCCAAAAATTGATAAAACTGAAAGTAGGGAACAAAAAGATATAAGGTTTACAAGTCAAAAGTATTAAACTGACATAATGTTATACTATTAACAGAAAGATAAAAAGGGGTGAGGATGGTGAAATGTGGCCAGGTGTATTGATAGTGTCACCCTAAAATTTTATCAGTGCCCTTTAAATTTTGGACAATAATTATGAAAACATAAATAGTAGTGGACAATAAATATGGGAGGAGGGAGTAGTAATATTGATTGTTTAGAATATTTGTAATTTAAATTGAAGTTAATTGGGTTGGAATTGAGCAGCCATTTAAGGTGTTACATGGAGGTGTATCCGCGTTAATAGCGGAAAGTTTGGCGAGTATGGGAGCCCATATGGCGTCTGGATATAAAAGAGTTGCTGGGGTGCAACTGAGTATTAATCATATAAAGCGTGCTGATTTAGGTGACCTTGTTTTAGCTGAGGCTACACCGATCAATGTTGGCAAGACTATTCAGGTCCGAAATGTCACATTATGCTTTATCTTACTCGTTTGGTAATGCGTACAGTATATTATAAGAATTCAGTTACTTGTTCAAATTTGCTATAGTAGTTATTTAGGGGTCATTTCACATGTTAATTCTTGAATAATTACAAGTAGTCGAAAACGCTAACAACTAATTATCTAACAACATCAAAAGGCAGAAGCTGAATCTGATTTAGATAATTAATTTATCTGTTTACATTGCGGTACTTTTAAAGAGTCGTATACTGTCAAACACGTGCACAATGATGATAATTTACAACTTGAAACATCAACAGATGAACATACAAACACTATCTCCTAGCAGTCCGTTTTAATATAAGTTATTACTCCATATTTTATGGTTACTACATATCAGATGATCACTGGTTCACTTTAAAGCGCAATGCCAAACACCCCTTTTGTTAAATAATTGCACTATTTGTCATAGGGATTATTGTCTATGAACTCATGATTACAAATGTTGGTATGGATGTGTGTGCACATACGTGAATGACCTAAGTATGTAACTTTGAGCAGGTATGGGAAGTGCGGATGTGGAAGGCTGATCCTTCTAATTCAGAAAGCAGATCACTTGTGTCATCATCACGAGTTACTCTTATCACAAACTTACCTGTTCCCAGCAATGCAAAGGATGCTGCACATAACCTAAAGAAGTATGCTAAGTTGTGAATCACCTATCAATTCCATCTGTCCAAAAATAAAGTACATACGAAGGTATGAAGTTATGTCAAAGTGTTTTTGTATTTTACTTTTTCAAATTTCTGTAGAAGTTCATATTTGTGTTGTAACATTTGGATGGAATTGAATCACTGATTTTATAGCAAAAAAAGATGTATATACCATTTAAGTTCAATAACTTGACGCTGTTGATTGGTTTATGAGAGGAAATATAGTTGATGCTGCCGTTCTAGTTTTTGCTTTCTAGGTGTGGTACAGTGGTTTATGTAAAGGTCACCGGAATGGTTGTGAACGAAAGCTTATATAATTTACAACCATTTCTTTTGGTAGGGTGTGTATAGATGATTGTTACGCATTTGTCCCTGTCGTGTAATACTTTTTTTGTTATCAAGGAAAACAGGCTTATACAGTGACAAACATACACCATGTAATATCGAATTTTGATCCACCGCCCATGAATTTGGAAACTCGGTTTTGTACTAGTTGGGCAGTAATGTGCCTAATTTATATTTTTTACTACGAAATTGAGAACCCCGTTACTCATTAACAAAACCAAAGGTATAAGTTCTCTGTAAGTTTTGTGTTCAAGAGCGAAAATCTTACAATGTGATGATCTATATTTAGTTAGTGGTTGGACTCCGATTGTTTGAGAAAAGTGACACCGAACTGAAGCAAATCCGCAATTAAAATATAAAATATAATAAAAGATGGCACACGGATTTAACGTGGAAAGCCCCAATAGGGTAAAAACCACGGGCAAGGAAAGTTACGTTTCAACATGATGAAAATCTAGGAGTTTCATCTTCTCTCTAATTACAAGGATTAACAATACTAATCTCTTGTGATCAGGAAATATACTACAAACTCTTTAATAGACCCACAAGTACTAGGAGATACAAAGAAAGATACAAAGAACACTTTGTGTGTTTTTGCTTTGAGATGGGATATAAAATGAAACATGTACTCATTTCCTTTTATAGGCATGGGGGCACACACTATCATTTCATTTATTCTCATTGCCTTAAGCAATCTCAACATTCACTATCATCCTTACTATCATCTTGAAAAGTTTTATATAACACTTGCACATTTATTATGTTTGCATTCCGACATATACTTTGTCTGGATTTGTATTTGCTTTCCAGGTTTGTATTTCTTTTTATTAATAATATTTTGCAGCCGAACATTTTGATGGACTTTTAAATTGATATGTTTGTGTTTTTCAAATTTTTTTGAAGGTAAACCTCTAACAAAGTTACCCTTAACCAATTTATTTATTGTTTTGAAATTCAAATGGCCCAATCTTCTATGCCAAAGTTTGGATTCATCAATTGTGGCTTTGGCAAACAGACAAGTTAAATCTCTTTTGGGAAAGATGATTTTAAGGAAGATCATGACCCGGGGGGAGATGTACTCTATCGTGAGAGTTTGCTTATCTATGACATCATCCCGACCCCCCCTCCCGAGGTTTTTGAACCAAAGAGCTTTAATGATGAAGAATGACACTTGACATCATGCATGACCAACTTACAATCAACTTGCATACAAGTTGCAAAATTCCCATCTAGTTAGATACAATGTATCTATTTTCATGTTAACAATCTCCCACTTGAATATTAGATTGAGGCTCAATCAATCTTCCCAACGAAATCCCTCTTTGCCATTTTCATGTTGCTTACGTTTCTATTAGGCCGCATGAGGATCGACACCATATAAACTTGTCATAGCTGATTGCTTTCGTCAAATAATCTGCCATGTTATCATCAGTATGAATTTTCTGCATATCCACGGTTCATTCTTCCACTTTCTCACGAACGAAGTGATATTGAACTCGTATATGCTTTGTCTTTGAATGAAATGCCGGATTTCTTGCCAGATACAAGGCGCTCTGATTGTTACAAAATAGAGTAATTTTCTCTTGTTCGTGCCCAAGCTCTTCCAACAACATCTTCAACCATATTGCTTCTTTACTGGCTTGAGCAGCTGCAACATATTCTGCTTCTGTTTGTTGAAACTAGAAGAGAGGGGGGGGGGGGTTGAATAGTTTCACCGTTTACAATTACGTCTTAAAAAACATTTAGTTTCTTCTTGTTCCTTTTCGAAAAACCTTTTGATTCAAAGTTATGTGATATTTATGAACACAATAATAATGCGTAAAGTAAATAAAGTAAAGGCAAGAGATAAAGGAAGAACACAACCAAACCGAGACGCGGAGATTTATAGTGGTTCGGCACGAAGCTCACTCTTCGCCCTACTCCATTCCTCGAGTACCACACTCGAGAGTTCACAATCACTATGTCAACACACTTCCTTTAGGCGGAACAAACCGTACACCAAAGATTACACCAATTTAACGACACTAAGTGGAATGTCGAGTTTTAATCCTAGCTAGAACCAATCTACACAAAAGCCCACGTGGCTACACGGTCATACACCTAGTCCACTTGGATCTTCTCCCAATCCAAGTTTTCACGAACCTTCAGCCGGTCAAAGTCTTCACTTCACGGACTCACACCAAGTCTAAGTTTTCACACATGGATTTACACCAAGTCCAAATCTTCACGCACCGACACACAAACTAACACAAAGTCCTAATCTAGATACACCACTTCACGGACTTACACTTTTTCCGTATTTATCCTAACACACCTAATCACGACTCACACACAAGTCGGATATACAAATTTATAATATAAACAAAGAAGAGAGTTTGGGGGAAAAGAGAATCGTAACAAAAGTTACGTGTATGTGATGACTATAACACTTCGTTGACGAATACGAGTGTTCTTCTCTTGCACTTTGATATAGAGGGTAACGGGATCACTTATAAGCACATATCGACACGTTATAGTGATCAAAGAAAGGAGGAAGAAAGAACATAATGTTTTTGTGCAAAGAGGCTTGTTTTTCTGAGTGAAACAGTGCAATATTTATAGGCACCAGGAGGAGCGGGGGACGATCCCTTAAAGTTGGACGGTCCCGTATATATAAGGGACCGTTGCCATGTTTACGGGACCGTCCCGACATACGCTCCTATTTTTGTCCTGATGTGGTGAAAATTTATCTGGTAAAAAACTTATCTGGTTTAGGCGGGAAATATAACTGTTGTGAGATTTGAAATTCAAATTTATTTTCTTTAATAAAACATTTCTTTTTAATTACAAAAATACTTGTTGATGCAAATAATGTTCTAAAAACGTTATTTATATCTTTCGATAACTTCGCGTTTTGATGATAACAAATTGTGAAAACACTTTACGTTAAAATTAACGTAAACAAGTTTTTAGTCGAAATATCCAGTTTCTACGTAAATCACTCTAGGTATGAACAAACAAATTTACAACTTGACAAATGATCAAAGAAGTAAATTTGTGTTTCATACTTTACATTTTTAATGTGACAAAACATTTTTTCAAAAATATACCTTACAAGTTATTTTTGAATTATAAAGAAATGTTTTATTGGAAAAATAAGTTTAAAAATCATAACAGCTATTTCCCCCCCCCCCCCCCCCCCCAAAAAAAAATCAGCTCCAAACTTCCCAAAATAAACTTTCACCACTAAAAAAAAACTTGGAGCGTCCTTGTCTGGCACGGTACCACTGTACCACTAAATTTAGTGGTACCGTGTGGTATTTAGTGGTACCGTGTCCCTATAACGGGCAAATTTCTTCTGCCTATAAATACCAGCCCTCTTCACATTTTTTGGGGCATCCTTTTTCACACACAACTTTCTGAGTTTAAAAATCTTATCACATCTTCTCTCCTTTGATCATTTAGTTTAGTTTTCTTTTATTTAAAGAGTGATCCAATCATCCAACCAGGTGATCACCTTCATTCCTCTACTAGTGCAAGAGAAGAACACAAAGTATCAAAGAAGATACAAGGTGTTGTAGTTATATTTAGTGCACTTGTTACATACTTGTTGTATCCTAGCATACATCAAGTTGATTTTCTTTTGTTTAGTTTGTGAGAGTAGATCATTGTGATCTGGTTGAGATCTTGGAGATCTCTTGTAGCTTGTGGGCTTGTGTGTTGATCAATTAAATCAAGGGTAGATCGGGTAGATCGAGTCAAGTGTGTTGATTATGTGAATTAGTAAGGATTGTGTGGATCGTGGTAGATTGGTACTAGCTAAGATTAGTACTCGACATTTAGCTTAGTGTCAGAAATAAGGATAAGCGACGTTGTACGGTTTTCTCCGCCTGAAGGGAGCCTTGTTGACATAGTGCTTAGAACTCTCGAGTTTGGTACTCGGGGAGTGGAGTAGGGCGAAGAAGAGCTTCGTGACCGAACCACTATAAATCTCTTTGTCCCGGTTTGATCTTTCCATCTCATTTCTTTATATTTATTGTTTATATTAGATAGTATTGTTTAGTGTTCATATTGGTGTTGATTGATTTCACAAAAGAATCGAATCAAAGTTTTTCACAAGTAAAGTTTTATAAAGTTTTAAAAACCGGTAAAACTATTCAACCCCCCCTCCTTCTAGTTTTCCACAATTGGTACCAGAGCCACGTCAGGCAAGATTTTAAAATAAATTGTATTTTAAAACTTGAATCGATCAATGGATTTCGACAAATATCAAGAAGGGCAATCTATGCAAAGACCACCACTTTTTGAAACCGATTGTTTTATATATTGGAAAACAAGATTCGAAACGTATGTGAAATCAAAAGACATTGATCTTTGGCATATTATTTACCGAGGGTGACTTTCAATCGATTGAAAAGAATCCGAAAACTAAAAGGGATGAAATAGTTCTTTATAATAAACAAAGTGACAACCTTAACCGAAGTCTATTCTCATCATATAAGGCTTACAACGGAGGTAATGTCACTTTCGGTAGCAAACTTAAGGGCAACATCATAGGCAAAGGTACGATTACTCAAAACTCCCTCACTATTAGAAATATTGAGCATGTAGATAACTTAGGATTTAACTTGCTTAGCATTAGTCAAATGGTTGACAATAAGTGTAGAGTTATATTTTCCGAAGAGGGTAGTGAGATCACTAAGAATGGTAAGACCATAGGCAAAGGAGTTAGGAAGAATGGCTTATTTGTTATGAAAATAGGAAATAAGCCTCAGGATAAGATTTGCCTATCAACCATAGATGATAATTCCACTCTATGGCATAGGAGACTAGGTCACGCCAATATGCATTTAATACAATCATTGGCGTCTAAGGAACTAGTTAGAAACCTACCTAAGATTAAGTTTGATAAACACTTTTGTGACGCTTGTAAAGTTGGAAAACAAGCTCATTCTAGTCACAAAGCTAAGAATATGGTCTCGACCTCTAGATGCCTAGAACTCCTTCACATGGACTTATTCGGTCCATCCGCCGTACGGAGCTACGGAGGAAATTACTACACCCTAGTAATAGTTGATGACTACTCTAGGTATACTTGGACTAGATTTCTTAAGGATAAGACACAAGCTTTCGAGGAATTCGAAATCTTTAGTAAGAAGGTCCAAAATCAACTAGGGTGTACAATAATCTCAATTAGGACGGATCATGGTCGGGAATTTGATAATGAAGTGCAATTTGGAGTATATTGTGATGCTAATGGTATTACACATAATTTCTCAGCTCCACGCACTCCACAATCAAATGGGGTAGTTGAGCGGAAAAATCTTACTCTATAAGAGATGAGTAGAATGATGTTGAATGAACAATCAATTCCGCAAAATTTTTGGTGCAATGCAGTTGACACCTCAACTTACATACTTAATAGGATTTTGATTAGACCAATCTTAGGAAAAACACCATATGGAATCTTGAAAGGTAGAAAACCTACTCTAGATTACTTTAGAGTGTTTGGAATCAAGTGCTTCATACTAAACACTAAAGACTACCTCACCAAGTTTGACCCAAAGTCTTACAAAGGTGTTTTACAGGGTTACTCCTAAAATAGTAAAGCCTATGTTGTCCTAAACATAGAAACAATGAAAGTCGAAGAATCACTCAACGTGAAATTCGATGAAAGTCCTCCACCAACTAAGACATCACCCTTGGTGGATGATGACTTAGATGAGGAAGAAGCCATTAAGGTTAATGGCAAGAAAACCTTAGAAAATGACATTGAGGATGAAATAGTTGAGGTTGACGAAGTTGTCAACATTAAGGAATCCGAGAACCATCCTATTGAAAATATCATAGGAAACCTAAACCAAAGAACCCTTAGGTCACAAGCACAAAACAAAAGTAATTTCTTTTGTTTTATATCTACCGTAGAACCTAAGAATTTCGATAAAGCAATTAAGGATGAAAGCTGGGTAGTTGCCATGCAAGAAGAGTTAAATAAATTCATCGCAAAACAAGTTTGGGATCTAGTACCTCCACCTAAGAATCAAACCATCATAGGAACAAAGTGGGTGTTTAGAAACAAACTCAACGAAAATGGCGTCGTAACTAGGAATAAGGCAAGATTGGTGGCACAAGACTATAACCAAAAAGAATGAATAGATTACGATGAAACTTATGCACCCGTAGCTAGATTAGAGTCTATTAGGATACTCCTTGCCTATGCTTGTGCCTTAGACTTTAAATTATACCAAATGGACGTGAAAAGTGCATTCCTAAATGGTTATATCAATGAGGAGGTATACGTTGCACAACCTACGGGATTCGTTGATTTTGAAAATTGAATCATGTTTATAAACTCACGAAAGCACTCTATGGTCTCAAATAAGCTCCTAAAGCTTGGTACGATAGACTAAAAGCATTCTTGATTGAACATGAATATACCATGGGAATGATTGACAACACACTTTTCACGAAGAAACGAAATTCACATCTCATCATTGTTCAAATATATGTCGACGACATTATATTCGGCTCAACTTGTCCAGAACCGTGCGATGATTTTTCAAAGATCATGCGTGACGAGTTTGAGATGAGCATGATGGGCGAATTAAATTTCTTCCTTGGTCTACAAATAAAACAAATGGAAGATGGTATCTTCTTTAATTAATCCAAGTATATTAAAGAGATGCTTAAGAAATTTAGTTTAGAAGAGTCTAAGCCCATGAAAACTCCCATGTTCACGGAAACGAAACTTACGAAAGATGAAGAAGGTGAGTCTGTGGATAACACTAAGTATAGAGGTATGATAGGAAGTTTATTATACCTAACGGAAAGTAGGCCCGATATCATGTTTAGTGTCTGCCTTTGTGCTCGCTTCCAAGAGGATCCCAAAACCTCTCACCTTGAAGCGGTTAAGCGTATCTTCCGATACATTAAATGCACTATACACTTGGGATTATTCTATCCCAAGGGGACCGGTGTAGAAACTATTGTCTATGCCGACTTTGATCATGCGGGAGATTATGTGGATCGAAAAAGTACGAGTGGCGTTTGTACCTTCATGGGTTGTTGTCTAACTTCTTGGTTCTCTAAGAAACAAATGGCCCTTGCTATCTCCATGACCGAAGCCGAATACGTAAGCGCCAGAAAGGCATGTCAACAAGCACTATGGATGAAACAAGCTCTTATTGACTACGACATCCATCTCGACGACATCCCTATTATGTGCGATAACAAAGGTGCTATAGACTTGAGCAAAAACCCCGTTCAACATTCTCGTACTAAACACATCGAAATTTGTCACCACTTCCTTCGCGATAACGTCCAAAAAGGAAACATTTCTATTGAGAAAGTTCCCTCTCAAGACAATATCGCCGACATCTTGACCAAACCTCTCAAACGAGAAACCTTCAACTATCTTCGTCTAGGTCAAGGAATGATGGAACATATTCCATAAATCTTATGACTACTTGAATATTTCACTGGAAATATTGAAGTCATATCTTATGTCTTGTCTCTTGACTTTTTAAATATTTCACTGGAAATATTAAGTCATCCTTCACATCCCTCGTATGACTCCTTAAATATTTCATTGGAAATATTAAAGTCATCTCTTATCGTCTGATCTAGTTTCTCTCGTTAAAAGAATTTATTAGGTATAAATTATTTCCTCGTGTCAAAAAGTCTCACTAAAACAGCGAGACTTATTCGTCAAAAATCAAAATGGGACAAAAGTTCATTCCAACAGATCACGGCACCACTAAAGTGGTACGGAACCATTAAATTTAATGGTACCGTGGTACCGTGTATCTGACACAGGTCGTATTTCAGTCCTCTTTTCCCACATTATTCACTTTTAAACTTTCCCAACTTCTGCCATTGCTGTCAAAACCAAACCTCACAACCCAAAATTCAATTACACCCTTTCAAGATCTAATTCAAGGCATTAATTCTCAAGATTATCGACTACTTTCACTTTTTCAACATAAATTGTAAGTCATTTGACTCCAATTTTCTTAAATCTTGAGTCTAGGGTTTGTTCATACATGAAAATTGAATTGGGGTTTTTCAATTTTGATTGAGTCTTTAGGAAATTAGGACTAGGATTAGACAATGTATAACAATCATGATTCCCTTAACATAGGATTTACATAAACTCACTTAAATCACATATTTTGGTCCAAACTTTGCTTTTATAATTAGATTAAGTATATTTAAGAGGAATCATATCTGGGATACTTGTAATTAGGATTAGGAGTCATTGACACTCAAATTCTTCAAACTTAAAACTTTTGGCGCCAAAACATTGAAGTCGCCAAACGCCCCAATTCCATTGTTTTCGAAAAATTTCACAAAACTAGGATCATGAAACATTTTTCGTGCATTGTTGATACAAACTAAAAACGTTTTCTCATGCATACATGATCTCACAAATATTGATCGAATTACATAACTAATATGTATTTATCAACATATTCGTTTGAGCAAAAGTGAAGTTAGGAGTGTTTAGGTAATCTCATTATTTTTAGTTCTAGAGTCAAGATTACTGCACCTCCACATAGTTTGCATATAGGCACACACTAGGCACGTGTCTTTAAAACAAATATTCTCAATTTTAATTTTTAATAAATTTTTCATAGGTAACAAGATGTATCACATGTTTGATTACGATCAGGAATTGACAGCCGAGTACATTCCCAAACCATCACTTGAACCAAACACTTCATCTTGTCACACACAAAGTTTTTGTAATCTTGAGTCTCGTTTCTTTCATGAAGGACGAATTGTTGAGTCCTCTTTTCTCAACCATGATCACATCAAAACCATGTTTCAAGAAATCGGATTCGATTGCTTGTTTCATGTTAATGACCTAATCTGTACTCGATTTGTCCTTGAGTTCTATAGACAAGTTAACCTCGTACATAACGAGGATCAAACTTTGTCTCTTCAATTCTTGATACAAAACCAAGAAATCTCTCTTACTCTTGACCAATTTTCTCATATTCTTGAACTTTCGAACAATGGAAAATGTTCCTACACGGAAGGATGGTCTCTCAAAACCCTCACTAGTCACCGATATGAGTCCGATCCATACAATACCCTCATTCCCACTCCATGTGAGATTAAAGAACACATTCGTCTTCCTCAAAAAGTTCATGGTTTTCTTAAAGAAGATGGTCAAATTGAGTTCTGTGAGTCTTATGTCTATGACTTAGATCCACTAAAAGTCTATGTTGATGAAGTTCATCCAAATTTACGTAGATGGATAGAAGTCATTTGTGAAAATTTCTTTTGTCTTCCTCACAACCGTGAGCACCTCCCGGCATGTTGTGCTCATATGTTGTATTGTCTAGTCACCGAACAACCCTACAATCTTGCCTACTTTGTGGCAAAGAGAATTGTCAATGTCAAGGGTTGACTAAATAAGGCGATACCCTATGGCATGTTATTGACTCATTTATACCGTTATGTCATGAACTCGTTCCCTCACCTCCAAAACAATCAATATCTCCTTGTCAATCCCACCATGGCTCCTCTAACTCAAAACACCTACACCTCTCTCTATTGGGAATGTACATTATCTCAAGGGAACCATGATGAAAGCTCGGTATCGTGCTATGATGTCTCGTCGAGTGATGATGAATGAGGGTGTGCTCAAGCCAATAGAACTATTCTTATCGTATTAGAATAGGATCTTCCATCTCATATTAGGATTTATCTATGATAAATTATATTAGGGATCAATACTCTTTACTATCTTGCATGCTTGACATTTATTCTATCACCTTGCATGATTTTCAATTATGTGATTCTTGGATGATAGCCTATTTTGTCCTCTTTGATTGCATGCTTATAGCTTATCTTAGATAGTTGCATGATAATCTTTAATTGCTAGGAGTAGCTAAATATGGGATATATTTGGCAAATAAATCTTTAGTGGTTTGAGGTACTAACATTTCCTGCATATAGTCCCCCTAGAAAACTTCCTTTTAGCTGCCCAGAACTAGGTTGCACAGGAAGATTCGTGACTTCCAGGTCACGATACCGTTAAATAGGCCACGGTACCGTGTGGTATTTAGTGGCATCGTGCCCTTGTTTGAGGAATTTTCACTATTTCCTCTAGATTCCTGCATCCCTAACCTCAAACCTGCAATATTTTTGCAAACTCTCATACACCCTAAGATTCCTTCATTACACCATAGGACACTACCACCAACTTTAATTCAAATCCCACAACTCTTGCCTGTATAAAGCCTCACCATTGCAAGCTTATCTTGCATCTCATCTTCAACCTCACATTACTCATTCACCATGTCTTCCACACAAGGATCAACAACCCATGTCTCCAAGAAACCTAGGATCACCATTAGACCACCATCCAAACCTCTCTTTGTTGATCTCACCAAAGATGATGAAGTCACAACACCACCTTCCCAAAGCACTCCTAACTCACCATCTCCACCAAATGCTCCTACCAAAACATCATCTACTAGAACAACATCTTCATCATCTCCCTCTTTGAACACCATGCCATCATCCATGGACTACACACTCTCACCTATCACCCCATTAGATTATGCCATGCCAACCCCATCACCTACATACTCACCACCACCTCCTTCTCCAATCATGGGCCAACCTTTCCAACCTCATCCGGTTGATATACATAGTGATGATTGCCTATGTTGCCTTCACAACCGCAACCTCATCTTCTCTTTGAGAGATGAGATACACTTCATGTTTTCCTATGTGGAACATCTCTTGACACCACCACCACCTCCAATCATGTCACCCTCTCCACCTCCCACTAGCCTATTTAACTAAACATATTCATGTTTAGTTTCCCACAACAAACATCTAGGATCCCTTTTGAAAATGAAGCTAATCTTAGGGCCTCTTGTCACTAAAGATTTATATGTGCTTCTTTTAGTTTCTTTTTATGTTTATGTTGTAGTCATACTTTATGTATGACATTTCTTTTTATGAATAGATGGGCTTATTATGTGGTTGTTTTATCTTTTATGGTTTTTGGCTTCTTAGCTCTTTTATTAGTTTATGGTTGGATATTTGTCTTGGATGCTACATGTTAGATATATTATGTGTGTCATCTAACTTTGTTTTGTAGCACGAACCATTGCTTGATTCCTTGGTGTCCTCCAAACAAGGGGGAGTATACATCAAGGGGGAGCCTTTGCGACCTTTTTGCTTCGATAAAAAAGGGGAGAGATGGGATAGAAACTCATGTTAAAAACTTGTTAAAATTAATCTTTAACTTAAAATGAGTTTATGTTTTGTCATCATCAAAAAGGGGGAAATTGTTGATGCAAATAATGTTCTAAAACGTTGTTTATATCTTTTGATAACTTCATGTTTCGATAATAACAAAATGTGAAAACACTTTATGTTAAAATTAATGTAAAAAAGTTTTTAGTCGAAATATCCCGTTTCTACGTAAATCACTCTAGGTATGAACAAACAAATTTACAGCTTGACAAATGATCAAAGAAGTAAATTTGTGTTTCAAACTTCACATTTTTAATGTGACAAAACATTTTTTCAAAAATATACCTTACAAGTTATTTTTGAATTATAAAAAAATGTTTTATTGGAAAAATAAGCTTAAAAATCATAACAACTATTTCCCCCCTCCCCCCCCCCCCCCAAAAAAAAAATCAGCTCCAAACTTGTGACAACCCGTAATTTCCAGATTTATTTTTACACGAGATTATCTCTGTTTTTCATTTACGAATCTTTCTGAACTTATTTGACTCTAAAACGTGAAATTCTCTCATGAAACGTGGAATTCGTACACAACGCGTGACTTGGCTCAATAACGGATAGAACACGTATATAAATTAATTCGGGCGACGAGAAATAAAGATATACGTATTTATAATCAAAATTAATGAAAAAACGATTTTAAAGTTAACGGAATAAATTTCGGATGCTCGGGAAATATTTATAACACGAATTAATTGTCTCGTTGACGTTTCATTAAAAATATGAGAAAATTGACACAACTAGTCCCTGAGGGCGCGCTAGGGTTTGTCCTTAGTCCTACCCTCACCCTATATAAACACACTTATAACTCTTCTAGGGTTTCACCATTTCTTCTCCACTCAACAGCCGCTCCTCTCTCCCACATTTTCGGCCACGAATCCGGCCACCGGAGTACCACCGCCGCTCACCCCACCTCACCGCCACCACCATTGTACTCATCTTAATCTCCCCGTCACCTTCATATATTCCACGCGCCGTTAATCCTCTTCCCTCACCAGGAATCGACCACCACAACCCTTCAATCACTCACCACTTTTGGTCACTTGTATGAAACCGTGAGATTTGAAGACGTTTTTAGATCGAGTTTTTGAGTTACTCTGAGTTTTATTTGGTTGTGGTTATCACCACCGCCATGTCGCCATCGCCGTCATCCTCCTCCGCCTCATTCTCTTCTCTTCCTCGTTCGCCCGAGTGGAATGGTAAAACCACTCATGTTCTTCATTTTATAAACCGATTCTTATTTATTTTGTCATTGTTTTCGTGGATTCAAGCTGTTGTTCGAAATAAGGTTATTAGTTTTCGTGATTTAAAACCGGATTTAAAAGTGTTTTGGAACTAGTATCGTGAGGTAAGAAAACCCTTGTGTGGTCGGGTTGATTCGTTTGGGTAGTTCACGAGTCGGGTCAAACCCTATGAAAGTCTGTTTGGATTCCTTTTGGTTTAAACCTGTAAATTTGTGTGTTGGTTGTTGTTGTTGGCGAAGTTGTGTTGTGTGTCGAGTCGAGTCAACTGTGAGCGTGAGCTCACGGCGTTGTCGTGGTTGTTTTCGAGGTGATATCGAACTTATAAGTCATTGTCGTGTTAATATTATTATCGATATTGTTGTCATTGTTGTCGATTGGTGTGGTTGAGCTGTGTGTACATAGGGTCCATTTGGGGACTATTGTTGTCATCGGATTTGAGGCCGAGACCTCCCATGGTCTCGGCATGAGAAGAGTTATTATATATATTCTTGGTCATAGACTTGGTGTCGTAATGCTAGGACTTGGTTCGAGTAAGTTAGGGTGCGTTCGTTAATAGTATTCCAGCCCAACTTTGGGTGTGTTTGTTTATTCGTTTGGGCCCGCAGCCCATTAGAGGGTGTGTTTGGTTTTATAGTGGGCCTCAAGCCCATTTCTCACATAAGATGTGTTGGTTATAAGTTGTGTTGTCAAAATATATTTTACTAACGAGATAGAATTGTTTGGCTATTGGTGTATATTTAGTACGTTTCGGATTATAGAGAAATTGTGAATTTGGATTTGAATTCGAAATATGATTATTATACTTGGACATTGAACATTATGGATTTATTGGACTGGAGGCGAATACAATATATTAGACTCATGACGACTTTAATATATTTGATTCGTAACAGATACACAATAAGGAAATAATGTCTAATAACTAACGAATACTTTTTATTAACTTTTCTATTAAACTGTTTTGAGGAAATTGATTTATTTAAGTCAAGGCGACTTGAGAAAACTAATTTTATTAGTTAAACTTATTTCTATTTATAAAACGTTTATGTTTTGTACAAACTATTTGGGATAACGGGGTAAATGTCGAAACGTACAAACTGAGTTAGTTGATTTGAGGTGTTTGGTTGTCGTAAACTTCTAGGTTGTCTTCCTTGATTTGAGTTCTCGTCAGTATTCTCTCGAGTTTGTCGATGTCTCTTCTCCTTGGCGTGAGTTGTATGTCAGGTCTATGTCTTCTTACCACACCACACGAAACGTGAAACTAAGCTTTTGATAAGTTTTGAAAACTGAGTAATCCACGAAAACTACGACTCATTGTCTTTTATAGACTTTATTATTTTGCGAAACGTGTTTTGAGATGATCGTATACGTATTAGGTTGTGCCGATCCTAGACCTTGTGTACCGCCGTGCTTGTACCTCCGTTTACCGTCATGCTTATTCATCTTGGAACCGTCGTGCCGTATGTTTTGAGACCGTTGTGATATGCTCTAGATGCCAGTTGTGTCGGTCGTGATCTTTGCATTGCTGTGGCTAAGGTGAGTTCATGGCCCCTACTTTTACCGGTTTTTTAACTATTTTCGGGGGAGAATACATGCTCGTTTTTAACTAAACTCATGACTGTTTATTTGGAATACGTGAACTGGTTGCTCTATTTTGACTATTTGGCTGATATATTTGATCTGGTTATTTGATGGCATTACGTGATTTATCTGGTATTCATGAGTGAAATCATTTAAACTATTTTATGGACCAACACTATTTTTTTGCAACTATTGCGTAGTTAGCCTAAGCTCCACTATATTTTCACATGCATTCTAGCATGCCGTAACGTGCTTTCTAGCACGCATTTAACATGCTTTCTAGCATGCCGTAACGTGCTTTCTAGCACGCATTTAACATGCTTTCTAGCATTCCGTAACGTGCTTTCTAGCACGCATTTAACATGCTTTCCAGCATGCCTGTACGTGCTTTCTAGCACGCATTTAACTTAGAGCTAGCGCAATAAACTATTTTATTATGGGTTGCATATCCCTTATCTTGGTCCACTATTATACTTTTTCTTAACCCGTGATTTAGGCAGTGTTAGCCTACGTTGAACTTGAATTGCTTGCGAACGATGATTTGAACTTGGAAACCTTTTGGTTTAACCAAACTGTTTTAAACTAAAACCTATGAACTCACCAGCGTAAGCTGACCCTTTTAGCATGTATTTTCAGGTTTTAGATGATAGCTTAATTCTGGAGGCGCTTGGCAAGGGGCATGGTCATAGACGACTCTGATAACTATAATGGGACCGCTTTATTTATTTATGGGCCTTACTTCCGCACTATTTTTCGAATGATGTAAATTTAACTGAACCACGTAAACATGAAACTAAAACGACAATACAAAACCTACCCGAGACCCCTCAAGGATCTTGAATCTTTTAAAGTCTTCTGGATTTTTGATGATGCTGCAAATGACAAGAGATGTAAAGGTGGGTCTGTGTTGTATTCGTCTTCACTGATTACGCAATAATGATCGATTGATGATGTTTTTTGATGGTGATGAAATGAGATCAGTTTGTTAAGATGAGATGGGAGAAATATTAGGTAGAAGGGGGCGGATTTATCTATGTTGTGATAAGATGAGATTTTTTTTTCCAGATCTATTTTGATGGGAGAGAAAAAGGTGTGTGATGGGGGCAGATTGTTGTTATAAGTGTGATTAGGGTTTTGTTGAGTATTAAATACCCCGAAAATTTAGGGCTAATGATGGGCTGATTATATTTCTTAGTGTGCTGAAAATTTTATTACTTTGTTGTTATTTAAGTTGGATTGGGCTGTTACGCACGTATTTGGGATGAAATGAATTAATCCGTAATTTTTCAACATTTTTTGGTATTGTTATTACTTTGGTATAATTTGTTGAAAAGTTACACTTAAGGTTCGTAATATCAATGTGAATATTTTTCACGGGGATACGTTTTTGACAAGATCGGGATAAAACCATTATCATAGTTCACTTAAACCGTCAAAAGGCTAGTGTTGGGTATTGAACCGCAAGATGTGACTACGGGGTTAATTCTTTATTATTTATTTGAGGTTGAAGTGGAATATCACGGGTGCGTGTACTTAGTATCTTGAAGATATCGGGGTTGGTTGGATGCATGATTCTTCGAGATCCTTGTTCGAGCTTATAACCTGACGTCAGACTTGTTCGAGATATCGGGGTTGTTCAAAATGATTAAGACTTGAGTTATCTAGTTATACCTGATGTAAGGAGTTACGTTTTTGTGCTCACAGAGTATAGCTATCACTTTAAAGGAGTTACGTTGTAGTGCTCAAGTGTCACACAAAGATGTGGATTATTCAAGATGAATTCATATACAGTAAAGGATGGTTGGATGGGTATATGAATCGACCTATGCTTTAAGGAGTTACGTTGTAGTGCTCAGTATAGGTACTTAGTCAGACAATAGTGCAAGTTTAAGTCACAAGCTTGGGTTATTTTACTTCAGTCTCAAATTCGTAATACTGGGTTTTCTCCATCAGTGGTCACTACAAAAAGCCGTCAGAATGATAATGGGTTCGGTAAAGAGTTAGATGAGAAGAGTATAGAAGAGTAGAGATTTTATCAGCAGTTGATTCTCACGGGCTATTTTTTGGTACTTCACACATCTTCGACTAATTGGACATATAGGGTTTACACTGCCTCCATTACCATCGTAACCATAGTGTGTATGCTTCCGATTCTTTGAAGACATCGTGGGGGAAGAGAGAGTAGATGTACTTTGACTTTTCTTGCATTTTTTGCGAAAACACTCTTTTTCCAGATGTATCTGCATTCAGGGGGAAGAAATGTGCACATCGGGGACGCATAACAGACTCACGTGATCGAGCTTACAATTTTATTACTACCGGAAGATGTCCGCAGAGATGATCAGTGGTTCAGTTTTGTGATTTTGGTGTACTCGTTTCAACTTTCGCAGGTTGTGAAGTGTGAAGTAGCCTACTTATGTGAGAAGATCTTGCTAATTTCTTGCATGTTACCCCCGAACGGAGTTTCCGCATTGAGCATAATCATTACTGAGTACTAGTCAGATTTCCTTGGTGTGGTTTACGATGTCATCTACAAATTCCGCTGCGTACTCACAACCTTCAAAAGATAGAAGACATGTTAACTACATCAAAGTTTCGAAGCTGCTGAAGACGGTTGTCACTTTGGGGGGAAGCTGATCCAGAAACTTCACCAAAAAGAAGTATATGAAGAAGCCGCTAAAGACATGCAGCATGAATTGGGGGGAAGTTAATCCAGTTCATGTATATTACATCATTTGACTACAAGTGAAGAAAAGTTCTCAAGCCAAGGTACAAGATGAAGACAAAGAGCGTCAACTGTAGTCATCCTCAGCATTTGAAGAGCTTATGAAGACCTTTCTTTAGTTATATTTGTACTTGTAGGAAATGATGTAAGTAATCCCATATGTTGCCACATTGGGGGAAGATTGTTGGGTATGCTTCTCACACGAAAAATGTGACAACATATTCGGGATTACATTAGTGATTATTGAAGCCTCAAACACATGGACTAGAAGTGTCATTATTGTAAAGTCATGTGTTTGGCCCTTTATATACCCTCCTAGACTTCACTAGGAGGGTGAGCTTGGTGTGTGTGATTTTTACTTTCCCTTTCATTAATAAAATATCCAGGTTCCTCTCCATCTCTCTAAACACTTTCTCTCTCTATCTCTTTCATTAATAAAATATCCAGGTTCCTCTCCATCTCTCTAAACACTTTCTCTCTCTATCTCTTACCATGAAGATGATGTTCTTTCATCTTCCAAGACCTCCCGATTCACAATAATCATAACCAAAACACGATCCATCATCCTATGTCCATTTTATTCTTTATACTCATACTCTCGCCCCTTTTAATCAAATCTTTGTAGCTTTGGCGAAATAAACTTTAATTCATAATTTGGTTTCATGATATAACTAATTTCATCATCATATAAGGGTTTTTTTTAGATGATGATAATAAATATTCAGGGATAAGTAAAATCTTATCCCCCACTTGAGCAATAGTGATGCTAACAAAAATACGAAAGATCGAGGAGCTCTTCTCAATTCTTCATAGTAATAACACCTTTCTCCTTATAGTGTACCGTTAAGTCTTCAGGACGTGACAAGTGGAAAAAGGTAACTAGCAACTTTGAGGTCATGGACAAACAACTACAAGGTAGACTAAGGTCAATAGGTGTTACGAACAAAACATATATATGGTTGTAAGAAACGAATGGATGGGTCAGGGGGGTTTTTCATAGGGGTATCTTGCACTTTAAATGAGTGCAACAATGGGGTTTTTAACAGGATGTCGATAGGTCAAGGTGAAAAATTGATAAACACACACAAAATTTACACATATGGGCTATTTGGTTGTTCCTAAAAAAATTGCCTTCTCTAATCAACTAGTCCTATTACAAAAGGTAAACCAAATGTAATGCTCATCAAAATGGTCTTGAGGTGCAAGCGAGGTCAAGTTCTAAAGTCTATTGCAAACCACCGGCACACTTATTTGGTAGAATTTATGTAAAATAAGAAAATGGGATAGTCTTATCTCACCACTGGAATATAGGGTTGTGCGCTCGGTTAAGTATTAGACTAGTTTGGTAATGAAAATATGTCAAATTTTTTGAAAAATGTCATTTTATTTTCATTTAAAAAAATTAGAAAAATATGGAAAAATAAAGTCAAGTTAATTATTTCTATTCCTTCCCCCCACTTAAGTTATACAATGTCCTCATTGCATTCCCCCCACTTAAGTTATACAATGTCCTCATTGGTATTTACGATATCGTTGGGCTAAGTGTGAAATAATCTTCACTGGGTTCGCCTCACAGTACTCACTCACATTATACGGCGTAAGGAGTACGACTCCTTTACGCCGTATACTACATTCTTGTGCCTGTATTACTCCATCCATCTCAATATGTGGCGTATAGCATATGTTGCTATTACGTAGCATCCTGTCTCGTTAAATATTAGTTCCAACAGTTCCACTCAATACGGCGTATAGCCGATAGGCTAAATACGCCGTATTACCTCATTGGTATAAATCATCCCTTACAAAAAAAAATAAAAAAAA
Organism: Artemisia tridentata subsp. tridentata; assembly: GCA_021014915.2. Lineage (NCBI taxonomy): Eukaryota > Viridiplantae > Streptophyta > Magnoliopsida > Asterales > Asteraceae > Artemisia > Artemisia tridentata. Next base: position 351,033,917 of record CP139509.1, on the reverse strand, counting down.
AAAAAAAAAAATCTTAGAGCACTTAACAATAATTAAATACCTACAACATAGATAATAAGATAAAGCGTCCTAATAAGTTTTAAACATCCTAAAACGCAAATAAAAACAAATATCAAGAAATTAAACATTGTTTCAAAGCATGATAAATAAATTGTCTTAAAGAGGGATGAGGAATCACTCCTCACCCATGTCATTCTCTGCATGTCGGGAAGAGGATGGGCCACCAGGGTAGAAACCTGAGTCATGAGTTGGGAAGATGCCAAATGTGTCCTGAGGAGGTGGATGAGCTGATGAAGAACCAGGGTAGTGCTGAGGTGCTGTCATATGTGCATCATCCTGCTGCTAGACCCCCAAGTCTGGTATATAAGGCTGGTAGGTGTAGGAGGGTCCTGTGTATGGAGGATGGGCACTCTGATGATGGTTAAGCAGTTGGCTCATCCGGTCTTCATTAAAACTGAAAAAGTTGGTATGCTCCCTGTACATCTGGTCATACTGCTTAGACATGCCATGCACCACCGTGGTCATTTCATAAATATCGGTGGTGAGCTGCTCAATCTCCTCATCAATGTGGACAATGGACTGGTCCATGGAAGTCAACCTGTTGGTGAAGGACATGTTGTTTCGGCGCTACACTTGCCCTAGAGGGGCTTGTCCAACTGGTGCCCATCTAACACCCTCAGCAGCAGCAGAAGCTTCAGGTCCACTCCCCTGAAGAGTGGGTGCCCACTCTGGATCACCAACTCCATTCAAATCAATAATCCTCATCTCAAGAAACTTCTCCTCATTTATCAACTTCATCTCCTTCTCTCTATTCACAACCGCTAAGTAGGCGTTGCCCATAAAACAAAAACTCCTAGCCAACTTCCCAATAAAATGAGCCCCCTGGATCTTACTCCTACCCTGAGCTCCCTTTGCCCTACTCGATAAAAATTTAGCCAAGTGCCACGGAACATTCACCAAAGGCCCTCTATCCATGCTGTACAAGAAAAACATATCCCTTAGCGTCACCTTTTCCATTATAGCATTTCTAGCAGCAATAGAAACCAAAAGAAGTCTATGCACAAGGCGGAGAATGGGAGTTTTGATGTAGGTGTAGGATTTGGGGTGTCGACTATCAAGTGGTCCCTTGGTGGTGATCACGTTATGGTGTTGGATGGGTCCCATGTCATCGGTTCGGTAGGCTCTCAAGCATGTGGTATTCATGTGTGTTTCGTTATAGGTATTTTTATATTCAAGTTTTAAATTTATATTTAGCCGGACTTATACCTTAAAGACAAACTTTCACGGGCAGTGTACCCGATCGGTTGTAGCCAGTGGGGTAAGTATGAGGTCGATCTCGAGAATAGTATGCTTAGATCCTATCTAGTGTATTTTACAAGTTTAAAAGGGGGTTTTGATTGATTTGATCAATTAACTACTAAAATAATGAAATGTAAACTAAACTAAATTATACTAAGGTTGTGATCAATAAGAGAAAGTAGTGCTAGCCATGTTAATCCTATTCCATTCTAGTCATCCATTTATTAGTGCAATGATCCAATTATAAAGTACTGGTGACGTCAGGATATGTGGGGAATATCTCCTTGGTCCAGACAACATCCTCACACTCCTATCTAACCTAAACTAGTCCAATTGGTCCATGAAACTAGCTATTATACATGCAATCTCCTAGGCCATTTGGTCCATGCACCTATCGGACTACAAGCATGCATTAAGCCGTGTCAATTAATCTATGTGATTTATCAGTGGTATCCATTTGGTCCATGCGATACCTTACCCATTCCCACACTTGGTCCATGCAAGAAGAGTAAGTGCCTACTTAAATGTTCTCATAATATACATCCAATACCCATTTGGTCCATGCGATACTTATAATAACCTAAAACATGGCTTCTGAAATCCGTTACTAACTTGAACCTTGAATCTGAATTTGTAACATAAGTAAATCTGAGCTATAACATGAGAACTACCAAATACTTAAAACCTATAATCTGAGCTATATACAAATCTACATATGCATGCTATACTAAGAAAATGTCACAAGTTTAAAATGTCCATGCTTAGGCCAAATTTATTAAAAATATTTTGCACAACATTTGGTCATTAATTATGTCTAGATACATTTAGTTTTAAAATAAAGATATGGTCACTTTGAACTCCCATTTTACTCGACCTAAAGACCAGCTACTTCATCCTTTATCTATCTTCTATTATAACCGAACTATATACATTCAAAAACACACACTTAAAAACCCTAAACCAACATAAGTGGCGGCAGTTTTTCTTTTTCATTTATTCAAGTAAAAAGGTTGTACAAAGGAGGTGTGCAAGGGCTAAACAAGTTGTGGTGGATCGTGGTATTGTTTGGGGTTCTAGGGTGCTTGTATTGGTTCGACCAGGTTCTGGTTTTGTAGTCTGTTGTTCTTGTTTTCTCTTTTCAAATCGTCCCAAGGTACACCTATGTTTGTTCTTGTTGCTCTCAGCATACACATACTCATAACATACTCATGAATTGTAACCTAAAACTATGTGATCATTGACCTAAAAGAATAAGAATGGAATATTTTATGTTACATGAAATAATAGAATAGGAGTCGCATATATGATGAGATAATGAAGCATGAAATAATGAAATAAATAGAGGTCGATACTGGGTTTAAATTGCCATTCAAATCTGCATATGTATAATCTAAAAACCTGGATCTTTAACTCATGAAATAATGAAGAAAATACATGTGTCGATATAGGGTTTAAATGGGCTTTTCGAATCAGTGTGTATGAACTAATGAATCTGGATATTGGACACATGTATTCGATCTCTAATATACAAGATAAGAACCTGGTTGTTGAACGCATGAAATCATGGAATATATATGTATCGATGTGGGGTTTTTAATAGCTATTAGAATATGATTTCAAGCATGTAAGATTAGACCTAGTGTACGTGAAAACAGGATGTTATACGTGTGAAAGAAAATAGAAGATTGCATGCATGTGTGTGTATAATAATAGGTCAAAGAAAGGGCAGTGAAACCTGGAAATAATAAGTGTATAAATGATATAAGATTGCATGCATGTATGGTCATTATTATGAGGTCGAATGAATGGAAACCTAGGGTGTGTTTAGAATCGTTATTTTATGTGTTTTGAATTGTAGTGTGTCGTGGTGTGTTATGGGATGGGAAAGGAGGTGTCGTGTTGTGTTAATAAGTGTCGATTAACGGTTGGTAACCAAAAGAAACATGAGTCGATAGGGTGGAAATGGTTTTGGATTGAAACGTGTTGTTTGGTTGATTTTGTTCTCGATAAAACTGGTTAACAAAAAGGGAATATGGTCAAGTGTTGGTTCGATTTAAAAAAAGAAGGAAACAAGGTCGTTTTAATAATATATGATTGGGTGTGTTGGTGTGTTGAGTACATGGTTACGTGTGGGTGAATATGGGTCGAAAAAGAGATAGTGCACAAGAGGGTTATTAAGTTGTGTTTGTTGTCGAATTAGGGTTTTTAAAATGAACAAGATGGAATAAGTTGCATGGGTGTGTTTAATAAGATGCATGAAATCTATAAATTAAGAATTGGTCATATATTTACACAATTTACATTTTAGACCCTGAACTTTGCTAAAATGACACTTTAAACCCTAAACTTTTATAAGTTGTCATATTAAACCCTAAACTAAAATATTGGTCATATTAAGTCTTTAAGTTTACTAAATTGTCATTTATAACCTTAAAAGTTATTAATCAGGAAACTTACTAATTATGGAAACTTACTAAATCGGGAAACTTACTAATTATGGAAACTTACTTAATCTGGGAAGTTACTAAATATGGAAACCTTCTAAGTATGGCAAGTTACTAAAAATAGAAAGAAACCCTAAATATGGAATCTGAATAACTATAAGCAGTAAACTTGTAAAATGAGCTTATAAGTAATACGTGATTATTAATTTGTATAGGTTCTGTGAAGAAGAAGTAGTTCCTATTTTCGAGTGCTTTCCTATTTTGTTGATTTGCTTTGCATAAGGTACATATATTCTACCCTTTCTCAGTAAGGGTTTCGTTCTCATGACTTCTCGATCCTTGACTTTGATGCAGTTGCTATGATATGATCCCTTTGCTATGATCCCTTTGATATGATTCAGCTTGCTATCCATTTTGTTATGATATTCAGTATGCTATCTCATTTGATATGAGATTCTGTTCAGTTTGATATGCCATTGCTGATTATGCTATGATTGTTTCGTTATGATTATGGATAGCTTTGCTTTTGTTTATCTATTCTGTTGCCCGATCTAACTAGCCATGGAGGTACCATGGCCATGTCATTAAGGCACCAATGGCATGACACTTTCTGTGGAGGTGTGATTGATCCACGACATTCTCTTTTGTTATGATGATATGATTATTTGCGCACATGGCCATTTTGTTACATATATGCATAGTCTAGTACTTGTATATGTATTTTGTTCAGGGGGCGTATGGATGCATCCTAGGTATATGATTTGTTATGGATACGATATGATATGACTTAGTGACTGGTTTGTACGTGCCATGTACCTCATTTCACTTTTGGTACCTGAGAGGTCTCCCCTCCTTGTACACTTATGATATGACAGGATTTTGTGACTAAGCATGTGGTATGCTTTTTGAGCTCGTGGGCATTTCTGTTATGTTTTCTCCTGTTCAGTTATATGATGATCATCCTCTGTTGGATTCTATGATTTCATTATGGTTCTTCTGTTGCAGCTATACTTTACTTCTATGATTATATGATACTTTGTTCAGCAGTTCCTTTGCTTCCATTGCTTATTCATTTGATTCAGTTATTTGTTTCCTATATATCTGTTCACTGGGCTTTTTAAGCTCAGCCGCGTTTCTTTTCCATGCGGCAGGTAATAAGCGGGATGTTGGGCATGAGTGATGAGAGTAGGAGCTTAGAAGACCTACCTTGATTAGATTTCCCCATTTTTTTTGGATTATGTTTAGACTTATGCTTTGGATATTTCCTTTCATTTTATTTGATGTCGTTTATACTTTTGGGATTTTGTAAGTTTGGAAGTCATGATGTTCTTCACTTTACTTTATTTATGAAGTCTCCCACTTGCGTTTATTTTATATGTTCTGATAGACACCATAATGTGGCATTTTGACCCATGGTCAGGTTGGGGTGTTACAATTATGGTATCAGAGCCCAGGCTTCGACTTGTAGCTCATAAGTTATAGCCTGTGAAATTTGGACCCTTAGGTTTCGCCCTATAGGACTTAGGATTTCACCGGTGAGGATTGGGTAAACATTAGGTTTTGCTTTTGACACGATCTTTTCCTTCGTATTTTGATCCTTAACTTCATTTTGTCTTCACTAATCCATTTATGACCTTTCAGATGGTGAGCACTCGAAACACTGAAGATTTTAGTTCAAACCCTACTTTTGCTACCGCAGTTCAACGGGCCGTGGACGCACTGATTCCGGGCCTTACCGAACGGATCACAAATGAGGTCCGTCAACATACGGCCAGTGGTAGTGGTAGCGGTGGTTATGGTGCTGGTACTCCGCCAGTGACTATTTATACGTGGTTGGAGAGATTTTGTAAACAAAAGCCTCATTCGTTCAGTTCTGTGAATGCTCCGGTTGATGCGGAGAATTGGATCGCCCACACGGAGAAGATATTTGAGGTGCTGGGATGTGATGATGTGTTCAAAGCTAGACTTACTAGCTATAAGTTCGAGGGTGACGCCCTCAGCTGGTGGAAAGCCTATAAGCAAGCGAAGGGTGGAGATGAATTTGTTGCTACCTTGTCATGGAACAATTTTCATGACACTTTCTTTCTTTAGTATTTCCCGAGGTCCGAGAAGGAGAAGTTTGAAAGAGAGTACCATTCTATTTATCAGTTTGAGAGGGAGACTAGTACGGAGTTCATGAAGAGGTTTCTGCGTTTAGCTGGATTCTTGGGAGCCAAGGGGGGAACCCAGGAAGAACAGGCTAATTAGTTTAAGTGGGCGCTTCGGAATGATCTTTTGGATGGGATTGTGAATATCCATTTTGATGATGTAGCACAGGTTGCTAATGCTGTTCATAACATTGAGATCATGCAGGAGAGGGCTAGGTGATCGGTTGTGACCAACGTATAAATATGTCCAAGGAATACAAGGCAAGTTGTAATCCCGGGTCGTTATCCCCAACGAAGGATTGAATGGAATTTCGTGAATTCAAGTCGTGATTGTGTGATGAATAGTAAAAAAGGATATTTTGGATTTTTACGCTAAAATATGTGAACATAAAATAAAGGCAAGTAATAAAGCAATTAGAACAAATAGGCAAAGATCAACTATCTTAAAAACGTAAAGGGAAACTAAAAATGCACTTAAACCGGGAAATCCCGAGCCTAAAACGTCAAAACGAAGAAAACTAATCCTAGAAATATATGATAACAACTAAATTATGCTAATAAAAAATAATACTAAAACTAATAGTAAGTAAATTATCTAAAGTTAACGATAACAACTAAAAATGATAAACTAGATTATACTAGGCAAGCAAACAAGAAATATATGATAAAAATATAAACTTGTTAAGCAAAGAAAACAAACACGTAGCAAATATTTCTATAAACATTATTATACTAAAATTAATAACTACTGAAGATTTAAAAAGCAAAGAAAGTAGAACCCGGATGAAGAAACGAGAGGAATAAAATCACCCGATCTAATAAGCACAAATTAACACAAAAGTCTACAACTTTATTAATCTTATCCACTAGATAGTAAGTAAAGTTTAAAACTTTATTTACTAAAAAGCTTAAAAATTACTAAAGTTTCAAACTTTATGTATTAAAAAAAATGCTTAAAGACCCTTAAGCTCCGGCCTTAGCGGTAGAGATGATGAGAAACAAAGAAAAATACAAACTTTATCAAAGGTTAGTGAATAATAATAAGCACTGCTACTAAATTTAAAAAGTGATCTAAAAAAATTTAAAAAGATTTAAACTTTATAACTAAAAACTATTAGATCTAAGTCCACCCGAAGCTAAATTGCCTACAACGAAGAATAGACGTGAATCGGGTATGTTTAAGGACTAGATCTAAATGAACAACCTATTAAATAGCTTATTGTTCAAGAATTAATAATAAAAAAATGCAAACTTTATATAAAAATTAATGAAACTAACTAGATCTAAGTAATAAAAGCTACTAAATAAAGAAAAGTGCTCTCAAACTTAAGAGATGTCAAAGCTTATTTGAAAAATAAGCCGAGCTTAATAAGCTCATGCATCTCTTTTGGTGCTTGAATTGAGCTAGAGGGTAAATAAAAGAAGATGATTAAAGAAGTAGAATAAGCTAAAAGGAATAAGCTAAATAGATAATATAAACTTCATTGATTAATAAAAAAGTTGGTTACAAAATAAGCACATAAAAAAAAGATAGTTGAAAAATAAATTACTACAATACAACTTAAAAATGAACTAAATCTAAATACTACTCTAAATAAAGGAACTGGTACAATAAAAAAAAGTGTGTGTGAATTAATGTGTGAAGAAAATTTAATGCTTGAATTCCTCCATTTTTTTTCGATCAGGTGCTTAAATAGCAAATCATACACGCTCCCATTCATTGAATCTGGACATCTATTTCAACAAACAGGCCACGTGGCGCGAGCTGGTTGGAGGAATATTTGTAGTGGGGCGCCTGGTGAATTAATTTTGGTAAGATCATGTTTCTTTACTTCCAAAGTGAGGCATGATTCAATTTTTATCAAATGAAGTGGGGCTCACCACTACTAGACATGGATTTTATTTTAAGTTTGGCCTCACTTGTCAATTTACACCCCTGGCTTCACTTTTAGTCCCTGTCTTCTTTAAACTTCATATGAATTAAACACATTTGGTCCCTCATCGTTCTTTATGTTTAATTCATTGGTCCTTAAAATAAATAATCTTTAAATTTATCTTCTTTTGCCTCGATGCTCCTAATAAAATTATCGATAGACTCGTAACTTCGTACTCTTTCCAATCTCGTGCTCGTTTTTGTCCATTTTCTCAATATCCGTACCTGAACATGCATAAACACAAAAACAACATATATTTGGCATATTTGGTTAGTTTCTGGTCTTTTTGGTCCATTTTATCGAGTAAAAGATATGTGTAATTTAACACATATCAAAATCCCCCAGACTAAGGTATTGCTGTGTCCTCACACAATGTTATCAACTCACGCTTTTGAAACCAAAAATTTCCAACCTCTTTTTACTAACTTTGAAAAGTGGCAAAATATTCAAAAGAGATTAAGAAATCAAAAGTTTTAAAAACGCCCCTTTATTTATTTATTTATTCACATTTATTCTATTTTTGTATTTTTCTCTTTTTCATGTGACGGTATGTTGACTTTCATTATTTCACAATAACTTTTAGGATCACTGAGTAGGAAACACGACTCATAAAGAAGTGTCCATACGGATAAAATTCATCGTTCCTGATTTTTTCACGAGTCCCCAAACTAAGCTTAAAAACGAAATCATTGTTATTTACAAGTTAGATTGTCAACACTACTCATAAAAGCTAATTGTGTATTACCCAAATTCCTATTTTCCTCTATTTATTTTATTTTTGGTGAGTAATGAATTTCTTCATATTCTTGTTTCGATAATTTTTTTAATCCGATAAAAGTACTAAGTTTAGACGCTAAGTAGTTTAAAATCCTTCCCTCAAGAACCGTTGCATAAAAAATATGAAGTTCACATCAAGGTGATTTAAAATGGGGCTTATTATTCTATTTTTATATATATATTTTAATCCTAAATATTAAAATAAAATTTTCGAAAAAGGAAATTTTTTTTTTTTGACTTTTTATGTATTTTTTATGAATTAAAAACTAAAATAAAAGATTTAAATGATTTAAAAATAATAAAAGACTTAGGAAAAATCTGGAAAATTATGAGTAAATCTAAAATTAAGTTTTCTACCTAGGAAAAATAAAATCAGAACTACACTAAACACTAATAAGCAGAATGATGGAAATAAGCAGTAGGGAATAAGCACAAAAATAAGCAAAACAGTTCTACAAATAATCTAATGATCAAATACTGTCAATAACACTAAATGAGACTTAAATCAACTGAAAAATCACAAATAAGCACTATGTAATAAGCAGAAGAGCATATGGAACAGTTGACAAGTAAAGATAATAGCAGTGATTAAGTGGCCAAATTGCAGCTGAAATATAAGCTAATAAAAAGCTCAATTGGGGAATCCAAAGGTAGAAGCTAAAAGCTCATATGTCAGACTACTTAAATTCCAAAAAGGCCCAAATTCTAATCACTATTGCTACCCTAATTAAGCTCATAAACAGATGGTGTTGGAAACTGAAAATGTGCAGGCTCAGAACAGGTTTAATTGCTGATTTTGCAGACTTGTTTTAAGCTGTCTAATAAGCTGAAAACTTAAATACCAGATTATGAACTTAAAACTTGCTATTCAAACTGACTATAAACCAAAAATGAGGTCCTAAGCTTGACTGGTTAAGCTACAAATGCACCTAGATCAGCAGCCTATTGCTGTGTCTGCATAAAAATGTTCTGTGACAGCAGTGGGCCAAATTTGGTCAAAACTTTTGCAAACATTCATGAAACTAAACCATGACTTGTGTGATCATTAAACACATTGAGATACACTTAATTACCTCAAAAAGAAAACACAAATTTCAGGCTGAGCTTGTGAAGAGCTTATAAGGCAGTTGAGTTACAAAATTTGCATTCAAAAATGCTAAACCTCAAATTTGATCAAAGCAACTTATAATCTACCAATAACAACTTGATACTACTGATTTAAGCTTGATCTAAATATCTCAAAAGGCAAAGCTACAGTACCAAGCTATAATACTCCTAACAGATACTATTCCAAACACCCTTTAATAAACTGAAAATGCTATTTTAACACTATAACTAACTGATTTAAGCTAAATTATCAACTATTCTATGATCATCTAAATTACTTATCACCTAAAAAACAGAAATCATCAACAAATAGGCAGTAATATAAGCTGAAATAAGAATTATGCAATTAAAGGAGATTTTGAGTGAAACTTACAAACTACCCCTCAGCTTGAACAGAGGGATTTTCCAATGTAGCCTATCTTTAGATCGGCCAAATACATCCAAATCTTATTTGATCTATCAGAATAATCCTCAGCATCATGTTCTTATTATGACAGTTGACTTTTTCTTTGACTTTTTGATTTTTGTGTAGCAAAAACAGAATTGAACTCAACAAAAGCTTACAATAAGCTATCTAGCTTATATAAACTTATACTTACTCAGAAAACAGCTTTATGAAGCTGGGATTTATAATATTTTTATATTTTTTTTTTTGAATTTTCTTTGTATTTTTTGAATTTTCAAAATAAATGAACAAAGTATAAGAATAAAAATGAATAAGCTAAGTTTTCCTTTATATAAGCTACTTGCCAAATATAATCAATTGAAATCAAAGTACTAATTCAGAATAAGCAGAATCAAAGTAGGAACAAAATTAAACTTTCATTAGTAGAATTTTTTAAAAATTACAAGAGAAATTTAAAAAAACATAAATCATAAACTAAATTTGACAGAGTAACAACTATCTAAAAAAAACTTCATTACAATGAATGGGAAGCATCTATTTATAGTCGAGCCCTCTGCTTCCAGGTCATCAATCCGCGTGAATATGTGCTACTTTGATTCCATCTCAACCCTCAGATCACCCTTGGATGCCACTCAATCAACCTTAGCCGTTTGATCAATTTTCATGAGGTGTCACGTCCAATGATATGCTGCCACGTTGCCCAAGCGTGTGTTTCTATGCTTCTCTGACATCTGACACCCAATGATTGGACAAATATACCCTTAATTTCAGTAATTGTTGTACGGGGTAAAACTAGGGTTCTAGGCACAGTGTTTTTATCTGGGTAAATATGAATTGGGGGGCGGGATTTGTTTTTATTTATTTTTATTTGTTTGACCAGTGTTATAAGGGTTGACCGTGGGTTAGTAGCTTTTGACCGAGTATATGGGTGTAGATCGGGTTTGGATGTGGGCTAGGGTTATGGGCTTGTGGGTGGATTGGGTTTGGGCTTTGTTTATTTATTTAATGGATTAGGTTGGTGAAAATGGGTTGTAGTTTGTTTAGGATTAGGATTTGTGGTTTAAAAATTATAGGGACCAATTGTGTAATTGCTGAATTTTCAGGGACTGGTTTTGCCAATTCTCCAAAATAAATCCAAGGGTCATTCTTGTCATTTGGTGAGACTCTGAGGGTTGACTTGGACTTTTGAGCATAAAATTCATTCCCGGCATTGGCTTTTGACCTTTTCCAAATCTCGTGCTCGTTTTTCCGGATTTTGCTTGATTTTGTCCCTATTTCATGATATCAGTACCTGCATAGAAACAAACACAAAAACACGAGATATTTGGCATAATTGGTTAGTTTTTGGTTGTTTTGGTCTTAATTTGGAAAATAAAAGGTATGTGAATAAGCACATACCAAAATCCCCCAGACTAAGCTATTGCAATATCCTCATGCAATGTTATAAAAACACGTTTTTTAAACCGAAAATTTCCAATCTCTTTTTACTAACTTTGAGAAGTAGCAAAATTTTCAAAAGAGATTAAGAAATCTTAAGTTCTAAAAACTCCCCGATTTTCCTTTTATTCTATTTTTGTATTTTTCTCATTATTCATGTGACGGCTTTGTTGACCATCATTATTTATCAATAACTCTGAGGATCGTGTTTTGGTTAACATATTGTGAATCGGGAGGCCTTGGATGATGAAACATCATCATCTTCATGGTTAGAGTTAGAGAGAGAAAATAAAGAAAAGTAAAGAGGAAACCTTGTTTTATTAAAGATAGTGAAAGGTGAAAATAACACACACAAGCTTCAACCCTCCTAGTGAAGTCTAGGAGGTGTATTTATAGAGCCAAAACACATGACTTTACAATATTGACGGTTCTAGTCCATGTGTTTGTGGCAAATAAGATAACTAATGTAATCACAAATATGTTGTCACATTTTGGTGCGAGAAGCATACCCAACAATCTTCCCCCAATGTGGCAACATATGGGATTACTTACATCATATCCTACAAGTAAAAATATAAATAAAGAAAGGTCTTCATAAGCTCTTCATGTGCTGAGGATGATTACAGTTGACGCTCTTTGTCTTTATCTTGTACCTCGGCTTGAGAACTTTTCTTTACTCGTAGTCACATGATGTAATATACATGAACTGGATTAACTTCCCCCCAATTCATGCTGCATGTCTTTAACGGCTTCTTCGTACACTTCCTTTTGGCGAAGTTTCTGAATCAGCTTCCCCCCAAACTGACAACCGTCTTCAGCAGATTCGAAACTTTGATGTAGTTAACACGTCTTCTAACTTTTGAAGGTTGAAAGTACGCAGCGGAATTTGTAGATGACATCGTAAACCACACCACGCAAATCTGACTAGTACTAAGTAACGATTATGCTCAATGCGGAAGTCCCGTTCGGGGGTAACATGCGAGAAATTTAGCAAGATCTTCTCACATAAGTAGGCTACTTTGCACATCACAACCTGCGAAAGTTGAAACGAGTACACCAAAATCACAAAACTGAACCACTGATCATCTCTGCGGACGTCTTCCGGTAGTAATAACGTTGTAAGCTCGATCACGTGAGTCTGTTATGCGTCCCTGATGTGCACATTTCTTCCCCCTGAATGCAGATCCATCTGGAAAAAGAGTCTTTTCGCAAAGAATGCAAGAAAAGTCAAAGTACATCTACTCTCTCTTCCCCCACGATGTCTTCGCGGAATCGGAAGCATACACACTATGGTTACGATGGAAACGGAGGCAGCGTACACCCTGTATGTCCAATTTGTCGAAGATGTGTGAAGTATAAAAGATAGCCCGTGAGAATCAATTGCTGATAAAATCTCTACTCTTCTATACTCTTCTCATCTAACACTTTACCGACCCCATTATCATTCTGACGGCTTTTTGTAGTGACCACTGATGGAGAAAACCCAGTATTACAAACTTGAGACTGAAGTAAAATAACCCGAACTTGTGACTTAAGCTTGCACTATTGTCTGACTAAGTACCTATACTGAGCACTACAACGTAACTCCTTTAAGCATAGGTCGTTTCATATACCCATCCAACCATCCTTTACTGTATATGAACTCATCTTGAATCATCCACATCTTTGTGTGACACTTGAGCACTACAACGTAACTCCTTTAAAGTGATAGCTATACTCTGTGAGCACAACAACGTAACTCCTTACATCAGGTATAACTAGATAACTCAAGTCTTAATCATTTTGAAGATTGTAAGCTCGAACAAGGATCTCGAAGAATCATGCATCCAACCAACCCCGATATCTTCAAGATACTAAGTACACGCACCCGTGATATCCCACTTCAACCTCAAATAAATAATAAAGAATTAACCCCGTAGTCACATCTTGCGGTTCAATACTCAACACTAGCCTTTTGACGGTTTAAGTGAACTATGATAATGGTTTTATCCCGATCTTGTCAAAAATCGTATCCCCGTGAAAATTTATAACTTTGTCCTATGAAAATTAAAAATTGTATCCAAAACAAAATTCGGATGACAATTGTGGTTGTTATTTAGGCGTTTGTAATACTTGTTCATTGCAACTGAAACAAACATGCATAAGCCCAGCCCACAATTTAATCAAAACATAGCTCAGTCCATTACATAAACCCAGTCCGAATCAAACTCATTAAATCATTAGTCAACTGAAACCGGGCCCAATGTGAGGAAGACATAAGCCCGATCCAACATCCCATTTACCCTAATTATTTCGGATATTTAAAGACACAACACACCTTAATATTTCCGCCCCCTTATACATCTATATCTCCTATCACAATCAAACTAACTTAATCAAACCCTTAATCCAAAATCATCCGTCCCTCATCTCAACACTCTCACCAAACATTCAAAATAAAACACAGGCACCACACAACTGTCTCTTACACAAACAATAACCATAACCTTTAACTACTCATGTTATTCGAATCGAACGAAGACCTTGGCACAAGATCTTTTCCATTAACGTCTCAGGTAGGTACTATTGTTATGTTTGTCATTGAATCGAACAAAAGAAGTGAGTGTAACCCGATTGTTACATTTCAGTTCTTGTGAGTTCGGATAATTATTGAAGCTATGCTTCATAAATTAGATCAATGATGGTGTTTGTTCAAGCACCAAAGATCTTAAAAGATCTGTGATAGTGTTAGAACTAAACTGAGATCTTCAGTTGTTAATAAATTTGTTGTAAGTTTAATGTTCGATGCGTGTTTGTATCTTGGTTTAGATATTGTGTAGATGGGATTGAAAGTAGGATGAAAGTGGATTGGAGTTGTGATTCGAATCATGTTTAGGCAGTGATTGGTGTCATTGATAGAGATGAGGTATATGATAGAGTGGTTTCTGGTCTTGGTCCTTTTTGAGAGTCGTCTGCTTCATCTTATGTCTTCTTCTTTTGGAAAAAAAAATTTGACCCGTTGACCGGTTTGACCCCAACTGCGATAAGTAGTCGTTTTGTCACAACTGCGATAAAATGGTCTTGTCACAACTGCGATAAAAGTTGTCACAACTGCGATAATAACGCGACTGCGATAACAACGCAACTGCGATAATAACGCAACTGCGATACCAACGCAACTGCGATAAAATTATCGAATTTCTTATACAAGAAATCGAATCCAGATAGATGAGGGTTTTATCGCATTTGCTTTACAAGCAACTGCGATAAATAAGGGTTTTGACTTTTTGACCAAGAAATCCGGCGAGATTCCGGCCAAAATTTTCCGACTATATTTTCCGACCACCTTTTGCAACCCAGATCTGACCAATTTATCCAACCAGCATGCGACAACATAATAACCATTAACCATAAATCTTCACGGGTTAAAAGTAACAGTCCCAAAAAAAAAAAATGACGAGGATGTATAAGGACTGAAACAGGACCAGATTCAGACAAGTAACAACACATAATCTTCACGGGATATCCAAGACAGTCATAACAACAACTGATAAAAGATGTATTCGGGACTGATAAAGGACAAAATTTTGATACACTAAACTATTGAGAAACTGTTTTTAGTACTATTTTACTAGACAATAATAACCAGTAAAATCAGTAGTGCAACAGTTAAAGAAAACAGTTTAGATCCACAAAAAAATATACGATTTTGACAAAATAACAACACACAAATCAACCAAAACTAATACCGTGGCTTCCGATACCAATTGATGGATCGTGTTTTGGTTGATTTATTGTGACTCAGGAGGCCTTGGATGATGAAAGAACATCATCTTCATGGTTAGAGTTAGAGAGAGAAAGTGGAAAAGAATAAAGAGGAAAACTTGATGATTTTATTGATAATAGGAAAATGTAAAAACACACACAAGCTTCAACCCTCCTAGTGAAGTCTAGGAGGTGTATTTATAGAGCCAAAACACATGACTTTACAATATTGACGGTTCTAGTCCATGTGTTTGTGGCAAATAAGATAACTAATGTAATCACAAATATGTTGTCACATTTTGGTGCGAGAAGCATACCCAACAATAACTCTTAGGATCTTCGAGTAGGAAACACGACTAAAAAAGAAGTGACCATACGGATAAAATTCGTCGTTCCTGATTTTTCACGAGTCCCCAAACTAAGCGTAAAAAAGAAATCATTGTCTATTTATAAGTTAGATGCCAACACTACCCATAGAAGTTACTTGTGTAATTACCTGTTGCTCCCATTTTTCTAATTTGCCTCTATTTATTTTATTTTTGGTGAGAAGTGAATTTCTTCATACTCTCGTTTCGATAAGTTTTAGTCCGATAAAGATACTAAATTAAGACGCTAAGTAGTTTTCAATCTTCTCTCGAGAACCGTTGCTTTGAAAATGAGGTCCACATCAAGGCTTTTATTTATATTTTTAACTTTTTCTATTTTTCTTTCATCACTATTTTTTTTTCATCATTTTTTTTTTATCACTAACTTTTCACTTGCGTACCCTAAACGACGGAACTTCACGGTTTAATTCCAAGACCTTACACTTTCCGGCATAAAGGATCCAAGGGCCGTTACAACGGAGAGTTCCAAGACCTTAACGCCTTTCAGAATTAAGGGTCCAAGGGCCGTTACAACGGAGAGTTCCAAGACCTTAACGCCTTTCAGAATTAAGGGTCCAAGGGCCGGTGCAAGAGGGTAGCCAAGACCTAAACGCCTTCCGGAAATAAGGATCCAAGGCCCAATCTCGAATCCGTGGCTTAGAGCACTTAACTTATTATTATTAAACGTATTGATTAAGGAACCTTGATGTGTACCCAATTTTTAAAACAAGGATTCTTTTTAAGAAGACCAAGAACTAATCATCGGCAAAACCTAACATCTTTAATTATTCTTACAATTATATGTGGTGAAATAATTTTGTGGGAACAAAAGGCCATAAGTAACTTTGATGAGCTCTAAAGAGAACAAACTACTCCACGTTTAGCAATCTAACTTATAAATGACTCTATCATTTCTCGTTCTTCGCAAATTTAAAATCTTAAATAATAAGATCCGCGAATGCTTAGCCAAATGGTTAAGGAGACAAGCTAGGGCTCAACACGCCCGGTCAAGTCAGAATTTTATTCCTACTCTCACCAGCGGAAAATCAACAATGTGTCAAAACACTTTTTTTTTTTTTTTTTTTTTTTTTTTTTTTTTTTTTTTTTTTTTTGCAAAATTTTTAAATTTTCTCATTTTTTGAATTTTGGTGGAAAAACGGGATTGCTAGAGTAAACGACAAAAATGCAAGGCAAAAATCAAATCGAAAGATGACCCCCCCCCAGACTAAAACAAAACATTGTCCTCAATGTTTTAAAGGGCAAGGGTTATCCTAACAAATCTAAGGCCATTTATGAATTATGCCAAATAGATAAGGTTAGTCGATAAGATTAAGGATACCGGATTTCCTGAGACTTGAGTGATAGACAAAACCATGAGCACGAGAGTCTTCCGATATCGGGCAAATCCTGCACAAGACAACAAACACAAAACACAAGAAATACAAGAGATGGAATTCTTCACGTCACACATTAGCACACAAATACAAAATACACGGATAAGCATGGGTTGCCTCCCACGAAGCGCTTGTTTATGATCAAGTCGTTAGCTTGACTCGCCCCGAATTCATTTGTTCTTGGGGGAGCAAATGGAAGAGAAAATCTCCATCAGACTTTGATTCAATATGTTTGGATAGACATTGAAGTACTTGAAAGTTCCACTCCGATGAGATACACCCGGCTTAAAATAGAAATTATAAGTGGTGATTCCGGGGTCAAAGATGGTATCCTCACTCCCGAACGAGTGAAGAAGAGGAGAAATCACATTATATGTGATTAAGGGAGAAAGGTTTCTGATATTAATTGGGAGAAACTCTCCATAATTATCAAGTTTGTCGTTTAAGCTCTTAAGGTCATGATCTAAAAGCACCTCAGGAGGGAGATTAAGGATTGTGTCTTTAATAAGCAATTGCTCACTATAGATCACGTCTCCCTCCAAGTCCTTAGAGTAATCATACTCTGGTGGAGATATGATGTGAGAGAGTTCATCGGCAAACTCCCCCAGACTAGAGCCACAATTAGTTGACGGATCATGACTTAGCAAAAATTCCAATTCTATCAGATCTGATTTAAAATCAAAATTTTTATCATCATCCCCTGGTGGGATGAGATAAAAGTGAGCGAGTTCATCGGCGAACTCCTCAAGAAGAGAATCACTGTTATGAAGTACGTCTTTGAGCGTGGGCTCTGGAAGGATATACGGAGGTGGGACATGTGCTACACTGGGTATGCTAAAAGTTTGCACCTCGTCCATTAATGTCTCCGTATCTGACTCATCACTTAGCAATTCCTCAAGCAAAAGAATATCTCCCTCAGGATCAAGATAAGTATCATCAATTTCTGGTGAAATTGAATCATCAAGAGCAAGAAAAGCGTCAGTCTCTTTCAAGAGAAGATCATAATCCTCGAAGGAGGTGAGAGATGCGATAACAGAATCAAAAGAGGTAGTGGGATTGCCACTCAGCGAAAGAATTGATTTTTGATCGTCTTCTTCTACTAAAGGTTCATCCTCATCACTCTCATCCTCGTTATGACTATCAAAAATTTGATTGTCTGAATTTAGAGTAAATTCAGAGTTAAAAGGATGTGTGATAGTCATATCGGATGTTTGAGAAGTAGAATCAGGAAGATTGAAAAGTTCCTCGGATACCCTTGGGATTGGAACAAGGTCGTCAATTTCCTTAAGAGGATTGATTTCGATTTCCTTGTCCCCCATTAAAAAGGTATCTGAAGGGTCCTCATCTGATTTCTCTTCATCAAAAGAATCATCCTCATCACTTTCATCGGAGTATGAAAGGTGGATAGTGTTAGGATGACCTGGTCCTTGCTGGCAATATTGATTTATATAACTTTTGTGATTGCCAAGGACCCCAATTTGTGCAATCTCAGCGGGAATGTAATCGGAATAATGATCACTCAAAACAGTGGTAGAGTCATAAAGGGCTCCAGCATCCCGCTGATAGTGATGTGGTGTCATATTCTCGATTAAATCATAAGCTTCTTGAGGAGTTTTTCGCATGAGATTGCCTCCGGCAGCCAACATGATTTTGTCTCGATCAATCGGAGTTATGCCACTATAAAAGGTTAGGATTTGATCAAGAAGCAAAATTTTGTGATCAGGACATTTCGGTAACAAAGATTTGAATCGTTCCCAAGCTTCAAATACTGACTCAATGGGCAATTGCCGAAAATTCAGAATGTCTTTCCTAAGCTGCACCGTTTTAGAATGTGGAAAGTATTTTGAAATAAACTTAACAAACATCTCTTCCCAAGTATGAATCGAGTGGGTTCTAAGAGTATAAAACCAAGATTCAGCGTGGTGGGATAAAGAGAATGGAAAAAGATTCAAACGAATGTTATCTTGAGAAACTCCTTTATGTTTCATGGATTGAGTGATAGATATGAACTTGTTTAGGTGCTCGTTTGCATCCTCATCTCGAAATCCGTGAAATTGGCAATTTTGCAGGATCAGTCGAACCATATGATTTTTCAATTTGAAATTGGTTCCCGAAACTGATATAGGAGTGATCGGTCCTCCTCTACCGACCAGTGTTGGACGATAGAAATCCTCCATGGTCCGAGGATCATGGGGATTATATGGTGGAAAATCGATCATTGTGGAGAATTAAACAATGAAAGGGTAAAAAGATAAAATTAAACATTTAAGAGGAATAAGAAGAATATTTTTGGATTTTTAAAATTGAAAAACAAACTAAGATAGAAAAATAAAATTTAAAAAGGAAAATATTTTTGGGTTTTTGTATTTAAGCAACATTGGAAAACACAAAGGAAGATAAATTTGAAAAGAAAATCTTTTTGGGTTTTTAAGAAAATATTTGAAAAACAATATTTTTGTTAATCGATTCGTTAACTGACATTCGTTTCTCTAGAGATTACTCGCAGAGTGGCGGAGAAGCAAATGTCCGCTCGAAAGCTGATTAAAAACCCGCCTCTTTCGGTTTGTCAATTTAATGTCAAACCATCCTTAAACCACTTGTATAGGTTGTAATTTCAAGATAATCCGAAAACAATTAACTTACGATTTGTTTTGTTGATTTTTTTTTTTTTTTTTTTATTTTTATTTTTTGGTATTGTAAACACTTTAGGAAAAGTGTTAGTGGTAATTTTTATGATTTATTATTATTATTATTATTATTATTATTATTATTATTATTATTATTATTATTATTATTATTATTATTATTATTATTATTATTATTATTATTATAACCATCACTTTATTAAAAACTCATAGAATTTACAAGAAATTGGTGGGAAGCCGAGAAACCAACTGGGCCCCCACACCTCTAGCAATAGCAAAACCAATTCTATTAAAAATATGAACCGCAGCACGCGCCCCAATGTCTTGAGTAATAGAGAATTATTATTATTATTATTATTATTATTATTATTATTATTATTATTATTATTTTATTATTATTATTATTATTATTATTATTATTATTATTATTATTTTATTATTATTTTTTTTTGGTTTATTGATAATATTCACAAAAAGAATGAAAACTTCACAAGGAAGGGTTTTCAAAACACGAATCGACAAACGAGATTTAAAAAATTCGCTTCAACCTTCCCCGGCAGCGGCGCCAAAAATTGGTCGGTTGTGACCAACGTATAAATATGTCCAAGGAATACAAGGCAAGTTGTAATCCCGGGTCGTTATCCCCAACGAAGGATTGAATGGAATTTCGTGAATTCAAGTCGTGATTGTGTGATGAATAGTAAAAAAGGATATGTTGGATTTTTACGCTAAAATATGTGAACATAAAATAAAGACAAGTAATAAAGCAATTAGAACAAATAGGCAAAGATCAACTATCTTAAAAACGTAAAGGGAAACTAAAAATGCACTTAAACCGGGAAATCCCGAGCCTAAAACGTCAAAACGAAGAAAACTAATCCTAGAAATATATGATAACAACTAAATTATGCTAATAAAAAATAATACTAAAACTAGTAGTAAGTAAATTATCTAAAGTTAACGATAACAACTAAAAATGATAAACTAGATTATACTAAGCAAGCAAACAAGAAATATATGATAAAAATATAAACTTGTTAAGCAAAGAAAACAAACACGTAGCAAATATTTCCATAAATATTATTATACTAAAATTAATAACTACTGAAGATTTAAAAAGCAAAGAAAGTAGAACCCGGATGAAGAAACGAGAGGAATAAAATCACCCGATCTAATAAGCACAAATTAACACAAAAGTCTACAACTTTATTAATCTTATCCACTAAATAGTAAGTAAAGTTTAAAACTTTATTTACTAAAAAGCTTAAAAATTACTAAAGTTTCAAACTTTATGTATTAAAAAAATACTTAAAGACCCTTAAGCTCCGGCCTTAGCGGTAGAGATGATGAGAAACAAAGAAAAATACAAACTTTATCAAAGGTTAGTGAATAATAATAAGCACTGCTACTAAATTTAAAAAGTGATCTAAAATAATTTAAAAAGATTTAAACTTTATAACTAAAAACTATTAGATCTAAGTCCACCCGAAGCTAAGTTGCCTACTACGAAGAATAGACGCGAATCGGGTATGTTTAAGGACTAGATCTAAATGAACAAGCTATTAAATAGCTTATTGTTCAAGAATTAATAATAAAAAAATGCAAACTTTATATAAAAATTAATGAAACTAACTAGATCTAAGTAATAAAAGCTACTAAATAAAGAAAAGTGCTCTCAAACTTAAGAGATGTCAAAGCTTATTTGAAAAATAAGCCGAGCTTAATAAGCTCATGCATCTCTTTTGGTTCTTGAATTGAACTAGAGGGTAAATAAAAGAAGATGATTAAAGAAGTAGAATAAGCTAAAAGGAATAAGTTAAATAGACAACATAAACTTCATTGATTAATAAAAAAGTTGGTTACAAAATAAGCACATAAAAAAAAGATAGTTGAAAAATAAATTAGTACAATACAACTTAAAAATGAACTAAATATAAATACTACTCTAAATAAAGGAACTGGTACAATAAAAAAAAGTGTGTGTGAATTAATGTGTGAAGAAAATTTAATGCTTGAATTCCTCCATTTTTTTTGATCAGGTGCTTAAATAGCAAATCATACACGCTCCCATTCATTGAATCTGGGCATCTATTTCAACAAACAGGCCACGTGGCGCGAGCTGGTTGGAGGAATATTTGTAGTGGGGCGCCTGGTGAATTAATTTTGGTAAGATCATGTTTCTTTACTTCCAAAGTGAGGCATGATTCAATTTTTATCAAATGAAGTGGGGCTCACCACTACTAGACATGGATTTTATTTTAAGTTTGGCCTCACTTGTCAATTTACACCCCTGGCTTCACTTTTAGTCCCTGTCTTCTTTAAACTTCATATGAATTAAACACATTTGGTCACTCATCGTTCTTTATGTTTAATTCATTGGTCCTTAAAATAAATAATCTTTAAATTTATCTTCTTTTGCCTCGATGCTCCTAATAAAATTATCGATAGACTCATAACTTCGTACTCTTTCCAATCTCGTGCTCGTTTTTCTCCATTTTCTCAATATCCGTACCTGAACATGCATAAACACAAAAACAACATATATTTGGCATATTTGGTTAGTTTTTGGTATTTTTGGTCCATTTTATCGAGTAAAAGATATGTGTAATTTAACACATATCAAAATCCCCCAGACTAAGGTATTGCTGTGTCCTCACACAATGTTATCAACTCACGCTTTTGAAACCAAAAATTTCCAACATCTTTTTACTAACTTTGAAAAGTAGCAAAATATTCAAAAGAGATTAAGAAATCAAAAGTTTTAAAAACGCCCCTTTATTTATTTATTTATTCACATTTATTCTATTTTTGTATTTTTCTCTTTTTCATGTGACGGTATGTTGACTTTCATTATTTCACAATAACTTTTAGGATCACTGAGTAGGAAACACGACTCATAAAGTAGTGTCCATACGGATAAAATTCATCGTTCCTGATTTTTCACGAGTCCCCAAACTAAGCTTAAAAATGAAATCATTGTTATTTACAAGTTAGATTGTCAACACTACTCATAAAAGCTAATTGTGTATTACCCAAATTCCTATTTTCCTCTATTTATTTTATTTTTGGTGAGTAATGAATTTCTTCATATTCTCGTTTCGATAATTTTTTTAATCCGATAAAAGTACTAAGTTTAGACGCTAAGTAGTTTAAAATCCTTCCCTCAAGAACCGTTGCATAAAAAATATGAAGTTCACATCAAGGTGATTTAAAATGGGGCTTATTATTCTATTTTTATATTTTTGACTTTTGCAATATATATATATATAACAGGAGGTGTTATATATATATATATATATATATATATATATATATATATATATATATATATATATATATTTTAAACCTAACTTTTTATTGAAGTTGTGTACCATAAACATGGACTTCACGGGAAGTTCCAAGACCTTAAACCTTCCGAATAAAGGATCAGGGGTCATTACAGCGGAGTTCCTAGACCTTAACGCCTTTCAAAATTAAGGGTCCAAGGGCCGGTGTAAGAGGGTAGCCAAGACCTAAATACCTTCTGGAAATAAGAATCCAAGGACCGATCTCTAATCCGCAGCTTATAGCACATAAATTTAAGTTTTATTTTTTTATATTTATTTTTGGTGCCAACATTCCAAATCCCGTGTATCATAAACTAAACGGAACTTTACGGAGAATTCCAAGAATCTAGACATTCCTGAAATGAGGATCCAAGGTTGTTAGATCAAGACCTCACACATTCCTGAATTAGAGATCCAAGGGCCGCTTTATGGACCGTCGCTTATGTCACACGACACTTGTAGTAACCTTGATGTGTACCCAACTTTTATAAGCAATAATTTTCTTAAGAAGACAAAAACTAATCATCGCCAAAATCTAACACCCTTAATTAATCCTAAGATTCTATTTTTAAGGTGTGCAAGCTTATATGAACAAGAAGCCACAATTAACTTTGATGAGCTCTAAAGAGAACCAACTACTCTACGTTTAGCAATCTAACTTATAAATGACTCTATCATTTCTCGTTCTTCGCAAATTTAAAATCTATCATTTTTCGGTCAGGCATCGGCTACTGCTTGTGATACTTGTAGGAGGTTTCATCTTGGGAAGCCTTGTTATAAGTCTTCTGGTGCTTGCTTTAATTGTGGTCAGATGGGACATATGGCTAGAGATTGTCATAAGCCGTTTGGTAACAACAACAGGGGTAATGGGAATGACCGACAGCCAGCTACTAAAGGTCGAGTGTACTGTTTGACTAGAGATCAAGCTGCTAGTGCCTCAGGTATCGTTTCAGGCACTCTTTATTTATATGATCGTACGGTATTTGTTTTATTTGATACTGGTGCTACACATTCGGTGATTTCTACTTCATTTGCCAAACATATTAATATACCCGCAACACCATTAAAATATGCCCTATCTATTTCGACTCCTATGAAGAATCATGTGATTATAGATCACGAATTTCTAAAATGTCCTCTACGTTTTACCCATAAGATCCGTTATGCTAATTTGCTTCCGTTGGACATGTATGATTTTGATATTATTATGGGTATGGACTGGTTGTCCGAGCATTGGGCGACTATCGACTGTCATACCAGACGAGTTATATTTGGTGATCTAAGTGCTTCTGAATTTGTTTACCATGGTTCCCAACCTGGTAAGTCTGTTAAGATAATTTTGGCTATGAAAGCTCGTTCATTACTTTCATATGGTTGTGAAGGATTTTTGGCTTCGATTAAAGATACTTCGTTGGATGGTCCTCGTATCGAGAGTCATTCAGTTGTTTGTGATTTTCCTGATGTGTTTCCTGATGAACTTTCGGGTATGCCTCATGCGCGTGAAGTTGAGTTTAGTATTGATTTGATTCTGGGTGCCGAACCCATTTCCAAAGCTCCATATCGTATGGCACCAGTTGAATTGAAAGAACTGAAGGAGCAGCTTCAGGAACTTTTAGAGCGTGGTTTTATTTGTCCGAGTGTCTCTCCGTGGGGTGCTCCTGTATTGTTTGTAAAGAAGAAAGATGGCAGTATGAGGTTATGTATTGATTACCATGAGTTGAATCGTATCAATGTTAGAAACTTTTATCCGCTTCCCCGTATTGACGACTTATTTGATCAGCTTCAGGGAGCAAAATTCTTTTCCAAAATTGATTTGAGGTCCGGCTATCACTAGTTGCGTGTGAAGGAACATGATGTTCCTCAGACCACTTTCCGTACTCGATATGGTCATTATGAGTTCCTCGTCATGCCATTCGGTTTGACTAATGCGCCAGCTGTCTTTATGGATTTGATGAACCGTGTATTCCACGAGTATCTGGATAAATTTGTCATTGTGTTTATCGATGACATTCTGATATATTCTAAGACGAAGATAGAGCACGAGGAGCATCTTCGTATCGTATTGGAGATTCTACGTCAGAAGAAGTTGTATGCTAAGTTTTCTAAATGTGAATTCTGGTTGGAGCAAGTAGCGTTTTTGGGACATGTTGTATCAACTGAAGGGATTAAAATGGATCTGGCAAAGGTTGAGGCTATCACCAAGTGGCCAATACCAACGAATGTGACGGAAGTCAGAAGTTTCTTGGGGCTTGCTGGTTATTACCGGATATTTGTTGCGGGATTCTTACGTTTAGCTTTGCCGTTGACGAAACTGATGCAGAAAGGTGAGAAGTTTGTTTGGACTGAGGAAAGGGAGAAAAGTTTCGAGGAGTTGAAGAAGAGATTAGTTTCTGCACCTATTCTTACTCTTCCTTCGGGTACTGGTGGCTATCAGATTTACAGCGATGCTTCGAAGAAAGGGTTAGTATGTGTTCTTATGCAGCATGGTAAGGTTATCGCCTACGCATCTAGACAGTTGAAACCGTACGAGGAGAATTATCCGACACATGATTTGGAGTTAGCAGTTGTAGTTTTTGCACTAAAGATATGGAGACATTACTTATATGGTGAGACTTATGATATCTTCTCTGATCACAAAAGCCTAAAGTATATCTTCACATAGAAGGAGTTGAATATGAGGCAGAAGCGTTGGTTAGAACTTTTGAAGGACTATGATGCTAATATTCAGTATCACCCGGGTAAGGCGAATGTAGTGGCAGATGCTCTCAGTAGAAAGTCGGAGATTATTGCTAGCCTTAAGATTGAGCCTAGGATACTCAATGATTTGGAACTGATGGAGGTGGAGTTATGTGTACGTGGATATGATGGTTATTGGGCGAGTTTGAAGGTTGAGTATAATCTTATGCTATGAATTAAGGAAGCCCAAAAAGACGATGGTGAGTTGTGGTATATTGTTCAAAACTTGGAAGAAGGAAAGCAGACGGAGTTCTGGGTTGACGATGATGGGATCGTATGGTATGGTGATCGTTTATGTGTTCCTAATGATCCGTCTATTCGAGAAGCTGTGTTACCCGAGGCACACAGTTCTCCTTTTACTATTCATCTAGGTTCTACCTAGATGTATAGGGATTTGAAGCAGCATTTCTAGTGGAATGGCATGAAGCAGGATGTGGCGATGTTTGTGGTTAAGTGTATGACCTTTTAGCAAGTTAATATTGAACATCAGCGTGCTAATGGTCTTCTACAGCCTTTAGATATTCCTACTTGGAAGTGGGATCAGATCTCTATGGATTTTGTTACAGGCTTACCTCGTACTCTCCAGAAGCATGATGCTATTTGGGTTGTTGTTGATCGTTTAACCAAATCCGCTCACTTTCTGCCTATTCGGTTAGTAAGTTGGCCAAAAATTTTCAGCAGGAGATTGTTCGTTTACATGGCACACCGGCATCTATTATATCGGATAGAGATCCTCGGTTTACTTCACATTTCTGGAAGGGTTTGCATAGGGCTTGGGGTACTCGACTCAAGTTTAGTACGACATTTCATCCTCAGACCGACGGGCAGTCGAAACGCACTATTTAGACTTTGGAAGATATGTTGAGATCTTGTGCTCTTGAGTGGTCGGGACATTGGGATGAGTATATGTGTTGGTGGAGTTTGCCTACAATAATAGTTGGCATGCGAGTATTAAAGGGGCTCCTTTCGAGCTGTTATACGGGCGAAAGTGTAGGGCTCCTATCTGTTGGAATGAGGTTGGTGAACGGCTTATTGAAGGTCCCGAATTGATTGAGGTGACTAATGAGAAAGTCGCCATTGCTAAGGAAAAGCTCAAAGAAGCTAGAGCATGACAGAAAAGTTATGCTGATTATCATCGACGTGCCTTGGAATTTAGTCCTGGTGATCGTGTTTTTCTTACGGTTTCTCCTTTTCGTGGTGTTAGGCATTTTGGTATTAAGGGGAAACTTAGTCCGCGCTTCATTGGTCCGTTTGAGATTTTCGACTATGTTGGTGAAGTCTCTTATCGTTTGACACTTCCTCCGCAGCTTGCGCATGTGCATAATGTGTTTCATGTATCTCTCTTGAGGGGATACAACTATCATCCGCTCCATGTTGTTTCTTACCCGTTGGACCAGATTAGGGAAGATTTGTCTTGTATTGAAGAGCCTGAGGCTATTTTGGAGCATCAGGATCGAGTCATGAGAACCAAAACTATTCCATTCGTTGGAAGAATCATCCCGAGAGCGAGGCTACTTGGGAAACCAAAAAATCAATGCAAGCTAGCTATCCACATTTCTTTTCGTGATTCGGTACGTACTCGTTTGATTTTCTTACTTCAAATTTCGAGGACGAAATTTTTCTTTTTAGAAGGGAAGAATTATAATAACCTAAAACAGGGCTTCAGAAATCTGTTACTAACTTGAACCTTGAACCCGAATTTGTAACCTAAGTAAATTTGAGCTATAACATGAGAACTACCAAATACATAAAACCTATAATCTGAGCTATATAGAAATCGACATATGCATGCTATACTAAGAAAATGTCACACCTTTAAAATGTCCATACTTAGGCCAAATTTATTAAAAATATTGTGCACAACATTTGGTCATTAATTATGTCTAGATACATTTAGTTTTAAAATTAAGATATGGTCACTTTGAACTCCTATTTTGCACGGCCTAAAGACCAGCTACTTCATCCTTTATCTATCTTCTATTATAACCGAACTATACACATTCAAAAACACACACTTAAAAACCCTAAACCAACATAAGTGGCGGTAGTTTTTCTTCTTCATTTATTCGAGTAAAAAGGTGGTACAAAGGAGGTGTGCAAGGGCTAAACAAGCTGTGGTGGATCGTGGTATTGTTTGGGGTTCGAGGGTGCTTGTATTGGTTCGACCAGGTTCTGGTTTTGGAGTCTGTTGTTCTTGTTTTCTCTTTTCAAATCGTCCCAAGGTACACCTATGTTTGTTCTTGTTGCTCTCAGCATACACATACTCATAACATATTCATGAATTGTAACCTAAAACTATGTGATCATCGACCTAAAAGAATAAGAATGGAATATTTTATGTTACATGAAATAATAGAATAGGAGTCGCATATATGATGAGATAATGAAGCATGAAATAATGAAATAAATAGAGGTCGATACTGGGTTTAAATTGCCATTCGAATCTGCATATGTATAATCCAAAAACATGGATCTTTAACTCATGAAATAATGAAGAAAATACATGTGTCGATATAGGGTTTAAATGGGCTTTTCGAATCAGTGTGTATGAACTAATGAATCTGGATATTGGACACATGTATTCGATCTCTAATATACAAGATAAGAACCTGGTTGTTGAACGCATGAAATCATGGAATATATATGTATCAATGTGGGGTTTTTAATAGCTATTAGAATCTGATTTCAAGTATGTGTGATTGGACCTAGTGTACGTGAAAACTGGATGTTATACATGTGAAAGAAAATAGAAGATTGCATGCATGTGTGTATAATAATAGGTCAAAGAAAGGGCAGTGAAACCTGGAAATAAGAAGTGTATAAATGAAATAAGATTGCATGACACTTTATGTGGAGGTGTGATTGATCCACGGCGTTCTCTTTTGTTATGATGATATGATTATTTGCGCACATGGCCATTTTGTTATATATATGCATAGTCTAGTACTTGTATATGTATTTTGTTCAGGGGGCGTATGGATGCATGCTAGGAATATGATTTGTTATGGATATTATATGATATGACTTAGTGACTGGTTTGTACGTGCCATGTACCCCATTTCACTTTCGGTACCTGAGAGGTCTCCCCTCCTTGTACACTTATGATATGACAGGATTTTGTGACTAAGCATGTGGTATGCTTTTTCAGCTCGTGGGCATTTCTGTTATGTTTTATCCTGTTCAGTTATATGATGATCATCCTCTGTTGGATTCTATGATTTCATTATGGTTCTTCTGTTGCAGCTATGCTTTGCTTCTATGATTATATGATACTTTGTTCAGCAGTTCCTTTGCTTCTTTTGCTTATTCATTTGATTCAGTTATTTGTTTCCTATATATCTGTTCACTAGGATTTTTAAGCTCAACCGCATTTCTTTTCCATGCGGCAGGTAATAAGTGGGATGTTGGGCATGAGTGATGAGAGTAGGAGCTTAGAAGACCTACCTTGATTAGATTTCCCCATTTGTTTTGGATTACGTTTAGACCTATGCTTTGGATATTTCCTTTCATTTCATTTGATGTTGTTTAGACTTTTGGGACTTTGTAAGTTTGGAAGTCATGATGTTCTTGAATTTACTTTATTTATGAAGTCTTCCGCTTGCGTTTATTTTATATGTTTTGATAGACACCATAATGTGGCATTTTGACCCATGGTCAGGTTGGGGTGTTACAATACTAGACTTAAAATACTCAAACAAATAAATGAGCATTAAAATGATAAACACATAAACTAAGCAATACAAGACATTAGATTAAACAAACGAAAATAACTATCATAGAATATTCATAAACATGGCTAACACCCAAGGGTGTTAGCCCATAATGTATGTAAAAGCACAAAGAGATAATTCAAACAATACACAAATGGAAATCAATAAGAAAACCAAATGATTAAGCCTAATGTGATGATACGGGACCTTCTCTTCTTGTTATCCTAGTTCTTGGGACTGATTTTGGGGCCCAGGAATGGTGAAATTCAGCTGTGGTTGAGAGTGGTGAGTGAAAGATATCAAAAACTCCCGTTTAGGGCTTATATTTATAGTCTTCTGTCAGGGCTGGAATACAGCGCAATCCATAGGGAATACGCCGTAATCTGGATATCTTGATTGCTGATGAAGAAAGCATATTCCAAGCATATTCTGCGTATCTTCTAAAATACGGCGTAAACTAGAGGTGTGTTACGTCGTAACCTTCAAATCTTTGATATACTTGGATGGGGGATACGATCTTTATTACGGCGTATGGCCAGAGTTTCATACGTCGTAATCCTTCTGTAACACCCCCATTTTCACAGATAGCAGCGGAAGCTAAATCTTGGGGTATTACCTCATTGATACACAATCATAATAATAGAAAACGACTCAAAAAGAGACGTTTTTAAAAATAAGTTATCATTCATTTATTCATCAGAGTTTTTATAGAAAAAGAGAGACTTTTGCAAAAAGAGGTCCCAAAGACACGTTTTTGAAATACAAAGATGAATGATAACAGGTTTGGACGTCCTCATGTCCAATGTCACTCCGTGCAGTAAGGCCATAAGTGCTCAGTTACCTAGGATAACATGCTTAAAGCTCAACACAAAGGTTGAGTGAAATTCGTAGGTTTAGTTTGAAATAGTTTGAATACAAGTTCGTGTGGGCATCGAAGCACCCAAAGATAAAGTTATATTATTGCATCTAAGCTCATGACACCCCACGTTAACATGTCCAAGTCCAATGATGGCACTGCAGACCAATCAGTGACTAGACGTAAGGTTAACTTGCCAAGGTTAACCTCTTTGTTCTCAAATATAGTGCTAATTGGTATCCGGTAGGGGCACACCAACGGGAGTTGTCAAACTCCAGATAGAGCTATCCACTATATTCGCGTTCACTCGCAAGTAATTATGGTTCATGAAATTTAAGTTATAGTGGCAAAAGGTAGTACTCGTGCAATAATCAATTAGGAGAAAAATACTTGTATTCGGTTTAAAGCATGTATCCCCCTCACGGGTTTATAAAGCATTTAAAAGTGAGATATAAACTCACGGGATTTAAAAAGTGAGGCTACGAACTCACTGGTATATGTTAAATCACATACCTTTTCTTTATCAAAAACGGACTTAAAAGACCAAAAACTGATCATAAATGCCAAATATATGCTTGTTTTTGTGTTTGTGTATGTACAGGTAAAGGATATAAGAAAATGACAAAAAGAAAGACAAAACGAGCACGAGAATGGAAAGAGTGAGAAGAGCCGAGGCCGGGGATGCGATTCTACATTTTCTATCAGCCAAAAAACCAAAATCTTAAAACCAAATCCTTAATGATAAATCATTCTCACCAATTATCCAAAATCATTTTCACCGTTAGTCCTTAACAGTTTGCATGGTTAGTCCCTATCTAACTAATGTTAATTCTCTTATTAATAAAAATACTAAAGATCCAGTCCACCCTTTAATCTTTAAATCCAAGCCTAGCCCATCTTCATATAACTTGGATCCCCACTTAACCTGAATCCAACCCCAGGTCAAAGCAATAATAAATCTGGGTCAATCACAATAGAAAAAAGGCGGGCAAAGAAATGTACTATTCATCATCTTTTTCCCTTTTACCCCGACCTTTCAGGAATTACCCATCTCACTTAAGTACGATTACCCCTTCTAGAAGGCTGACGAAGCAAAGATGAGCTCATATCTTGTCCACCTTGACAATTCCCAAGCTTATGATTGGTGGATACTATGTGGCAATCGATCCAAGGGCAGTGATTGAAGGAGGATGTCGACATCAGTGATTGAAGGACTGGGATTTGTTGATAGAAACCCTAGAAGCTCCCTGGAACTCCTATAAATAGAGGCCTCTTCACCAAGCTATAGAAGTTTTGTGTAGTCTTTAATTTCAGTCGTTTATTAGCTTATTAGTGCTTATTTTATGTCTTTAATTTCAGCATTGTAATAGTTTTTTCAATATTACTAAATTCAGTTTGCCTTATTGCTTTGTCTCTTTTACTTATGTGTTTAAAATGCTTTTAAGTGGTTGAAATAAGCTATAATAAGCTCTCAATAAGCTCTTAACTTAACTACTGATTAGAACTCAAATAAGCTTCTCCATAGCTTGTTTTGAGCTTCTATTATTAAAGCTTGAATTATACTTTATTGTGTTTAAGCAAATTACCCTAACTTAAGGAGAAATAAGCACTTTGATGATAAGCCAGATTTGGATGGGCTTATTGGACTTTACCAGCTTGTTTTTAACAAGCTGGAGCTTGTAGATCAGCTCTTGGAGCATTTATAAGTCCTTGTTTGAGCAAAGGACCAAGTGAGTTCTATTTGTCTTACTTTTTAAGTCCTAAAACTGCTTATTGCTTATTACTTGTTCTGATTTGCTTATTACTTGTTCTTATTGCTTATTATTGTCTGTTATTGCTATTATTTGCTCATTAGTAGTTGAAATATCATTAGCTTAAGTTTTTTAGTAAAATTCATAAAAATACAAAAATATGTCTTTTTCTTATAACTTAATGATAAGTGCATATTATTAGTTCAAATCTGCTTTTTATAAACTTAAATATCTTATTAGTAAGTTTTTGTTGAAAGATTAGGCAAGTTTTATAGTAAAATCAGGTATAAAAAAAGCAAAACAGTTTTTTAAGGGGTGTTTGGATTTAGGTTTTAAGATCAGTAAAAAAGCTGTGTTCATGAGTTTTGGTCATTTGTCCAATTTGATTTAGCTCTAATTCAATTTCATAAGTTGAATTTGAGTTGTTTCAAGCTTTTCTATATAGATTTGTAGGTTTTAGATAAATTTTCAAGTTTTCAAGGTTTTAAACTATTAGTGGTAGCTTATTTTGAGAAATTAGTGATAAGGTTTTTTGGTTGTAGTTTTTTTAGTCTAAATTAGTGGAAAAAGTTGGTTTACATGTTTTGAGTAAGTATCATATGGCTTAGAGTCCTATTGTTCACTTTTCAGTTCTTTGTTAACAGTTTAAAAAAAAACCAACAAATCAGTTCTGAGTAGGCTTTTTATAAGCTTATTTTCTAAGCTTAGTTTTAATTCAAAGTATGTGATAATCAATTTATAAGTTCTTTAGTTGTTGCTTAATTCTGTTTTATAGTTCTCAGGTTAATACATAGCTTATTTGTAGCTTAGAAAGTGGTACATCAGGACTGCTACTAGTACATCAGTTTCAAACATTGTCTGAACTGCCTTCTTCTCAGCTGATTATTAAGCACTAAATAAGCTCCAATATATCTGAAATTTGGCTGATAAGCTCTATGGTTGTTTATGTTGGGTCCATTCAGTACCCAAGCGTCCTAAAACAAGGATTTGAATACAAATTATCCTAAGTGTTAATATAACCTTGAACGCTCTCAGGTGACTGAGTGAACAGTCACTCAGTGAGTTATCTTTAAGATGCCTATGACGAGTCTAAGAAGAAGGATTCACCATTCAGTGAGGCGGAACTCCCTGAATGGCACCTAAGCCAAAGAAGAAGATAATGGGTTCAGTGAGTGATGACAATAACTCACTAAACCCCTGTCTCCTCAACAACTATGAAGAATGAATAATGAAGACTGAAGACCAAAGACCGAAGAACTTGAAGACTGAAAGAAAGGCGGGACAAGGCGAGAAGGGTTTGAAAAGATAAGGAGAAGTCCTTATCAGGCCAAAGTTAAACTTTTCCTGAAAGGCTTTAGAACAAGAATAGTGTCATCACTGTTACTCAGAAAGCAATATTGTCCTATGCCCAAAATAGGTTCTTGTAACAGCGAAAAAATACATTAGTATTTTGTCCTGATTAGCTTAGGTCATTTTTTGTCTTTTAAGTCACGGGTGCTCTTTTATACTTGTCTATAAATAGGATCATAAGGGAGAAAAGTGGACAAGTTTGTGCAATTAATGCTTAGACATTCGCAAACCACTTTTACTCCCCTAAAGAGCAACCTAGTCCTTGAGATAGCTCAGTGGTTCCTTATAGTTGCCACTTAAGCTTAACTTAAGTTTAGTGAGGAGACAACACCATACTTGTCATTTCAATCCCAAGTGTTTTTTCCGCAAACACTTAGGTATATATTCTTTTGATTAACTTCTAATAAGAATTTAAACGTTGAAAAACTCTTATCTTTATCATTTACGTTTTTACTTATTTTGCTCAGTTAATCAATACATTAATTAGTCATGGAACACGATTAACTTAACTATGTAGTTAATTCTAATTGTGTAAGGGGAACAACAAGTGGTATCAGAGCCAGGTTTATAAAATCTTTCAAAACTAAAGAGTGGTCAAAAGGTTTTTAAAACCAAGATCCTACCATGGCTGATAGTAATGTACCCCAGTTTGTTGACAAAAAGGGAGGAAGCTATTCAGCTGTTGCTCCTAGACTAGAAGCTTGTAAATTTAGCAAGTGGAAAAAGCGTATGCTTTGCTACTTGACTGGTATGGAACCATACTACATCACATGTATCAATGAAGGTCCCTTTGTCCCTAAGACTGCTGAAGGGTTACCTAAACCTGAAGCTCAATGGACTATTGATGAAAGGAGGGTGGTTAACAGAGACCAACCCCTGAAAAGCATCATTATATCATGTCTTCCTGACGATACAATGGATTCAGTCATTAATTGCACAACAGCCAAACAAACTTGGCTTGACTTGGTTCACAGCTTGAAGGTCCCTCAGATACCAAGGAAAATAGGATTATGGACTTGAAACTTGAGTATAACACTTTTAGGTCCAAAGACTCTGAAAGTCTCTCTCAGACCTATACAAGATACAAAAACTTGATAAATGAACTATCAAATGATGGTGTAGTCTTTTCTAAGCATGAAATCAATGTTGGCTTTGTCAACAGTCTCCCTGAGAAGTGGTTAAACTTCTCTCAGGGTCTTAGGAATGCTAATCACATTCAAAATCTTGACTCTGAAAGTCTCTCTCAGACCTATACAAGATACAAAAACTTGATAAATGAACTATCAAATGATGGTGTAGTCTTGTCTAAGCATGAAATCAATGTTGGCTTTGTCAACAGTCTCCCTGAGAAGTGGTTAAACTTCTCTCAGGGTCTTAGGAATGCTAATCACATTCAAAATCTTGAGCTCCCTGAGATCTATGGGAAGTTTGTATATGAGGACAACTTAATCTCAAGGAGATACCCAGACTCAAAGAAAGCTCTTGAGACCAAAAAGGCCCTGACAACCATACCCTTATCTACTGCCTTTTATTCTAATGGTGTTGTGAAGGATTTCTAAGAGAATTTTGATGATGATGCTGATGAGAGAACCAGTGAGGAGTACCTTAATGACTTGCATATTGAATTTCAAGAAAGGGCACTCCTTGCTAACTCTAAACGTTTTATTAAAAGAAATCAGTCAAACTTTTCTAAAGCAAAAGCAAATGAAACCACTGAATGTTTTAAATGTGGAAAAAAGGGTCATTTTGCAAAAAGGCTGTTTTTCTAAAACTACCTCAGAACCCTCATATAAATTCTCTGGTAATAGTTCTTCTTCAGGAACTAGTAAGTTTCAACCAAAAATGCTTCAGTCTTCTCAACATTATCAAAACAAAACTGTTCAAAATTATCAAAAAGACTTTGAAGCCAAGTATAGAAAAGCTAAAGCTAAACTTGCTCTCCTTGAGGCCACTCCCTCAGTATCTCAGGCTGCTCAAACCACTAAAACTGTTCAAACAAAGAACAAGGTACTTGTGGCTGAAGCCTATGACTGGGATGAATAAGAGGTCTCCTCTGATGATGAAGAAGTAAGAGTCAGTGCACTGATGGCACTTTTAGATAATGATCAGCTGGCTGTTGGAAAAAGTCATGCAAAAAATGGAGAATGGGTTAACATCACCATGAAAAAGGTAAATATTTTACTATCTATGGATGATGATTCTGATTGGCAATCTTACTTAAATTACATTAATGTTGATCTTAAGTTTGTTGAAGAGCAAAGACTTAATTTGTTTTCAAAATACAATAAACTTGTTGAAGAGTTAAACAAGTGTAGAGATGAACTACTTGTCTTAAAACAAGCCAAGCTAGAAGCTGTTACACTTCAAATTCAAAACACTAAAATTTTGAAACAAAACCAAGCTCTTCAAACTGAACTCAACAAAGAAAAGGCTGTCATTGAAAGCTGGACAACAAAGAATCCTAAAGTCTATGAAACGGTTAGTCTTATTCCTAGTTCTAAAAAGAAAATCAGGAGAAGACCAACTCACTGAATCCCTCAGTGAGAGTCATAGTGAAAAGGCCTTTATTCCAGCTGGCATATCTTTTTGAGCAAGAAATGAAACCCAAGTCTAGTGACTGGGTTGAAAGAAACAACCCAGACAGTAAGTTACCTAACTTTGAGACTGGGAAAATCTTGCAACCTGAAAGTCAGGCTATCAAAGATATGCTTGGACTCACTGATAAGCCCAGTAACACTTAGTCTGAATCAGAAGCATAAACACCTCTCCCACCACTGAAAGTCCTTCAGGGAGCTGCACCTAGCTCAGACCTAACACCTTTAGTTTACTCTCAACATTCTCCAAAAGAAAAGTCAAGATTGGGTAGAACCATCCTGAAGAGACCCACACCTGAAGTCTTAGTTCCCACTAATGACTCAACAACTTTAGTCCCAACTGAGGTGAACACTGAAAGCCTTGATTCAAACTATGATCAGTTGGTTGAGCTTGTCAGGAAGCTGAGTGAAAAGATTAAATCATTTGAAAAACCTCAATCTAATAGTAAGGAACTCAGACCAACTTCCTCAAGCACCTCCAAAGCAAAATCTTCAAAACCTTAGCAAAGATGTGAGCTGTGTCACTATACAAATCATTCCACTGATGATTGTTATAGAATCATCTTTTGCATGATATGCAAAAAGGAATATCACAGGACTTCTGATCACCTTTCATACACAGTCTCATCCAATGCTGCAACACACTTTAAAGCACAAGCTTTTCAGTATTCTCCTGATTCTAAACAGAAACAAAGGCAAAAGGCTAAGCCTTTTTCACCTTGTCCACATTGTGGTTTCAATGACCATCTTCCTGATGATTGTCTAATGGATCCCTGCTGTGACATATGTGGAGATCCCTCACATGACACCTCAGGACATGAAAAGGTCATTCAGGCTAGAAGAGGAACCACCAAGTCATCCTCTCAGTCTACTGAGTCCACATCAACAACCAAATGTAAAATCTTTGGAAGCATAGTCCATACCACAACTGACCATGCTGAAACAATCATGTCCTTTGTCAGGAACATTGAAAACCAAAATGACATAAAAGTCAAAAAAATCAGGACTGACAATGGGACTGAGTTCAAAAACCATGATCTTGAGTGTTTCTGAGATGAGAAAGGAATTTCTCAAAACTTCTCTTCTCCTTACACACCTAAACAAAATGGTGTTGCTGAAAGGAAGAATAGAACACTCATTGAGGCTGCTAGGACAATGTTAAATGGATCAGTTCTATCCAAACACTTTTGGACTGAAGCAGTCAAGACTGCATGTTATACTCAAAACAGATCCATCATTGTCAAGAGACATAGCAAAACTCCTTATGAGTTATTCAAAAGAAGAATCCCTGACATCAGCTATTTTTATGTCTTTGGGTACCCCGTGTTTATTCATAATCACAAGGATCACTTAGGGAAATTTGATGCAAAAGCTGATGATGGATACTTTCTAGGATACTCTCTTGTCTCTAAAGCCTTCAGGGTGTTCAATACAAGGAGACAACAAACTGAGGAAACATTCCATGTCACCTTTGATGAGAGTACTGAAACCATCAGATTCTCAAACACCTCAGTGGAAGAGATAGGAATTGATGATTCATCAAGATATCCTCTTGATGAATATCATCCTGATAGTAATCCTTCCACTCAATATCAAACAAATGCTGATATATCCTATTACATTATCCCATACAACCTTCCTTATCCAACCATCACTGAGTTTGTTGAAACACAAACATGTACTGATGAAATCAATCAGTCTGAACAATGTGTTCAGGAACTAATCAATCTCAGTGATCAACCAGGTTAGCCAGATACTCAAGATCCTGAAGATCTTCAAGTTTCTGCACCTGAACCTACACCCCCACCCAATCAGGCCTCCACAAGTTCAAATCAATATCGAAGACCTCAGGACAGTTGGACTAGGTCTAAAGATATAGAACTTGTCAACATAATTGGAGAGCCCACTGAAGGAATATTTACTAGAAGCATGGCTGCTAAACTAAAGGCAGCCTCAGCCAATAAATGCCTATTTGTGGACTTCATCTCCAATATTGAACCTAAGAGTGTCAAAGAAGCACTGAAACATCCTAGTTGGGTTCAGGCTATGCATGATGAACTAGAACAATTTGACAGAAACAAGGTAATGACCTTGGTCAAATGTCCTCAGGATGTTTCTTTCATTGGCATGAAATGGGTATTTAAGAACAAATCTGATGAAAATGGCATAGTCATTAAAAACAAGGCCAGACTTGTTGCCAAAGGTTATAATCAACAAGAAGGCATTGACTATGAAGAAACATTTGCACCAGTTGCAAGAATGGAAGCCATCAGGATCTTCCTTGCATTTGCAACCTACATGAACTTCAAAGTATATCAAATGGATGTAAAAAGTGCCTTCCTCAATGGATCACTGAAAGAAGAAGTTTATGTTCAACAACCTCCTGGATTTGAAAGCAGTGAGTTTCCTGACTATGTCTGCAAGCTTGACAAAGCCCTTTATGGACTGTAACAAGCTCCTAGGGCATGTTATGAAACTCTTTCAGCCTTTCTCATCCAAAACAAATTTGTCAGAGGCAAGATAGACAACACCTTGTTTATCTATAGAACAAAAGAAGATGTCATTCTTGTTCAAGTGTATGTGGATGACATCATATTTGGCTCAACAAGTTACAAACTTTGCAAACAGTTTGAAAAACTGATGGTAAAGAAATTTGAGATGAGTATGATGGGTGAACTCACTTACTTCCTTGGACTACAAATCAAGCAGACTGATAAGGGAACCTCCATCAGTCAAGAATAGTACACTAGAAGCCTACTGAAGAAGTATGAGCTCAGTGACTGTGCTTTAGTGAAAGCTCCAATGGTTCCCCCAAATAACCTAGGTCCTGACCTTGCTGGTAAACCAGTAAATCAAACTCTTTTTAGAAGAATGATTGGGTCACTGATGTACCTACTTGCATCAAGGCCTGACATCCAATTCTCAGTCTGTTTATGTGCCATATATCAGTCTGACCCAAGAGAATCACATCTCACAGCTGTGAAAAGGATCCTCAGGTACCTGAAAGGTACTCCAAATCTTGGATTATACTACCCTAAATGTTCAGGCTTTGATCACAAAGGGTACTCAGACTCTGACTATGCAGGCTGCAATTTGGATAGGAAAAGTCCTTCAGGCTCCTGCCAATTCCTTGGTGGTAAACTAGTCTGTTGGAGTACTAAGAAACAACAATAAGTTGCCATGTCCCTAGCTGAAGCTGAATATGTTGTAGCAGCCAGTTGTTGTGCAAATGTGCTATGGATTAAAAGTCAACTCAATGACTATGACATCCATTACAAAATGGTTCCCATCTTTTGTGATAGCACAAGTGCAATTGCTATCTCAAACAATCATGTTCTTCATCAAAGAACCAAGCACATTGATATCAGATATCATTTCATCAGGGACCATGTCATGAATGGTGACTGATGCGCGTGTGCGTAGTGCTCTAATTTATACCCACGGTATGTCGTTGTGGTTTTAGCAGTATTCAAGTTTTAAATTTATATTTAGCCGACTTATCAATAACACACACACTTTAACGAGCAGTGTACCCGGTCAGTATGAATATAATGGTAAGTAGAGTGTCGATCACTAAGAGTGGAACGTATTATCTAGTTATTCTAATCAGTATTTTAATATCTTAAGTTAGCTATACAACCTAATCTAACGCAAGGGGGTTCAGCCTGAGAGACTGGCACGGTTTGGTTATGATTAAATATAAACTAAACTAATAGGCACGAATCAGCGATTAGCACACACGTACACAGATAAATACTTGAGACAATAAGAAGACCTGTCTTGATAGTTAAGTAGCTTGTCACTTGTTTTATTGCTAGTTTTATATGAAGTGTATAGTTCGATGCAACGCACCGAGATTAATCCCTTTCTCCTTGGCTCTAATCTTATCGGTGAGTAAACCCTTAATGATTACTTATGTCTATCCTACTTACCTTTTCTTCCTACTTTTCTACAGATGATAGAATGCATAGGCGATAAAATAAACAGGCGAGGAAGGGGCATGGCGACCCAAGCAATGCTCAGCTAGACACAGAGGTTATCAATGCACTAATAAAAGTCACCAAAGACATCAAAATATAAACTTTAATTAATGGGAAAGCAATTTTAAGGGGAGTTGAAGTGCATGATTAAATCAATGACACAAGCCCATCAATCCTGATAAATTAAAGTGTACTAATACAATAAAACAAAACTACTTAATGAATTGAATACATGCAGGACCTTCTTACAGCTCTTGTATCTTCGTTCAAGGTGTGTCTTGTGCTGCTACTTCGTCTGAATTCGTCCAAGGGTTTCTTCGGTCTTTGTGTTTAGCTAAAATGTCGAACTCCGAAATTCGTCTGACTTGGGGTATTTATAGTTTCTGTCTGAGGGCTAGATGCGGCGCATAGGATAAGTAGATGCGGCGCATTGACTTAACTTCGCGTGGGGTCCAAGATTAATATATTCAGGAATATTCGTACACCGCCTTAAGATGCGGCGTAACTCCATTTCTAGATGCGGCGCATGTCCTTGCTGTCTTGGATCGTAGCTTGTGAAATCTTGATAGTGATGCGCCGTATATAATAAGTAGGATGCGACGTATCTGGAGCAGAATAATCTTGATCTTGTACATTTCAGTAGACTCTTAACTTCTTGCTTGTTTTTCTCCATAATTAGTCCAAAATCGCCAAGTTTCACATAATACTTGTTTTTACCTGAGAATTACAAAAGTAAACATTAACGTATCGATTCTCACAGATAATATAATAAAACAAGTCAAATAAATAGGATAAATGATGGTAATAAAATGTACTTATTTGAGTTCATCAAATATCCCCCCACTTGAACTTTACTTGTCCTCAAGTAAACCTTAGAATTAATCTTATGAAAATGTATCCTAAAAGATATTAGGATTTATTTTTATATTTAAGCATGTATTCATTTTTTCATAATCACACAACCAAACACTTAACGAATTAGAAATAAAATAAAATATATTTTGATAAAAGCAAATCTAATCGTTTAACTGTCCAGTCGTGACGAATATTCTATCATAAGCTTGGCAAGTATACGCATCTCCCCCACTAAAGCCAAGGAATAACAAGTCTAAAACGGTAAAAGGGTTTGTTGGTTAAGGGTTAATCATTCTCCTTAATCTCTACCGATCTCAAATTCCAGAAAAAGCGGCAAGATCACAAATACATGATCGAATCCACGAACACGATACTTGCAATTGCTCAAATCCTTAACTTGAATAGGCTAAAGATAGGACCAAGTAATCTTTAACAATAATATTATATCAAAAAGGGGCGACAAAATCATAAGTACATAGCCGAATCCACGACTACGATACTTAAGATTGCTCAAATCCCTAATCTCAATAAATCAAAGGTTTGGATAAAGAATAATATAGGGTATGGATAATATTTGGGATACAAATTGGTGTAAAATGAAAAATGAACAAAACAGATAAATTAAAATCCTAAGTGTGGTAAATTGCTATCCCAACCATCCCATGAATAAGACTCATATCACTGAATAACTCACGCTTTAACACTTGAAACACACGCTTTAGGTAGACACGAATTATACTCAACAAGATCTTAATCAAAGAATAACCTTTAGTTGGCGTTCCCATAACGTCCAACTCCCATTCAATCCATAAATATAATATACAACAACTAGTGGTGATATCGACCACTTAATACAAAACTTTACATAAGTTGGTTAAAACAAACATCCAACTTTTTCTTTCTTTTTCTTTTCTATTTTTTTTTTTTGATTTTTTTTTTTACTTGAAACATAAACATAGATGTGTAAAATTTCACCACATCACTATAACGATAACTCTGGATAATTTTTCCATACTTTTCATGACTTCAGAAATAACGGTAATAGTGAAAGTAGTAAACACACGAAAAAAAAACAAAC
Source organism: Artemisia tridentata subsp. tridentata (assembly GCA_021014915.2). Classification (NCBI taxonomy): domain Eukaryota; kingdom Viridiplantae; phylum Streptophyta; class Magnoliopsida; order Asterales; family Asteraceae; genus Artemisia; species Artemisia tridentata. Next base: position 350,991,982 of record CP139509.1, on the reverse strand, counting down.
TCAAAGATATACAATATTTACTTTCACTCCAATTGCATTGTGCAATTTCCCGACCTAACCATAGATAATGAATTACGCACGCGAACACAGGTAATGTAAGGAAACACACTTTGCCTAAAGCAATTAACCAACCACGGATTTTAATCTACAGGGTAGGCTAAGGTGTAAGGGTGTAACGAAACATTATAACAAAGGTGTAAGAAACGAAAGGAATGGCTCTGAGTGTTTTTCTAGGGGTATCTTACTCTAAAAGTGAGAGTAACAAAAGGTTTTATACGGGGGTTAACTAACCAGTGTAGTTAGCTAATAACACATAACATATAAAGGCTATTTGGGTGTAATCCTAGAAATTTACCAATTTAGACAAGTCATTCCAATTATAAAAATAATACTTATTATGGTGGTCTCGAATAGTATACAAGCCAAGTTCTAAAGTTTACAAGTCACCGGCACACTCATAGATTTGTGAATTTTGAAAAGTTCACAATTTTTGAAAATAACGTCATGTGTGCAGCAATGTAATTTAGACTTTAAACAAAAACATGCTAAAAATTTTAAATTTTGATATATTAAGCGCATTTTAAGCATATTTTGAAAAAGTTTAGGACAAGTAAGTGTTCTAATTCTCCAATCCCCCTACTAAAGTTAAACAACGTCCTCGTTGTTTGTATCAAAGATTAAAAACTGGAAAAATAAAAGAATTAGAACAGAAAAACTCCCCTGAGATTTGCTCGGTATGATCCTCCATTGTTTGTTTAAGAGCAAAAATTATTTTTCTTATGGATGAGAACGTTTAAGCTTTATAATTGATGTATCCACAGGAAATGCAGGAATCTATAATACCATCAAGACTTTAACACACCTAAGTTAAGAAAGTTCAAACTTGCATAACACATTAGTAGTTAGGAAAAATAAAACTTAAAAAATTAAACTGAAAATCATCAGGTCAGTCGATACGCCGTATCTTATGGAAGAAGATACGCCGTATCGAGCCTGGAATAAGTACGAATCAGAATAGAAGATGCGTCGCATCCTTAACCAGGGATGCGCCGCATTAAAATACTAACAGAAAGTTTTAAAGTCAAAAATAAAAAATGCAGAAAAATTAAATAAGATATGACCAGTGCAGGAGATGCGTCGCATCTTAGGATTGAGATGCGTCGTATCTTCTGCGGGCCTGACTGACTCGACACAGAACAAAATAGTAAAATAAAAGATAAGCATGGGTTGCCTCCCACGAAGCGCTTGTTTTTGTTCGAGTCACGAGCCTGACTCCACCCTTATTTAATGTGTAACAGGGTGTTGTTCCCCCCACTTGGGATCAAGTGCGGGTGATAGTAGCAATAAACACGAAAAGAGTGTAAATTTGCTAGTAAAGATGGAAGAAATAAATAAAGATCATACCTTGGCAATATATGTACATCTTCCCTATTCTTACCCGGTTTGGTTGATAAATTGGATGACTCGACCACTTTATCTGAAAGAGTAGTATGTTGAGGAAAAATGAGTCTCTTTTCTTCTTGGTTAGTCTCTTTGGTAGTAAGGCGTCCCTTGACTTCCGCAGAAGATGAGAAAGGGTCTTTAGCAAGTAAAAGTTCGAGTTCCTCTATATCCTTCATAGGGTCGAAATCATCATCTTCATCAATCATAGCAATGTTTAAGAGCTCATCACCAAATTCTTCCTCGAGCTCCACCAAAAACGGGTTGATCACAGGTGCTTCATGTGCTTCAATAGGTAGTGTAATAAACTTGACCTCATCGTTCTTTTGTTTTGCAACCTGTTTAGGAAAACTAGCAAGATTATTAGTAACGGGATTAATAATATTAAATAAATTTGTACCACTTTGTGTTGTAAGTGACTCCAATTCATCTTGTGAATCTCCATCTTCAACTAGTGGTCTTGCAATTTCATAATCGTCCCGAATTTCATCCTTAAATAAGTAATCCCAGATTTCTTCAAAATCCCTCGTTGGGTCAAAATCTGGTTGAGGTATGTCATCATAAACTATGGCGTCAAATAGTTCGAAATCAAAATTAGAATACTTTTCATCTTCATCCGTTGGATTGTCTAATGGTGGTAATACGATTGCAGAATATTCTTCAACGTAGGGTTCCGTATACACATCATCTTGTGCAATCTCTGGAGAAAAAGTACTATCAATAACAATTGCCGGAATTGGTTTCACGGTATATGAATCTTCCTCATCATCATTTAACATACACCAAGTGTGTTGAAATGGCAATTTGTTTCTTTCTTTCCTTGACTTTTCTTGTCCTAAAATCAAGTATTCTTCCATAGTGATTTCTTTCGTCTCAATGACTTGTGCACCATATCTTGCTCTTTTCCAGTTATACACCTGATTATTGCTCAAGGCGTTTTCCTCTTCAAATCTAATATATTCTTCCATTGTAATATCCGGATCGTCCATCTTCCTGAAATAAAACTTACTTGTGCAAAAGAAGAGTGAAGCAATCAAAGTAAAATAAAAGCTGCTGATATCAGTAGACGATGCGCCGTATCCAAAAAGTTGGATACGCCGTATCTTATTTCGTTAAAATTTAATCAGACTTTTATTCAGAAAATAGATACGCCGCTTATAAATTAGAATGCGCCGTATCAGTTTAATTTATCAAAAATCTATTATACTTATTAAAATTAAATGCGTCGTATTAACAAAAGCTAATGCGCCGTATTTTCGTTACGTTTCAAAATACCAGATTTTTGATTCAGAATATGCGCCGTATCGACAAAGATCGATGCGTCGTATCTGTTTAATAATTCGAAAACTGTTTTTAATTAAAATAATAGATATGCCATATCTGCTAAAGCAGATGCGTCGTATGGCGTTATCGTTTAGAAAATTTTTTTTTATTAAAAACAGATACGCCGTATCTTGGGGAAAGATGCGTCGTATCGAATTTATTAAACGCGTTGTATTTTATAAAAAGTAAATGCAATACGCCGTATCTATGAAAAAAGATGCGCCGTATCGTTTATATTAGCTCAGTACAACGATAGCAGTATGCAGAAAATAGAAAAACAAAAACAAAAATAAAACAAACGAAACTAAACAAAAATTAAAACACACAAAAACAGAAAATATGCAAATAATACAATGAATGCAATTTAACCTAATATACAACAGAGTTAGCGGTTAGAATAAAAATTAAAAAGAAAAACCTAATTAAAATACTAATCAAATTAACAGATAATAACAATTCACTCCCCGGCAGCGGCGCCAAAAACTTGATGCGCGTGTGCGTAGTGCTCTAATTTATACCCACGGTATGTCGTTGTGGTTTTAGTAGTATTCAAGTTTTAAATTTATATTTAGCCGACTTATCAATAACACACACACTTTAACGAGCAGTGTACCCGGTCAGTATGAATATAATGGTAAGTAGAGTGTCGATCACTAAGAGTGGAACGTATTATCTAGTTATTCTAATCAGTATTTTAATATCTTAAGTTAGCTATACAACCTAATCTAACGCAAGGGGGTTCATCCTGAGAGACTGGCACGGTTTGGTTATGATTAAATATAAACTAAACTAATAGGCACGAATCAGCGATTAGCACACACGTACACAGATAAATACTTGAGACAATAAGAAGACCTGTCCTGATAGTTAAGTAGCTTGTCACTTGTTTTATTGCTAGTTTTATATGAAGTGTATAGTTCGATGCAACGCACCGAGATTAATCCCTTTCTCGTTGGCTCTAATCTTATCGGCGAGTAAACCCTTAATGATTACTTATGTCTATCCTACTTACCTTTTCTTCCAACTTTTCTACAGACGATAGAATGCATAGGCGATAAAATAAACAGGCGAGGAAGGGGCATGGCGACCCAAGCAATGCTCAGCTAGACACAGAGGTTATCAATGCACTAATAAAAGTCACCAAAGACATCAACATATAAACTTTAATTAATGGGAAAGCAATTTTAAGGGGAGTTGAAGTGGATGATTAAATCAATGACACAAGCCCATCAATCCTGATAAATTAAAGTGTACTAATACAATAAAACAAAACTACTTAATGAATTGAATACATGCAGGACCTTCTTACAGCTCTTGTATCTTCGTTCAAGGTGTGTCTTGTGCTGCTACTTCGTCTGAATTCGTCCTAGCGTTTCTTCGGTCTTTGTGTTTAGCTAAAATGTCGAACTCCGAAATTCGTTTGACTTGGGGTATTTATAGTTTCTGTCTGAGGGCTAGATGCGGTGCATAGGATAAGTAGATGCGGCGCATTGACTTAACTTCGCGTGGGGTCCAAGATTAATATATTCAGGAATATTCGTACACCGCCTTAAGATGCGGCGTAACTCCATTTCTAGATGCGGCGCATGTCCTTGCTGTCTTGGATCGTAGCTTGTGAAATCTTGATAGTGATGCGCCGTATATAATAAGTAGGATGCGGCGTATCTGGAGCAGAATAATCTTGATCTTGTACATTTCAGTAGACTATTAACTTCTTGCTTGTTTTGCTCCATAATTAGTCCAAAATCGCCAAGTTTCATATAATACTTGTTTTTACCTGAGAATTACAAAAGTAAACATTAACGTATTGATTCTCACAGATAATATAATAAAACAAGTCAAATAAATAGGATAAATGATGGTAATAAAATGTACTTATTTGAGTTCATCAGTGACATTGAATTACACTTTATCCTCACTGAATATTAGCTAGCTGATATATTCACCAAACCATTGGATGAAATAACTTTCACAAGACTGAAAGCTGAATTAGGGATGTTGGATATTGAAAATCTGTCCACTAACTAAACCTATCCAACTTAGTGTAAATAGTGATAACCATAGGTCCCTGACTCAACAAATCTCTCAGTGAATAAGTATCTTATGTCTCACTGAATAACCTTCCCAGAACACCCTCACACTGAATGCAAAGCCATTCAGGGGCATCGAGACTTCAACAAATGACATTCAATGCTATACTTAATGCTCTAAGTATTTAGTTAGTAAATTTCTGAGGTTAGTAACTGAACACCTATTTAATATAGGAATATATGTTCTTATACCTTCTGGCATCCACATATTGGGCCCCTACATCATCACCACATATCCCACTTGTCATTAAATGCCTCTCTTCACAAGTAATATCTTTTGATATTATATGTGGTGATGTCACACTGCAAAATGCACTTTTGCAGAACAACGCAATTGTTCACCTTGACAGTCGCGCAAAACTCGGGTAGTGGATTGGTTGCATTTAATGCGTATATCAAAACGGTTATACAAAACAGTTTTCAAAATTTTTAATGAATTTCGAAAATATGAAAAACCCACCCCTCTCCACTTCCCTATATATATCCCCACAACATTTTAACACACACACGCTTTGAATTATTAATCAAACTCTTGCTATTTTATCTCAAAACTTATGTGTGTTCTTCATCTTAATACCAGACTTTTTTTTCTAAAATCATAACTTGTCTCTTAAAATGGCTTCATCTAAGGCTATTTCCTACGCTCCAAATGTGGAATTCCAACTGGAAAGCATAGACATGACCAAGAACAATGTCGTAGGAAACTTTGCATATCCGAAATTTTTTCCTATTTTCAAGGATATGGTAAAATACCTACAAAGCTGTTTCCTCTCTACGGCATTTACAAAGACACCCTCAGTCATTTACCATGACTATTTGAGGGATTTCTGGTGTACAGCGGTGGTCACCAACCCTGATGTTATCAAGGACTCCATCATCACCTTCTCAGTGAACAATGGGAGGAAAACCCTCTCCCTTGATTTCAAAACTTTTATCAAAGCCACAGGCCTTGATTACACTAAGACTTTTGCCCCTCAACCCACTGATAGTGAAGTAAAGGCCGAATTGCTTTTACTTGGGCCACATGACAAACAACACCCTGATGTGACCCCAGGGATTTTATTGGCCAAAGCCCCTATAATAAAAACATGGTTTCCTGCCGTTTGGAGGATACTGATGACATTTGTCATTCAGGTCCTTTGTGGGAACAAATCCTCAATGGAGCAATTGAACACTACTCAACAAATGATAGTATTCAGTCTTCTAGAAAGTAGAAAAATTAATGTGGGAGAAATCATCTTCAGGGACCTCATAGTCAAGCTCTCAGGGAAATCCAGGCAAAGACACATGTCTTACCCTAGGTTCATTTCCTGTGTTCTCCAAGACTTAATGGGCTCTGAGTACGTTAGGCCGAATATTCAAGGATCTGACCCGGATGTCCTACACAAGGCCAACTACTCACGAGACCCTACTGAGGTCTCACAAATCACCCTGACCACATATATGTTGATGGTCAGTTAGGGTACTGACGCTATATCACCTTTGCCTTCTCCTTCCAAGAAGGAGAAGAAGAAAAAGATGAAGGGGTCCAGGAAGGTGGTTCAACCCAAACCACTCGACACTGAGACCTCTGCTTCACAGCCTAAGAAAAGAAGGCTAAAGAAGGCCCAGCCTACTGAGACACCCATAGAGGAGACCAGTTCTCAATTGGCCAAAGAACAAAGACCAACGGAGGGCACTGAGAAATCACACTCAGTGTCCTCAGGCAAACCCTCTCCTAAAGGCTCTGCTGACATACACAAGTCAGTGGTTTCAGGAACCATCCAACAATCACTTCCCGATGAAGGCATTCGTAAATCACTACTTTTACCTGAGGGAGAAAAGGGTCCTAAATCCTCAGTAGAGCAGCACTACTCTACCAAGAAGGGGACCCACACCCCCCACATCCCGTTTATGGCTTTGAAAAATCACAGTCAGAGTCTCAGGGAGGACTGGTCCTTAAATCTTCATCAAGGCAACACAACCTTGGTGGAAAGGGGGACCTCAACATTCAACATCCTGTTTATGGCTCTGATCAATCACAATCAGGGTCTCAGGGAGTAACGGTCCCTATATCTTCGTCAGGGCAGCACAAACCTGATGGAATGGGGGACCTAAACATCTCATTGCCTAATGATGGTACTGGATCGAACCCACCAGACCCTGAAGGCACCTCAGGGGACAAAGACTCAGGGGGCATGTAACCAGACCTACACCCCCTCACGGCGTTGCACATCTCTCGAGAACTGACCCTAAGGACCTGGCAGATCCAACCCAGTCTGCTGGAATAGAGGGGTCAGGACCTGACCAAAACAAAGGTAAGCCCTCTTCTGAGGGGGAGCCGGATATAACCCTGGTTCATACTCTTGCTGATCTCCAAATGCTTATCAATGAAGAATCAAAAGAAGAAATGGTTGACTTTGGGGATGATGAGGTATTTGCTGCTGGGGAAGACATGGAAACTGATGACCAACACCTTACTTACACCTCCCCTCAGCACACTGAACAACCAACCTCATCTCCTCCTCCTGAAGAACAAGAATCCCATCATCATCCTACATCATCATCAGACAACTCATC